>OZ035931.1:0-1331250 GCA_964034925.1 Tricholoma hemisulphureum
CCCTATAACCCTATAACCCTAACCCTAACCCTATAACCCTAACCCTATAACCCTATAAAACCCTAACCCTATAACCCCTATAACCCTAACCCTATAACCCTAACCCTATAACCCCTATAACCCTATAACCCTATAACCCTAACCCTATAACCCTAACCCTATAACCCTATAACCCTATAACCCTATAACCCTAACCCTAACCCTATAACCCTATAACCCTATAACCCTAACCCTATAACCCTAACCCTATAACCCTATGGTTCTGAACTGTCACATGTATTAAGGTGCATGTGATGGTTCTAAACTGTCACATGTGTTAAGGTGCATGTGACAGTTCAGAACCATCATGTGCATTTTTGACAACTAAGACAGCACTGGCTGTAGCACTGGACTCTGACCACTAAGTGTTGGGAATGGAGTGCTGAACAGTGACAGGAAGAGTTAAGGGCAAGGTTAAGAAGATGAGGTTTAATCTCAAAGGCTAGTGAGTGAGGGAGACTGCAACAGGGAGGAATGTTATTATCATCTCCTACATGATGTGCAATATTTATACTACACAGTTAGGAGGTATAGTGTAATGCGCTCCTTTAATACATAAAGGAGGTATTCTGTAATAGACTCCTGTACCAGTTAATAATGGAATAACTATGTCATATCCCCTATGTAATTCTCCAGATAGACTTGTCTATCATTGTATATTATAGGGGGTTCCCTGGATAGCATAGGAGACAGTCTTGGCAGTCTTTGTAGTCTTGGCCAGTCTATTAAGGGTAACAGCTTGGGAATTAATATTATTCCCTGTGGCTGTGTTGGATTCTGCCAGTGGCAGATCCTAACCCTAACCTTAAGCTTAGGACTTGTATTCCATCTCCATAGGCTTGTTAACTGCCTTGGCTTGCCTGTATACTCTTGTATACATAATCCCAACACTAAGATTCAAGCTACCTCTGATCGCAACATTGGGAGGCCTTAAAGATTTGGGAATAGGCAAGATCCTGAATTTTGGATGATAGCTGAAGATTCAACATGTAGTTCTCATAATTTCATGTTTATCCCCTTCATAATTTATATAAGATGCTAAAATTCACCAAACCAGTTGTCTAACTTACTGTGACATTTTTATAGACCATCTGCAGCAAAAGCCTGATTTTTGGATGTCTCATTCATGCAGAAACTAATGAAATTCATAATTTTAGTATTTCCACCATATCTCAAGAATAAGTCCACCAAAAATCATAATTTCAGGGTGGATATGTTGCTACTCATCTCCTCTATCTATCTGTAGTATTGGTTTGAATTTATTTTGATGGTCAAAATTGGCCATTTCACCAACTGGTGTACTATGATGTTGTTGGGGACATGGCAGTGAAGGCATCGAATGTACCAAGAACAGGTAGGGATGCAGCCATTGGATCTGAGCCACAATTTGGGTTGGAAAGGGAATAGGCAATCGCGAGATGATAAGTATGACTTGAAAGGTTGTTGTTGAGCTCAGTAGCCTGAATTATGACACAACTCCCATCAAAACAATGATCAGCCTTGTGTCCTGGCAAAAAGAATTCATAGGACTTAGGATTGAGAAGAACACTGTTATGCAAGATGACCTTGTGGTAGTCCTGTAACCCCTTTTTGTCTGGCCACACTAACTCTCCCAAATGCATGAGCCTATGAAAACCTGTGAGAAGCAACACGAAAAACAGTCTGTCATCATATGAAGCTGGGGATGGGTAACACTGAGCCAGTGAGCATAACTCCATATGTGAGATGGGTCATTTATGGGATGGTGAAGATGGATGAATCTTTTTGCAGCCTTGGAGAGTTTTAACACCAAGCAATGTCACCTGTGGGTTTGTGCATTGGGGAAGAATGGCTCAAGCTGACTACATATGCCAGACAAATAAGAATCAACAGACTTGGGCTTGATGTAATGGCATGTGTACACAGTATAAAAGCTCAAGGTATCAGGAGTAGGATCGATGGGGAGTTGGTGCAATGAGCAAAAGTTCATGTAAGAATTCAGGGCAGATGAGTAGGAGGACACAGAACTCAGCTCAATAGCACTGGCAATAGCAATGGCATGCTCTTGAATGAGATGCTCTTTGGTTCAGGCTTCCCATAAGGGTTGCTTAGACAAAAGGGGTAAGTTCATAATAACAGCTCCCCCAGCGTGAATCGAGGGGGTGTGAAATTTGTGATGACCAAGTTTGGTTGGAGATGTCCAGGCGTGAAAGGGCAAGTCTCTCATCCAAGCTCGAGAGCATCATGGTGATGTCAAACTTGATTTATTCAAGACTGATGTATCTCAGGCATATCATCACCTGCCTATGCATCCATTATGGTAATTGCGGCAAGTTGTTACTATCGACAGCAAACATCATGTTGACGACAATAACAATTTTGGCAATCAAGGGGCAGGCCATTTGTGGGTCACTTTCTTCAGCATGGTTCTCTGGATTGCAGTGGTTATTAAGTCTATCCATGACCTTTTTGCCTATGTGGACGATGCATTCTCTTTGGAATTTGCTGATTGCCTCTTGCATTATGCCCCATATAACAAAATGTTACCCAACAAACAAGTTCGCCTTCTACAACTTTTTGATGAGTTAGGGGTGCCCCATGATGAGGTTAAACAGGTTTATGGGGCTCCTCTTACCATTATAGGCTTTGAAATTGACCTGAATGCAATGATGATCATGATGCCAACTGCATCAGGAAAATCTAGAAAAAACTTAAACAGGCTTATTCTTGGCTTAGCAGGCTTCTTGCCTACTAAGCCAAAAATAAGCAAATCACTTGGCTTAGTTGCCTTAATTTACAACTTGATGCACTTGATTTTTTCTTAATTCAACTTGAATCACAAGATTTTGAATTCCTAGCCCAAATAAGCAGTCTTGTGTGTTCATTAAGCCTATGTAAGCCAAGTCATTTGCTTATTTTCAGCTTATTTGCGCTTAGCAGGCAATAAGCCTACTAAGCCAAGAATAAGTTTTTTCTAGATTTTCCTGATGTGACGCACGACATGAACTCCTTAACACCATTCACACATTTGAAAACCCTCGACAATGCCGTTCATTGAAGGACTTTCAATGTCTCACTGGATGGGTCAATTGGTCCTTGAACATTTTCCCTTTACTTCATCCTGGCCTGTCGAGTGTGTATGAAAAAATGCGGCACGGTTCCTCACCTTTCCAGAAACTTTCGATTAATAAGGCTATTTGCGATGAACTACATTGGTTTGCAGACCACGCCAAATGTTCTGATGGTATCCATATCATCGAATCCCATGAATGGTCTCGAGACAAAGCACATGCAACCTACCTTTCAGATGCCTGTCCATCAGGCATGGGTTTCTGGTCGCCGAACACCTGTGAAGGTTTTCAGTGCTCCATTCCGTCTTCGACATGTCATGGTATCTTTTATTTTGAAGCATTGTCTGTTTTGTCTGCACTCCATCACGTCTGCGAACACACTTTTAGTAAGCCTCATCGTCTCGCAATTCTTACTGACAGTTCAAATACTTTCAGCATGTTCAACACGCTCCATGCCTTGCCTCCCTACAACCCTATCCTCCTCACTGCAATTGACTTGCTTCTCAAAAATGGTGTGCAACTCCGTGTTTTTCACATCCCACGCAACCCGTGCCCCCTCCAAGCGACATATATTGCCCGTCTGTCCACGCCGTTCGTCATTCCAGTCCCATCTGTTAA
The DNA here is from genome assembly GCA_964034925.1 of Tricholoma hemisulphureum. NCBI lineage: Eukaryota > Fungi > Basidiomycota > Agaricomycetes > Agaricales > Tricholomataceae > Tricholoma > Tricholoma hemisulphureum. The sequence continues at coordinate 3,708 of OZ035931.1, forward strand.
CCCTATCACGTCATGTCAGTGCCAAAATCAATGGAATTCTCAAAACATTAATTTTTAAGCTGGGTGTTCAGACTCCCCTTGCCTGTTTTTTTCTCTCTCGCATGTAGTTTTCAGCAATGTGTTCGCATCCTCATCTTACAGGGATACGTTTGTTGTTGTGCTTGATGTCGCCTTCAGTTGTCATTTGTTCATTGCTCCCAACGACATGGCAGGGGCATCATGTAATTTTAAGTTCCTACCTATCCACATTATTCTGTCATTAGGATCTGGTGATAAGTTAATAGACTCGGGAATGCGACATGGCTTAACCATCATCGTGCAGTCAAAAAAAGAAACCTAAACATGACAAAAAACGTCCGAAATCTCCAGTAAGCCATCATAGTTTTGATCCTTTGCTGCTTGATAAAACTGTCCCCATACTTTAGAACTCTCGATATCCTTCCACATTTGTAATACCCTCGACGTCTCGGGGTTTTGATCGCCATCGGCTCGAATGTTCCCTGCGTTGAAGTCATCAAATCGGCAGGGAAACAACAGATGAAGGACCACCAGGATGCATGCAAAAAGGTCATCTGCAGGTTCGGGCATATATGATTGCTCCCTTGACTGAAGAAGTCGCCTCGGCCAGCAGATATAACCACCCGAGTAGTCAACTTCATTGCCAGTAGAGTGATTTCCCCCTGAATCGAAAGCTGTTTCGTAATCGATGATCACCACATTGACATCATTCCGTTCGTGCTTAAGAATTAAATTTGATAGGCGAACGTCTCGATGGATGATCCCTTGACCGTGCAGGTATCTCAAGCCGTCTACCATGCCTCGGACAACCTTGCGTGATACGGCTGCTGACTCTCCCGGTAAGACAGGTTCTCCGATAGGCAAGATTCCTAGCTCCCCAGATCCACGAATCCACACCAGTTCAGGGATATGTGGGGATTTAGCGTCACGTAATTTTTCCAGGGTCTTGATCTCGTTATCCAAAGAACGATTATCGTGCGTGATCTTCAGCACAAATTGGTTCTTTTGTTCCCGGTGTCGAACCGGGCGAAACCAGCTGGGAGTGTCCTTGACAGTTTGGCGTCGAGTGGGCATATGTTTTGGCACTGTATCATCCAGTAGTGAAATCCCCCTTTTCACAGAAAGCAGGAAGTAATGTTTTCCCAACGAAAGCACTGAGAATTTAGGGTCTAGTGCTTTATCGAGCGAGGGAATTGTCGCACGCAACTGTGAGGGTTAGGGTTATAGGACATCATAGGGTACTACTATGGTTCAAGAACCCTGGTGGATGAGACAAGACTAGGGTCAGTTGAACCCTTGCATATGCAGAGAGACTCAATGGTGGTATGGGACAGGAAGAGCAAAGGAGTAACATACAAGGAGAGATATAAGTAGAGTATGGTAGAAGAAAAAGTGAGGCAAGATTTACTGTCCATGCATGCTGGTCACAGTGAATCAGCAGAGAACACTCTTTTCTTCTTGGAAGAAGAGTTCCTTTATAAGTTGGCATGCCTGCAATATATTGTGGACTACTGGCCAATGACACAAAACAGTGAATTCAGATGTCTTGCAGTTGTGCAGCATTTATTTCGTGGTATCAGGAGACATCCCCTATCACCTGATTTTGTCCTAGATGATTGCTATCAGCTGGGGGATGCCTGCACAATATTGTAATCAGCTGGTGAAGAATTATGTCTTGATATTTAGTACTTGGCACAAAATGGTGAATTGAGATGTCTGCAACACTACTAGCTTCATTATTAATCATCCTCTACACTATTTACTGCACAAAGTCTCACTCTAGGCAACTTACAATGAGCCGCCTCATCCCTGCCACCTCACACCACACCAAAATCTTACCAGCCAAAAAACGAACCTAAACGGGCAGTTCTGCACCCTCGCTTGGCGTGAGAGGCTGCACTTAACTTTTTTGGTGCGAGATTATGCTACACAAACTCGCTTGGTGCGAGATTCTGCACAAACACAAGTACATCAGCCGAGAGCACACAACAATGAAACTTACCCAAAACCTACCAAGAACCCCAAAACGGACGAAAATCCCCAGGGCAGCGCCGATGAGCACTAGCGAGAGGGATAAAGAGCCAAACAAGGGAGAGAGTAGGGGGAAGAGCCAACCAACAATGGGATGACCAACAAATCCATCTGCAAAGCTGTGAAAACTGCCATGTCACCAATGTCCACCGGAACTCCTGACAGAATGAGCCTAATGGGGCTGGCTAGGGTAGAATAGGGACATAAATGGTACATAAAGCAATGACGCAAGGGGGAGACAAAGGGAATCTAGCAAACACAATGACAAATTTTCGAGCCCACCCACCCATTCCCTGACATGATGAATTGTGACATGCCAAACGTGAATATATTTTAATAACAGATTCGATCCGCATGTCAACACTAGGAACAAAGGGGGTTTAAGGGTTTAATTGGGAGATACTTAAGTGTGTGACATCCAGCTCAAGGGGGAGAGTAAGGGGTAATGTCCCCAGGCTACAGCCAAGAGAGGAGAGAGATGAAGGAAGGCAGATGAGGGGTCAAGGCTAGGCAGAGAAGGAAGGAAGAGCAAGGAGAAGGTGAGGACAGGTGGATGAGACATGACACAACCACCAACTATGCCCATGAAGAGAAGGCAACAAGAGGCTGATGAGACACAATGGCCATTGACAACACTGACATCATACAACTGAACATGCTATGATGGTGGGAGGACATGATCCAGGGATGGGTCCATCACAACCGTAAACTGAGCCTGAAAAATCATAATGGCGAATGGAAGTCATCTGCAGGGAGTATCCAGCAAGACCTAAAACTGCGCCTAGCAATGCAAACAGCAACATGACACAGTGATGTGCATCACGTGCTTCCAGTTAAGCCCTATGTCCTGAAACAACCGTACAACCAGAGCATACCTGGTTCAGCACCCTGAAAGCCCTCACACTTGAGACATGGCTATCAAGCTATGTAGTTGCAGGCAGCACTACACTGATCATCAAGATTTGCAGGAACCAATTTTGTTGTTCACTGATATTTATTTATTCCTCATTCAACATTCTTTTACTGCTCTGATCAAGGAAGAGCATCATTCATTGAGGGGGAGTAAGTTAAACTCCATTTTACATTCTTTTGTCCTCATACTTCTTTGTCCGAGGGGGAGTGTTGGACTATTTTCGGACACCATCAGTATGATCTCGGGGATCCCTGAATAGTTACTATTATGTTAGTTCGCTAATTACAATACTTCACTTGTTTGTTACAAGCTCAATACAAACAGTTTCAATTGCCTATCCTCTGTATGGTCCCAACTTGATTTCCACAACACTCTTGCCTCATGTGGATCTTTCTATCACCAAAATCTGAGTAAGTCTTCTTCTGGGATGCTGTATACAACAGGTGTATAGCCTCTTTCAAATGTGTATCTCTCTGCCTTAACATCCTAGCAGTTTCAGCATTGGCATATAAAGCCATAATTGTTGGAATGATGGAAAGTATCAGAACTTGTGCATAGGGCTTTTGTTTATTTCCAGATGAAGGTTTATAGCATGGTAAGTTACACATATCCTTTCTCTTACCACTTGCTATGAAAGGACATTTGATGTGATCTTTATATTCTCCTTCATAAGCAATATAACTTGAGGGACACATATCAACTTTGGTTGGGTTGAGGGCTGTTAATGTGGCAGCAAGCTGTTTAGCTAAATGCAGGGAAAGAATTTTGATTCCAGTTGCTTTTCCAAAACAGCTGCATGGCTGATATAGGCCTTGACGGTACCCTTAGATCTGCTCCATGCAACAAAGTGCTCCAGAGAGAGTTCCTCTGACCTTGTCAACATTTGATGTGTAGGAGGTGAATGTAGAGGGTCTGTTGGCACTTTGTAGCCATCTAGTAGCTCATCTCTCATGGCCTTGACCTTTAAATAACAGAATGCATTAGCCTCCAGTTCCTTGTATCTTGTGTTTTTCTGTTGACATCCACATTTACTGGCAAGTCATCATCCCCATCCCCATCTCCATCTCTGTCTTTATCTTCAAGTTGATCTTCACCTTGATCTTCTGAACCAGCTCTCTGAGGAATTGAAAATATATCCTCATCAAAAGATGTGTCCCCCTCATCGGAGGCTGTGTCCTCTTCAGAAGTTCTGTCCTTATCCAGAGGTGCTAGTGCATCAGAATAAATAACAGACTGGTTGTTAATGTCATTAATGACATTAAGGCTGCTAGGACCATCTGTACCAAAAATAATGTCAGTCCCTGTCCTTTTGCTAGTGATAATGTAATATTACAGTAGATTCTTACCATCAGGTTGAATGTTATCATAGTCTTGGATATATTGTGAGTTTTCCTTTAGTCAGCTTGTCTTGATTGCTACCAAGTTTCACATACCATATAAATCTGAAGCTGTTAAAGTATGTTAGGCATGAGCTTCTTTGTGTGATTCCTCTACATCTACATATTCTGGGCCTCCATCAGAACAATCTTGAATCAGTCAGTGTATCAGTTGATAATAGTAACATTGGATCTAACCATTTAATGATTTTTTTGTCTTGCTGATGCATTTTTCAACCCAGTCAATGTATTCTGGGCCAGTTGCTGCACCCTGTGTTGGGATATAGTCAAGCCAAGGACTAGTCCACTTACAATCAGATAAACATATTATTATATACATATATTATATTATGTTATATCTCCTATTAGCACTGTATATAAAGTTACATACTATAGGAGAAGAATAAGACATGCCTGTCTGCCCCAGACTAACTCCTGTGTGATTCCCCAGTTGCTCTAAGCTTACCCTACCTTTATCCCAATAGGTTATGGGCCCTGGCTTTATTTATTAACAAATTACTGGATACATTCTGAACACACTATGGAAGAAGACAATAATCTCATGTCTGAAGATGAAGATATCAATATGGATCAGGCTCAGGAATATGAGGGGGATTTAGTTGACCATATGGAAATATTTGGGGAGACATCTCCAGCACCACAAGAAACCCCTAATCCTGTCTGTCCCACCAAAGCCACTAGGAGATGTGAACAACAACCATCTATCCTCCTAATTTGAACCAAAGAATACTCTAACATAAACAAGATCGTGGACCATGAACATTTGACCAACGAGAACTAGCATGAGTGGAGAGAGAGGATGAAGCAGGTATTTATTAATTGTGATATAACTAGATATACTAATGGGGCCGTAAAACATCCTAATGAATCCAAGGACCCTCTGGGAGTGTGCAACTAGGACAAAAATGATACCTGGGCACAGCAGGTTATTATCCATAATGTCACCTCATTGCAAATGAATGACATTGGATCAAAAACATCAGCAGAAGCAATGTATTCAGCACTATCCATTACTCATGAAAATAAGGTGCATCAAACTGTAAATCATATTCAATGCCTATTTGAGATGAAGGCCAATGTTACTGATGACCTCCTAAAACAAAATCCCCAGATGGGACTGGGCATGACAACCTTTTCCATGGATATGCAGACTCTTTGTTTGCAAATGCCAAAGACTTCAAATCCACCACAGGCTATATTTTCCTAGCATCAGGGGGAGCAGTTACATGGAAATCTAAAAAGCAAACCATAATTGCGCTGTCATCCATGGAAGCAGAATATATTCCTTTATTGGAGGCTGGATGCAAGGCTACATGGCTAAGAAATTTGTATGGGGAACTCGGATTTATTCAAGAATTATCAACAGTAATTAAAGGCGACAATGAAGGGTCAGTAATATAACCCACAATTTCACCAGCGATCAAAATACATCACAATCTGCCATCGCTGGGTCCGGGATCTAGTCACCAACAAAATAATTGATATACAAAACTGCCACGATCTGGAGCAAACCGCAGACATATTAACTAAGGCACTACCAAGGCCTAAATTTATATGGCATAGGGAAGAGATGGGAATTCAGTCAGGATAACTCAGTAGCTTTCCTACATCAGCAAAATCAAAGGTCTGCTTAATTTGCTTAATCTGTTTAATGCTCAATTAAGGAGAATAAGCAAATTAAGCATATATTTTTCCTTAAAATTAGTGGTGTGTTAAGCAGGTATAAAAATCTAAGTAGTTTAAGGAGATTCAGGAGATACTTAAGTAAATTACTGCCCACATCAGCAAACCCTGCTGCCAATAAGAAGGAGAGGGTGGGGTATAAGGAGTATATATGAAAGAAGAGGACCTCATTACAAACTTTTATTGACCTCTTTACAAACTTTTACTGACCTCATTACAAACATTTACTGAGCTCATTACAAAACTTTATTGACTTCATTACAAACATTTACTGACTTCATTACAAATATTTACTGACTTCATTACAACTCATTACAAACATTTAGTGACCTCATTACAAAACTTTACTGACTTCATTTGGGGTGGATCAAATGGGGTGGGGAAGATACAATAGGGGGGTATAAGATGGGAAGGAGGGGTGGGATGGATAAGATGGGGGAGTGGGGTGGATAAGATGGTGGGTGGATAGGATGGGGAGGGGGGGATGCAATGAGGAGGGGGGATAAGCTGGGGAGGAGGGGATAAGATCTCTAGGAGGGGTGGGGTAGATGAGATGGGGAGAGGGGGTGTGAGGTAGATAAGATGCCAGGCTTAAGGTGGGAGGGTTGGTGTGGATAAGATAGAGGGAGGGGTACAATGGGGAGGTGGTTAGCATGGGGAGTGGGGATGCAGTGTGGTGGATAAGAGGTGGGTAAGATGGGGAAGAGAAGTGGGGTGGGTGGAGAAGATGGAGAGGTAGGGTGGAGAAGATGCCAGGGATGAGATGGGGGGGTAGATAAATTGGGAGGGAGGAGGGGATAACATGGGGAGGGGGGAGGGGATAACATGGGGGAGGGGGGATGAAATAGGGAGGGGGGGGGGGTAAAGTGGGGAGGAGGGATAACATGGGGAAGGGGGGTAGGGTGCATAAGATGGGGAGGAGGGGTGGGAGGGGTGGGGTGCATAAGATGGGGTGCATAAGATGGGGTGCATAAGATGGGGAGGGGGAGTGCTGCAGTCAAAATCATATATTACTCAATACATGACCAATATACTTCATGCTTTTGTCAGTGGAAAGGTAATGATGATGGGAATATGTCACCATGTCCATCCTAGTGCTAGTGTTGCAAATGACTAAGCTGATCACTTTCAAATTGAGATACCGTCAATGCTACGAACGGTGGTCCCGCTCATTAAATCAGAGCACGACAGCTATCCCTCGATGCGATGTCCTGCACCCCTGCCCATTATTCTACATAAATATGTTGACTATGTATTGACTTTCAAATGACCAAAAATGATTACTTTGTGTTGACAATTACCTGACTGGAAGTCAATGGGACACGACTAGGGCATGACTATATGATGCATTGACCAATGGCCAGCTTGTGACTATTACATGATGTTTGATATATATTTACATGACTATATCTTCGAAACCATACAAGCTGTTGATTGACCATGAATTGACTTACATAGTCAGGCACCAGTCAAAAATTTGTCATTTTGTCATGATTTAGTAAGGAGCACGACGTCGTGCAACATTGACCTGACATTGACCTGACATTTGTTTTTACTGAGCAGCTGCAGCTGCAGTATGCCTCATCTTGCTACTAACATGCATTCTCGAATGCTCATAGGTCTTTATGTAGTCAATGTGATGACCCCAATCCTTCAAGTGACACTCGCACGAGCGTGGGATGGGTAGCGGGATGGATGAGCAGTGGATGCTTGGGGAAGGAATCTGACGTGTCCTTTGGTTGGTGTCGGAAAGCAAGTGCGTAATCCGTTCAAACCCAGGAACGGCATATCATGCATCATCTGCAAAATATTAATAGGAGATTGTAATTGCTGAAGAATGCTGAGGACTTATGGTTATGGCGGAGGGAGTTTGCGTCAGTTGATAGGCCGTACAAGTTTTATCGAAAACAGTCCAGACTTAGACCGAGTTCGAGAACTCGTAAATAGTGAAATAGCCAACAGGGCGGAGCGCTGTACAAAGGAGCCATTCATACTAGGTCTCTACGCATGGTCAGCTTCTTTCTGGGATGTCTAGCATCTGGATTCCCTTGCGAAATTACTGCGAACATCGAAGTGATGGTGATTTCTGCACATACCAGCTTCTGGCGTCCGCTTGCGTTTCCTAGCCGCATACTTGTGAATGGTAGCTGGAAGAGGGTGATCAGTGTGACTGTCACTGAGGAGGTAAAGTAATACATGCATGCTTCATCCTCGGAACTACCCGTCGCCGGGTCGCCGAATAGGAGGGACGAAAGATCAGCGCGTCCTGTAGAAGTGGCATAAGGGGATGCCATTACAGGTTATTCAGAAAACCTCACCTGGATTACCCACAACAGAAATCAAGCTCGTTGCATTCACAGCAGAACGTGCAGGCATGACTGCCCTCGAATGTCGAGGTTCTGCAACATTGGTTGTGAATAACACTCACTCGATATAGACCAACTACGAGACTTGCCACAAAGTAAGATTTCCGCATCCGTATTCACTCCTGCCAATCCAAAAGAGAAGGGGTGGGGTCCACTAGACACCGCATTATCTGAGGTTTTGCTGGACCCCTGAGTCGGGGTCTCGTAGCGTGGCAGCTGGACTTCTATTGCACCGTCCTTTTTACCTGCGGAACAACGGGGAGCAGATCAGTTGCAGGTACAATATAAACTCAAGTGAAGCCGCCCCGAATGCGTTAAGATCTCATGGAAATACGAGCAGAAAGGGAGCGCCGCTCCAGAGAAATGGCATTCAAATCTGCATTCGCTGGATTCATATGTTCTGCGGCACACTTCTGGTCCAAAAATGGAATCTTACCAGGGGACGTGGTTGGGCCGTCGTCATCGCACAATTTGGCATCACCATTGGATTTTGGAGTATGGCCTTCGTCGACTTCCTCGTGCATAGCTGGGCCGTTGTCGTCCCACGATTTGGTATCACCACTAGATCTTGAAGCAGATTCTTTGTCGACTTCCGCGTGCACGGCTGAAGACGGTGACGCAATGGATTCTTCCATGTAGAAGGGGGGGGATGTGGATCCTTGTGCCCGAACATGGGGTGTAGGAGTGGCGGGGTAAGGAGGGGGTAGCGGGATTGACGTAGGCATTACCAGATCCGGTTTCTTTGCCTTATTAACAGGTTTGGGCCTTGGGCGTCCTACTCGTGTCCTCGCTGTTGTAGGTGGTTCTGGGTCCTGTGGGGGATGGGTTGGTTTCTTGCTAGTCGGTGGGAATTCGCTGGGGAGATGTGAATTGTCCACATCTTCAAGGGTGGCGGCTTTGTCCTTCCCATTCTCGCTCACCTGACCAGCACCGTCCAGATTGCCACTTTCAATATCTTGGTCATTGCCATTCGCCTCGCTCTTCGTACCCGGGACAATCTTTTTTGTACGCCCCTGGCTAGGGTTGGGTTCCTATTTATCTGTCAATCGGGTTACATACACAGACTGCCAGGGCTTACGGCGAAGGTGTTATCGTCAGCTTTTGATGGGTATCTGTAGATATGCATCTGCGTTGTATTGTCTGTATTGAAAGTCCAATCATCTGGATCAAGTGCTCGTTGTCGACGTCGGGAAGAATTGAGAAACCAGGCCTGTCATGGAATTGTAAACAAATCAATTGACTGCCATAATAAAAACGAACTTGAACTAAGGCATCCAGGGCAAGTGTAACCTCTTCGGCGACCTCTGTTCTGCCTTTGGGACCTGCGGATAACCGTGATACGTCAAGGTTTTCTATCAACCTGACAGATCTTTGGATTTCTTTTTCGTCCTTCGAATACATTTCAGCTGATTCCCGAGACCTGGCACGATCCTCTGAACTCGTCTGTACAATTGGTTCAAGTTTTTTCGCGTCTATCGTCAGACCGTCGATCCATGTGTAGGTTCGTCGGAGTGTGGACTCCTTCGCATTTGCTTGCAATATTTTTTCCTGCTTCGCACACGATGTCAAAATAGCATCCAGTCTGTGTCGGATGTGACCCCCCACACCGTCAAGAAGCTGTGGACGGTAATCCTGCAGAACGTATGATTCCTTAATGGCGAATAGCATGAGCCTCCCATAATCACGCCAGAGGTTCTTTTGCATTCCGGAGAAGGAGAAGGTAGTGCAAGCCACGAAGCGGTCCGTTAACTTCTCGGATCTCTTGTCGTTAAGACCTACATTTCCCTGGCGTTTGACCATGGCAACGATAGAGCGAAGCAACTCCTGCATCGTGATATGCGTTGCGCCACGCTTTCGGAAATATGGCGGCATCACGCCAATTAGTTCTTGGTTTGCGTCCGGTTTAAACCCTTTCGGAAATGCCTTGTCGAGATCCGCAGATAGCCTTGGTCTATCAATGGCAGGCAAAGCCTTAGCGACATCGTTGTTGAAGTCGGTGAGGTCTGAGGTCAAGCTGAAGAGAAGTTCAAACGCAACCTATTTGCCGCCGTGGTGTAATTCCCAAAAGGATAACAGAAGTGATACGATACTTATGTGACGCCTGGCTACGTCCTTCAAGTCTACGTCGATTTCGATATCGTCATGGATAGCGGCAAGAATTGAGGAACTTGAATCTCTTGACTTTCCAGCACGGGCTACAGCCGGGGTAATTGACGAGATTGGGTCGAACCAGTGTTGGAACTATTAACAATCACACCTGATCAGCTTAATTCAGCATGACGCAGACCGTGTAGGGTGCCGCAAGTTATGAAGTTCGACATGGGACGCATTTCAAACCAGTAGGTTCATCCTCGCATTGATTGTACACGATATGGGGTGCCCCATGTGACGTCAGCACCAGTCATTTAGCGGCTACATGGTTTCTTTCCAGCAGGGCGTGCTCACCTCGTCAAATGCATGTGGGATCGACTTGCAGGCGCCATCAAACCAACCGATGAAACTAGACGTCGGGATCGGGATCGGCAACGGGTCGTCGATATCTGTGGGTGTACAGAGCATGAAGTAAACACGAGACGGGAGCGAAGGGCACTGATCCATTCCGATCGCATGCCGAGCTCTGGATTCGGCTTGACAAAGAGTCACCACGGCGTCGCGATATTTGATGAAATGTGAGCGGTACTCGTCGTCATGGCGGAGCATGAAGCAGGCAATTGCTTTGTTATTTTCCATGAAGTGGTCTCGAAATACGATGTCGATCTTACCCAGTAGATCGCCGTGCCAGCGAGAGGCCGGACCCGGGGTATTGAACAGATCGCGCAACTTATGCCTCATCTTATTTGCCTCCTCCGGGTCATTCTCTAATTTGTCGATATTCCCGAGCTGACGTTTCAAATCCGCGAGCTTCGGGAATTCCCCATCGCCCACTGCACGCAACATCTGCTTGAACATATAACCAAAAATTTCGGATAGCAGCTGCTGGCAGTTAGATATCGTCCCAGGGAGTAATTGACGAGTACTCACTCCGCCATGTCTTCCTGCTAGCGTTTCACGAAGCCACCCGACTTTCATATAGGGGGAGGCTCGGAAGTGCGACCCTAGCTTGAGAATACTGGTAACGAAGGTAACGGCATCAGAAGTTCCGAATATGTTGGAGTACACGCTGTTACGGCCAGCTGCCCAATGTTTCGCATCCGCGACGGCTTGGTCGTATCGTTCAGATGTCAGATTGAAATCCATTCCTTCGTTCAGGGCGTTTTTGTAGGCTTTGATGTCCTCGTCCTGAGCTCGGATGATATCACGGATTTTATCGACAAGCCGTTCTTCTTGCGTTTCAGCAAAAATAGCCTTATTCTCATTCCTAGAGAGGGCTTTCTCGCATTGGAGCCCCTTATCAGGCAGTTCTCCCATGCGACCTGATTGTTCATTAAAATAGAGGTTATATTCGGAGACACCGATAAGGTGATATTGGGTGGCTCACCTAGGTCGAACGCCGCAACGCCCCATTTCCTTAACTTCATAATAATCTCCTTTACTACCACAATTAGCGCTGCCGTCTTCTTTATAGCCTCTTCATTATCTCCAGCCCTTCGGTTTTTCAGCGTCTTCAGATCCCGCTCCCAATTTCCCAACCTCGTCCTAAGTTCACCCAAATACATCTTCTGTGCATGTCGGCGATGATTCCCACCATATATCATGATCTTCTTGAGTTTCAGAGTGGCTTCGCCCTCGTCCGTCAGCTTAAGTTCAGGCAGCTCCTCGATCTTCAGCCCATCGATATCCTTGGAGGGATTGGTGGCAATCCAGGATCGCTGAAGTCCAACTGGTAATGCGGTAGAGCTGTCACAGTGAAGGACTCCGTAAGTTTTGAAATTTACAAGTAGATTCGATAGAGAAGTCTTGTCCAGAGGGCGATCATTCATCTTCTGCCACACAAAGTCATCCGGTAACCCGTCCAAGTCCACCCAATAGTAACCGATAAAGACTTCTGCTAGGATTTTCTGAGTCTCAACCTGCTTAGTTGCGAAGATGGCATCCACGTCAACCGACGTCTCCTCGACAATATCGGCAGACTTTGATTTCTGTTTTGTCACGGTAAGAGGTCATCTTCCTTATAGACCTTGAATCGCACCTTTGGGGTCGGCATGGTGTCTGGGTAAGTACGACAGCAAAAAGAAAATTCCTTATAAGGCGATCGGATGACTAGCGTGCAACGCCGGCTATAGCCGCGTTGGCCTAGATAATAAATTAGCCAAAACTGGTTTTGGGCTGAAAAGGTTAAGGCCCCTCTTCGATACAGTCGGCTCTGTAATAACTGATCCAGCCTCGTCTAGCATTAGCACAATGTTGACTACGAGCTGTTAGGTTGGGGGGAAGCGAGCGTTAGCTCGTTTGGCACGCGGAGCAATGTTTTAGCCGCTCAGGCGGGTGGGAAAAAAAAACATTGCTCGACGATTCGCCCATAGTCAACTTGATTGCGATAATGCAGATGGAAAAGATATGTGAAATGTCTTGCGAACAAATTTTTAATTTGGGAGGCCTAAACCAAGACACTTGATTATCGAAAATTTTGTCCGAACTTCTATCCCCTTGATTTTTATTTTTCGGGATCAGGCCTAGCCATCAAATGGCACCAGCAGGAAATTTCCAGCGCTGGAAAACAGCCAAGAGTGGGATTTAGTGGGCATGGCAGGAAACTTTTAGGTCTTGGCAGTCTTCTGATAGGACTTTCCAGCGCTGGCACTGCCCTGTGTTAGCAAGTCAACGTGATTAATTGATTCCCATCATTAATGCATCATTGGCGACTACACCAAACTGGGCATAGTCTATTCCTACACTAAGTAACGACTGTTGTATGATGAGGCGGAAACTTGTGGAACAGGAAGGCACATAAAGGAAAATCTAGCCTGCCACCTCCTTTGCGTCAATAACCTTTCAAGTTCCCAGTGCAGTTGAATGTCAGGGGTGTTTATGTGTACCAAAACACTCACTTTCGAGCCTTTAGCATCCAATTTCGAGCCATTTTTGGGGGTATCAAAATTCTAGTCGATTTCGCCACCCGGGGTGTAGTACATAGCGGTGACTAGTCGGCCAGCACTGCAGCACCTATGATATAGTAACCCTAACTTGAACGCAACCAGCTGCCATAGTAAATAGACTTGGGTCACCGTTTCAAGTTGGCAACATAAATTCGGTTCAACATTAATTCAAATAATCCAGTGTCTGGTTCCGTGAAGGTCCGATATAATCCCCAGTCTGGAGTCGATCAGGTCTGTGCTTGTCTTACATATTTTGAAAATTTGACGTGTCCGACTATGCTAGCGGAGGTAAACCGTGACAGCATTGCATACTGGAAGATCGATCTCTAGCTTGCGCTCAGGTTCCTTTAGCCGGTGGTTTGAACCTGTCCCGTTATAGCCACAATTTACAGGTCGTACGTGTTTTTCGTGCACAAAAAATTCCAGGTACGGGAAGCTATTACCTGCCTCCTCCTTTAAATTTTACATCAATACAGGCTCCCAAGTTCACCCAATGGCATCTGTTGAAAATTTGGCAAATGACTTGGAGATCGAGTGAGTTTTCTCTTACCTGTGCTCATTATAAGGTTGCCTTCTATAATATTCATACTTTACAATGGTACAGGGAGATAATAAGCAGGGACCGTAACGACAACGAACGCCAGTTGGACTTCCCAATCGATCTGGATGCTGTTGCTCCTGGCCTCCAGTCTGATGACTCCTTGGGTCAAGACACGCTCCTCCGTTCTCTATTTCAAAGCGGTGGCACCACGCCATCAGAGGAAAGTGACACTTACCAAAAACTCAAAGTTTCGGTGATTCCATTATCCAGATACAAAAAGGAGTTCGAGCGGGGAGGTGTTCGATTTGCAATAAGTCTCTTGCAGAATAGATGCAAGGTTGACATTGACAAGGAGTTCCAAGTCTCCGCTGATGACAACCTTTTGACATTCGACTGTTCCAATCACTTCCTCGACTACTTCATGGTCTCCTCGGAGCAGCTTGGCCTCTGGGCTGCCATCCCAAACACCCCAAGTGACCATACCTTCATTGTCGAACTCGACTTTCGGCAGCCACTTCGAGAGTTCAAAGGAAAATATGCAAAACTTAGTTATGATCCAAAGGGCAGGTTTCTTTGGGTGGGGCGAGTGCGAGACGAAGATTTATTCATTGCGATGTGTCCTGTGGGGGTCGGCGAGGGACTGGCAGAAGATACTGCCCCCGGACGCGGCTGCGCCGGGGACAATCGACTCAAGGCCAAACACTATCGGATGTTGATAATGTTCTTCGCCTCTGCATTAGCACGTATTCCAGGCAAGGCCTTCTACTGTGAGAACCCCTATGGAATCGACATATCGGAGGCAGGACAGCCGGGTTTTTCGTTGCATACAAATATATTGTGAGTTCCATCCTACCTACCATATTGCCACCAACGGTCATCGATATGAGGCATTTGCCATGAGAATGTCTGCCAGATGGAGAATAAAAAAGATTCTGGAATCGCCTATCAACAGAACTGATCACTTTTTCTGCAGTGAGGATCGCTCCTTCAAGCTACACCTTGCCGATTTACGCCATTTTAATCAAATAATAATTGGCACTTGGGACACGTTTGTGAAGGATGCACCAGATGCATGGAAATCTGACAACTTTCTCCTGGAGCATATGCCAACCTCAGTAACTTCGCGCTTCGGACAGAATCAACCGATCTGTCAAGCGGAGTCTTCTGCCATGGAAGCGGAACAGTGGGATCGTGAGCGAGACTACGGAAAATGCACCACTATAACAATGGGTCTGGCCACTCACATTAGGTCCATTACCTATATTCTATGGTATACAGCATTGCTGACAACACTGTATGAAGTGCGCTGGAGGTTGAAAGTTGGGAGGAGATACCAGCAGTTGATGTCCGCCGCGACTATCAGCATGTCTACGACAACTGGGACCCAGACCAGAGAAATGAGGTAGAAGTAATCGGGCATCCTCTTGTTGATGAAACAGGACGGGAGGTGAAGTTGTACGATCAAAACGGGCGTAAAGTGCCTCGCCGACTTGCAGCTGTTTATGAAGATCAAGCACCCTGTGGCATTCTGCTGGATCTTCGCCGCATCGAGGAACTGCTGTCCACTGGAGGTGATGAGGATCTTATGTATGACGATGAAGACGATGATGCCATCGACTCTCCTGGAATGAAAATAAATGTATTCCCGGCTTCATTTTTACATGACTATGGTCACTTTCAAGCAAGCGGTGTGCTACAGTCTTTCTCCAAAACCATGCGAGGCATCAATGATGTTATCAGATGGCGTCCATCACTGACTGGCAGTGTGGATGGAGATTTGGATAGCGAGGATGTTGAGGACACTGGATTCAAGAAGCCACTGCACCCTGTGTCGTCACAAGGCTACAATGAGTTGAGCCATCGCGTCGCTACCAAGGCGAGTTCCCATGAGGTCCAACAAGGGCGCATAACAGCAGCTCTTGCCGGAGCCTATGCTACGACACCGAAGGCAAAGGCGACAGCAAAGAGGGCAATGGAGGGCTGTGAGGTCAAGCTGCCGTTTGATCGCTTCATGAACAAGATTGATGGTGACGATTGTCCTCGTTCGTTACGCATGGAGCAGGTCTACTATGTTGACCTTGCTACAGTGCAAAACTGTAAGAGGAATGGCACGTATGTTGTTTTTTCTGCAATCCATCAAGGGTGATACTGACAACTTGAATCTGCATATTTGAAGCTCCATCTTCACTGACATTGTTACGCCGCTGGTCAAAGCATGGTCAAGGCCTGAGATATTCGAGCGACTTAGGCCTCACCTTCTGATACTGAAACCAATTGTACGTCTTGTTTTGACTCACTCACATTGAATTCCACCCATGATGTACAACTTGCAGACCTTCCCAGCTCTGTATAAGTGGACATGTTTCGGGCTTCATTCACTGATGAGCAATTTGTTCAAGACTGAGTCTTCCAAAATTCGGAGGGGTGAGAAGCCATCTCCATATGCAATTGAATTCATGTGCGTGGCAGAGAGGGCATTGGCCTTTGCTGTTGGGGGCAATCCTCGTGTGCTCAGCCACAGTGTCATGTACCCCCTCTTCATATCACGGGGGATCATCGACCAAGGAATGCCCACCTTCAAACCAATTTACGGACAATCGGTGACGGTCTCAGCATCGGATCCTCTCTTTTTTAAAGAAAATCAATGGCCTTTAGCTAAGGACATGAAATACCCTGCAATAGCATCGAAGCGTGGACAGATCCTCACATATGGAGAAGCACATTACCTTGTGAGTACCTCATCTCTGTATGTCGCCTGGGTTGTGGTGTGTGGAGACGCCCTTTCCCCTATCAATCTAGTATCCCAAATCATAAACATTCATATTCCATATAATGAGATCGCTGACATGTTATCTCTGCAGGCTTATGAGGCTGGATTCCGTATTCGTCACATACTTGCGAACTGTCCACAAATGCTCCATAGTGACATTAGCGATGATGAACTCCGAAAAGGTGTAATTATTGCTGACATGGCTTTTGCCATGTATTTCAATGATGTAAAGACTATTGTCGCCACTGGGGTAGATGCAAACATTCAGGAAACATCCTCAAATGACAACTCTGACATTGGTAACTTGATGAAGCCAAAAGATCGAAGGGCTTCTCTTGCCGCGTGGATGAAGATCGTCCATCCTCTTGATTATGGCCAATATACATTCACCCATCTCGTCAAAGCCATCGCTTCAACTGTAGATGATGTATCTGCAGGTCTCCCCGGCCTCGAGACGCAGAGGATGTCTTTGGAGTCATTCACTTCATCGCTGTATGAGATGGGTCGAGAGGAAGCTAGCCCTGTAGTGGAGGCCCCCATTTTTTTCCAAAGGCCAATTCCTCCCTGTACTTAAAGTTGCAATTAAGTCCATCGGTTTGCTCGCTCCTCTGGTGTCGAGGAAACAATTTGTCATAGGTGTTCTCAGCAAGGCAGCTGAACGCAACAAAATCCACTTCATCCCATGGAGTCGACCCCAGCAGGGAGCTGGTCGTCGTAACAAGATCCCAGTGTGGAATTCGTGGATGCAGCTTGGTGCTCCACCCTCTGCTAAAGGAACGGCCAGCACATATGTACATCATGGACCTGCTGGGATTGCACAAATGGCCCGCACTGCCCAAAAAAGGGCAGAGGCGGCGGATGCTAATGCAGATTGGACTTCATCTGACCTGACTCTCGACGATCTCCACTTAATGCTGGAACGGACGAAGCTTCCGAGCGACTGGGTAATTCCAGTAGATTGCAGTGAGAAAACCATGGAAACATATCTGTGGTTCAAGGATCACTATGACAGTCGCAACATTGCTCACCATCTGGGGCTTATAATTGCCATTGTCTTATCTCGCAACCTACCAACCCTCTTTGCCCCAGAAGACACCACTTCTAAGTTGCAGGGGGTAAAAAGTCGGGCTCAGACACGTGAAATCGCACGGGCAATATCTTGGGTAGCGAAACCTGCAAGACGAGGAATGAAGGACCCTTCCATCTTTCTTTCTATGTTCAGCACATTTATCGCAGCACTCTATTGTGAAGAGAGTCCCCTCCGGAAGGATATGAAGAAAAATGACGGGGCGATGGGGAAACATTGGACTGATAAACACAGTACGTTGGCCTTATCCCACTTTGCTATGTAGTCTGATGCAAAAATTGTTAGGTCAAAAGGGTGTCACGTCGTTCAACCTGCTTCGTGTGGGTGTAACTTGGGGAGTTGGTCCCAGGGCATGTAAATCTGGCAAGTTTGAAAAGGATTGGGGTTTACTCACCAGTGCCGATCTGAAGAATCTCTATGAAAATGTTCTCACAAAGCTGAAGGAAAAGCCGTTTGGACCGTTCGACGCACTCGTCATCCTCTTGGGGGATGAACAAGCAAGGGTAGTTGCCCGCGCAGAGTGTCTCACTGCTCGTCGCATGGGTAAGAGGGTTGCGGAAGAACTCGATAATGAGCGGCCTAGGATTATCAGGAGAACTTAATTGTTAGTTTGTCCATCGGTAAAAATACAACTATTGCTGCTTGAGAAATACCTGGAATAACAGGCTAGAGAAGCGATGCTCAAACTTCAAGTTGATCGATCAGTTGGAATTGCCACCCTATTTCCATCTTCGCCATGCTGATCTATGGAACCTGTCCAACCAACCATGTAAAAATGATGGGCAAGCCTATAACCCGCATCCAAGTCGGTTGTGTCCAGAACAACTACAGACTGGAACTTGAATGCCTTGGCTGTGCGTCGAGCAGCACTGGTTCCGAGTCCGCGCTCAAGCTTGCGGGCACGTTTCAATCTCCACCTTGAGCATGCAAGAGTTTTGCAATTCCGAGTCCTTTGCTGCACCCGGCAGCATCATACTTGCAGCGAAGTACCAGGGAACACTTATAAATTGTATTATATATTATTCAAATACATATATTAAAAACCTCCTAAGCGCAAGATGCAGGGGGAATGGGCAACGAGACTAGTTTAAAAATAAATAAAAAAGGAACAAAAAAATCCCCTCCCCCACGCAAAACGCAGGGAGGAAGGGCAACAATAATAATTGAAAACGAAAAGGAAAAAAAAAACCCTCCCCACACAAAATGCTGGGGAAGGGGGGACACGGCTCCCGCTGTCACTGTCCTTGTCCTTTTCATCGACATGCTCTTCGTCGTTGTCGTTGTCGTGCTTGGCGTCTGTTCGCGGGCTGTCGTTAGCGTTCTCGCCCCCTCTGCGTCCTCACCCCCCTCTGCATCCTCGCCCCCCTCTGCGCCCTCATCCCCGTTTCCACCCCGCGAGCAGTTGCTCACGGCAGCGGTTGGGGGTGCTGTGGTGATAGCTGTTGGTGTTGTGGTCGTTGTGGTTGTGGTGGTCATGGTCGTGGTTGTTGTGGTTGTGGTTGTGGTCGTCGTCATGGTCGTGGTTGTCTCATTCTCCTCCCCCTCGCTGTCTCCCGCTGTCGCCGTCCTCGTCGTTGGTCTTCGTCCCCTGGTCCCGTCGTTGTCAGTGTTGGTGTCGGCCTGTCCCGTCCCATGGTTTTGTTGTCGTGGTTCCACTTCCTTTTCGTCGCAGCTGCTCACAGCGATGGGGTGCGAGTGGCCATCGTTGTCGGTGCCTCGCCGTCCAGCCCCGTTGTCTCTGTCGTCGGCCGTCATCCGTTGTCCTGATCCATTATCCACCCCGCGAACAGGTGTTCGCAGCGGAGGAGTGTGGGTGGGTGTGCTGTCTCGCGGTAGATAACATAGATAGAACCTAAAAAAGCAAATGAAGACAGTAGTTGAAAACAAAGAAAGAAACTTCAAAAAAAAGATTACATAGGGCCCAAATGATATCCGTCGTCGTTTGAGTTCTATACGAGGGGAGGGGGAGAGGGAAGGAGGTAGCGGCGTCGATGGTAGTGGCGGTGGGAAGGATATCAAGCAAGAATATGTAACAAGTAACAAAGTTGCAGCAACGCGTAAGTCAGTTCAAACTCCGCTGAAAGTTGAACACGTTACCAAACACTACACAAGCAAATCGCGAAACATTTGTTGCTTTCGACTTTCATCGACATCTCCTCCCATCGTCTCCTCTACTTCCAACCCCAACCACCTCCCACATCCGTCAACTGCTATCAAAACTGTTCCCATGTGTTGGGATATAGGCAAGCCAAGGCCAAAGACCCCTTTTAGGATCTGCCACTGGTAGAATCCAACACAGCCACAGGGAATAATACTCGTTGAGTGGTCAGGCACGTGCACCCTATCGGGGTTGATAATAAGTAAGACATTAATCCGGAATATATAATCGGCACCGGATGTGTTCTAAGACAATTAATTCCTTGCATGCGCCCTTCCATCCCCGCGTGATTCTGAGAAGCGATACCACAAACTATTTTATTAAAATCATTCTCAAATATTATTATATTTGTATCACTAGTCGGCGCGTCGAAAAGCGCACTCGTAACATCGTTACCTCAACAGGTTATGGGCCCTGACGCCCGGGATTAGGCGCGTTATCATATTATTCGGATCAGAATCATAAGCCCTCACAATATCTGACCTACATACAATGTCCGACGACTACGATCATATTCCAGAAGAAGCTTGCTCCGTTGATCCCCATCTCCCGGAAATTAAATCCGATCAATATGTTAACCTGGGGGGCCTCTTGACTAATAAAGTAGACTCCCTTAAGGAAGGGAACTGGTTGGCATGGAAAACTCGTATTACGAGGATTCTAAAGCTACATAAAGTCTATGATTATGTTGAGGGAAAAATAGCTAAACCTCAGGGTGACAAAGACCATGAAAACTGGGAGATGAGAGATTTGGTGGCTCAAACTCTTATACAAATAAATGTGAGCGATGAACAGATTATACATGTGACTGAGGCACACACTGCCACGGAAATGTGGAATAATCTACGCTCTATTCACGAAATAAGAGGGCATACAAGTATTACAGCTGCCAAGAGAAATTTCTATACAACTAGGGCAAGCGACAACACCAAAATATTTATGGCATGAGGCAATAAATTATGCCGCATATGTTAGAAATATTTCACACACACGAGCCCTAAAGGGGAAAACTCCCGAACATGCATGGACTGATAAACGGCCCAATGTTAGCCATTTACAAGAGTTTGGGATACCTGTATGGGTTTTATGTGATCATCAAAATATTTCTAAACTCGAACCTAAATCCGAAAAACAAATCTTTGTGGGATTTGTTGATGGTCCTAAAGCTATTAGATATTATAACTCTAACAAAAGGACTATTTCTATTTCCCGAAATTTTCATTTCAATAAATTTCCCCAAGATGTCCAATTTGAGGGGGAGAATGAAGGAGAACAAATTCGAACTCAACAAGAGGACGAAAATGATGCGATTACAAATGATCCCACAAATAACCTAAAAAGGAAATGTCCAGAAGAAGAACCATCTTCACGCCGAAGCACGAGACCCAGAGTTCAGCATAATTATCAAATGTTGAATGAACCGCCCCTCATATATGACAAGGAGTTAGCGGCATTAGCCAATGACCCCGAAGAAGGTCAACTAATATACTCACCGGATGAGGTAATTAACGCAGCATTTAATTGTGCAAACCTCGCTTCAGACGATCCTGAATCGTTAAAGGAAGCTAAAAAGTCCCCTGAGTGGCCGGAATGGGACCAAGCCATCCGAGCCGAGTTAGATCAATTACATAATAAAAAGACATGGGTACTAACTGACCCACCTGAGGAGCGTAAACTTATTAAAAATAAATGGGTCTTTACAAAGAAATACGACAAAGAGGGATTATTAACAAAATACAAAGCCCGTTTAGTGGCAAAAGGCTGTTCCCAGGTACCCGGAATGGATTTTATTGATGTATTTTCCCCTGTTGTACGTCTTGAAACAATTCGTGCGCTACTCGCTTTGGCTACACAAGAAGATTGGGAAATACAACAAATGGACGTCAAGGGTGCATATTTGAATGGAAACCTCAAGGAAGAAATTTATATGGCGCAACCTGAGGGATTCCATGATAATACTGGACGAGCTTGCCGACTCATCAAAACCTTATATGGATTAAAACAATCCGGACGTGAGTGGAATATTGAATTAAATGAAAAACTCGGACAACGAGGTTTCAATAATCTTTATTCTGACCCATGTGTCTACATCCGAAAGACACTGGATGGTACAGTAATAATAACTGTATGGGTTGATGATTTATTATTATTTTCTACAACGATCCACTCAATGAAACTTCTTAAAGAAGAAGTAAAAGAATTATTTGAGGTCACTGATCTTGGTGAACCCAGTAAAATTGTTGGGATTGAAATAACCCGGGATCGCAATCAAAAGACACTGAAGATTGCACAAACTAAATATATTGAATCAATCCTAGCAAAATATAATCTACAGGACGCAAATCCGGTAAGCATGCCCATGGATCCAAATATAACGCTCGAGCCCGGTGAACCGGATACCGGTAATCAAAATTCAAGTTATGCGTCTTTGATCGGGTCCTTGATGTATGCTGCCGTAGCTACAAGGCCCGATATAGCGTATGCCGTAAATCGGCTCGCATCATTTACGGCCAATCCATCAGTGTGTCATTGGACAGCTGCCAAACGTGTTCTCAGATATCTCAAGGGTACAAAAGACCTTGG
The DNA here is from genome assembly GCA_964034925.1 of Tricholoma hemisulphureum. Lineage (NCBI taxonomy): Eukaryota > Fungi > Basidiomycota > Agaricomycetes > Agaricales > Tricholomataceae > Tricholoma > Tricholoma hemisulphureum. The sequence goes on from OZ035931.1 coordinate 26,291, forward strand.
AATAAAATATATTAAATCTGAGAATAATTTTGAGCAAAACAATTTCATGCAATATTCTGATGCCAGCTTCGCGAATAATTATGATCGCACATCAGTATCTGGATACGCGTCTATTTCTGCAGGAGGCGCAATCAGTTGGGGATCAAAGAAACAAAATATTGTATCCCTCTCATCTACAGAAGCTGAATATATTTGTCTATCAGATGCGGCACGCGAGACCACATGGCTTCGCAATCTTTATTCAGAGATTGGTTACCCACAACATCAACCAACTTTGATTAAAGGAGATAATTTGGGTGCCTTGGCAATCACCCAAAATCCGCGTTATCACAAAAGGACAAAACATTTTGATATTAAGCATCATTATATTCGTGATCAAATCAAAAATGAATCAATTGTTTTAAAATACTGTCCAACTGCACAAATGACCGCAGACGTGTTAACAAAAGCCTTACCGAGGCAAGCTCATAAGATTCATATGGAATCTATGGGAATATCCTTCGCTTGAGGGGGAGTGTTGGGATATAGGCAAGCCAAGGCCAAAGACCCCTTTTAGGATCTGCCACTGGTAGAATCCAACACAGCCACAGGGAATAATACTCGTTGAGTGGTCAGGCACGTGCACCCTATCGGGGTTGATAATAAGTAAGACATTAATCCGGAATATATAATCGGCACCGGATGTGTTCTAAGACAATTAATTCCTTGCATGCGCCCTTCCATCCCCGCGTGATTCTGAGAAGCGATACCACAAACTATTTTATTAAAATCATTCTCAAGTATTATTATATTTGTATCACTAGTCGGCGCGTCGAAAAGCGCACTCGTAACATCGTTACCTCAACACCATGCCGTTCCATCAACGCCAAGCGACAAGACCGTGGCCACAAAATTGCCACGTCACGAGCTTTTTAGGACGTTGACAACTGTCGACGTCTATTGAGGAACTCGAGGTTAAGTATTTTCATTGTTCTTTTCCTTTTTTTTCAGCTACTAATCATTTTTTTGATTGTTAAGGTTGTACTCTACTAGTGGCAACCTGCAACGACGAAAAACGCGCAACCCACGCCCACAACCACCCAATCCCCCTCCCCGTTCAAATGGGATGGGCCGTCGACACAGGCTAGGAGGGCATGGAGGGATGCTGGGAGACCCCAGGAGGGGGATACCCGGTCGGTAAGCACCCAGCGAACCCCATAAGTGCGCCACGTCACTAACGCGCTTAAACCCCCCGAAACAGAAAACGCCGACCCACTACCCGTTCCCACTGCTGCAAGCACCTGCTTGCAGGTTGGGTAGGGCGAGTGGAAGATGGCGGGCACCGACGACGATGAGGAACGAGCAACAGGGCCCTACTACGACGATCCAGCAAAGATGCCAGCGTCGACGCCGACACCAGCACACCCAAGCAACAGGAAACGACCCCACAGGCCCCAGCACCATGACACCGCCCACCTCCAGCCCCACGAGCAACTGCTCGTGGGGTGGATGACGGGTGGAACGACGCTGGTGACGACGATGCGCACCTGGCGACAACAAACAAAGGACGACGGAGCACCCACCGCCACACCGACGAACTGCAATGAGCCCAGGTACCACGTGCATGCCAGGTAAGCACAACATGCCCCAACACCGCCACCTGATCACTAACCACCACTCTCGGGAAACACCACCGCCCCAACAGCGGGACAGCATAACGAGACCCGCCATCAAGGATCCAACCGCCCAAGGTCGCACCACTGCAACAATGAAAGGATAACAAAATGACAGGAATGGGACAGGAAGCACCAACGACGGACAAACGGGACCAGAAGGACGATGAACAACAACGGCACCACTGGCGAGAACAGCGCTAACAACGGGGAGAGCAGGGGCTCTGTAATTATGTACCATATGATGTAGTTGTCATCCCCTGTAATTATATAGCTGGTGAATATAGTATTTATTTCTAGAAGTGTCTTTGAGAGAATATCTACCTCTAGCTACTAGCAGTGTGAGGCTACTGCTGACTTCCTGAGCCTACCATAGTCTACTACAGACTACCATAGGACTATATACCCCACCAGAGTATAGGATGCTGCTATAGACTATAGTATACTACAGCTGACTACAAGCTGACTATGTAGCAAGTAGTCCTTGTCGCTTGGACGCAAAATAGAGAACCCTGGACAGACTGAGATCTTGAGATGGAGTAAAGGCTGAATTGTGGATGTCACTGACCCTTTTCATCATTCCCATCCTTAGTAGCAGGCACCTCCATCTCTGACGCTGTGTCGAGATTGTCCGCCATTGCAGAAACAGACAAATCTTGCAGCATAATAATGATTTTCCCGTGTTCACCCTTGATCAGTGGGTGGGAGTCGGCTAAACACAGTTGTGGGAGACTGTATCTCTATTCGGAAGATGGAACCGCTGCAAACCAGAAGTGAGTGTGTCCATGGCCAGAGGAGAGAACTTAGCTGAGACCTTTCGTCGCACGTGAGGCTAAAGGTCTCAATTCAACCTTATCTTTGTTATGACTTTCGATTACTGTAATACTCAGTCAGGGACCTGGATGTTGAGAATGCTAGTTCGCATGCTAGTCAGATCAGATTCTCTATATACTGCAAGCGCGACCTAATTATGGCGGCCAATGCCGTTAATGCTCTATATCGAACAAAATGACGTCATACCGGCAACTAAACTCTGTTAGACACCAGTATGTTGTCACCTGCAAGTTTTTCGACCTGTACGTGCGTATAATATTCTACTCAGACGCGAACAAGGATAGCTGATTTGTTGAAAGAAAAATATAGTCAATGATTTAGCTTATGGCGGCGTACTATCTTCGTGGAAAGTGAGCTGGGCCTATTGGTTAGCTAGGGCGTTGTACGGTACAAAAATGTGCTTACAGGTCACAAGGCTCTATTCTGTAGAGTAAATTACAATGCACGCGAGGAATATCCAAAATAAGAGAAGTTGTACTTATAAACTTAACATTAGTACATCAAGCCATACATAGCAAACTTAAGATTAGTACTTCATACCTATTTTGCACGAGTTTTCCGAGCTTCCTGGCGAAGACCAGACATCAGTCCATCATTCCGTTGTTTTTCCTCCTCCTTCGTCTCATAGCCAACACACAGGTCACTGGGATTGAGCTCTAGGCGTTCCTCCGATAGACTTTCATGACTTTCCTCTGTCCAATGGATAACAGCTAATATGACTATCGGTTGACCATCTTCGTATCGATGTTGGATTCGGCGAACATATTTGCCACGATGATCGCCCTCAACCACCACAAGCAACCCATTGTCGTGGGTCGGATTAGGACGCTTTGGGGTAATGTGTTCTGGAGGCAAGAACCCTGAAGTCTTGTAGTGCATGAACCAAATCGATAGTTGCCCGTCCACTTCTGCAACTGCAACGACCATCTCCTTACCTTTATGTTCCCCACCAGTAACCGATACCTTCATTTTGGTCCCAATAAGCCACGAGTCTAGTAGGGCATGTTGGAATTTCCGGTGTGACTGACACATCGGCTATTCGGGACACCGCCACACACCGCCACTGTCGCTGTGTCACGCTGTGTTACATAGCCATATTTAGTATATATACCCTGTATATATATTGTAGCTAGCCATTGAGTTGTAACCTAGGGACTAACGTCCATGTACCAGCTGATAGAAATCCAACAGGGCATGAGCTGGGCCTTGCTGCCGCAGGGGGATAGGCACGGGATGAGATTGGGGAATTGTTTCAATCTCTGGGGAATGTGGAACTGGAGTGCGTGATGATGGATTCCAAGCTGGTGATGAGAGAACATAATCGGGCATGGGGGTTCTGCTACTACCTGGTAATGCGGTGTGCTCGGGAGCTGGATACCTGGCCCGGTGACTTGGATGAGGCTCAAAGAGATTGCTCCTGGGCCTGGCAAAATCATATAACTTGAGGTTGGAACTCAAGGGAAATTAGTCCACAATGCCTACCAACAGAAATAGAGTAACATACTTTGCTTCCATGACATTGTCATAGTCCAATACTTCAGTTTTGAATGGATGTGCTGGGTCAAGGTGGGTGAACTGGATGGTTATCTTGAGCCCACTCAGTGTGTCCTGCCCAGGTAGAACATCCTTGATGATCGCATGATAGCCCTTCAATGGATGTCTAACCTTGCATACTACAACTTCCACGCCGATCCATGGCACTTGATCGCGCTTTGGTAGATCTGCTGGCATACTGGTTGATGTCAATGGTTGCCCCACAAATGAGAGTGGCGGGTCGATAACTTTGACCCAGTTTATGTGGATGACATGTGGCTGGCAAACACTAGTTAGCATTTGGTTACCAAGTTCGACTGTATACCTACCTTTATGACATTGTGATGTACTCCTCCCAGGATGCCGCCCCTTCTAACAGCCATTACACCGCCATTTATGTCTTCCCGTTCAACCTTTAAGAGGTTGCGCCCTTCTCTACGCTCGGTGTCCAATTTGCAAGGAACTGAAAAGTCCGGAAGTCCGTGCGGAAGTCCGAGGTAAGGAAAAGGTGCAAAAGCGGAGTTCCGATTAGGAAGTCCGAAGTAAGGGACAGGAATGAAGTAGAGGTCCGGAGGTCCGAAGATTAAGATAGAAGTTCGAGGTCTTAAAGTTGACAAATGATAAGTTGATAACAACTAATATTTGAACTGCAGAATACAAAGTATGTAAAGTAGTTTTATACTAAGGCTAGTACTCGGTGTAGCTGCGGCGGAGTTCTGCGGAGTTCCGAGTACAAATTTCGTGATGATATCTATGATGAAGAACAGACTTGAGTAAACTACGGAAGATGTGATGTAAGTAAAACAGGAGAGGTAATTTGAAATGAGGAATTTGAAATACTCGGAGTTCCTACGGAGTTCCGTCGGAGTTCCGAGGCGGAGTTCCGAGGGGTGCTTGCATGGGATATGACACATCCATAATTTCCGGGTGAAGGCTGAGTAGGAAAGTAAAGAATATAGTGCTCAGCATGGAGACGGAGGTGAGGGATACTGAACAAAGATGGAAGGTTTTGCGCTCAAGACCGCTCTGGAACCAGCGACCAAATACATACCACAATCCATCCTCTGCTGTCTTGTATTTCATGATGCCGTGAGCTATCAGCATGTCCCTGGTAAGCAGGTCGGGGTCGGTGCGGGTGGCACGTTTCCTTTTCCCAGATGACGAACCAGCTATGTGACTCGGAGGGAGGGGGGGAAGATGAGGAACTAAAAGAATGCTAACTTTCCCTGAGTTCTCAACAGACGAAACATACCCTACATCCCCTTTGTACAACCCACGGCTCACTGTAACCCAATCTCCAGGAGAGGGGAACATTCCACCATAGTCCATATCCAATATCACCATCCAATCTTGTATGTCAATCCCAGAAAAACTGTCCTGCAGGCAGATAATATTGGGAACAGAAAATAGTAGTTTGGACAGCGTGGGGTTCATGAAGGCCTCGATGTAAAACCAGTCACGAACCAAATCCCGCGTGAATGCAGACCTTAACATGTGGTGTGGTTGTGCGGCCTGAAATAGGTAGAATGCGGCCTCTCTCTTTCTCCCTGACTAGAGATCGTAAGATGCTACATGTCAGTAGAATATCAGGAAAATAAAACACTTGATAGCTCACGAAGCAGCAGACCCTCAGTAGCGGATAGTCTCTGGTAGTTGGCCTGCGCCTAATGTCGGTAGCTGGGGTGTCCGAGTCGATGTCAGAATCGACATCGTCGACGTATCGTGCCTGCTGTGCACGCGACTGTTCCAAGATTCCCACCAAAAGGTCATTCAGACTCTCCTTGTCTTGGTCAGGCAGCTCCTTCCCCAGCATCAGCCTTGGCGCGTCGTCTGGTCACCCATGATCCTGATCATCAATGAAGTTGTCTAAAAGGCAAACGGATGTTAACCGGTGTCCATAGAGAATAAAAGTTGAGCCAACTCACCAGGACCCAGCTCGTCGCCGTATTCATCATCGTCCTCCTTGTTGTCCACTTGAGCCTCGATATCAAGGAAACAACGGAACACATCTGCAACATTGTTCATCATGACTTCATTCCTAAGTTTCATAGGGACAGATAGTATAAGACTGAGGATTTCTCTTGTAATATCATTTCATTATCATTCGGTTATATTACTACGTATCCTATTTACTAACTCTCTACAAGAGGGAAAGGGACTTACAAGAGGAGGGCACAACGAGAAGGATGATGGGAGCACCGATTGAATTTGAAGGAGGTGGTGGTAGGGATGAAAGGGAGAAGGCATGCGAAAGTGGTTCCCTAAACATCGATATTGTTCGGAATGTTCAATCCTCGGGTAGTCCCGACACCCAAACATCTCGGGAAACAACACCAATGCCCTGTAACATTCTCATGCTTTTTTCTTCTTCCTCCAACACCCATCGTCGACACATCATCAGCCAATGATCCTGCCCCCTGTAAGTCTCCCTCTCTCCTGTAGTCAGTAAAGTAAATTGCACAAACGAACTACATGATCGTAAGCGGAATGAATGCAAAAACAGACCTGAATAAGGGCAACAGAACGCTGTGCACAATTTGCAGGTTCTAACTGTAAGTTCTTGAATAGTAGGCATTGTAGATGATATCTGACTACAGGTAATAATTCTCCATCAACTAGCTCGAAAATGCGAGTACAGTGATGACTGACAAAGAGCGCTACTGAGCAGACATCAGTTCTACTTCAGAGACTCCTGTTCCTGTGCTCCTTACATGTCACGTCGCCTTGCGCCCTCCAGGCCTCAGCCATTCCGGGGCGCGACATTGTGCGTTTCCTTCAACGACTTGTCCTGGCGACAGATTGTTTCTTCATCAAGACAAGTAAGCCCTTGCAAGATTAGAGGCCTCTACTATTTACTCTTTGGACTCTCCAAGTTCGTTCCTCCTTCCAAGGTCAAGGTCATTGCACATTCTCTGCAACAACTTCAAATTCCCCTAGTGACATATTGTCTCCCCATCAAGGCGCTCAGGTCCTCCAAGCTCTGTTTCTCCCCGGACTCGTTCACTAAAGATACTCCCTACAAATTATTTCCGGCAGGGCGCGACCATCAGCGCTCACTCAATTATCCTCCCTGCAAGTTCTTTCCTGCAAAGATTTCCATTCATCCAGGGTGTGACGCTGTACATCCCCCTCAATGACTTGCCCTGGTAACAAGTTGTTTCTCCTTCAAGACACTTGAGCCCTCGCAAGACATGAGGCGGCCTTCTTCCGAGGTGGATCCAATCCTGCCGCCCTCGATACTGAGTTGGTGTAGAACATGTCAAGGCGCGTGATGCATAAAGTGTCCCACTGGCAGTGTCCCCTAAGAATCGATGTCACCGTTAGAGAATCGTAAGTTTCATAATGTTCTCTTTTCCCATTCTGTTGCTATCGTTCCTACAGACTATAATTCTTGTGCACAATTTACTTCGTCGCATTCCTCAGGGCTTTAAGTTCCATGATGGTCTCCTTCTGCTCCTTGTGGACCCCCACAATCATCTCCTCCGCCCAACGGTATAATGCCACGATTTTTCTTGGTGCAATCCCCGTCGTGAGGCAGAGATTCAATAGGGAAAGGAATGTAAAGTCATCAGCATTCTCGATGTCTGCACCCTGGATGTTTTCTATTTCCTCAGACGTCACCCCCTCATATCACTTGGGCAAGTCAAATAGGATACTTGGATAGAAGAAAGTGTATGTCTCTATGTCTGGCGCATGTGAACATAATGAGCGCCGGGCCCGAGGCCCGATACTATCAGTATACCCTACATTCTCACCTCTTTCAATAACCCTGTTGTATCTGAATCGATCAACATCGACTACAAATTTTCTGGTCAACCCTCGTCCAGCGCGGCGTTCCCCACTTACAAGCACAAGATATCAATCCCCTCTTACGTCGAACGCTCCATACGCGCGAGATTCGACACTTCAAGTTTGCTCCAAGTGTATCCAAGTTTATAAGTCCACTACGAGCCAAGGCGTAGTTTCACGTTACAAGTTTATTCAAAATTAACAAGTCTACTATGCACCAAGGCGCAGTCTTAAGCTGCTAAGTCCCATTTACCTACAAAATTGGGTTCTTGACTGGCACTAATGTTCCTCCATATTCTATCACCTTACCGCCTCCAGCCAACATAGCTCAACAATCAATACTATATCTACCTTATGCCTATCCCAGGAACTGTGAATGCCCGGCTCTTCAAGGGCAAGTATGTCACAGATTTTTAGATACCCCTGAAGCCCTCACCACCTCTCATTCGACGGTCTTCCCATGATCCCACAAGAAGAGCGAGCCACGGAGATCGAAGATTCCTGAAACATTCGCAGAAGTCAATACAGAAAAGAAGGATACATCCGGGAACGACAACACAACCTCCATGTCCAGCTACCAGTTCGCTTCGACAGCCAACGACATGATCGATGGTGATGTAGCACACAATTCGACATTTGAAAAGATCCTCTTCCATTGAAACAAGCACTGGAAAAATCAACAGAAATATGGAAAGTAACACCCATGAACGTGGTCCCCGATGGTGCGACCCCCATCCTTGAGGTTTGAAATAACACGCACTACAAAATACTTCAAGATTTCGACATGTCGGCACCTTCAATGATGTGTCCTAGCCATGAGGTCAACTACATGAAGTCGGACAGCATCAACATTCGATATTTTTTAGCTATCCAAGTCTTCAAGTTTGCGATAACGCTAATGTTTACGCAGCATTACATTCGCCTTCTTCTGTTAAGACTATGCCTTGACGACCTGATTTTTAGGGTATAAATTTCCACTTCCCCATTAGATCCTCATTCCTCCCCAACTACGAAATTCCCCCTCGCAACCATGCCTCCCTCATCGACAACAGCAACTACGGACAGCCCGACGTCCATCACAAGGATTCAAGGCAAATCACACTCCAAGAAATTCTCAACGAGGATGCCAAAGAATTGAACTCAAACCACTTCTTCAGGATTTCCGCAATGAAAAAGCAGTATGCCTCAAGACTTGTTAATTCGCCTTTCCAAGTACCCCATTCAATGTCAAGCGTTCTGGCAGGGTTCTCCAGATTCATTTCTTCGTCATTATTCCCATCCCCTCCTTTGCAACAATCCCCTGAGGCACAAAACTATTTTGATGTACCAAATATTCCCTCCCTACTGACGTTTGAGCTTGGATGGCACAAGCGACTTTATCCCGGCTTTGTTACTTTTCATCCATTTTCTCTAGTCCCTGTTTCTGTAGCTTTATTGATCAGAGTTCTTATTACTCTTCAAGCCACCATGAACACCCCACGTCCAGAGCTTGCTCGTCTTTACTCCTTCATTTACGCTAAGTACTTTCTCATTTTTCCATTTGGCTTTTGTTTCTCGTCTTCCGTGCATGATGGGAGGCATCATGCGAAGTCCCACTGTGGTAGGGTCATTTTCTCTATTCAGCAACTTACCCATTCCTCCCCCTGAGTCATTCCCAGTGTGTGAATGGCTGTCCACGGACGCGTGCTCATCCCTCCCTCCCTGCCGCTTCCACGAGCTCTTGTGCACCGACCCGCACGCTGACCATGCATGGCCCTCGGCGGACACGCGTTCCTCCATCGTCCACCTCTCCTGTCTGCACAACCTCCCTCCCTCCCTGCCACTCCCACAAGCTCTCGCGCCCTGACCCCCATGCGTGGCTGGAGACCCAGTTAGCTGCTAAGTGCAGGTACAACAATTCATATGTCCATCCCCCCTATACAACAACAATTGATTACCTTACTGGAACCTGTAGCTGGAGCACTTTTTTCTTGGCTTTTCTAAGGGGTACCAAAATCAGACAAAATGTATGACCAGATAGATACGACCATTTTTTGTTTGAGTTCCCTATGCAGGCTTATCTTTCCCACAATACATGACCAATGTAGCATAAGCACAATTTTTTTGCTTTTAGGAAACCGAGGCAATAAGGCACGAGTCTGCAGCCTTTTTCCAAGGAGACCCTGATAGGCACTAGGTGCATGGTACAACAATTCATACATCTATTTCCCCTATACATCAACAATTGACCACATTACTGGAACCTGTAGCTGGAGCACTTTTCTTCTGGCTTTTCCAAGAGGTACCAAAATCAGACAGAATGTATGACCAGATAGATATGACCATTTTTTGTTTGAGTTCCCTGTATGCATGGTTATCTTCCCACAATACATGACCAATGTAGCATAAGCACAATTTTTTGCTTTTAGGAAACCAAGACAATAAGGCATGAGTCTGCAGTCCAGCCCTTTTTCTTTGTTTTTCCAAGGAGACCCTGATAGGCACTAGGTGCATGGTACAACAGTTGATACACCTATTTCCCCTATACAACCACAATTGACCACATTACTGGAACCTGTAGCATGAGCACTTTTTTTTGGCTTTTTTAAGAGGTACTGAAATCAGCCCAAATGTATGACCAGATAGATATGAGCATTTTTTATATGAATTTCCCTATGCAGGCTTATCTTTCCCACAGTACATGACCAATGTCCTATGGGAATTTTTTTTTTTTTTTTGGCAAACTGCTCTGTGGTATATATACATGACACAATATGGCACCAGTCTGTAACCTAGAGCCCCTTTCTTTTATATTTCAAGAAGGCCAAGTTGGCCACTAAGTACATGGTAGGGGAATTCATACATGTATTCCCCACACACGAGGACGATAGACTATACTACTGTAGCTAAAGCACTTTGGCTTACCAAGAGATACCGAGATGACATGAAATGTATGACAGGATAAATGTGACCATTTTTTATATGAATTTCCCCCTGCAGGCTTATCTTTCCCACAGTACATGACCAATGTCACATGAGCAGGAATTCTTCCTTTTGGGAAACTGCTCTGTGGTATATATGGTAGCTGTAACTACAACTGTAATAATTTTACATATTTTATATAATCCACTTATTACAGCCAGGCTGTATGGCCATAGCAAAAAAATCCGGATTCGGTGATGGAGAACATATATATTGGATGATGTAATCTGTCACACGATGTGGGTCATAAGTGTTGTAATAACCTCACTGTATAAATGTGCATCAATATGAAGTGTAAGTCACATATGCAGCTAAGAAGGTGTTAATATGGTCTTGGGTTACATCAACTATAACCAACCAAGTTGAATCCAATAAGACCTGATAGCTCAGTGGTAGAGCTACTGGTATATGTCCAGGAGGTCCTGGGTTCAATCCCCAGTCTGGTCATCTTTTCTGTCTCAATAATATAGGTTGCTATGGCCACTATGGCCTCTATGGATGGCTATGGGATCTACATAGTACTACTATAGAGTGTGATAGACCTGTGTAGTTGGCCCAGGATTTGCTGATGTATGAGAGAGGGATATTATTGGGATAGCAAGCCTAACGCTATATAAAGGACAGTAATAATATAAGTATTAATTACTGAAACCCAAAACATTCTGTAGTATATATACTACATGTATAGTCTAGCCTAAGACAATTCATCTGAGACACCCAGAGGAACACCCCCTTTCCTAAAGCCTCCAGTTGGCTGCCAGACCTGCTTCCCAATAGGTTATGGGCCCTGGCTTATTTTCAAACCTTGCTATATCAATAATATGTCTGACAATGAAGAATTCATCCCTGACACAGTGATGATGATTATCCCCAGGAATACGTCGAGGAATATGATCAGAATTTAGCTGACCATATGGAATTATTTGGGCCGACACCACCTGATAGTGCAGAAGTGGTGCCCACCACACCCAATATTAAAAAGACCCCTAAACAGAAAAAACCCACAATCCTCCTTATTCGCAACAAGGAATATTCAAATGTCAACAAGATCTCAGGTCGGGATCATCTTACGGACGAAAATTGGCATGAGTGGAGAGAAAGGATGAAAAGGGTATTTATTAATTGTGATATAACTGGATATATTAATGGGGCTGTAAAATGCCCAAAAGAATCCAAGGATCCTGAGGAGGCATGTAATTGGGACAAAGAATGACATCTGGGTGCAGCAAGTTATTATACATAACATCACCTCTTCGCAAATGAATCACGTCGGGTCGAAAAACAATGCAGAAGCAATGTATTCCACACTATCCATCACTCATGAAAATAAGGCGCATCAAACTGTAAATCATATACAGTGCCTATTGTATGAGACGAAGGCTGATGTTACTAACAATCTTCTAAAACACATGGACACCCTCAAATCTTACTGTGACTGCATCAATAAATTTCCTAACATGGAATTTCATATTTCAGACACCTGATTCAAATCTATTATATTGGCATCTCTACCATCGTCCTGGCAAACTTATGTGGAACCATATAATGGTAACACTAATGACCCTAATGACATGGACCCAAAGCACCGCCTGTCATCAGACACATTTATAGGTTTATTACAAGAGGAGTATAAACTTTGGATGAACAGAAATATACAGTATATTCAAATAACAACAGCACCAGCAGAAGCATAAATCTGGTGAAAACCCAGAAAGCTACCAGTCCCAGTAAATCCCTGGAAAATTGTATCACCAAAAGGAAAACCTCCATCAAATCCTATTGTGATCATTGCAAGCATACCAGATACTGGAGGAGTAAATGCTGGAAGTTTGATGGGAACAAGTGCCTTAATTGTGGGAAATTTGGACATTTTGTGAAGAATTGTTGGGGAAAGAAGAAAGAGAAAGCAAAAGAGAAGAAGCCTGGAACAAATGTCGCAGAAGAGCATATCACCTTCTCAACAGATGAGGAGGGTTATAATTTTGATGCATGTAACACTGATGTCATAATTGATGAGCATCTGATTTATTATGCTTGGTTGGCTGACTCGGCAACAACCTCACATGTAATGCATCAAAGAGAAGCATTTACTTCCTACACACCTATGGGAAATATGTCTGTAACAGGTGTGGGTGGAAAGGAGGCAACTATAGAAGGACAAGGAACTGTCAATTTAATTGCGACATGTAATGGAGAAAAATATATTCTTCATTTACAAAACATTCTACATGTTCCTTGAACATGAAATAATTTGATTTCATTGCAGAGATGGGATGCAGCAGGAGGAAAATATATAGGGGGAAAAGGGGAAATAACCCTCATCAATAAAGAGGGAAAATCTATTGCACATGGGAATAAAATCAATAATCATCTCTATAAAATGGAAATGATTATTAGAAACCCAAGCAAAACCTCTAACAATGCTGGGAATAATAAAACTTTCAGTGGAAATGAAAAATTACCCAGTTGGGAAACTTGGCATCGACATTTTGGACATATTGGATACACCAGATTGCAGTTATTACTTGACCGGAAAGTGGTAAAAGGTTTTGATGTTGTTCTGGACACTCCAAAACCAGATTGCAAATCTTGTATAGCCACAAAAAAACACATCAAACCATTTCCAAATCTGTCAAAAGAAAAACTGAAACTGGGGAATTAACTCATATAGATCTATGGGGGAAATATTCTGTCAAATCCATCAATTGAAAACATTATTATTTATTGTTCATTGATGATGCAAAAAGGTATGTCACAGTTGAATGTCTAAAAGAAAAAAGTGAAGCAGCACAGGGTGTAATCAATTATTTGGCACATTTAATAACATGAGGCCAAACACCAAAGGGGATTCAAATCGATTGCAGAAAAGAATTTGTCAATGAAAAACTTGACAATTATTCTAAACAACACGGTATAGAAATCTGAATGACTGCACTGTACTCTGCATCTCAAAATGGGATTGCGGAAAGAATGAATAGGACACTAGTTGAATTATCCTGTGCAATGTTATCTGCAAGTGCACTTCCAGAATATCTCTGGGAGTATGCAGTCCTACATGCTGCATATCTCTGAAATTGATCATATACAGAACACTTTTGGAAAATAACTCCCTATGAGGGATGGCATAATCAAAAACCCGATGTATCACATTTATGCAAATTTGGCGCACCAGTCTGGATATTATTACAAGGCCAGAAAAGGGAAAGAAAAATGCTTCCTAAATCAAAGCGCCACACTTACATTGGATATGACGATGGTGCTGGAGCAGTCAAATATTATAATGCCGAAACACGCAACATTTTGACTTCATGGAATTTCAAGCTAATGACTGGTACTCCAAATCCCAAACCTTCCGAAGACGTTATATTACTACCCTTGACATGCGAGGGGGAGTCTAACGGAGGCACACGGCCAACAGATATAATGGATAGCGAAGATTCGGATAGCAAAGAAGCACCAACACCAACAGAAGCTATTGGGATTTAGGTCTTTGAGAGAAAGTGGGGGATCACTCAGATGAGGTAGTGAGTGTGTTATGTGTGTTATATCTGTTATGTCTTCCCTACAGTATGTAGCAGTATATATACTACAGGAGCTATAGGAGTTATGATGCAATATCAATAGGGGTTTCTGTAGTATGACTCATGGTCCCAAGATAGACTTGTCTATCATTATATATCATAGGGGGAAATCCCCTGGATTACTCATGAGACAGCCTTGGCTTCTTTGGATTATCTATCCTTCCATAGGAGACTGTGTCCATACTCCTTTCTACAACTGGTAGTCCCTAACCATAGATGTGAGTTCTAGGCTTGTATCCCAACAGAAGCACCAATCACACCACCAATCAAAATCGTAACACCGATCGGAGAAGGACTGGACATGACGGAAATAGAACCTCCGACCCCAGAGAAGCAATCTTGGAAACAGAAACAAGATGAAATTAATGATCACATTGATATTGATGAACCGTGCAAGATGTGTGCAACACAGAAAAATGAACCATGTCAAACGGTGGAGTTTGTACCAATTATAAACCTTTACTACACCTTACAGAAGAGGAAGAAGTTGACACTTTCCTGGAGAATATTAAAGCCTATGCAATTATAGCTGGAGACAGATTAAATAGTCTCAAAGAAGCCAAAGACTCTCCTGAATGGCCCACTTGGGAAGGGACCATGAAAGTTGAATTGGATTAGCTGAAGGAGAGGGGGACATGGGATCTTGTCCAAAAACCTCCAAACATGATACCAATTGCCAATAAATGGGTTTTCAACAGAAAACAAAATAAAACAGGAGAAATAGTAAGATATCAAGCATGGTTAGTTGCAAAAGGGTGTGCACAACAACCTGGTTATGATTATACAGTGACCTTCTCACCAGTGGTCTGAATGGACACACTCCGAGCAATATTAGCACTCGCATCAAAGAAGGGTCTAAAAATACAACAGATGGATGTAAAGGGCGCATACCTCAATGGCACGCTACAAGAAACAATATATATGAAACAACCTGAAGGATGTGAAGATGGAACAGGCTGAGTATGTAGGTTGATAAAACTGCTTTATGGATTAAAGCAGGTGGGGTGAGAGTGGAACAATGAATTTTATAGTAAACTCAAAATTCACAATTACAGACACTTATTTGCAGATCCATGTGCATATATTCGAAGGGACAACAAAGACATCGGAATAATAACTGTCTGGGTCGACGACACCTTATTCTTTGCATCTTTGGATGAGACAATGGAGCATATGAAAAATATGCTCAACTCCGAATGGGAAGTAACCAATCTTGGGAACCCAGTAAAATCGTTGGCATGGAAGTTACATGCCTAGACGACAGAATCAAGATATCTCAAGAAAAATATATTGAGAATATTCACCGCAAGGAAGGAATGATCAATGCAAATACTGTCAGCACTCCCATGGACCCCAATATTAAATTATCAGTGAACCCAGATTATAATGAACACAACAGGAGTAACTCCTATGTGTGATTGCTTGGATGCCTACAATTTTTATCTAATTCCACAAGGCCCAATATCAGCTTTGCAGTTAACAAGCTGGCCACCTACAGCGCTAACCTGGGTTTACAACACCACGGTGCAATAAAGTGAATACTCAGGTACTTAGCAGGTATGAGAATGCTCAGGATAATATATAAAAACTCCCAAGATGAGACTGAAGATAATAACCTCCTCCACAGATATGCTGGTGCTTCATTTGCTAATATTGAAGATCTCATATCCACTACAGGCCATATGTTCCTAGCATCAGGTGGAGCAATTACATGGAAATCAAAGAAACAAACCATTATTGCATTATCTTCCACTGAAGCTGAATATGTTGCTTTATCAGATGCTGGATGTGAAGCCGTTTGGCTAAGAAATTTATATGAAGAACTCGGATTTACACAGAAATTTCCAACAGTGATTGAAGGCAACAATGAAGGGTCAGTAATATTAACTCAAAACCCTCAATTTCACCAGTGATCAAAACATATTGCTATACACTATCACTGGGTCCAGGATCTCGTGGCCCGTCGGGGTGGGGCAGGGCTCAGCTCTGTCCCCAGTTTGCTCCGCGCTATACCTGGCGCCGGTGCTCCGCATCTTCTTCTCCCACCCCCTGGGATGGGATGTAGACTTGATCTCATACGTCGATGATGGCACGCTCATCGTGCAGTCTAAATGGGTCGAGGACAACCTCCCCAAACTCGTGGAAGCCTATGCTGAGGTCTTCCGTCTATTCACCGCCCTAGGACTTGTCCTAGAGCATGCTAAATCAGAAGTCTTCCACTTCTCACGAGCTCAATCGGCGGCGAACCCCCCCATCAACCTTGGTGTCGCCCCCTTCACAGGGGCCACCCCTCTGAAACCCAAACCCATATGGCGGTATTTGGGGTTCTTCTTTGACCGGAAACTCTCTTTCAAAGAGCACGTCCGATTCTACACCACCAAGGCGTTCACTACCGTGAGCGCCATGGGTATGTTGGGCAACTCAACTCGGGGCCTGTCCCTGGCGAATAAGCGCCTCCTCTACCAGTCATGCGTCGTTCCAGTGGCAACGTATGGCCTCCGCCTATGGTTCTGCTGCAGTACGCGTACCAAGGGCATCATCAAAGCACTGTCCCAGATGCAGCATACTGCTGCGCGCTGGATCACAGGCTGTTTTCGCACCACCCCCTTGGGGGCAATGGAATGCCTAGCTACTCTGCTGCCCATGCCTCAGCTGCTACAACGTCTGGCCGACAAGAGCTGTCTGCAGACAGCCACCTTGACCGGCACTCACCCTGTCCGAGCTATGCTCGAAGGGGCTCTGGTGGAGGATGCCCCCCGGCACCCACTGGGGTTGCAAGCCCTCTCTCCAGCGCGGCGACGGAGGATAGTGTCCCCTGCGGCGGATGCTGTCACTGTCTGTAGTCTCGCCACGGAAACTTTTGAGGCCTTTGGCCCCGAAAGTCAACCGGGTGCTTGTGTGGTCGACCTGTTCTCGGACAGGATCACCCCCCACCGCCCACCCCCGAAGGGGGGGGACGGACGAACGCAAGGAGTACATCGGTCGCCTGGACCATGTCTTAGCCGAGGCTAAGGCAGACCCGGACTGCCTTGTCATGAGCTGCGATGGGTCTGTACCCAAACCCCCTCACCAAGCAGCGGCGGCTGCCCTCGTCTTTAGGGACGTGGAGGAAATCCGCCACGTCACCGCGTTCGCCGGTCGAGCCTCCTCGACGGATGCTGAACACCTCACACTTCAGCTGGGAGTGGCCGCTGCCCTTGGGGCAGGCAACGGCTGGTCATATTTACAGATGCACTCGCGATTTTCGATTCGTGGGTGGACTGCTCCCTCCAAGGGGGTCAGCGCCATGCCCTTCGGGTTTGCCGCCTCCTACGGCCTTGGTTCGAATTAGGACTGGACCGCACTGTGCACCTGTGGTATGTTCCCTCCAAGTCGGAGTGGGCCGTCCACAAACTTGCCCACAACGTTGCGACGTCCCTCAAGAGGCCGTTTGGGATCTCCCCCCAAACGACCCACAATTGGCTGCTCTCCTCGTTTGCCGAGAAGGCGGAAGATGACTGGAGGACGCGTTTCGTGGACCCCAAGTATCGCGGAAAGAGCTTCCTGGACCTCCGGGCCCAGCGCAAGTCCCCCGCTACGCCCACGACCTCTGGCCGTAAACCCTGGCTCAAAGAAACTGCAGGCGACTGCAGGCTGACGGTCCGACTCTGTCGGTGCATCACGGCGCACGCCCCCATTGGGAGCTACCATGCACGCTTCTTTCCCAATGAGGACACTCATTGCTCCTGCCCACCGAGGCCCTATCAGGACTGCGACCATCTACTCCGGGTGTGCCCACACCTTAAGAGAAAAAAACACCAGCAGGGTCCCCGTTGGATCGCGGACCTAGTCGAGTTTCTTGAGGCGAACCCCCAGGCTTTCGCCTTTGCCCCCCCGGAAGGGTGGGACCCGGGATGAGGGACACGTGCAGGGCGTATGACCCCCGTCTGGTGGCCTGGTGCTCCTGATGGATCGCCGAATGACGCTAGTCTCTCGATCTGCGTACGTCTTTCGCTGGTAACGCCGAACCCCGTGTTCGCCGCTGGCAAAGACAGGGAGCCCCCCGCGAGGGGGGTACGGCACCCTCGGGAGCGGCTAAGTGGTGGAGGGCTGTACCCAGGCAACTGGGGGGCTCTTCTCCCCATCGCCTCAGTGGGCGATGGGTTGGCTTGCCTTGTGGGGCGCTCCGTAATTGCCGTCCTGTTCTGCCGCGTCGGTGGGTGCGCACGACTAATAGGGGCCGGTGGGGGACAGTGGGAAGGGGGGCCGGTAATCTAGTACGCGCCGTTGGGAGTGCCGGCGAGCTGGTTTGGGGAGGCGCCCGAGCACCCTTGCACTTTCGTCCGGCTGTGCCTGCCACCCTAGCGGCAGGCGGACCTTCACATGCTTCTGCGCATTATCGGGGCTGTAGTCTCTCCTCCAACTTACGTCATATACCCGCTGCCTGCTTGTAGTAGATAGCCGCCGACTGCGTCCGTGCACCACGTTAAATATTGTTGAATTAAAAAAAAAAAAAAAGGATCTCGTGGCCAACAAAACAATAAACATACAAAACTGTCACAATCCGGAGCAAACTGCAGACATATTAACAAAGGCACTGCCCAAACCTAAATTTACACAACATAGGGATGAGATGGGAGTTCAGTCAAATTAACCCAGCAGCTTTCCTTGTGTGTGAGTGGTTTTTCCCATGAGGTTTTCCATCATACAGAGGTTTTAATGCACCTGGACAAAACTTATTCCACCCTAGACTTCAGGGGGAGTGATGACTAATGAAATTAACCATTCCATCTTATTAAAAGGAGGAATGAAGACTTGTACAAAACTACTTCCCAAACAACAGCCTGGGCTTGAGGGGGAGTATTGGGATAGCAAGCCTAAGGCTATATAAAGGACAGTAAATTAATTACTGAAACCCAAAACATTCTGTAGTATATATACTACATGTATAGTCTAGCCTAAGACAATTCTTCTTGACCTCTGAGACACCCAGAGGAACACCCCCCTTTGTCCTAAAGCCTCCAGTTGGCTGCCAGACCTGCCTCCCAATAGATATTGGCACAGTACCTGCCCAAGTTGAAAAGAGAAATACAACGAATCCAGAAACATTTTTGAATACAAATGCCACTTTGTCATACGGAGAGATCAAAGAAGAAGAAAAGAATGTAGCAATAAAATCTTCTAGTAGCTTCCCTCTCACGACCCCTCTATCAAATTGAACCACTAGTCACTCATTCCCTGCCACCTATTTTCCGGTGCATCAGCAAAATCAAAGGTCTGCTTAATTTGCTTAATCTGCTTAATGCTCAATTAAGGAGAATAAGTAAATTAAGCATATGTTTTTCCTTAAAATTAGTGGTGTGTTAAGCAGGTATAAAAATCTAAGTAGTTTAAGGAGATTCAGGAGATACTTAAGTAAATTACTGCCCACATCAGCAAACCCTGCTGCCAATAAGAAAGGAGAGGGTGGGGTATAAGGAGTGTATATGAAAGAAGAGGACCTCATTACAAACTTTTATTGACCTCTTTACAAACTTTTACTGACCTCATTACAAACATTTACTGAGCTCATTACAAAACTTTATTGACTTCATTACAAATATTTACTGACCTCATTACAAACATTTACTGACTTCATTACAAATATTTACTGACTTCATTACAACTCGTTACAAACATTTACTGACCTCATTACTGACCTCATTACAGACCTCATTACAAACATTTACTGACTCCATTACATACATTTACTGACCTCATTACAAAACTTTAGTGACTTCATTTGGGGTGGATCAAATGGGGTGGGGAAGATACAATAGGGGGGTATAAGATGAGAAGGAGGGGTGGGATGGATAAGATGGGGGAGTGGGGTGGATAAGATGGTGGGTGGATAGGATGGGGAGGGGGGGATGCAATGAGGAGGGGGGATAAGCTGGGGAGGAGGGGATAAGATCTCTAGGAGGGGTGGGGTAGATGAGATGGGGAGAGGGGGTGTGGGGTGGATAAGATGCCAGGCTTAAGGTGGGAGGGTTGGTGTGGATAAGATGGAGAGGGAGGGGTACAATGGGGAGGTTATTAGCATGGGGAGTGGGGATGCAGTGTGGTGGATAAGAGGTGGGTAAGATGGGGAAGAGAAGTGGGGTGGGTGGAGAAGATGGAGAGGTAGGGTGGAGAAGATGCCAGGGATGAGATGGGGGGGTAGATAAATTGGGAGGGAGGAGGGGATAACATGGGGAGGGGGCAGGGAATAACATGGGGGAGGGGGGGATGAAATAGGGAGGGGGGGGGGGGTAAAGTGGGGAGGGGGGATAACATGGGGAAGGGGAGTAGGGTGTATAAGATGGGGAGGAGGGGTGGGAGGGGTGGGGTGCATAAGATGGGGAGGAGGGGTGGGGTGCATAAGGTGGGGGGGGGTGGGGTGCATAAGATGGGGAGGAGGGATGGGGTGCATAAAATGGCTGCAGTCAAAATCATATATTACTCAATACATGACCAATATCCTTCATGCTTTTGTCAGTGGAAAGGTAATGATGATGGGAATATGTCACCATGTCCATCCTAGTGCTAGTGTTGCAAATGACCAAGCTGATCACTTTCAAATTGAGATATAGCTTCAAATAAAATTGATAAAATTCTGTAAATATTTGAATATATAGATCTCCATGAAAGCTGGTGGGTCCTCTGCAAACACTAAGTACAAAACTTAGTCATTCCTAATTATTTCTCCACTGGCTCTCTGGATCACTTAGTGTGGGCAGAGGGCCCATGGCTTTCAAGGATATCTATACACTCAAATATTAGCAGAATCTTGTTGGGTTTATTTGAAGCTATATCTCAATTGTTTTGAAATTGATCAGCTTAGCCATTTGCAACACTGCCTAGTACTGCATTTTATTTGCCCCATCATATCTCATCCACCCTGTCCCATCTTATGCACCCTACTACCCTATCTCATCCCCTCTGCCCATCTTATGTACCCACTCCCCCTCCCCATCTTATCCACCCCCATCTTATCCACCCCACTCCCCCATCTTATCCATCCCACCCCTCCTTCCCATCTTATCCCTCCCTATTGTATCTGCCTCTATCACCCCATTTGATCCACCCCAAATGAAGTCAGTAAATGTTTGTAATGAGTTGTAATGAAGTCAGTAAATATTTGTAATGAAGTCAATAAATGTTTGTAATGAAGTCAATAAATGTTTGTAATGAAGTCAGTAAATGTTTGTAATGAAGTCAATAAATGTTTGTAATGAGGTCAGTAAATGTGTGTAATGAAGTCAGTAAATGTTTGTAATGAAGTCAATAAATGTTTGTAATGAAGTCAGTAAAGTTTTGTAATCAGATTAGTAACATTTTGTAACGAGGTCAGTAAAGTTTTGGGACTTAGTGCAAAAAAATGCACGACACGATATAGTGGACACTCACTTTCACGCCTCGCGGTTTCTGTACACAACACAACCAAACAACTCTGCCTGCCTACTGTATGAGAAGTAATTACTGCTCAGTTGTTACACTCATAACTTTTGTAAGTCCTATATCATTCAATGTATGAACTCTCAATTAATGTTTACATTTGTAGGTCAATTACCTCTGTGACTATCAGTAAGTTGCCGGGTCTGCACCATTTTTGTACGCGTTAATGACTTGTCTCCTGTTTAGTAAATATCTGAGTGTACTATTAGCGTTTGATGTTCTAGCTCAGAGTATTGCGAGCGCGCGTTAAACGAAAGGGCACTTCAATTCTGTCATTTTGACTGAATATATATTACATTTGACTAATTTATATTTACAGATTTGTCTCCATGGCCTTCCATTGATAAGCTCTTGCCATTGTCAATACACTGGTATATGCACAGGCCTTGCAAGTACAATCACTGAATCACATATTCTTCTACCTTATGAGTTTTTATTACTTATCTTTTGCTGCTTTTGAATGGAAGTTATTAGATAGTCAGTTCCTAAATAAGGGCCGGTCATAATTCAAGTGCTTAATTTCTGCTTAATTTCCTTACCAGCATGCCTAGGCTACCCCCTAAGCACTGGACTAAGCAGTTTAAGTAGGTATCTAAGCATGAATAAGGAGAATTCAGCAAACGACCCTACTTATTCCAAGCAAATTTCCTTATTCTAAGGAAGCTCTCCTTAACAGCAATTTGCTTAATTCTGCTTAAATTCTGGTTTAAGCAACAATAAGGAGAGATTAAGCAGAATAAGTGAGTATTGGATTTTCCTGATGTGCTGGTAGATAATCCAGGCCATAGTGCACATAGTGCAGTTACAATGTACCATATGATACACTGTAGCAAACGGCTACAATGTAGCATATGATACGTGTTTGCTGAATGCCAGCAAACAACTGCTTAATAAGGAAAGACTAAGTATAGCATATGATATGGTGGCAGCAAATTTACCAGGATATGAACGCACAGTGGCCAACCCACCAGCATTTGCATGCACACATGAGCCAGTCCATTCCCAATCACAACAGCCCAGCTTCATGGATAACATCAATGGCCCCAGCACTCCAGTTTCAGGCTAACACAGGTAGTGCATGATACAGTGGCAGCAATGTTGTGAGGCTATGCACAGCACAGAGGCCAGCCCACCCACACTTGCATGTGCACTTGCATGCGCACTGGCACATGCTGGGCACCGGCACATGTTGGGCACTGGCACATGCATAGTGTGTGAGATGTGCAGCAACTTTGCCAATATGCGGCACAGAGCCAGCCCACCTGCACTTGCATGCACACTGGCATATGTTGGGCACCAGTACATGCATAGTGTATGTTGGGAATGGAGTGGTGAACAGTGACAGGAAGAGTTAAGGACAAGGTTAGATTATGAAGTTTAATCTCAAAGGCTTGTGAGTGAGGGAGTCTGCAACAGGGAGGAATGTTATTATCATCTCCTACATGATGTGCAATATTTATACTACACAGTTAGGAGGTATAGTGTAATGCACTCCTTTAATATATAAAGGAGGTATTCTGTAATAGACCCCTGTACCAGTTAATAATGGAATAGCTATGTCATATCCCCTATAACAGTGTCAATAATAGTGACATATGATATCATGGCTTGGTAAGTCCTAGACTTCCTGCAGGGTGTGTCATAGACACTCTATCCTTAGCTCTGTCTTGGATAGGCTATCATAGACATGCTGCAGTATGAGTAATCCTGTAGCATGTGTTAACTGTGGGTTCCCCTATATGTCTCTGCATGTGTTAACTGTCCATTCCCTAGGGTTATGGTTAATGTGCATTAGCCCTAACCCTAGTGTTGACTTAGCATATTCTGGCAATATTCCCTAGGCATGTTAACTGCCTTGGCTTGCCTGTATACTCTTGTATACATAATCCCAACACTCCCCCTCAAGCCTAGGCAGTGTAGGACAATGAGTGGAATGGTTCTGTAAATGTCATCACTCCCCCTGGAGTGGTTAATAATTTTCTTTCAGGTGCGTCAAAACCTCTGTGGATGGAAAACCCATTGGGAAAAACCAATCTCACCAAGGAAAGCTACTGAGTTATTTTTGGCTGAATTCCCATCTCTTCCCTATGCCGTGAAAACTTAGGCTTTGGTAAAGCCTTTGTTAATATGTCCGCTGTTTGTTCCGGATCACGACAGTTTTGAATATCAATAATTTTGTTGGTGACTAAATCTCGGACCCAGTGATGCCGTATAGCGATATGTTTCGACCTCTGGTGAAATTGAGGGTTATGGGTTAAAATTACTGACCCTTCATTATCGCCTTGAATAATTGTCGGATTTTCTTGGGTGTATCCGAGTTCACCATACAAATTTCTTAGCCAAGTGGCCTCGCGTCCAGCTTCGGATAATGCCACATATTTGGCTTCCATTGAGGATAGTGCAATAATTGTTTGTTTCTTTGATTTCCAAGTTATTGCTCCCCCTGCTGTCAGGAAAACATATCCTGTGGTGGACTTGAAGTCCTCAGAATTTGCAAATGATGCATCGGCAAATCCATGGAAAAGGTTATTGTTTTCAGTCTCATCCTGGGATTTTCTGTAAATAATTCCAAGAGTTTTCGTACCTGCTAAGTACCGTAGTATCCGCTTTATTGCACCGTGGTGTTGTAAGCCCGGGTTTGCGGTATATGCTGCCAATTTATTAACAGTGAAGCTAATGTCAGGTCGCGTGGAGTTTGCAATGAATTGTAGACATCCCAGTAATTTGGCGTATGAATTGCTCCGATTCGGCTCATTATAATCTGGGTTTTCAATTAATTTAATATTTGGGTCCATTGGCATTCCAACAGGGTTTGCATCAATCATGCCTTCTTTACGAAGGACATTCTCGATATATTTTTCTTGAGATATTTTGATGCTATCATTGGCGCACGTAATTTCTATGCCCACGATTTTGCTAGGCTCTCCAAGGTCGGTGACGTCCCATTCTGATGTTAATGCATTTTTCATATGCTTCATCATTTTATCTGCTGATGCAAAAAGCAAGGTGTCGTCTACCCATACCGTTATGATGCCTATATTTTCTTCATCCTGTCGAATATATGCACAAGGATCTGCCATTAATCTTCCATAATCATGAATTTTAAGTTTACCATCAAATTCGTTATTCCACTCTCGACCTGCCTGCTTTAATCCATAAAGCGGTTTAAATAGCTTGCATACTCGGCCTGTTCCATCATTACATCCTTCAGGTTGTTCCATGTATATAGTCTCTTGTAGCGTGCCATTGAGGTATGCGCCCTTTACGTCCATCTGTTGTATTTTTAGACCTTTCTCTGATGCAAGTGCTAAAATCGCCCGGAGTGTGTCCATTCGTACAACTGGTGAAAAAGTTTCTGTGAAATCATAACCGGGTCTTTGTGCATACCCTTTTGCAACTAGCCGCCCCTTCTTTATTTTGTTTCCGAATAAATACCCATTTATTTGAGATTGGAACGGCATCTGGAGGTTTTTCGACAAGTTCCCAAGTACCCTTTTCTTTGAGCAAGTCTAATTCAATTTGCATTGAATCCTTCCATTCTGCCCATTCCGGGGATTGTTTTGCGTCTTTGAGACTGTTTATTTTGTCTCCGGCTATTATTGCATAGGCTTCTTCTATATTTAGAAAGGTTTCGTCATCTTCCTCTTCCGCAAGGTGGTAAAGATGTTTGTAGTCGGTACGAATTCCACGAGTTTTCCGTGGTTCATTATCACTTGCATGCGTCTTCCGTGGTCTAGTGATATCTATGTTTCCCTCATTTTCATTCCGTTTACACTTCCGAGGCTGCCTTGCCGGTTCCGTGATCCGTTGATCGGAGTTACCCATCGGCGGCACATTCGGTGTTTCCCCACCAGACTCCCCCTCTGTCGAGGGTGTAACATCGGTGTCTTCGGGAGGCTCAGGTTCATCTGTAGCGTCTATAAGTCGGAAGTTCCGAGAGGTGAGAACATTTCTTGTTTCAGCATTGTAATATTTTATTGCTCCCGCGCCGTCGTTGTAGCCGACATATGCACGGCGCTTTGATTTAGGTAGCATTTTTCTTTCTTCCTTCTGGCCTTGTAATAATACCCATACTGGGGCTCCGAATTCACGTAAATTTGATACGTCCGGTTTTTTATTGTGCCAGCGTTCATAAGGTGTTGTTTCCCGAAGATGTTTGGTAAATGATCGGTTCCGGATATAGGCAGCGTGTAAGACTGCAAATTCCCATAAAAATTCTGGAAGCTGGTTAGCAGCCAGCATTGCTCGGGATAATTCGACCAGGGTTCTGTTCATCCTTTCCGCAACTCCATTCTGTGATGGTGAGTATGGTGCGGTAAGTCGATTTTCTATACCTCTTTCTTTGCAATATTTTTCCAGTTTTTCGTTAACAAATTCTTTTCCACAATCAATTTGTATACCCTTCGGCTTCTTGCCTTGTGTTTCCAAATGGGCAAGGTAATTTATTACCCCCTGTGCTGCATCACTTTTCTCTTTGAGACATTCAATTGTGACGAACCTTTTAGCATCATCCACAAATAGGAGATAATAATATTTGCCATTAATAGATTTGATGGCGTATTTTCCCCACAAGTCTATGTGGGTTAATTCTCCTGGTTTCGTGTTTCTTTTTGTCGACTTCGGAAAAGGCTCCTTATGTTGCTTTGCACTGATGCAAGCTTCGCAATCCGGTTTAGGACTATTTTCGTCGACATTGAAACCGATCACCAATTTTCGGCTCAATAATTGTTGAAGTCCAGAATATCCTACATGTCCAAATCGTCGGTGCCAAGTTTCCCAACTAAGTGGTTTTACGTTTCCGACGAATGTTTGATTAACGGCAGGAGTTTTAGACGGCTTGCTTGAATTTTTTAATACCATTTTCATCTTGTATAAATGGTTATTAATTTTCTTTCCTTCTGCAAGTTGTTGTCCGTCTTTAGTTGTGAGGATTAATTTTCCTTGTCCTCCAATATATTTTCCGCCGGCCGCATCCCATCGCCCCAACGAAATTAAATTGTTTCGTGTTCCAGGCACATGTAGGACGTCTTCCAGATGAATATTAAAATTTTGATTATTGCATGTCGAAATTATTTCAACAGTTCCTTTGCCTGCAATTTTAGCTTCCAATCCACCTACCCCAGTTACGGAATTATTTTTCATTGGAGTGTATGTTTTGAAGGCTTCTCTTTGATGCGTGACATGCGATGTTGTTGCTGAGTCAGCCAACCAGTCGTAGTAGATCAAACGCTCGTCCATTACGGCATCGTTATCGTTACAAGCATCATAGGAATCAAAATTATAATGTTCTTCTTGAGCTGAAAATGCAATAAATTCCTCCACAGCATTGGACTGTTCCACAGGTTTTATTTTCCCTTTTTCCTTATCTTTCTCCTTTTTCTTTTTTGCCTGATGTCCGATTTTTCCGCAATTATGGCATTTATTGCCTTGGAATTTTCGGCATTTACTAGACCAATGTCCAGGGCGCTTGCAATGATCACAATATGGCTTCAGGGATTTTTTACGATCGGTAAGACGGTTTTCAAGGGTTTTCTCCTTTTGGGCGGTCATCTGGATTTTAGCCAGGTTTACAATTCCGCCGGAGTTATTATTCCCGTTATTCCGGTTGAGCCGTAATTTGTATTCTTCCCTTAATAATCCAATAAATGCGTCCGAAGTTAGGCGACACTTTGGATCTAAGTCATTTGGATCATTTGCGTTTCCGTTGTAGGGCTCAACATATGTTTGCCAAGAGTTTGGTAAGGATGCCGAAATGATCGATTTAAATCGGGTATCTGAGATATGGAAATCTATATTTGGAAACCTGTTGATCCGGTCTCGGTAAGACTTCAAGACGTCCAAATGCTTTAGGAGGTCGTCGGAATTATCAGCCTTTGTCTCATATAATAAACACTGCAGTTGATTAACTGTTTGATGTGCCTTGTTTTCATGAGTGACCGATAATGCGGTATACATAGCTTCTGCGCTTTGTTTTGATCCGACGTGATTTATTTGCGAGGAGGTGACATTATGGATAATGACTTGTTGCGCCCAAGTATCGTTTTTTGTCCCAGTTGTAAGCACTCTCCGGATCTATATTTGGATTCGGTCGGTTTGTCTGTCCAAAAACATATCCCGTTATGTCACAATTAATAAAAACACGCAACATTCTCTCTTTCCATTCGTGCCAGTTTTCATCCGTCAAATGATCGCAATCAGCGATCTTGTTTACATTTGAGTATTCTTTGGTCCGAATTAAGGAAATAGGTATTCTTATAACCGGATCAACCTCTGGTGTATTGATCCATTGTCTGCGCTTCTCTTGTGCTCTGGAAGTATATACTCTTCCTGATTGTTTAGGGGTTTCTTGTGCTGGGGGTTCCCCAAATAATGATAAATGGTTGTCTTCTTGGTCCCCTTCATAATCCATGTCTAGTTCAGGGTCAGGGCCCATAACCTGTTGGGAATGGAGTGGTGAACAGTGACAGGAAGAGTTAGGGACAAGGTTAGATTATGAAGTTTAATCTCAAAGGCTTGTGAGTGAGGGAGTCTGCAACAGGGAGGAATGTTATTATCATCTCCTACATGATGTGCAATATTTATACTACACAGTTAGGAGGTATAGTGTAATGCACTCCTTTAATATATAAAGGAGGTATTCTGTAATAGACCCCTGTACCAGTTAATAATGGAATAGCTATGTCATATCCCCTATAACAGTGTCAATAATAGTGACATATGATATCATGGCTTGGCAAGTCCTAGACTTCCTGCAGGGTGTGTCATAGACACTCTATCCTTAGCTCTGTCTTGGATAGGCTATCATAGACATGGCTATATCTTGCCTATCCTATGATAGACATGCTGTAGGATGATTAATCCTGTAGCATGTGTTAACTGTGGATTCCCCTATATGTCTCTGCATGTGTTAACTGTCCATTCCCTAGGGTTATGGTTAATGTGCATTAACCCTAACCCTAGTGTTGACTTAGCATATTCTGGCAATATTCCCTAGGCATGTTAACTGCCTTGGCTTGCCTGTATACTCTTGTATACATAATCCCAACAGATAATGATCAATAATGGCTTACATGGAGGAATAGAGCCTGTTATGCTCATTGCATCATCCTTCTTCTTTTTCTTCTTTTTCCATTTGTCCTTTTCTTATTTGAGCAGGAGCTGGAAGGTGCATTGTCACTAGAGTCATTGGCAATGAAGTTGTGTGCTGCAAGGAGGGTGTTGTTCAAGACATGTTTGGCTTTCCAGTTTGGAGCAACCAGTGCCATCAGTGGCTGTGAAAACCTTGTGTCAGTTAGGCTCACTGGTGGTCACACAAGTAAACAGGACCACAGTGTATTCTCTAGAACATGAGAGGCTACATCAGGGGGATGGTTACAGGGTACTGAGGATATCAAAGTAAGTAAGGTTTGATATATGTGTGGTACTGGTCAGTATCTATATCCAGAAGACTAGTAAGAGGAGTCTAGATTTAGCCCATGTTAGTGAAAGTCCCAAAGCAGTCAGAATAAAAGTGTGGATGAGAAACAATGTCCAAAGTGGCTATGAACCTGAGGTGAATAAGGCTGGGACCCAGTGGTGCCAGGCTTACAGGCTGCATCTTTTTGAGTTTCTGGATTGCCTCCATCCAAGTAGCCACATGGAGTGTTCTGAAGTAAGTTTTTGATTTCACAATGTTGTTGCCTTGAGACTTCAGGTGCAAATCCCAAGGTTGGGGGAGCTGCCTGAGTTTGTGGCAGACCAGTTCCACCAAGTCTTGGTGTTCCTCCATTCAGCTTCAGTTGCCAGTGAGCCATCAGGATGGTGAATGCACCTGTTGACCTGGGGCTGTGACCAATTTGCTCATTTGACATTGACAAGCAGGTCAGTTCAGAAATTCTCCAGATGCCAGAGAACCTCTTCTGGGCATGTGAGAGGTTGTTTAGCTGATTGAATGGTGGTGTTGCCAGTGGTATGATGTTGCAAAATTGAATTGCTCAGCATGAGGGACATGGGAGGGGAAATAGTAAACAGGGTGGGTGGGCTAGAGTACAACCATTACTATTATATTTGACAAGAGAAAAGAGAACTTACAGGATGAGGTTTGTTTTGAGGGTTTGAAGTTTGCTGGGGTGGACTGCAGTTTGGCTGTTAAGTTCCTGTTTTCCTTCTATAAAGACTTGATCTTGTCACTGTCCTTCATTACTTGGGATACTGCTTGCCAAGCATGCTCATACATTTGTTGGACAAGAGGATTCTTAAGTAGTTCAGGTAGTTCAAGACTCAACCTTCAGTTCAGAAGAATTCAGGTGAGAGAGACTAGAACTGTAAAAGTCTGGGAGAGATGGGCCATTGTTGAGAAATAATGGAGGGGCTGTGGTGCTAGACAGGTAGGCATTATCCATTGACTTTGGGATGGCCTACAAAGAGGACAAACGTCTGAGTCAGAAGTCTATGTAAGATCAGTCACATGATTCAAAATTGCACATGATGTGAACTTGCATGTATCAATCAATCTTATCTCAAGCTCTCATTCTTACCATGAATTGCTGCTGCTCCTAGTGTTATCCAACCCAAAAATGTACTGAAAGGACAGTTAGACAACATATCAGAAATGATCAGGCTCTCCTCCACAATGAGAGCCTCATATCTATGTACATTCAACACCACAACTGCCAGCCTATTCAGTAGAAATTGATGGTCTGCCCCTGCCATCCAAGGGACAGAAATTGATGGTCTGTCCATTGGTAGCTGACTGGGCCCACAATAGGGGCCACTGCTATGGGCCCACTGTGGAATGCAACTGTGTGGGCCCAGTGATCAAACAGGGCTGGTGGTTATGGCATGGCAGAGCACCTTGCCAGGGCCCATAATATATTCTCTGGGGGAATAGAAACTTTGCAGGCCTTGCTGTGGCACCCAAGCTTTCAAATGCCTGTGGCTTCTGAGATGGGCTTCATGGTTCACACCAGCTGTAACCATACTTAATAGGTTTCCCACACCACATCTGCAAGCTGATTGCAAAGTATATACAAGAAAAATGTATTAGTTTCTGGGTAAAGAATACATTAATGTCTCCCACTTCTGCTGCATCAGCTTTTGGATATGGTGAATTGCTTGATTGAGGTCAGCAAGTTGTCAGTGTAATGCATGATTCACAGTGATATTGGACCTTGCAGAGAGGTCTTTACACTTTAATCTGGTCGGACTCTGCTCAGACACTTGGACAGTCCTAGGACAGTCCTCGGACTCTGCTTGGACTTTCTTTGGCTGAAAGTCCTGCCAAATCTGCGAGTCCATCTGAGCAAAGTCTGATTGGAGTCTGAGTACAGTCTGAGTGTCCAATCGGACTCGTAATGAGAACACTTCCTTATTTAATAATTAGGGGGAAAAATGGACATTGAGAGAATTGAACCCTCAACTCCTGAATCACAATGCATAACCTAAGTGCAACATAACTGCTACACTACAGAACCTTGCTGGGCAGGCACACTACACTGCCTACATGGCACTGGGTGCTGGCAGGTTGTGTCATTGCATGGGCACGATCACATTGTCATGTCACCACCACCACCCACCACCCATGATGCAGCCTCCCTCCTCCCTCCTCCCTCCTCCCTCCTCCCTCCTCCCTCCTCCCTCCTCCCTCCTCCCTCCTCCCTCCTCCCTCCTCCCTCCTCCCTCCTCCCTCCTCCCTCCTCCCTCCTCCCTCCTCCCTCCTCCCTCCTCCCTCCTCCCTCCTCCCTCCTCCCTCCTCCCTCCTCCCTCCTCCCTCCTCCCTCCTCCCTCCTCCCTCCTCCCTCCTCCCTCCTCCCTCCTCCCTCCTCCCTCCTCCCTCCTCCCTCCTCCCTCCTCCCTCCTCCCTCCTCCCTCCTCCCTCCTCCCTCCTCCCTCCTCCCTCCTCCCTCCTCCCTCCTCCCTCCTCCCTCCTCCCTCCTCCCTCCTCCCTCCTCCCTCCTCCCTCCTCCCTCCTCCCTCCTCCCTCCTCCCTCCTCCCTCCTCCCTCCTCCCTCCTCCCTCCTCCCTCCTCCCTCCTCCCTCCTCCCTCCCTCCTCCACTCCACCAATAAGGGGGCCCATGACCCCCCACATTAAGTTTTTCTTTGTTCTAATCAAATTTTATTTAGCTAATTCTTTTTTTTGTTTCCGTGGTGTCTGCTGTACATGCAATGATGGCCACCCCCATTGCCCCCTGCTCCTTGCTCCCTCCCTCCCCCACTCCGCCATTATGGGGGCCTATGGCCCACATGGTAAGTTTTTCTCAATCCTAATCAGTTTTATTCAGCTACTAACTTTTTTTGCTAGTTCTATTGTACATGCAACAATGGCCCACCCACTGCATGCCAGTCCTCCTCCCCACTCAGGTGGGATGTGAGAGGCCCAAAGGGGGATAGGATGGCTCCAGGGAGGTGCCAGGAGGCCCATGGAGCAGGGTACCTGTGAGGTATTCCCCAAATTATCCCCCCCCCTGCTGCCATGTCACTAACAGCCACTCCCCATCCCTCCATCAGCTTCTAAACAGCCCCACAAGCCCCTGCTTGCTGGGTGGGCAGGGGGGTTATTACAGCTGCTTGCAACCTGTCATCTCACCACCACTGCCCAAGATGCAATGCAATGCCATGGGACAGCAGGGTGAGGGAGCAATGA
Organism: Tricholoma hemisulphureum; assembly: GCA_964034925.1. NCBI lineage: Eukaryota > Fungi > Basidiomycota > Agaricomycetes > Agaricales > Tricholomataceae > Tricholoma > Tricholoma hemisulphureum. The sequence continues at coordinate 58,718 of OZ035931.1, forward strand.
CAATGGGGCATGACAGGACAATGGGACTGGAAGCCAGGGCACATGACTGGAAGTCAGGTCATGTGACAGGACACCCCCCAGGACCCATGGGATGTGCATGGAGCCCAAGGGATGCAAGGCAACACCCTGGACATGACCAACACCCCCCAACCCAGCTTCATGGGCTACTGCTTGTGGGGTGGAGCCCAGGGGGATGCACCTGACAACCAGTGGGACACCCAGATAACCAGGGATGTGCCCAGGACCACCCAGGATGCAACAGGATGTGGAGGGAGCGTGGGGGAGTGGCAAGGGTAAAGAGGCACAAAGGCACAACAACCCACCACTCCACTCAGCCCCAGCCTCACAAGCCACTGCTTGTTGGGTAGAGCGCAGTTGGAGGGATGATGCAGAGGGGCGCATGGCCACCCCAGTAGTGATGCAATACAGCGATACAGGCCCCTGCCATCCAAAGGATGGTTGGCAGGGTCTACCTTTTTATATATATAGTATTTATATATAGTTTACTTTAATTATACACCCTCTCTGTCACTCATTTGGAGTGACAGAGAGGGCTTTTTTATTGTGCAGCCTAATCTAAATAGGTAATAAATACATTTAATAGTCAAAATTTATAATGCCTGTTTGGAACAGGTGGTATGTTGTGATAGCACCCAGGGAGGCTTAGGACAATTGTAGAGAGCTCTGTGGAGAAGTCTGACAAGGCGGGGAATGTCTCTTATATCTCTCCTACACTATGTAGTATTATATACTAGCTAGGAGGTATCAGTTAATATATAATAATAACATATAATACCTGTGTGGCTGTGTTGGATTCTACTGCCAGTAGATCCTAACCCTAGAGTGCATCATGGATATGGCCTTGGCTTGCCTATATCCCAACATGGTATATTGCCAATTGTTTAGTATTTACTTGTACAAGGCCTAGTGTTCAATTCTTACCCAGGCCAACTGATTTTCTGTCCTTGTGTTCCAGAAAAAAATCATATAAGTTATTGAGCTCAGACTCTACTCAGACTTTGCTTGGACAGCTCGGACTCTGGTCAGACTCCAATCGGACAACTTGGACTTTGCTCAAACTCTGATTGGACAGCTTGGACTTTGCTTGGACTTTGCTCAGACAGCTCAGAGTCTGATTGGACTGGGGGGGGGGAGTGTAAAGTACTGCTTGCAGACTTCATGGCTTCACAGTAGCTAGTCCCAACCAGTCCTGATGAGGACTGATGTGACCAGTCCTCATTGGTTTTGAGTACATAATGTTACAACTACTAACTAATTTACAGTACAATAAAATAAAAAGCAAAAGAATGAAACAAAAAAAGAATCCACCCCACAAGCAGTGGCTCATGAGGCTGGATGTGCAGAATTAAAAAAAGAACCCTCTGTCTTGTGTTTTGAGCGAGGGAGGGGGGAGTGGGCATGTAGTGAGTTGGGGTGTTGTGTCATCCATCGTTGTTGCTGGTCATTGTTGCCCTTGTGTCATCTGTCATTGTCATTGTCTGTCATCATCATCATCCATCATCATCATTGTCCATTGTTGTCATTGTCCATCATCATTGTTGTTGTTGTTGTCCATTGTCATTGTTGTCCATTGTCATTGTTGTCCATTGTTGTTGTCTGTCATTGTTGTTATCTGTCATCATCAGCCTTGTGTCATCTGTCATTGTTGTCTTCATCTTTGTCATCATTGTCTTCATCATTGTCATCATTGTTGTCTTCTTTGTTGTTGTCTTTGTCTTTGTCTTCTTTTTTGTAGTCATTGCTGCCTTCTGTTACCTTTGTGGTTCTTGTCTTCACTAGGGAAGTGCACGGGTAACCCGCCGGTACTTTTGGGTGTACCCGTACCCGTACCTGCGTCTACCCGTACCCGTACCCGCGTCTACCCGTACCCATACCCGCAACCCACGGGTCACGAGTCACGGGTCACAGCGGGTACGGGTAGACCCCCGTCTCCCGCTGTGTAAACCCTCCTGCATAGGCCCCAACAATGACGGTGACAACACCATGTTGTCGCCCTCATTGTTGGGGCCTTGATTTTGTTACATACATCTAACTAATGGTTTCAGTAAACGCGAACGCGGCTCGTTTATGTGCTGCATTCATTTACTTCAACTATATACTAGTATTAATTATCAACTTGTTTCAATAAATGACACATCACATTCAGAAAAGTTAAACCAAACAATATGTACTAGTAAATATCAACTTGTTTCAGCAAACAACGTGTCACATTCGCGTTCGTTTACTGGAACCAAATAGTAATAAACAGTATCTGGTATATAAGACCTTGCTTCCACAAGCTTCCCCTTCCTCTGGGGCGTTGCTTCCCCCGTAAATAATATATATATTAAGTTAGTTAGTACATACATATAGTACATAAGTAATTAAAAGGTTGTCGACACTCATCTGAGTGCCGAAACCTGTAAATACAAAACTGTATGTTAGTACATAGACATTTGGTGACGGGTTGGGTGCGGGTCACGGGTACCTAAATCATGACCCGTACCCGTACCCGTGCCTACCCGTACCCGTAACCCGCACGGGTTGCCAAACCCGTGCTCTTCCCTAGTCTTCACCATTGTCCTCATCATCTTGGCAATGTAGCACCACAATCCACCCCACATGGGTGCCATGTCATCAGTAATTAGAATCTAGAAAATGAACAAGATATTAGTTAGTTAGAAAAGAATAACAGAATAGTACTTACCTGGGGCACAAACAATGACAGATGCTGTTTTTGCCCCAGTTGTGGATGAGGCTGTTGTTGTGGGAGAGAAACAAAGTTGCAAAACACTGTGACCACAGTGTATGCATGTCATTTGATTACATATCTGGCAATTGCCGGACAGTGATCAATGCATTGAGCTTGTCAATTTCAATGTCTCTGAGGCTCCCCCCACTGCTTCCAATGCCTAAATATAAGCAGAGCATGTATATAATTATGGTTGCAATGCAACTTCCGAGTCACTTTTAGTTTTATTTTTATGTGTAGTATTAAATACATAATTGCCAAACTATTGTCATCAGTGAAAAAGAACAATTTGGGGCCACAACCCTTCCTCACTGCCTTAAATGCTTAGCTACTTATATCAGGACATTGAAATACATCCTATGGCTCATTCCAAGGCCTCTGAATTAATTCATGACATGTACTGAGCTCACAAATGGCAAAATATATGAAAACAATAGCTTGTAATTTAACTTGGAAATCATTCTATGAATACAGGGGATTTGTGAACTGTATTTTGTTTTAAATTTACCTGAACAAAGCATGAGATATAGCCTTAAAACCATCAAAACTTGTTAATTGCACTGCTACTCATTTAATTTCCTTTTTTTTCTTCCAAGTTACAACTATTGAAAAGTGAGATAGGGACTATGAGGATAATTTACTACACATTTACAACCATCTAATCATTTGTGTTGCTCAACACACAGCAAAGCACATCCAGGAGAATAATGTGTTTGAGTGGGGACTTAGTCATGACATGGTGATTGATGCATTGATCAATGCACATCCACTTCCAGCTCACACCCTCCCTTGTATTTCTTACCTCACATTCAGCCTCTGTGGTCCTTATTTTTGTTACTTAATTTTTGTTCTTTTTAATGGTAGTGTATTATGTTATCTTTTTTACATTGTTTTGTAGGTTCTAATATTATAATTACATCTACTACGACCCTCAAATTATCTGAAAGTGTACTGTGATGTGGGTGTTGCATGTGTTGTTAAGTGTTTGCATTGGATCAGAAAAAGAAAAAGCATATGACATCTGTCAAAAATCACCATAGCAACACTGTACCTATCAAACAAACAGGTGCAAACTCACCAGGGATATATAAACCCTCTCTATTTTGCTCTTTTGATCCCCAGGGCTTGTCCCCTCTGGCATTAAAATAGTAATGGCAATAGTATATTATAGTAAATATTAGTATAAATTTTGTAGACTATTTGGGAGTAGTTAGTATAAGTTTTTCAGTGACTGGCAAAGCCGGAAGTCTAGTCCTGAACCAGTTCAAACCAGTCTTCTACCATTTTTGGAAAATTGGCCCTGTAGTAGGACTGGAACCAATGGTGCAGAGGTAGCACAGAACTGGGACCAAAGGTCTGGTCTTATTGGTTCTGGTTTGGTTCAGTCCCTCAGTCCTGTTTGGTCCCAAGGACTGGACCTTCAAGCACTACTTTGAACATGGACCAACCCTGACACTTATGATGGATTTCCTTTCCTGAGTCAGGAATGCCCATCTGTATGTGGCAGACCTTTTGGAGGACAACAGTGGCCCTAGCTGGGGCCACTCCCAACTAACTAGTGGAAATATGACTCTCACCAGTGTTTTACAGTCCTGGGAATCTATTGGAAGCACCAAGACACACTGCTTAATTGCAGCATCCATCAAGACATGCAAAGTAAGCCCCCAGCCCCCGAGGGTCCTGGAGGTTAACCGAGTTCCCTAACGGGCAGAGGGGAAAACCACTCCCCTCATCGAGAAATGGGCCACCGGACCGGCGTCCCTGCCGTCCGATGAGATGCCTGGCCGAGACCCAGTGGGCCTAAAGCCTGTGGATATGGGTACACCTGTGGGCGGCCGAGGCCCCCACTTGTATGCCCATGACAACCCCAGGGACGAGCCCCAGGAGCGCCCCATCCATAGCGATGGGGTGCATGGTAGCGCCGCCTGTATCCAGACAGGCAGCTTGCCGACAGTGGATAGGGGGTGTTACCCCCCCTGGTCCGTCGCACGAGCAGGTCAATGACGTCGCCGACGCTGGCGACGCCGCGGGGGGAGGGGCCCCTCAGAGGTGTCAGTGCCTGGTGGCAGGCTGTCCAACACTTCAGATAGATCCCGGGCGCTGCCTATGACAGGGGCCGAGGAGGAGGTCCCTCCTGCCAGGACGCGATTGATCACGCCCTCGGCTTGAGGGAAACGGAGGGCGGAGGCAAGAGTTGCCCCGGCCAGGTAGGCGAGCCGCTCTGGAATCCCAGAGGCAAGCAGATCAGGTGAGATACATTCCATCCACTGGATGGCGGTATTCAGCATGTGTTCCACCGCTTCAGCTTCATCCGATGCCTGGCGCATAGCTGCTGGGGTGGGAGGAATCGAGGAGCCCCCCCGGGGGGGGGCAGACCCCAGTGGAGAAGGAGGGAGGGTGGGAGTGCGGTCCCCATCCCCCATAAACGTGTCGCACAGTGTATATGCGAGGGGGCAGTCCGCCTGGTGCCTGAGGGCACGCTGACATTGGAGAACATGGCCTGGGAGGGCCAGGACGTGCCGGGCACGGTGGAGCATGGGGCCATCCATTGCCTCATGCGCCACAGACAACGGATGATCAAAGGGGTTGGAGACCCCCTCGTCGTCACTGTCGTCGACGTCCGACCAAGATGATGAGTCTTGATCGGACTGATCGCCTCTCCTCTGGAGGGAGCGGAGGGCGGAGAAGGGGTCCCCAGTGAGGGGGAAAAACGGATCGTCGAAATCGAAGTAATCAGTGTCGTATTCCATAGAAAATGCAAACGCGGACTCAGCAGAGGTGGTGGTTGAGACCAAGATCCTAGCGTGGGAGAAGTGCATCCAGCACGCTTTAAAAGCGAGAGGGTGTGGCGTCCCCGCAATCACTTGAAGGGAGTGAGCAGGGCCCCAGGCCTGCGCAGAGGGAGGGAGAGAGATAAATCCAGTGGGGGGCGTACCCCGCTACCGCCGGAGAATGGAGTCGCTGGCTCGAGTCCAAAGCTCTAGAGATCCTGTAATGCGGGTCCCCGTAATCAATGTCGATGCACAGATGTACATTACACACCTGGAGCCACAGATCCTCTCCAGGGATCCTACAGCCCCGCTAAGTGTCCCCCCCCTACCCCAACATGTTCTCCCCTCGACCCCAAGGCAGGGCCCCCAGCCGAAGCCGGCAGTGTTAATTCACCGTCAAGCCCCCCCACCTAGGTGGAGGATGCCCCATCCCAGAGCCTCAGATCATCGAGTCAGAGCAGGAGTGAGAGAGATAGAGAGACGACTCCTGAGGCAGTCATCCGGGAGACATCCGAGGAGATCGGACAGACAGATCGGCGGGGTGCTCAGGACTGCTCCCAAACATCCCTCCTGGGATCCAAAGGTCAGGTCTGATCAAAGATCAGGCCAGAGGACAGACCGCTAGGCGATGAGCCAGGCGTTGTGAGCAAAGTTCCCACGGGACGTTGTGGTGGTAACAAGTCAAGAAGCGATGCCTCTGGACATTGTGAAAGATAGCAGGATGGGTGCCCAGTGCACTGGACAATCTCCTCAACATGCTTTACTGACAGATAAATAAATTACTTCTAGGCTACACTGCATGTTCCACCACTTGGTCAGGGCTACCTCCCTTGGCATTGTCAGCTCTGTTGCCACCCTGCTCATCATCTCCCCCCCTTCTACCTAGCTTGGAGGTCACCCCACCCTCATCAATTCTGCTGTCTAGCTTAGCCACCACCTGGCCCTCGCCAATCCTGGCACATAGCACAACTGCCAGAACACCCCTGGCCAACTCAGACCCCACCCCTGAGCATGCAACGGGCACCAGCAATCCCAGGGTAGTCATGGCACCTGAGCTCCAGATAGGTGATATGACTCATGTGTAGTGGCAATCACACTGACTACTGTTCCAGTCACTTACAAAGGAAGAGTTGAGATTTTATCAAAGATTCAAACCTTGTAGTTCTGCCAGCAAACAAACAGTAGATGAAGGATTGTAAGTACCAATCTTGCCAAATTAATTACTTTGCCAAAGGAGGTCTTTACACTCCCCCACCTTTCCTAGTGGACTCCAACAGGAGTCTGACTGGACTGACCAGAGTCCAACTGGAGTCCACTAGGATTGTTCACAAGCCAACTGCCTGCAAAGTTGTCAGTCCAGTCCCAGTCCAGTCTGACTGGACTCCACTCAGACTGATCCACTGGAGTCCAAGTGGAGTCTGAGTGGAGTGGGGGCACATGACTGTTATTATTATTAATATATAAAAAATGCTATTACCTGGAATTGAACCCTAGGCCTTTTGTACTGAGTTTACATAATCATCACACTATATAACCTCTAGACAACAGCAGCTTATTTGGTTGGGTATATTTTTGCTCTGCATACTGTTCCTGCAAACCCCCAATGTGCACTGATGTGTGGCCCCTCCTCCCCACTCAGCTGGGAGGCAGGGGAGGCTCAATGGCCAACCATATTATAGAGTTAGCAGACACACGGTATACACATGGCATGGCAATCATGACACGTTACACATGGTGTGTGCGCCTCATGCCTTATGCATGTGCACCTCATCATTACCTCATGTAGCATAGTATATATAACATTAATATATTGCCAAGAAACTCTATTCGAGTTCTCTTAGGCATCCACCTAACAAGTGTGACCACCCTTTAAGACTAGGAGATTCTTCCTTTCAATTTGTGTTTAACTGTGAGGGACTGCACCGAACCTTAAGGGTTAGGTGTGTTCTAACAGAAGAACTTGAATCCCCTCTCACGCCCTCCCTCTACTCTCTCATCACTCTCTTTGACTGAAGTGCAAGCTGAGGTTGATCCTTTTTCTTTTCATGTTGCACCCTCAGCAACACGAGCATTAGCTCTGCCCTCATCAGGTTAATGTTTCATGCCCTGTCACTTTGCTCACCATGCCTTTCCATTTTTCCAGATTGATGTTCCGGACCGCACATAGCCACACCCACTGTATCATTGTCAGTGGGTGGTTTTTAGGCAGAACATTTGTACTTGAATTGGTTTGGAAGACAAGGTCTGCACACCCCCATTCCATGTTTTACTCACACCATTCCGCCTTTCCTCCCCCATCCCCTTCCCTGCACCTTTGGCTTGACATCAAGTGTAGACATGTCTTACTTGGAGTAACACATTTCTCAGAACACATCAAGAGCATCGCGTGTTCCACTACACCATGACCTGCCAGATAAACGTTGAGCCCATCTCTGTGCCATGTCAAATGTGTGAGGTTGGAATTACCTTGACGTGAGTTGGTTCACAACAGAACATGCCACGCTATCCCATCCTCATGCCTAACGAGCTTAGCAGGGTTGTGTGCCCGCTCAGAGGCTCTATTGCTTCCCACTCTCCTACTGCACCCCTTCCCCCATCCTGAGTGATTGGACAGGTCGTCCTTTCTCCCCCTGCCCACATCTACTTTCCACACCCCCAACACCACCACTGTTTTTACCACCACCCCTACTACCAGACATGCCCAAAATTGTAGAGGATCACAAGTTTATGGATCCCCAACCAGAGACCGTGGAGGCGTGCTTGGCAAAAGCTGAGGAGGAGTGAGACTTGCTCCTTGCGACCCTCATGGAATTCAAGCAGAAGGAGGAGTGTTGCCTGGAGTGCAAAGCCCAGGAGAAGTTACAGAAAGAGGAGGCTGCAGAGGAGGCCAGCAGTGGAAGAGGGTGACAGATACCAAAGGTGGCTACCCCATTGCCTTTTTCAGGGAAGTCCAGGGAGCTAGATGCCTTTGAAATGGCGGTCTACAGTGGCTCACAAAACTGTCCCAATGTTTGGTCATTTTGGACAGATGGACTTGGTGCACGAAGTGATGACATAATCCAGGGTTTTGGCCCTCATGTCCAACAAACTATATTGTCTTGGCTTTCTAAAAAAAACCTGGATCATGTGATTTGGATGAAAACCCATAGAGTAATGAGCCAAACAAAGTTGAAACTCATTGGGACAGTTTTGTGAGCATATATTATTTTGCTGTCTAGTACTTGGTATGACCCCCACCTGCCTTGATAACTGCCTTTATGTGCCTGGGCATACTTTCTATGAGGCCTTGACATACATCTGGTGGAATTCCATTCCACTCATCAACAAATCTGTCGCACAATTCATATGCTCCTCTGGGTGGAGTTTTGTACTTGCAAAGTTGTTGTTTGAGATGATCCCAGAGGTGCTCAATGGGATTAAGGTCTGGAGAATGTGCTGGCCATGATAAAACTTCCATATTGTTATCTTCAAACCATTGTGTGGCCTTCCGAGATGTGTGTTTGGGGTCATTGTCCTGCTGAAAGTACCTCTCCCCCTCTTCCATCTCCAACTTTTCAAAGCTTTCCATCACCCCATCATCCAAATCTGACAATAATGATCAGCATCCATCTTTCCATGAACCTCTATAAGCATCCCCACACCATTCCAACCCATACCTCCCCATACCATGAGATTATTCCCCCTTCCATGCTTTACTGTTGGTGATGTAGTGTGATCTGAGATGGATTCCCCCCTTTGTTTCCATACATACTGTTGGGATACAAGCCTAGAACTCACATCTATGGTTAGGGAGTATGGACACAGTCTCCTATGGAAGAATAGACAAGCCAAGGAAGCCAAGGCTGTCTCATGAGTAATCCAGGGTTTCCCCTATGATATATAATGATAGATAAGTCTATCTTGGGGCCATGAGTCATACTACAGAAACTCCTATTGATATTGCATCATAACTCCTATAGCTCCTGTAGTATATATACTGCTACATACTGTAGGGAACACATAACAGACATAACAGACTACACAGGACATTCCCTGCCTGCTCCACACACTCACTACCTCGTCTGAGTGATCCCCCACTTGCTCTCAAAGACCTAAATCCCAATAGGTTATGGGCCCTGGTGCCGTCTAAACGCATCATTATACATCGATATTTGACGCCATCACTGCGATCAATACTAAAATCAGCGCCATCAATTTGCGCGCCATCACCGACACTATTACCGAAATCGAAGTCATCAATTATACGTAATGGCAGATCATAATTCTGATCAAGATCAGGAAAGCGACGCCAACGGCGCGCCCATCACCCAAGTTAGGGCGCGGGACAGCTCATCTATTACAAAATTACGCGAGCCCCTAAATGACACCAATTGGGTAGTATGGAGAGAACTCATGAAGCGCGTACTCCGCTTATGTCATGTGGAATTATACGCTCAGGGGAAGGTCCAATATCCTAAAGACCTGGAGGATCAACTTGCCTGGGATTACAATGACAACTACGCCCAGACATTAATTTTAGGGAACCTCACATCAGCTGAAATGATCCATGCAGGCCAGTGCAAGACTGCCAAAGACATGTGGGATAGTTTGGAGGCCGTGCACAAGTCCAAGGGACATCAAACTGTCGTCTCCATCATACAGAATTTATTCCACACCTCAGCCGACGATGAAACAAATATTAGTCTCCATCTCAATCAACTCAAATCGTATTGGGAGCGCATTAATTTAACAGGTGACGAAGATTTCAAAATATCAGACACCTTTTTCAAGGTTATCATTTCGTCGTCATTACCCCTATCCTGGGATATGTTTACAGAATCATATATCGGAGGGAGAAAGGGAACCTTGGAGATAGACCCAAAGAAAACTATGGGATCTCAAGAGTTTATAGGAATTCTTAAAGATGAATATCTTAGACGACAAAGCTGTACTCAAAATGGAGAAAACAGAAATCAATTAAATCAAACCACATTATCAACCTCATCCAAAATATCAAAGCCCAAGCCATACAAGAAAAATCTGGCAAACCGTATATCATCAAACAAATCTAATGGCATATATTGCAAGCATTGCGGAAAGCCCGGCCATGTTACAGACAGTTGCCGCTGGCTTGGAAATCCCAAATGCGGAACATGTGACAGGTTTGGTCACGAGAGTGCCGACTGCTGGGGAAAACGCAAGGCGATGCCTCACAATGATGAAAATAATAAACGGTATGGAAAGAGGGCACGGACAGAGAGAGCAAATATTGCTGGACAGACAGAAGACGAGCATATTGCCTTTTAACAATTTATTATGGATAACTGATATATATTTTTTGTTGAATTAGATTGGGATATTATTCCAAAGGCAAAAGGCAAAGGGAAATATATATTTCCAATCACAACAACAAGTCGATGATATGCCGACTTCATACAAATAAAATAATTCAAGTCAAAGATATGCCGACTTCAAACAAAATAAAAATCAATGAAATGCCGATTTTATTTGATGATGATATGCCATCAAATTATTTGATGATGATATGCCGTCAAAATATTATTGCGTCAATGATATGCCGATTGCATGCAATTAAATTCCAAAGGCACTCATGGTGAAGAAGACACTTATCTGGAAATAATGTCGAAGATTTTTCGACTGCCAGATATCACTTCAAATGCAAAGGGAATTATTCATTGCCAAAGAACCTGATATTTCCTGCCATTCTATGGACAGGCACACCTGCAGAGAGATTCGTGGTCGCACCCGATTACCATGCAAGGGAGATGTCTAATGGGGGCTTAACGCTCTATAGAGGAAAACAGGAAATGCACACAAAATTAAATTCGACGGACAATCCAAGAGACTATCAGTCACATGATGACAGGATAGATACTACTTGCGAACTCCAAGTCTCTGATTTATCACCCATCAAATAAAAAGGACACCCTGCCGACCTAATATCTCGTGCAAGGGGGAGTCAATGGGATGCGCACTGCCAAATTGGGCACGGAAAATTGATAACCGAAAAGTGCGAATAAATATCAAAAATAAAAATCAAGAAGACAAAGAGGAAGTCCGAAAAAGCAAAATTAAATTCAAAGGACTATCCAAGAGGCTACAAATCACATGACCTTCGCGGGAACAGTACCTCTTCATCTCCTACTCTCGGATTTCTTACCATCATCTATAGAGACTCCTTTCCAGATCATTAATATCTGTGAGGGGAAGTTAGATGGAAGCATGCAGCCATGTTAGGCATGGAAAAATAAAAGAACCAAAAATGCGATAGCTTAAAGAAGAATCAAGAAGACTAGAAGAAAGTCCTAATGCAACACAGCCAGAAAAATTATACACATGCTGTGAAAAATGCATAGTGAAGTTGAAGAAATGTCAACTTTACAGGATATTGCTTCAAAGGCCTTATAGGCAAAGGGAGACATTTATCCTCAATAACCCAGTAGCTTTCCTCGAGTGTGAATTGGTTTTTCCCACAGGGTTTTCCACACAGATGGTTTTAATGCACCTGGATGACAACAAATAACTATTCCACCCAAAATTTCAGGGGGAGTAATGACCTATATATTTAACCACCCTATTCAGCCGTCCTAGGCTTGAGGGGGAGTGTTGGGATACAAGCCTAGAACTCACATCTATGGTTAGGGAGTATAGACACAGTCTCCTATGGAAGGATAGACAAGCCAAGGAAGCCAAGGCTGTCTCATGAGTAATCCAGGGTTTTCCCCCTATGATATATAATGATAGATAAGTCTATCTTGGGGCCATGAGTCATACTACAGAAACTCCTATTGATATTGCATCATAACTCCTATAGCTCCTGTAGTATATATACTGCTACATACTGTAGGGAACACATAACAGACATAACAGACTACACAGGACATTCCCTGCCTGCTCCACACACTCACTACCTCGTCTGAGTGATCCCCCACTTGCTCTCAAAGACCTAAATCCCAATACATACACTTTCCCATCTGACCCAATCCTGTTTATTTTACTTTCATCTGTCCAGAAGCCCCTTTTCCAATCATCTACTGTCCAGTTTTCATGCTGGTGTGCAAACTTCAGCTGTGCCTGATGATGTATCTTCTTCAACATGGGTACTTTCTTCTTTGTGGGAGAGTGGAAACCACTCTCCTGAAGTGCCCTTCTGACTGTCTGTGGGTGGACAGGGTGTGGAGGAGTAGAATTGATAAAATGGGTAGCCTGAACAGCAGTGTCCAGCTGCCCTGATTGAATTTGACAAATAATGGATGTTTTGTCATGAGCAGAAAGCTTGGAAGGATGTCCACCAGGATTGTTTTCCTTGTCTGTATCCACCTCCTTCTTGATTCTACCCACAGTAGACTTCCCTAAACCACTCCTCTTCTCAATATCACTGACAGAATACCCCTGTTCAAGCAAAGAGATAACAGAAGGATGTTTGGCAGAAGAAGTGGCTTTCATGGTGGTGGTAAGAAGTCAAGTTGAATTTCAACATGTCAAACTTATACAAATATTATCACATGACATTGTTTGAGGTTCCCACAGTCACTTGAAACATTATTTTTGCCTGCAAAAGTGGAAAAAATGTAAAATAATAGGTGCTCACAAAACTGTCCCAATGAGTCTCAGCTTTGTTTGGCTCATTACTCTACGGGTTTTCATCCAAATCACATGGTCCCGGGTTTTTTAGAAAGCCAAGATGATATAGTTTGTTGGTCATGAGGGCCAAAACCCTGGATTATCTCATCACTTTGTGCACCAAGTCCATCATGACCAAACATTGGGACAGTTTTGTGAGCCACTGTACATGTACACCTGCGGACAACTTGACAAGTTCAGGTCAGAGGATAGCAAGATCATCTGGATCTTGTCCTACTTGCAAGGAGGAATGGTGTTGAAATGGCACAAGGTCACGGTCAAAGAGATGATGTGCATGTCCAGAATTTTAAGATCATGGCACATGAGTTGGGCTACTCCAACATCCTGCTGATCCACAAGTTCAAGCAGTCCCTTAAGAAGCCATTGATGGAGCGGCTAAACAACTTGGAGAGACACCCTACTGCCATTGAAGGCTGGTACCAGGAGGCAATGTGCATGGACCGCCAGTGGCATCAGATGCATGAAGAAGAGTGGTTGTTTGAAGGATACCGCAGAACCCAGAAAGCGCCCGCACCAGGGGCACAGATTGTCATGTGCTCCCAGCAGGGGCAGATGCAGGGATGACAAGCAGGTGCACCACAAGTGCAGGCAGGCAGAAGCTGGCAGGAGCTGGCCTCAGCAGCAGTGTGACCCAAATGTGATGGATGTGGACTGGTTGGCAAAGCAACCCCCACTTATCTGCTACAAGTGCAGAAAGCCTGGGAACATGGCCTGTGATTGCAGATCATGCCTGGACATCAGGGCAATAAACTTTGAGGAGCTGGAAAGCTACTTCGATACAAAGAACAAAGAGAAGGCTGACACAAAGGCCAAGAAGGATTTTCCAGAAGGAGACAAGTGAAGATGCTCCTGCTTGTTTCCCAGAATAAGTTTGAAGGACTAAGTATCGATGGCATGGACTCTGACTCAGACATGGACACTGTAGCTACTTTAGTAGATAGCGCTAGCATTACTGAAGTAGATAGCAAACACAGCGGCAGGGGGACTGACACAAGTCAGCTTGGCACTCCGGAAGCATGCTTAATTCCCTTACCTACTGTAGTTACTGAGAAATCAAAAACCATCTTAACAAAGCCAAAAGAGAGTGAGTGTTATTTTATTAGATCATTAAAAGTAAAAAATTACTGATTATGATGTCCACATTAGACACTCACAACTCATGTATGGTAAAGGCTCTATTAGACAGTGGTGCCACCAGACTTTTTGTGGACAGAGAATTTGTACATAAAAGCAGACTTAAGACTCAGACTCTTGATCAGCCGATCAGGGTCTACAACATTGATGGAACACTGAACCAGGGTGGATCAATTACAGAAGAGATCACTTTAATGATGTCATTCCAGGGTCACAAAGAGAAGGCCATCTTTGAAATATGTGACCTGGGGAAGACAATGGTAATTCTGGGGCACCCTTGGCTAAGGAAGCACAACCCAGATATTGACTGGTCAATGGGAAATGTGAGGATGATGCACTGCCCTTGGAAGTGCAACATCTTCATCAGAGCCACAAAGAAAGAGCAGACAAGGAAGAAGCAGGCAGATAGGCTGAAGTATTGTCTGACAATCAAGGAAGTAGAGGATGAAGAGGCATTTATCAGAGCTGGGGGAATCATGGAAGATGGCGATGGCATCCTTGAGGAAATATACCAGGAATGCAACACCAACCCCAAGGAAGAGATAGACAAGTGAGATGAGTGGGTGATCAGGGCAGTGGATGAGGAGGCCCTTGCAAAAATACCACAGAGGTTCCGGAGATGGATGAAGATGTTTGAGAAGAAAGCGTCAGAACAAATGCCAACCCGAAAGCCATGGGACCACGCCATTGAGCTGAAGGAAGGGTTCCAACCAAAAAAGGCGAAGAATATTCAACTCTCACCACAGGAGCAGGAGGAGGTTGATGGCTTCCTGAATGGACGGTTGGAAAAGGGCTACATACGTCCAAGCAAGTTACCACAGACATTGGCAGTATTCTTTGTTCCCAAGAAAGACTTGAAGAAGCGGTTCATACAGGACTACTGCTACCTGAACACATGGACAACTACCCATTGCCGCTGATCGGGAAGCTGATTGACAAGGTGGGGAAGTCAAAGGTTTTCACAAAGTTGGATCTCAGCTGGGGATACAACACATATGGATAAAGGAAGGAGACAAATGGAAGGCAGCTTTCACCACCCATAGGGGTGCATTTGAGTTGACGGTTATGTACTTCAGTCTATGTAATAGTCCCACATCATTCCAATCTATGATGAATGTGGTGCTAAAAGATTTAATTGACCAAGGCTCTGTTGTAGTTTACATAGACGACATCTTAATCTTTACAAAGACAGAGGAGGGACATGACAAGATTGTGGAGGCAGTGTTGCAGAGGCTGGTGGAGAATGATCTATTCTTGAAAGCAGAAAAGTGCCTCTTCAAGCAATGAGAGATTGAGTTCCTGGGTCTGATCCTCAGCCCAGATGGAGTCAAGATGGACATGGAGAAAACCAAAGCAATCACTGAGTGGCCTGTCCCCAAGAAAGTGAAGGACGTTTGTAGCTTTCTGGGGCTCTCCAACTTTTACTGAAGATTTGTTGGGATAAAGGTAAAGGAAGCTTGGAGCGACTGGGGAATCACACAGGAGATAGTCTGGGGTAGACAGGAATTGTCTTATTCTTCTCCTATAGTATGTAACTTTATATACAGTACTAATAGGAGGTGTCATAAAATATAATATATAATAATATATATTTATCTGCTGGTGGGCACTAGCCCTAACCCTAGAGTGGACTTCAAGTCCTTGGCTTGACTATATCCCAACAAGATTTGCCAAGAGCTTCACCAAAATCACAGCTCCTCACAATCGACTGTTGAAGAAGGATCAGGAGTGGCAGTGGGGACAGAAGGAGCAGGAAGTGTTCAATGGTCTCAAGGCGGTCTTCACGACCTACCCGGTCCTGCTCACCACTGACCCTTCACGACCTTTGGGGGTGGAGGTGGACCCATTGGGCTTTGCTACTGGTGCTGTTCTATCAATGCAGGAGGAGGACAGAAAGTGGAGGCCATGCGCTTTCATGTCAAAGTTGTTGAACAAAGTCAAATGCAACTACGATGTTCACAACCAAGAAATGCTCAGCATCATCAGAGCACTCAAAGGCTGGTGGCATCATTTAGAGGGTGCAATGCATAAGGTAGAAATCTGGTTGGATCACACAAACCTCCAGTACTTTAGGATGTCAAAAAAATTGATAGGCAACAGGTGAGGTGGGCACTTTACCTCTTGAGGTTTGATTTTGAGTTGGTGAACAATTTGGGACCCCAAATGGGGAAAGCCGATGCACTATCAAGGCGGGTGGACTGGAAAGTAGGAACAGAGCATGACAACGAGGATATCACCCTGCTCAAACCTGAGTTCTTTGCGATTAAAGCAACTCAGCATGGGCACCTCTTAGTTGAAGGTGAGGAGGAGAAGCTGCTGACAAAGATCCGGAAGGTGAAGGAGCTGGACAAGTCGGTGGTGAAGGCAGTAGAGGAATTGAAGAGGTTGCCTATGAAGCGAATACAAACAGAGGAATGGTCCAAGGAGCAAGGACTCATTTTATTTAGAGGAAAAGTCTATGTACCTAAAGATATTCAGCTTCAATGCAGGATTGTCAAGCTTCACCATGACGGTGTGATAGCAGAACACCCTGGGCAGTGGAAGACTCTGGAGTTGGTGGTGAGGAACTACTGGTGGCCGGGGATCACCAAGTTTGTATTTGAGTATGTTGATGGGTGCGACAAATGCCAGCAGTACAAGAATGTGCCAAAACCTCCAGCGGGCAAGCTGAGACCAATTGACTCCCCTGTGGAACCGTGGAAAGCAATCTCCACAGATTTCATTATGGGGCTGCCAGAGGTGCAAGTATATGACATGCTCTTAGTGGTAGTCAATCGGGCCAAGAAACAGATGCACACAATTCTGACAATGGAAGAGACAACCATGCTTGGTCTGGCAAAATTATACAGAGACAATGTCTGGTGATACCATGGGCTGCCAGATTTGATCATCTCACATCAGGGCCCTCAGTTCACAGCAGTGTTAATGAAGGAACTTAATAAGTTATTGAAAATCTAGACAAAAATGTCTATGGCCTACCACCCGCAGACTGACAGGCAAATGGAGCAAGTAAATCAGGACATAGAGCAGTACCTGAGACTCTTTGTGAACCATGGGCAAGATGACTGGCCTGAATGGATAGCACTTGGGGAGTTTGCATACAACAATTGCATTCACTCGGCCATCCAGGTCTCGCCCTTCTACACAAACTATGGCTACAATCCCAGGATGGGTTTCAAACCAAGAAGGGAAGGAAAAGTTGAAGCAGCAGAGGACTTCACAGAGCGAATGAAGATGGTGCACAAGGAGGTGCATACCGCACTAACAAAAGCACAAGATGAGATGAAGGGGTACATGGATCAAATTAGAGGAGAAACACCACAGTACAAGGTTGGGCAAAAGGTCTGGCTTGAATCCGAGGACCTGCAGCTCCAGCGCCCCTTGCTCAAGCTGGCAGAAAAGTGCCTCAGCCCCTTCCCCATCACAGAGCCGGTTTCCACCCATGCCATAAAACTCAAATTACCCTGCTCAATTAAAATTCACCTGGTCATCAATGTGTCCCAGATCAGGCCCCACCAGGCACCCACAATCCTGGAACAATGAGCCAAAGCACTGCCCCCAGTGGAGATCAAAGGAGAGTTAGAGTACCACGTGGAAGAAGTACTAGATTCATGGATGTGTCATAACCAGCTGCATTACTTGGTTAAGTGGCATGGGTAAACCAAGGAAAACAACACCTGGGAACCCACCTCCAACCTTGTGCACACAGCAGATGTGATTGTGTCCTTTCCCCGTTCCCACCCCGCTGCCCTACATCGACTTAGGTCATTGGCGCACTTTCAGTTCCGCCCATATGAAAACTTCACAGATACACTGGAGGGACTTGTGTCTCATCTGGAATCTGAGCCCTAAAACAGGGGTGATGTCATGAATGCAATTTTATCTATTATTTTACTTATAATTTGTTGGTCTAGGATGGCCACTAACCTTTGTTTGTCCATGTAGACAGTATTATAGAGTTAGCAGACACATGGTATACACATGGCATGTGCACCTCATGCCTTATGCATGTGCACCTCATGCCTTATGCATGTGCACCTCATGCCTTATGCATGTGCACCTCATGCCTTATGCATGTGCACCTCATTGTTACCTCATGTAGCATAGTATATATAACATTAATATATTGCCAAGAAACTCTATTCAACTTCTCTTAGGCATTGACCTAACAAGTGCGACTGCCCTTTAAGACTATGAGATTCTTTCTTTCAATTTGTGTTTAACTGTGAGGGACTGCACTAAACCTTAAGAATTAGGTGTGTTCTAACACCTTCCCTTGTCTTGTTTATTGCCTGTTCCTTGCCCCTCCCCCATATCAGGGTTTTTTTTTGTTCTATTTAAATTAAGTGTATGTATTAAAATTATGTAGGATAAATTTAAGCAAGTAACCCAACCTGTCAGTTGCAGTCGGTCCAACCAACTGCAACCGGCTGCAACCAGGTTGGTATGTGACCGGTTGGTTTGTGACAGGTTGGTACCAGTTACAACCAGCTGAACAACTGACACCAACTGGTTGGACCTGGTTTGGTTGTCGGTTGGAGCTTTCATGAGTGAGTTACCAACTGGTTGGCATCCAGTTGGGGCCAAAATGCATGACAAACCAGATGCAACTGGACCTGAGAACTCTACTTACCACCCTGAGACTGATGGCAGCAGCAAACAGACCAACAAAACCATGAACCAAGCCATCCAGTACCATGTTGACAACAACCAGAAGGGGTGGTTAGCCAGACTCCCCCAGGTATGTTTTGCTATCATGAACACCATGAACTCATCCACCAGCTTCTCTGGCTTCCAACTCAAGTCTGGGTGATCCCTCTGAATCATCCCTCTGATCACACCACTCCCTACCAATGCCACTGCTGAACAAACCACTGCACACAACATTATATCCCACTTGATGTCCAAGAAGCACAGGACAACCTCCTTGCTGCAAAAATCAGACAAGCATACCATGCCAACAAACACCAAGCACCAGAAGATGTCTACAAGATTGGTGACTTGGTCATGCTCTCTACAGAAAACCAGCACTGGAACTACAAACACAAAGGCAAAATGCACATTGCAAAATTCATGTTGAGAAATGATGGCCCCTACACCATAACACACACCTTCCCCAAATGCTCATAATACACCCTAAAACTCTGCAACAACCCAAACACCTTCCCCAGCTTCCACACCCACCTACTCAAACAGTATATTATGAACAACCCCCTCCTCTTCCTCAACCATGAGCCTGCCTGGCCATGGCCCATTGTCACTGAAGAAGGCACCAAGGAGTGGTACATTGACAAAATTGTGGATGCAAGCCAGCGTGGATGAGGCATACAATACCTTGTCTGCTATGAAGGATATGGGAAGGAACACAACAAGTGGCACCCTGGTTCTGAAATGGCTGAGATGGATGCCCTTGACCAATGGGAAGCTGAGAATGGAGTGGAGGTTTGAGACTCTCACAATCTTTTTGAGTGGGAAGGAAAGCAAGCCTGGTAACCAGACTTATGACACACATGTACACTTGAGGCTGAGGCCATACACACACACTGAAGCTGAGGCCAAACACTTCCATGACCCTGACACTCACACACACCCAACCCTAAGGCTATACAACTCACACAACCCCAGGCCATACACCCACACAACCCAAGACCATACACTCATGCAACCTGAGGCCACACCAACACTTGCATGACTCCAAAGCTGTACCTGCAACCAAAGCCATGGCCCCTGGACATAACACCGAGACACTGGACTCTGATGTGGCCAATGACACACAGGACCTAGATGATGTGATCTTTTCCTAATATTGCAATATTGGAAATGCATCATGTTTCACCAGCATCAGGCCTGATGTGGACATTTCCTTCTATGGAACAGAGACCATATATATGTATATACTTTCACTTTTTCCTTCCTTACCTTTGTTCCCACTTCTGTACAATGAAGGTACAGTAAATAGTTTTACTCCTACCTTTTTGTACCTTATGTTCCCACTTCTGTGCAACAAAGATATCTTGACCCTGTCTATCCATCCGACTTAGTGAGGCTTTCTAACCAGACAGCCAGGCTTTTGACTCTTGTTCATCAACTGCTTCATTGTCAGGGTCCTTGTCCTGCTCCATCTTCACATCAGGTCCCCACCTATTTCACCCAGATCACCTTCCTCATCAGCTGCTAAACATTCCATCACTTCAGCATCAGTTTTAGACTCAGCCATAGTATGTCAACACAAGGGGTTTGCATCTAACAATGCATAAACAAGATCCCAAAGGTATGGAGCTACCTTCTTCATGTTTTGAGCCATGTTTGCCATAAACAAACCTTCTAGATGCTCAGCTGTGGTATTCAAAGCATTAAAATGGAGACTATTGTTGGTCTGTGTGAATGCCACCACTTCTGCACATAACTTTGTTTTTGTAGTTTCAAATGCCCATGAGACGACAATGTCAGATTGCATGTGGGAGAGATCAGAGCAGACATCTGTAGCAATAAATAAGAGGGACTCTCAGAATGCAAGATGACCATCACTTGAGCTTGTAAGAATGGTTTGTATGAGGGTTGGTATTACAAAGTTATTCTCTTGCAGACATGTGATAACACTGTCTAAATGGTCACAGAGGGTCATGGCACACTGAAAGATATTATATGCATGCCCTTCAAACTTAGTAGCTACATTGCAGATGCCTCATGCACTCAGTGTGTATATTGATCATGTTCATGACACTGTGGACTGCAATCCAAACATAACCAAACTTACAAGTTGTGCCCAATCACTAGGGTGGGTCAATAAGTTCAAAAGTTCAAGTTTACATAAGCAAATATTTATTTTTGTCCCCCTCATGGCTGATTTGGAGTCTGGTGTGAACCTATGTCCAGAGCTTGACAAATCACCACAATAGCCTTAGGGAATTTTACCAACTGTTGCAAGGCATTTTTGAGCCTTGGCATCAGCACTGTCTCAGACTTGGCATGGGAATCTCGGACTCAGGGACCCCTTGCAACATTCAACTTCTATTTCAAGTTATGACTGGTCTGAAAAGTGAAAACCCATTTCCAGAGCTTGACCCATCACCACAATGGCCTTGGGAATTTTACTAACTGTTGCAAGGGATTTTCTGGGCTCAACCTCAGCATTATGACAATCTCAGCCTGGGAATTTTGGACTCAGGACCCCTTGCAGCATTCAACTTCTATTTCAAGTTATGACTGGTCTGAACAAGTGCAGACCCATTTCCAGAGCTTGACTCATCGCCACAATGGTCTTGGGAATTTTACTAACTGTTGCAAGGCATTTTCTGGCCTTGTCAGTGGTGTAATGTGAGTGTCAGTACCAAGATGTTAGTGCTGGCACTGTGGTGTGTATACCAAGGCTATGACATGGGAGCTAAAGCTGTGGAATGGAAGTCAAGGCCAAGGGGTGAGTGATGGCACCAGGGTGCAGGTATCGGTACTGTAATGTGAGTGTCAGTACTAATGTGTCAGTGGTGGCACTGTGGTGTGTAGGGCCAGTGCCAGATGTCACTGTTGGTGCTGTGCTGTGTTGTGATCTGTGTCCTAAGTCTGTGTGGCAGGCTTACAATAATGGTGATATCCTGCAATGCCATTGCAAACCTGCAAGAGGTCCTGAGACCAAGATTTCCAGGCCAAGACAGAGACAGTGCTGATGCAGAGGCTGCAAAATGCCTTGCAGTGGTGGGTAGTTGAAATAGAAGTTGAATGTTGCAAGCATGAGGTCAAGATTCCCAGGCTGAGACCGAGACAGTGCTGATGCCGAGACCAGAAAATCCCTTGTGATGGTTGTAAAATTCCCAAGGCCATTGTGGCAATGAGTCAAGCTCTGGAAATGGGTTCATGCTTGTTTAGACTAGTCCTCACCTGCAATGGCATTACAAACCTGCAAGGGGTCATGAGTCCGACATTCCCACTGAGACAGCGCTGATGCCAAGGCCAGAAAATGCCTTGCAACAGTTAGAAAAATTCCCCTAGGCCATTGTGGGGATGAATCAAGCTCTGGAAATGGGTTTGCACTTGTTCAGACCAGTCATAACTGGAAATAGAAGTTGAATGTTGCAAGGGGTCCCGAGTCCGAGATTCCCATGAATTATGTCGCTTGATTAAGCCTAATTGAGGGATAGTGCGATCAAGACAAAAGAGTTAAACTCTCAGCGTGAGAGTGCAGGCATTGGGATCGATGAAATTGTTCGAATTTCGCAATCAACAAGATCCGAGTCCAAACTATGGTTATAAGTGCATCACATGACTCTGGTCACATAGCATCACCTCACGTGGGGCTTGTTTATGAAGGAGGTAATGTGGGAAGATGAGGTGGCGCAACTGTCACACTCAATAACACATCTCTCGCTTTTATAACTTCTCTTTACTTCTAACTTCTCTTTACTTCTCTCTGGGAAAGGACAGTCCCCAGCTGTGTGACAATGCTCGTTGTCACGCGACTACGGCCGGGTGGTCGGTAAGGGACGTCTGGCTGTCCGTGGGACGTCTGTTCGGTTCCGGCTCACACGGCGATCATTAGACGCTTCTTTTTCCTCTTTTTCTTTCCTCTTTTTTTCTCGCTCCGTCCTGCTTTATACCCCCCATGCTAATTGGCGTCCGCCGATTGTGCCCACTAGTGCCACTGTTGACTCCGTGACGGCGTGGGTGATCGAGGTCGCCGTGCCATGTCTCACTCTGCAGCCGGACTGCCACCCCAGCAGTGTTTGGGGGTTCTCTGTCGTCACTCTCATTCTGTTTGCCTGTGCCATCCTCGTTGTCAGGTTCATCAGCGCTGACCAGCATCTGCCTTCCCGAGCTTGTGACGGCCCTTTCTCTGTTCCCAACAAGCATTCTCCCATGGATGTCGTGGATGTCGACGAGCTCCCGTTCCCCGGATCATTTGTCGACGGCAAATTTCAAGTCGTGCATGAGAGTCTGTGAGCATCGCTTGTCTCGTCTCCCAACCTTTCTGCAGCTGATCGGGGGGTTTTCTGCCAGAGTGGGGAGCAAGAGCCGCCTCGTAGACCTGTGCAAGCGCTTCAAGCTCCCACACAGTGCCCCCAACAAGAGTACCCTCGTCACGTGCCTCACAGAGTTCAGCAAGAGCAGGGAGCAGTGGGAGAGGTGTGTGTAGTGTTGCCTCAGCTTGGAGTCGACTTAATCGTATTTCGCGATTATTGGACGCAATACGTGGTATTAAGACTCGTGCAAGGGACCGAAAACGTAGCCAAAGGGCCGCCGCACATTATTTGTCCCTTAAACGAAGCGATCCGATGCTTCCACCATGTGTTATTTACGTTAAGCCGTTTCAACCAAGTCGACCAGGTTGAAACGGCTTAACGTAAATAACACATGGTGGAAGCATCGGATCGCTTTGTTTAAGGGACAAATAATGTGCGGCGGCCCTTTGGCTACGTTTTCGGTCCCTTGCACGAGTCTTAATACCACGTATTGCGTCCAATAATCGCGAAATACGATTAAGTCGACTCCAAGCTGAGGCAATACTAGGTGTGTGCATGTCCTATTTGTTCCCAGCCCCCTGGCCTGACTGCCCATTTCATGCAGTATCTTGCCTGGAGCTCATCGAGCCCACCGTGGTCCTCGCAAGGGGACAAAGAACCCCAGCACGAAGAAGTCTGTTCAGCGTCGTGCAGCCCTGTTCCCCCAGCCTTCCCTTGATGTCCCTCAACCGAGCTTGGACATGTCGGTGGACTATCGCACTGCGGAGGAGATTGCGAACGTTTCCCCTTGGGTAAGGTCCTCTGCTTGGCTTGGTGTCATAGCATTCTAACCATCTTCCCTGCTGCAGGCTGAGATGATTAGTAGGCTCTATCCATACTCCCCACCATTCTCACCAGCTTCAATGGCTGCACTTGCCTTGCCTGCGGTGGCAGAAGCATCCATTGCCACTGCGAGAGTTCCGACCTTGGCCAACCACTCAGGAAAGGTACGTTGGTGGATTGCTGTGCATGTTGGGTGGCTATTATTGATTCCCCATCAAGCAGGCCAGCACTGATGTGAACGACGGCATGCAACTGGCAACATTCCAGTTGCTGCAAGAGATCCTGCTTCATGTCAGCCCTGCCAACTCTGCTGCTGTCGCTCCAGTGTCCTCGCCCAGCATCCTGCTTCCTTCGACTACCATTCAGCTCTCGGAATCAGCACCAACTATTTCCATTCCGCTCCCACTCCTGCATGCTTCTTCCCCCCGCCCTCTGTCAAATGCAAAAATCATCAAGCCCAAAAAGCTCACGGATTATCGTGTCCTCATCCTCGGCAACGGAACCCAGCTGATGCTCACAGCAGCTCAGATACCCGACCCTCCAGCAACATCGTTTGCCAACAACATCCCACGGCTGAACAGCATGTGGGATGACACCTCGGTCCACTGGGGAAGAGACTCGCAACTGTGCATTGGGGGCCATCCCATTGCCCTCATCTATTGGCCCACACTGTACAAGTATTCAGGGTCAAAGCAGTGGAAGAGGTTGAAGGGGAAGTTTTTTGAGTGGAAGGTGAGCTTTGGCTTTGACCTCTTACTCTTCGTTGATGTTGTTGCAGGTCATTATACACCGCTACCGACGAGGCACACCACAGGACTTTTGGGCAGGGTTTACCCTTGCTGATGGCAAGTACATGTCGTACACAGGAGTTGTCGCTCGGTTGCAGGAACAGCGTGAGGCTTCTGACCAGGCACTTGCAGAGAAAGCTTGAGAGGAGTATGGAGATGTGTTTGACCGTGAGTTTTGCTATCGACGGAGATCGGAGAGTTTTGTGATGGTCAAGCTGGCTGACATTGCACGGCGCTATCGAAAGCTGAAGAATCTTCCACCATTTGAGTAGCAGAAGAGGATATGCTTTTTTCCATGAGCCATGCTTCCCCAGCCCTTTTTCTTTTAGTAGCTTATTGCCTGTTTTGGTTTTCAAAGGTACATCATAACATAGGTTTTAACAGGATGTGTTACGTAGCGGCGTAATTCAATACCCTTTATCATGCACAGTTGCAGGATCGGCCACAACTGAAGCAGTGCAGTGCTGGAGCCCGGTTGGGGTTGGTCAAGTCCTCTCGTCTCTCTGTTGGGTTGTCATTCCATGATATGAGGTACTTTACAATTGTCATGTGAGTGAACTCAGTGCTCCATCCACCCCACTTGCAGATAATTTTGAGTGGCCATTGTTTATATGATGCAAAAAACTGACAGCCTCCACGACGGAAGGAGTGGGTGCCATATGGGGATGGATCAATCTTGATGTCAAGCAAGTTGTTACGGAACATCTCCAAGAAGGACTCTGAGGTCTGTGTCAATCAATTCAAGTTAAGATGGTGTGATGAGCAGGGTATGTATGACTTGGAACTCACTATTGGCTTCTCTGTTACTCTGTCACTTGAATCCATCCGACGAAATAGATACCCTTCTCTGATATCACTGATCTGGAGCCAGTCAGCCAAAGCTCGGACAGGGCACAGATAGGCCTCCTCTTGTGGCTGGAGGTGGAGATGGAAGGGTTTGATCTCTGTCAATAGCATCAATCAACAGTGATACTGTGTTGAGGGAAGAATGTAGCTGTGCCTGCTACATGCAACTTACCTCCATACTGATGGGTCTTTCGATATGGCAATGTGAGGGTAATCATAGTACCCTCCAATTTGATGTGTGACATCTTGATCTTGAGCACCTCATCAACCCGAAGCATGCACCAGAAGGCAAGGGTATAGGCTGCAGCAAGCAACCGGCGGGTATGGCCACCTCCCCATTTGTCAGCTGTCTTCTTGCTGCAAGAGCCAGGTGCATAAGCCATAATCTCTCTGTTCTCTGGTTGGTGGTTAAAGTTGGCAAGTTTCTCAAGGATTTCCTGGCAGGGCTCTTTGTCAGTGTACCAGCAGCACTGCAGAGAACTGGAGCCAACATACATGGGTAATAGCACGGGCACTTGTAGTCGTTTCTCCAGCACGTACCTGTTGTCAGCATCAGATATCAGATCATGCAAGGTGCATGTTGGCTCACCTTTCAGCGTCTGAGGCTCAGCATATAGCTGGACACCATCTGTGAGACTGATGGGTTTCCCACCATCTTGCCAGTCATTTCATTCTTGTGCCATGGCAGTGATCCAAGCCCATAGGTACAACCGAATGTATAAGTCACTGATGCATGCATCTTTTGAGCATGGGAGTATGTACCACGAATGGTGGTGGATGGCTTGGGGTTGCCATCAAGCTGCAACTCATCACAGCTACTTGATCAATCAGCTGCTAGTACTAGTATGGCCTCTTGGAACATACTCATTCATGATCCATGCACAGATAAACCATGGGGACTGTGGGTGTGGCATCTCATTGAGAAACTCCTCTGGCTTCTTGATCAGCCCCTGCTTGATCAGGAAGTCCACACAGCAGTTCATCTGGCTATATACACACAAGTGTTAGTCTCACTGCACATCAAGCATAAGGTTTATTGCCTTATGTATTCATTGTGGGTGCCCTCAGAAACACCTTTGGAAGCATCTTGCAGTGTGCTCTGGATCTGTGCAAAGCCATCAGCAGTTTCTGCCTCTAGTTCATCATCATCAACACCAAGCAGTGCAAAGCCTGAGGCTTCTTGCTCTCCTTCAACATCATCAGCAACCTCTCCAGGCCCAGGCTTCTCCCAGTCTTCTGTAGGATTAACAGCCTTGAGAACACCAGCAAAACAGGCCAAGGAGGGGGAAGTTGCAGACATGGGAGGCAGTTCAGAACAGGGGCAGAAAATAACAGGTTTATAAGGAGACAGAATAGTTACATGCCTGCCAGCAATGTCATGGATCATCAGGGGGATAACGTGAGATCAATGACCTCATGATTAACATGAGTTTCTACGTAGCATGGCATCAGGGCACTGCATGATTAAAGCCATGCATTGAACACACCTTCATAAGCAGTGGAAGGTGGCACAGTCCGTCTCTTCGCTGGAGTTCCCAAAATAAAAATAAAAATCAGCAAGCTCCCAATGGTAAGCAGCAGTGAAGAATGAGATAGAACTGACACTTTTTACGCAATCTGAATTCCACAACACGTTCTGGCAGGACATGATTGAAGATCACGAGTGGCAATGTTGCTCGCACATAGAACCCATCTTCGACCCAGTCATGCACTTCAGCCATTGTCTTCTGTGTGTCATGCTCCCCTCGGATAGCAGCCAAGATCTCAAGGACTTTGGGCTTTACCTCAAGGGTGACCCGAATCTCAGGTAGGCGTAATCCACCATACTGGTTCTCACGAACTGGATAGCTAAAGATAGAACAGTCCGGCACCAAGCCCAAGTCCATAGCAGTAGCAGCTTTCATGAGTTGACGGACAGCATGTCCAGGGAAGACATATGATGCGACGTATCGAAGAATGCCTCCAGCATCTGCCCATACAAAATTCCGCTCGCAAAACAGTGCGAGCAATGCAAAGTCAACTCCACGCACAGGTACAAACGCCGCAGGAGGGGTCGTGTAGTCCGTTGTGTGTGGAGCAAGATATGGTTGCAGGACTTTCATATCAGGAAAACATGCAGGAACCGAGCTAGCAAGCTTGGGCAACACTGTTGAGAGCTGACATGGGGCATTCGTTCGCAACTCCTCGCAAAGATCCTCACGCCAGGTGGACAGGAACATGGCAGTACCAGTAGAATGGTTATCAATCCCCTCCATGAGGCGTTTACCAAACCCTGCTCGTGCAAGGGCAGATGCTGTCGTGATGCCACATCCATGAAGGCCCTATCAAAATGTGGGTGGTTAGCAGCTCGCAACAAGATATCATAGTAAAAAGCAGGGCACACACCGGGGAATAATCCCCCCCAACAAGCAAAGCGATGAGGATCAGAGCATCGGCATCCAGCCCCATGCTGGCCACATCAGCAGCCTGATACACACGAACAGTTTCTGTCTTGTTAAAATTGGCATCCCTACGATCATTATCAGAGTCGAGCACAATGGAGGAAGATCCAAGCCTCACTCACATGCGCAAAATAGTCGTTGCACCAAAAACAATGGCATCAGAGTCTTCTGTGATCACAGCATCAACAACGTGCAGTTTCGAGAGTGCGGCGAGCTCGGCCTCAGCCTCCCCTGGTGCCTGCACACTGTGAGTCAAGCAGACTGCAGACGAAGTCAGAGAGGCTGACTCACATCAATCCAGGGGAAATCCAAGCAACTGAGGAGCTCCTTCATCCCAGCCGTTATCCAATGAGGGTTTCCTCGAACTTTCTTGCCTCACTTCATGCTTGGTCGTCCAGGCCCATCGAAGACAAAGACAGGATAGATCGGTAGCCGGAGCAAGTGGCAGCAGCGGGAGAACAGTGTTGCCAGCTCGGGACTCTTGGTATTGCCATAACGATAGCATGCTGTGTAAATCCAACCACTAGTCATTCCATGTTAGTGCTGCCACAACCCACAATGATCTGGCACCACATACCTGGCATCAATCCCTACTCGGTATGCTCGGATGCCCCCAGCATTGTCAACAAACCCCTTTTCAACAGTGAAGTCACGTAGAGAAACAGACCGCGAAACAGAATCGAGAAGCTGATGAGAGGATGCACTGGCCACAATCCATTGATACCCATAGTAGTTAGTGTGCAAACGACTTGATGACAAGCTCGAAAGAGGGGCTCGATCAATGTTCGACAAGGCCCAAAAAGGAATTCCACCAGGGAGCAAGAGAGATCTTTATTGGCATTTCCAGCAATCCCACGACGATGCCTCCCAGAAGGTCCTCTCACTCTACTAGAGCATCAGTGGATCCAGCAGTGGTTGGGTCAGTGCCAGTGAAGCATAACTGGAGCGCAACGGTCGACCATCCAAATGAGGAAGGAGACAGTGACTTTAAAGAGCCGAAGCCGAAGGGAAAGAGGGTTGCATCTACGTCGAAGAAGGGGAAACCTACAGCAAATCGTACAAAGGCTGGGTCAGGTCAGCAGGCCGTGTGTCACATTCAAGAGCTGTCAATGTGCCTGGAGATGGAGAAGAGGATTTGGACGATGAAGTGAAGCCTGATGCAATTGAGGGCGACGCCATGTGCAATTCGGACGATGAAGTGAAGCCCGTTTGGGACGTGTCTCAAAACTTGCAATTGAGGACGACACCATGTACGATTCAGACAATGAAGTGAAGCCTGTATGTGCAATTGAGGTGAAGCCTGTTCGAGCAAACGGACATGTTTCGAAACGTGCAATTGAGGACGACACCATGTACGATTCAGACGAGGATCCCAAGCTTAGCGCTAACAGCCAAAATCCAAAATCCACAGCCAGGGCCCGAAAGTCCTATCCAGCGCCAAAGGCATGGGTGACACACGAGATTGAAGATTCTGACAGTGTTGATGATGGAGAACAGCCATCTATCAGCAGCCCTCGTACAAGACCCCCAAGACAGAGGATTTGCAAGAAGCTCAGAATGTAGTGGATAGCACACTCGCAAATGGAGGACAGGGGGTGAAGGGAGGGCACAGGGAGCGAACAGGGGGGGCAGCGGGAGGCCTGGAGAGGCAGGGGCAGGTCGTCGTCGTCGAACGCTGGGCCGTCTCGATGCTGGGGGCCGTCTGGTCGTTCCCGGTGTTGCAGCAGGGTTGGAGGCGTGCGGCAGGGGTCGGGTAGGGAAAACGGCGGGGCAGAGGGGTGAACGGCGGGGCAGCGGAAGGCCAGGAGGGGCTGGAGGCACTCGGCGTCATCGAACGTGACGCGGGAGGGGCAGCAGGGGGTGCAGGGCGTCGAACGCGCAGCCGTTCGGCCGTTCTGGGTGTACGGCACAGGTCCTGGCGTGTTGGGGATGACAGGGGGGCCGGTTGAGACACGGCTGGGGTGGGGTGGGGAAGCCATTCTGGGGGCGGTAGGTCGGACGTTGTCGGCGGTGGTGCGCGTGACATGGCGCAAGCAGCATGGGGCAGTCGGCATTGAACGGGGGCCAGGGCTGTCGTCCTAGGGCCTGTGGGCTTTGCTGGCCGTCCGGGAGTTGTCCGAGGCGCGCTGGGGGCCGTCAAGGGACGGCGCTGGCAAGGGCTGGGCTGGGGACGCTGTCCCAGGCGTCTGTGATGTGGCGGCGGCCTTCGGGGCCGTGCTGGGTGAGCAGGGGGTGCAGGAAGTGTGCAGGGGGCTGGCGCCATCGTGCACCGTTGTCCTGGAGGGGCTAGAGGTGCCCTGGGGGCGGCCGTCGCTGGTAGGGGCCATCTGGCTGCTCTCAGGGGGGTCGGGGCTGGTTTGGCTGTCCAAGGCAGGGCTGGGCTATAGGCTGGAGGACTGTGGGTCGGCTGGGGAGCAAACGGCGCCGTTTCTGAGGCGACGGGGCTAGTTTTGAGGGAGGAGGTGGGCTGGTGGTGGTGGTCGACATTGTTGACAACGTTGATGGCGGCTGTGCCGGCGTCGTCACGGGCGACGTGGCAGTGGTAATGGGTTGTCCGTCGTGTATAACGAGGGGTGCTGCATCGGGGGACGAGCGAGGGAGGGGGGGGGGGGGGGAAGTAGAATGGGGTGCAGAAGCTACCGACATCACAAAACGCCAGATGACGGGGGGTGGAAGGAGTCAACGATGCGGCATGGCGGCGAATGAAACAGCGAAGGGGGCCATGAGAGGAACGGGGTCAGAACGAGAGAAGGGGGGAGCGGAAACGTGGGCTGATGCCGAGTCTAACTCAAGAAAAGCGAGGGTGACACCAAGTCATCACTGTCTCCGAAGGTTGGTTCTGATGGTAATACGTCGTCAGGAAGACAACAGTAAGGGAACATTGAAGAGGTGAAGAGGCTCACCAGAAAATGGTCAGTGAAAAGCGAGAGTTGAATACATTCTCGAGGCAACATGGTGAAGTAGACTCGGAGCCTGAGCAGTGGATGATAACGTGATGGAAAGGCTAGATTTGGCAGGTAACGAGAATGAGATGTGGACTGTCTTGCACTCTGCAGTGGAACGTCATTTTTCCAGCCTGCGTCAGCTTCACGTGAATTCTCGCAGGGGGAGCACAAGCATATGTGGCCTCAGACGTGAGCTTCTTGCCCAGAAAAAGACAGTCCGGTCTAGGTCAGGACGTTCTCTGCGTGAGGGCATATCGGCCGATATCAACCTTGTCACACCAGTTCGGCAGCCAATAGATTCAGGGCCAATCGGGCGCTTGGAGGATCTCAATCAATCACAGAATGTCCGAGTCATACAGGTAAGGTCACTCACCAGCACATGTCCAGAAACGCATTTTGATTCTTCGCATATATAGGCCCCCATACCCAAACACCTCGTTGTGCCTCCCGTTGACATTTTCCTTCCCCTCTGCCATCACTAACTACCTCCTCACCACATACGTTGTAGTCTTGTTCGCCTCCTGTTGTTGTCTGCCATGCCGCCCACTGTCAAAGCTGAGCTTGATTTGTTAGCCGTTGTCCCAGGAAGCGGAGCACCCAGTTTTAGCATGTAAGTCGTGCTTTCAGTCTCTGGTTCGTGTTGCTTTTTGTCCGAGGTGCGCCTCCGTCAAATCTCGTGTCCATGCGTGTGTCCCCCTCCCTGCTTCAGGCTTCAGCCTTTCCCCCCCTGTGCCCATTCCCTTCGCCGTTCTCTTCTCCCAAGTCGGGTCCGTTGCTCGGCTGCTTTCCTTTTCCATTTGTTCGCTTCCCCCGTGTCTGCCAAGTGCAGCATCGAGTGATCGTGCTAGCATGCTCTTCCCCCGAGTAGGCAATGGCGGCCGTATGCACAGCCGATGGTCACAGGTCACAGTGTGACCAACATGGTTGGATTGTGATGTTTGGCGTTCGCAGCTCCACTTCTACCTCATTTTCCGCCTTCCGCAAGTTCTCACGTAGTTTTCTCCAGTCTGTTACATTTTCCTGGCTGTGTGTTGATTTTCACTGACACGAAGATCTAGCAAAAACTTAAGACGTTGGATGGCGTATCAGCATGGTAAAGAGTCGAACGACATAACGGCGGTTCTTATAGCACGCCTCACTGGCATTGACCTCGCTAAACCTCGACAGGCCATTCCTTTCAACCTTTGGGCAAAAGCAAATCGCACTCTCATCGACAGTGAATACGATGCGAAATACAAGTTCAATAAGCCGAGCAAGTCCGATCGTCTCAAAATGCGAGCCCAAGTTACGAAGGATTCGTACGACAGACTTTCTGTTGATGAGAAGAAAACCTGGGCTGATGCGGCGAAGAACGATCATGAGGAGGCGATGAAAAAATGGAATGCTGCACTTCGTGGTCCCCCATCCACCAACCCAGCAGATCGTCAGAAGTGAGTGTTACTTTCGATGTGTGTTCACCGATGGATGACCTTCGTTGCGTGTGCATTAAGATACATCGAAGGCCTCATTTCTTTTGCTCAGCCCTTTCTCGATCTCATCTGCGAGTATACTGGTATGAAAGCTTCTCTCTTCGTTGGAGGGCCGGAACCAGCGGACGGGGGGCGCATCAACATCATCAAGTAATTCATTATATCTCGCTTCACATTCCCAATTCTCATGAAGTTCCATAGCATGCACTCTGGAACCACGACAGGCGCTGTCAAGTCGACATTTGGGGAGGCCGAAAGGACTGCAATCAAGCAGGTTGTGGTGCCGGTGTTCGGTCGATTTCTCAAGAAATGCTATTGCATGTTCATTTCCCTATCTCGTTTTCAAATGTTGATGGGACTTGATAGCCATGGAAGAATGTCGGAGTATGGCATTGCCGGCATCAACCCCAACCTTGCAAAGACTTCTGTTGGAAGCCGAGACAACAGCGACATTGGAAAGTGCTGAGGGTGCGATGGATAGTCTGAGCGACGTCCCAAGCACTGGGACCGACCCCATCCAAAGTACGAATCACCCTGGATCTCCTGCATCCAGATTGACACCGTCATGTTCGAACATCCAATCCCAGTCCGTTCCGCCAACACATTCACCAGTTCCATATCTTCCGGTTCTGCAAGCTGCTCGGCCGCCTCCCGGCTCTAACCCTTCCCATACCGTCTCCCCTCCTGGACGAATCCCATCACCCATCATCACTACCCATCAGCCTGCTGGGCCGTTACCCCGTTCCTGTTCCCCTTCCCGTGCCCCTTCGCCTCCCGCCTCCCCCGTTGCTTCTCCGCTGCCGGTTCTCCAATTTCGCCCATCAACGGCAGCCCCGCCTTCCTCCCAAGCCTCACGAGGAGATCCATCGTCGACTGGCGCACAAAAGAAACGAGGGGCCGCGGAGGATGTAGAACCAGCTCCTTCCGACTGGCACAAGCGCAGTACGAGAAAACAGCCCCCTATCACCTCTCCCCAATCTGGCTCATTAATGACAGCATCGGCTTCTTCCCATGCGTCACGAGGGGACACACCCGAAACGATCTTGACTGGCGGACGAAGGAAACGAAAGGTAGTGGAGGGTGAGGACCCTGTTCCGCCGAAGAAACAAAAGCAAAGCACAACCGAACAACACCCTACCACCACCGTCTCCCAGCCTCCCGCTTCACTTGCCTTTTCTGCGCCTGCAGCTCCGAAATGGATTGTTTCTGCTTCAACGATGTTGGATTCGGATTCGTTCGGTGATCGCTGGACTCAGCTTGTCGAGATGTGGACGGCATTCGAGCTGTCACATAGTTTTAATGGGATGCTCAAGCTTGGCACCTCCAACCGTCCCATATGCATCAAGCAGTGGATCCAGCGTGCCCGCAACCCCACCTGGCGACCAGATATTGCGAACCTGGAACAGTTCGCTTCTGACTTCCTCACATGGTGGACAAGCGTCCAGCCCAAATGGCGCATTTCGATGGACGGAGCTGCTTTGAAAAGGACGGGTGGGGATTTGACCCCGCTTCGACTCCCTGGCCCCAATGGGCTTGTCAGTGTCCTTGCGGCTCTGTTCTTTTGGCGCGTCGGTGGTGGCAGCGAAGTCTCGAAGGCTGTGTGGATACAGGGTGGCAAGCAGCAGTGGGAGGATGCAGTCGATGATGTTCTTTGGGTCTTCGAAGGCCTCAAGCAGGGTGACTGAGTGGTATGGCCTGTTCTTCCATCTTATTATGCTCTCGTTTCTTGTATTTTTCTGGGCCGCCTCCCCGTCCTCGCACCGCCCCCGGCTTCGACTCAGACTTGTCTATCTACTCTGCCATCTCGATACCTGCTTGCTTCCCACTATTCTACCCTTTTGCTTTCATAAATTATTGTTTGTAAATCGCCCTGTCTCTTTTCTTTTCTGCAGGTTTTGTGTTTTCTGATGCTCTAGCCTGATTGACAGATATTGGGAGACTCAGGTCTATTTCGATGGGCTCTTCTCATTTGTGATTGCCTTCTTTGCTTCGACAGGGGCAGAAAGCTCTCGTTAATCTGAGTCCATTCCGATAGTTTTTGGGAGAAAATAAGGTATTTTGTAAGACTAGTTAGCATTCCAATTTTTGGGGTGCCAAGAGGTCGGTTTTGAGTGTCCTACACTGTACAATAAGTAGTTAGGCAGTCAGAAAAGTCTATTCACATAAGAGTGAGCAAGTCCAACCGGAGCAAGCGACAGAGGTTTAAAGCGCAATATTCACCATTCGTTGTGACATGTAACGTTCCAATAAGAAGCAAGGACATCTGATTAAATTTTTATAAATCCAACTTTTGAGAAAAAAAAGTGGTCGAAATGTGGATTTAGGACCCTGAGACCCTTGATGGACCTTGATGGACCCTTAATTACCTGATATAGTAATCCCAAATGAGGGAGACATCCCTAAGAGTGAGGGAGAGACATACAGTATTCAGGGTTGTTCAATTCCAACACTAATCATGATGGCCACACCAATCCTTTGATGTGACCAATATTTTTGAACCACAAATTCGGCCTACAATTTGAATCAATCTCTTCCTTACATTCAACACTTGAAATCTAGTGTTTCAAAAGGATCATCCATAAGGCCAGTAGCACTTCTCTGAAGCTCTGAGCCTTTGCTTGCTGAGACCGTTGGTTTTTCTTTGGCATTGGAATGCATACAGTTCTTTTTTGACAAGCAATATTTTATTTATTTTCCTCCCCAAAATGTGGATTTGGTCACGTGACAAGAGCTTTTTTGGACATGTCATATTAGACCATGTTTCCTTCCAAATCCGAGAGATTTTTGGGACAAAAATGAAAATTGAGACTCAGAGAGAGGGGTCAGGTTTATCTGTCCTACACTGTACTGTTCAGTGAAGATATTCATAAACAAGCCCCACGTGAGGTGACTCTATGTGACCAGAGTTATGTGATGCACTTATAACCATAGTTTAGACTCGGATCTCATTGAATGTGAAACTCAAACAATTTCATTGATCCCAATGCTGGCACTCTTGCACTGAGAGTTTCCAGCTAAATTTAAAACAATAGGTGGGTCCTAAAAAATTGCACACATTGTGGGAGCCAAGTTTTTGATTCCTGAGGGCCTTTTTAATAAAAATTGTACTATAATATTTTGTTGCTGAGTGCAGGAACTTGTGCTTAGCTCTCAGACATCTAAAATAGACATAAATTCTATCAAAATTCAGGATCCACATTGAATTTAGCTGTAACTACTCTTTAAATTTTGTCCTGATCATACTGTCCATCAATTAGGCTTCATCAAGCAACAAAATTTCATCAAGAATCTGACATCTTAAATGATCTTCACCTCATCGATGCTTTGTGCTGCCCCAGCATTGCTCAATGAAATTAAGCTTGCAATGAAATTTGGGTAGGAATATAACATGGAAACCTCTACCCTGGCACTCAGTCTCCAACAAGGACTTGACATTAACAAAATCTGGTTCATTGTACAAGATATGACAGCAGCAACAGTCCATAGCACCTGGTAAGGATTTGAACCCCTCACACTTGCATGCTTCCCTTTGTACCCTTGACAGCCCTCATGACCTCACTCCTCAAGGATGATTGCCATGCCCTTAAAGACACCTGCACAAGAGGGAAATAAAATTCTTGACCACAAATTGACCATCTACCATCCTCACCATTTGTTTCAACGCTTTCCCATCTGGGCCATGTGTTGGGATACAAGCCTAGAACACATATCTAGGGTTATGGTTAACCATGGTTAACCCTAACCAGACCCAGTCTCCTGTACTGTCTCCTATGCTGGGATAGACAAGCCAAGGAAGCCAAGGCTATCTCATGAGTAATCCAGGGATTCACCCCTATGATATATAATGATAGACAAGTCTATCTTGGGACCATGAGTCATACTACAGAAACTCCTATTAACATTGCATCATAACTCCTATAGCTCCTGTAGTATATATACTGCTACATACTGTAGGGAAGATATAACACACATAACAGACATAACAGACTAAACAGTACATTCCCTGCCTGCTCCACACACTCACTACCTCGTCTGAGTGATCCCCCACTTGCTCTCAAAGACCTAAATCCCAATACCATGGACAGGCTTTCCCTCTGATCCAAGTACTAGTGTTGTGACTCCCCAATCTTCCCCTGGGAGCATATGACAAGCAGACAGCACATCATCTGCGCATTTGAGGTGAGTTATTGCATTGTCATACACAAAGCAGTGTTTCTCATTAGAAAAATGTTTCACCAGGATATCCATGGCTTTGTGGACCTGTGCCAAGATATCTTCACATGTGAAGTAACCTTTGCAACCCTTTCCAGCTTTAAACAGGACACATGCCTCCTCTGAGCAATTAGGTGCACAAAGCCATTTATAATGGGCTGACACAAAATCTGACACCATCAGCAATGCCCATGGGGAACTGCCTTCTCAATGTTCTCATCCTCATGGACCCACCTGACCTGTCAGTGATCATTGGCATAAAATATTGACTCATTGTGATGCCATAAGACAACAAGATCTTGGAATGGACAAGGACCATCCTCCACATTGTTTGGCCACACTTTCTTGGGCACAAAAATAAAGTGATGTCTTTCAGGACTGCCTGGAGTGGCCACTTCACTGAGATCAGTCAAGCAGACAGGACAATGTTATCTTTGTTGCATGAAGTAAGAGTCAGTTTAGAATACAAATGAGAGTCCATAGTAACTATACCTTTGTTGCACGAAGTAAGAGTGGGGCAACAAAGGTGAAAAGATGGCATATATACAAGGCCCTTCTAACCATGTTGGAAAGTGGCTGCATCGGGCATTGGTTGATATTCGGTCTCAAGTCTGTATGGACTGCATTGCGCATAGGCCTGGATAGGGTGAACTGTCAATCCACCCAATATTGAGGCACTGGTGATGCAGTGGTGTGTTTGCCAGTGTGTCATGGTGCATATTGGTTTGGCATGGTGCACCTGTCAGTAGTGTTACCAGTTGGTAATGTCATTGGTAGTTTTAGCAATTGGCAAGGTTGTCAGTAGTGTTACTGATTGGCAAGGTTGTTGGCAGTGTTACTGATCAGCAAAGCCTTTGGTAGTGTGCATATCGGTCAGTGTGTGCAGCAGTGTTCATTGGTTTGGCAATGGTGCACCTGTTGGTAATGTTACCAATAAGCAATGTTGTTGGTAGTGTTACTGACTGGTAATGCTGTTGGTCGGCATGTGCAGCAGTGTGCCTGTTGGTAGTGTATGCATCAGTGTGCATCGGCTTGGCAGCAGTGTGCCAGTCAGTAGTGTTGCTGATTGGCAATGTTGTCAGTAGTGTTACTGATGGATAATGCTGTCAGTCAGCATGTGCAGTGGTGTGCATCGGCTCGGAAGCAGTGTGCCTATCAGTAATGTTACCAAGCGGTAATTTCATCGGCAGTGTCACCAATTGGCAAGGTCATCAGTAGTGTTCCTGTGTCATGAGTCTGGGGCCCAGGCTTACACCCCTCTCCACTTTTAAACTTTTGGTCTCCCTCAGATATCTGTGCTGTTCTCGGCCTCCCAGACATCTAGTGCATTGGTGTCCTGCATCTCAGAACTGGGATGCCATTCATTGTGTTCTCTCCCATAGCCATCATATTGGACAAGGTATTGGACACCACATCTGTGGCATTGGGCATCAACAATCTTGTCAATGAACCATTCCTCAATGCCATCCTCAGTGATGATGGGGAGCGCCTGGGATGGTTTGCAGTCAGGGAAGAGTAGGGGGTTGTTTGGGATGTGTCATTTCAATAAGTTGGTGTGAAAGCCAGGGAATGTGTTGGGGTTGTTAGGTAGCTTCAGTGTGTATTCTGACCTTTCTGGGAAGGCATGGACAATGGTGTAGGGGCCATCATTACACGGCATGAACTTGGCCACTTGTTTCTTGCCTTTCTGTTTGTAGCTCTGGCAGCGGTTGTCACTGGAGAGCATGACCTGGTCACCAACAGCAAACTTGTCATCAGGGGTTTGGTGTTTGTTTGCATGGTATGCCTGTTGGATCTTGGCAGCAAGGAGGTTGTCCTGTGCTTCCTTGATGTCTAGTTCTACCTGGGTGATGATATCTTGGACCATGAGTTGGTCAGTGGGAAGGGGGGCAATTGGTGGAATGAAGCATGGTGACCAGCCAGTCTTCAATTGGAATCCTGAGAATCTAGTGGACACATTCACAGTGTTTATGATGGCAAAGAGGATGCATGGCAGCTTGGCCAGCCAGCTCTTCTGGTTGTTGTTGACATGGTACTGGATAGACTGGTTCACAGTCTTGTTGGTCCATTCATTACTGCCATCAGTCTGTGGATGGTAAGAGGTCAACATTTTGAGTATCACCCCGGAGAGCTTGTGAAGTGCCATCCAGAGGTCAGTGGTGAGCAATGCATCTCGGTCAGATATGAGGTGTAGCATTAGTCCATTTTTGCAGTACCACTCATTGAATCACACAACAGCAACCTGAGCAGTGGTGTAACTGGAGTGGGTACCAGCAATGGGGATGTCAGTGCCAAGGAGGTTGGTCAAGGTCAGGATAGTATCCTTTCCATCCTCCTCTGGCAATGGGCTGATGAAATCCAACACCACTGTGTCAAAGCAGCTGTCTGGGATAGGTAGTGGATGGAGTGGCCCAATAGGTTTGGTGGTCCTTTTTGTTCCTTTGGCAATTGGTACAGGATGGGATGTATGCCAATTCCAGGTCTCTCCACATGTTCGGCCAGTAGTATGAGCCCCGGAGAGCCTTGTAGCTTTTATCAAACCCAAAGTGTCCAAGGGTGTCATGGGCCAGGTTGTACAACAGTTCACGGACCTTCAG
Source organism: Tricholoma hemisulphureum (assembly GCA_964034925.1). Classification (NCBI taxonomy): domain Eukaryota; kingdom Fungi; phylum Basidiomycota; class Agaricomycetes; order Agaricales; family Tricholomataceae; genus Tricholoma; species Tricholoma hemisulphureum. The sequence goes on from OZ035931.1 coordinate 98,093, forward strand.
ATCTTGTGGGATCAAAAGCCATTGGCCAACATAGATCAGGCTGTTCTCCATCGTGCCTTCAATGCTGCCCATGGCAATATATTGGGATTTAGGACTTGGATTACAGTCAGGAATGCAGAAGTTAAGGCTCAAGGTTAAGTGACCAAAGAGAGAGTCTGCAACAGGGAGGAATGTTATATTCATATCCTACAATGTGAGCAATATTTATACTACATTGCTAGGAGGTATAGTGTAATGCACTCCTATAATACTATAGGGAGGTATTCTGTCATAGACCCCTGTACCAGTTAATAGTGGAGTAAGTTTGTCATATCTCCTATAACATAGTCAATAATAGTGACATATGATATCATGGCTTGGTAAGTCCTGCAGGACACTCTATCCATAGCTCTGTCTTGGATAGGCTATCATAGACATGCTGCAGTATGAGTAATTCTGCAGCATGTGTTAACTGTGCATTCCCCTAATAGTTTCTGCATGTGCTAATATGACTTAGCATATTGTAGTCAATATTCCCTAGCCTTGGTAACTGCCTTGGCTTGCTTGTGTAGTCTTGTAGACTTATTCCCAGCACAATATCCTTGGAGAGCTGTTTCACAAAGTCATCAATTAGATAGATGGTGGTGATGGACTGTAGGAGGGATTCATTGGCCATGATGTTGAGGACACTAGTGACAGTGGTGCATCATGGTGACTGAGTGTGTGCAAGTTCACAGGTGGCAAACACAGGGCTGGGCAGATCATCAGCCATGCAGGACAGGGCATTGGCTGCAGTGTTGTCTTCTCCCTGGATATTGGGATAGCAAGCCTAACACTATATACAGGACAGTAATAATAATAGTATTAATTACTGAGACTTAAACATACTGTAGTATATGTACTACATGTATAGGTCTACCTAAGACAATCCTTCTTGACCTCTGAGACATCCAGAGGGACACCCCCCTTCATTCTAAAGGCCTCCAGTTAGCCTCCAGACTCGTCAACTCAACACTGGATGTAGGTGATGTTGTAGTCAAAGTCAGCCATGGACATGGACCATCTCATTTGTCTCTGGGACATCTCTTTCTGGGATTGGAAGTATTCCAGAGTCTGGTAGTCAGTGTAGACTTTGAAGTGGGCACCAATGAGGTATGACCTCCACTTCTTCATTGCCTTGACAATAGCGAGGAGTTCCTTCTCATGTGTGGGATAATTCTTTTCTGCTGCATTGAGCTGGTAGGAATTAGTGTTGCCGCAACTCGGCTAACCGCGAGCTGACTTTGAAAACCGCGGCTTGTCTCGGGTGCGACCAGATTGATCGCGGCTACCCAATCCGAAGCCGTGGCTTTGACCGAGTCGGGACTCTTGGTCGGCTCGAACCGTCAGATGATCGACTCACCGCCGCCAGAGCCCTACGCTCGTAGGATGATGATGTAGGATCATTGAAGCTCTCTTCCGAGAAGAACAAGGAACGAAGCATCTCTCAGCGCTGGATCAGAATGGCAATATTAAGGAGCTGGTCGTGACTTCTGCCACTTGTGAGATCTACATTATCTACTCATTTCTAATCCCTGAACCAACATGCAACATTAAGTCATGCTCTCGTCAACTCACACACCTGAATGTTGACTTACCCAAGGACCCACCCTGGCCACTGGTTGAGCCACTCTAGCCGTCCTCAACTCCGTTCGCCAGCATTTTTCCCACTACGCTGGAGCCATTTCAGTTGGTCGGACTTGGTGTTTCGTCGTGCAGACAGCAGTAGAAGTTGAACTCAAGAGGTTAATGTGGATGGGATACGTGGATTTAGCATCGAGCTGCAGGTGTTTTGGAAGGCCAATGCACGCCGCGAACAAATTGTGGGCATCTCTACCAGCTAGCAACAAATGTACTTTTCGAGATGCAAGATCTGGTTGCGAAATCATAGTTGCAAATGAGAACCTGCTACAAGCGAAGAGTAACCACAGCGAAGGAAACAAGAATCACCCAATGACAAGCTACTATACAGAAAGGAGGGTGGGGTATCATCGACGGGACGAAACAATACAACAGGAAGTAGGTAATGAGCGTTAGAATGAATTGCCAGTCTTGGCGTCAAGTGAAGGGGAAATGCTCATCTGAGAGCGCAATCTGTATACAGCTCGTTAGGACACAATGCTAGTGGATATAGACTTATACTTACCCTGTACAGCGCTTGGGGGAATGATTAAGGATCCCACATTCACCCCTGAAATCCCTCCTGCTGGATCGTCTAGGGAGTGGGCCACCAACATCATCCCAATTGAATACCGGATTGCTCTGAAATCCTTCCCGCAATAAAAGATTGTCGAAAATGTCGCGAAAGTGGTCATAGTCGGGTTTGGCGCCGAAGGAAAGTAAGCAGCAGTGTTCGAGGAAAGAACGAAACTCCATGGGAAGCGCCTGGAAAGCGTCGTGTGTGGTGATTCCTCGCTTCAACTCAACAATGTAGTGTCCCTCTGCCTCCATGCCTTGCCATGGCAAAAAGCCACAAAGAAAGTAGATGAGAATGTACGCGAGGGACTCCATATCATCATCCCGCCTTCCAAGTTCCAAGCCTAAGTGACTATTAATGGATGCGAAATTAGCGGTTCCGATGAAGCCAAGATCATTGTTGTACGGAATGTGTAAGTGTGTGTTGGGATCCCTGAACTCCTTTGATAGCCCGAAATCGATGAGGTGCACGATGTTGGTTTGCTTGCCGATGCCCATAACGATGTTGCTAGGTTTGAGATCGCGGTGAATTAAGTTGCGAGAATGGATATACTGCAGGTGACGGAGCTGGACATAGCAGATGTTAGCCCATCAGTAAAAGCCTCGGAAATCAAATAAACTTACTAACTGCCCAGCCAGGAGCAGAACAGTTCTCGTCGTGAACCGAAAATGGCAGTGAACAAAGAGGTCCTCGAGGGATGGGCCCAGGCGATCAATCGCCATCGCATTGAAGCCGGCTTCCATTCCAAACCAACGGACACGAGGGATACCGGCTCCTCCACTAAGCTTCATGTAGTCCGAGTTTTGTCCAAGTTTTGTCCGTGCAGACTAACTCAGACTAGAAATTCCTAGCACGGATTCCGCACAGACTGTCCTAGCAAGTCACTATTTAAAAGGTAATGTAATGGAAGGATTTGAACCCAGGACCTTGTGGGCACGTGAGTGTGACAGGTAAGTAATATAACAACTGTACTACCAGGCTGTATGAGCCCGGGCAACATATGCCCATTTACTGGGCGCCGTCATCACCACGTCACTATGTGTCACCCCGTGACTGCCAGCTCACTTACTCACCACCACTCACAATGCCGCCTCCCCTTTCCTCCTCCTCCTCCCCCCTCCCTCCCCCCTCCCTCCTTCACTTCATCAATATGGGGGCCTGTGGCCCCCATATTAAGTTTTTTTTTTCTCTAATTATGTTTTTTCGGCTAATTATTATTTTCTTTCAGTGCTTGCCAACGACGACTGCCCCTGCTCCCCCCTGCTCCCTGCTCCCCCCTGCTCCCTGCTCCCTCCCTCCACCCCACTCCACCATTATGGGGGCCTGAGGCCCCCATAGTAAGTCTTTTATTTGTTCTAATAATTTTTTATTCAGCTAAAAAACTTTTTTTTTCAGTCCTTCTACTGTATATGCAACGACGGCCCGCCGACTACGTGCCGGCCCTCCTCCCCACTCAGGTGGGATGTGAGGGGCCCAAAGGGGGATAGGACGGCCCCAGGGAGGTGCCGGGAGGCCCGTGAATCGGGGCACCCGCTAGGTACGCACTACGACGCGGTTAAACCCACCACGTCACCACTGACCCCCCACACCCCTCCGTACAGGCAGAATGCCAGCCGCGATGGCAACGACCGACGACCGACACAGCGCCCACCTCCACGCCTACAAGCAACTGCTCGTGGGGTGGATTGTGGGTGCAGCTATCAATGCCGACCGGCCGCCAGCGAACGCCACCAGGGGACGCCATCCGACGGTGCTCCCGACGACGGAGGAGCGCCAGGCGAGGGGGGGGGATGCATTTGAAGTTAATAAAAGGTTTTTTTCTCTTGCAGTTTTTCTTTCTGTATGCAACGACGCGCCGCCCCTCCTCCCCACTTAGCTGGGAGGTGGGGGGCTCCCAGTGCTGCCACGTCACCCCAGCGCCACCTCCCTTTTGACCGAGCACCTACCGCCGCCGCCATGTCACGCCCACCGACCCAACACCCGCCGCCACGTCACCACCACCCACCGATCCAGCACCCGCCGCAGCGGCGCAGCCACGTCACCGCCCACCAATCCAGCGGCCTCCAGCAGCCGGGGACAACCCCCACCGACGCACGGGACGCACCGGGGGACAGGGGGACACGCCAGGGCCGAGGGGGACGCGCTGGGACTGAGGGGGATGCGCTGGGAGGGAGATGGACAAGCCAGGACCGAGGGGGACGAGCCAGGACGGAGGGGGATGCACCAGGAGGGAGGGGGGATGCGTGGGGGGGACGGGGGGATGCCATGGGAGGGAGGGGACGCGCCGGGGGACGGGGGGACGCCCTAGGGGGGAGGGGGGACGCGCCAGGCGCGACACCCAGCACGATAGAGCACCCCCACCACCACTGCGGGGGGATAGGCATGGGGAAGGGGGGGGGCAGGGAAGGGGGGCAATGACGGTGACACGCCGCACCCCACTCCCCCCCCTCCCCTTTAATTTTATTTCGTACATATTTATTTTATTTATACTCTATTCTAATCAATATAAGTACTAGTCTGCAGAGCGAGGGGACGCGCCAGACACCTGACCACACGACAGCCAGTGCGACAGAGCACCCCTCACCACTGCTGCGAGCGACTGCTCGCAGGGTGGAGGGGGTGCAATAGGCGAGGGTGACGGAAGGGCACGGGGAAGGGGCGGGAATGGGGGACAGGGGGGGGCAACGATGCCCTTTGAGTACCGTTGCTCGATGTGAGCAATGGTAACTTTTTTTTTATTCCTAGCATGGATTTGGAATAGGTAATAAATAGTAGTAATAATATTAATATTGTGTGCCCATTTGGCACAGTGGTTAATTGTGCCCAGTTTATGTAATCTTGATGAAAGTGCCTTGGGTTCAAACCCTGCCAAGTACAACAATATTTTGATCTTACTCTCACGAAAAAATTCACCAAGTCTCTATTTACTCGGACATTACTTGGACCAGCTAGGACAACTCGGACATCATTAGGACTTCTTACAGTTTCAAGATGCTCGGACTCGGCCCAATTCTTCAGTCCGCATGATGTCCGAGCTGTCCATGCGGACTACACGGACTTTACTAGGAATCCGTGCGGACAGCTGGGAGTCCGCGTGGACTAGGTGGGGGAGTGTAAAGTACAGCAATGGAATGACAACGACCCCAACGAAAACCAAAGTAGGATGGGAAGGGGAAGATATTTTTTCGCACGGTTTCAGCGACAGATTGCATTCATAGTAAAGGCTGGAAGAATTGTACGTGGTCGTAAGGGTCGTAAAGGAGTATACTATTGTACAAGTGAAGCATGACATGCATAGTCAGACTGGGATCAATCCTCGTCATTACTAATGGATTGCATCGCATGGTCCAAACCATCTTGAAATCTCCCTCAAGCAGCTTCAGCAAGAGATCATCATCTGGCGCATCCTCAACCATCTGTTTCTCCGACGTCACCCAAGCATCCATAAAGTTGAGACGATCTTGTTTCAGATGGAATTTCACCATCTGGAGGGCCTCCATCAAAAGAGGACTGATGTGATTCCTCTTTTTGGTGTCCGTTTCAGCGCTCGAGGAAAAGATACGTTTGCAGGGAACAGCAGAAGCCTGAATTGGGAGGTAGTCCATTGCCATTGCGAAAAGAGTAGGGAAAGAAGCCCCATTAACCTGGAACATCTTCAGGTCAGTAATTGATGCCTCATTAATATCACTCTCACCTCCCAAAATTTGAGAATGTTGACGTTCTTCGGCAACAATGGTGCTGTGATGTAAGCTTGATATTCTTGCTCGACAGTTTGTTTGTTTGTATCACCAGATCCACTGGCACAGACATCCATGTCATCATCAAGACCGTACTGAGCTGCGAGTGTCATGTATTTTGGCATTTCAGTAACCTCTGCTTCGGGGGTCTGTGCTGACGATTCTCCGGCCTTCTCACGATATTGGAACATCTAATCAGTCAGAGTCAACGAGGACATTTCGAAGCGTAGGGGGTATACAAACACACTCACAATTTCGCGAATCTTCTTTTCAGCAATGTCGATGTAGTCATTATCCCACTGTTTTCGGATCCAGGACATGCGAATCGCAGGGTTCAGGACTGCATGCCAGCGTGGCATGTGCATTAGTTATCTGAATCAAGGACTCAGAGTCAATTTACTTACCCATCAAAATGATATATGCCGGAGTATGATCCATCCGACCATAATACATGCAAGCCCAGTCAAGCCCAGGTTGGATCATTGGCTTCAAACGGGGGTGCTCGTTGGAGATTTTCTCCCACTTCGTCATGAATGATTCAAATGCGAGGATAGTGGCGGACAAGATTGGGGTTCTCTCACCTGACATCATCTGTTGTACTGCGTGTGGGACCTGTTGGCAGTCAGGATATGTCACATACTACATAGCCATTAATGATTACGTGACTTACACTCAAAACAAATTCTATATCTTGCATCACAGACCACTGATGAGGCGAAATCTTGTACTTTGCAAGTTCACTGTGGTTGGGAAGGGCAAGGAAGTGATCAACAGCCTGTTACATAAATTGAGCAATGAGAAACTTGACGAAATGTAAAGCGGCAACCCATACCGGACGCATATCACGGAGTCTATTGAGCATGTGGTAAACCGAATCCCACCTTGTGCGCACATCTCGCAAGAGCTGCTGTCGTTTAAGGACAACAGTCTGTGCAGGGTCTCCTCGTTTGAACCAACCTTTGGCATTTCCATTCATAATAACCTCGTCGAAGGCATCTCGACGCAATCCTGATCCTCGGACGGCACGGACTACGGCACGAGCAAGTACTATGGGGTCATTGGTAGATTCAGCAGCTTCGTCGTGGGTCAGAACAGCTGGATTAGGATGAAAGTCATCCCCATAGTCAACCGCATCAGTAACGCCACGTATCACACATCCAGAGCTGAGGTCCACGACATGTCCATAGCACATGATCTTGCGCTCAGCTGCATCAAAGTCAATGTCGCGTTCGGCCAACCTCCACTCAAGTCCCTTCATCATGGTCTCGTTGTTTGCTGCATTATCTACAGTGAAGTGCCGACCTTGAGAAACACTTCAGAAATGCAGTGCTTTTTTTTTTTTTTTTTTTGTTCAGCAATTTATAGCGTGGTGCACGTAAGCAGTCCGCGGGCATGAAGTACAGACATATCAGAGTACGCTACGCTCTACTATACCAGACCCCCACCAGTGTGAGACCTTCCTCCCTCTTTTAACCTCTGAGGCGGGCAGATAGACCACATATAAAGCTTGCTGGAGCCGGGAAGGCAGAGCCGCGCCCTTGCGCCGCCACATGCCAGAAGACTCCCCACCCGCAGATAGTCCGGTCCCCCCACGTGCAGCCAGCCGAGGCCAGCCGGTGAGTAGTGTCAATTCACTGTAAGCCCCCGCATCCCGAAGGACCCGGAGGTGAACCGTGTTCCCTAGCAGAAGAAAAGGTGGACCACCCCCCTCATCGAAGGGCGGACCGTCGACCGGGCCTGGGCGCCGTCCGACGAAATGGTGGGCCGAGGCCCAGAGGGCCCAAACGGTGCCTGTAAAGGTAGGTACACAAGGCAGGAGCAGAACCCCCGCATCGCGTACCCATGACGAGCCTAAGGCATAAGCCCCAGGAGCCCCCTGCCCGTAGCGGCTGGAGGCGTGTAGTGAGCCCTGGTGACGCACCAGGCACTCCAGAGAACAGAGGTGAGGTGGCACCGCAGCGCCACCCCCAGTCTGGAAAGGTGGAGGGCACAGGGTTGGACAATTGTGCACCTCAGACATGGCGCGGCCCTCGTAGAAACAGAGGGCGGGGCTGTAGTGGGAGGGGCCACTTAGGGGGCCATCGCTGAGGGATGGCGGCCCAGACAACGGCTGGTGCGCAGTATGCGCCCATTGCTGTGTAGTGCGGCCCTTGGCGCTATGCGTCATGGGCCCGGTAATAGTGGTGCTGGGGGAGCGATCCCCCCTGCCCTCCACTGACCGATCTAAACGATCGCAGATAAACTGATGCCCCCTGATAACAGGGAGGCAGCAAGCGTTGCTCAATCTCTTGTGCGCAGCAAGGATCGCCAGCCCCGTGCGGTCTTGGTGAGCAGACAGGTCCTGGGAGCGCAAGCGAGGGGTGCGAGTGCTCGACACAGGACGTGGAAGGGGAAGCGCCGGCGCGCACACCCCTGACGTGGAGCAAGGACCCACCCAGACGGGATGGGCAGTATCCTGTAGCCGTAGAGTAGCTTAACCCTCAAGGTAGAGTCATAGTAGACGCACCAAATCCTGAGATCCTCTCCAGGGATCTGGAAACCTCTAAAAGAGCACCCCCTAACCTAAGCGTTCTCCCCCCGACCCCAGAGCAGGACCCCCGGCCTAAGCCGGCAGTGTTACTTCACCGTCGAACCCCCCCACCAGTTGGTGGAAGGTGCCCCGCCATAGAGCCCAGGATCATCGAGCCTGGTAGAGATAAGTGGCGGACAATAGAACACCCACATAGTGAGCATCTGCATATGATCCAAGGAGATCCGTCAAGCCAGTCACCAGTGGGGTTGGGATAGAGTCCAAACGACCTCTAGAGAGTACTATAGGCTGGTCTGATCAACGATCAGGCCAGGGGATGGACTGCTGGACACCGAGCCAGACAGTGTGAAGGTTGTTCCCACGGTACAAGGTGGTGGTAACAAGTCAAGGAGAGATAAAATGCAGGAGTGGTAGCTACCACTATTATCATAACAAGATGGCAGTTGCCATGAGGCTGTTGTGCATAATGCCACAAACTCTTATGACACAACAATCATAAGTTAGCCAATGCATTCAATGACAATGTTGTCATTCTATTGCCAATTTCTTGTGATAAGCTTTGTTAAATTGTGATAAGATAGTGGGTGAATTGTCATTAGGCTGATAGTGCATTTGTGATTGTGATTGGAATTGTCATTAGGCTCTGGGTGGGTTGTAATTGTAATTGTCATTAGCTTGTGGATGGAATTGTCATTGGAATGTGGGTGGGTTGTGATTGCAATTGTCATTGGGATGTGGGTGGAATTGTCATTAGCTTGTGGGTGGGTTGTGTTTGCAATTGTCATTGGGATGTGGGTGGAATTGTCATTGGAATGTGGGTGGGTTGTGTTTGCAATTGTCATTGGGATGTGGGTGGAATTGTTATTAGCTTGTGGGTGGGTTGTGATTGCAATTGTCATTGGGATGTGGGTGGAATTGTCATTAGGCTTGTGGGTGGGTTGTGATTGCTATTGTCATTAGCTTGTGGATGGGTTGTGATTACAATTGTCATTAGCTTGTGGATGGGTTGTGTTTGCAATTGTCATTAGCTTGTGGATGGAATTGTCATTAGCTTGTGGGTGGGTTGTGGATGGAATTGTCATTAGCTTGTGGGTGGGTTGTGATTACAATTGTCATTAGCTTGTGGGTGGGTTGTGATTACAATTGTCATTCATTAGCTTGTGGGTGGGTTGTGTTTGCAATTGTCATTATGTTAGCCTGTTGGTGTGTTGTCAGGGTTAGGGTTATTGTTATTCTTCCTCTTGTTTGTACTGCAGTGGTTATCACTATGGCTGTAATTAATCATCAAGTTCAAACCTATCAATATCTACATCTCCCTCATCGTGATCAAGTCCAATGTCCTCATCATCAACTTCTTCAACTTCATCGTCATCAGGGTCAATCACCTTACCACCTCCGCTAGAGCAGGACTCCGTAGAAGTGGGCAGAGTCTGTGGAATGACTACAACCCCCGATGCTATATACGATGAGGCCCATTCAGGTGTAATACCTTTCGAGAGTAAAGTTGGCAACCAGTGGACGACACAACTTTGAGCAAGCTGTTCACAAATCCATGCTTGCTTCTCCGCATACGCAACCACGCCATGAAAAATATCCTCCCGGACCAATCCAGAACGTCGCCAGGCTTGACCACGCCACCACTGGGCCCTCCACTTTTCATAACTAATGAAACGTCGCATCTCCTCCTGAATAATCAAAAATTCCTCCTCCCACCGATCCCTCCGTGCTTGAGACTTCGCCCATTCAATACGCATACTCTCATCCAAAACCATTTCCGAGTCTCCCATATCCGGTGCAGACGAGACACGTGGCACAAGCCAAATCCAGGATAGCACATAGCGGCCATTGCTCGTCCCATCGTTATCCTTCCCTGGCCCTCGGATATCCTCATCCTTCAATACTCGAAGGCGTTCCTTCCATTCTCCATCGGGATCAAGTATGAGAAGTGCACCGCGTGCAGCACGGTAGCGAGCTGCACACCGCTGAGTCCGAAGGTTAAATCGATTGTACAAAGTTCGCATCCGTGTTTGCGGTTTGTTACCGGTGCCATCGACATTGAGTCTCTTGAATTGCCACAGCCCCGAGATGATCCGACATTGACGACGTATGTCGGCGAGAGCATCGTCAGCCTGTGCCACACAGAGTTGACGCTCTTTCTCGGTGATTGCTGAAATGTCTGAAGAACGAAGGTCTCGCGGAACGGAGGACGGCAGGTGAAGGGGTGTAGATTCCGCAGGTTCCCCAAGTTGAGAATCAGTAGCCGCCGCAGTAAGTGCTTGTGCAAGAAGGGTGCCAACACATGGCATATAGACTAACTGCACTTGACGCCATCGTTGGATACAGTTCAGCAGTGTGGTTCGTTTTTCCTCAATGTCGGCAAGTTGCTTGCTTGTCTTCCCCCCCTTCATCTGAGAGATTTCGAGGTGAAGATTGCGTCTGAAGCCCAGGCACATCAGTTATACATAGCTGCGAAGAAATATAGTGATATACACACTGATGATCCTCCAGGTCCAACCCCATCGTCAAAAAAGTTGTCAGCGTGGTCTTGTGGGGAGCGATCACGCCTCGAGCAGCATTGGCAGAATCTTCTTGGGCCAATTCCAGTCGGACATCCTGAAGCGTCGTAGCTTGGGAGGTAAGGAACGTAAGAGTCATGGTCCGGTCAGTGGGTGGGCAGCAACATACATGAACGGGGCTCGTCGTATGGGTTAGGCTTCGACTTGTCAGCTTTCCAATCTGAGACCATTGTGTCCCATTTACGGACGGTTTCCGCCGGAAACGTCGCGGAAAGTTGACCGAAAGCATCGCGATGCTTATCACGCATCTGATAAGCATCGTTGAAGCGTTTAAGGAATAGTTCGCCTAGGCATATCGAATGAAAGTGATACAGTGTCATAAAATCGAATCCACGTACGAAATCTGACGATCTTGTGGAAGTTCCAAGAGTTCCAGTGGTCGTTAAGGGTTTCATGACGTGCCACTGGACCCATTTTGCGCACACTCGTACCAAGCGAGTTTGTGTGTGCCCAGCTTGTTTCCACTTCCTCTCCACATGTCCTTCCTGCGCCAACCATGTAACTCATGTTGAAATTACATTTGCATTTGGGACCATGGCCGTTGATATGCCAGCCAGGGATTGCGATGTCGACTTCGGTGTTGGGGTCAAGCTTCAGATCATCGGGGAACTCCTCGTTGCGTTGCCAGAAGCGCTTGCAGTATTGACATCCGATATCAGATGTCATGATAACCCTGGGGAGTTTCGTTCCGGCAAGCGATGATAACAACACGTAATCAATATTGCAGTACCTGTCATTCCGGACACTCAGTTGGGAGATCTATGAAATAAAGAAGATGAAATACCGTTCTCCCTTCTGCAAGTCACCTACTCCATTCTTGCGTACAAGGCTGTGTCGCCCACACATGCAAAGAATGGCTCCAGTTGTGGAGTACCCAGGAGTACAGCGCACAGCAGCCCGAACAATCGCATCATGCTCCGAATTACACGTGTTGATCTGATGGAACAAATCTTCAGTCCGTGGAACGCTGTGGAACGTCGGAGTAATTACCTCAGGCTGATCGACATAATTCCTAATATGTTCTTGATACCGATCCTCGTTGACAAATGAAGCCCATCCAGGCATGAGTTCAGGGTCGGTGATGCCTCGGTCCTTACCCTTGAGCTTGAAATTCCCGTCAAAAGCAAGGTATAAGATATATAAAAACCTGCGAAAGAATGGTGAGGTAGCAAATAATAAATTGGAAATGAGATCCGACATAAGTGGTCCTGCAAATTCCCACCCCTCTGGTAAGTTTCGACCTGGATGAGGACAAGCCGGGCATTCGACTGCCAACTCTCCTTGAGAGGTCCCAATAGCACCCGACGGATCTTGCCCTCGGCCTGCGCGCTTCAACATCATGAGATTCCGCCAGAGATGGAAGACACGATGAAATTCTGGATAACGATGCTGAAAATCATATGAGCAAGTCATCACACTCTAAGGAATACAACGTACAATTTTTTTCTGAAGCTCGAGATTGTCCGTTTTGCGTTGGATAGTGTAATAAAAGTCATAGACGGTCGTTTTTCCCTGCAGCGTGAGTTCATGAAATGTGTCGAGGCATTCGAACGTGAAGGCCGTCTTTGGACGGTTGAACGTTGCAGGAAACCAGCGAGCACGAAGAAGCTGCGTGCGGGGGTGGACGAAGCCATCATTTCGGCAATTGCAGAAATCCACCGAGACCGGATGAATTCCTGAGATGTCGAAAACATAAAAATCCGTGGGTGCTGCAGAAGGGCAAGAACACGGTGCCCCGCCATGACCAAGCTGAACGCGTAATCCAAGGCTTTGAAGCGAAGTCTTGTCAAAGAAGGTCCCATTCCAGTGCTGTGTCACGAGCACCATGTAAGGTAAGGTAAAGATAGCGACTGACTATCCCGACGCACCTCGATGTAGTGTAAGGGATGGTCCTGATGAGACTCCACTATGCAATCCTTGCAACGCAAGAGGCTTCCACTAAAACAACTCAAGCACTTGAAAAGGCCATCGCGCTTCTTACATGTGATACATGCAGTGTGATTGAGAAAGTCACTGTGGCCGTCATGACGGAGAAATTCGTCCAAGAAGCTCTGACGCAAGGATAGCCATTCAAGCAACTTCGTCTGTAGCTGAGAAGTTAGTGATGAGTCCAAGATATCAACTCAGCCATACCGAGGTTGTGTTCGTCCTTTTCCTCTTTGGTTTCTGTGGTTGGACAGCAGGGATGTCGTCCAACGCCGGGTCACCGAGATTCTCGATGTCGGGAAGTGGTGGATCAGGAGCAACAACATCTTCGGGGAAATGCTGCCCCAAGTCATGGCTGGAATTGGGAATAGGTGTTGGGGTCTTTTCCTCTGTTGCAGTCCTTTGTTGACTGCGACGTCCGCTAGCACCTTTCCTGAGAGTGGTTATCCGTGATTTCGAACTTGAAGACGTGGGTGTGGAGCCATTGCGGGCAGCTGGGACTTCTGCTACACGGAAGGTAGGACCGATGCGAGATCGTTTTTGGACTGTCTGGGTTGCATCGTCGAGACTTTCGTCAGGCCTTTTCTTCTTCTTGCCCATGAGTACTAGTCGGGTGTGACCTAGAAAATGGTACTGTGCCAAACAACTTCAAGTTGCAAATCGCATTAAGAATCACGCGGATCCAGGAGGTTCTATCATTTTTAATCAACTCAGAGCTCTTGGTCGTATACTACCCTTGTCTAGTCTACCAATAGTCAGTTCAACTTGATCCTGTATGTATTTTGTACTAATGCTGTGCCTGCGTTTGGAATCGATCGATCGTGATCGAAATTTCCGCAGTTGGTGATGTAAATTGAAGGATTTCAAGCAAGAAGTGGAAAGGCAATCCACGGGAGGTCAGTCCTGATAGAGAGAATCCGGAAGATAGTTAGTGTTGGAATTGTGACCCAGACCATTGCATCTAGTACTCTACATAGTCAGATGGAATGTAGAACTTGAAACTGGATGGATACTATTGTACTAACTACGAGCTATCTGATCATGATACTCCGAGTCCTATTCATTTGTTGCTCTCATGTATGGACAGGGATGTTAGATATGCAAACCATTGCTCAGATGCGTGCAAGGCTTAGTTGTCGTGGTTTAGCTACACTGGTTTGCATATAGTTGAAGCAACACTTTCGTCCTTGTTTCGACGGACTATAGATTTGTCTTAAATGGTATGCCAGTTCCTGGCTCACACCATTTGGTTGTTAGATCCTTTGACAACACATAATAATGCTGTATCACCTCACGTTCTATGTTGACTAGGACTGAGGTGAGGTTTTCCTGACCTATCACAGGCAATTTTCTCGTAGCACTTACTGTTTCCATTAGTTATAGTGCTACAAACCATTACAGTCCAAGTGCTTTGTTTCACGCATGTAAAAGAAAATGCCTTCATCTTTAAACAAGGACATAGTAGTTGATAATTCGCATACTCTACAATACTCTGGATCTACTTTACTGCATCGCCAACTCGTCAGAGCCGAGCCAAGCCTCGTCATCACCATGCCTGATAATCTCGATGAGGCCTTTACCCTTTGCATCTTGATATGCCCGACAAGCCTCTTCATAAGTTGGGTAGGATTTGTGACAGTTACCGCTCACACCACTAACGAGAGCCTGAACATAAGGCCTACATAGTGGGTCAGTACGTGGTAGGGAAAATGCTGGGCAATGATTACCAGCTATTGAAAACGCCGGTACATCTTCCTCTGGTGACTACGTAGTATTTCTTAGACGGAGTGGTGGGTGGGGGAAGAGGAGAGCGCCTTGAGGGTGTGTGTGGTAGGGTTGGCCGAGGAGATTTCGTGGGAGTCGAGGCAGAAAGTGACGCCATTGAACTGCAGAGCTTAAATATTTTTGAGAAAATTGCTCAGTAAAGTCGAATGTAACGCAATACCTCCGTTTCTACATTTGGAATGGATGCAGTTGGTGTATGAGGCGTTACTGTATTCGAGTGGGACCCAGCAGCATCCCGGCTCGAACGAGGCGGCGGGGTGAATACGCGAGCCTTTTCGTTACCTGTGTTCATAACCGCCGAGGCCGTGGAGGGAGGCAGAGTTGCTGGGGTCATATCGCTGGTGGAATAGCCAGGAAAGCGTCCTTGGTTGGCCAGGATCGGATCAGGTGTGGCACTGGTAGGGGGAGCTGCGTGGTCGCCCAGGGTCGTCATCACAGGTGATTCAGCGGAAACGAATAAAGTTGCCGGGGTCACTAGGGTGGGACGCGTGCTGTAGGGAATCGGCGGAGGATCCAGATTTTCGGGCGATGAAGCTTTATTTAGCGATAAGTGATCGAAGCTTAGCAAGCCATGAGATCGGGCCAAGACTCACCCGCTGGTCTGGGATCCCCGGGCAGGTTCTGTTCGGCACCGCGATTGAGGAAGGCTAGCTCACCTTACACGACGCTTGAGTTCAATTGATTGGGGGGGAGTTCTGATTACTTACGGCCTATGGATTGACCTCGTTGTGCTGCAACGCGTCGTTGCTTCTCGTATGTCTTGAGTAACTGAGAGAGGTCCGCAGCATCGCGCTCGCTGAGGGGAGTTTTCATGGTGAGAATGTTGGGGGTGTGAAGCAAACGTTGATCGATACCAAGGTTTAAATATTATAGCAAACCCTCGGTCCTGACGCCACTAAAGTGTGACGAGCACATATCGTGATATTGCAAATTTATATTTTTCGGAAGGGGGTCTTGCAACGCCACTGAACACCCCTTGCCTCGTTCTGTATCGCCACGAGCCTCATGACCAAAAAAGCCTGGACCACGCCTGACCAGCGCAGCTGGCTCGAGAATCTCATCCCTGGATTTATCGAAGCGCAGGAGAACAAGACCACAGGAACGATCTTCTTCCCAAAAACGTACGAGGAATGGCAGAAGAAATGGCCGACTGAACCCCCGACTGAGGAAGAACTTGCAAAAGCAGGTGGGGAGCTCCCGAAAGCGCTCGCGAAAAAGACGAAGGCTACAGAGAGTGTACGTCACCTCAACAAGGGGGTATTTCACAGATAAACTTACTATTCCTTAGCGCGTGAAGTTCTGGTTCCATAATCATACCCGGGCCACGACGTCTGGGACTGGCACACGTGGTGTTCTAAATTTGAGAGGGAAGCGTAAGCTCGTCGCACCTTGGCAGGCCTACCAGAATTTGTTTTACGAGAGTAAGCTCAAGCCCTTGGTCGACAAGGCATGGGAGGATTACTTGAGCGGATTTCCTGAAGGGTCAAAGCCTGAGAAGTCCCGTTTCGCAGTAAAGAACGAGTTAATTCAACAGCTATATGCCGAAGAATCGGAGGAGGTCAAAAATGAAGTGGAGCAACATCGACAAAAGATGAGGGAGAAAAGCTCTGATTCCGAAGCGGAAACACGGATTGAAGCATTTCAAAGGTAGGCTCAAGTAAGAGGTTCCTCGTAAGCGAGTGATAACGTATATTGCATAGTGCGATCGACAGGTTGCCACGCACCATTCAAACGGCCGCAGAGTCCATCGTTGAACAGACTGGCTGGAATGTCTTGATTGTCGTCGGAGGCCCTAACCCGCGACTGGGGGGAAAGATCACCACGCTCATGTAAGTGGAGTGATAAAGCTCCAGAAACGACCACCACTCACAGCGTTTCTGCTCCCAGGCTTCATCTCGGCACCACAACCGACAGAAAGACGTTCGAGCAATCTCTGGGCACTGAGGGTTACAAAGATCAAATTACATCTGCATATGACAGCTTCCTGCACGAATGTTTCAGTACGTCAATGATTTCGTCGCGTTAGGAATATTACCAACCTGTCTCCAGCCAAAGAGGAATGCGAATCTCGTGCGATGTCGAGCTCGAACAAAAACACGCCGGAGCTAGAAGAAGGCGATGGGCCAGGGGTCGGGGATGATGGGTCAGATAGTGTTTCAGAGGGAGACGGGCCTCAACGAGCCCCAAAGAGGTCAAAGGAGACGAAAGATTGGGAAGCCGAGTATGAATTCGCGAAGGCTAGAAATATCGAGAAGAACAAAGAGATTCTTCGTCAGCTCTGCAACGAAAATGCAGAGAAAGACATTGCCGTCAACGGCGAGATGGTCGAGCAGCCTGATAACGGCAAACGGGGGAAGGAGCCTGAGCCTCATCGATTGGCCGGCGATTGTAACACGTGAGTCCTACTAACGTGATCAAATAAACAAACTCACATCACGCGCACGGTTGTGATGCAAGGTCTGACGACGCTCAACGCCCCAAAGGAACGACTCTGGCCTCGCCTTCACCGCCAACCCATGGCGACAAGGGTCCCGAACCGGTGGCTGATGGGGGAGAACATTCCAGTAACGGTGGCTGTCAACCAACTGCACCAATCATATCGGTTCAACAGACCACTGCTGGTATCGACGTCTCCGACGACAAGGACTCTCGCACACCGGAGGGTGTCCCTTCCGCCATTCACACTTCCAACTGTTTTGGATCCCCAGCCCCTGCTGATCACGGATCTCATCCACCGCCGGCTATGCAGGGTGTTTCGCCCGTCGAAAATCTCCCATTGGCGGGAATGAATCTCGTCAACCTTGATGCGAGCACTGCTACGTGGTTTGGACCATGGGTTATCTATCTGCGACATGTCTCAAAGGAGGACGATTGGCAGTGCTTAGTGTTGCAACTGGTGGCATATGAGAAGCTTAAGCCTCCCGGGGGGGTGAGTGCTCATCATTCTGGTTGTCGCCTCATGTTTGGCTGATCCTGTATTCCCATAATAGTTATTGCCTACGAAATCACGCCCTGCCGAAGTCAACTGGTGGATTAAACGCAAGAAGCTTGCGAGTACGCACCCGCATGTCGTCAACGTGGAAGAATTCGGCACTAACTTCAAGAAATGGTGGGCCCTGATGCAGCCGACTTGGCGCAAGGGCGAATCCCTACTCCGCGATCCACCAGCAAATGCCAACTGGGACGCACTCAAACGTGGCGGATCAAATGGCTTGGCGCTTGTGGTAATGGCTCTCGTGGTGGGTAAACGCGTTGAATCCAGGGCCGAAACGTTGCGCGAGGCTTTCGGCAGTTGTCGAAGACCTGACTTGGGTTCTGTCTCAGCTTTTGGCCGCGATATCGAAGGGTGATATGAACGTCAGTAATCTGAAGCGTCCTGGTTCCGAGGATAAGGAAAATGAGCCTCCTACCAAGAAGTAAGCATCTCTGTTGCTTATTGTAACGTTGACCATTGACATTTTGCAGGGTGCGGTTTGCATGAGCATGCTTCGTACAGGTCTTCAATTATTTTAATCTCGTAGTCAATAATGAAGATAGGAGTTGTTGAGTAGTCGATCAGTAGTTAAGGACTGCTCTCAGTAATGACAACCAACAATGGCAAGCTGCTAGACTGGGTAAATAATAACAATTGCCAATGACAACAAAGCACACAATTCTAATGATGACTAATAGCAACTACAATGACAATCACCCTTTACCACTATCCATTGCAATGACAATGACAACAGCCCCCCATCCCAATGACAATCACAAGCCATTGCATTGACAATCCCCCATCCCAATGACAATCACAAGCCATTGCAATGACAATCACCCATCCCAATGACAATCACAACAGCCCCCCATCCCAATGACAATCACCCATCCCAATGACAATCACAACAGCCCCCATCCCAATGACAATCACAACAGCCCCCCATCCCAATGACAATCACCCATCCCAATGACAATCACAACAGCCCCCATCCCAATGACAATCACAACCCATTGCAATGACAACCACCCATCCCAATGATAATCACAACAGCCCCCCATCCCAATGACAATCACAACCCATTGCAATGACAATCACCCATCCCAATGATAATCACAACAGCCCCCCATCCCAATGACAATCACAACTCATTGCAATGACAATCACCCATCCCAATGATAATCACAACAGCCCCCCATCCCAATGACAATCACCCATCCCAATGATAATCACAACAGCCCCCCATCCCAATGACAATCACAACAGCCCCCCATCCCAATGACAATCACCCATCCCAATGACAATCACAACCCATTGCAATGACAATCACCCATCCCAATGACAATCACAACAGCCCCCCATCCCAATGACAATCACCCATCCCAATGACAATGACAACAGTTCACAATTCCATTGACAATGATTACTGTGTCATAAAGTTTGTGGCATTATGCACAATGGCCTAATGGCAACTGCCATATAATTGTGATAACAGGTGGTAGCTACCAGTGAATGCAGTGCTTGCCGGATAAACATAGTAACCTCACCTTGACAGTGATCCCGGCCCTATCAAGAAGCTTCAAGACTGTTCCAGCAAGTGATTCGCCATCGTGGCTACCATAGAGACGGTGAAACGCGATGAGTGATGCCTTGAGTTGTAAAGCACTTGTCCCCTCGAGCTTGGTGATCCAGTGGGCAGTTATTGCTAGGTAAGGCCGGAGATTCTGATCAGACCAGATATCAGTCGTACAGGAAATCTGGCCCATGGAACGCTGGGTACAAGAGATAAGAAGGTGTATTGAACAAGTTAAAGGAGATGTACCGCAAGATCGCGCTTTAGAACCACGAAATATTGCTTCCACGCTTGAATAATAAGCTCGCGCAGTTTAGTTCGATGTGGGATCATTGTGTCCTTTAGTTCATTTCGTAAAAGGAGAAGGAGTACCCTAAATTTGCGACATTCCACGAGATTTAGCGACTTGGCAGTCGGGACAAGAGATCATGAGCATAGCGACATGGATCAGAGTTAGATGGAAACATACCTGGTCATCCGCAATAATAAAATTCAGCAAGTGCTGGTGAAATGTGCGCTCGTCAAACTCATCAGGCCGTCCAGCCTGTAATGTAGCAGCTTCGCTGTTTGCTTGAGATTTTGCTTGCAACACAAGTCCTGGCAACAATATTTTCCATCCTTCTTTTTTTGCATGGGTCATGAATTCGTCAAGGTGATACTTTTCGATGTGAGGTCGGAGGGATGTAGTTGAGGTGTTTAGTCCATACCGAAATCAGATGTGTAATGGCAATTTAGATGGGTCCTTTTTCTCGATTTTCCTGTGTGCATCGTGTCCGTAAGTCAGAAGTCCAGACTTGGGAGAAGGGCTAAAACTTGCCTGCATGGTTGACATACTCGGTGGCCCTTAGACTTCTTGAAAAAATGTTTGATATCAGCTGCGCCAGTCGTGGACTTAGATATGGTAGGGTCATTGATATTGTCGACATCTGATTCTGCGTCACTGTCGGCCTCCTGAGCAGCAGCGTCTTGAGTGCGGGCTGGCTCCTCGTCATCGTCGCTACCCGCGACATTTAAATCAAAATACTCTCCTTGTTCCTCGGGGGGAGGCACGGCTTGGGTACGGGCACGAGGTTGCTGCGCAGGTGCGCTATCAATCGGGGGAATGGGCACAGTGGGTTCTGCGCCTGGTGGAGACACAGTAGGTTCTGCACTTGTTGGAGGCACAACTTTACAAGGGCGGGGTGCCATTACTGAAGAAGTTGGGTATAGAGAGCACATACATATGATTCTGAGCCGTATTTAAGCAAACTCCTGTGAAACCTAAAGTACTGAAAGAGAGTAGCTGATCCAACAGACATGGTAATAAATGATGTAAACAGGTATGTTGAAAGGCCCTCGACGGTGAGACTCTACTGAGGAAGTGGCAACTGAAGTAAGGATGATTCATCGGAGCTCTTCAGCGGCCGCTGCCAACTGGTTTCGATAAGTTGGTACTCATGTTCATCTTCGCCGCCAGACTCTCCATCGGACTTGATGTTAAGTCCCTCCATACAGAGGGTCGTGCTCCAGTTAGTCTTAATGGTTGGCTGGGATGACTGCTTGCGACCAAAAATTTGCTTCACTGCAGAATCATTGGCCAGCCATGCTGAACGATCGCGAAGAGCATTGTCAAAGAGTGCGATTGTAGGTTCATGAGTCTCCAAGTCGGACATCCGGTTATCGTATGTGGGGACTTTACTCTTCTTGTACACGTCCCAACTTGGGCTGTCATTTAGTGTTGTTTTTAGAATCGCCAGGAGTACGTTGCTTTCCTCCCTTTCAGCTTCGGTAGGTTTTTTCTCATAACGGACCGCGAACAAACGAGCCACCTGATCGATGAGTGCGTGGAGCATGGGTCGATGGGGGAAGGTGACGTGGTTTAAAAATACCTGATTCATAAGGAAACTTTCTTTGCCGTGGCCACCACATTGTCCATAAGGCTGAGGGTCAAGGACCTCCGACAGAAACATCGGAACCTCATCGCTCTGAGAAACTTCCGAATACATCAAGGTCACCCACAACAGGACGTAAACCAATGATTTGAGATCGTCTTTGAAGTCATGCTGAACGTAAATCCCACTGACCAATCCAGCGGACATGAATTGCCAGGTACCCTGAAACACAGATTCTGAGTTAGCTTTGTTCATAGTGCGAGGTGGAACGTTGGCACGCACAGTTTGTGTTGCACGCCTAGGAGTTTCTGAACGCAGCTCCACTGGCTTTGACAAATCCCAGTCTATGAGCCACCCTTTTCCATCAGGATCGATTATGATATTTCCAACACTGAAGTCGCGGTGCAAAATCCCTGCACGATATGCATCCATGAGAGCTAAAGAGCCATGCACGTTAGCGTGGTCCAGCTCCAAAATAGAAGCTCACCAATAAGACTGTCTTGTACAGCGGTTACCATTTCGTGAGAGGATCTATATTGCACAAGGACACACCCAACAACATCCAATGCGAGACGGTAGTGCCAGTGAGGAATAAGATGAGCACCTAAAGGGCAAGCCCACGGTTTGTCAACATAAAGATTGGTCTTCGTAGCATGGTAGCCCTTGGTCGAGATATCTCCTGACGCAACACAATGAGGAACGTGGCGGACGGCAGTGTCTCTCAACCTCTTGTATACCCGCCCCTCCGCCTGGATATCTAGCAAATCTATCGGAGTCCTCCACGAATCCTTCAAGAAAACTATTGTTCTCTGTGAAACGTTATAGGCCCTGGAGCCACGGGTGGCACACCCTGGGGGTGTATATAGTGTTGCTTCAGGGGTAGGCATGACAAAGTAAAGTTGAGAGCCGTCCGTGTCAGGGATTGAAAGTTTGACAAGCGGGATTGTCATGTCCAGCCCCAAGGCTTCCCTGGCCGCGACTGCTTCCGCAGGTGTTGGGGTCGATGCTGATTCGTCCTTGCCACGCATATTAGGCGGTGCCCTCGCGTAACAACGGAAAAAATCAGCTAGAACTGAGGATTTGTTATATTTGATGGCCTCCGTCATGATCGTGCCCGACCTGTCCCACCGGAGGATCCTAGCTGTGTCCTTGATGATAAGAACTAGGCAATAGCACGGGTACTCCCGCGGGTACCCAGAGCTCTACCCGTACCCGTACCCGCAACCCACGGGTCATGAGTCACGGGTCACAGCGGGTACGGGTAGACCCCCGTCTCCCATTGTGTAACACCTCCTGCATAGGCCCCAACAATGACGGTGACAACACCATGTTGTCGCCGTCATTGTTGGGGCCTTGGATTTGTTACATACATTTAACTAATGGTTTTGTCACTCAGATGAGTGTCGACAACCTTTTAATTATTTATGTACTATGTGTATGTACTAACTAACTTAATATATATATTATTTACGGGGGAAGCGACGCCCCAGAGGAAGGGGAAGCTTGTGGAAGCAAGGTCTTATATACCAGATAATGTTTATTACTATTTGGTTCCAGTAAATGAACGCGAACGCGACACGTCGTTTAAGTTGATGTTTGCCATTGTTTGGTTTCAGTAAATGCGAACGCGACTCGTTTATGTGCTGCATTCATTTACTTCAACTATATACTAGTATTAATTATCAACTTGTTTCAATAAATGACACATCACATTCAGAAAAGTTAAACCAAACAATATGTACTAGTAAATATCAACTTGTTTCAGCAAACAACGTGTCACGTTCACGTTCGTTTACTGGAACCAAATAGTAATAAACATTATCTGGTATATAAGACCTTGCTTCCACAAGCTTCCCCTTCCTCTGGGGCGTCGCTTCCCCCGTAAATAATATATATATTAAGTTAGTTAGTACATACACATAGTACATAAGTAATTAAAAGGTTGTCGACACTCATCTGAGTGCCGAAACCTGTAAATACAAAACTGTATGTTAGTACATAGACATTTGGTGACGGGTTGGGTGCGGGTCACGGGTACCTAAATCATGACCCGTACCCGTGCCTACCCGTACCCGTAACCCGCACGGGTTGGCCAAACCTGTGCTCTTCCCTAATAAGAACAGAATATAGATGTGTTCAAAATTGGGCGCTAAGCTGGGCTGCGGCATATGAAGTAATTTGGCCCAAGGTGTCTTCCCCTGCTTTTGAATCGCGCAGGAAAGACTTGACAATCCCACCCTCGAATGTGACGTCGTGCAAGTCGCAGAAGGGATCGTCTGTGGTATTCCACTTGAATTCAACAAAGATCTCCGATATCCTAGAATCTGTCTTCACATCGGCGTCGGTGCCAGCAGGATAGATGGAGACGTCAGGTTTGATCTTGAATGGGATACTTGACCAAGGGTTACAATCAGGATACGAGGAGGAATTGACAATGTTGAGGCCAGGAGTAAACTCCTTCGTCGCTTTGATCTTCAAAGAGAGTTCCACATAAACAAGGGAATTCTCTAGAGGGACTTCCAACTCATGAAGGGCTCGTACGCCTGTATTTCCATAGCGGCCTTCAGAGTTTCATTATAACAGCCAGGTGTAAACCGGAAGGATTTACGAAGATGGAGGTCATTGGGAGGAAAGAAATCGTCTAGAAATTGTTGTGCGGGCATTGGTCCGACAAGGTATCTTCTTATCTCTTCCGCCATCGCCGTGCAAGATTCAATGCGATATTTCTGATTAGTGGTGAAAGGGAGTGTCATAGAAGAATCGATCTTGATCGGAGTGGAGTGCAGAGGTAACAAAGTGGTAGCGGGGGGTGGGGTGGCGGTCATGACTTTGATGGTTTCACCCGCTCGAGTCGACTTCTGGTTGCGGTTGAAGTCGAGTCGCGACTGCATCAACCGACTTTTTCCCAGGATCAGCCGGGGTTGACTTGGTTACAACATGTGACCGGCTTTGGCTTCGGACCGGCTTTTAGCCGAGTCGTGGCAACACTAGTAGGAATCATAGGCCACTGGTTGGGCACTTTCCCAGTTCTCCCCAAAGCTCAGGATGGCCCCCATTTGGCAGTCACTGGCATCGGTGGTGATATATATGTTGGAGGTGGTGTTCTCATAGTCAGTGATGGTCAGACAGTCGGCAGAGAGGACCAGCCATTTGATTGCTTCAAATGCCACCTGGTGTATTGTAGTTCACCCCAGGAACTTCTTGTCGCACTCCTTGTTTGTGAGTGGTGTCAAGATGCTTGTGTGTTTGGTGAGGGTGGGCAGGAATGTGGCGATGCATCTAGTCAACCCAAGGAACCCCCATACATTTGTGGTGGTAGTGGGCTGAGGCCAATCTGCAATTCAGTCAGTCTTAAGGGGGTCCAGTTGGATTCCTGTGGCAGAGACAATGTGGCTGAGGAACAGTAGCCTGGTGGAGAACAGGTTGGACTTCACATTGCAGTAGATGCTGGATGCACAGAGGGCCTGTAATACCTTCTTGCAGTTCTGCTTGTGTTCCTCTAAAGTTTGTGACCAGATAATGATATCATCCAGATACACATGGAAAATCTTGCCAATGTGTTCTTGGAGAGCATTGGTCATTCGACACTGATGTGTTGCATCCACCTTGAGGCATGACCGTCCATTCATAGAGGCCCCAGGGTGTTTGGATGGAGGTGAGGTGAATGTCATTGGGGTGGATTCGGGTCTGGAAGAAGGAATTTGTCATGTCCATCTCCCCAAATATCTTTCCTTTGGCACAGTCAGAAAGGATGTCGTCAACCTGGGGAAGGGGGAAATTGTCCTGGATGGTGTTGCTACTGAGTGGTTGGTAATCATTCACCCAACAGGGGTCAATAGTTATGTAAGTCAGGTATCCCGCCCTGTCTCTTCAGCACACAGAAGGAGGGGGATGCATACTCCGATGCCAATGGTCGTAACCTGCTGGCATCAAGATGTCTGTCAAGGAGCCTTTTCCATGCCTCCTGATACTTCTTTGGGGCAGCATATCCCTGGCCGTTGGTGACCTTGGAAGGATCTCTCAGCCAGATATCTCACCAGGAAACAATCAGCATATTTAGCTTTCATGTTTTCATTCTTTTGGGTCAGGAGCTCCTGGAAGGTGAGTGACATGATGCGGTCCTGGACAGCAGCCATGATTGGTGCTGGGAGTACACCAAGCGTAGGGCAGGTAGCTGACCTGACCATTGGCATCTTGGGTTTCCTGATGGACTTTGGTGTGGGGAGCTTTGGCATGTGCGGTGATAGGTATCACATGAAGCCTACACTCTGAACCATCCAATTTTCAATTTTCCATCAACTCTCTTACTCAAGAGATCATGGTCACCATAGATCTTTGCATCACATCTACACTGCAACATAGCTCCTAGGATCACATAATCACCCCTTTCACACCCTCCCACATGCCTAATTGGCACTGGGCACACTTTTGACAAAGAAGACAAGGCTGTTACATCAGGTAGAATTTCATGTCATTGGTATCCACACATATTCCATGTATCCACTCCTTATCCCTTCATCCACTTGTTATTCCTTTATCCACTTGTTATTCCATTATCCACTTCTTATTCCATTACCTCTCCCCTCATTCACATTTGATTCCTTTAGATTTTACTTGGGTCCCATTACCCACTTCTTACTCCTTAGCCCCACATCAGATATCTATATAAGACATGTAGTAGACAAAAAATACAACAATTCATTCCCCATACCATATAGAGCACAGAGCTCAGTTCTAGCATCATCTTATCATATTATTTGGTCTCAAGAAGTGTCCACTTATCCAGCACTAGCTCATTTGTCATATTCTCCCTTCACCTTCCATCTCTCTACCTTGTGTCAAGCACCAACCCAAAGCCACCTCGCACCCTTTCTCTGATCTTGTTGTATATCATTTGGTGTGTATTCATCAGGTGGTTCCTCAGACTGAGCATTATCAGCGGTGTTGATATTTCTTGGAGCACTCATGCCGGAGGGTGGATTAAGTCATATCCTGTGTGCTTGTCAATGGCCATTCGTGCATGGCTATTGATCACAATGTGTTTGGAGGACAGGAATGGCATTCCTAGGATAAGAGGCACAGGTAGTCCAACATGTACTTTAATCCTTGTCACCCTCAACTTCCACTGACTGGCACCTGACTGCAATTCCAATTTCACATACTCTTTGCAGAGTACCAGCGAGTCTGAGAGGGATGAGAGGTTATTGGGATTAGGACTATGAGGACTGAGTGAATAATCCCAGAGCAAATTGGGGCACAGATGAGCTGCCTGAACAAGCACTCTCTTTTTGTCTCATATGCCTACACTATGATATCAGACATAGATGGCATAGCATAATATAAATATAATATAATATTTGGGTGGCAGTGCTGGACCTTACTGGCCTTGATTGCCTATCCCAACACTCCCCCTCAAGCCTAGGACAGCTGAGTGGAAAGGTTGAATATTATAAATCATTACTCCCCCTGAAGTCTAGGGTGGAATAGTTATTTTTGTCATCCAGGTGCATTAAAACCTCTGTGGTGGAAAAAACCTGATGGGAAAAAATCTGACTCACACAAGGAAAGCTGCTGGGTTAAATTGCTCCATGCGGATATAATTTTCTCCATGTGTAATTTTTGCTCCTTGTGTATATCCTGGACTTCTCCTTGCCTTATTGATTAAGCTGTCACTTGGATTATTTTCCATGCCCATTGGCAGTGCCCTTCCATCTGACTCCCCCTTGCCTGACATATGGGTGCCAAGAGGTGTCCTCTAGCAATGGTCAAAAATAGACTTGGAGTTTGTAAGATGTGCTTATCCCATCTGATCTGTAAAAATAATTGATGAGTAGTCTCTTCTGTTGTCCATGGATTGCCCCCTTGGCGATGTGCCCCCCTAATAAATTTGGGGTGCTGACATCTTCTACTTGTTCCCCTCTATTAAGCTTTTTGCCCCCATTAGACATCTACCTTGCATGGTAACTGGTAGTGAGCCGATTCTCTCTGCAGATGTGCCCATCCATAGAATGGTAGGAAAACATAGTAGCTTTGGGATGTTGCTGTATAAAATTATAATCGAATTCCCTTTGCTTTCCGAAGTGATATCTGGTGTAGAAGGCATCATCAGCTACATATCAGATAAATATCTTCATTCACCATCAGGCCTTGGAATTTAATTATGGTGTGCCTCATTTGTGACACAAAAAATAGTTGGCATTTCTTTGACTGCATGTTGTGGTCCTGGAAAAAATATCCCCGTCTGCCTTGAGCCTTTGGAGTGATCCCTGGATATCCCTCAACAAGTATTGTGACTGGATAAATATCTCCAGCCTTTTGCCTTTGGAGTGAATGTTTTCCTTTGCCAACATATGGCCTTTGAAGGGATATTCATAGTCAGCATATCATTGACTAGATATTTCCAATAAATGTCTTCTTTTACTATGGAGCTTTTGAAGCAATATCTGAATCAATAATATATGAACACTTAGCTCTATATTTGACATTCCCCAGGGCATATGCAGCATCATCATAGTCGGATTACTCTCTTCATGAGTTGATGCCATACCACCCAGTTGGTGTTGTTTAGGGGCTCCCGTAATTTCATAATAGATGAGCTGTCCCTTGCCCTAACTTGTGTAATAGGTGCATCATAAATGTCGCCTTCTTGCTTGGGTTCGGAGAATGTGTCCGCCATTGCCTACAATAGGAGATTTGAGGATTGTGCATAATTGTGTGTAATGTCGGGGATGGCGTGCAAATTGATGGCACTGATTTCTGGTATTGATCGCAGTGATGGTGTTGGATATCAATGTATAATGATGTGTTTAGATGGCTGCAGGGCTCATAACCTATTGGGATTAGGAATATGAGGACTGAGTGAATAATCTGTTGGGATAAAGGTAAAGGTAAAGGAAGCTTGGAGCAATTGGGGAATCACACAGGAGATAGTCTGGGGTAGACAGGAATGCCTTATTCTTCTCCTATAGTATGTAACTTTATATACAGTACTAATAGGAGGTGTCATAATATATAATATATAATAATATATATTTATCTGCTGGTGGGCACTAGCCCTAACCCTAGAGTGAACTTCAAGTCCTTGGCTTGACTACAGTGGCTCACAAAACTGTCCCAATGTTTGGTCATTTTGGACAGATGGGCTTGGTGCGAAGTGATGACATAATCCAGGGTCTTGACCCTTATGTCCAACAAACTATACCATCTTGGCTTTCTAAAACACTTGGGGTCATGTGATTTGGATAAAAACCCGTGGAGTAATGAGCCAAACAACGTTGGGACTCATTGGGACAGTTTTGTGAGCATCTATTATTTTACTGTCTAGTACTTGGTATGACCCCCACCTGCCTTGATAACTGCCTTTATCTGCCTAGGCATACTTTCTATTAGGTCTTGACATACCTCTGGTGGAATTCCATTCCATTCATCAACCAATCTGTCCCACAATTCATGTGCTCCTCTGGGTGGAGTTTTGTACTTGCGGAGTTGTCATTTGAGATGGTCCCAGAGATGCTCAATGGGATTAAGGTCTGGAGACTGTGCTGGCCATGATAGAACTTGGATATCATTGTCTTCAAACCATTGTGTGGCCTTCCGAGATGTGTGTTTGGGGTCATTGTCCTGCTGAAAGTACCTCTCCCCCTCTGCCATCTCCAACTTTTCAAAGCTTTCTATCACCCCATCATCCAAAATCTGACAATACTGATCAGCATCCATCTTTCCCTGAACCTCTATAAGCATCCCCACACCATTCCAACCCATACCTCCCCATACCATGAGATTATTCCCCCCTCCATGCCTTACTGTTGGTGATGTAATGCGATCTGAGATGGATTCCCCCCTTTGTTTCCACACATATGCTTTCCCATCTGACCCAATCCTGTTTATCTTGGTTTCATCTGTGAAGAAGACCCTTTTCCAATCATCTACTGTCCAGTTTTCATGCTGTTGTGCAAACTTCAGCTGCCCCTGATGATGAATCTTCTTCAACATGGGTACTTTCTTCTTTGTGGCAGAGTGGAAACCACCCTCCTGAAGTGCCCTTCTGACTGTTTGTGGGTGGACAGGGTGTAGAAGAGTAGAATTGATGAAGTGGGTAGCCTGAACAGCAGTATCCAGCTGCCCTGATTGAATTTGACAAATAATAGATGTTTTGTCATGAGCAGAAAGCTTGGAAGGATGTCCACCAGGATTGTTTTCCTTGTCTGTATCCACCTCTTTCTTGATTCTACCCACAGTAGGCTTCCCTAAACCAGTCCTCTTCTCAATATCTCTGACAGAATATCCCTGTTCAAGCAAAGAGATGAATGACAGAAGCATGTTTGGCAGAAGAAGTGGTTTTCATGGTGGTGGTAAGAAGTCAAGTTAAATTTGAACATGTCAAACTAGTACAAATAGCATCACATAACATTGTTTATGGTTCCCACAGTCACTTGAAACATTATTTTGACTGTAAAAGTGGAAAAACATGTAAAATAATAGGTGCTCACAAAACTGTCCCAATGAGTCCCAACGTTGTTTGGCTCATTACTCCACGGGTTTTTATCCAAATCACATGACCCCGGGTGTTTTAGAAAGCCAAGATGGTATAGTTTGTTGGACATAAGGGTCAAGACCCTGGATTATGTCATCACTTCGCACCAAGCCCATCTGTCCAAAATGACCAAACATTGGGACAGTTTTGTGAGCCACTGTATATCCCAACACTCCCCCTCAAGCCTAGGATGGCTAGGTGGAATGGTTAAATAAATTATAAATCATTACTCCCCCTGAAGTCTAGGGTGGAATAGTTTTCATACCCATTCAGGTGCATCAAAACCTCTGCATGATGGAAAACCTATTGGGAAAAACCAAAGATGCACAGTAGGAAAGCTACTGAGTTATCCTGACTGAATTCCCATCTCTTCCCTATGCCACATAAATTTAGGCCTCAGTAGTGCCTTAGTTAATATGTCTGTGGTTTGCTCTGGATCATGGCAGTTTTGTATGTCAATTATTTTGTTGGTAACTAGATCCTGGACCCAGTGATGCCGTATTGTGATGTGTTTTGATTGCTGGTGAAATTGTGGTTTATGTGTTAAAATTACTGACCCTTTATTGTCGCCTTTAATAATTGTTGGTAGTTCTTGAATAAATCCAAGTTCCTCATACAAATTTCTTAGCCAAGTAGCTATGCATCCAGCCTCTGATAAAGTGATATATTCTGCTTCTGTGGATGACAGGGCAATTACAGTTTGCTTTTTAGATTTCCACATAACCACTCCCCCTTGGGCTAGGAAAATATAGCCTGTGGTGAATTTGAAGTCTTCAGCATTTGCAAATGAAGCATCTGCATATCCATGGAAAAGGTTGTCATGCCCAGTCCCATCCAGGGATTTTTTATAAAATATTCCCTGAGTTTTTGTACCTGCTAAGTACCGTAGTATCTGCTTTATTGCACTGTGGTGTTGGAGTCCCAGGTTAGCGGTGTAGGCTGCCAGCTTGTTTACTGTAAAGCTGATATCTGGTCTTGTGGAGTTTGCAATAAATTGTAGGCATCCCAGTAATTGAGCATAAGAATTTCTCCGGTTCGGCTCATTATCATCTGGATTTACCACTAGCTTAATATTTGGATCCATAGGCATTCCGACAGAATTTCCATCTATCATCCCCTCCTCCCGGAGGAAATTTTCAATATATTTTTCTTGGGACATTTTGATGCCTTTTTTTGTGCATGTAATTTCTATGCCAACAATTTTACTAGGCTCACCAAGATCAGTTACTTCCCATTCTGAGCTGAGTGAATTTTTCATATGGTCCATCATTTTATCTGATGGAGCAAAGAGCATGGTGTCATCAACCCAGACAGTGATTATTCCCAGATCTTTGCAGTCCCTCTGAATATATGCACAAGGATCTGCAAGTAAGCATTTATATTCATGAATTTTGAGTTTACCATCAAATTCATTATTCCATTCACACCTGGCCTGTTTTAAACCATAGAGTGGTTTGACCAACCTACAAACTTGGCCTGTTCCATCTTCACATCCTTCAGGTTGCTTCATATAAATTGTTTCTTGCAATGTGCCATTGAGGTATGCACCCTTCAAGTCCATCTGTGCTATTTTTAGGTTCTTCTTTGATGCAAGAGCTATTGCTGCTCTGAGTGTGTCCATACAGACAACCGGAGAAAAAATTTCTGTATAATCATAGCCAGGGCACTGTGCACATCCTTTGGCAACTAGCCATGTGTGATATCTGACAATTTCCCCTGCTTCATTGCATTTCCCATTAAAAACCCATTTGTTAGTGATTGGAATCGTGTCTGGAGGTTTCTGGACAAGTTCCCAAGTCCCCCTCTCCATCAGCTGATCCAATTCGACTTTCATGGTCCCTTTCCAGGTCAACCATTCAGGGGAGTCCCACGCTTCCTTGAGACTGCTTAATTCATCTATGGCTATTATTGCATAGACTTGTTCTTTTTCCAGGAAGGTATCACCTTCTCCCTCTTCTGTTAGATTCATGAAGGGTTTATAATTAGTATGAACTCCATGCGGGGATTGCAGTTGACTGATATGCCCACTATGTGTTTTCCATTGTTCATTGATATCCACATTGCCCTCTATTTCATTCCACTTTCTCTTCTGAGGGTACTTCTTTGTGGCACGTGTCTGATCAACATCTAGATTTTCTCCAGGTTCCTGGGTACGAGTTCTATCATTGTTCCCCATTATCTCTGCTGACCTGATTGGTGCTTCTTTGATTGTGATTGGCATTACTCTCAGCAGTATACCTCTATCCAACTCCCCCTTGCGCATCAAGGGTATAAGCATTACATCTTTGGGAGGTTCATGTTGTTCATCGGGTTGTATTAAGCAGTAGTTCTGTGAGGCTAAGACATTTCTTGTGTCAGCATTGTAATATTTAATTGCATCTGCGCCATCATCATAGCCAACATATGATCAGCATTTTGATTTAGGTAGCATTTTTTGTTTCTTCTTTTGGCCTTGAAGTAAAATCCATACCAGTGCTCCGAACTCCCATAAATGAAATATGTCCGGTCTTTTATTATACCAGCCTTCATAAGCAGTTAATTTCCAGAGATGTTTTGTAGATGATTGGTTCCAGACATAAGCCACATGCAAGACGGCATATTCCCAAAGAAATTCTGGAAGTTGATTTGCAGCTAGCATGGCGCATGATAATTTGACCAGTGTCCTGTTCATCCTTTCCATGATTCCATTCTGCGAAGGTGAGTATGGCACAGTCAGCCAAATTTCTATACCGTGTTGCTTGCAATATTTTTCTAACTTCTTGTTAACAAATTCCTTACCACAATCAATTTGTATCCCCTTTGGTTTTCGATCATGAGTCTCCAGATGGGCCAAGTAATTCATGACTCCCTGTGCTGCTTCACTCTTTTCTTTGAGAAAGTCAACAGTGACGAACCTTTTGGCATTGTCTACAAATAGCAAATAACATTGTTTGCCATTTATGGATTTGATGCCTTATTTTCCCTACAAATCTATATGTGTTAATTCCCCCAGTTCTGTTTTGTGCTTGACTGATTTTGGGTATGGTTCAACATGTTGTTTTGCAGCTATGCAGGCTTCACAATCGGGTTTTGGTGACTCTGTGTCAACATTAAATCTGTCTACCATTTTTCCATCCAATAATTTTTGGAGTCCAGAATATCTGACATGTCCATATTGTCAGTGCCACATCTCCTAGCTCAGTGGTTTTTCATTTCTGACAAATGTTTGATGTTCGGAATTATTTTTGTGCATGAAATTATTGAGGACCATCTTCATCTGATATAAATGGTTATTGATTTTGTCCCCTTGCACTATAGCCTTCCCATTTTTTGCAATGAGAGTAATTTTCCCCTTCCCCCCTATGTATCGTCCCCCTGCTTCATCCCATCACCCCAAGGAAATTAAATTATTTCGTGTTCCGGGTACATGGATAACATTTTCCAGATGGTGAATATAATTTTGACCATTGTAGGTCCAAATTAATTCAACTGTTCCTCGACCTATTATTTTTGCTTCTTTTCCCCCTACACCTGTTACAGAAATATTTCCTATAGGCATATAGGTGAGGAATGCTTCTCTTTGATGGCTGACATGAGAGGTTGTGGCTGAGTCCACCAACCAGTTGTAATAGATCAGACGCTCATCTATTATGGCATCGTTACAGGCATTGTAGGCTATCTCATGAGTAATCCAGGGATTCACCCCTATGATATATAATGATAGACAAGTCTATCTTGGGACCATGAGTCATACTACAGAAACTCCTATTAACATTGCATCATAACTCCTATAGCTCCTGTAGTATATATACTGCTACATACTGTAGGGAAGACATAACACACATAACAGACTACACAGGACATTCCCCACTTTCTCTCAAAGACCTAAATCCCAATACTCTGACATGAGTCATTTTGGGAGGGTGGCATCAGGAACCCATAGGTGGCATTTGAGCCAAAACTGACAACCTTTAATGTAAGAATAGCAAGAGTGCGGTGTACATCAACAATCCCACAGCTTTATGGTAGGGAACTTCTCATGTTTGGGCATATTCCTCTGCTGTTCCAGGTGATTGAGTTGATGTGAGCCTAATATGGGGCTCCATTGGTGATGACACGGGCTTCAAATCCTCAAAACCATAATGTCTAAGGATGGACTCAATGTAGGACTTCTGGGCGAGGTGAATGGTGCATCGTTCCCTGTCCCTCTTGATTTCAATGCCTAACAACCAATGCAACTCCCCCAGATCAGTTATCTTGACATGCTTTAAGATTTCCTTTTTGAAGTTGGGGACAAGGGTGACAGTTGAAGCGGCAATGGTGCAATCATCAACATGCACCAGGATAATCATCAAGAAACTCTCATTTCAGCCGAAGAAGATAGCCTGGTCAACCTCGCACCTGGAGAACCCAAGCTTCAACAAGATGTCGACGAGCTTCTGGTACCAATGACAGCCAGACTGCTTGAGACCATAGAGTGTCTTTCAAAGCCAGCAGACTTTCCCCTTCAAATTCAGTGCATGGTATCCAGGCGGCTGGGCCATGTAAATGACCTCATGATTGGTGAGTTCTCCATTGAGATACATGCTCTTGATGTCAATCTGATGGAGCTTGAGATCCTCAGCAGTGGCAACAGAAAGGACAGCCTGAATCTATGCTAGCCGAGTGACAGGGGCAAATGTGTCAAATTAGTCAATGCCAGGAACTTGGGAGAAGACTTGTGCAACAAGCCGTGCTTTGTGGCATGCTATATGACCCACTGCATCCTTTTTAGCATGGAACACCCACTTAGAGCCCACGATGTTGGCACCAGCTGGAGGATCAACTAGTTCCCATGTACTGGTCTTCTCAAGCATGGTGAATTCCTTGTGAATGCCCTCCTCCCACTGCAGCCAGTCAGGCTGTCATTTTGCCTCTGCTAGATTTCGGGGATCTAAACCCTCAACTTCACTGGCTTCCGCCACCAGCAAGTACTCATCCAAGTCATCGTCATCATCATCTTCCACAAGATTTGGCATCTCATCTTTGTCATCAACAGTGGGCGGCTGTACTCCAGTGGCCAGGACTGGATCAGATGGCTGTGTAGATGTCATGCCACATCCCTCAAGGATTGTGCAGACTCTTGCACTGGTTTTTCAGATTCATTGGGCAGATTCTGGCTCTAGGATAGGTGGCACCTCAGACTGTGGATCATTATGGGGTTCTTCGGGAGGTGCTTCGACAGGGGGTGTAGTTGGTTTTGTAGTGGCAGGGTTGCTGCCCCCGATTTCATCAACCTTCATCTCATCGAACTCTGCATTCTCCCCCTCGAGAGGAGAGGTTGGTGAGCAGTTATGGTTAAAGTAGATGTTCCACTCGATTCCGACTGTCTGTTTGTCTGGCCAATAAATACGGTACCCATTACTGTTTTCATCAACTCCCACCCAATGTCTGTCTCATACCCAACCACCCAACTTGTCACCAGCTCCCTCGACACGAACCCACACCTTCTCTCCCCATTTGCGAATGTTCCTCAAGTCAGGCTTCTTGCCAAAGAGAGCCTTGTAGGGTGTCATACCCTTGACAGCTTTTGTTGATGTCCTGTTCATCAACTAAACCACATGATGGGCCACTTCCCCCCACAGGTTCCTGGGGAGACCACTCGCATGGAGCAAAGCTTGGACTCGCTCGAGAATGGTTTGGTTTCGATGCTCTGCAATGCCATTGTGCTCTGGGGTGTCATGGACTGTGAACCTCTGCTTGGTGCCTCGGGACTTCAAGTATGCAATGAATGCTTTGTCCTTGTACTCTTCACCTGAATCTGAGTGCAAGACTTTGATGCACTCATCCAGCTGGTTCTTGTACCAAGCTTCCAACTTCTTGTAGGCAGCAGGCTGCTCACCCTTCTTCCAGAGGAGGTCGAGCTTCACAAAGCTTGTATGGTTGTCAGAGTATGTAATGTAGTACCGCCTGCCTCCTCTGGTCTCGACTGGTGCTAGCCCCCAAAGGTCACTGTGGTGGCACACTTTCCCAGCTAACTCTTCAGTATGGGCCTCTGGGTTGCTTTAGCATACACGCATGACTCACAGAAGAATGGCATGCCATTGGTGCTTGACTTGAGCTTCATGCCAGTCATGAAGCCATTTCGGACAAGTCTCTTGGCAATGTCGGGGGAGATATGCCCCATATGACAATGCAACTGGTCCACGGTGAGCAATTCAGTAGCTATGTTTGCTGTCTCTGCCTCATGTGTCACATGATACAGCTGCCCAACCTTCAGGAACTCTCCAATGTGAGCACCATCTGGTCCAATGATCTTGCATTTCCCACCACAGAATGTGACAGTTAAGCTGCAGTCATCCAGCTGCCCAACAGACACCAGAGTATAGCCAAGCTCTGGGGAATAGAGCATCTCAGTGATCTTCAGCTGCAAGATATTGGCTCCATCAGGGACGTCAATTACCATCTCACCCTTCCCTGTGGCTTTGAAGCTCTGCTTGTTGGCAGCTTGGAATGGCTTGGGGGGTATTTCCACAAAATTCTGCATGGCATCATGATATGGTGTGATATGGCTGGTACACCCTGAGTCATAGACCTTGGTTTGCGTCTCTGCAGTGGTTCTGGCTCCAGTCACGAGGGCTGGCTTCTCCTGGGCCAGCTGAGTCCAGGTCAACATCAGAGCATGATGCACAGTCATTGCTACTGATCCCAGATAACTCCTCAGCATCACTGTCAACTCCCAAGTCCTCAGCCTCTGTAAACCAATCACTGTCTGGTTCCATGCTTTCTGATGCCTTGCTTGCAAGGAACCAGTCCGACTCATCACCAGAGTCACTGCCTTTGACATCAAAGGTGGCAAAAGCTGCATCACTCTTGGATCCAGACTCTTCAGCAGCGTTTGCAGATGCACCCTTTTTTTTAGAGTCATCCTTCTTCTTGCCAGCCTCTTTCTTATCAGAGTCCTTCAGGGGCTTCTTGCACTGATGTTTGAGGTGTCCCTCCTCACCGCAGTTCCAGCAAGTCTTTTTCTTGTTGTGTTTTCCTGTCAAAGCCATGATGGCCTTGTCCTTGTCATCCCCTTTGGAGGATTTACCACCCGACGTGAGCGGTGGGCAACATTCCACTCTGACTCTTCTGAAATGAGTGAGATGAGCTCATTGGGATCTACAGTCTTGGAGGAGGCATACAGCTGTGGAATGGCAAGTAGATTGGATGCAAAGTTTGAGAGATGGAGGGGAAGTGAGGAAATGATGGTCGAATGGTAATCTGCAGCTTTGATATCGACTCCATAAGTAGATAACTCTTCATGTTTCACCCTCAGGATGTCAAGGAACTCTCGAACATTCCCTTTCTTGGGGCAATGCAACTCCATGAAGCATGCACAAAGGTCAGCCTGTGCAAAGGCACCTTTCAATGTGTACTCAGCCATGATCAGGTCCCAATGGTCCTTCAGCAGGGACTTCGAATGGATATGAATGAGGGTTGAGTCAGGGATCCAGTGTGTGAGCAAGGCCTTCACGGACTTCTTGTCGCAATCCCATTTTGCTATGCCATCTGATTCTGCTTGCATCACAGCGGACACTGTCAGCACTGGACATGCAGTTGTGCCATCGAAGTGTCCCCAAAACCCCTTGGCCTCAATTGCCTCCTTGAAGTGGATGGAGAATGCTGTCCAATTCATGCCAATGGGCATGAGCTTAGGCATGGAGGAGGGGAGGATATCTGTGGTGGTCAATGTGGTAGACATTGTAGTTCGTGAAGATTTCTGGCTTAGTTAGCTAGCGCAGGGCCCATAACCTGTAAGAATAGCAACAAGGCTCAGTGTTGCATAGGCAAACAACTGTATATATTATATACCTGTAAGAATAGCAACAAGGCTATGTACATAGTGAGAATGGGATGCTACGAGAACAAGAGAAAGGGACTATACCTCAGTGTTGCATAGTGTCATATCCCATGCAAGCACCCCTCGGAACTCTGCCTCGGAACTCCGACGGAACTCCGTAGGAACTCCGAGTATTTCAAATTCCTCATTTCAAATTACCTCTCCTGTTTTACTTACATCACATCTTCCGTAGTTTACTCAAGTCTGTTCTTCATCATAGATATCATCACGAAATTTGTACTCGGAACTCCGCAAAACTCCGCCGCAGCTACACCGAGTACTAGCCTTAGTATAAAACTACTTTACATACTTTGTATTCTTCAGTTCAAATATTAGTTGTTATCAACTTATCATTTGTCAACTTTAAGACCTCAAACTTCTATCTTAATCTTCGGACCTCCGGACCTCTGCTTTGTTCCTGTCCCTTACTTCGGACTTCCTAATCGGAACTCCGCTTTTGCACCTTTTCCTTACCTCGGACTTCCGCACGGACTTCCGGACTTTTCAGTTCCTTACAAATTGGACACCGAGCGTAGAGAAGGGCGCAACCTCTTAAAGGTTGAAGCCAAGTCCTCGTTGTACATCGGAACTCCGCCGGACTCCGCCGATTTCCCGCGCCTTAGGATCAGTTCTTAACACATAGGCAAACGACTGAGGTGCTGTAAACAAGTCTGCGGTATATAAGTACAACTTAGGATATGTATGTAAAGATGTCTATGAAGCTCAGGAATGGGGGGATAGAGAATGTTGGGGCAAAGGGTAAGGACAAACAGTATGTAAAAGGCTTGTGGAAACATCAAGACAGACAGTGGTGGTGTGGGAGGTGAGTCACCACAGTGACACATTGTGGGAAGGCCAATGCCGTCTTGTTTTCCAACATTTAAAAGTTCTAATTATAATATAATCTTAAACTAGACCTAAATAGAAGAACTTCCACCAATCTGTACAAACAATGTAAAACAAACTCTTTTGAGCATTCTCCTACAGTCTATGGATTGCACACACATCCATAGAGGTTGCTTTGTAAATTATAAGTAGCCTCAAGTGCCATGCCCTCATTGTGTACTGTGATGATTGAATCTGGCAACTGTCTTAGCCCACTATGCTGGAATATGTTGTTGATACACAACATAGGGGCCAGTGCCTTGAGTTTGATGTGGGAGTTCAAGTATAGGTCATTTGAACTATAGGACATCTCAAGAAGTCCTAAGAGTTCAGACATGGAGCTTATATATTATATGCACAGCCACATGGAATCATAGGTTGCATCTAGTATCCTCTGCAGACTGCTGCAGGCTCAAGGTGAAATAAGGATAGCAGAAACCAGGGTCCCTAAAGGAGACTCCCAAATAACAGGGTAACATCTACTCAGAGTGTAAGAGTAGGACCTGAAAAAAAGTAGGATATGCTTACAGCAGCTTATCTGTGTTGCTTGTGAGGAAGATGGATGAGAGCAGGTCAAAAATAATACAAAGACTCTAATGCACTGAGACTGTCTGTAATCTGGCATTAGCTAGATTCTAGCTAAATCCAAGATGAGTACAAATATTGTTAGGATAGCGAGCCTAAGGCTATATTTGGACAGTAATAATAGTATTATTAATTACTGAGACCTAAACATTCTGTAGTATATATACTACATGTATAGCTTAGCCTAAGACAATTCTTCCTGACCTCTGAGACACCCAGAGGAACACCCCCATTCATTTTAAGGCCTCCAGTTAGCTTCCAGACTCAACTCCCAACAGGTTATGGGCCCTGGTGCCATCTAAACGCATCAATATTTGACGCCATCACTGTGATCAATACCAGAAATCAGCGCCATCAATTTGTGCACCATCACCAAAACTCCTATTATAGACAATGGCAGACAGATTCCCCAAACCTGAGCAAGAAGGTGACATTCATGATGCCCATATTACTCAAGTTAGGGCACAGGACAGCTCGTCTATTACAAAATTACAGGAGCCCCTAAATGACACCAATTGGGTGGTATGGAGAGAACCCACAAAGTGCATACTCCATTTATGTAATGTGGAATTATATGCTCAGTGGAAGGTCCAATATCCTAAAGACCTGGAGGATCAACTTGCCTGGGATTACAATGACAACTACGCCCAGACATTAATTTTAGGGAACCTCACATCAGCTGAAATGATCCATGCAGGCCAGTGCAGGACTGCCAAAGACATGTGGGATAGTCTCGAGGCCGTACATGAGTCCAAGGGACCTCAAACCATCATCTCAGTCATATGAAATTTATTTCACACTTCAGCCGATGATGAAAGCAATATTAGTCTCCATCTCAATCAACTCAAGTTGTATTGGGAGTGCATTAATTTAACCGGGGACAAGAACTTCAAAATTTCCAACACCTTGGCTCATATATTCAACAGTTAGGAGGGGTTAATTAACAGCTTGAACATGATTAGAGCATCAAATAGCTGTTTCACAGCCTAGCAGCATGATGAACATGATATTGATGTTTCAACATCATCAGCCCCTCTATGTATA
Organism: Tricholoma hemisulphureum; assembly: GCA_964034925.1. Classification (NCBI taxonomy): domain Eukaryota; kingdom Fungi; phylum Basidiomycota; class Agaricomycetes; order Agaricales; family Tricholomataceae; genus Tricholoma; species Tricholoma hemisulphureum. The sequence goes on from OZ035931.1 coordinate 138,170, forward strand.
GCCCAACAGTGAGCATGACAACATAGAAAGCGGGAGGGAGTGGAGGAACTGCTGCAGTCATTCAGGTTCCAGCAGCACTGAATAATGTTACCCAAGAGGGATATCCGCCTTGTGAACCTGCTGTTTCTGAGCAAACAAGTACCAAACACTAGCAACACTGAATAGTTCCACCCATGGGGAGGTCTTAGTTCACCATGTGTGTGTGGAAAATGGGGAAGGAGTGGTGGGAACATTTCTCACGAATAGTGGGGTTTATATATATAAATACCCACTGATGCAAATAAATACATGTCATGTGATTTGACCTATCACTGACTGCCCAGTCACCTTTCTTGAATGGTAAGCAAAGTCAATGCCTGTCTCCATCTCTGATCGATATAAAGATCATAGCAGTGCACAACCAAGATGAATTAATTCCCTGTGAGCTTGCTCTGCTGTTCTCAATAGTTCACAATAGACACACTATTCCTGTGAAGGAAGGAGGACAGGTTGTGAATTGTACATTGTGTTTCACATAGATGACAGAGCCTCCCTTATTAAGCTAGTAGTGAAGAAACATTCCTTCAAAATATTGTAATTTTCAATTTCATTCTTGCTTTGCCTTGTAACTACTTAACCTCTCACTTATGCTTATGATGGCTTATAAAAGCCTAATCTCTCCCTCTTTGGCAGGATTTAGGAGTGTCATGGGACTAGGAATGTGGAGGGCAGAGCATTTGCTGCTCTGTCACTTGCCCTACCACCATATAATCATATTGAATTTCCATTTATGGTGCAGTGAAAAGAGATTCAGTCACAGGAACAAAGTCAGTAAGTCGAGGGCAGAAATTCAGTAGAGGATAAGAGGTATTTGAGGAGCATAATAGTGGTGTTATGGGCACATTATAATAGCTACACTTATGCAATTTTTACTTCCAGTAAGAAGCAGTTCAGAATGTCAAACCATGCATTTTTTTTTTCCAACAATATTTAACATGGTGCATGGATGCAGTCCATGGCTATCTACTACAAGTAGGTAATGGGTATAAGGGGTGTGCATGGCCAGACTACAGGCTGAGGGTGCTCAGGCACCTCCCTGAACCAGCTTGCCAGCATGCCCAATGTCATGTACTAGCTCACCCCTGTCCCCTTCCCCACTGCCCCCCACCAGCCCCTAATAGTTGTGTGCACCCACCAGCACAGCGGCCTGGAATGAGGATTACAGGCCTTCCCACAGGTCGACCAACCCACTAGCCAAACAGCCCAGTGGGGCCTGGAGCCTCCCAGTTGCCCGAGTACAGCCCCTCCCCGCTTAGCTGCCTAATGGATGGGATGGTACCACCTCAATGTGGCCCCCTAGCCTTGCCAGCAACAAACCCAAGGTTCAGTGTTACCAACAGAAGATGGACACAGGTTGTTGGGATACAAGCCTAGAACTCACATCTATGGTTAGGGAGTATGGACACAGTCTCCTATGGAAGGATAGACAAGCCAAGGAAGCCAAGGCTGTCTCATGAGTAATCCAGGGTTTCCCCCCTGTGATATATAATGATAGATAAGTCTATCTTGGGGCCATGAGTCATACTACAGAAACTCCTATTGATATTGCATCATAACTCCTATAGCTCCTGTAGTATATATACTGCTACATACTGTAGGGAACACATAACAGACAAAACAGACTACACAGGACATTCCCTGCCTGCTCCACACACTCACTACCTTGTCTGAGTGATCCCCCACTTGCTCTCAAAGACCTAAATCCCAATACAGGTCCAGAGACCGAAGCATGCATTCAGCAGCCGTCAGGCACACCAAGCCACCAGATGGGGGTCATATGCCCTGCACTTAACCCTCATCCCGGGTCCCACCCCTCAGGGGGGGCGAAGGCAAACACATGTTGGTTTGCCTTGAGGAACTTGACAAGATCTGTGATCCAACTTGGGCCCTGCTGGTGCTTTTTGTGTTTGAGGTGTGGACACACTTGAAGCAGGTGATCCTGATCCTGAAAGGGCCGGGGCAGGCAGGCGCAGTGAGTTTCCTCACTGGGGAAGAAGCGGTCGCAGTAGCTCCCAATGGGGGCATGCACCATGATGCAATGGCAGAGCTGGGCTGTCAACCTGCAATCATTTGCAGTTTCTTTGAGCCAAGGCCCATGACCAGAGGTTGTGGGTGCAGCAGGGGACCTACGCTGGGCCCTAAGGTCCAGGAAGCTCTGTCCTTGATATTTGGGGTCCACAAAGCGGGCCCTCCAGTCTGATTCTGCTGTCTCGGTAAAAGGAGAGCAGCCAGTTGCAGGTCATCTGGGGGGAAATCCTGAGTGGCCTCTTGAGGGACATAGCTATGTTGTGCACAAGTTTGCAGATGACCCACTCTGCCTTGGAGGGGACAAACCACAGGTGAATGGTGCGGTCCAGTCTGAGCTCAAACCATGGCCAGATGGCACAACATGCCTTGAGGGCATATTGCTGTCACTCACAGAAACCAAAAAGGGAGGGGAAGAAAGTGTGCTCCATTCAAAAGGTGGGAGGACACCTTATATACAAAATATGGGTACTGGCTATATGCACATGTGATTGCGTGTGTACTCTTGCACCAATCAGAACACAAGAAAAGAATAATAAAATAATAAGGTGGAATTATACAAATATTTGAGGATCCCTGACCATGTCAAGGGTCCCATGGGAAATGCCTTGGAAGTGGGAAGTCGATGGGTGTGTCGTCTTCCCCTTCCACATCAGGATGACACAGGACCTGTATAGGAGGCGTTTATTTGCTGGGGATAATCCCCTGGTGGAATTGCCTAGCATTCCCATGGTGCTCAATGTAGTGAATGCCTTGGTGGTGTAGAATCAGACATGCTCCTTGAAGGAGAGCTTCTGGTCAAAGAAGAAACCTAAGTACTTAGGCTTCAGGGGGGTGTAACCAGTGAACAGTGTGACACCTAGGCCAATGGGCAGGTTCGCCACCAATTGCATGTGGGAGCAGTGAAACACTTCAGATTTGGCATGCTCAAGGACCAGGCCGAGAGCAGTCAAGAGACAGAACACCTGATTGTATGCTGCCACGAGCTTGGGCAGATTGTCTTCTACCAGTTTGGATTGCGCAATGAGGGTGCCATCATCAATGTATGAGCTCAGATCCACCTTCCACCCCTTGGGGCAGGCAAGGAAGATCCAAAGGACCGGTGCCAAATAAAGCGCTGAACATACAGTACAGGGGACAGGGCTCCACCCCAACATCTGCTGAGTGCTTCCCAGAGGAGTCATTGTTCCATTTGTAGGTTGTGAACCAACTCGCAAGGTAGGAGCAGAAGAAGCCCACCATGCACTGGGGGAACCCCAATTGTTCAATGATAGCCAACAGAACCTGGTGGTTCAGTGATGGGAAGAATTGGGTGATGTCAAAAGCAACAATGCTCATCTGCAGCCCCTTCACCCATCCTGCGCAGATGGCATGGGTGAGGTGGACCCCAGCATCCTCAGTGGAACGCTGGGTGATGCCCCCAAACTGGTTGGGATGGAAGACACTGTGTGCTACTCCGTTGAATTGAAGCTGCCTAGACAGCATCTTTTTGACAAGCTTGCCCAGGGTGTTCAACAGCACTATGGGCCGGAATGACTTGGGGGTGGATTAGTTAGGCTTCCCTGGCTTTGGTATAATGACTGACGTGAATTCCTTGAAGTGAGTAGGCCAATGGCCCAGCATGATGCATGCCTCGGCAATGCAGACAAAGAGGAGGGCAACTTCAATGTTGCCTGCCCAGTGTGTGAGAAGGCCCACATAACATGGCATGGCCCTGGGGTGGAGCATGATGAGCACCCCTTCAGAGCCTCCTGTAGCTCCAGGAGGGAAAACGAACCCACTCCCTGTTGGGGAGGGGTGGATAGTTTTCAAGCACCGACAGGTCAACTGGGCAGTCATTTGCTGCATTGTAGGTCCTGTCCTGCGCCATCCAAAGAGACTCCAGTGTGTTACAGGGCAGACCCCCATAGGAGATAGCCTCACATGATGGGAGGTTGTGTTGCTTGACCCAGGGCATGAGATCCCATGGGCATTGGTTAATGGCAGAGACCTCCTTGATGTGTTCCTTGAAGAATCTCTGTTTGGCATCCTTAATGGCCCACTTAAACACCTTCCAGTCCTCAGGGTCTCGGGATTCCTGGTACTTGTCAAGGGCAGTGTAGCATTTGTCTGACCACCACTGTTTGGAGCAGCTGCAGATGTCCTTAGACTGGGCATGGGTTTGTCATGCCTGAGCAAAGGCTTCAGAGATAGCTTGTGCCACCTTGTCCACTGCCACCAGTGTGTTGCCCATCCAATTGGACAGGGCCTGAAGGTGGGTGGAGACATCCTCCATGTAGGCTGTCTCCTCCTCTGAGTTGCAGGCAATCCCTACAGTCTGCAGGGAACATGGTAGAAGGGAGTCCTAAGATTGACCAGGAGGGGTGCATGGTCCGAGGACCCGCATTGCTCCGGGAAGATGGTGTGCTCGGTGATCGCTTCATCCACCGAGTTAACAATGAGGAGGTCAATCACCATGGGATTGAGCTCCCTGTTGTAGGTGTAGTGTGTCAGCTTGGCCTTATCTGGACAACAGAGTTAGGCGGTCAGCATGAATGTTGGCCTTGGGACCATTTGGATCCCAAGACCTGTGGTGGCAATTGAAGTCCCCACCAATAAGGTGGAACTTGTGAGGCCAGGCCTCTGCCCCCTCGGAGAGGAGGTGGATGCCCATGTGGTTCCTGTCTGAGTAGACATTTGCCAGAAAGATGAGGTCTTTGCCTGCACCCAGGGTGAAGACAATGATGTCACAGTGATCAATTAGGTCCTGGCAGTCGCTGTGCCTGAGGCTCTGCAGATGCTTGTTGAAATAGACAGCAACACATGGATACTCCCCTGGATTGGATCTTGGGAAGGGAGCAGAGTCTTTGGGGCTAGGGGCTGTGTCTGTCCCTGCCTGCCCACGATGCAGCCCCAATGCAGCCCCAATTTGGATGCATAGGGGCGCCAATTACCACTTCCCCATCTTGTGACACAGACAAGGGGGTGTTTCTTATTAGGTTCCAAGGTGGTTCCTTAATTAACAGAATGTGAAACTCATCACTCTGAGACTCAAGTAGCATGTCAAGAAGTCCATAATTCCTATTTACATTTTGACACATTGCTTTTAAATAAGAGATATCCCAGGAATTCCTCATTTAGTTTCGCCCACTGCATCCTGCCAGGAAGGGTTCAGACAAGGAGGAATGGGTGGTGCAGCACTCGTGTACCTCCACATAGTGGTGTTTGATCCAGCCACCATCAAAGTGGTGCTTCTAAAAGTTACAGTGACAGTTGTCAGCTGTGTGGTCCCTGTGGCAATTGGGGCAGCAGGGGGGATGAGGACACAGAGCATTCTCCAGCATCAGGGGAATGGGGGTCTTTGCCTTGGCATTGCTTTTACAGCAGCCTGCCAAGGTGTGGTGATGCTCCTTGTGGTGAGGACCACTGCAGATGGCACAGCAGATCTGAAAGGCATGGCAAGCATTGGTCGGATGACCTCACTTCCAGCACCATTGACATAGAAAAATGCCAGGATTAGCTTTGGCTTTGCGGATAGGACAAATGTACGGCCCAAACTGGACTGCATGCTTGGACAATGCCTTGACCCAGGCTCCACTGACAGAGTCTGAGACATTCATGTAGACAGTTGCCATATTGGACTGTCTGGAGTTGTGAACAATCCTGAGAGGAGCGTTCAGGAGAACCAAGTCCTTGAGGCCTGACTTGGCAATGAAGGCGAGGACCACATCCACTGTGGGGCGGTGGTCCTGGAAGTACAGGACATCCACTATCTTGAGATAGGACATCAAGGAGTAGTGTTTACAGGTCCAGTCCATTAGACGGAAAAAAAGACTGAAACTGGACTGAACTGGACTGCAAAAGACCAGACCAGTGGTCTAGGTCTCTTGCAGTCTTGGTCTTGGTCTTTTGTCTTTGAAAAATGCCGTAAAACCGCAAAAGACCGGTTTCAACCGGTCTAGACGGGTCTGCACGTCACATGACACATTGGGCCATATTTCCACATATATTCCTGTAATTTTGAGCACTGGTTCATCAAAAACGGTTAAGAATTGAGTGAGATATGACCAAATACGGGTTTGTATTGAGATGGTGTTGTCATACTATTGTTTTTGTCATAACTTGGTGAAATCTTCATGAAACTTCTTCAAATTTGAACCAAAAACAGGTGGATTTGTGAGCTCTACTGACCTATACAACTCTCCCAAGGTTCCAAGTAATGGTCTTCAAGATATCAATGAGAATATTGTTAGAATAAAATTTACTGCAAAAAATCGGTCTGGACCAGTCCAGACCAGTCTTTTTCGGTCTATTAACTGCAAAAGACTGGTCCTAGGCGGTCCAGTTCAGTCTTCCCAATATCTGGGTTGGTCCTGGACCGGTCTAGGTCTCGGTCCTTCCATTTTAGGCCAAAAAACCGGACTGAACTGGACCTTAAAACACTATTGAGGAGGGGAGTTCTGCCGAGATGGTGACACCTTCAGCAAAGGCTGTGGCAATCACTTGGAGGATGATGCAAATGTCCTTGGCTGAGGCCACCATGTCTGTGGCAATGGAGTAACCTCCATATGCCAGTGAGACTGACTGCATCACAAGGCACGAGCGGTGAAGGGAGAGGGTGAGTTGGACCTTCTCAAGGACCACGTTCCGGCCAATAAGTACCATGGGGGGGGAGCATGCCCCCCTCATCCAGCATCACCTGAACAGTGGTGATGACCTGTCTTCTGGATGGGCCATGGACAGTGAATGAAGCCTTAGGCTTTGGCGCAATAGGCTTGGCCTGCTGGTGCATCACCACCAGCCGGGCAGTAGGGAGCTTGTGGAACACCTTAGCCATCCAAACCAGGCCATCCACCAAGGATGAGGGGACCTGGCCACCCTTGAAGTGGGCAGCCTGGGTGAATGTGGGGGCCTGGGCAGTGCCAGTGCGACCCGGGGGGCCCTTCTGCTGGGGGATTTCAGGTTAGGGTTGGGCACTCGGGGGGGGGGAGTTGGCCAGCCTTTCTTGACAGGGTGGGGGACCAGCAGGGTGTTCTGGCGCCGCCAATGGCATGGGGATGTCCTGGATGGGAGTGGGGGTTGCCTTTCAATCAAACGAGTTGATGAATGTATCAAAAGACAGGGCCCAGATGGGGTCCATGACTGGGGCCATAGGTACTCCGAAGTTGTCTGCTGCCCGAAGGAGACCAGACAATGCAGAGACAAGGTCGGAGAGGCTGCTCTGAAGCAGGTCCTCTGAAGTGCCTCAAGAGGCGAGGGAGCCAAGAGTGTTGGCCCCTTGAATGATCGACTCGACCATGACTCTCACTTTGGGCTCTGTCACTGGTTTGACATCATACATGTCCCCATCCTTGTCATTGGATGAAGGAGTGGTGCTCAGTGGACCACCCACAGGGGCAGTTGGCGCCTGTCACCCATCATTGATGTTTCAAATGATCTAGCTACATTTAACAACTGTTGATATGAAGAAAGGGGGGGGAGGGTATTGCAGTAAAACACAAAGATATGCACCTAGTCTTCATCCACAAGTCTATGAAATATGGTTGACTGCCAAATATGATCATTGTGTTAGATACACATTTGGACACTTTCAGTGGAGAGCTACAAGCGACTGGTGGTTTAACAGGTACAGCAACAACATTAACCCTTCCAGACCTTGTGAGGTGCTATGTGGGGGACTCCATACTGCAAGAGATGCAGAATGTATCAGGATATGCCCGATCTTACACCCAAGGTCCAGGGAGGCTGGAGGGTCATGGTTATGGTTGCATGTGGGTCCTCAGTCAGGGAGCCATCTCATTAGAACTATATTACCCAACTCTTTGATCAGTAAGTACTTCAGCTTAGTCAATGCATTGCGGAGGCCAACAAGATTTGTAGCAATTGTCTTGACCTGCTCATTGGGTTTGGCGGGCATGAAACAATGCCTCATGATGTCCAGCCCTTTGTCAACGGCCTTGTGGAAAAGGTCTCAATCTATGGCATGGAAGGTATCTGGGACATGGTGCACAATACCATACTTGAATTTCCCAACACTGTCACAACAAACACTGTCATTGCCATCTGGCAAGAGAAAACTGGTTGCATTGCATGGTAGGTGGGTATGCACAGATTGCAGCGGCCATTGGGTTATTTGTTACAGGGCTGCAATACACCTGGCTGTCCAAGTACAGAAAACCCAGGATGTCAGGAGTATGATTTTCTAAAACATTTTGATCTATTAATTTCCTTTGTTTGGTCTTGTGGACACTTTTATGTACACATGGCTAAGGGTAGGTAGTGATCAGACCTCATGGTAGACACACAGTGCTGTGCAGCATGGCACATGCATGCATCAGCACAGCTGCAGCACCTCATGGTTGCAGCAAGAACTACTCATGTATTGTAGTATATAATAAGTTAATAAATTGCCTAGAGACTCTAGTCAAGTTCTCTTAGGCTATCCACTACCATGTGTGACAGTCTTAGACTATAAGATTCTTCTGTTGTTGTTTGTTGTTGTTTTCTCTTGTGGGAGCCACCATTGTTGCCTTAGGTGATAGTGTCGTCCTAACAGAAGAACTCAACTCCTCTCGCAGCCCCTCCCTCTCTCTTTCTCACTCTCACTCAGCATTGTTGTTAGCCTTGTTGGCAGATGACAGTGTTGAACCTCTTTTACTCTTTTCTTCAGGATCCTCCAGAGTCAATGCGCACACTGGTGCTGCCTAAACACCATATGTTTCCCAACCCCCCTTTCCATCATCTCTCCATTCCACCAGCTGACCCTGGGTCTGACTCTACGTCACCTGGCTTAGAGTTTGACTTTGTGTCACTCCCTTCATCCCTCTTCCATACTCATCATATGCTACCCTCAGGGACACGTGCATGCAGTGCTCAGGATGCTGCAAACAGTGGCATAGGTCAATCAAGTGACAGTCCACTCTTGGGAAACATTGAGCCCATCCCCTGAGCCATACTGAACATGCATGGATGTTGAGACCACAGTGTGAGTTTGCTAGCAAGAGCCTACACACCACAGATTATGCTTAAAATGCCTAAGCTGCAAGACAGGGTTGTGTGCCTGCAGCAAGGCACTATTGTCCTTCACACTTCCACCATCCCTTTCCCCATCATGGGCAACATCCGCGACATTGATGATGTGCTTGAACCTGAACCCCTCAAATCTCTTGAACAATTACTCACTGAGGCATGAGAGGAGCATGACACTCTACTTGAAGCCTTGATGGAGGAGAACAGGAAAAATGACTGCCCCACAGAAAGTGGTGGAAAAGCACAGGGATCGCGCATGCCGAAAGCAGCATGCCTGTTGCCCTTCTCAGGGAAGACCAAGGAGCTTGATGCATTCGAGACTTTGGTATATATGTACATGCGGGGACGCCCTGACAAATTCCAAACGGAGGATGCCAGGATCGTCTGGATCCTTTCATATTTGCAAGGAGGCACCATGGCCAAATGGTGCGAGGTTGCCATTAAGGGCATGATGCATGGGGAGCCACCTTTCAAAATGGCACAAGACCTCATGGTAGCAATCTGGGAGTCATTTGGCAACCCCAATATCCAAGATACCAAGGTGCACCAAATCACAATGATGGTGCAGGGCAACATGACTGTGGACAAACACATCCAGCATTTCAAGATCGCAGCACATGAGTCTGGGTACTCAGGGACACAGCTGATTTACAAATTCAAATGGTCATTGAACAAGGGGCTGCACAAGTGGCTCAACAACCTCAAAAGGCGACCGGCAACTATAGCTGAGTGGTATGCACAAGCAATGCACATGGGCAGGCAGTGGCACCAAGCATGCACCAAAGAATGGCTCTTCAGTGGGCCACATCAGACTCATACACCGGCAGCACAGAGGTCACAAATTGTCATGCATCCCCAGCAGCAGCCTCAACTGGGACAGATGCAAGGACAACAGGTGCCTCAGCAGCACCAACAACAACAACAGTGGCCGCCTCAGTGCGACCCCAATGCCATGGATGTGGGTCACTCAGTACGGCAACCACCTCTTATCTGTTACAAGTGCAGGAAGCCAGGACATATGGCCTGAGATTGCAGATTGCAGATGGACATCTGCACCATGAACTACGATCCAATGGGACAAGGCCTGGAGTTGGGCAGAGACATCCTCTAGATAGGCAGTCTCCTCATCCAAGTCAAGAGCGATCCCTACCATCTGCAACAGGACACAGTAGAATGGAGTCTTGAGATTCACCAGGAGAGGAGCATGGTCCAAGGACCCATGATGCTCGGAGGAGCTGGTGTGCTCAGTGGTTGCTTTGTCCACCAAGTTGATAAAAAGGAGGTCAATCACTGTGGGATTGAGCTCCCCATTGTAAGGGTAATGAGTCATCTGGACAACAGAGGGACAGGCCAAGGTGGGTGGTGGCCACAATGAGGCGGTCAGCGTGGATGTTGGCCTTGGGTCCATTCAGATCCCAGGACCTGTGATGGCAGTTCAAGTCCCCCCCAATGAGGTGGAGTTTATGAGGCCAGACCTCAGCTCCCTCCAAGAGAAGGTGGATGTCCATGTGGTTCCTGTCTGAGTAGACATTTGCCAGGAAAATGAGATCCTCACCCGCACCCAAGGTGAAGATGATGATGTCACAGTGATTGATCAGGTCCTGGCAGTAGCTGGGCCTGAGGCTCTGCAGCCACTTATCAAATAGACAGTGATGTGCAGATACTCTCCCCAATCGGATCTTGGGAATGGAGCAGAATCTTTGGGGCTAGGGGCCATGTTGGTCCCTGCCTATCTCACAATGCATCCCCAGTTTGGATGCATGGGGGCACCAATCACCACCTCCCCATCCTGCAATGCGGACAAAGGGGCATTTCTTATTAGGTTCCATGGGGCTTCCTGAATTAACAAAAGATGGAAATCATCACTTTGAGACTCCAACAACATGTCCAAAAGTCTGTAATTATGGTTTACATTCTGGCACATTACATGTAAAAATGAAATATCCCATGTATTCCTCATTTAGTTTTGCCCACTGCGTCCTGTGGGAAAGGGGTCAGACAAGGGGGAATGGGCAGTGTGGCGCTCACATACCCTACATGTAATATTCTAAGAGAACACAACTAGTGTTCCCCTAGCATGCAGTCATCTTTATATACTAGGTTACAGTTGTTGCACACTATTTCAGTAGGTAGCAATGATATATATCATACATACTATCATAGATATATACAATGTATAAGCATCAAAGTTACATTGTCTGTGTATAACCTTGGTACTATTGACTGTCATTATAGTAAACAAAGTCGGAAAAATATGGGAAAAACCCCCTTTTTACAACTTGACTTCCAGGCAAGAAATGATGTTGGTAGGCCTCATTGTACAATTCTGATGTGGTCTAAATTCCAAACAATCAGACTGCATCCTGACAAGTCTTCATGGTGCATTTGGATATTTCCCATAAAATAGCACAATGGCTTGCTTTGCCATTGTATAATTTTCTTCAAGCTCTGAAGAGTTATTTTTGGCTGTATAGACTTCTGTAAGCCTGCTAACCAGACTTATGACAACACATACACACCAATGCAACATCATGATGACTCACAAACACCCAATGTTACATGCATTGATATCCATAACATGTGTCACATGCCAACAACCAGTTAGCATGTGCCAACTAACAGTAGCATGGGCTGACACAACTGACTAGACAACACCACCAATTTGCAATGTTACCAATTGGCATCAGTAACACTACCACCCCACATGCTTCCCACCAACAATCCCATCATGTTTCATCCACATCAGGCTTGATGCAGACACTTCCTCTTATGGTACAGGGACCATACTTATACCTTTCCTTTTCCCTTCCCTATCTTTTTTCCCACATCTGTGTAGCAAAGGGACAGTCACTGGGTGCAGGGTACAATACCCCAAGAAAGGTATTGTATAAATATTTTGAAGGTACACCTAAAAGTTCTTCCATAATGTCAGCTTAGTAAGGTAGGGGCCATTCACTCCCAACCACATCATGTGTAATGTGACATCAAGTGACCACATTTGTCAGTCCCGATATCAGCTCCGTAATCGATCGTTAAAATAATCTATGTAAGTACGCTAATTACAACGCAATGGATGTATGTACATGAATAGGCTATGAAGTGCTAATATCAGAATATTATAGGAAAAGCTGTTGAAATGCAATTGAATTAGGTGATTTTGGCTCTCTCCAGTTCTTCAAGGATTGTTTTGGGAATAACGCGGTGACCACGGTATTTCTTTGATGCCCACGCTGCTTGTTTGCCGTTGAGGCTGTTGGGATTATGTATACAAGAGTATACAGGCAAGCCAAGGCAGTTAACAAGCCTAGGGAGATGGAATACAAGTCCTAAGCTTAGGGTTAGGGTTAGGATCTGCCACTGGTAGAATCCAACACAGCCACAGGGAATAATATTAATTCCCAAGCTGCTACCCTTAATAGACTGGCCAAGACTACAAAGACTGCCAAGACTGTCTCCTTTGCTATCCAGGGAACCCCCTATAATATACAATGATAGACAAGTCTATCTGGAGAATTATATAGGGGATATGACATAGTTATTCCATTATTAACTGGTACAGGGGTCTATTACAGAATACCTCCTTTATGTATTAAAGGAGTGCATTACACTATACCTCCTAACTGTGTAGTATAAATATTGCACATCTTGTAGGAGATGATAATAACATTCCTCCCTGTTGCAGACTCCCTCACTCACTAAGCCTTTGAGATTAACTTCATTCTCTAACCTTGTCCTTAACTCTTCCTGTCACTGTTCACCATTCCCAACACGAATAATTCCTGGGGCAAGTCCCATCCGTGCCCTTCAAACCAAGTTCGCATACGACGTTCATACTGCTCCATTGCTGGAAGGAATACCTTTTGTCGGTAATCGACAACATCAACCTGTTCATGACCATCGACATATTGGCCCTTGTGATTCCTCTTCCACCAGTAACCCATTTTATCAAGCCATCGACGGGCTGTCCTCAGTGAAATAGTTTTGGTGCGCTTCAAACGTGCTAGCACCTCTGGTTTGGCACAGTACCTGACTATGTCTTCAGCCTTTATGTATTTGCCAATTCCTTGAAGATGCAAGTGAATTTCTTTGGCCAGATCCTCATCGCCAATCGCCGACTTGTTTCCTCGACCATATCGATTCTCTGGGATCTCCGTTCGGTCAAGTATTGTTGGGAATGGAGTGGTGAACAGTGACAGGAAGAGTTAAAGATAAGGTTAAGAAGATGAAGTTAATCTCAAAGGCTTGTGAGTGAGGGAGTCTGCAACAGGGAGGAATGTTATTATCATCTCCTACATGATGTGCAATATTTATACTACACAGTTAGGAGGTATAGTGTAATGCACTCCCTTAATATATAAAGGAGGTATTCTGTAATAGACCCCTGTACCAGTTAATAATGGAATAACTATGTCATATCCCCTATATAATTCTCCAGATAGACTTGTCTATCATTGTATATTATAGGGGGTTCCCTGGATAGCATAGGAGACAGTCTTGGCAGTCTTTGTAGTCTTGGCCAGTCTATTAAGGGTAGCAGCTTGGGAATTAATATTATTCCCTGTGGCTGTGTTGGATTCTACCAGTGGCAGATCCTAACCCTAACCTTAAGCTTTAGGACTTGTATTCCATCTCCCTAGGCTTGTTAACTGCCTTGGCTTGCCTGTATACTCTTGTATACATAATCCCAACACTCCCCCTCAAGCCTAGGCAGTGTAGGACAATGAGTGGAATGGTTCTGTGAATGTCATCACTCCCCCTGGAGTGGTTAATAATTTTCTTTCAGGTGCGTCAAAACCTCTGTGGATGGAAAACCCATTGGGAAAAACCAATCTCACCAAGGAAAGCTACTGAGTTATTTTTGACTGAATTCCCATCTCTTCCCTATGCCGTGAAAACTTAGGCTTTGGTAAAGCCTTTGTTAATATGTCCGCTGTTTGTTCCGGATCACGACAGTATTGAATATCAATAATTTTGTTGGTGACTAAATCTCGGACCCAGTGATGCCGTATAGCGATATGTTTCGACCTCTGATGAAATTGAGGGTTATGGGTTAAAATTACTGACCCTTCATTATCGCCTTGAATAATTGTCGGATTTTCTTGGGTGTATCCGAGTTCACCATACAAATTTCTTAGCCAAGTGGCCTCGTGTCCAGCTTCGGATAATGCGACATATTCCGCTTCCATTGAGGATAGTGCAATAATTGTTTGTTTCTTTGATTTCCAAGTTATTGCTCCCCCTGCTGTCAGGAAAACATATCCTGTGGTGGACTTGAAGTCCTCAGAATTTGCAAATGATGCATCAGCAAATCCATGGAAAAGGTTATTGTTTTCAGTCTCATCCTGGGATTTTCTGTAAATAATTCCAAGAGTTTTCGTACCTGCTAAGTACCGTAGTATTCGCTTTATTGCACTGTGGTGTTGTAAGCCCGGGTTTGCGGTATATGCTGCCAATTTATTAACAGCGAAGCTAATGTCAGGTCGTGTGGAGTTTGCAATGAATTGTAGACATCCCAGTAATTTGGCGTATGAATTGCTCCGATTCGGCTCATTATAATCTGGGTTTTCAATTAATTTAATATTTGGGTCCATTGGCATTCCAACAGGGTTCGCATCAATCATGCCTTCTTTACGAAGGACATTCTCAATATATTTTTCTTGAGATATTTTGATGCTATCATTGGCGCACGTAATTTCTATGCCCACGATTTTGCTAGGCTCTCCAAGGTCGGTGACGTCCCATTCTGATGTTAACGCATTTTTCATATGCTTCATCATTTTATCTGCTGATGCAAAAAGCAAGGTGTCGTCTACCCATACTGTTATGATGCCTATATTTTCTTCATCCCGTCGAATATATGCGCAAGGATCTGCCATTAATCATGAATTTTAAGTTTACCATCAAATTCGTTATTCCACTCTCGACCTGCCTGCTTTAATCCATAAAGCGGTTTAAATAGCTTGCATACTTGGCCTGTTCCATCATTACATCCTTCAGGTTGTTCCATGTATATAGTCTCTTGTAGCATGCCATTGAGGTATGCGCCCTTTACGTCCATCTGTTGTATTTTTAGACCTTTCTCTGATGCGAGTGCTAAAATCGCTCGGAGTGTGTCCATTCGTACAACTGGTGAAAAAGTTTCTGTGAAATCATAACCGGGTCTTTGTGCATACCCTTTTGCAACTAGCCGCGCTCTGTATCATACAATTTCCCCTTCTTTATTTCGTTTCCGAATAAATACCCATTTATTTGAGATTGGAACGGCATCTGGAGGTTTTTCGACAAGTTCCCAAGTACCCTTTTCCTTGAGCAAGTCTAATTCAATTTGCATTGAATCCTTCCATTCCGTCCATTCCGGGGATTGTTTTGCGTCTTTGAGACTGTTTATTTCGTCTCCGGCTATTATTGCATAGGCTTCTTCTATATTTAGAAAGGTTTTGTCATCTTCCTCTTCCGCAAGGTGGTAAAGATGTTTGTAGTCGGTACGAATTCCACGAGTTTTCCGTGGTTCATTATCACTTGCACGCGTCTTCCGTGGTCTGGTGATATCTATGTTTCCCTCATTTTCATTCCGTTTACGCTTCCGAGGCTGCCTTGCTGGTTCCGTGATCCGTTGATCGGAGTTACCCGTCGGCGGCACATTCGGTGTTTCCCCACCAGACTCCCCCTCCGTCGAGGGTGTAACATCAGTGTCTTCGGGAGGCTCAGGTTCATCTGTAGCGTCTATAAGTCGGAAGTTCCGAGAGGTGAGAACATTTCTTGTTTCGGCATTGTAATATTTTATTGCTCCCGCGCTGTCGTCATAGCCGACATATGCACGGCGCTTTGATTTAGGTAGCATTTTTCTTTCTTCTTTCTGGCCTTGTAATAATACCCATACTGGGGCTCCGAATTCACGTAAATTTGATACATCCGGTTTTTTATTGTGCCAGCCTTCATAAGGTGTTGTTTCCCGAAGATGTTTGGTAAATGATTGGTTCTGGATATAGGCAGCGTGTAAGACTGCAAATTCCCATAAAAATTCTGGAAGCTGGTTAGCAGCCAGCATTGCTCGGGATAATTTGACCAGGGTTCTGTTCATCCTTTCCGCAACTCCATTCTGTGATGGTGAGTATGGTGTGGTAAGTCGATTTTCTATACCTCTTTCTTTGCAATATTTTTCCAGTTTTTCGTTAACAAATTCTTTTCCACAATCAATTTGTATACCCTTTGGCTTCTTGCCTTGTGTTTCCAAATGGGCAAGGTAATTTATTACCCCCTGTGCTGCATCACTTTTCTCTTTGAGGCATTCAATTGTGACGAACCTTTTAGCATCATCCACAAATAGGAGATAATAATATTTGCCATTAATAGATTTGATGGCGTATTTTCCCCACAAGTCTATGTGGGTTAATTCTCCTGGTTTCGTGTTTCTTTTTGTCGACTTCGGAAAAGGCTCCTTGTGTTGCTTTGCACTGATGCAAGCTTCGCAATCCGGTTTAGGACTATTTTCGTCGACATTGAAACCGATCACCAATTTTTGGCTCAATAATTGTTGAAGTCCAGAATATCCTACATGTCCAAATCGTCGGTGCCAAGTTTCCCAACTAAGTGGCTTTACGTTTCCGACGAATGTTTGATTAACGGCAGGAGTTTTAGACGGCTTGCTTGAATTTTTTAATACCATTTTCATCTTGTATAAATGGTTATTAATTTTCTTTCCTTCTGCAAGTTGTTGTCCATCTTTAGTTGTGAGGATTAATTTTCCTTGTCCTCCAATATATTTTCCGCCGGCCGCATCCCATCGCCCCAACGAAATTAAATTGTTTCGTGTTCCAGGCACATGTAGGACGTCTTCCAGATGAATATTAAAATTTTGATTATTGCATGTTGAAATTATTTCAACAGTTCCTTTGCCTGCAATTTTAGCTTCCAATCCACCTACCCCAGTTATGGAATTATTTTTCATTGGAGTGTATGTTTTGAAGGCTTCTCTTTGATGCGTGACATGCGATGTTGTTGCTGAGTCAGCCAACCAGTCGTAGTAGATCAAACGCTCGTCCATTACGGCATCGTTATCATTACAAGCATCATAGGAATCAAAATTATAATGTTCTTCTTGAGCTGAAAATGCAATAAATTCCTCCACAGTGTTGGACTGTTCCACAGGTTTTATTTTCCCTTTTTCCTTATCTTTCTCCTTTTTCTTCCCCCAACAATTTTTTGCCTGATGTCCGATTTTCCCGCAATTATGGCATTTATTGCCTTGGAAATTTCGGCATTTACTGGACCAATGTCCAGGGCGCTTGCAATGATCACAATATGGCTTCAGGGATTTTTTACGATCGGTAAGACGGTTTTCAAGGGTTTTCTCCTTTTGGGCGGTCGTCTGGATTTTAGCCAGGTTTACAATTCCGCCGGAGTTATTATTCCCGTTATTCCGGTTAAGCCGTAATTTGTATTCTTCCCTTAATAATCCAATAAATGCGTCCGAAGTTAAGCGACACTTTGGATCTAAGTCATTTGGATCAAAGTCATTTGGATCATTTGCGTTTCCGTTGTAGGGCTCGACATATGTTTGCCAAGAGTTTGGTAAGGATGCCGAAATGATCGATTTAAATCGGGTATCTGAGATATGGAAATCTATATTTGGAAACCTGTTGATCCGGTCTCGGTAAGACTTCAAGACGTCCAAATGCTTTAGGAGGTCGTCGGAATTATCAGCCTTTGTCTCATATAATAAACACTGCAGTTGATTAACTGTTTGATGTGCCTTGTTTTCATGAGTGACCAATAATGCGGTATACATAGCTTCTGCGCTTTGTTTTGATCCGACGTGATTTATTTGCGAGGAGGTGACGTTGTGGATAATGACTTGTTGTGCCCAAGTATCGTTTTTGTCCCAGTTGTAAGCACTCTCCGGATCTATATTTGGATCCGGTCGGTTTGTCTGCCCAAAAACATATCCCGTTATGTCACAATTAATAAAAACACGCAACATTCTCTCTTTCCATTCGTGCCAGTTTTCATCCGTCAAATGATTGCAATCAGCGATCTTGTTTACGTTTGAGTATTCTTTGGTCCGAATTAAGGAAATAGGTATTCTTATAACCGGATCAACCTCTGGTGTATTGATCCGTTGTCTGTGCTTCTCTTGTGCTCTGGAAGTATATACTCTTCCTGATCGTTTAGGGGTTTCTTGTGCTGGGGGTTCCCCAAATAATGATATATGGTCGTCTTCTTGGTCCCCTTCATAATCCATGTCTAGTTCAGGGTCAGGGCCCATAACCTGTTGGGAATGGAGTGGTGAACAGTGACAGGAAGAGTTAAAGATAAGGTTAAGAAGATGAAGTTAATCTCAAAGGCTTGTGAGTGAGGGAGTCTGCAACAGGGAGGAATGTTATTATCATCTCCTACATGATGTGCAATATTTATACTACACAGTTAGGAGGTATAGTGTAATGCGCTCCTTTAATATATAAAGGAGGTATTCTGTAATAGACCCCTGTACCAGTTAATAATGGAATAACTATGTCATATCCCCTATATAATTCTCCAGATAGACTTGTCTATCATTGTATATTATAGGGGGTTCCCTGGATAGCATAGGAGACAGTCTTGGCAGTCTTTGTAGTCTTGGCCAGTCTATTAAGGGTAGCAGCTTGGGAATTAATATTATTCCCTGTGGCTGTGTTGGATTCTACCAGTGGCAGATCCTAACCCTAACCTTAAGCTTTAGGACTTGTATTCCATCTCCCTAGGCTTGTTAACTGCCTTGGCTTGCCTGTATACTCTTGTATACATAATCCTAACAAGTATAAATGCACGGGACCATGCACGAATCTTTCTAGCGTGGTGATTACTCTCGCAGCGGATTATAATGGCTGAGTCCGAAGCCCTTGTCCAGTTACCTTGATGTCCTGGTTCATCCATTTCCAAGCGAGTGTATGCACCCAAAAACATCCTCATCCCCTCGAGTCGTGTCCGAGTCACTGCATCCAGGCCAGCATCCTTGTAACCACACCCAGTTTTCCTTCGAGGCTTCAAGATATTTGTGATGTCCTTGAAAGCGGCAGATGCATCTTCAAGTGAAGGTGGGAAGACATATGTGCCAGGCTGGGAGTTGAAGGCAACCTCCTCTGCATGATCATCATCTACAGATAACCAGCTGTGGTCTTCATCTTCAGGTTCTGCTTCCCACCCGTCTTCACCCTGTATCTCATCTTCACACATCCAAAATGTCTCCTCGCCATTCCAGCTGTGACAAACCACTTTGTGAGCATCAACATCCTCTATCTCTTCAACCTCAACTCTAGAGCGACAGGTTACAGAGATGGGATTTGGCAAGTCCAGTTCCAGTGAAAGTGTACAGTTAATCCCTTTCAAAGAGGTGCTGGGGACTGCTGGGTGGTCCACCTCTTTTGTCCTGGGGTTTTTGGATGGCATAGTCTGTTTTCTTGACGTGTCAGTAAAATATTTATCAAGCACGACTACCTGTTACATTTTCCTTATCAGGATCTGGGCTTCGTTTTCTTTTTACTGGATGTGCATGAAACCCAAGGTTTTGATGTCGCCAGTTATGTTGCCCCATAAATACTAAGCCATGCCAGAGCATATAGTATTTTTTTACGCGTCGACGCACCTTGACGCATATACACGGGCAATACCAAGTGCAAGCCTAAAATGGCATATATTTGATGTACAACTAATAACATTTTTCCTCCCTCGAAATTGAGAAATTGAGAACCTAAGATCTCTCTGGAATGCAATTCTGCAGGGATCTTAGGTTCTCGATTTGCGAAAAAAGTGAATTTGAAGCAGTTATTAGAAGAATGGTACTTTTGTCACAATTTGTCACGATTTACCCACGTGATGTGGTTGGGAGTGAATGGCCCCTACCTTATTTTAGCAGTATCAAATTATGTAAGCACAATAATCCTGGATTGGTATTGAACCAGAAATGACTGAGTATACTATATACCATTACAATACTGGAGAAAAATATCCCACATACTGCTTGTGTACTGCAAAGATACAGTCAAGAATCCTGTAAGTAAGTATTCAGGCATTACTTCAACATACCATGCATGTACTTTGACAGAGGTATTGAGAAATATTATAGTAAGCTGATAGGATACTGGCAACATATTTATCATGATACTGGCAAAATAATGGTACAATACACAGTGCAAGATAATGAAACAGGATGCAAAGAGTATTCTACTGTGGAAATAGTTCAGTCCAACATACTGCTAAAGTATGGATAGAGTTTTATTACAATACTAACCTACTGGTAATAAGGAAGTATTCAACAGGTATGCTGAATAATGTGCTCATTAGTATTGTAGAAGTATGTAAGCAGAATTATAAGGGATAAATGGAAAGAAAAGGAGGTGTATAAGCAAACTAACAACAAAGTACCTGGAAATAGGTAATGTGGAAGTATGTAAGAATGTGATATAAAATACCACAAACATACCAATAGCCAAGAATGTTGACAGTATGTAACATTTGTCACACAATACTGCTTCCATACTAAACCTTGGTTACTCATGCAGTATTGAATTGCAGAGAGAAATATTGACAGGATCAGGGAAAATATATGTTTCATATGTCTGTGTGTTAGTAGGATAATGTGACAGGTCCTGCAGTGCATTTTGGAGTTCAGTTGGAAGCAGAAACTATCAACTTGGAAGCTGGAACTTGGAAGCTGGAACTTGGAAGCTGGAACTTCCAAAAGGTTGATGAAGTCTACTGCATGCAGAAAGACAAAGCAGTGCTTAAAAACCACTCTGCTAAGCCTGGCAACAACAACAACAACAAAACCAACAACACTTCAACATCCTCTGGCTGCAAATCTGCAAACACCAGGGGGTAAATCCAAAACTCCAACAAGTCAAACTTGGGCAACAACCCCAACAATGCCACCAATGATAGTGTCTCCAAGAACAACAGCACAACAAAACCCCTGGTGGCCAACAAAGTTTGGAAGGATGGTAAGCCTACCACAATTGGCCTGCCTCTTGAAGGAAGGGTTATGGCAAAGAATTGTATGCAAGTTTCAACATGTGAGTTTCACCTTGCAATTGTCCACTTGCAAGTCCCATCTTTCAAGTATTGACTTGCAATTTCCCATATGTGAGTTCTAGCGTGCAAGTTCTGACTTGCAGATTACAGCTTGCAAGTTCCAGCATGCAAGTTCCGACTTGCAGGTTCCACCTTGCAAGTTATGACTTGCAAGTCCCACCTTGCAAGTTCCAAATTGCAAGTTCCAGCTTGCAAGTTCCGACTTGCAAGTTCTATTGGGACAGAAAAGATGACCAGACTGGGGATTAAACCCAGGACCTCCTGGACATATACCAGTAGCTCTACCACTGAGCTATCAGGTCTTATTGGATCCAAGTTGGTTGGTTGTACTTGATGTAACCCAAGACCATATTGACACCTCCTTAGCTGCATATGTGACTTACACTTTATATTGATGCACATTTATACAGTGAGGTTATTACAACACTTATGGCCCATGTCATGTGACAGATTACATCATCCAACAAGTTCTGACTTATACTTCATTGATGCAAATTATTATACAGTAAGGTTATTACAACACTTATGGCCCACATCATGTGACAGATTACATCATCCAACAAAGTAAATACTTATATACAGACCACAGTAGACCTAGGTAGACACAGCCCACCTAGTATACTATAAAGCTTGTAGTATACACTTGGTCAAGGCCTCAGCTTGACCTAAAGATATTCTACCTTAAGTGCTCAATTGAACTCGACTTAAGAAAGCCTCTTAAGTCAGACACTCTCAAACCTCGGCTTGGAAGCACCAGACAAAGAACCTTGTACCAAGTAGTTAAGACAAAAAATCTTAACAAAAGGTCAAGTTGATTGAACCTGCCGACTTGTCACCAGTATAGGCACCACACACAAAGAACATCAAGAAGTTGTACACCCACTTGAGGCAGCCTGACACTACTGAAAGCACTAGTAATGTTGAACCCAACTAGTGCTGGCGATTGACAACCCCAGCTGAGGCAATCTTTGGAGAACCTCATGGTGCTATGCTTAGGCACTGCGGGGGGCCTAGGGTAGTCTGTCCAGCAACAAGTGTACAACAAGAAGAAACAAGCCCAGAACCCTTGCCTGATCTATGAAGCTGTTCAGTAGAGCTATTCAAGTCATCCTTGAATACAAGGTTAAACAAGAATCCAAATGGAGAAGCAGCAGATAGGTTCTTCAATGTCCAGATATGAACCTAACAATAGCCAAACATGGGGGAAAACATCCTGTAGACCAGCAGCTATGAGAAAACAACCCTTCCTTGACCAAAAGGCAAAAAGAAAAACCAACCTGACTAGGCAGAGACAACCTAGTGAACAAGCTGAGACAGGAGGAAGGACCAACTCCAAATTATTTAGTCAACCAAACATTGACTGTTCCCTTCCCCCCAACAGTTCTATTTGGGACTGGGAACAACCAACATGACACAGGCTCTCAGTTTGCTTTCCCAAGATGACTATTTGCAAACAAAGAAAAGTTGAACAGAAACCAATGCAAAGTAAAGGGAGAGAAATACCAAGTCAGATGTGCCCACATCAAATGATGTTTTAACCACAGAAAAGTACTCTGTAAAACGAGTCACCTCTACCTGTCCGAAATGCTGTCTGTTGTGAACAGAAGCACCAAAGCAGATCTTGCTTGGGTCAGACAGGATTTTGCAACCTGGATACCCAATGACATCAAAGACACAGCTTGCAAGTTTGAACTTGCAAGCTGAAACTCCCAACTCAAAACTTGTGCATTGTAACTTGCAAGTCTGAACTTGCTCATGAGTAGGAACTTGGAACTTGAAACTTGAAACTTGCAAGGAGGAACTTGGATGTAGGAACTTGCAAGGAGGAACTTCCAAGTCAGAACTTGGAAGCTGGAACTTGGAAATTGAAAATTGAAACTTACAAGGTGGAACTTGTAAGTTAGAACTTCCATGTTGAAACTCAGAAGTTGAAACTTGCATGTTGAAACTCACAACTTCAAACTGTCATGTCTAAACTTGGAAGTCAGATCTCACCACTCTGAAAATGGTCCTTGCACTCACATTTGACCTTGCACCTGGATGTTGGACATTGCACATCAGAACTTGAAACTTGCAACTTGTGGGGTCCCACATTCAAAGTCAAACCCATGAAGCTCTGTGTCAATATCTGCTCTGAAAACCATGCATCCTGCCTAAAGTTGATGTTCCACTACATGTCCTCCCTTTCATGTAGCACTGTTACTTATCCACATCCCAGATTTTTATCTGTACTCACTGGACAAATACATCTGAAGTCCAAGGCACCTGATCCTGTCAACATTTCTATATGCAGTTCAATACTGCATGAGTACCCCAGGTTAGTATGGAGCTGGTATTGTGTGGGCTTTTACATGGGTTTGGCAATCTGCAAGGGTTAGGGGTATGGGTCACCATTTAGTAACCTGTTTATCCACACAAACCTGCCTTTCAACAAATCATCAAAATATATCTTGGCTAACCCCACAAACTGTACAGTTAGTAGAGTCTGAAGCATAAGGAAAGGCGACGTACGGCCTCCGACTCTGGTTCTGCTGCGGTACCCGTACCAAAGGCATGGTCAAGGCCCTGTCCCAGATGCAGCACACTGCTGCTCGCTGGATCACAGGTTGTTTCCGCACAACCCCCATAGGGGCCACGGAATGTCTTGCTGCCCTGTTGCCTATGCCGCAGGTGTTGCGCCGCTTGGCCGACAAGAGCTGTCTTTGGACGGCTACCTTGACGCGCACCCACCCTGTCCGAGCCGTCTTGGAAGGGGACCTCGTGGGAGACACCCCCCGGCATCCGCTGGGGCTTCAGGCCCTCCCGCCTGTTGCCCATCGCAAGATTGTGTCCCCTGCAGCGGACGTGGTCACCGTCTGCTCTCTCTCTGGGGAGCCCTTCGAGGCCTTTGGCCCCGAGAGCCAACCTGGGGACCGCCTAGTAGATCTGTTTGCAGACAGACTCCACCCTCACCGTCCACCCCCCAAAGGGACGGACGAGCGCAAAGAATATGTCGACCGTCTGGATCGCGTCTTGGCTGAGGCCAGGGCCGACCCAGATTGTCTCATTGTGGGCTGTGATGGGTCAGTACCCAAAACCGCCCACCAGGCCTCGGCGGCCGCCCTGGTGTTCCGTGGAAACCAGGAGATCCGTCGAGTTACTGCATTCCTCGGTCACACGTCAGCGACTGACGCTGAACACAGAGCCCTCCACCTTGGAGTGTCGGCGGCTGTGGCCGCTGGATGCAAAAGGGTGGTCGTCTTCTCGGACGCCCTCGCGCTTGCTGACGCGTGGGTGGACTGCTCCCCAACGGGGGGTCAGCAGCACGCCCTCCGGCTGTGCCATCTCTTGCGCCCCTAGCTCAAACTGAGCCAGGACCGCCAGGTCCACCTGTGGTTTGTCCCCTCCAAAGCGGAGTGGGCGGTTCACAAACAAGCTCATGATGTGGCTACGTCGCTTCGACTGCCCTTGGGGATCTCCCCCAAGGCCACTCGCAACTGGCTGATCGCCTCCTTCCAGGAGACGGCGGAGAAAGATTGGGTTGCTCGCTTTGCGAACCCCAAGTACAGAGGGACAAGCTTCCTGGACCTGAGGGCCCAACGGAAGACCCCTGCAACGCCCACCGCCTCTGGCTGCGGGCCTTGGCTCAAGGAGACTGCATACGACTGCAGATTGATGGCCCGACTATGTCGGTGCATCACGGCGCATGCCCCCATTGGGAGCTACCGCGACCGCTTCTTTCCCAGTGAGGATACTCACTGCACGTGCCCCCCCCGGCCCTTCCAGGACCGGGACCATCTGCTCCGCGTGTGCCCCCACGTGAAGCGCAAGAAACATTGGCAGGGTCCGCGATTCATCGCGGACCTTGTCGAGCTTCTCGAGGCGAACCTGCGCGCATTTGCCTTTGCCCCCCCGGAAGGGTGGGATCCAGGATGAGGGTCACGCGCAGGGCGTATGACCCCCGTCTGGTGGCTTGGTGCGTCTGATGGACCGCCGAACGCTTGCTCGGTCTTCGAGCCTGCAACGCCTCAGTCGGTAACTCCGAACCTCGGGTTCGTCGCTGGCAAGGCTGGGGGGCCCGCTGGATGGCGGGTACCATCCCATATGTGGGGCGGCTAAGCGGGGAGGGGCTGTACTCAGGCAACTGAGGGGCTCCAGACCCTGTCGGGCCTTATGGCTGGCGGGTTGGTCAACCTGCGGGAAGGCCTATAATCCTCATTTCCGGCCGGCGCGTCAGTGGGCGCGCATGACTAATAGGGGCCATGCTGGAGTTGCGTGGGGGTAGGAGGCGGTGTGGGTTAGTATGTGCCGTTGGGAGTGCCGGCGTGCTGGTTCGGGGAGGCGCCTGAGCGCCCTCAGCCTGTATTCCGGCCATGCGCACCGCTCGAAAGAGCGGCACACCGGCCTTCACGCACTCGTGTGCATTATCGGGGCTGTAGCTTCCCCTCCAACTTACGTCGTATACCCGCAATCTCATGTAGTAGATAGCCATGGACTGCGCCCGTGCACCACGTTAAATATTGTTGAACAAAAAAAAAAAAAAAAAAAAAAAAAAGAAGCATAAGGAAACACAATGAAGAGAGTAAGACAGAACCAATGCTCAATGGCCACTTCTCATAAACCTGATGGATCTACAAAAACTTCTACAAGAATTACAACAGCCTTAAAATAGAAAGCATTAAAAATGGTGAGGACAGTATTGCCTCAAAAGAAGCAAAGGGTCTGATTGGGGATAATATCTTTGTTGGGATTATGTATACAAGAGTATACAGGCAAGCCAAGGCAGTTAACAAGCCTAGGGAGATGGAATACAAGTCCTAAGCTTAAGGTTAGGGTTAGGATCTGCCACTGGCAGAATCCAACACAGCCACAGGGAATAATATTAATTCCCAAGCTGTTACCCTTAATAGACTGGCCAAGACTACAAAGACTGCCAAGACTGTCTCCTATGCTATCCAGGGAACCCCCTATAATATACAATGATAGACAAGTCTATCTGGAGAATTATATAGGGGATATGACATAGTTATTCCATTATTAACTGGTACAGGGGTCTATTACAGAATACCTCCTTTATGTATTAAAGGAGCGCATTACACTATACCTCCTAACTGTGTAGTATAAATATTGCACATCATGTAGGAGATGATAATAACATTCCTCCCTGTGGCAGACTCCCTCACTCACTAGCCTTTGAGATTAAACCTCATCTTCTTAACCTTGCCCTTAACTCTTCCTGTCACTGTTCAGCACTCCATTCCCAACAATCTTTGTCATCAATCAAAACAACAGGAACTGCTGCTGAATCAGCTAGTAATGAGAGCAATGAGCCAACTATAATTCTCAATGAGCAAACTGATACTAAGGAAAGTTCAGATGCTGAGCTCAGTATACCACGTAATTTCTACAATTTTCATAAAAGCAGGTGCTCATGAATTATTTTCAAACCATTTGAAGAAGAACTGGAACACACAAATCTATGCCTTTTTCCAGCCAATTCCACACATTGACTATGACAATGGACAAAGGTTCCATGAATTCACCTGTGCTGCAAAAGGCTGTCACAAGAAAATCCAATGCTATCTGGAATATAAGATGCCAAATCAACTAGCAACTTGTGAAAGCACACCAAGGTATGCTGGGGTGTAGACACAGTTAATGCTGCAGACCAAACAAAGAATGCTTCTGAGGCTCAGTCATTTGTAAATCTGGGGCACAAAAATCAGCAGTTTTTGAAAGGGCCAGGAAGGACAACATCACCTACTCATGCCAGCAACATACCAAAATGGAAAGAAAGTTTGTTCAACATGTTGATTAATAATAGTACCTCATCTTAGTTGTTGGTGATGGAGTTGAAATTGTCCACTGGGTTGCTGAGAGTGCCCAGCACTTCTACATTGTAAAAGATCATGGCTTTCAAAGGTTGATGAAAACTGGTAGGCCAGGATATTACCTACTATCACCATCCACAGTGACTTGTGATGCTGGAATGGTCAAAATGTGCAAGGTAGAACTCACAAGTCAAAACTCGCAAGTTGAAACTTGCAACTTGAACCTTGCAAGCCAAGACCTGCAAGTTTCGGCTTGCTAGGTCCAAGTTGCAAGTTTTGACTTGCAAGTTCCAGCTTGCAAGTTTTGACTTGGGAGTTCCAACTTTCAAGTCTCCACTTGTGAGCTCCAACTTGCAAGTGCTGACTTGCAGCTTCCAGCTTGCAAGTTTTGACTTGGGAGTTCCACCTTGCAAGTTTCAACATGCGAGTTTTGACTTGTGAGCTCCAACTTGCAAGTTTTGACTTGGGAGTTCCAACCTGCAAGTTTTGGCTTGCACATTTTGACTTGCAAGTTTTGTCCACCTTCAAGTTTCCACTTGCAAGTTCCAGTTTGCAAGTTTCCACTTGGGAGGTCCAACTTGCAAGCGCCAACTTGCAAGTTTTTACTTGCCTGTGCCAACTTGCAAGCTTTGACTTGTAAGTTTTGACTAGCAAGATTTGACTAGAAAGTTTTGACTAGCAAGATTTGACTAGAAAGTTCCAGCTTGCTACTTTCCACTTGAAAGTTCCTGCTTGCAAGTTCCAACTCCCAAGTTCCATCTTCCAAGTTCCAACTTGTGAGTTTCGACTTGCGAGTTCATCCCTGCAATTTCCATCTTGAAAGTAACAACTTGCAAGTTCCAGCTTGCAAGTTCCATCTTGCATGTTCCAACTTTTGAGTTTTGGCTTGCAAGTTCCACCTTGCAAGTTCCCGCTTCCACGATGGAACTTGCAAGTTGGAACTTGCACCTTGCACCTTGCAAGCTTGAACTCCCAGGTCAAAACTCCATGATGGAACTTGCAAGTTGGACTGTGGAAGATGGAACTTGCAAGATGGAACTTGCAAGATGGAACTTGCCAGTAGGAACTTGCATGTTGGAACTTGGAAGATGGACCTTGCAAGGTGGGACTTGCAAGCTGTAGCTTGCAAGCAGGAAATTGCAAGTGAAAACTCGCAAGATGGAACTTGTAAGTTGGAACTTGCAAGATGGGACTTGTAAGCTGTGACTTGTAAGTTGGAACCTGCAAGAGGGAAATCGCAAGTCAAAACTTGCAAGATGGAACTTGCAAGATGGAACATGCAAGATGAAACTTGCAAGTCAAAACTTGCAGGCTGGAACTCACAAGCTGGAACTTGGAAGTCAGAACTTGGAAGTTGGAGCTCGCAAGTCAAAACTCCCAAGTCAAAACCGGCAAGTTGGAACTGGCAAGTTGGAACTCACAAGTCAAAACTTGCAAGCTGGAACTTGCAAGTTGGAACTCACAAGGCAAAACTTGCATGTCAAATTTTACAAGTGAAAACTTGCAAGTAGTGACTTGTAAGCTGGAACTTAAGTTGGTACTTGCAAGTCAAAATTTGGACCTTGGAAGTTGTAGCTTGGAACTTCCAAGTCAAAACTTGCAATTTAGATCTCACAAGTGGGAGCATGCAAGTTGGAACTCACAAGCTGAAACTTGTAAGTGGAAACTTGAAGGTGGACAAAACTTGCAAGTTGAAGCTCGCAAGCTGGAACTTGCAAGCTGGAACCTGCCTGTCAAAACTTGCAAGTTGAAACTTGCAGGTTGCAGCTCGCACATCAAAACTTGCAAGGTGGAACTCACATGTAAAAACTTGCAAGTTGGGACTTGCAAGTCAAAGGCCAGGGTGGACCCAGACTGCCTCATTGTGACCTGCAATGGGTCCATCCCCAGAACTGCCAACCAAGCCGTGGTGGCTGCCATTGTCTTCACAGGCAAGCAGGAGGTCCGCTGCATCACAATGGTTGCTGGTCAAGTCATCTCGCCCAATGCTGAACACTTGGCCCTCCAGATGGGAGTGTCTGCGGCTTTGTCTGTAGGATGCAAATGTCTGGTGGTCTTCTGCGATTCCCTCACAGCCATCAAGTTGTGGCTGGACTGCTCCCCCAGAGGGGGTCAATGTTACACCCTCCAGGAGTGCCGTCTTCTGTGCCCCTGGCTCGAATGAGTCCAGGACCACTCCATCCACCTGTGGTATGTCCCTTCCAAGCAGAAGTGGATGGTCCACAAGCTCGCTCACAACTTTGCAATGTCGCTCAAGGGGCCACTCAGGGGGTCTCCATGCATGTCATGCAATTGGCTGCTGGCCTCATTTGAGGAGCTGGCACAAATGAACTGGCGGATCTGCTTTTGGAACCCCAAGTACTGAGGGAAGAACTTTCTGGACCTCCAGGCCCAGCGCAAGACTCCCACCATGCCCATGACCTCTGGCCATAGCCCTTCGCTCAAGGAAATGGCTGGTAACAGCAGCTTGACAGCGTGGCTTTGCTGCTGCATTACGGTGCATGCTCCCATAGGGAGCTATTGCAACCACTTCATCCCTAGTGAGGATACTCACTGCACCTGCCCCCCTTGGCCCTTCTCAGACTGCAACCATCTGCCATGGGTGTTCCCTCACCTGAAGCGTAAGAAACACTGCCAGGGACCACATTGAACTGTGGACTTGGTAGAATTTCTAGAGGCAAACCCCCGCATGTTTGCCTTTGCCCCCCACAAGGGGTGGGATCCAGGATGAGGGACATGCACAGGGCGTATGACCCCATCTGTTGGCCTGGTGTTTTTGTTGCACTGCCAAACATTTGCTCTGGTTGCTGGAGCCGCATACACTTCTCACTTGGTAACACCAAACCTCATGCTAGTTGCTGGCAAAGTCAGGGAGCCTCTCGTGAGAGAGGTAACGCCCCTTCGGAACTTGCATAAAGATTGCACACTTTGTAGGAGATGAATATAACATTCCTCCCTGTTGCAGACTCTCCTCACAAACTTGTCCTTGAGATAACTTCTCCATCTAAACTGTTCATCAGACATCCTGCTGCCTATTACAGGTCCTTCATTTTCCCAACCCTATCAGCTCCTGCAATGCCACATGACCATCGATACACACCTTCAGGGGCATAGGTAGAGTGGTCTGGAATAGGTCAGATTTCAACACTTTGCATCAGATGACTCTACATGTTTACATCTATTCCAGCATCAAGTGAAAGGGAGACACCAGCATCGGAAGTGTTGGCCATATTGAGTGTTGGGTCTGGAAACCCAATGGAAACCCAAAGAATAGATGCCCTATGCTTTTCCGTCCCCATTGGGCATAGGTCAGTCTGAAAAGAAAAAAAAACAACATGTGCATGGACCTTCCACAGGACCCTGGAACGTATAAGAAGCCCCAGGAGTTAAGATAT
This sequence comes from Tricholoma hemisulphureum, assembly GCA_964034925.1. Taxonomy (NCBI): domain Eukaryota; kingdom Fungi; phylum Basidiomycota; class Agaricomycetes; order Agaricales; family Tricholomataceae; genus Tricholoma; species Tricholoma hemisulphureum. The sequence continues at coordinate 168,513 of OZ035931.1, forward strand.
GTTTTGATAACTTTCCGACCCCCCTACATAATGGACTAGTAGTTGAATGGATGTATTATAGTAGTTAGCTTACCAATAAGTATTGAGGGTTGGTGGACTCTGAGGAGAAAGCTGACCCATGGGTGTCTATTTAAGTTGTAATCCCACATGCACCCCAAAACCTTCTGTTCTCCTATGTGTTAGAATCTTGCATCTTGGCTGGTGAAAACTACTGACCTTTGCCCAACCCTAACTGTTGTTCACCACCCCTACAGCCTTGCATAGGCATCCTCAGTATTGGACACAACCCCAATGTATGTTGTCCTACAAGCATATGAAACAACACTTTGATGAGTGACCTGAACCTGAGAGCATGAGCAGAAGGTGTTAGTCACATAATGAAGGTGTGTTCTTGTAGTATGCAACATAACTAAGAAGCCAACAGCCAGCTCTGTGGTCAGAGAGCGGGCTTGGATTGTTGCCCCACACACATTGTGCCATTCTGCATCATTCACCTCACCTGCCACCATGCACCATCCCAACCACCCTGCACAATTCTGCCTTGTGCACCATGCCTCCCTTGCACCATTCTGCCTCATGCACCACACCTGCCCTGCCACTCAACTAGCACCATTCCACTTTGTACACCATGCCTCCTGTGCACCATTCCATGTCATGCACCATGCCTGCAACCATGCACCATCCCGACCACCTTGCACCATTCTGCATCATGCACCATGCCTCCCTTGCACCATTGCCCACCTTGGCATTGCACTCCACATCATGCACCATGCCTACCACCATGCATCATTATTACTATGCACCATCCTGCCTACCTTGCACACCATGCCTGCCACAGTTCACCATTCCACCACCCCTTGAACCATTCTCTACCTATGTATGCATGGACCATGAAATGCCATATTTTACCAATCATAGTACCTTATATTTGTAATTATGTATACATTCCTAACACTAATTCTGTAATACACTACTACTTGCAGCTAGCATGATTCACTTCATACTCTCAACTATTAAGTTAGATGTGATTTCAATATACCTAGGGACATCTGACCACATCTGTGAGAAGTGTTCCCAAAGGGAATGTCCCAACTGCCCTTTTGTTTTCCACCACTGCTTCTGCCATGTCAGATAACATAGAACCCAAGACATCTCTTCTGACAATAATGTGACTTCTCATGAAAATGAATCACTCATGCTCTTGATTTTCACCACTCAACATGTAGCAAATCTTGAGGCTCCATGTTCTTCTCCATCTCTTTGACACTTCCTGTTGCATTGGTATAAATCTTCCATATCCACAACACCTTCTTCTTCCCCTCTGATGTGCCTTGTTCCACCTCAGTAAGCTCACGCTTGTCAGCATACATAAGTAATAGAGAGCGGTCATGTGGTCCTGGGGTGGGAATCTTTTTCGCCGTGGGATACTGACACTAAGCATGACAAATCAATGCTCAAATACATATGGCGAGCATAGCGAGCTTGGCTAATTAACATTTTTCCCATGCTTCACCTGGCAATTTTTCGAGCACTTTCTTTGCATTTTCTCTATCTTCTGTGCATCTTTTCTTGGGCTGATTGGATTTTCCAACTGCTCTGTGCCTTGGACTCTTTTCCAGCTTGGGTCTGTTTGGCTCCTTGGGGTGTCTACTCTCTGTGCATCTTTTCTTGGGCTGATTGGATTTTTCAACTCCTCTGTGCCTTGGGCTCTTTTCCACTTTGGGTCTGTTTGGGTCCTTGGGGTGTCAGTAGACCAAGGTGAGGCTGCTGTGAAGTCCTACCTCCCTGGCCTCTCTTTTTCAACAAAGGAGTGTCTGCCAGTTGCTTAGTGGCCAAATATTTTTGGTCCTGGACCTCTCTCAGAGCTACAGTGTGTAGGGAGATTGGGCTGGCGGGTTTACAGTTGCCTCCCCTTCCTTTATTGGACCCCCTCTCTTCTTTTTGGTTATACAGTTGTTACTCTGGCTGCAACATGTAGATTTTGTTTTTCTTCTGTCTTGAAAAAAGAGCCTTATCATCTTTTAGGGTTCTGACTCCTCCCAATACTCCCCAACGTGTCCGAACTGCTGCACAGCAAGATGAACGTGACAGACGTGTACTGGACAGTCCCAGTCATCACCGGACTCCACATCATGTCCGTATGATGCACATGGCCCAGCCACCACTTCCACTCCCTCCCCCTGTTCATCCTGGCCCTATGAATGATCCTTTTGCTGCACCTGCACCTGCACCTGTATACAACCATCTTCCTCCTCATTTGGCACAGCAGTTAGCTGCACTCCCTCCTTTTCCAGCCCAGCCAACATGTCGTGGTCGTGGTCGTGGTCATGGTCATGGTCATGGTCATGCTCCTGCCCTAGCTCCTGCTCCTGCTCTAGCTCCTGCCCCTGCTCCAGCCCCTGCGCCTGGCCCAGCTCCTGCCCCTGCTGCTCCTTTACTACAGCCTGTTATCAATCCACTGGCTGCTGCATATAACCATTTGCCTGTACAGTTGGCACAACAATTGGCTGCATTGCCTCCTCTTCCATTTCTGGCTGCACCTTTTTTAACCCTCCTGCTCTTGCTCCTGCTCCTTTTATTCCTGCTCCACCTGTTCCTGCTATCAATGCTCTTCCTCCACCTGTAGGTCAAACTACTTTTTTATAGACTAATCTAATTTCACTCTTTCAGCCTGCCCCTCCTGCTCCTCCTGCTTTTGATCCCCCTGTTCCTGCTGCTCCTATTCCTGCTCCCCCTGTTCCTGTGGCCAATAATTTCCCTCCTCCAGTATGCCAAAGTTGATACCATTTTATTACTGACTAATCTAATTCTACAATTTTAGCCTGCTCCTCTAGCTCCTGTTCCTTTGGCACCTCCTGCACTGTTACCTCCTGCACGTCAACCTTTTAGTCCAGATTGGCCTGTTCATAATCTGGGTAGAATGGATGTACAATGTCCTAATTGTCATGCTCTGCACTGGATGGCAGAGCGTCTTATAAAATCCTCCAATGCTCATCCTAAGTTTGGCATGTGCTGTTTTAGTGGAAAGATCATCTTGCCGCCACTCCATCCACCTCCTCCTGAGCTTTGGCAGTTGCTTACTGCCCAGGATCATGTCTCCAAGAATTTCAGAGACCATATACGCACCTACAATAATGCTCTAGCCATGACATCTCTTGGTCGTAGGATGGAGGAGCATGAGAATCTCAATCTCAATGATGGCGCCGGTCCTTATGTCTTTAGCCTACATGGTGAACTTTCACATAAGAGTGGATCTCTTTTGCCAGCTGAAGGAGAGGCCCCTGTCTATGCTCAGCTCTACATCTATGATCTTGCTGATGCTGTCAACTTTAGAAGGGCTAATACCTGGAACCAAAATCTGGATCATCAGACTTTGGTCACTCTTCAGGATATGATCTACCACCATCATCCAGCTGTCCAGATGTACAAGCAGGCCTATGAGCTAACAAGGAATATGCCTCCAGAGCAGCAGTGCAAGATCATTTTGCGCTTTGACCAAAGCTGTGACCGCCGTCGCTACAACCTTCCTACTGCAGCCACTGATGAGATTGCAGTCATTCTTCCAGGTGATGGTGATCAGCCAGAGGCAGTCCGGGACATCGTTCTCTACCACAGGCATGGCCCCCCACTTCAGCGCATCACAGATGCTCATCCACTCTATCCTGCTCTTCATTATGTCCTACTGTTCCCTACTGGCCAGCTTCAATGGTATCCTCACATTGAGTATGCAGCTGTGGAAAATCCCAATGCCATGGGTGGTGATGAAGGAGGTGGTCAAAGGGGCCGTAAGCATGTTACCAAGTCAGAGTTCTATCGTTATCGCCTGCATCCTCGACCTCCTGCTATTGAGCCTCAGCACCTCTTCCTCAGTGGAAAGCTCTTCCAGGAGTTTATTTGTGATCAGTGGGCAATGGCAGAGCAGGAAAGGCTTCGCTTCATAAAAATGAACCAGAACACTATTCAGGGCGAGGTCTATGCTGGATTGGCAGATGCTATTGCTGCAAATGTAGATGCCAATGCTGAGTCTCTGGGTCAAAGAATTATTTTACCTTCTTCTTTTTCTGGAAGTACACATCACATGCAGCAGCTTCTCCAGGATGCAATGGCCATCAATCATTGCTTTAAAGGAGGTGATCTCTTCATGACCATCACAGCAAATCCTAAATGGCCAGAGATTGTAAATGAGCTTGGTCGCATCTGATCGCCCTGATGTGGTTGTTCGTGCATTCTTTGCAAAGCAGAAGCAGATCATAAAGGACATAGAGGCTGGCATCATCTTTGGAAAGGCCCTTGGATATGTGTTTACCATTGAGTACCAGAAGCGTGGTCTCCCACATATGCACTGCATCATCTTTCTCCATCCTGATTTCAAGCTCCACACTCCTGAGCAGATAGACAGCCTTCTCTCTTCAGAGTTTCCTGAGGACAATCCTGAGCTATTGGAGAAGATCAAGAAGTTCATGGTTCACAGTCCCTGTGGTGCTGATAATCCAAATGCTCCATGCATGCAGAATGGCAGATGCTCCAAAAGCTTCCCCAAGCCTTTCAGAGATCAGACCTCGGTTTCTGAGGATTCCTATGCTTCCACTAGGCATCGGGACACTGGCCACACACATAACATTCAGGGGAAGCAGGTTGACAATCACTGGGTTGTCACTTTCTGTGCCTATCTCATCTGGAAGTATGACTGCCACATCAACATAGAGTCCATTGCCTCCATCAAGGCTCTTAAGTATATCTTCAAGTATGTGTACAAGGGCCATGACCACACCACCATGCAGTTTGGAACCTGCAATGATGAAGTCAGGCAGTACTTGGATGCTCGCTACATCTCATCCTGTGAGAGCATCTGGCGTCTCTTTCAGTTCCCTATGCATGGCATTTCCCCCAATATTGTCAGGCTTCAGGTGCACCTTCCAGGTCAGCAGTATGTCACTTGGAATCAGAATAGCACACGGACCATCCAGGATGTTGTGGAACAGGCTTCAACACGTGATACCACTCTCACAGCCTATTTCAAGGCAAATGTGCAGTTTACAGAGGTTGCTCAGGATGTGCTCTATCAGGACTTTCCCTCAAAGTTTGTGTGGGACCAGAAAAACTGCAAGTGGAAGCCCAGGCAGCAAGGGTTTGCAGTGGGGAGAATGTACTATGCTCAGCCCACTGCCGGTGAACGCTTCTATCTCTGGCTTCTTCTTACTGCTGTCAAGGGAGCAATTTCCTATGAGGACCTTTGCACTTTCCAGGGCACTACTGCTCCCTCATTCAGAGAGGCATGCTTGGCACGGGGTCTTCTGGAGGATGATCAGGAGTGGGTGCAGTGTTTGGAAGAAGCAAAGTCTATGGCAACAGGTCGTCAGCTCCGTAGTCTTTTTGCCACCATCCCTCGTGAATGTGCTCCCTCTGATCCTGCCCACCCCCGGAACACATACTGGCCCAACATCTGTGATGATCTGCGCTACCAGCTTCAACACAACAACATCCGCATCAACCCCACAGATGTCCAGGATTATGGTCTCTTTCTCATTGATGAAATCCTCAAGTCCTCAAACAGATCCCTTCAGAAGGATTGGCCGCACATGCCTCACTCTACTCAGAACTGGGAAGTCAACTTGGAAAACAGGCTTATCATGGAGCAGCGCAGATATGATGTGGAGGAGCAGGCAGTGTTGGCAGCAGAGAATGAGTTCTTCCTTCATGGCCCAGGTGGCACTGGCAAAACCTATGTCTACAACACCCTCTGTCATCGACTTCGTTCTGAGGGGAAGATTGTTCTCTGTGTTGCATCTTCTGGGATTGCTGCACTGTTGCTCTCAGATGGCCGCACTGTCCATTCCTCCTTCAACATTGTTCCATCAAACATCAATGAGTCCACCACCTGTTCTATCTCCAGAGGTACACTCAAAGCTGGCCTCCTAAAGCAAACTGATCTAATCATTTGGGATGAAGCCATTATGCAGCATCGTCACATTTCTGAAGCTGTTGACCGTACTCTGAGGGACATTCATGAGGTTGACCAGCCATTTGGTGGAATCACTGTGGTTTTTGGAGGAGACTTTCACCAGATCCTGCCTGTGATTGAGAGGGGTTCCCGACCTCAGATAGTGGGGGCATCCTTGCAGCGCTCTGTTCTCTGGCACCACATCAAGGTCCTCCATCTTAAAATCAACATGCGCCTCAACACAGCCAATGCTCAGGAGCGAGACTTTGCACAGTGGCAGCTGGAGGTAGGAAAGGGTGGTCATACAGATGAGAACTGCAACATCACTCTTCCTGAGCATTTCAAGTGTGCTGAGAACACTGTGTCATCTCTCATTGACACCATCTATCCTGGGATCTCCAACCCTCATCAGCATCCAGATGAATACTTCTCACAGAGGGTGATCCTGGCCTGCCGCAATGATGATGTGGATGACTTGAACCATACTGTGCTTCAGAAGTTTCCTGGACAGGAGTGAGTGTTTCATAGTGTGGATTCCATTGTCAATGATGGGGATGATGAACTGTTGTATCCTACAGAATACCTCAACTCTCTGAATTGCTCAGGTCTACCATTGGCACACTTGGCTCTAAAGGTGGGCTGCCCTGTGATGGTGTTGAGAAACCTGAATTTGGAGGGAGGAGTATGCAATGGAACTCAAGGAATTGTGACAAGGATGAGGAACATTGTATTGGAGGTACGGCTGATCACTGGAGATCATGCTGGAGAGAAGATATTCAAGCCTCGGATGTGACTTCAGCCGATGGAGGGACAGCTGCCTTTTAGAATGAATCGGTTCCAGTTTGCAGTTTGACTCTGCTTCTCTATGCTGATTAACAAATCACAGGGACAGTCAGTGTGGCATGTAGGATTGGACTTTCGGAGTCCAGTGTTTACACATGGGCAGTTTTATGTGGCAGTGTCTCGGGTGAAGTCTGTGCATAACATCAAGGCAATATGGGGGAGTGAAAGTGAAAATGGGATGACGAAGAATATTGTTTATAATGAAGTACTATCAGATTAATGTATATATTGATCTAGAAATAGTTTTAACTGTAGATAAGAAAGGACAAAGTAAAATTGTACATAGCTACTAATTTTGTATTAATTTCCTATTGATTTCCTATTTACTATGACACCTCTTACACACAGGCAGGGGCCTTTGGTCCCTGACTGTGTTGACAAGATGAGTCAAGGACGCGAGCAGGGGGTTCGGGGGGCGCAGCCCCCTGACAAGCTGAAGAAGCGAGCTGGAGGAGTGACACGAGCGAAGCAAGAAGAGCACCGGAGGCGCGCTTCAGAAGCTTGTCTGTCAGATGTAAGAGTCTCATTTGTCAGCCTGTCTTTCTGAGAAGGACACCCAATGACACCAGAGCAGAACAAGCCACTCAGTATTCTTCACCACTAGCTTCAATGTGGGCTTGGATTGTTGCAATTGAATTGCATGCACAAGTATTGGCCAATTGTCCATGAACAAAGTGATCCTCATCTGTAGGTACTTCCAAAGATAACTGAGAGCATTGTGTGCTTGAGAATGGCATAATTCCCACTCCAGCTCTGCCAAATGCATGTCAAATCTGACCTGGGTGCCGATCTGAGAAGGGATCCATAAGGCACAGTTTTGAGGAGCACTGGCTGCCACCTCAGCTACCTCAGTCATCCTTTGCAAGGCAACCACTTTGGGAATGTAGAGTTGTTGTTTAGTGGTCCATCCATTAATTTCCCATTGAAGGGCATTACTTTGGAGCTGGACCTGGGTAAGTTGTTGATCTTGAGAGTGAAGCCATACTTTCCCCATTTCAACCTTTAGCGCCTATCATGTTTGTTTTTAGTAAATCAGAAATTGTGATATATACAAAGCATACTGCACAGCTTCAATTTTTATTCCCATAGATATTAATACACTGGGAGACACAATGTCATCCAATGGAATGTCATGGCCCTCTAATAGCTTTTTCTCTTTTGCTTCTGATAGCTGGTGTCGGATAGTCACTTGGGCAAGTACTTTACACTCCCCCACCTAACCCAATCGGAATCCAAACAGAACACTTGGAATCTGATCAGAATCCAAACGGAATGCTTGGATTCCTAGGAGTCCATTTGGACTGAGCTAGGAAATTTACTGGCAGAAAAGCCTGCTAAATTTCCGTTCCTAGTCCGAGTTCAGTCCGAACGGAGTCCTAGCAGAGTCTGAGCAACAGTGCTCAGACTAGGATTTCCTAGCCTGGAGTCTGTTAGGACTCCACCCAGAAACCACACGGAACATTAGGAATGTTAGGAACATAGTTGGTCCTTATTACATAATGCGTAGGAAAAAGAAGTGTTCACACAAGGGATCGAACACTTACACTCACGGGTAAGTATTTGTAAGCAACACCATAACATTTAACCACTAGGCCATAAGGTCTTGGTTGGTACATGGGCCTTTAGGCTTGACATACCATTAGGGTTCGGCAGGGGTTCGGGTGACCTGCACGGGAGCACGGGTACAGGAGGCCACGGGTACGGGTATGGCAGGACATTAGCATACCTGCGACCCATAGCACCTCTCCAACAGTAGAAATGGGAGGGTTTATATACCCCGGGATGCGCATGGCCTTGTGTGCACACAGTAATCATGTCTTCATTGATTGTTGACGCGTTATTTACATATATTTATAATCATTGTGACCCGCCCACAAATTGTTACTAACTTTGAAAGTTACTAGACCTGATGATGACGATGAACCCCCCCTGCCACTGCCACACGCCCCTGCTCATGGGGCGGCTTGGTGGGATGAAGCAAGCCAGATCGACGATGGACGACGAGGACAAGGATGGGACAACACAACAATGGCAACAAAAGCAAAAAAAGGCCCAAGAGACGTCATCGACGTCTCTTGGACCATTGGTAAGTTTTTTCTTCTCATTTGATTCTTTTGTTACCAACAATCTTCTCATAGGTATTAACTAGAACTACTGGCAACAACAACAACCACGGCAACAGGACGACGATGCCAGCCCTGCACCCGCCACACACCGCTGCGAGCCCCTGCTCGTAGGGTGGATTGTGGGTGCTATGAAGATGGAGATATCAAAACAACAAACTGGGGGGGGCATGATGGGAACGACGGAGAGGCAAGAGGGGGACAACGACAGGGGGACAACGACGGGAACGAGGGCGGGGCATGACGAGGAGGAGGGGGGAACATCGACAAGAGGCAAAGCCAACGAAAAGGCCCAAGAGGCCGCATTGTTGGTAAGTTTTTTTCTTTCTTGTTTCCCCAATTTATTACTAACAGTCTTTTTTAGGTGCTAACTAAACCTGCTGATGACGAGCACCACACCACACCACACCTATAATCACCGCTGCGAGCCCCTGCTCACAGGGTGGATCGTGGGTGCTCACCAGGGGGGTGGGACTATGACGATGACAACCAGACGATGACGCCACGGAACGACAAGGGGGGGGGATGAGGAGGGAATGACAGCAGAACAACAATGACAGGACCAGGACAACCAGGACGACGACCAGATGACGACCAGATGACGACACCATGGGACGACAAGGAGGGGGGTGAGGGGAGGTGGGGACGATGGCCCCAACCTGCCCCCGCCACTGGGCTGTAAGTTCATTATTTTTCTTGTCTTTTTTTAATATTCCTACTCAACTAATGTTACTAGCATGAAGTCATGACCACCACTGTGGTAGGGTCAGTTGTCCTATTGGTCAACTTACCCTTCCCATAGATTTTATTCCAGTCCCACTGCCAGCACCAATTATCAAGAGTTATCGTATACATTTACCTCCACCATGCTTTTATCTATATTTTGTGTTGCTAACATCATTTAATTATTTTCTAGTTCATTGATAATCCTTGAGAACACCATGGTAACCACACGATGCATCAATCTCACTGATGATCAATGGATCGGTACTGGATCTTGAGTTGTGACCCCTTAATTAACCTTTTTTATTTTATTTTTGGTAAAAGCTAGTCAACATCCAGATCAATGGGCCAACCAGCTGGACGGTAGGGTCGAGAGACTTCATTTGGTGGCTCTCCACACTTGCTGGGGGGACAAGTTGTGTTCTGCAAATAGAGACTCCCATCAACGAGCCTTTCCCCGAGTCATTCCCAGCTGTGAAACCCCAAGATGAGGATCTGGCATGCTTCTTTCGTGTTTCATCAGTATCCCTTACAGTTATTTATCAGCTTCTTTTATGGCTTATCTTTTCTTGTTGTTTGGTCCCTTCGATGCAAGAGAACGTGTGTGAGGGAGTTGTTTGTAGTGTTCTCAACCTGTTTTTGTACTTAAGGTGCACTCCCACCTTCAAATGGAGTTGTCTTTTCGGATCCACTTACCTGAAGTCCTCCAAAATTTCCACCTAGCTCAAGATTATTTCTCTCCCCAAGTTTTACTTCAAGTCTACATATTTACGAAGTTAAGTACTCAAGTTTCATTACTCCAATCACTTGATCTAGTGTTGATCGCGTTCCCGATCACTTTTCGATCACACCACACACCCCACACATTTCATAGTCAATTCCAGGCATTGTCGCACTCGACTGCACCATTTTCTATCACTTTTGTTGGCTCTCGCTTACCCCATCCCTCATGATGTGATGACCTTGTCAATGATTTACCAACAGACTGTTGACCCTGCCACACCACCCCCCTGTTGCTTGCAAACGCAATCGAAGGGTCAAGCAACTGGAAGGTAGGGTTGAGAGGTCATGTTGAAGTGCTCTCCACACTTGCTGGGGGACAAGTCGTGTTCCATAAATAGAGAGCCTTGATGATCCACCCCTCCCCGAGATATTCCCAGTCTGTGACACCCCAAGACAAGGAGTAGACTATGCCAAGCCTGTACCATGCGCCGCCTAGCCACCACTCTTCTTACAGGACTCATCAAAATTTCTCAAAACGGTCTCTTCTCCTCCCTTTTCGCTTACTTTCTTGCTGTTTGGCCCCATCGACGCAAGAGAATGTGTGCGATGGGATTGTTTGTAGCTTCTTACATCTGATTGTATAAAGGTGACCTGCCACCTCTCTAATGCAGTATTGAATCATATCTGATCCTTTTTGATCCCACCTTTTTTGTTCCCCCCTCTGAGTCTCATTCAACGAGCTCAAGGCTTGTCCATTCCTTCTTTCCTCCCAATTATCCCACTCTTGCTTACCCCACTCCTTGCGATGTGACAACCTCGTCAATGAGACCTCCAGCAGACCATTGACCCTGCCACACCATCCCTTGCTGACCCCATCCCCTGCTCCCCTGTTGCTCCCCATCCCTTGCTTCCCCATTGCTCGCTGGCCCATCTCTTGCTGACCTTGACCCTTGCTTCCCCATCCCCTGCTGACCCCGTCCCTTGCTCCCCCATTGCTTGCCCCCCCCCTTGCTTGCTGACCTATTCTGTAGGAAAACCGCTTCCACTTGGACAACACTCGGACTCATTAGGAATTGGACTTGCAAACTTTGTTATTTTTCTCAATCTGAGCTCGGACTTTGCTAGGATTCCGCTCGGACAACACTCGGACTCATGAGGAATAGGACTTGGCAAACTTTTTATTTTTCCTCAGACTCACTCAGACTAAGCTCGGAATTCACTCGGAATTTGCACTTCAAACTGCTAGGAATTCACCCATTTCAACAGTCCGAACAGAATCATAGCATTCCGAGCATTCCATTCAGAGTCCGTTCAGAGTAGGTGGGGGAGTGTAAAGTACAGACTTGGGCAGGCACTGCAGAAAGACAAATAAAAATGGATCATTTTCAAAATTTCATATATGAACCTTTTACTCTAACAACATATGGGTTTTGTTGCACCAAATCCTTCTCCTACCTTTCTACTTCACCCTGCCATTTGTCCACTGCAGCACCTGGGAGTGATTGATGGAATTCTTCATGGGTGATGGTGTGATTGTGCATATCATTCACCACAGCTTTCATCTTGTGAAGAAGTGTCAAACCCCAGTGGGAAATGAGCAGTAAAATAGAAATTTAGCACTACAGTATACTACCTACCCTGTAAATTTCTTCCAATTATAAAAGCTGAAGTGTGCATCCAGAGTGTCATGTCATGATCCAGGGCCCATTTCCATTGTGCTGGCTGCTAAAGGGTTGACCTCCACCCAGCCTCATTCTGGAGCTTCACCATCAGTACATCCCACTCCTTTTGTCAAGTTGAAGTAGAAATTTGTTCTGCATCCCAGCACATGTGCTGGGAGATGGAACTTTGGAACCAGTTTGCAAACTGAGCCATACATTGTCAGAAAGAGATTGGCCACTGGCAAGCAATGTCATATGAAAATACAAGAGATATAATCACTGAGAAAAGTAAACTTTGGTAGAATAGATAGTCTATATTGCAATATCTAGTCAAACAATAATAAGTTTCCAGATGCCACATTCCAACAAAGCCAAACTTGCTCACCATTCCCCCTTTCCAAGATTGCTAACTGTATTGGGGCACTTCATGTTGTGATGCACACATTCAATTGTTGCTATTCCACTTGCTGTATGGTCCTGGCCTGGGTCACTTTCTGACAGATTGACTGCACCATGGCATGAGCAACCACTTTTCTAAAAGGAGATTTCAAATATCATGACAAAACAATCACAAGACGACATACTGCACTTTTGGGATCATCTTCGTGCTGTTCTAGATATTTCTTATACTCTCCCTCCTTGACAAAGTAGGCAAAACCATTATTAAGGTCTGGGTCAGCCTTATCACTTGAGATGTTCCTTCTTTTCAAACACAAATTTGGGTCAATGCCTAGAAAGAGTGCATAAAGCCAACTGTGCCCAAGTCTTGAGCTGTTATCTAATACAAAGAGAAACTTGTGAGTGCACCAGTCCTCATCTAGGGTGTTCTCCCATACAGGTTATTGGGATTTAGGTCTTTGAGAGCAAGTGGGGGATCACTCAGACAAGGTAGTGAGTGTGTGGAGCAGGCAGGGAATGTCCTGTGTAGTCTGTTATGTCTGTTATGTCTTCCCTACAGTATGTAGCAGTATATATACTACAGGAGCTATAGGAGTTATGATGCAATATCAATAGGAGTTTCTGTAGTATGACTCATGGTCCCAAGATAGACTTATCTATCATTATATATCATAGGGGGAAAACCCTGGATTACTCATGAGACAGCCTTGGCTTCCTTGGCTTGTCTATCCTTCCATAGGAGACTGTGTCCATACTCCCTAACCATAGATGTGAGTTCTAGGCTTGTATCCCAACACAGGTTCAAGGTTTTTCCCTGGTTGTGGACATGCTGGTCATAGTATGGCACATTCCCCAGGTTTCATGGCCCTTGCCCCTAAAGGGTCATGTCCTTGCCCACTTTGCTTGAGTAGGTTCAGGTAACACCATTCTTGTATCATGCACTTCATTCAATTGTAACAATTCCAAAGTTGGACTCAATGGGCCCTACAGTATGTTGACCAAATTGATCATAGTGATTGTTACTTACAAATTCTGCAGTATTGTGCTTATGGCAATTGTACAGGAGCACTTGCAAATGCGTGAGGTGGTGTATTTTTTGCCTTATATGAACTGGAGTATGGTGCAGCATGCCATGTTCATGACTGTACAACTCAGAAAATTGCTGGATCACAGGCATGTGATCAAAATAATGCTGAATGGATGAGATTCCAAAATAATCACAATCACCAAAATTGTTTTGATTCAGATGCATCGTGCAAAGGCCAGGTGAAAGGTTACCATGGGAGTCAGCCATAGAACCAAATACACAGTCCCATGATGAAGCAATGCCTGAAAGGCAATATTCAAATACTTCACTCCATGCAGATTTTATTGTGTTGAAACAATCTGTGCACCATGTGGAGTTGTAATTGCATGGGCTAAATTTGCAAATGTGGAGTCACCAACAAATATTTTGAAGATTTTGACATCAGTGTATCCAACAGAAGAATCTCACCCAGACTATATCTGCATTGACAAAGCTTGCCAAGTACTTTGTACAAGTATTGCCAATGGCAGTTGGGATACATGGCAGAAAACTAGTCAGTTTATAGTGGACTCATATCACTATACAAATCATTGAGTCACAGATTTTTTATGCAGAAAGTGGTGTAATCCAGCACTACAGGATGGATCAGCACCTAATCTGGTTATAGTTGATCATGACAAGAATGGAAACCCATATTACAAATGTGCTTTTAATACACAGGTATGATACTCTAATCAATCATAATTGTGACCATTTGCTTATACTGGCTATAGGCATGTGAGCAATTGAATGCTTGGCTTGGAGGATTTGATTCAATTTTAAGGAGAATGACTCTTGGAAATTTTGACTGGTTTTTGCATAGCATGCTATTTTATCATACTCAAAGGATGATTGAAGGGCAACAGAATACTAGTAATGGTAATAGCAGTTCCAATAGTGACAGTGATAGTGATAGCAGTGAAATGTAGTACATATATGTAACCTGATAATTTACTTCAAACCATGTCAACTGACTTACTTGTCAGGAGTATGATTTTCAGAGACAATTAAAACTATTAATTGGTTGTGTGGACACTTTTATGTATATGTGGCTAAGGGTAGGCATAAGATCCATATGATCAAGTGCATGGCTAAGGGTAGGTAGAGATAAGAACCTCATGGTAGACACATGGTGCTGTGCTTCATGGCACATGCATGGATCAACACAGCTGCAGCACCTCATGGTTGCAGCAAGGACTACACATGGATACCTCATGTAGTTTAGTATATTATATTGCCTAGAGACTCTTCAAGTTCTCTTAGGTTATCTGCTATACTCTAGTGTGACTGCCTCTGACTACGAAGCTACCCCTTCTTCTCTGTTGTTAGTATTCTTAAGGGAACCGTCATCTTTTGCCTGAAGGTATTAGTGACGTCCTAACATTACTGTTACAAAAATCACAAAAGTGAATTATTCCACATGGAATCCACATGGAGTCTGCACAGAATTTACGCAGAATTCATGCAGAATTTGCTAGGATGTTGACTTGGAAGCTTGACACAGACTCTGCATGGACTGGCATGGATTCTGCATGGACTAGCATGGGTTCTGTACAGACTAGCATGGCACATTTTCTGGTGAGGTCAGATTCTGCATGGATTCTGCAGATTCTGCATGTTCCATGCAGAACACCTGGGGGAGTGTAAAGTATTGAATTTGCCACTGAAACTCATTGACATCCATCCCAGGTATGCAAGGCTCAGAGAAGTGGTTGGACCACACTAAATATGCATGCTCCAGAAATACCTTGAGGTCTCCCTCACATAATACCTTATGATACCCCCGAGCAAGCATGTTGAGTAGTTGCTTCTTGGCTACACTGACCATCTATCTATGTTAACACCAGCATCAATGTGTGTATAATATATGAAACATAACAGGGTGATGACACAGCACAAAAAGTTCAACTTACAAATGAAAATTATGAAGGAAATGTGGGAGGATGAGGATGAAGAAGTCAAGGCAATTGTTAATGAGGAATTAACAAATATCACAACCTCAAGCTTAGTACTGAACTCCAAAGAGACAGAACCCCAGAGCAATATGCTGAGTATGTTTACCTGATCTCAATCAACCTCAACACATGACTCATAGTTTTGGTTACAGCACAGTCTAGCAACTTTGAATATCATTGGCCTTGCATGCTGTTGGAGGCAACTGGGTGGGCATTTACCCTCTTACTTGGTCCCCATGATGCCAAGGGAGATATTAATGTTGCTAGGTGAGTGATCAACATTATCAATGTTCAATGTGCTGACCTCATTCATGGCTCATATAGGTACCATGTTGGTGAGACTGCACTAGGCAACCAATTCCTGGCTGCACATGGAGACTTTGAAGTTACATTCATTGCACCATTCACAGACTTTTTGGTCAACCTCTATTGTGAGTCATAATAAGCAAAAGGTTTTTTAGCTTACTCAATTTATTTTCATAGCCAACTCAGTATCCCAAAAACAATCAATGTAATATGCTAGGCATTCCCAGGAAGTGTCATCCACAATCATGCCATCCACCACTGCTGAACCATCTGCTCCAGCCACAACATCATTTGAAATGCTGCCTCCTACTGTGCCATCTGCAGTCATATCATCTTGCACTGCTGCATCACCCGCTTCAACCTCACCTCCTGCTTCACCTGCAGTCAAATTGTGTCCTGCTGTGGCTCTGTCTGCACCTGCCACATTGTTGGGTGCTGCACTGTCTGTGCCAGCTACAACACAACTTGCTCCACTGTCTCCTCCATCTACAACATTGGCTCCTGCTGCACCATTGTCAGCTTTAGGCATAGTGTCATTGGCTCCATCATCTGCATCAGCCACATCATTGCCTCCTGCTGTACTGTCTGCACTGGCCACAACATTGCCTCCCACTGTTCCTTCTATTCCAGTCACAACATTGCCTCTTACTCCACTGCCTTCTCCACCTACAACATTGGCTCCTGCTGCACCATTGTCACCTGTAGGCATAGTGTCATCAGCTCCAGCTGCAATGGCTGCATCTGTTGCACCCACACCAGCTGATCCTTCCTTGTTCTCAGCTCAAGCTATCTTGGCATCTGCATTGTCCTTTCAAACTGTGCTTGTGTCATCTCCAGTGGCACTCACCACATCACCTCTGTTTTCATTTGTTGGTGCCAGGATTGCAACACAGTTTAAGGGAAGGAGGGCATTTAATTTCTGTTGGCATGGACTCAATGACTGACATGGCAAAATTGATGTTGCAACATGGTGAAACTCCTTTTGGGATTGTTCCCCCTTCTTTTCAACCCTTGCCTGCCACAGGTGATCTCAACTTTAATTTTGATTTCTCATTCCTTGGTGTTGACACCAAACACAACAGCATGATGGGGTTCCCAGGCGTCACTCCAAGTATTCAAACCTCGTTTCTAAATATGTTAAATTTGTGGGAAGGATCCACATCACTTGGTATGATGATGGCCCCTGGGCTACCAGCCATTCCATTCTCAACAACCCCATCTTCTTCAACATATCTCCCTGATTCTTTCTCTCCATCCCTTAATGCACATGTCTTGCTTCCCACCGCTGACTCTACCAGTATGCTGTTACCTGGCACACCCATGCCTCTACCCATTCTGGCCAACCTACCCCCTGCTTCAGGGGGCATATCCTCATGTTCAGAATTATCTGAATCCTCCATTCACCAGCCAAGCCTTCCTAAGGTGGCTGGTGCCATCATTCCTGGTATGCCCTATATCCCAGAAGTATCCATTATGACAAATCCTGTGCCTGCTCACTCTCTGTCTACCCTGCATATATTGTCACCTTTGTTACACAGTGGTGGCCCACATACTGTTTACCCGCCAGCATCATCAGACAAGTCCATTCCTGCACAGCTGCCTGTCTTGTGTCATTCTGCTCACCCCACAGTGCCATCAACTCAGGTGGAGAAAATGAACAAGATTGAGATAAAGGAGGCTCTGGGGAAATAGAACAAGACTTTACCTGTCATAATGTCAGATAGTGTACCTGAGTGGCTTACAACTGCTTGCACCCATCTCACTACTCGAGATCTTGGACTTGAGTGGGATCATTGTGTCAAGGCATGGGTTGAAGTTGAAATGCATGTTGATTATGGTAATAAGTCAAAGGTATGAAGTGTCATTGTTTTCTCATGCTCTTATTTTAATCAGAATTCAGGGGGGTATCTCATCCAAACAGAGGCCAGAGGAATGGGGGAAATGGATTGCTACGACTCACAAAGGGGTCTGATGGTATTCAGCAACACTGAACATACAAGATACTCTTCAGTTTGGGCTTGCAGTTGGAAATTGGTGGCACATGATTCAGCCTCCTTTTCAGCAGAGTGATGTGGCCCTCCCCAAGGCTATCTATGACTCAGATGAAGCAGGGGATGTATGGGCTGGGCAACAGAAGGGGGGTCCATGTGGACTCATCTCTGTCCTAACTCTACTCATGTGGTGGGGTCACCGTGCATCTAGGTGCAACCAGCAGCAAGAGTTAAGCATTCTGATGTGGAAAGAAATGGTCCAAGATGTGACTTGTTGTCTCAAGAAGATGGTTGAGACCTTCCAAAAACAGGAATTGCAGTGTGATTGTGATCATCCTTCTAAGCAGTGAGTCATTTTGCAATCCTGATGAAATTTGTACTTCATAACATTACAGACTCAACATTTGATTGCCTTGGGTGTAAGGGAACACTACCATTGAGGTAGTGTTTGTAGATATTTATACCAAGGGCTGCCAGACTTATAGCTAATGTTGACCATTTAACAACCCAAGTCTTATACCACCACGTAGCACCTGAATATATCTGAGTCATATTCTGTTGCCTGTGGTTCTTATGTATTAAGTAAGAACCACAGGCAACAGAATATGACTCAGATAT
The DNA here is from genome assembly GCA_964034925.1 of Tricholoma hemisulphureum. Classification (NCBI taxonomy): domain Eukaryota; kingdom Fungi; phylum Basidiomycota; class Agaricomycetes; order Agaricales; family Tricholomataceae; genus Tricholoma; species Tricholoma hemisulphureum. The sequence continues at coordinate 186,862 of OZ035931.1, forward strand.
ATTCAGGTGCTACGTGGTGGTATAAGACTTGGGTTGTTAAATGGTCAACATTAGCTATAAGTCTGGCAGCCCTTGGTATAAATATCTACAAACACTACCTCAATGGTAGTGTTCCCTTACACCCAAGGCAATCAAATGTTGAGTCTGTAATGTTATGAAGTACAAATTTCATCAGGATTGCAAAATGACTCACTGCTTAGAAGGATGATCATCACAATCACACTGCAATTCCTAAGCAACTTATTCACTGACAGATTTACAGAAATTTGGGCTGAAAAGAAGACCAAAGGAAAGAAGAAAGCCAAAGATGTTTGTTTAGCAGAAGAGTTTGGAAAAGGAGGTAAAGTGAGTCCCAACAAGAAGGTTGCCACCTCAAAGAAGAAGTTTCAAAAGCGAGCAACAGAGTTGTTTTTTTTTTACAAGTTGGTAGAATTTATGACAATCATTAGCATGTGGTTTGATGTAGTGTTCATTTTCAAAATACTTCTGGCCACCATTTCTAGTCTTATAAAAATGCCCTTTATCATGGGAGTGCTATTTGCTATGTCCAACATTCATGCTACTGTTGCACTTCCTGAAAATAAATCCTCTCCCTGATATCTCCTTCAATATATTCAGCAGCTTTGTTCAACAAACTTTTGGACCAACTGTGTCTCTGTCAACAGTGCTTCCCTTGATATATATAGTGTTGGAAAATCCAGAGCTATTCAGTTTGCATGCACGACAACAGTGTCGCATATATGAAGGAGAAAATGCTTCTGCATCTTAAGGTTGGATCAAACATCTAGCACATGCTATCCAAAGCAAACTAGGCTCCAGGACAGAGGAATTACACAGAATGCAAGATGTTAGCAGAGAAATGTTGGAAGCTCAAGTTCTTACTGTTACTGGTACAAAGCTAGTTGTCCTGGCACAAATCCTACAGTTTTATCCTTTAGATGATGATGAAAATTTTCTGGGAAAACTAAAGCCAGTTTCTCAAAAATCAGTCCAGCCAGTCTATGTTATTTGTCCCATGAGTGTACAATGCATGACCAGCACTTGCAATCCCCAGTCCTTGCTGCAAGCAACTAAAACGAGAATATCCCAAAGGTTACTCAGATTAAAAACTTCAATATTAATGAAGATGTCCCTGTCCTTGCTGGAAAATGTCCAGTTTGCCTCACATTATACCATGCTGATCATGAACAAGTACCTGTTCCAGCCAGACAAAATGCTTGGAACCGGGTCTACCTCAATTCTGCTAAGTATCTCAAAGTTGGACAAAGCATCTGGGTGGATTGAACTTTTTCAAATGCAGCACTGAATGGAATATATAGCTTCCATGTCTTGACTGTTGCTTATACTGAATTCTGGAACAATACTTTTTGGAAAACACAAGATGTTTCATATCGAAAAATCTCTCAGCATCATATTTGGCAGGCTTTTGTACAAGAATCCATTCACACCATTAGTGCAGCTTCTGACATACATTTGGAGATTCAAGATGGACTGGCCATTAATGATGTCACAATGGAAGCATTTGAAATCCTGGGAGAAAATGGTATTATAAGAGCTGCAGATCAACATGCTTGTTCTGAATGTACCCAAAACTATGAAAAAACAGCAGACAGAATCACTGGAGATGATCCAGCAGCCATGGTAAATAATGATGAGAATTGAATTGTACCTCCACTACTTGGAGAAGGGGCAGAGTTGGCAGCCAGAGATGCAGCTGTGGCTCAAGAAAATGCTCACAATCAAGTTTTAACTAGTATATTAGTAAATATAATTAGTGATAATACAAAATAGTTAGTGGGGGGCCTGGGGCCCCCACATCGTTTGACTGGAGGTGGCGGCGGCGGCGTTGATGGGTGAGGGAAGGGGGTGGTGGCGGCGTCAGTGGTGGGGGAGGTGGTAGAGGAGGGGGTCATGGTGGTGGTGGGAACAGTGGCGGCGGTGGTGGTAATGGCAGCGGGGTGGTGGCGGCCTGTGAGTTGGGTAAGGGGGGGGGCGGCCGTGGCGTCAGATGGTGAAGGAGGGGGCGGCGTCGATGGTGGTCATGCTGGCATGCTGGCAGTCACGATGGGTCATGGGTGGGTTGGTAGGCATGTGACCGGGTGATGAATCTGGGTATTCCGGTTATTCCGGCTTTGTTTGAGTCCAGGTAGATTCCTCAGAATCCGGTCATAAATTTGACCCCCAGTCCGACCGGAATTATCTATTATAAGACAAAATATATGTAAATGGAATGCTCCGGAATTCCAGAAATTCCCATCAGAATCCAGAGTCCGACCGGAATCCAGAGTCTGACTGGAATCCGACTGGAATAGGTGGAGGAGTGTAACGTACTCCCCTTTCTTAGTATTAGCGATTTAATACCCATCCCCCTGCTTCACTGTCTGTCTCTCACCCCCCCCTCCCCCTCCTCTCCTCCTTATATTCTTCACCTTCTCCAGACACTCCTAGTCTCCTCCCCTCTGCTCCACACTCCTCAATTCATTCTCTTCCCATCCCACCTCCACTCTTCTGCTTCCTCACCTTCACATCCCCTCCCTCATTCTCCTTTCCTTCATATCATTCTCCTTCTCACACCCTCCTCATCCCTCACCCCTCTCTTATTTTCTGTATCACTCTCCCCACTGTCTGTCTCACCTCACACCCCTCACACCCCTCTTTCACTCCCCCCACTGCCTGTCTCATCCCCCTCACCCTCACACCCCTTTTCCTCACACCCACCCTCTTCCTTGAGCCCATTGGTAGAAACTTCCTTCCCTCCCTCCCTCTCCCTCCCTCCCCTTCCCTCCCTCCCTCTCCCTCCCTCCCCTTCCCTCCCTCCCTCCCCTTCCCTCCCTCCCTCCCCTTCCCTCCCTCCCTCCCCTTCCCTCCCTCCCTCCCCTTCCCTCCCTCCCTCCCCTTCCCTCCCTCCCTCCCCTTCCCTCCCTCCCTCCCCTTCCCTCCCTCCCTCCCCTTCCCTCCCTCCCTCCCCTTCCCTCCCTCCCTCCCCTTACCATCCCTCCCTCCCCTCCCTCCCCTTCCCATCCCACCCTTCCCCTCTTCATCCCACCCTCACAGCCCTTCTCCCTCCCTCCTTCCCCCCTCTCCTGTCTCCCCCCCTCTTCTGCTGTCTTCCCCCCTCTCCCCTTGCCAGGTCTCCCCCCTCTCCTCCTCTTTCTAGGTCTCTCCTCCTGTCCCCCCCCCTCCTCCCATATCCCCATGTCCCCATGTCCCCCTGTCCCCCTGTCCCCCCTTCCCAGGTCTGTCCCCCATCCCCCCCCTCCCCCCCTCATGCTAATTAGCCAAGCTTGCTGCACTCACCATATGTATTTGAGCATTGATTTGTCATGCTTAGTGTCAGTCTCCCATGGCGAAAATAGTTCCCACCCCAGGACCACCTGACCGCTTTCAAATACTTATTTAGATCTAGGGGGTAGTGTTGCAGTGCTTGCTTCTTGCAGACCCTGCAGGTGTAAAGATGGCAATAAGAAGCAAAGTGTCCTTTCCCTTTACATATAAAGCACCATTCTCATTTCATGTGAGAAGGCATGGATGACAATGGGTGGTGGGCAGAGAGACTCATGCTGGGGATAATTAAGGGGGTGCCAGGTCATTGTTTCTTTTCAGGCAAAGGCTGTTGTGCAGTGCTGGATACTTCTCTTGCTGATTTTGATGGTGAAGAAAGGAGGTCACGGATCCAGAGTGGGACATGCCAGGTTTTCCTGTTTGGAAGTGTGGGGGAGTGTCATGTGTTTCGGGTTAGTGTACTTTAATTCATGATTGCTGACGATCGATGCCATTCCTTTTGTTAGCATTTGACACATCACACTGTGTACAAGTTGTACAAGATTGGTGATGGTTTTGAGGGTTAAATTGTATTGGCAGAGGTTTTATTTGAGGGGGTGATCATGGAGTTCTTGAAGTATTTTGGTGTGGTTTCCAAGATCTTGGAGGTATTTTGAGGTGTATTCAGCGAGAGGAGGGAGGATTTTAAGAGTGTGGAGGAGGTTGCTTGGGGGAGAGAGGTCAGACATAGTTTGTTATTTTATATTGGTGATGGTTGCAGGTGGGTTGTCTGGTTTGGTTCAAAGACATTTCTTCTCCTTATATGCAGTAAGGAGGTCCACAGCATTACTTAAATTACCTGTAGGTTCCCATGTGTTTTCTGATGTGGGGTAGCCTAACCACTTCACCAGGAATATGTGTCCTTTGCTGTGCTTCTTGTGCACAATGATTGATTTGACTCTGTGTTCTTCTTGTCCATCGATCAGGTCAGGGGGTGGCCTCAGGTAATTAGGACTGTGGGCAGCAGTTTCACGATAGGGGGTCAGGAGAGCGGCATGGAATACAGGGTGGATTCTGCATTGGTGAGGAATGGGGAAGGGTCCCTCTCGTTTTGGAGAGAGCTTCCTTGTCACATCTGTCAGTTTTAGGTCTTTCAAATTGAGCCAGACCTTCTGTCCTTTCTCAAATGGGGTAAACTTTCGTGTGATTCACTCTGCCATGACTTGTTGAACTAATTCATGCACTGCTAATGCTTCAGTTCATGCTTTTAATAACTGAATCAAACATTGTTCTGCTGTGGGTACATCATTTTTCAGGTAGGCCATGCGTATTGCTCATGGTTCATATCCCATCATGAGGTAGAATGGGGAGTGTTTCATGGTAGAGTGTGTCCATTGGTTGTGCACAAATTCAGCAGTAGGGAGGATTTTTGTCCATATTTTGGGGTTGTTTGTACCATGCAGAGATAGACTTCAATTTCTTGGTTCATGTGTTCAGTTTCTCCATCAGTTCATGGGTGAAAGGCGGTGCTCATCGCCAGTTTGATCCCTAGGAGTTTTCCAAGCTCTTGGTAGAGTTTTGATGTGAATCTGGGGTCCCTGTCTGAGATGATCTTGTCTGGAAGTCCAAATCTGGTATAGACATTTTTTAGATAGGTGTCCACAGCTCCTAGTGCATCAATGGTTTTGTTGCAGGGGATTAAAATTACCCCCTTAGTAAGACCATGATCTGCCATGACCATGAGCACATCAAATCTGTCAGGGAGGGGTAAATCCGTGATGAAGGCTGTGGTTACTAGTACAAACAGGTGTGTTGTGGTGCTTTTTATTGGCAGCAACAGTGGTGTTGTTGGGTGTGTGATTACTTTCATTTGTTGTCACATTGTGCAGCCTTCTACCCAGTTCTTGATTAACATGGTCATTCCTGGCCACCAATAGTTCCTTCTGATGAGTGTGATTGTTTGGAATTGGCCAGAGTGTCCGGAGGGTAGTAAATCATGGTGTTGTTCTATTATCTTTTTTCTAAGGTCAGCATTGGGTAGTACGTAACATCTGTTTTTGAAAAAGACTAGACTGTCTTTTACTTCCCAATCCATCAGATTTAATTTGATCAGTGGTGTTCCATTAGTTTTGAGTGCCATTATCGTGTCTGTGACAAGTTTGTCCTTCATTGTTGCTTGGACTAGTGCTGTTTGCATTTCTGTATCAATTGCATTGATGAAGATTTCTGCAGGGAGGAGGGTGATATTTTCATTGTCATTTTCCATTCCTTTATTCCAGTCTTCTTTTCTTGATAGTGCATCAGATTGTATATCTGTGATCTGGGCATGTGTACAAGTTTTAGTTTGAATTTGGATAAGAATAGACTCCACCATGCCTGTCTTCTGTTCAATTTCTGGGCAGTGTGGAAGTATGTCAAGTTCTTGTGGTCAGAGAGGATGGTTACTGGATGCAGGCTGCCTTGTAAATAGTGTTGCCATTTTCTAGGGCACATATGATGCCCAGGAGTTCTCAATTGTAGATCTTGTAGTTTTGTTGGGTGGTGTTGAAGGAGTGAGAGATGTATCCACAGTGGTGCCATTGTCCATCAGTGCCTTGTTGTCATAATACAGTGCCGGTAGCAAATTTCAAAGTGTCTGATTCAATGGTGATAGGTCATGTTGGGTTGGGCATCTGTAAGATTGGTGCCTGTGCAAATTTAGCTTTTAATGCATCAAATGACGTTTGACAAGCTTCTGTCCATTCAAATTTGACATCTTTCCTGGTCAGATCATTTAGTGATCTCGCTAGTTCAGCAAATCTTCTGATGAATCTTCTGTAGAAGTTTCTGAACCCTAAGAAGGATTGTACTCCTTTAATGTTTGTCAGTTCCAGCCAGTCTTTGATTCTGGCTAATTGTGTGGGGTCCATCAATATTTGATCCAGTTTGATGATTAGTCCAAGGAATTCAACTTCCTGTATGTCAAACTTGCATTTTTTGGGTTTAAGGTACAGGTTGTTTTTGAGTAGTTGTTGTAGGATTCATCATGTTTGTTGTTGATGTTCTTCTTTGTCCTGTGAGAAAATAAGGATGTCATCCATGTAAATGATGACACATCCTTCATCAATCATATCTTGAAAGATTTTGTTTATCATCACTTGGAATGTAGCAGAGGAGTTGCATAATCCAAAGAACATTACCATTGGCTCAAATAGTCCTTTATTTGTTTTGAAAGCCACTCTCCATTGATCGCCCTCTTTAATCTGAATTTTATGGTATCCCCATCATATATCAAGTTCTGTAAACCATTGGGCTCTGTTGGGAATGGAGTGCTGAACAGTGACAGGAAGAGTTAAGGGCAAGGTTAAGAAGATGAGGTTTAATCTCAAAGGCTAGTGAGTGAGGGAGACTGCAACAGGGAGGAATGTTATTATCATCTCCTACATGATGTGCAATATTTATACTACACAGTTAGGAGGTATAGTGTAATGCGCTCCTTTAATACATAAAGGAGGTATTCTGTAATAGACTCCTGTACCAGTTAATAATGGAATAACTATGTCATATCCCCTATGTAATTCTCCAGATAGACTTGTCTATCATTGTATATTATAGGGGGTTCCCTGGATAGCATAGGAGACAGTCTTGGCAGTCTTTTGTAGTCTTGGCCAGTCTATTAAGGGTAACAGCTTGGGAATTAATATTATTCCCTGTGGCTGTGTTGGATTCTGCCAGTGGCAGATCCTAACCCTAACCTTAAGCTTAGGACTTGTATTCCATCTCCATAGGCTTGTTAACTGCCTTGGCTTGCCTGTATACTCTTGTATACATAATCCCAACACTCCCCCTCAAGCCTAGGCAGTGTAGGACAATGAGTGGAATGGTTCTGTGTATGTCATCACTCCCCCTGGAGTGGTTAATAATTTTCTTTCAGGTGCGTCAAAACCTCTGTGGATGGAAAACCCATTGGGAAAAACCAATCTCACCAAGGAAAGCTACTGAGTTATTTTTGACTGAATTCCCATCTCTTCCCTATGCCGTGAAAACTTAGGCTTTGGTAAAGCCTTTGTTAATATGTCTGCTGTTTGTTCCGGATCACGACAGTTTTGAATATCAATAATTTTGTTGGTGACTAAATCTCGGACCCAGTGATGCCGTATAGCGATATGTTTCGACCTCTGGTGAAATTGAGGGTTATGTGTTAAAATTACTGACCCTTCATTATCGCCTTGAATAATTGTCGGATTTTCTTGGGTGTATCCGAGTTCACCATACAAATTTCTTAGCCAAGTGGCCTCGCGTCCAGCTTCGGATAATGCGACATATTCTGCTTCCGTTGAGGATAGTGCAATAATTGTTTGTTTCTTTGATTTCCAAGTTATTGCTCCCCCTGCTGTCAGGAAAACATATCCTGTGGTGGACTTGAAGTCCTCAGAATTTGCAAATGATGCATCAGCAAATCCATGGAAAAGGTTATTGTTTTCAGTCTCATCCTGGGATTTTCTGTAAATAATTCCAAGAGTTTTCGTACCTGCTAAGTACCGTAGTATTCGCTTTATTGCACTGTGGTGTTGTAAGCCCGGGTTTGCGGTATATGCTGCCAATTTATTAACAGCGAAGCTAATGTCAGGTCGTGTGGAGTTTGCAATGAATTGTAGACATCCCAGTAATTTGGCGTATGAATTGCTCCGATTCGGCTCATTATAATCTGGGTTTTCAATTAATTTAATATTTGGGTCCATTGGCATTCCAACAGGGTTCGCATCAATCATGCCTTCTTTACGAAGGACATTCTCAATATATTTTTCTTGAGATATTTTGATGCTATCATTGGCGCACGTAATTTCTATGCCCACGATTTTGCTAGGCTCTCCCAGGTCGGTGACGTCCCATTCTGATGTTAACGCATTTTTCATATGCTTCATCATTTTATCTGCTGATGCAAAAAGCAAGGTGTCATCTACCCATACCGTTATGATGCCTATATTTTCTTCATCCCGTCGAATATATGCGCAAGGATCTGCCATTAATCTTCCATAATCATGAATTTTAAGTTTACCATCAAATTCGTTATTCCACTCTCGACCTGCCTGCTTTAATCCATAAAGCGGTTTAAATAGCTTGCATACTCGGCCTGTTCCATCATTACATCCTTCAGGTTGTTCCATGTATATAGTCTCTTGTAGCGTGCCATTGAGGTATGCGCCCTTTACGTCCATCTGTTGTATTTTTAGACCTTTCTCTGATGCGAGTGCTAAAATCGCTCGGAGTGTGTCCATTCGTACAACTGGTGAAAAAGTTTCTGTGAAATCATAACCGGGTCTTTGTGCATACCCTTTTGCAACTAGCCGCGCTCTGTATCGTACAATTTCCCCTTCTTTATTTCGTTTCCGAATAAATACCCATTTATTTTTGATTGGAATGGCATCTGGAGGTTTTTCGACAAGTTCCCAAGTACCCTTTTCTTTGAGCAAGTCTAATTCAATTTGCATTGAATCTTTCCATTCCGTCCAGTCCGGGGATTGTTTTGCGTCTTTGAGACTGTTTATTTCGTCTCCGGCTATTATTGCATAGGCTTCTTCTATATTTAGAAAGGTTTCGTCATCTTCCTCTTCCGCAAGGTGGTAAAGATGTTTGTAGTCGGTACGAATTCCACGAGTTTTCCGTGGTTCATTATCACTTGCACGCGTCTTCCGTGGTCTAGTGATATCTATGTTTCCCTCATTTTCATTCCGTTTACGCTTCCGAGGCTGCCTTGCCGGTTCCGTGATCCGTTGATCGGAGTTACCCGTCGGCGGCACATTCAGTGTTTCCCCACCAGACTCCCCCTCCGTCGAGGGTGTAACATCGATGTCTTCGGGAGGCTCAGGTTCATCTGTAGCGTCTATAAGTCGGAAGTTCCGAGAGGTGAGAACATTTCTTGTTTCGGCATTGTAGTATTTTATTGCTCCCGCGCCGTCGTCATAGCCGACATATGCACGACGCTTTGATTTAGGTAGCATTTTTCTTTCTTCTTTCTGGCCTTGTAATAATACCCATACTGGGGCTCCGAATTCACGTAAATTTGATACGTCCGGTTTTTTATTGTGCCAGCCTTCATAAGGTGTTGTTTCCCGAAGATGTTTGGTAAATGATCGGTTCCGGATATAGGCAGCGTGTAAGACTGCAAATTCCCATAAAAATTCTGGAAGCTGGTTAGCAGCCAGCATTGCTCGGGATAATTCGACCAGGGTTCTGTTCATCCTTTCCGCAACTCCATTCTGTGATGGTGAGTATGGTGCGGTAAATCGATTTTCTATACCTCTTTCTTTGCAATATTTTTCCAGTTTTTCGTTAACAAATTCTTTTCCACAATCAATTTGTATACCCTTCGGCTTCTTGCCTTGTGTTTCCAAATGGGCAAGGTAATTTATTACCCCCTGTGCTGCATCACTTTTCTCTTTGAGGCATTCAATTGTGACGAACCTTTTAGCATCATCCACAAATAGGAGATAATAATATTTGCCATTAATAGATTTGATGGCGTATTTTCCCCACAAGTCTATGTGGGTTAATTCTCCTGGTTTCGTGTTTCTTTTTGTCGACTTCGGAAAAGGCTCCTTATGTTGCTTTGCACTGATGCAAGCTTCGCAATCTGGTTTAGGACTATTTTCGTCGACATTGAAGCCGATCACCAATTTTCGGCTCAATAATTGTTGAAGTCCAGAATATCCTACATGTCCAAATCGTCGGTGCCAAGTTTCCCAACTAAGTGGCTTTACGTTTCCGACGAATGTTTGATTAACGGCAGGAGTTTTAGACGGCTTGCTTGAATTTTTTAATACCATTTTCATCTTGTATAAATGGTTATTAATTTTCTTTCCTTCTGCAAGTTGTTGTCCGTCTTTAGTTGTGAGGATTAATTTTCCTTGTCCTCCAATATATTTTCCGCCGGCCGCATCCCATCGCCCCAACGAAATTAAATTGTTTCGTGTTCCAGGCACATGTAGGACGTCTTCCAGATGAATATTAAAATTTTGATTATTGCATGTTGAAATTATTTCAACAGTTCCTTTGCCTGCAATTTTAGCTTCCAATCCACCTACCCCAGTTATGGAATTATTTTTCATTGGAGTGTATGTTTTGAAGGCTTCTCTTTGATGCGTGACATGCGATGTTGTTGCTGAGTCAGCCAACCAGTCGTAGTAGATCAAACGCTCGTCCATTACGGCATCGTTATCATTACAAGCATCATAGGAATCAAAATTATAATGTTCTTCTTGAGCTGAAAATGCAATAAATTCCTCCACAGTGTTGGACTGTTCCACAGGTTTTATTTTCCCTTTTTCCTTATCTTTCTCCTTTTTCTTCCCCCAACAATTTTTTGCCTGATGTCCGATTTTCCCGCAATTATGGCATTTATTGCCTTGGAATTTTCGGCATTTACTGGACCAATGTCCAGGGCGCTTGCAATGATCACAATATGGCTTCAGGGATTTTTTACGATCGGTAAGACGGTTTTCAAGGGTTTTCTCCTTTTGGGCGGTCGTCTGGATTTTAGCCAGGTTAACAATTCCGCCGGAGTTATTATTCCCGTTATTCCGGTTAAGCCGTAATTTGTATTCTTCCCTTAATAATCCAATAAATGCGTCCGAAGTTAAGCGACGCTTTGGATCTAAGTCATTTGGATCATTTGCGTTTCCGTTGTAGGGCTCGACATATGTTTGCCAAGAGTTTGGTAAGGATGCCGAAATGATCGATTTAAATCGGATATCTGAGATATGGAAATCTATATTTGGAAACCTGTTGATCCGGTCTCGGTAAGACTTCAAGACGTCCAAATGCTTTAGGAGGTCGTCGGAATTATCAGCCTTTGTCTCATATAATAAACACTGCAGTTGATTAACTGTTTGATGTGCCTTGTTTTCATGAGTGACTGATAATGCGGTATACATAGCTTCTGCGCTCTGTTTTGATCCGACGTGATTTATTTGCGAGGAGGTGACGTTGTGGATAATGACTTGTTGTGCCCAAGTATCGTTTTTGTCCCAGTTGTAAGCACTCTCCGGATCTATATTTGGATCCGGTCGGTTTACCTGACCAAAAACATATCCCGTTATGTCACAATTAATAAAAACACGCAACATTCTCTCTTTCCATTCGTGCCAGTTTTCATCCGTCAAATGATCGCGATCAGCGATCTTGTTTACGTTTGAGTATTCTTTGGTCCGAATTAAGGAAATAGGTATTCTTATAACCGGATCAATTTCTGGTGTATTGATCCGTTGTCTGCGCTTCTCTTGTGCTCTGGGAGTATATACTCTTCCTGATCGTTTAGGGGTTTCTTGTGCCGGGGGTTCCCCAAATAATGATATATGGTCGTCTTCTTGGTCCCCTTCATAATCCATGTCTAGTTCAGGGTCAGGGCCCATAACCTGTTGGGAATGGAGTGCTGAACAGTGACAGGAAGAGTTAAGGGCAAGGTTAAGAAGATGAGGTTTAATCTCAAAGGCTAGTGAGTGAGGGAGACTGCAACAGGGAGGAATGTTATTATCATCTCCTACATGATGTGCAATATTTATACTACACAGTTAGGAGGTATAGTGTAATGCGCTCCTTTAATACATAAAGGAGGTATTCTGTAATAGACTCCTGTACCAGTTAATAATGGAATAACTATGTCATATCCCCTATGTAATTCTCCAGATAGACTTGTCTATCATTGTATATTATAGGGGGTTCCCTGGATAGCATAGGAGACAGTCTTGGCAGTCTTTTGTAGTCTTGGCCAGTCTATTAAGGGTAACAGCTTGGGAATTAATATTATTCCCTGTGGCTGTGTTGGATTCTGCCAGTGGCAGATCCTAACCCTAACCTTAAGCTTAGGACTTGTATTCCATCTCCATAGGCTTGTTAACTGCCTTGGCTTGCCTGTATACTCTTGTATACATAATCCCAACAGGCTCCCTTGAGTTTGTTGAGGAGATTGCTCACTAGTGGGAGTGGGTAGGTATTCTTAATCATTCCGTGATTGAGATATTGTCAGTCCTGACATGGTCAGAGGGCTTCTGAGTCTTTCTTTGTGATGAAGAAGAACAGTGATGCCATAGGGGATTTCAATGGTTGGATGTATCCTTTTTTTAGATTTTCATCAAGGAAGTTGTCCATTTTCTGTTGTTCTGCTGGGGTTAGGGGATAGACTTTGCAATCTTTTGGCAGGAAATCATCTTTTATGTCGATAGCATGGTCCCATGATTTTGATTCGGGGAATTGTTCAGATGCTGCTTTTTTGAACACTTTTTGATAATCTTGGTATTATTGTGGCAGCATGTCATCAAGGGTTTTTGCTTTTCTGGGTTGTCCATTTGATTGTCATGTACGAGTTTCTGCAAAATAGAGGTTTTAGCTCTGATCCAAATTCCCTGTCTGAAGCAGAATCTTAGGGATGTCCTTGATGATAGAATTCTTGATATTCTTCCTGTTTTTCCTGAATAAACATACTTTGGTGTGTCATATTCTAAAGTGAGCAGGGGTTTGGAGGTGGTGGGGTCAAATATTCCTATGACGGGTTCTCCTCTGATGTAAGTGATAGTAAGATCAGTGGGTTTGGGGATGATTTTGTCTGGGGTTTCTTTCATGTTGACTTCTTTGTCTGGGGGTGTTTCTGAGTTCTGGGCAGTGGGATTCTCAGAGGTTGTATGGTCTTCTTTCTTGGTAGTTATTTCCATGATCTGTTTCTCTGTGATCAGTTGTCCAAAAGTGGTTTTGTTTGCCATTTCCCTAGATTTAATAACAATTCTGTGAATACAGGTGAATCATTCTTCTCTGTTAGGGAATTCAATGGTACCTTTCTTCCAGTGATGTCAGGGTTTTCCTTTCTAAACCAAGGTAATCCTAAGATCACCAACTCTTTTCTTAAGCTGGTTACTAGGTATCGTTCATCCCTTTGTTTTTATCTGATGGTAAGGCAGGATATAGTTGAGTGAGCTGTTCCTTCTTTATTCAGGGTGCTGTTGGCATTCCAAGTTTTAATTGGTTTGGCCAGGGGTGTCATTCAAAATCTGCAATTGCATGCAAAATCTTGATTGATAAAGGTTCTGTCGGCTCCTGAGTCAAGGAGCACTTCAGTTTCAATGATTTTGGTTTCTGTTTCCAGCTTAATGGGTACTCTCATGGAGCATTGTCTCATATCAGCTACTAATACAGCAGAAACTGTGAACTCAGTGGGGTCTGACATTGGTCCAGTCCGCTTCTCTAAAAACCCTTCTCTTCAAGGATTGCAAGAGCTTTCTCTTGTTTTTCTTCGTCTAACTCTCCCATCATGGTGCAGAGGTTGTTGTAGAGCCCTTGCCTGTTTTCTTCTGCCATGGCTTTGGGGAGGGCAAGTTTGCAATTGTTCCATCTTTCTTATGATCTCCAGAGCAATGTCCAGGTTTGTGACAGATGAAGCATAGCCCCTTTCGCATGTTCTCCATATGTTCAGAGGTAGATAGTCGATTGATGTCATTGGCTTCCCTTTTGATCAAAGGAGTGGATTGGGGTTCATAAATAGTGCATGTCTTTCCTGTGATGGCGTGCACTCATTTCCATTGGGCACTGTACTTTGCAGCTGCTTCTATCATTTTGTCAATGGTGGTGGGGACCATTTCCATGTTGTAGACCTTTTCTATGAGTTTTGGATTAATCCGTCAATGAAATTTTCAATGAGAGGGATGTCTTTGTTGATCTTGGCCCTTCCCTTCAAAATTCTGAGATGTAGTCTTCAACATCTCCAGTCTGTTTGAGGTTCTTCATCTTCTGTCGTGCATTTCCTGCATCATCAATTGGGGAGAATGCAATTTTAAACACAACTTTAAATTCTTCCCATGTTCCCTAGCTTGTTTCTGATGCTTTTGCCTCTGCCCATCCTGCTGCTGTTCCTCCATTCATAAATGACAACATGAAGATGACCTTCTTGTCATCGGTGTCATAGATATCTTCATTTGCTTGGAGGTAGAGGGAAACTTGAGAGAGGAAAGTGCTAGCTTTGGTTCTTTTGGTGGGTGCATGGATCTTGATTTCTTTTGACATGTCATAATTGTCAGTATGGGTGCTGTAATTATCAAGGAATTGATTAGTGTTCAGGTTCTTTGTCAGTGTCTGGCTTAGACAGTTCAAATTCTTTGTCAGCAAGGTATTGGGATGGTTCAGTGTTTGTCCTCTGGGTATACCAGCATTCAGAGGGTTCAGAGTAACATACTAATCATCCTTTGTGTCTGTACCAAAGGGTGTTGGGTTCAGGGGCGGTGCTTTGTGGCAGTTGATCAGGAGAGTGTTGGGTGGATCATCTGGAGAGGGAGCCTGCTCTTGAGCAAGAGGACATTGTGGATCAGCTTGACCTTTTGTTAAGGCAGAGCCTCAACTACTAAGTCAAAGTATTGAGTTCGTTAATGATGAGGTTTTCATCACTAAGTTATATCACACTAAGTCAGAGGCTTTCTGCTTAGGTCAAGTCATGCATTCAGATGAGCAGTATAAGGCCTTAGATTGCCTAGGTCAAGCTGAGGAGCCTTGACCAATATCTACTACAGCTTTTATAGCTAAGTCTACTGCTATGTGGTAGTACATGTCGACATGTAGTAAGAGTCAGTTAGGTATCTAATGCTATGTAAAGGTGTGGAGACACAAGGTAATCTGTCAGCTATCTACTCAGAATTTCTACTAAAGGTAACAAGGGCACTGCCCTACAAGTCATCAGGACAAGTCAGAGATAGAAGAATAGGTCAGTAAACACTGCCGCGACAATGAAGGAAAGATGACTAAAAAGCATAAGGAAATCATAACAGAAACTTGTTGGAACTCAGGCTTGTGGGCTGCATCATGCACAGTGGAAGAGAGCATAGCCATCAAGCACTTACTGGAGTCAGAAGAATACTCTGATATCCTGGGGGACAAATGCCATGGCAAGACACCCTTGCTACAAATACCCAGCATCATGGTGATGAGCCTGCTGAGGACATTCAAAGAAGTCATTTCTTTTCTCCATCCCAGTACTATTGCATTGAAACAATTTGTCTATCCAACTGAGGAATCAAGACCATTATGTTTGTATTAACAAGGCTTGTAGGGTGCTTAGCACCAGCATTGCTAATGGAAGCTAGAACACCTGGAAAAAGACCACTCATTTTATAGTGGATACATACCACTATATTAATCATTGCATAACTGATTACTTATGCAGAAAGTGGTGCAATCCAGCACCCTTAAATGGATCAGCTCACAATCTTGCCATCATTGCATATGATAAAAATGGGCAGCCATATATGAAATGTGCTTTCAATATGTGAGCAGCTGAATGCATGGCTTGGAGGATTTGGATCTATCATCAAGCAGATGACGACTGGAAACTTCAACTGGTTTTTATATACCATGCTATTTTATCATACAATATTTGTTCTTAAAAAAAAAGCTTCAAAGGCAGATGAAATGGAAGATGACAATGATGATAGTGATAATGTTGGGATATGGCATACAGGCAAGCCAAGGCAGTAACCATGGCTAGGACATATTCCCCAATATGCTAAGTCATTAACACATGTAAGGACTGTTAGGGGGATGCACAGTTAACACATGCTGCACAGTGAAACACATATAGCATGTCTATGATAGGCTTCTAAGACCCATGCTGCAGAAAGTCTCAGACTTGCCAAGCTATGATATCACAGGAGGTACTATGACACTATTATTATAGGGGAGGGCTGTTATCAGACTTCTAGTGGTCCAGTCAAAGCCCTGTTGGAGTCCAGTCAGAATTTAGTCAGATAACTCGGACTCCAGTTGGAATTTAGTAGGACAACTCAGACTCCAGTCGGAATTTAGTCAAACAACTCAGACTCCAGTCAGAACAGGTGGGGGTGCGCAAAGTTCTGAGTTACCCAGAGCTTGGGTGACCACATGGGTGACTGTTGTTCAGTCTTTTTTTATTTATTTATTTAACTATTTTAATTCAACAATATTTAATGTGGTGCATGGATGCAGTCCACAGCTATCTACTACAGACAGACAACAGGTATAAGATGTAAGTTGGAGGGGAGACTACAGCCCTGATACTGCACAGAGGTGTGTGAAGGCCCGTGAGCACCCCAAAGGTTGATGGGTCACATGTTCACATGGCCAGACTACAGGTCAAGGGCGCTTGGGTGCCTCCCTGAACCAGCTTGCCAGCACTCCCAATGGCACATACTAACTCACCCCTGCCCCCTTCCCCGCTGCCTCCTGCCAGCCCCTATTAGCCATGCATGCCCACCAATGCAGTAGCCCAGAATGAGGATTACAGGCCTTCCCACAGGTTGACCAACCCACTAGCCAAATGGCCCAGTGGCACCTGGGGCCCTTTAGTTGCCTGAGTGCAGCCCCTCCCCACTTAGCTGCCCCATGGATGGGATGGTACTACCTCGCGGTGGCCCCCTAGCCTTGCTGGCGACAAACCTGTGGTTTGACATTACCAACAGAAGACATACACAGGTCCGGAGACCAAAACATGTGTTCAGCGGGCCTTTGGGCACACCAAGCCACCAGACGGGGGTCATATGCCATCCCGGATCCCACCCTAAGAGGGGGCAAAGGCAAATGCACGCAGGTTTGCCTCAAGGAATTCAACAAGGTCTGCAATCCAATATGGGCCCCGCCGGTGTTTCTTGCATGCGAGGTGTGGGCACACTTGAAGCAGATGATCCTGGTCCTGGAAGGGCCGGGGTAGGCAGGTGCAGTGAGATTCTTTGCTGGGAAAGAAGCAGTTGTGGTAGCTCCTGATAGGGGCATGCGCCATGATGCATCAGCAGAGCCAGGCCATCAACCTGCAATTGTTTGCAGTCTCTTTGAGCCAGGGCCTGCAACCTAACGTGGTGGGCATGGCGGGGGTCTTACACTGGGCCCTCAGGTCCAGGAAGCTCCTCCCTTGATACTTGGGGTCTGCAAAGTGGGCCTGCCAGTCTAATTCTGCCGTCTCGGTAAAAGAGGAGAGCAGCCAGTTGCTGGTCATTTGGGGGGGGGGGGGGGGGGGGGGGGAAATCCAGAGTGGCCACTTGAGGGATGTAGCTATGTTGTGGGCAAGTTTATGGATGGCCCACTCCGCCTTGGAGGGGATGAACCACAGGTGAATGGTCTGGTCTGGTCTGAGCTCAAACCACAGCCAGATAGCACAACATGCCTTGAGGGCATATTGCTGTCCCCCATGTGGGGAGCAGACCACCCACGACTCCAGAGTCACCAGTGAGTCTGTGAAGATCACCAGATGCTTGCAGCCGATGCCCAAGGCAGTGGCCACTCCCATCTGGAGGGCACTGTGTTCAGCATCAGTCAAGGTGGCTCGACCGGCATATGCAGTGATGCAGCAGACTTCCTGGTTACCCCAGAAGACCAGGGCAGCCACCGCAGCTTGGTGGGCTGTCTTGGGCACGGAGCCATCACAGCTAATGATAAGGCAGTTGGGATCCGCCCTGGCCTCGGCCAGCATGTGGTCCAGACAACTGACATATTCTTTGTATTCATCTGTCCCTTTAGAGGGCAGGCAGTGAGGGGTGATCCTGTCTGAGAACAGGTTGACCAGGCAGTTGCCAGGCTGGGTATCGGGGCCAAAGGCCTCAAAAGTCTCGGTGGAAAGTGTGCAGATGGTGACTGCATCCACTGCTGGGACACAGTCTTCCGTCATTGCGCAGGAGAGGGCCTCAAAAGTCTCGGTGGAAAGTGTGCAGATGGTGACTGCATCCACTGCTGGGATACAGTCTTCCGTCATTGCGCAGGAGAGAGGGCTTGCAATCCCAACAAATGCCAGGGGGCGTCCCCTACCAGAACCCCTTTGAGGATAGCCCAGACAAGGTGTGTGGATGTCAGGGTAGCCGTCCAAAGACAGCTCCTGTCGGCCAGTCAGTGCAGCACTGCAAGATATTCCATCGTCCCCGAGGGAGTGGTGCAGAAGCAGCTTGTGATCCAGCATGCAGCAGTGTGCTGCATCTGGGACAGGGCTTTGACAATGCCTTTGGTACAAGTACTGGGGCAAAACCAGAGGCAAAGGCCATATTTTGCCACTGGGATGACACAGGACCTGTGTAGGAGGCATTTATTTGCCAGGGATAATCCCCTAGTGGAATTGCCTAGCATTCCCATGGCACTCACTGTAGTGAACACTTTGGTGGTGTAGAAATGGACATGCTCCTCCAAGGAGAGCTTCCAGTCGAAGAAGAAGCCTAAGTACTGCCAAATAGGCTTAGGCTTCGGAGGGGTGTTGCCGGTGAACAGTGCGATGCCAAGATCAATGGGCAGGTTCACCGCTGATTGAGCACATGAGAAGTGAAACATCTCTGATTTAGCATGCTCAAGGACAAGGCCAAGGGCAGTAAAGAGACGGAATACCTTGTTGTATGCTGCCATGGGCTTGGGTAGATTGTCTTCCACCCACCTGGATTGTGCGATGAGGGTACCATCATCAACATAGAGGAGATTAAATCCACCCCCCAGGGCAGGGGGCATGTAAAGAAGATCCAAAGGACCAGTGCCAGATATAGCACCAAGCATACAGGGGACCAGGTGGAGCCCTGTCCCACCCCAACATCCACTGAGTATTTCCCAGAGGAGTCATTGTTCCATTTGTAGGTCGTGAACCGACCCACAAGGTAGGAGCAGAAGAAGCCCACCACACACTGTGGGAACCTTGATTGTTCAATTATCACCAGCAGAACTTGATGGTTCAGTGATGGGAAGAACTGAGCAATGTTGAATGTGACAATGCTTGTCTGTAACTCCTTCACCCACCCTGTGCAGATGGCATGAGTGAGGTATACCCCAGCATCCTCCATAGACCACTGGGCAATGCCTCCAAACTGATTAGGATGGAATACACCGTGTGCTATGCTGTTGAACTGAAGCTGCCTTGACAGCATCTTCTCAACAAGTTTACCCAGAGTATTCAACAGCACTATGGGCCAGAACGACTTGGGGGTGGAGTAGTTAGGTTTCCCCAGCTTTAGCATAATGACTGATATGGATTCCTTGAAGTGAGTAGGCCAGTGGCCCAGCATGATGCATACCTCAGCAATGCAGACAAAGAGGAGAGCAACTTCGACATTGCCCACCCAGTCCTTGAGGAAGGCCCACATAATGTGGTCCGGCCCCAGGGCGGAGTGTGATGAGCACACCTTCAGAGCCTCCTGTAGCTCCAGGAGGGAAAATGGAACCCACTCCCTGATGGGGAGGGGTGGATAGTCATTGAGAGCTGACAGGTCAACTAGGCAGTCATTCGCTGCATTGTAGGTCCCATCCAGCACTATCCAAAGAGACTCCAGTGTGTTACAGAGCTCACCCCCATAGGAGATAGCCTCACACGATGGGAGGTTGCATTGCTTGACACAGGGCATGAGATCCCATGGGTGTTGGTTAATGGCAGAGACCTCCTCAATGTGTTTGTTGAAAAATTTCCATTTGGCATCCTTAACAGCCCGCTTAAACACCCTCCAGTCCTTGGGGTCTCAGGATTTCCAGTACTTGTCAAGGGCAGTGTAGCATTCATCTGACCACCACTGTTTGGAGTAGCTGCAGATGTCCTTAGACCAGGCATGGGTTTGCCATGCCTGAGCAAAGGCTTCAGAGATAGCTTGCACCACTTGTCTACCACTGCCGGTGTATCACCTATCCAATTGGACAGGGCCTGAAGGCAGGTGGAGACATCCTTCATGTAGGCTGTCTCCTCCTCCAAGTCATGGGTGAGCCCTACAGTCTGCAGTGGAACACGGTAGAAGGGAGTCCTAAGATTGACCAGGAGGGGTGCATGGTCCGAGGACCTGCAATGCTCCAGGAAGATGGTGTGCTTGGGAATCCACCAAGTTAACAAAGAGGAGGTCAATCACTGAGTTAATGAAGAGGAGGTCAATCACCGTGGGATTGAGCTCCCTGTTGTAGGAGTAGTGTGTTGGCTTGGCCTCATCTGGACAACAGAGGGATAAGCCTAAGTGGGCGGTGGCCATGATTAGGCGGTCAGCATGAACATTGGCCTCAGGACTATTTGGATCCTAAGACCTGTGGCGGCAATTAAGTCCC
The DNA here is from genome assembly GCA_964034925.1 of Tricholoma hemisulphureum. Classification (NCBI taxonomy): domain Eukaryota; kingdom Fungi; phylum Basidiomycota; class Agaricomycetes; order Agaricales; family Tricholomataceae; genus Tricholoma; species Tricholoma hemisulphureum. The sequence goes on from OZ035931.1 coordinate 207,151, forward strand.
CACTAAGAAGGTGGAACTTGTGAGGCCAGGCCTCTGCCCCCTTGGAGAGGAGGCAGATGCCCATGTGGTTCCTGTCTGAGTAGACATTTGCCAGAATGATGAGGTCTTTGCCTGCACCCAGGGTGAAGACAATGACGTCACAGTGATCAATTAGGTCCTGGCAGTAGCTGGGCCTGAGGCTCTGCAGATGCTTGTTGAAATAGACAGCAATGCATGGATACTCCCCCCAATCAGATCTTGGGAAGGGAGCAGAGTCTTTGGGGCTAGGGGCTGTGTCTGTCCCTGCCTGTCGTACAATGCAGCCCCAATTTGGATGTATGGGGGCACCAATTACCGCTTCCCCATCTCTTGACATGGATGAGGGGGCATTTCATATTAGGTTCCAAGGTGGTTCCTGAATTAACAGAATGTGAAACTCATTACTCTGAGACTCAAGTAGGGTGTCAAGAAGTCCATAATTTCTATTTACATTTTGACATATGACTTTTAAATAAGAGATATCCCAGGAATTCCTCATTTAGTTTTGCCCACCGCGTCCTGTGGGGAAGGGGTCAGACAAGGGGAAACAGGCAGTGCAGCGCTCATGTACCTCCATGTAGCAGCATTTGATCCAGTCACCATCAAAGTGGTGCTTCCAAAAGTTACTGCAACAGTCGTCAGCTGCATGGTCCCTGCAGCAATTGGGGCAGCGGGGGGGATGAGGACATGGAGCATTCTCTGGTGTCAGGGGAATGGGGGGCTTTGCCTTGCCATTGCTTTTACAGCAGCCTGCCAAGGTGCAGTGATGCTCCTTGCAGTGAGAACTGCTGCAGATGGCACAGTGGATATGAGGGGCACAGCAAGCATTGGTTGGATGATCTAGTGTTTTAAAGTTCGGTTAAGTTCAGTTTTTAGCAAAGATTCACCAAAACCGAACCCTGACCGGTTATGACCAACTTTAAATCATAGACGAACCTGACCGAGCCACTGCTAACCGGTTAGCAGGGGTTCAGTCAGGTATCATAACCGGTTAGGATCAGTCAGAACCGTGCAACTACTATGTAAAGTACAGTACAAATAACTACCAAGTGTCAAGTAGTATATTACCTTACATCCGCGTCGTCGCTGTCACCTCCCGCGTCATCGCCAACCCCCACATCATCGCCACCCCTCGCGTCCTCACCACCCCTTGTGTCGTCATCTTTGTCACCCTCTTCGTCGTCGCTAAAATGACCTCCCCTACATGAAAGAGATGCAAGGGGGGGCAGAAAGGGCAAGAGCGAGTCCTAAGGTCGTGAGCATTAAAACAAAGTGTATTGTTAGTAGATAGATAAAACAAAATGAAACAAATGAAACATACCATGGCAACGACGCACGTCGCTCGAGCCCCAGCCGTCCCCATTGTCATCGTCATCGCCGTTGACATAGTACCACCTGTATTCCACCCCACGAGCAGTCGCTCGTGAGGCTGGGTGCAGGTGGTTCTTCACTGTCGTTGTCGTCGCTGTCTAGTCGTTGCTGCTGTCATCTACTAGCACCCACAAACCACCCTGCAAGCAGCGGCTTGCAGGGCTGGGGTGGGTGCTGCGTCGTTCGTTGTTGGCCACATTACAAGAACCTAAAAAGATACAAGGTAGAAATTAACAACATAAAATAAAACAAACTAGTTACCTAGGGCCCAAATGACGTTGTTTGGGCCCCACGTTTGCAGGCATCGTGTGATGTGGTGGGTGTCGACATGAGGATATGGAGTTGTTGATAGCTGTTAGGTGGCACCACTTTTTTCGTTTGGGTGCACAAACATGACCAAATGGTCTGTGCGCAGCCCAAAGGTATATAAACCCTTGCCTTTTGACCTTTTTTACTCGAATTCACCCCATTTCTAATATATTTTAGTTACTTATTATTTTAATTACTTCATACAATACTGAAAACTGTAGACAGTATAAATATAAATGAAAAGTTGAGTGTTAACGGTTGTGACCGGTTTGCTCCGGGCTGATATTTTGCCCCTGACCGGACCGTGAAGCAGCTCTGAGTCCATAACCGTGACCGAAGGTTCGGTCAGCTTCGGTTATTTTCGGTTAGGGTAACCTGACCTCAAAACACTAGGATGATCTCACTTCCAGCACCATTGATATAGCAAAACACCGGGATTAGCTTTGGCTTCACAGATAGGACAAATGCACGGCCCAAACTGGACTGCACACTTGGACAATGCCTTGGCCTGGGCTCCACTGATGGAGTCCAAGACATTCATGTAGACAGTCACCATATTGGACTGTCTGGAGTTGCAAATGATCCTGAGAGGAGCATTCAGGAGAACCAAGTCCTTGAGGCATGACTTGGCAATGAAGGTGAGGACCACATCCACCATGATGGGGTGGTGGTCCTGAAGTACAGGATGTCCACTATCTTGAGATAGGACATTGAGGAGGGGATTTCCACCGAGATGGTGACACCTTCAGCAAAGGCCATGGCAATCACTTGGCGGATGATGCAAATGTCCTCGGCTGAGGCCACCACATCTGTGGCAATGAAGTAGCCCCCATATGCCAGTGAGACTGACTGCACAACAAGGCACAAGTGGTGAAGGGAGAGAGTGAGTCAGACCTTTTCAGGGACCACATTCCTGCCAACAAGTACCACAGGGGGGGGGGCATGCCCACCTCATCTGGCATTGCCTGAACAGTGGTGATGACCTGTCTCCTGGATGGGCTGTGGACAGTGGACAAAGCCTTATGCTTTGGTGCAATAGGCTTGGCCTGCTGGTGCATCTCTGCCAGCTGGGCAGTAGAGAGCTCATGGAATGCCTTAGCCATCCAAACCAGGCCATCCACCTAGGATGAGGGGACCTGGCCACCCTTGAAGTAGGCAGCCTGGGAAAATGTGGGGGCCTGGGCAGTGCCAGTGCGACCCAGGGGGCCCTTCTGCTGGGGGATTGCAGGGAGGGGGCACCCACCCTTAGGGCGGGGCACTTGGGGGGGGTGGCTGGCCTGCCCTCCTCTACAGGGTAGGGGACCAGCAGGGCATTCTGGTGCCACCAACAGCATGGAGATGTCCTGGATGGGAGTGGGGGTCACCTCTCAATCGAACATGTCAATGAACATGTCAAAGGACAGGGCCTGGATGGGGTCCATGACCAGGGCCATAGGTACTCCAAAGTTGTCCGCTGCCTGAAGGAGACCAGACAATGCAGAGATGAGGTCGGGGAGGCTGCTCCGAAGCAGGTCTACTGAAGTGCCTCGGGAGGCAAGGGAGCCAAGAGTGTTGGCCCCTTGGATGATCGACTCAACCATGAATCTCACTTTGAGCTCTGTCACTGGTTTGACATCATACATGTCCCCATCCTTGTCATCAGATGAAGGAGTGGTGCTTGGTGGCCCACCCACAGGGGCAGTTGATGCTTGACATGCAGCCTGCAAAGCGCTCGACATGCGAGGTGCCCGGGGAGTGTCCTGGCTGTGGCTGTAAGGTGATGATGAGGGAGACGTGCAAGGTGTGCAGACTGGGCCAGCCTGTGAAGCAAGAGGGGGTCATCCAGTGGGCCTAGTGGCCACCAGAGATGCCAAAGTGGGGGTGGGAGCATTGCTTGGAGTGGGGGGGTTGACACAAGGGTTGCCTCTGATCGACCTGCCCAATCCCTGAGTGAGAAGACTTAGACATGCACTGTTAGCAGTGCATAGAGAACCAAATCAGAGAGATCAGAGATGAGCAAGTGGCCACAGGACAGATAAGACGATGAGTAGCTGTAGAAGGGTGTCTGTGCACATTGTGGTAACAGATCAAGAAGCAATGGCTGTTGTTCAGTCACCCAAGGCCTGGGTGACCATTTGGGGGACTATTTCTCAGTCACCCATGGCCTGGGTGACCAGTTGGGGACTATTTCTCAGTCACCTAGAGCTTGGGTGACAATGTGGGTGACTATTTCTCAGTCACCCAGAGCTTGGGTGACCACATGAGTGACTATTTCCCAGTCACCCGAGGCCTGGGTGACCACATGGGTGACCCTTTGTCTGTGACTCAGAGCCTCATTTGCAAATAAATGCTGACCCATCATGATGGTTTATGATGTGCCACACATTTGCATTTATTTGCACCTGTTGATGTGCAAGCAAATGACAATATGGCATGTGTTGTTGTATTTCAATCGCACCTGTTCCCCTTGTCTACTGTCCCCCTCCTAATACTTCATCATTTGTTGTCCTCATTGGTCATTCTCTCTTTGATGTTTTCACGCTGTATATTTAGTAATTACTTCACTGAATGCAACTGACTACACTCAGGGTTGCTCATGACAATTAATATCTCCTATATATGTATTCAGAGCAGATTTTTGTAAGTTTCTAATGAAGAAGAAATACAAACAATTCAATTTGTTGGTAGTGGACCAAGCTAGTTTGTGTTGCACAATGGTTCAGGGTGAGCAATTGGCCTTCCAAAATGCTGCAAACACATGCAAACATTGACAGGTGGTGATTGAGGGCAGGTTATTGTGACTTAGCAAATTTGGGATTCCTGGGATATGAATACACAAATACAAACAAACAAGCACTGCCTTTACACTCAGCATGAATTTCTGAGCAGAATGATATCTGATATGCTATAATTGGCTGTATGAGCAAACAAACACAAACAAATGTGGTGTCATCACCTTGCCATAACAATACACTATCTGCTGATACCAAATACTTGATGGTTGAGCAGGAATACAGCAAGAACTGGCACAATACAGGCTGTGGGTGACTAACACCCACAGTCACCCACAGCTATTGTGGGCCAGCAAACAAAGATAGACAAACAAGGACATGACCAACAGAATGGGATCGAAAAACTGGACATGCTGGGTGTCTCACATGAGCGATCATCCCAGCCGATCAGTGATAATAAGCAAAATGAGATCTGTGGGTGATGCACAGCCATGGAATGTACCACAAATACTCCACATATCAAAGTGCTTTGATATGTGGAGTCATTGATGTACTACAAATACATATCAAATCATTGATGTACTACAAATACTCCACATATCAAAGCACTTTGATATGTGGAGTCATTGATGTACTACAAATGCTCCACATATCAAAGTGCTATGATATGTGGAGTCATTGATGTACTACAAATACTCCACATATCAAAGCACTTTGATATGTGGAGTCATTGATGTACTACAAATACTCCACATATCAAAGCACTTTGATATGTGGAGTCATTGATGTACTACAAATGCTCCACATATCAAAGTGCTATGATATGGGGAGCTTCTCTTTGCTGATTGTCACCTGAACCCTACTCTAACCTGGACCATAATTAGAAAATACCTCTATAATCAATGAGTCCTCTTTGAACACTAAGTGATCAGAGCACATGGTGTCTAGGTATTTCCAAAATACAAAAAAGACCCAAGCTGGTCAAGGTAACACTACATACAAGTAATTTCACTAGCCTAGTGAGTTTGATTTCTTTGTCTCTTGGGCAATGCAACAACCTGCCAGTTTTGTATTGGCATTCTGGGGATTTTCCTGTTCTTTCCACTGCTTATGTCCAAGTAACAGACTGCAATATGATAGTGCCCGAATATCTTAGTCGCGACTGTTGTTGGACATTTGGCAACAGCCTCTGAACGTCTCATCTCCAAAAGTTCGATTGAATACTCATCTCCTCCGAGTCATCGACGTCGTGTTCTGGGCTAGCCCCAAATGCAGCAATCCTTTTTCGTTCCTATCTGATGCCCTCTCTCTTCTGTTCTCTCTTTATTCCTGCCGCTTCGGCGCTTGCTTTGGAAGTTCTCCAGGCAACGCTTGTCTCTGCTCGCGTCCTTGGCCCTCTATCGTCACTGCTTGTCAAAACCTTACTGTGAAATGAATCTATTCTTGTCAGTCAGTGTCTGTGGAACCTTTCATGGAATGGTTTCTCGCATCCCGACCCGCAGGCGGTTATCAGTTAGTTCTCCATAAGATACCTGTGCGATACCATGCATCAACGACCTTTTCTTAGCAGGGTTTGCGGCCTCATCGAGGGGAATGCCCTGTTGTTTAAGTGGGCAGGGGATCTGCACTCCCATGTGGGAAGAATATCCCCTGTCCGTTGTCTGCTGTGGTCGCATGCTGTCGTGATCTGTTGTTTCTTGTGCCACTGGGATCTTTTCAGCGGTAGGACGATCCCGTTTGCTGTATCACACCTGCTCACTCACCCTCCCAGTTCTGCTTCCTCCTTTCTAGTCTGCTTCCCTTTGTGCCGCCTCCGACACCTCTCCACGCTCGTGCTCTATGCCCTCAAATGACTCACTTCCCATTGATGTCAGCCCGTACTTTCCACGCGTTCACCAATCCGGAAGAAGAAGTTTACGAACGTTGAGTTCCACCACACCCACAAGGCTGCGTCGAGGCCGCTAATCATCAAGAAGATCAACGCCAAAGTTGTGATCGTCAAAATGATGATCAAAACTTTGTTCATCGGCGGCTGGACACCCGGCGTTGGGATGACGAGTACATCTACGCTGAACCGCCTCGTCATCAGCATAACCACCTGCAGCAAGCAAAGGAAATCGCAATATCTGAACGCCAAGAGTCGAAATGGATGGCAATGATGAGGAATCCGAGTCACCTCTACCACAAACTTATATCCTGTTTAAATGCTCGAGGAAAGCTTCATGAGGGTGCGTTATCCATTTTCCTCTTGTCATTCCGAGTCATTAATTCTTTCACAGCTGTAGATCTGATTCCATCTGCTCATGCTCGTTTTCACTCAGGCCCAGTATCCCCTTCTGCTTCTCTCCGCTCATTCTTCCTATTGTACCCTGTCTTTCTTGTGTCTCGGCGCATTGATTACTTCTTATTGTTGTACTAAGCATATGCTTTAGTGTAATAAATTTGTTAAATGCAAGTCTTCGTCAGTATTGTATGAGTAATATCCATATCGGCTTGCACATCCTCCCAGGTGATACGTTTCTGATGGTCAGTTGTATGGCAACCATCATCTCGACTTTAACTAAGCCAAGTCTGCTCACGCTTTTCCTGCCAAACATCATCAAAACAACGCGTCCGCGTCCACAACCACAACCACAACGTAGCGTTCTGGGCTTGCCCCAACCACTACAAACCTCTTAATGCTGTAGCGTTCTGGGCTTGCCCCAACCGCTACAAACCTCTTAATGTGTTTCTTCACTCTGGAATTGTTTATCTTCGCTCCATTTGACACTCAGTGTTTGCTTTGGAATCTCTCCAGGCGTCACTCCCTCCTCGTTCGTCTCCTGGACCCTTGGATAGCAAGTTTGATTCTGCAGTGGAGTTAGCTTGTTGGATCCATTCATTCTTCAATATTATTCCCCTGTACATCGACTTGCAGAGGATGGCACATGGAGGTAGACTGCTGTATATTGGCTGTCAGGCTTTCTGGACTACGCTGGCACGATACCATGCACTTGTGACCCCAGCAGGGTTTGCAACCTCATAGAGGGGAATGCCCTCGCTGTTGAAGTAGACCGGGATTTGCAATCCTATGTGGGATGAATGTCCCGGTCTGATGTCCGCTGTGGCCGTGACTGCTCTAGACTTCCTGTTATGTTGATCGACGACACGTCAAGCACCACCTATGCTTACTCTTGGAGATCCATTTCTGGTTATGAAGAGTTTGATGCAGAGATGAGGCACAAACCACATCCTCCTCCTCATTCGCTACTGGTGAGAACTTCAACCAGAATACTGCCAATGAAGCATGCTTCGGTATCACCAAAGCTTGGTTGCGTTATGTTTTCACCTGAACAAGTACAGTATGTGGCTCCCTTGTCAGGTTAACCAAAAAGCTCATATGCAGTCTAGAACACTTGCCGATCAACCATTGATAATAGGCCTCTCTATAACATTTGGAAGATGTGATCAAAGTTTCTTAGTGACCGTAAAGACTACTGCTGCTGCTACTGCTACTACAAATGCTGTACGAGCCCATATTCTGCCGCTTTGAACAGGAACACCTCGAGACCCTTCCAATACTCTCCCTGGTTTGCGAGGTCGGTGTTCAGCCACTGGGCCCATTCTTCCAATGTCATGGTGGTGGGATCATCTGATGTTGTGAAGGTGAAGTGCGGGAGGAGCTCCTCCATGGCTTGGCGGTCAAAGTATAACGCATACACCGAGGCTGGGATGATGTTGCCCCAAGGGCACTTCCCCAATGTACCAGGGCCCGCATTTTTGTCTTTCAGTTTGTGGCAGGCTGACTCACCTCGCCACTGGACATGGCACCCCGGCTCCAGACCGTTGCCCTTCAGATTCTGCAGCATTGCACAAGTCCAGCAGTACCGATACCGGGGTTGGAGTTGGATGTTCTTGCGAAAGGAGAAGAACTTCGACAAACTGGGATGTTGCCCAGGTCCCAACAGTTCGTCGAATGGGCAGTCGAAGAAAGGACGGTGTTCAGTGTCCGAAAGCTCCTTATAGCCGATCTCATGGCTTCTCACCCTTTTCCCAGTCAAGATGAAGCAGACCGGGCAGTGGTTGATCAACGCAGGCATGAAGCTGTCCAGGAGTTCTGACTTGCGCCTCTTCTCCAAATCGGAGGCTGAGTTGGTGGTGGCGGCCTGAGTAATAGCATTGCCCACTATGCTGCTTCCGCATCCCCCCTGGGTGAAGTTAGAGGCAGGAGTGCTGGGCGTCAAGGAATACCTCTCTGATGACAGTGAGCTGGCCAAATCATCTCTGCCTTGCCGAGCCACGGCCGCTGAACGGCACCCTCTTGATGATACTGAGCCCAAAAGACCTTGTCTTGGCGCACTTCCTTGTGGAGTCAAGGGACCCCTGTGTGGGTAGGAGGCTGAGGCGGGGCTGGAGCATGCACCCCTCGATCTGCTCTGTTCCAATCTGGGTCTCTTTAGCTCACGCGCCTCTATCCTGTCTAGCTCTGCATAGAAGGCCGGATCGCAGCTAGGGTCCCTATCCCAGGCCTCTGAAAAAGTTGAGAGGTTGCCAGCTGGCCGCTTGCAGTTGCCCTCCTGCTGAGGTTGGCCTGCTTCTCTGCAAACAACCTGTATAGCGAGTAGCTGGTAGTCATCCGTCGGCAAGCAGTTGTCGCATTTATAATGGCCCTCTATTCTCCTGCAGTTGGTTTGGACACCGTCGAAGTAGCTGGAGATAATGCCGACGTGGCATCCCCGTGTGCTGGTGAAGTTCCTCCATGCTGCCCCTCCTTCTATATCATCAGGGCGGTTCTTAAGGTAGAATCCACCTCGGGGGTCGAGAACAGTGAAAATGTCACATCTCAATCCTGAACGGCCTCCTCTTCCAGCGCCTTGATAGTAGCTTATCAGGCCATAGGCTCCCAGGTGAAACACAACAAATCGAACTGAAGGGTGATCAATCCCTTGAATGAGGGCTGGAGTGGCGACGATTACATTTGACTGTCCTTTTACCCAAAGGGAGTGGTTACGATCCTTGACTTTCGTGCCTGTGCCTGCATGCTTCTCCTTGCCCCTGTCCATGTCCTCTTGCTCCGGAAGGGAAGAATGGTATTGGGGGCAGCCTATGGTTTTGCTGAGAAGGTCTGCGTCTGGCACCTGCATGACGAAAACAATCATCCGCTGCTCAGGCTCAAGGAGGCTTCGGAGCGTCCGAGCAAGTTCGGCAGTTACATCCACTGTGGACCTGCTGACTGGTAGTGAATCTGGTATGCTGAGAACATGGTGGGCCAGTTCAGGGCGGAAGGTGTTCTGACGAATAGTGATGTAGGAGGATGGGGTGCCTGCCAGGTTTACCTTCCTTGCAAAGACGTCAATCAAGCTGACTGGAATGGTGGCGGAATCAAACACCTTTTGGACAGGGAGCTTTGAGATGAAATTGAGCATCCGCTGGTACTTTTCATCTCGGTCTGTATGGGCACCAAAGTACTCTTGGCATTCATCGAGCACCAGGGTACCTACCCTCTGCCACGTTTGAGATCGTGTTAGCCTGTGAAAAAAGACATGTCAGTTTACGCTCCAGCCTATGGTTTATCAGTTTGCTTACGTGCGGAAGGCAACAGAGTCCATGCTCTCGACAGCCATGAACAGGAGGCTTGCCTCTTTTGGGATGTTAGCTCCACATGCTGCATTCCATCTGATCGTGTTTATCCCATGGTCCTGAGCCCTCTGTAGATGCTGGCTCAGCAGTCGCTCAAAGGGAACCACGACAATGGTAATGACCTCTGGCAATATCAGTCCAGCAACCAGCCAGGCTGTAGACTTTCCAGCGCCTGTTGGAAGAACTGCAATGACATTGTAATCCTTATGTATTACCGCTTCGCACAGATCCAACTGAGCTTGAGACTTAGGGCAAGCGTCTGGGCCATACAATGTGCGGAATGCTTCCAAGATCTTTTCCCTAACGCCTTCTCTCGTGTTTCTGCTGGTTGAAGGCAATGGAGTTGCAGGGGATGATGTTTCTGCGATGAATGCTTCTGAGTCCAACATCTCCCAGTCTATGTCCTCTGCGGTACTCAACTGGGATCCTCTGAAGAGCCTGTGGTGGAAATTGTCCTTGGGCTTGGGCAGGCCAGCGGCAGCGGCAGCCATGGTTTGCCGGAAATATGAATCTGGCGCAATGGAGGAGGATGGGGTTGATGAGAAGGAAGAAATGGACGATGATTGGACAGGAGTCAAATGGGAGTTGGGCTGTGATGGTCGTTGCCTTTGCACTAGCGGTGGAGCCAAATCCAAAGCAGGGGGATCAGAAGCTGGAACAGGAGATGAGAGAATAGCTTGCTGGGCATGTGATGACTGCACCAGGGATTGGGCCGGCACCGTCAAAGGGTTTCTCACCCCCATACTGATGGGCACCCCAAGTGGCGGGTCAGAATCAGAGACTTGGGTTGTTGATGAAGGCAGGTGCACCTCTCTGTCCCCAAACGGTGTCACAGTGATTCGGGCTGGAAAAGTGGAGTTGAGGCGGTGCATGGCATCCATTGAAGCAGATGGCTCTGCAGTGGTAGAGCTCTGGGAAGCACCTGCTACCGCTTGTAGTGTTGCCTGGACTTCTGCCCGTATCACCCCACGGAGCTCACTGACCAGCGCCTGTGCCACAGACTGTTTCAGCTCACCAACTAGAGCTTGTAAGGCGTTTTGAACTGTGTCGGTGACTGTTGCAGAGAGGCGCTCCTCTGTTAGTGCTCCACGGAGGCGAAGAGCCACAGGTGGGGGCAAGCTGCCAAATCCTAAGACGGCCTGGTACTGAGTGTCAACCCAGCACTGCTCATAAAGCTCGTCGGAAGTTGCAAAGTCAAACATATCGTGGTCTCGGCTATAGTGGTTCTTAGTGATGCTAGAAGAGTGGCCCATGCCTTTGTCTGAGCGCCTCTGGGCTACCAGGAAGCGCTCATCAACAAACTCCCTGGTGATTGTGGCCGACAGCTGGCGACACCTGTTCAACTGGATATCGGCACCACAAGTCCTCCTAAAGAAGGCACCCAACAGTTCTGAATTGTCTTTGGGGCTAAGGCGGCGGCCTCGTGAGGCATATAGATAAGTGTCATAAATGGCGGCAGTGGCATCTCCCCATACAACACGACTAAAAATTACTTCTATAGGGCGAACCACAGCAAGGTAGTGCACAAGAGGCTGACTGACATTTTCGGCGACCTGAGTGGGGAGGAACGAGTCTTGTCCTGTCAGGTTGGAGGTCTTTGTGTACAAGCTACTGAAGAGCATCCTTTGATGCTGAATGTCCAGGTTCCGCCGACGTGAGCGGGTATTGCGGATTTTGGTGTCACCAAGTTCTGTGCTCCTCTTTGCGCACATGATCTCTTTGATGGGCATGACTGTCTGGAGGACTTGCCCTGAGAGAGAGAGGAAACGAAGAAGGGCTGATATATTCCACATCCATCTTCCACTGTTGTCCAGCATTCCAACTCTCCACTCTGGGCTCTCCACCAGTCGTTTCAGGAGGGGAAGATGTGCATTTGAGAAACGTGGGTCGCTGAGGAAGGAGTACCCTGTTGCGTCCTCTCAGGGCCTATCTACTAGTGGTTGGGGACCTGCCAGCCAGTCTGGGATTTCTGTTTCGCCAGTAATATCAAGAAGGAGGCGTTTAAATGTAGCCACCTGGCCCTGAAGGCCCTCTCGGAGGTGGTCAAGCGCAACTTGTTCTCCATCGATAGACACGACATCCATGGTTGAATTCCATGCCACTCTAGGCGGTTGTGGTTGAGCGACAATAAGGCTAGCGGTGTAAGCGCTGAGCTCGCAAATTTGGCTAAAGGGCTTGAGGCTTTTTGGCTCAAGGAAGTCCTCGACAACAGCTGACACAGCGCTGTGAAGATGGGGATGTAATGTCAGCCAGCAGACTACGGTGTATCACAAACAAATAACATGCTTACTCGAGAATAGATTTGTGCTTTTGCTGTATCTCAAGTGCCTCAACCATGCAGAAGCTTCTTGCGCCGTACTTCAGATGACTGAGGAAGGGGGAGAGTCCATCAGGCTCCATCAACGATCCATCCTCACGCAAAGCAGCAGCAGCCAAGAACGCCATCAGATACGTTGAACGCCCAGTCGTTGGTCCATCCAGTACTGGCGCTTCCCAAAGCCTCCTCATCAAGTCATGAAGGCATTTCCACCCAGGATGACCCTGTACCAGGGTCTCGAGGAGGTGCTTGGCATCTTCCCTCCCAGCAGGAGTTATGGGGAGTTCATATACAGGGTCCTTGTCCAACGCTCCACGAATGTAAGTTGTGATTGCCCGAGCTATGTCTCTTGAATATGTGTCGAGAGACTGATCTGTTGTCAGATCTTTCCAGTAGGTTCTTCGGCTGTCCCTATAACAAGAAACGGTGTTGCAATGATCAGACTAACTGCAAGGCAGGGGATGGAGAAAAGAGCAAGAGCACAACAAAATACTTTTTAAAAAGAAAAAGAAAAGAGAGGCTTACTCATCCGCATCTGGGACCAGCTTCCGTCGAACAACATGCCCGGCTTTCTGAGCAGCTTCTTGAGCGTGGGTGAGATATTGATGGCAAAGTCCTAAGATCTTGCCCAGTCCAGCTTCATTCCGAGCGGGAACTGTGGCAAGAGTGATGACACGTCGGCGACTCTCCCTGCTATCCACCACACTGCCTAGCATATCCCACCATTGAGTTACCCTATGGAACGGTGGGATTTCTCTCCCCTCCACAGGGACTTCCTGCTCCAGCTGTGGCAGTAATGGCAGGATGGAGCTGATTAGTACAGAAAACGGACTTTCAGATGAGTAGCCAGTAAGGGAAGGGTTAACGACAAAGTATTCTTTTCCGACACTGGAGAACAGTGTCTGCACCATGGCTTCCACTTCTCTCTCGTATCCCCCTGGTCCATGGACCTCTTGACGATGTCGTGATATAGTATCCTTGGCAAGCGCCGCATAGGAGCAAGACTCCACTCCACACATAAATCCATGGTGGACATGCACAAGTTCAACAGGAGGGCTGTGATTGGATGGCAATGGTCCATTGATTGCCTTTGTGACGAGGTTATAAGAAGGGACAAAGGCTTGGAAGGTCATCTTGTCATCAGCGGAAATATGAGAGAATGAATGAGCCTTGTGTAGGTGGCCAAGCATGTCTCGAGGGATGTGCGCTTCACCACACTGGATGCACAAAATCACTTGGAGGGCAGAGTGGATCCTGAGCCCCAGACCATCCAAGAAGGGGTTGGAGACCAAATACGACACATTTCCTTCCAGCTGGATGCCTAGAAGACAGAGAAAGGCATGGGGTATAAAAATAAAAGAGAAAGGAGCATTTGGATGCTTACGTTTACGTGAAGGTTTTGGAAAATGAACTTCATCACCAGAATGGGAGCCAGCAGCAGGAGGAGGAGGAGCGGTCATGCTACAGGCCAGAGGTGAGAAGGAGGAGGGAGCATGCGTATTTACAGTTACATGCCTAAGACCTTGAACTTTGAAAGTGCCATGGGAGGCGCTGTGGGCTTTTAGTTCTGTCTTATCAGCAAAAGTTGCATGGCAGAAGGAACACATCAGTGGGTTGGGAGGCATGACGGTTTGTTAGAAGGTTGGAGTGTGCAAGTATAAGAATAAAATGAAGAGGGGGGTTCCACTTGATGATGACTGAGTGCCAAACCCTGTAGTTACTATTTAACCATTTCAATTGATCATTTTTTTTTCCCTTCATTTTTTTTTTCTTTTTCTGGAGTAGCGGGTAGCAGAGGAATGCGCATTACCTGATGGTGAGCAAAACGGGGACCTGAACGCAATAATGCAATTTCAAAAGATGGGCGGCACAGAAAAAGCTCCATTTGGGTTCTGAGCTCGGGTTCAATCGTCAGTTTGTTTTTTCTTCGTCTTTTGGGATGAGCAGAACCTGATTATAGCAGCTTCACTCACTTCCTTTTAGAGCGTAGTCGGTTTGTTTTTTCTTCTTCTTTTGGGATGAGCAGAACCTGATTATAGCAGCTTCACTCACTTCTTTTGGGATGAGCAGAACCTGATTATAGCAGCTTCACTCACTTCTTTTGGGATGAGTGGAACCTGATTATAGCGGCTTCACTCACTTCCTTTTAGAGCATAGTCAGTTTGTTTCTTCTTCTTTTGGGATGAACGGAACCTGATTATAGCGGCTTCACTCACTTCCTTTTAGAGCATAGTCAGTTTGTTTCTTCTTTTGGGATGAACGGAACCTGATTATAGCGGCTTCACTCACTTCCTTTTAGAGCATAGTCAGTTTGTTTCTTCTTCTTTTGGGATGAACGGAACCTGATTATAGCGGCTTCACTCACTTCCTTTTAGAGCATATCTCTGTCATATCTAATATACATTTCAAATGGATGTATATATACATGCACATGCATGCACATGCATGCACGCATGCGCACACGCGCACGGGGGGGGGGGGGGGGGAGGAAAGAGGATGACGGACAGTAGTACAAACCTCTACGTTGAGGGTCTCTCCCATTTTGGATTCATAGAAATACCATCATTGACAGGGCCTTTCCGTTTATGGTTTGGCCATGGGAAAAATCTAGATTAGGAAATGAGGGTCAGAACAGTGAGGCCAGTCTTTACTGTTTTTGGTTTAGTTTTGGTTTAGGCAATAATCCAGGTTGGCAGGTCTTTGCCGTTTATGGTTAGACCATGAGAAAAAACCTGGATAAAGAAATTCTGGGGCCGATAGCGTCCCCGGGATTTCAAATGGATAGGACAACGGCCGAGCCCCCCGTTGGACGCCGACCGCGCCCCCACACCCCGCGCCACGTCACACACGCCACCGCACCATGCCCTGCCCACCCCGGCCTCGATGGCCTCAGTGGCACCCCAGGCAACCTCCCCTCTGCCCCGGATGTGCTTGCACCCACCCCCTGGCCCCGACATAGCATTACAGCCACGCGTTCGACGACGCCGCCCCCCCTCCATGCCCCCCGACGGCCTGCCGCACCCCCCCCTGGCCCTTCTGCAGCCCCGGGAACAACCAGACGGCCTGGCGTTTGCCACCCCGAACCCACCGTTCTTTCCCCTTCATCCCCACACTCCCTGCCATGTCACTGACCCCCCCCTTGATGCCGCCCCTGGCCCCCCAGGCTTTGGAACGGAGCCCCACCATGCCCACCTTGCCCAGGATGCCCCAGCCGACTCCCAGATGAGCTACGGCACCCTGCGAGCCTCCCCCTGTCCCCAGACCGATGAAATGGTAAGGGGACGGCGCTTGAGCGCCACATAGTTGTGCGTGCTTGCAGTCCGTGCACCTCGAAGGTTAGTTCTACCCGTTCGAGAGTCTCAGCCTGGGCTCTCAAAGGTGGTCTTCTATCTACCCATCCGTGCTATTTCTACCTGTTCGAGAGTCTCAGCCAGAAGCGGGCTCTCGAATAGTCGAGCGTAGTACACTGGAGAGTGATTTTGGGTTGTCGGAAGCTCTCCCCCACTCTCATGTAGGGTGCAACACACGCCCAATCGACGACTAATTGCACCCATCCCTTAAACTTCCCGTAACAAGGGATACAAGTGCGAGACAGGCCACGCCCACGCTACCTGCCTCCTCCCACAATGACACTCTTGTGAACGGATGCCACACGACTTGACACGTATAGGGTTCAAACGAATAAATGACAAGATGATAGCTGCAACTGTACAGCACTTTACGAAAGCAGAATAATATGTAGTGTTAATGAAATGAACAAATCACACCTATCTATGATAAATGTGGGCTTTTAAACGTAAGCCAATACCACACTACTAATTCCAGCCCATTGTAGAACATGCTGGGGCCCTCCTCCCTGTTCGTCCATTTCACAATTGCCACAAGTGGCATTTTGACTTGGAGGCCTGAAAACTCCCTGCAAGCGCGTTTCCATATTATCGGATCATGGATTATATACCACACCAAGAGCGGCACAAAGTCAGAGAGCGGACATTGGGGTGGGCTGTGCTTCCTAAAAATGGGATGCGTGGTTGGAAGGAAGTCACCTTGGGGCAAACCGCATGTCCAGCAATACATAAATTTCTTCAACACCCACTTCTTCTTCAGCTGGTCTATCCAACCATACGCATGCTTCACATAGCAATCCTCTTTCCCTTGGCAGGAGATGAAAGGGGTGTGTTCCAGCGTCTTGACAACCCATGCCCCTTTCCATGCCCAACACACAAAGCAGTACCCCTGCAGGATCTTCGTCATCGCTGACAACTCCGCCACTTTTGCATGTTTGTTTTTCATCAGCAGGTTGTAATGGGCCACATCGAGTTACACACCAACGGGCTTCAGTCTGGCAGTTGGGCCACCCTCAGGGGTAGGGACAACGCCAGCGGAAAGCAGCCTTATGTCCAGGTCCATCACGCTCTGATCGTCCCATGGTCCCATGTCGTAGTCAGGTTCCACCGCTGGGGGTGGGGGAGGGTGAAGCAGCTTTTTCGCAGCAATCGCTACAGGGTTGTTGGGATCGCAGACATCGCATTTCAGACAGCCTAGAATATCGCCGCAGCTGACCTCTTTGCCATCCATGGAGCGGCTAAGCGTTAGATTATGACAAACATCACTCATATACCTCACGCCTGCTGAACGGCCCATGATATCCTCCTGCTCATCTCTCATTTCTGCGTAGGTTATCCGAGGATTCAGCAAGAAGATGTTGGCAGGCTGTCCTGACCTCCCTGCCCTTCCCGCTCCTTGAACAAAATTCATCAGGCCATAAGGAAGCTCCACGAAGATCACAGCGTCGACGTAGGGATTATCGATGCCATGCAGCCAGCCTGTCGTCACCACCATCCATTGGTTTCCGCCTGTGGTCCAACGGTTCTGCAGGTCGTCCCGCTGAGGCCCTAGCATGTCACTGTGGGATTTTGATCCGTTAAACGAAGGTGCAAGCTGGTCCACTGCAGCTTTAGTAGTGCAGAATATGATTCCACGCGAAGAGGGAGAAAAGGTGGTGCTCTCTAGCAGGCGGGCCAGCCCAATCGTTAAATCAAGTGGGAGCGTGACCCACTCTTCCACATTTAGAACATGATAGCGCAGATTCGGTCGGGAAGTCTCTCTGCGGATGATTGCCGTCGAGTCTGGGAGGTAGACTTCGCTAAGGAAGTACTTCTCCAGGACAGGGGGAAGGGTGGCCGTGAGAAACACTTTGGGAATGGGGAGCTGGACAAGCCTTTTGGTATCTTCAAACCTGCCTCGATACATTGTGCACGTAATGAGTTGATGGCATTCGTCGTAGAACAGTCGAGAGATCACAGCTTCGTTGTCCCTGTAAAACCTAGAGCAAAAAGCATCTATCATAGGCATACCGTTGTCATGAAAATGAACTCACGATCGGAACACTGTAGATGCAGCACTCTCGACGGCAACAAGAAGCAACGAACAGTTGCGAATGACTGCGAAGCTTGTGGTGGTCGTCCACCTGCAGCATGTGATGCCCAGCTCCAGGGCATTCCTCAGCGCATCATTCAAGAGCGCCTCATTGGGGATTACCACCACAACCTTCTTTATCCGCTCATCCTCCCCACAATTCTGTTGGGCAAGGGCACAAAGAAGGTACACCAGGCTTTTGCCCCCCCCCTGTCGGTAGTATGCCGACAAGGTTATGTTGGCCTGCAAGAGCCAGTTCAACTAATCTTCGCTGTTCCTCTGACTTGAAAGATGGGTTTCGGATATGCGGATATAGCATTCGCAGCAGCGCCATTGCCTCATGAGACACTTCGGCAGGGCCGTAGGCATAGGGGAGTTGGGATCGCTGTGTTACATGGTGTCCGATTGCACCTCGGAGTTGGGGGGTTTCCAGGGCGGTAGGTGGTGGCGTGACCAACGGCACTTGGGCATGTTTCTGGGTTTGCGTAAACCCAGGGTCATTGTACATGTCATCGATATCCATCCTGTAGGGCTCCTCATCAGGTGCCTCCCTGTGGGCCGGCATGGAAGGTGGGGCAAGCTGTTGCTGACTGCCTCTTCCGATAACCCTGGACAGCGCCTGGACCATGGCAGCTGAAACTTGTTCTTGGATCATCGGGGCAAGTCTGGGTTCAAGCTTGCGCAGGCAGGTATCAAACGTAGCCGACATCAGATAACCCATCCGTTCTTCTGTAATCGCGGACGCCGGTCCTGATGCCCCAGCGGGTGGCTCATGCTCGGGGGTTACTGATGGGACCCCAAAGGGCCTGTACGTGTCCTTGTTCGCGATTGTTCTGTGAACGTCCAGGGGAAGAAGAGGGGGCTTTCCAGGGTAAAAGCGAGTCAAACGCCACCACCATTCGGAGATGTGACCAAATCGAAACATCAGATCGGAGGAGAGGGTGCTTAGGTAGCTCGATTGCACGCCATAGCATCGCCTGTCTGTACCAGCGCCATGCCCACGCTGCTCCGCAATCGCATTGGACTCCTCTTCCACCTCCAGTTCGTACTCTGAGCCAAGATAGGCTCGAGCAATGGTTACAACGCATTGTCGATATCCTCTAACGCCGATGCGACACTTGAAATGCTTTTCAGAAGCAAATTTGAACTGCTGGTAATATGAGTCCTCTAGCATTCGCCGGCCCATGATAACGTACAGGTATTCGTTGTACAGGGCTGCCCTATTGTTTCCCCATAGTCGCCTTGCAAAGTCGATCTCTATCGGCCGAACGAGGAGGAGGTAGATGCGGAAGATGCGAGACAATTCCGGGGGGAGTTTGACTGGAATAAACTCCTCATGCCGGACGATGGTCTCAGACTTCACACGGCGTGTTATGATCCAGTCTTCCCCGTGGTCCTGGAAGATGTTTCGACCTCTCAAACCATTTGTGATTCGACAATCGCACATCTCAGAGACACGGACAGATTGGCCCGGAACGCAGTTGTGCAGATGAGCAAATAGCTGTACAAACTCTCCGCTCCTGCGTAGAAAGTCCAACTGATGCAGAGCACTCCATATCAGCACGCCATCGCGTCCAATCTCACAAGGGGAAGAGGAGGCATCCAGAAAGAGTGCCTTCAAAAGGGTGTAGGGCTTGACGTAGGTCGCATTGGACAACCACGAGTAGCCGTAGGTGGTGTTGGACATGATGTCGGACGTATCCCGAGGAAAGTCAATTGGGATCTCCTTTCCCTGGCAGAGATGCGTAAGGATATCGTTCGCCTCATTGTGCATTGTGCGCATGCCGGTGATCCAGTCCTCCAGATCCATGGTCTTGTCCTTGTATGTGACCCTGGAGGCATCGGGAGACATTGTTGTCTGGGGAGGACCCGGCGTTGACTTGACAAGGGACGTCGCGAACCGCTGGTATTCAAAAATGGCACAGAAAGGATTGAGGATCCCAGCCTGGAGGTTCTCAGCACAGTAATGGTTCAACGCACTGAATAGGTCACGCTTGGTGAGAATGGGATGAAGTGAAGATGACGCAGCACTACTTACGTGTATAGACTCCCTCCATACTCGTCCTTGTGGAGATAGCTTTGATAGAACGTTGCACCCCGGCAGTTATACTCTAGCCTGGAGAATAGCTGAGTGACCTCATGTGCAGGTGCGAAGTCTCCTTGCTGCTTCATGTTGTACACCGCTAGCCAGCACTCCATCACCATACTCCATTTGTTGTCCTCACTAACAGAGGCATCTCGTGCAAGGAGCAGGTACACAAACCGGTGAAATGCCAGCACCTCATGATCCGCCACTCCATCGACCTTTAGAATATCCAGCAGCTCTTTCCCCGCCTTTTTCATTTCCGTTGTAAGTGGAAACTTATAGGAAGAAGGATGGTTGGCATTCATAGACTGGAGGATACAGTAGCTAAGATTGTGTAAAGGATAGGTGTAATTCCTCAGCATCTTATTGTCGTTGTGGTATTTCCATGGTTTCGCCTCTTGGGTTGTGCTGTCAAGGTCCATTGAGTCATGGGTGAGAGGGTGTAGATCTTATGGGTCGACTTACCGCGGGTACTCAATCAGGATGCAACGGGCGCGGAAAGGAGATATTCGAGCCTGTTCACGGATCGATGTCGTGTAACCCCAAGCCAGCTTCCATAGCTTGGTCGAATCGATCTTCGTAGGCGTCACTAGCAAACGTAGGTCTTCTCGTTTCCTGTGATCCGTCACGTAATCCTTCAGGTGCTCATGCCATTGGGTCACAACAAGCAGAGGGGGGATCTCCCGCGTCTTTGACGGAATCAGGACAGGGAAAGGCGTGTACGAAGCAACTTCGGTAGACATAAACACATCAAATATATCGCAACAGGGAGTGGCTACTAAAGTGGGCTCCACTTCAAAGTAACGTGTGGGCTTGGGTTTGAAAAATGTCTGCACACTCCCCATATGATACCGACTTTCCAATGAATGGTGCTCAGAGCTATGGTTTTCGTTCCAATGTCAATACAGAGTTTTCACGGTAAGACAGCAGTACCGACATTCATTGCAGCAGAACGCCCCCCCCACCGTGGTGAGGAGCTCAACGGGAATGTGGTCGGAAGGACTTGGAATCATATCGTCCAGCCTGACACCAAGATCATCCATCTCCTCCTGTAATTCCTTCCTTTGCCGGGGGGTAAGGGTTATCTGGTGGCAATGAGACAAGTGACCTACGACTGCTGAGGGCACCCAGGCACATTTGCATGTCACGCAAAGCATGATCAGAAACAAAGTGTGGAAACGAAACCCGATGCGCCTGAGCATGGAAGAGTCGGTAAGACAAGAACTTTGAGAGGCAGGTGAGCGAGGGTTAGAGGCTGAAAGGGTCGCTTGAGGTGAAGCTCCAGGAAACGACCCCAATAGAATGGGCCGGTGGTTGGAAGATGGAAGGCCGGGAGGAAGAGGAGAGTCGTGGGGCATCCTCGGAGGGAATGGCCCTCGAGATGCACCCAGTTGAGGGGCGGATGAGGCCGGTAGAGTCCTACTTGGGGCCCTCTTCTTGTAGGGGGAAGAGCGTTGAGCGGTGGGAAGAGAGGGAGGTGGGAGAGGCCACTGGTGTGCGGTCGACGGTGTGCGCCGGTGGGTTTCAGTCTTGTGCCTCTCTAACCCCTCGATACCCCCACTCGTGGCCGAACCGCAAGCACCGCAACGCAGGGTGGCTTCAACTCTGTGAAACAGAGGGTCAGCAGCAGCTTGTCTTCAAGAATACGCAAAAGAAATGACCTGTTGTCCATGTCGGTGGCCATGAGAATGATTTTGACGATGACTTATTGCACCAAATAAACTCAGAGCCCCCATTATATACGTGGCCATTGTCCGTGGGGTTGGCGGCTAGTTTTTTTTTTTTCTTCTTAAAAATATAGCACTAGGCCCCATGCAGCCCAACAAGCCCCGGTAGAGGGCCGGGAGCGCCGCACCCAACGACGCTAGTGATATTGCCATATATTGCCCCTGCATTGTGTACACGTTGAACGCGCGGCCTCACAAAATATGAGGTAAGTGAGGCATATACTTGGGAGGCAGATTACAGGAATGAAACACGCCCAATTTATCCCGCAACATGAGTGCCAGCGGTAATTTGGACGTGAGCAATCTTCTATGGTATGGAAGTTGGCTGGCCTAACTTCAACTGGCGAAGCGTGTGAAGGATGCTATGCCCGATGCAGAGAATGCTTTTGCGTGTTCCATAGCTGGGACGGAATGCATCCAAAGGGAAGTAATGATTGTCTCCAAGGCTGGGGTTCTCCGCTATAAAGAGGCCAAAAGGCAAGGGCAGCATCCCAGGCGCAGTTGCTCAGAGCGCGTCATGCTCTGTGGTATGCACAGGCGGCTATATAGGCCACCGCCCTCCAACTTTGCCAGGAGAGATGGAAGAGGTGGTGGTGGTGGTGGAAGTGTCGAAACAGAGACGGAGCATCGAGGGCGTTTAGGCCGAAGATATTGCAGTGGGTCATGAGGGAGCGCAGAGGGTGGGCAGAGGTACTGATCGCGTAGAGGTAGCCTTATCACAGCAGAGACGGGGTGTTTGGGCGGACGATATTGCAGTGGGGCATGGTCGGGCACAGAGGGTGGGTCGAGGCTCTAAGAGCGTCATGCATGTCGACCAACAAAGGCAAATGCCTTGGCTATACCGGTCCTGAAACCGTCGTTTAGCTGATGTCTAGAGTGCCAACATAAAACGAAGTACTTACTGGAAGGTGTACGATCCTAGCTCAAGGGCATTGAATCTGGGAGCCTGGATGTCAAAAGGGTGTGCGCACACTTTTGCTCTTGGTACCTGCGCCTTGGCAAGGGTGGGGTCCACAAAGGCAAATGGCCGGATTATACCTGTCCTAAGCACCTCGTTGGGGGGTAGAGCCAGGGAGGTGAAAAGTGGTAGGCGATCGCAGCGAACGGGCTGGTTATACCATTCCAGAACGCAGAGGGACACAGCCTGGCAGGAGTGGGCTATAGGGCTAGAAACGATCGAGGCGAACGGGCTGGTGAAGAGTTGAAAAGTGAGATGGATTTGAAGCGAACGGGGGAGGGAAGCGAATGGGCTGGTTAAACCAGTCCCAAACGTCTTGTATATGGAATAGATAACACAGGGAGAGTGCTGATGAGCATAGTGGGTTGGCAGTAAACCGAATGCGATGGAGGCGAATGCGCTGGCGGGCGAGTGGAGTTGCAGTAAAACATACGGGCTGGTTAAACCAGTCCCATACGTTTGAGCAGAAGTTCAGACACAAGCTGTCACGGTAGTCTGACTCGGATCGTCACATGATGGACGATCTGTGTCAATGTGTTTGGGCACGATTCCAACGTTGCTTTCCAACCACCATCTGCCCCGCATAGCACCGGTTCTTAACCGGGCTTTGTACCTATCGAACATCACTTTTCAACCTTACCGTTCGTTGCTTCCAGATACTGTCTACTTCACCGTTCGTTGCTTCTAGATACTGTCTACTTCACCGTTCGTAGTACTGGTTCTTAACCGGGCTTTGCAATGGTCGATTCGCCTTATCTCTGCATAGTACTGGTTTATAACCGGACTTTGTGACGATCCGACCTCTTTGACTAGTGCCGTTGTGGAACGTTCGAACTGTTTCTTAGAACCCTGCGCTTTGCCCATTGTCCCCCTGCACCCTAACTAGGATGAACGCGTGCGTTGTTCTCATCGTACATGGGTTCAACCGCTGATAACCCCTCGCAGTAACGACATTCACACCGACCCCACCTTCGTCGTCCTTGACGGGGTTAGGTACTACTCCCCGAATTGCTCTCGCCAAGTTGGTGCGCCACCCCCCAACTGGGATCGGGGCATGGAACGCAGCCATTTCAAGCGGTTCGCCACTCATGATGCTCCCCGTTGGTGGACCTATACCTTCGGATGGCTGGCGTTCGTGCCCTTACGACCAGCCTTTGTGGGTTTCCCGTTCGACACGCTGGCCCGCATTCCCCACTACATCCACGAGAACGGCACTTTTCGTCATCATGACGAATTCGTTGACTCCTGGGCACGTGTGGAGGACGCCCTAATCACCGCCACCTCCCTTCTGGCCAAAGTATATCGGCTGGGTGCTGTCCGCCCTTATACTCCCTTTGCCTATGGCTACAACGGCACTTACCGTAACCCCGACGCCCTCATGAAGCAGACCCGGCTGGGCAGAGACTGGTTCCGAATCTGGATGGGGCTCATGTCGTTCCTCATCGCTGCTGGCAAGGAAGTGGTGGAGTGCAGGGCTCGAGCTCGGGAGGCAAACGGCACCACCGCGCTGGAGACTGTGATCCCTGGGTGGTTCCAGCATCTCGCGGACAATGGATTCACTCAAAACTGGCTGGCCGGTATCCTGCGCTCCGACATTTGCTCCTTCCGCCCCTTGACCGAACGTGTAGGCACGTTCCTCGACCTGGAAGATCGCGATGCGCCATCCGTGCAGTGGTATTGCTCGCTGGGCGTGCCTGTCTGGTATAGATGGGGTCAGAGGGAGATTGCCCGTGCTGCCGTCGATGTTGAATTCAGTAAGCTGGCTCCACCGCCTTACCTGCTTCAAGGGCAATTGGGTGGCAGGGTTCTTCAATCAACCCTGTCCCATGACCAACCTCTGGGTCGGCAGAGTTCTGCGACGGAGAGGAAGTTCATCGGGTGGAGGGAGTTTTTTGCCAACCGCGATCGTAGGAATGAGAAGAGGGTGGCCACGGAAGCGCCTGCCGACAAGGAGAAGAGGATGAACCGCTTGAGGGATCCACCCACCGTCACGGCAAAGGTTTTCGAGTGGCTTCCAAGCATGGAGGACCCTGAGCAGCTGGAGCGCACGGCCGTCAACAAGAAGAATCGGTTCCAGGTCTTGACCGATTATACCTCGGGCCAGAAGAGGTATGACTCTTTTGCCAATGAGTGGGATTGCTGCAAGGAGTTCGCTCCTGCCGAGAGGCTGGACGAGGATTTGGAGGATGTGGTGGCTTATACGCGTGATGGGTTATGGATCGATCCAGAGCATGGCAGCGATGTGCAGCCCCCTCATGTCGACGACTCCTTGTTCAGGCCACAGGATCCCACCTCCCTGTCGTTGTCGCGCACCCGCTCCCCCACCGGCCCTCCACCGCCACCTGCCACCGCCAACCCTCCACCGCCACCTGCCACCGCCAACCCTCCCCCGCCACCCGCCACCCCCATCCCTCCACCGCCACCTGCCACCCCCCAACCCTCCCTGGCGTTGTCAGCTGCACGAGTAGGTTACACAGAGTCAGAGGCGCTGGATACCCTGAGAAACCACTTTGGGTTCCTGGCAACCATACCATTTCCCTCCGTGCCGTTGACCCGCCCCATAGATGCTGTGGAGCGCAACCGGTTTCTCCACTCCCTGGGCATGGCCATGGTCGAAGATGGGTTCTTCACACAGCCTATCGCCCGGGTCGCCTTGACCTTCGTCGACAGGCTCATAGCAGGGTTGCGTCCAGATGCAGAGCGATGGGACTACGCCCTTCGAAGCAGAGAGCCTCTTGCCCTTGCTGACCGCGTCAAGTACTGCCGCAGGGTTAGGGATGACCTGTTCGTGTTCGACTTTGGAGAGCAGTCCACAGAGGATTGGAAGCTGGCCGTTTCAAGCCCCTCAGTGGCCACATTCCTCTGTCGTCAAGACCGTGGGCTCCAGGAGCATGAACTGGCCTACTGTCTTCTCCAACGAGGGATCCCTTTCCGAACGCTCCTTCCTGCCCCTCCGGTATATCGCCCCATCCATTCCCCTGACCTTGCGGTCCCCATACGTCTCCCCGGCTATGAGTTCACGTACAGAGACTACGAGGTGTACAGGGAAGATTGCGCGTGCGTCTTCATGCAGCCTCGAGCCCGTGCCGCTTTGCTGCGAGGTGGAATCTTATGGCGTCTCGTCATGAACATCTTGAGCTTTGGAGAAGCATTGGGGGGCCCTTCGACAGCATGGTCACTGGCCGGTCAGGGTTTCAGCACAACCCTTGGCTCACATCAGGTGCTTTACGGGGATGACGAGCTGGACGAGGTGGAAGCCCAGCTGATCTGTGGGACGTACACCTGCCATATGGGTAAGCGCACTCCCTTAACATGCCAGGTGTTCACTGACCAATCGAGTTGTTTAGCGGACGGGCGTATCGCCACCAGGTCATGGTTTCCACTTCCATGGGCTTGGGCGCATAGTTCGGCTGGCAGGAATTACAGCCTGTGGACCCTGGAGAACGAGGATTGGTTCCACAAGAGAAAGATGGACATTGTGAACGGAGCCCAGCCATTGAACGTCTCCAAGTGGCGCGATCTGCTGAAGGGTCACAAGATGGCCTTGAAGTTGAAGAAGGCCATGTCCGATTTCTCTCTGGAATTTCTCCAGAACGCTGAGAGGAGGTGATGGGGTGGTTTCATGCTAAGCGGAAGCCGCCGCCAATCTGAAGAAGCATATGGCCGCCTTCTCCCTCAAGTTTCTTCAGAATGTCTTATGGAGCTGATGGGGCCCTTCTTTCTCATGCCCGGGCGTTGTTTTTTTTCTTTCTGTTTGTTTGTTTTGTTTTTACTTTACATCTTCCCATGTCCGTACTTGCAATGTATATAGCCATGCTACTTACTGCACGAATGAGTCTTCACACCTTCACACTTTGATCATATGTGACTAACACCCGCTAACTTACTCTGTACTCCCTCAGGTTTACATCGGTCGTCGTACGGTCGTCTCATGTGCTCATAGGACATAGTGGGGGTCACAGCCAACGTGGAGGATGCTTATGCAAGGCTACAGAAGTGGTGGACAACGGTTAGGGATTGACTATGGTCAAACGATATTAATATCCCAACGAGGTCAGTACATGGGGGTATTACAACTACATGTTGGGGGGGGGGGAGGGACCGCGTAGCGGATATATATATAAAATAAAAGAAAGAAAAAAGAGCAGGGAGGGATGAGGGAACGGGAACGGGGGGAAAGTGAATATAACAGAACAAAAAAACCTCCATTCTGTCCGCCTTTTATAGGTCCCAGGATTGACTGGAACGTCCGTGCGCATGTTCATTTTTTTTTTTATTCCTTTCCTTTTCCTTGCCGAACAAGGACCTAGGCCCAATGTGGCCCCTGACCACCCTGGAAGTTTGTTTTTCTTCCTTTTTGACAGCCCCCATCCATCTCAGAGACTTGACGCTCGCTATGACTCTCCCTTTCAATGCCGGTGCTGCCCTTGCTCTCAATGCCGGAGAAGACGTGGGTTTATACGGTTGTCTGATCTAAAACCTTGATAATCTTACATGTTTTTAGTTGACCGCGCCTAGAGTTGCCGCGCCTCTGAAGGTGAGTAAACATGGTGACGTCTGACTCCAGCTGCCGATAGGGGTTATCCAGAAGACCAGAAAGGAAAGGCGGGCCGTTGCCAGGATGCGCACGGAAGAAGATCGCCAAGCCATCAGGCAAAAGAATGCACCGAAGAGCAAGGGGCCACCGGCATCGGAAGGAAAGCCAGAGGGGTCCAGGCGCAAAAATGTCCTGCAGCAGAATTTACCCCCCATCGCCCTGGAAAAAAGGAAGCGACCCAGGGTATGCCATACACCGCACTCTGCTGAGCATGTCATTTGACTCTTCTTCCAGCTCGTTGAGCCAGAGTCTGAATCGGAACCCCGTTTGGGTGACGGGTCATTGGCGAAGAAACCCAAGATCGGTGGCTAACCCTATCGACCAATGATTAGGTCACACAGCTGGGGGTTGCGCCCCACGGGGAGACAAATGCCGTCCTGTCCCACCATGAAAGAAAGGTCCTCGCCCACCGAGTGCGTGATGCTATGGCTGTGGATAACCGCCCAGGGTTAGCTATTGGGGCCGATGACATTGTGCACACCCACAGGGACAAGGTGAGCACACCGCATACCCTATGCACTTAACATCTGATTCGACTCCACTGTCAAGACAAACCGAAATGAAAGGAAGCTTTACGGCAAGGCGATAAACGTAAGCTGCCATCTGTGTTAGGGAATACCATCAAGAGGAACATCATAGACGCATCCAACCTCCAGTGGAATGACCAACAGCAGGCGGAGCTCTTGAATATGCAACGCGTTCGCAAACAGATCGCGGATTCCAACGTTTGGTATGTCGCCCTTCGATTTGAAAGTGATGCCGCATGGACCAGGGAGTTGACGCGGTTTCTTCCTGATGGCTGCCTTCAGGCCTTTGCCTTTTGCTCTGCCCATGGTGAGTTTCCAAATTGGCCTGTGCATGCGATCCATGAACCCAAAGGCCATTTCATAACAGGGGGCCGTGCACCGCATCCCCTGGCTGAAGGTGACATCGTCATGCTGCGATTCGCTTCGACGCGGATCAAAAAATCCCTGTTGGATTACAAGCCTGGCGTGAGTTATTCCTTACGTTCTTTGGCTATGCACAGTGCTTATTTATCAAAAGACACCTGTGATGCTCACCTATACGACTTGCTTCACCCACATTGATTGCACCTCCCATGCTCAGCGCAGCCGATGTTTTGCCTTTGCATACGAACAGGAGTGGGAGTGGATGGGGTTCTGCGTCCATCCCAATCTAGGGTTGGAAGGGTGGAAGATGCTGTCCACGCTCCTTGTCGATAGCCCTATCCGGGAGAGCACGGGGGAGTGTTTGACCAAGGATGAGAAAAGCTGCTTGCTTGGATTGCCTCCTCTGTTCTGGTACGGCGATGTGGCCTCTTTGCCCGAGCTGGCGTTCCCTCCCATCATGATCCAAGAATGGGTGGATGCCTTTGCCGCTGATGTCAAGTTGATCTTCCACCAGTCCCATGATGGTCCAACAAGCTCCCTCTGTGCAGGAAAGCGCCCGGAGGGATCTACTCCCCCTGCACTGTCTCCTGCCGCCGAGGTTCCAGAGGAGGAAGAGAATAGGCGGCTCATGCCATCATCTTCTCCCAGACGGCAAGGTCCTGTAGACGGCTTTGGCGCTCGGGAGGACATTGTCATGGCCAATGTCGTTGTTAGCATCCTCGATGAGCCCCATGCTCTCAGCCCCTCTGCCCATTCCCGTAACGCTGGCAACGTCCTGGAGGGGGTATCTCCTCGCGCCACCGCCTCCCCTCCTCCTCTCACCCAGGTCCCGGCTGAACGACTCTCACACTCTTTACCCAGGGAACGGGACGTTGGCCTGAGGTACAGCGAGATGCTGACCATCCCCAATAGCCTCACAGGAGTTGCTATGCCCTCTTCCGACATCGATGCTGAGGGGGAAATGGACCCTGACCATCGTCAGGATATCCCCACCTTTCCAGGTTCCACACCGCCGGCAGAGAGCCTCATGGTTTCAACCGTAGGTCAAAAAAGCGCCCTCATTTCGCCCAGCTCAGCGGGTGCCACCATATCCAACCACTCCTACATGACCCTGCCCAGCCCTTCCGTGCCCACTGCCTACGCAAAGTCCAGCTCATCCGCCGGGTCAGAGCGCTCCTCTGCCAGCTCTTGCCAAGTCTCCTCCCCCTCTCCTGATCCTGACAGCACTTCAGCGCCGTGTGACCCATTCGTCCTTCCAGCGGAAGTCATCCGTGAACCTGCTCGTCTGGCGCCTCCTCCTGGTTGGCGTCCTGTCTCTGAAAGAGTGCCTGCAGCTGGATGGGCTTTGGCAGCCAAAAGCATGGCCGCTGTGGTTGGCCCACCACCATCATCGATCGCACAGAGCCGCCCGAGGTTGCGCCCCAGGCCCCGTTACCTCTCCGAAGAGCCCCCATCGTTTGCTGACAGGTCTTCCCCCAGCGACGGTCACCAAGCAGCCCCCCTCCTCCCCCTCCCATCCCTGATGTCCCTTCTCCCTCCTCCTCTGGGTTTGGCAGCGGAAAGCGTGGCCGTCGTCGTCGTCGTCGATCATCCACTGCCATCATCAATCACACAGGGGCCAAGCCTGCGCCCCAGGCCACGTTACCACTCCAAAGAGCCCCCGTCATTCGCTGACGGGTCTTCCCCCATCTACGGTAACCCAGCAGCCCCCCCACTCCCATCCCTGGTGTCCCTCGTCTCTCCCCCCTCCCAGCAGCTGGTCGTTCTGGTGCCGGAGCCCAACAGCGATGAGCTGTACTGGAACCCTGCAGCGCCGCTGCCAGACTTTAACCCCATGGTGCCAGCAATCGTCCTCACTTTGCCATCTCCTGGGCCATGGTCGATGCCCAGCAGCAACGAGCTCTACTGGGGGTCCAACAGAGAGGACGATGCGGACTTCGACTTTGACTCTCCAGCGCCGTGGCTCAACTATATCGTGATGCCGGGGCCAGCGATGACGACGATCGTTGCCGCCACCTCTGCCCCATCCTTGGCGGCGCCCAGCAGTGACGAGCTCGACGATCCCGACTCGGGGTTTATGGCCACCTATGACAGAGTACATGCTGCGGCAGCACCGTCTCCATCTCAAGCTCCATCTTTTGCACCGTCTCCATCTCCCGCTCCAGCGCATGCTCCATCTCCCGCTCCCAACAGCGACGACCTCTACTGGCATCATTTTGGGAGCCCTGGGACATTTTAACGTGGAACAAGACGATCGTCATGATTTCCGCAACAAGTATTTTACATAGCAGGGATGTAATGGATATATCTATTAATGACAAGCGTTTTCCATTCAACCCCTTAACTTGTGAGATGCATGAGCCATAACTTTAGAAAAGGTGAGTAAGGTCAGCGCTCTGAGTAATAGGAGGGTGCACGGAAACCCACTCCGTGGTTCCCTTTATGAGCCTTGAAATTGGGGAGCGTCGCATGAGCCTTTAACAGGGGAGGGGCTCTGCCCCCCCCCTCCCGAGCACGGGACGCACTCCAGGCGCTCCTTCGCGCAGGTGATCCACAGAAGCCACACACGACCAGGGAAAGCATAAAGGAGGGGACACATGCTGGATATAATATGCATAGCGATCATATCATCTGGCAGGTTATACCAGCCCAGGATGCTGAGGAAAGGGTTGAAGCAAAGTGGCTGGTTATACCAGTCCACCGTGACTGTGTCTACAATCGGCGAAGTTGGACTCCCGTGACTGTGTCTGCAATCGGCGAAGTTGGACTCCCGTCACACAGTTCAAACGTTCAAGTCGTGACATCATTCAAGCTGGTCTTGACTACAATGCACTGGTTTCAAACCGGGCTTGCAGATCATTTCCTATACTATCTTTATCTGCAATCGCTCCCCGACCTCTGGTAACAATGACCGATTGCTGCTCCAATTTCTTCCACCCAAGACCAGATGGCAACTTGCCACGGCTATGGATGGGTACGACGCCCATCGTGAGTTTGACTATCCGTCACTCACTTTCTTGAAAGCATCCATCCGTCTGCGAGATGGTGGGATGCCCCCGGCCATCCAGACTACCTGCTGCTGCCTGTCTAGCCTCTGGAACCCCTGCATTCCCTCTCTGACCCTTGCTTGCCCGTAGATGAGCCTTCTCACTGCTCCTGCAGTGCACTGGATTATCCAGGCCCTTGCATTTTTCATACCTTGGGTGCTGCTTCAGAACTGCAGCGCGCTGGATTATCCAGGCTATCGTGTTCTTCATGCACTTGTTCTCAAAAGGCTCTAGGGCTGAACGCGGCATGTTAGGTGAACTTGCACTGGATCATCCAGGCCCTTGCGTTTTTCCTACCTTGGGTGGCTGTTCAGAACTGCAGCGCGCTGGATTATCCGGGCTATCGCGTTCTTCGTGCACTTGTTCTCAGAAGGCTCTAAGGCTGAATGCGGTGTGTCAGGTGAACTGTTACGTCTCCCTTTGGTCTGAATCACTCCATGGGGGGGGGGGGGGGGGGGGGGGGGCAACGCCCCAGGCTGGTGATGTGGGCTGAATTCGCTGAAATGGGAATGAGGGCTATGACCGTACGGCCCATGACCCTGGCATCTGCTCTGAATGGAGCGCTCGTTTCCCCAAGGTCATTCGTTCCGAGGCCCTACCCTGTGTGCTCTAAACGGAGCGCTCGTTTCCCCAAGGTCATTACGAGGCCCTACCCTGTGTGCTCATTGATTCAATGCGCATGCTGCTGTGCGAGCCCGATGTTAGCGTTCATGGATGGCTAGGATGGATGCTTCGAGGGGGAAAAGAAGGCTTTTCATATGGGCTCAACAGGCTCAGGCGCTGTGGCCGTGTTCAGCAGGCGTCAGATTCACTGACCCTTCAGGATCATGTCGCTCATCCAAGGCTCATTTTTTATTTATTTATTTAACTCATAGGACCACATAGAGGGGGGGGGGGGGGGTTGCAGCGGACAGGGTGGATAGCTATGCAAGGGTTCTACATGAGCAGCGGACGATGCTCAGGGATGCACAAAGGTCAGTGGTTTTCACCAGCTGAGATGCAAGATCCTAACACAAGGGTTTCAAGAACGTGAAGAGTATGCGTGGGATTACAACTTAAATGGACACCCATGGGATGCGTTCTCCTCGGAGTCTGACAACCCTCAATACCCGCCGCAACGGTTCAACACAGTCTTTCACAAACTATCCCCCTTGCTCTCGAATCAGTCAGACGGTCATCAGATGACTTCATGACTCTGGAAGGTCCAGCCACAAGGGCCGGTCGCTCCCAATTGCCCCCCAGCCAGCTACAGCCAGCATTCCCAAGTCCAAGCCCCCCCAGCAGGTCACAGGAGCATCGAGGCAAACCCGACTGCACCCCCCCCCAGCTAACATTATTAGCCAGGGGAATCCAACTCAACACCCCAATGGGGCGGTTACAGGGACAAATGAATTCTATTGTTATCCTAAGGGAGGGATACATGGTACAGCTACGCATAAGGGACGGATGGAGGGCATAAGGGGGAAAGTGGGCCAGCAAAAAAATAAAACGTCAGGCCTGTTGGCCTTTTATACGTTCCCAGAATCCTTGGACGGTCCGTGCGTTTGTGTGGTTATAATATCTTTTGTTCCCATCTTTTCCATGACAGGCGCTCGCATTGCCATCTTTCCATGACATAAATGATGCGCCTAGGCCGATCGTAGATGTAAAGATGCGTGGCAGTCGATCATGACTGGCCCATCGCCAGGCCCCTCCTCTCACGGTGAGGGGTAGGTACGACATGCGAGCCTCCAGAACGGAACAGGGTGAGAAGGTGAGTGCCGTTTTGGACAGACGCTCGATTAGGAGCGGTCTAGACTGCAGCCCATGTCTTTCAATGATGACCATAGTTTCCAACGAACCCCTTTAACATTTTAATATATATTAATTTTATTTTTTTACGATGGATGAGCCATAACTTGAGAAAAAGGTGAGGAAGGTCGGTGCTCTGAGCGCAAGGAGGGTGCACGGAAACCCACTGCGTGGTTTCCTTATGAGCCTCAACGTCAGGGAACGTCGCATGAGCCTTTAACAGGGGAAGGGGGGAGCCGAGCACGGGACGTGCTCCGCGATCCGGATCAAAAAAAAGATGGGCCTTGGGGTCGGTCGGGATGAAGGGAAGCATGTGGGAAGAAAAACCCCGATGGGGATGGAAAGTGCTTGCGCCCCCCAAGCGTCCGAGTCAAATGGATAGGCACCACTCTAAGTCAAATGAGGAGGTTGAGTCAGAGGTTGATGCATTCGACAGTGAGGTTGTCAAAGAAACGGTGCTTGCCATCAGTAAATTAAATAAAAAATGGTAATAGTTTCTAATTAATTGTCTGCTATGTATTCAGTGAAATGAATACAACTATGCCATACACATCGGTATTGCAGTATATTGTATGGTAGTGTTGCTGGAATTCAATCACCTAGAGAAACAAGAGTCTAGCGCCCCACCTAAAGCATGAAGCAGAAGTGTACCTATACAGACCATCACTGTTCTTGGGATCTCCCCTCTCTAATTGATTGTGCTTGGTCCAGTCGAGCTTGGAGACAACATTGGCCCTGGGTAACAGCATTTCTCAAAGTATCACATCTGGCATTCAGGTCACTTCTGTGTGATCTATAGCTTCTGTAGTGAGTTGAAAAGGAAGTATATTGCAGGGTAGTTTTGCTGGAATTCCATCACCAAGAGAAACAAGAGTCTAGTGCCCCAACTATAGCATAAAGAGTCTTGTGCCCTGTTGAAGCGACAATTCTCAAAGTATCACATCTGGCATTCTGTGTGATCTATAGCTTCTGTAGTGAGTTGAAAAGGAAGTATATTGTAGGGTAGTGTTGCTGGAATTCCGTCACCAAGAGAAACAAGAGTGCCCGGTCAAAGCTTAAAGCAGAGCTACTGCCTGGAAACCCAAAATGTTGCCTGGGATCTCTCTTCCCAAGTTGAGTGTGGCAAGGCCTGTACTAGAGCTTGGAGTTGACAACGATCCTCCATGGCAACAAGGATGGAAGCATCATTTTCAGCACTCAGATCACTTCTGTATGATCTGAATACTTTAGGTTTGGGTCAGACAAACTAGCAACTTGGCATCGAGGCCCCCATAGTATAACTGTACATTTGATGGTCTCGTTTACCTGCCACAGGTTCAGTCAGATCGTCTGAACAACTACTTGTCTTAGGGTATCGTTTGAGGCAATGAGATGATACAGCCCCCAGCTACCACATAGGGAGCTGTTGGATCATCATACTGGAATCTGGAGTTTCAAGCCGGTGCTGGGGCTCTGAGTGACAGCCTGATGATTCAGTACCCATAATAATATTAATATATGCAAATAGCAATAGATGGTTAATAGCCGTATTTACATAGGAATAATTTCTGCTCGCTCTGCACGCTTCTGCCTGATTCGATCCAGAGCACTTCCCTCAACAGGTGCAGGAACAGATTCCGGAGAAGAGTGCAGGAAAATCTTCCTGAATAGCAAAACTCCTCAGTGACATGGGGTATCTTCCCAAATGATGGTATCTGTCTGACACACCTATTCCACCAGGCAATAAGGTCTTCAACCTCGTCCACTTCCTGCTCATCTTCCAGCATGTCCAGACGGCTAGTGTAGAATCTTTCAGAGTCAGTCACAGTGTCTGTTCTGGAAAATGTGCTGGCGGAAGTGAGGGCAAATCGAACCTGTTTAAAAATGAAAAGAGGACAGCTTCGACAAATCTGAAGACTAACCTGCGTAGCAATATAAGCTAATGATGCAGTTGTTATGGACGTCATGTTATGAATGCGAGCATTTCCCGACCTGGTTGCCCTGGGCTCATCATCATCTACAAGCTCAGTGAAGTAAGTTTGCGTGAGTATTGCATCATTAGTTCTGTTGACTGTCAGTGTCATCTTTATTACATAGGCTTATAAACAAGAAGTTGGTTTCTTAGCAACCCGTTCCAGGGGTCATCTGCATCGTAAGCCAGGTCTGCATAAAGAAAATACGGCCACTGGTCTCCTCGAACATGCATCTCGCCTGTCCAAAGTTTCTCCTTGACACTGCAGGACAGGACCGTGAATTTTTTTGGCAACAATGAACCAGGTCACTACTCACCTGGGGATGTTCCAATCAATACCAGTCGGACAGAGTAGGGTGCTGGTTCGATCGTGTCGGAATCCCCTCTCACTCTTATACCTATGGCTGATGGGAGGGTCGAGTGTCTGACCTTCTGGAGTTATCCATTCAATGATTGCGCCCTTCATTCCCTTGGTGTCGTCAGCGCGGGAGCCACTTGCTCCCTTGTGGATCTGTGAAAAGTTAGCTAGGTGATTAAGGTACACTTCAAAAAGACTTACAAGATCAGCCACCAGCTCGACCTCCGCAGATGATGCATTCAATAATTGTTCTTCAAGACCATAGCACAGCTTCAGAAGTGCATGGAAAACCCGGGCTTCGCATCATTCCCTAAAAGAGCTATGGATAGTGAATGTGAATGCAAAACATGTGGATACTTACTTGACACTAAGTGACCCAACAGGTGCATCGTTAATCATGTGTTCAAGACCATTGATAATCAGGGACTTGACATTGCAAAATGCATATATTGCACAGCCAAAATGACACCCATGATGGACAAGAGGATCGGTAGTCATGCTATATGTAGCTGAAAGATGAGAATGATAGCTTAAAAGGGGATGATACATACGGTTTCTTCCTTGGCCCAGGTTGCAGTGCATCATCTCGTGGCTGTTTACGAAGGGTAGAATTAGACATAAAGACAGAGTAGTTAGGCATGCTGTAGTTTGAGATAATACTTTGATGGTGGTAAGAACGAAGATTACCTGGCAGACACCTGCAACTCAGATATAGTGCTGTGGATTCGTTACCCTGAATCATGGAAGTACAAGCTGCCTAAACCGATTCAGATGGAAATTCAAGTTGTAGTTTTGTGGCGTAGTAACTGATTGGACAGCAGCTTGAATCGTCTAATTATTGTCTTGCGAAGCTGCCGTCCAACAGAAGCAGTGAAATCTAAAAACTTATTAAACTTCAAATTTGAACTCCGAGTTGCTGGCTGTTTCAAGTTGGAGAAAGTCACCTGGATTCGATCCCTTGCCCAAAATATGCCAAAAGAACACCAAGAAATTGCCAGATGTTCCAGTAATTGCATATACTTAGTTCAAGCTGGTACTTGACCGTGAGGGTGGTCACGGTAAAGACAAAGATTACCTAGTAGATACTTGACACTGCCGTCCAAGTCAGACTCGGACATAGTATGGAATCAGTACCCTGAATCATGGTGAATGGCAGTACAAGCTGTCCAAACCGATCAAACCGGAAGTTCAAGTTGTAGTTTTGTGGCATAGCCTAACAGATTGGACAGCAGCTCAAATTGTCTAACAATGTACCTGGGCTATCTCGCGGAGCTGCCGCCCAACAGATGTCATGAAATTTAAACCAACCTTGGCTGCTAGTATTTATTGAACATAAATTTGGACTTCCAGAGTCGCCACAGGTATTTTGAGAAACTCACCATTCGATCCCGTGCTCAAAATATGCCAAAAGATCACAGCTCCAACTACAACGCATTTGGCTATGACCCTGATAGTCGAATTGCGTATCTCGTGGCGTTATTCTATGGCCCCTACTAGGTCCCTCGAGTTCCTCCTAAACAATTTGGGGGTCCTCCTGCACCACCACACTTCGGTCCTCCTGCACCCTACCAAAATGCCTGCCTTCCTCCTGGATTCAAGCCCACGATGCATCGCGACTTTTGTAAGATGGAAGCCGCATTTCTGCAGATTGCGCCAGAGGACTCGGAGTTTCTTGACCCCCCCGAGCAATTTGACCCTAAAATCTTTGATGCCTTCAAGTTTGGACGGAAATTTATGGCTAGTGAGTAGTGCCTTAGGAGTAATGGAACTCAGTTGGAACTCACACTTGAATTCCCAAAGGAAAAATGGACGATGAAACCTCAATCAAAGATATTGATGATATAAATGATTGTCTCGTAAAGCTGGAGGAAGGAACCTCGGGGGTGGATGAAGACATCTGAGCAGAGTAGAAAATGTGCACTAAGCAGGGGTGAGGCTGCTTGAGCTATCACCATCATCAAGAGTTCAGGAAATAGCACATGATGGGATGCTGGTAGTAGCTGTGTAGCTGTGGGATAGATAAATATATACCAGTGTGAATGTAGTTGTGAGGCACAACCTGCTATGAAGGCAGTCATACTCAACACCCTGCAACTTTATCTTGGAGATTCCTGCGGGCCCCACCCCCGGGCCGTTAGAATGATGATTGAGCACCTACATGAAGATTTATGCACGTAATGATCAATGA
The DNA here is from genome assembly GCA_964034925.1 of Tricholoma hemisulphureum. Classification (NCBI taxonomy): domain Eukaryota; kingdom Fungi; phylum Basidiomycota; class Agaricomycetes; order Agaricales; family Tricholomataceae; genus Tricholoma; species Tricholoma hemisulphureum. The sequence goes on from OZ035931.1 coordinate 244,507, forward strand.
CTGATTGTTGATTGACCTGGCCTGTTAAGACATGTCCGCAAGAAGAGTACTTTGACTCATCCACCAACTTGAAGTTGAGGTAAAGATTATCCGCAAACTCCGGGGCGAGGAATCAGTACAGGGGCCTTTTACACACTACGGAGCTGGCAACAGCGGCTCTCAGAAAAGACGAGGCTCATGGAATATACCTCGTCTGTTTGTGTATCAAGGTTTGTGTATCAAGGTGCTGAAAGGTCACATGCATTTCACCCATATACTTTTGGGCAAAGGATATGCCGGCGCCGATGCCACCAAAGGAGGGGGTGAGGATATGCATGGAGCTTCCTTTGCCGTGGCTTCCACTGCTGGAGTGACTACGTTTTGGTACCACGGAGACCGCCACACCACAGGATCTCCTCAAACAAGGTGCCCGATCCCCTGGTACACCAAATAAACAGGAACCTAAATGTTGAGCCATTCTCGTGGCAAATGCATCGTGTGACACACCCTAGCGATGAAAAGCCAGTCTAGGGTAGAAGAGAAAGCATCCAAAGCACAAAACTGAGTGAGCGCGAACGTGTTCCGTGAGGCGGTACAGCAAGTAGACGTACTAAGTTCTGTGGGACAATTGAAGCAAAAACTTGAAAATGTTTGGGGTAGTGAGACGAAGTAAAATCTACCTCTTCAATGCGTGGCAACATGTGCATCGACGCCTCGTCGGATAGCACCCCAATTACGAGAAATGATCTGAATTTCTGAGTCAATGATATAAACTTCTGTTTGTTGACAAAATTGCAAACTCGGTCACAAATTCGGAGCAGGGTACAAGCAAATCATATTATTGCACTTGGAGGGTGCATACATCTTGTCCACGTAGTTCTCAAGGAGTCTATTAATTGAATCCCATCTGGACACCTGAGATTTGCATTGTAAGGATTCGCTTGTTTCTTCACACATGTGACATCGGAAGTCGCTTGTCTGCCACCACCAGATCAGAGCAGCGGTGTTGCTCCGCAACCTGCAGATCAAAGCGACGGTGTTCCTCCGCAGCCTCTAGATCAGAACAATGGTGTTGCTCCACAACCTCTAGATCTGGGCAGCTGTTAAATTAAAACTATTCACTTGTCCCTGCAGCAGCTCCCTTCTCTTTGCAATCTGCAGCCTCTCCTTTGGGTTCAGTCTCAGCCTGACTTTTTGAATATATTCCCACAACAAAATTCTGTCAAAACATGTTAATTGCTACCTTCAAATGCTGATACATTGCATACTGTTTCTCTTGAATATTCATCCCTGCAACTAGCCAGCTGGTAGCTCCCATTCCTGCTCTGGTCGACACCTCAGCCTCAGTCAACTGAAGTTGCACTTCGGCTTTGCTAGGTGCTAAGTGGGAGTTATTTTACCATGTTCATCAACTGTTAAACTGCAACTCACATTTCTGCTGTCGTGATTGATAAATATCCATGGAATCTGGCTTTAAAAGCCGCTCTTCCCTCTGCCTGATCAGCCTCTGCAGCCCATGTGGTTCTACTTTGCAGTGACCTTGTCTGGTCCAATCCCTCAAAATGGATCTTGCTCTCAGCAGCACCGGACAAAGCTTTTTGGTATTTTCTAGCAATTGTCCAGACTATAATAATGTCACTTTGACAACATCTCGGTCCGATGCGCAAGAGTTGCTGTACGAGTGCATCAATTGGCATTGTTCAATACCGACTACAATGATTCAAGAATCTCCCCATCAACCTGGCCTGCCCCCTTAATGAATGTTGGCACAAACCAGGCAAGGCATGTGACTTGATGTCCATGAACATGGAACAACCCAATTCCAGGGATGATCACAAGGCCGGATGCGAGTTCTAGATATGGATTTTCATCAAATCTCTTTTGAAGCCTCCTGTCATACTGGCAAACTATGTCGTACAACACAATAACCTTTTGGATTCCATTCAGATTCATGTTTTGTAGGGCCTGAGAGAGACAGTAGTCCATATTCATCTGTCTGCACTTGACCGTTATGTGATTGTCAATGAAGTTCAGCAACAGAACTCACCTTTCACCTTTCTGAAAGTTCACAACCAATGGGATAAAGAACCCATTCCTTGCACATGCCGCTGCACCGATACCCGTAACATCACATCCACAGAGGGCCTTGTTTTTATACAAATTTACTTTGTGGTTACTGCATGTCGCTGGCTAAAGCTTGTCATTGACACTCGATGTATCTCAGAGAATTTAGACTTACTTCCTTGACCTCCTTTGCTATGGCAAGGTGCGCTTTATACCGTGATTGTTCAACCATCATTCCCTCACCTTCAGTAAGCCAGACATCATCTTCAGGCTGGCGCTGTTTGAGGTGAGACGCTGAGAAGTTCCCATCTAGTGCAATACTTCGGATAAACACATCATTTTAGGTAGCCGTACATAAGCGACACAAAGCAAGGATGATGTATTTATGTACGGATTTGGATCTTCCTTCCAGTTCTCTGGTAAGTTGATCCCTGGTTGGACAGCCAATCGTCATTTCGCCTGCCCTTGGCTTCCGAGGTTCATGAACAAAGTCAAACCATTTCCGAAATTTAAGGTTTCACCACTGTCGGCTGGCCTGTCATAGTTCAATACATTGATTCTTGGACCTACATTAGTGGATCACTATGCGAGCCAATTTATCACTTACTGGAACAACGTGGGGGAAGACCGCAGAAGTAACCCTTTTCAGTTTCACATAGTAGTGGTAGGCTGAGGTTTTACTCTCCAGATTGTCAAGTGAAAGTCATCAAGTACCTGGAATGTGAAAAATGTCTTACACCATTTGAATGAAGCTGGAAAAAAACCTAACTCCATCATTTGTTCATCATCTGGCTGGTGACCTGAACACCAACAATACTTCACAGGTAGCCTATGAATCCCAGAGATGTCAACTAATATAACCAGACCATGTCTGTCTGAGTCTACCAGCGGTGCTGCTTCATCCCAGGTAAAGTTTACATCACTGCATTTGGTGTCTGAGTCCCACCCAGTATCAGAATTGTCCTTGGCCTCTGAATGTGAGGCAAAGTCCCACTCGGCCCCAGCTATTAGACCTTCAGCTTTACCGTGATCCATTGGTTCAGCACCAAGGTTGGACTCAGCTTCATTGTTTGACTGCATACCAGTCCATTCTTCATCAATACTGTAATTGGTCCCTGCAGGTGTCGGAGCAGAGTCCCAGTAATCAGTTCCTTTCTGACCGGTGTCCACTAACTCATGAGGGCAAGGTTGGCCACCATGCCCACCATTAAGCCGAACTCCACATTGCAAAAACCAGCTGCTTTCAAAGTGGGTCAGGTTCCATTGTTCAACATGATGCAGTGGCAGTGACATATGTGCATCTTTGCAGCAATTAGTGCAAAACAATGGCTTCCCAAGGCAGTCCTGGCACCTCCATGACCCTTCATACTGGCAGCATCGGTGACATTCTGACTGAGCAGGGCATCCCTCAGATGCAAGCACAATGTCAAGGTAATGATCCCCATCGCTTCTTGACTTGTTACCACCACAGTGCCCCGTGGGAACTTTGCTCACAACGCCTGGCTCGTCGCCTAGCGGTCTGTCCTCTGGCCTGATCTCTGATCAGACCTGACCTTTGGATCCCTGGAGGGATGTTTGGGAGCAATCCTGAGCACCCCGCCGATCTGTCTGTCCGATCTCCTCGGATGTCTCCCGGATGACTGCCTCAGGAGTCATCTCTCTATCTCTCTCACTCCTGCTCTCACTCGATGATCTGAGGCTCTGGGATGGGGCATCCTCCACCTAGGTGGGGGGGCTTGACGGTGAATTAACACTGCCGGCTTCGGCTGGGGGCCCTGCCTTGGGGTCGAGGGGAGAACATGTTGGGGTAGGGGGGGGACACTTAGCGGGGCTGCAGGATCCCTGGAGAGAATCCTTGGCTCTAGGTGTGTACTGTGCATCTATGCATGAACAACGAATGCGGGGATCTTTGGTAGCTACAGATTTCCCCAGGCTCTGGGCTCGAGCCAGCGGCCCCACCTCGCTCAACAGCAGCATGCACGCCTCCCTCCAGGTGTGTCCCTCCTATTGGGCCCATTTGTACCCCTCCCACTCTGCAGGCCTGGCGCCCTGCTCCCCCCCTCTCGAGCGATCTCTGGGCGACCCCCCCCCTCCGCTTTTTAGGCGCTGGACATCTTTTCCCACACTAAGGTCTTGGTCTCAAACCATCACCTTCTTTGCGTGCGCAATTATTTTTCTCAATGCAATTCGACACTGACTCCTTTGATCTCTTTGATCTTGATGATTCCCCCCTCCCATTCGATGGGGGTCCCCTCTCCCTCCCTCGCCACGCGAGGAGTAGGCTAGATCTATCAGGTCAGGAGAATGAAGCCTCCTGGACTGACGACTCTGTTGATGAGGAGGCAGGCGTTCCCCCCTGTCCCCACCATGCCGTTTGCTCCCCCGCGCTGGACTTTGGGGCTCGGGCCTCGTTGATGCCTATCAGTGACATCCGGTGGCAGCGCGAAGAGCGGCGCGCTGCTGCAGCCCACCACGACTCATTCACCTTGAATGACTCCTTTCTTGCAGATGAGGACCCTGCCTCACTGCCCTCTGCTCCCCGACCGCGAGGTTGGGGGGACGAGGGCTACATCCCCTCCAATCGGGAGCGTGCTGCCATCATCGGTGATGCACACGCCCTGGAGCACCTTCTGGACAGCGCCACCTACTGGGTGGAGTATGTTCCTCTGTCTACCCTCCCTCTAGAGACAAGGGACTCTATACGGCAGATGGCTTGGGAACTGTTTGTTGCCGCCACTGCCCGATTCTCGGACTTGCCTCTGGCCACAGCCTTCGCGACCGCCCCAGACACTTCCTCCCCGGCTGCTGTTATCAACACAGCCCGCGAGACTTCCGGACACTCGAGTGGCACGTCTGCTGCCGCTACAACCGAGACTCCAACGGGGCCCCTTCCCCATCATCGCCGTCCCCCCCGACCGCGACGCAACTGAACCCCTGCGGATCAGGGGGGGTAACACCCCCCATCCATTGTCGGGCAATCCGCTCCTCTGGCTAGAGGCGGAGCCTTTCACGCACCTCGTCGCTACGGATGGGGTGCTCTCAGGGATTCGTCCCTGGGTTCGTCTTGGGTACCGGGGGGGGGGAGCTCTGGCTCTCCACCCTCTCATCCACTTCCACCGGCGTCATTTGGGCCGTACACGGTCACAGCCAGGTACCTTCATGGGACAGTGTCAGCACTGGGCCCATGGTCCGCTGCTCACGGGCAGCGGCCACCATTCTCTCTCCGGACGGGGAAACGGTTAACCTCCGGGCCCTTGTGGCCTGGGGGCTTACGGTGAATTGACACCGCTCACCGGCTTCGGCTGCGCGTGGGGGGACCGTGGTAACCACTGGGGGGGGAGTTTTCTGGTTCATGAGCCGCATAGAAGCGGCGGACCTTCTCGCCCCTGCGGGCGTTATCTGTGGACTTATTGCTCACCTTAGCGGCTACCAAAAGACAGAGGGGTGTCACCTTGGCGGGGGAGAGGGTGTAGTTGAATCGTAGTGTACTAGATTGTACCCTTACCTCATGCCCGCGGACTGCGATCGTGCACCGCGTTATAAATTGTTGAACCAAAAATAAAAAAATAAAATAAAATAAAAAAAAGGTAATGATCCCGCTTCTGTAACCAATCCCAAAGATAATTGTTGCTTGTCTGCCAATGGTGTGATAAATACAGGATGTAAAATCTGTCTATGTCTCACATTACCACTGGTCTTGAACCTTGGGCCAAGTAATGGCCTTTCTTGTTGCATGTCGGGTGAATGTTTACTCTCAGATTGGCAGTCAGAACCAATTCCTGGGCATCTTCTGTATTAGAGCTGGAACTGATATCAAGTTAGTAATATAATTGGCACCTGGCACTAATATTCATACCCATTCTAATCAACTTTTTACAGTTTGAATAATTCATATGGTTGTCCAGAATTTCATTCCGGTGGGCAAGCGTCAATCCCTTGGCACTCCGGTGTGGAAGGGGATTCTGCCCTCTTGAGGTCAGTGTTGTCGGGTCATCACGTCACACTGTAAAAGGTAAGGCTGAATGGGGAAACACGTGATGAAAGTGTCAAACATGTCATAGTAGAAAAGGAGGAATAAACAGAAGGATCTCGAAAGGATCGAGAACTTGAGGAAAAAGAACAGAAAGGAGGCGCGTCCGTGAACGACGCGTCGTGATCAGATCGATCGATGATCAAGCTGTGTGGGAAATGAGTGAGAAACGGTCAAGTGAATGAAAGGTTGAGTCTGATGAGGCTCGATAAGAGAAAACGCGCGTTGGCGTAAGTCAGAAGTCACTGGATACGTTGATCCACACAGAGATGATGCAAGAAAAGGGCTCTGTTGGCCCGTAACCATAGAAACTAGAGTACTTAATGTACAAACTACACCGTGGCATGTAGTTGTCTTGTGTCATCATGTGAAATTCTTACTGAAGCTGAGAAAGTGGGGGAAAGAAGTTGTGCTCCATTCAAGAGGTGGGAGGTCACCTTATATACATACAAAGCTTTGGGGATGCACTAACATGTGATTGCGTGTGTACTATTGCACCAATCAGACCAAGAGAAATGATAAATAAAGTAACAAAGTGGTGGAAATGCACAAAATGGGAAGTGGAACACTCAACAAAAATACAGGCTAGGTGGTTGTCCATCCAGTGTCGTCAAGTCCTTGTCTTGGGACCTCAGCATGTAGGGATGACTCAGGGAGCAGTCTACCTTTGGGGTGCTCTATTGATGGAACACGACTCGGACCCACAACAAGTGCAGAGCACTCCCAAATATAGACTCTCGACCCTACCTTCCACATGATCAGTCCGTCAATTCAGATTTTGACTAACTGTAGGAAGAGAAATGAGCCGAAGTATTAATTCTTGAAGAAAAGACTGAAGAATAAATAAAAACATTTAAAGAAAGGAAAATAAAACCAAAACCAGAACCCAGTCCTTCGAGTTTGGTGTACAAATCTTGACGAGAACCTTGAGGACACATGATGAATGATATATCCAACAGATTGACATGTTGAGGGCATTTGATCACCTTCAGGGATGTTGTTGACTTCTATCTGTGTCTCGAAGTTGGGGAGGACATCTTGAGGATCCTGTGGGAGAAGCTTCGGAAGTGGGAAGTCAACGGGTATGTCGTCTTCCCCTTCCACACCAGGAAGTCTCATTCAGCACCACCCACAATGTCTCCAGAATTTCCCCATCAATCACCCCACTCCCTATAATGAACAGTAGTGCAAACTGCATGAAGCAGTCGTCCACATGCCCCTTGACATGGAAATCCCCAATCCCTCCCTCTACAACTATCCCCTCTGGGACTGAAAGGTATGGTGAGTGATCAACCTGGATTTTAAAGTTGATAAACCATTGGCAAAATATATCATATATGAGCAATGCCCGTTTCACCTTCTCCATGTTCTTCCCATTCAGGGCTTTGCAAACTGCATAATTGATATTCTTTTGTCTGTGAGTATTTAGCATAACTGTGCATTCAGAAACAATTCAATTATGCACTGTTCTCCTCTCTGAAAGTCGACTGTGGCTTCTGGTTGGAAGAAGCCATGCTGAAGGCATGCCACTTCTCCGATCCCTGTGGCATCATACCTGGCCATGTCCACCTTCTGGTTCACCTTGAATTCATTCCATGTACTTGGAGCCAATTTGGACTGGAGAGCCACCTTGATTTATATATTACCAGTTCCATGATAAATGAATGACTATTTGATAATGGGACATCATCTTCAGGATGTTTCTGACATTGGTGAGATGCCGTGAAATTCCCATCAATCGCAAATGATCTGGTATATACCCACCTGAGAAATAAGACTTCAATTCATTCCAGGTCATCATGGGATGGAATGAACTCACTGTTCATTATTTTGCCGGCAAGTTCATACCTGGTTGTGGGCATGCCAGACAGAGAACGGCCAGATCTCCAAGGCCAGGGCTTCTGGCTTCATGGCCAAAGCCATGCCATTTGAGATGCTTCAGGTTCCTGTACTGTCTCATGCAACATAACAGCTCCCTGTACCGGTCCTATATTATGTATGAGAAATAAGCTATAAATCAGTAGTGAGACAGACCAGGATGCTGTGGGGAAAACAGCTAGATGTGAACTGGCAGAGCTTTTGATAGTAATGCCATGCCAAAGTTTTACATTCTTGATTCTCTATGAGGAAGAAATCAAGGCCCTGGCAGGTGAATAGTGTCCACAGTTTCTTAAATGACACCAGAAAGAAGTGGAGGTCCAGGGCCTGAACATTGTCGGGTGCATGTCCTAGGCACCTACACCACCAAATGGGAAGGTGATGAATGCCATTTTGATGAACAACAACCACCATATTTGTCCCATATTTCAGGTTATCCCTCGTCCACCTTGCCTGGTCATGTGGGTCTAAGAACTCCCCTTCTGAGTGTTCCACCTCATGATGTCCTTTGTCAGCCTCTGCTACCATGAACCCCTCAGGCAGAGGATCAGCATCCAACTCATCTTCCATAATGTTGAGCTCATCAGGGATGTCCAGAAGTCCAAATGGGATGTCCAGGATTCCTGTCAAAGTCTCTGTCAGGGTATATGAGGGGCAAGGCTTCCCCCCATGTCCAAAGTGGAGCGTAAGCCCTGTCTCTATCAGCCAAGAATCTTGATAAAATTTGCCCATCCATTGTTGAATGATGTGGAAGGGAGTGCATGCATATGAAGATCTACAGCATGAACTGCAAAAGAGGGGATAGCCCAGGCAATTCTTGCACCGCCATTCCGCTGCCAAGCCACATGCACTACACAGATGCAAAGCTGGGCCAGCCTCTGAAGCCAGCAGCCAGCATCCGTGAGAGGTAGAACTTTCTTTTCACCACATATTCGATGAGGTAATCATTTTGTGACTAGAAGTAGCAAAATAATTACAGTTCCCCAGAGACCATGACTGAGATTGACGTACCTTGGATTGGGGAAGCTTCAATGGTTCCATCATAGCAGCATCATAATCAAATCCATCATGATGTACTTGCTCATGGCAGGGGGTGAGGACATGCATGTTCTTCTGAGACTTGGAGGGCAAAGCATTTGGGGTGGAGTTGGCAGAAGATGCTCTTGTGCTGACTTTAGTTTTTTGAACCCATCCCCTTGATGTGTGATAGCTGGTGGAGCTTTGAATGAGAACATCACCAGTGCCAGAATTGTGAACATTGGCCTTGAACTTTTTAATTGGCATTATTTTACTTTAGAGGGGTAGGTGGCATATATGTGGTGACAGAATTAGAAGGTGGAAGTCCAAATATGGATAGGATGACCAATCATGTGAAATGTAACTGGAAATGTGTTGATATAACTGGTCAACCTTTGGGGTGGTTCCATTAGATATATAATGTTAGGGCAACACTGAGACTCCCACCAATCCGGGTGGCACATGTAGAAGCAGCAGCAAGATGGGATGGGAGGTTATATTATGTCCAGCATGCTTACAGTGATCACAATGAGTTTTTATGGTGAATTTCCTTTCAGTGATACAATTTTCAAGGGATTTACTAGGACCGGTAGCTTTCTGGGTTTTCACCAGATTTATGCTTCTGCCGGTGCCATTATTATTCCTTTCTGTTCAGCCAAAGTTTATGCTCCTCCAGTAATAATCCAATAAATGCATCCGATGTTAAGTGGTGCTTTGGATCTATATCATTAGGATCATTAGCATTGCCATTATATGGTTCAACATGTGTTTGCCAGGATGATGGTAGGGATGCTGAAATTATAGATTTGAATTGGGTGTCGGAAATATGGAATTCCGTATTAGGAAATTTATTGATGCAGTTGCAATATGATTTTAGGGTGTCCATGTGCTTTAGAAGATCGTTGGTAGCATCGGCCTTGGTCTCATACAATAGGCACTGTATGTGATTTACAGTTTGATGTGCCTTATTTTCATGAGTGACAGATAGTGCGGAATACTTCACTTCTGCCATAGTTTTTGATCCGACGTGATTCATTTGCAAAGAGGTGACGTTATGAATGATAACTTGCTGTGCCCAGGTGTCATTTTTGTCCCAATTATGCGCCCCCTCAGCATCTCTGGATTCTTTTGGGAGTTTTACGGCCCCATTAATATATCCAGTTATATCACAATTAATAAATACCCTTTTTGTTCTTTCTCTCCACTCATGCCAATTTTCATCAGTGAGATGATCCCAATTGGAGATCTTGTTCACGTTAGAATATTCCTTGGTACGGATAAGGAGGATCATGGGTTTTTTCTGTTTAGGGGTCTTTTTTGTGTTGGGCAGCGCAGGCGCCACTTCCCCTACTATTGCATTCCTGGAGGCGGATGGTGATGGCCCAAATAATTCCATATGGTTGGCTAAGTCCTGATCATATTCCTGGATGTATTCCTGGGGATTTTCGTCATCACTGTGAGGGACAAATTCTTCATTGTTGTACGATGCTCTAGACATGTTATGTTGTTGATGGTGCGCAAATTGATGGCGCTGATTTCAGTAATGATGTCGGTGATAGTGCATAATTTCGGAGATAGTGTGTAATTTTTGATGATGGTGCGTCACTGGCACAAAGTTTTTGGCAAACAATGACATAGATTAACCCTAAGTAACCCTAATTATGGCTGCAGGGCCCATAACCTGTTGGGAGTGAATTCTGGAGGCTAATCTGGAGGCCTTAGGATGAGGGGGGTGTCTCAGAGGCCAGGCTATTATTGTCTTAGGTAGACATATACATGTAGTATATATACTATAGAATGTTAAAGTCTCGGGAATTAATATTATTCCCTGTGGCTGTGTTGGATTCTACCAGTGGCAGATCCTAACCCTAGAATGGGTCTTTGGCCTTGGCTTGCCTATACTGTACCAACCTATTCAATTCACCACAGGGTGTGACCTGTGACTGCTCCGGCGAAATGTTGAGTTCGCCGAGTCAGCTTGTGACCTGTGGCCATTCAAATATTCGCCACATTATTTGGCTCTGTATGTCACGTAGAACTGAAAATTGACTGTGCAGGACATTGCCGTGCCAGAAGATGAGATCACAACATCTGATGATCATGATTTTGCATCGGATGATAGCGACATCCCTCTTAGCACCGTTGTTGAGTTGATTACTAACAGTACATATCCAGATGGGATTTCAGACCGCCAAGATGGTAGCCTAATGTCGGTGGTCGATGCAGAACATCTGGACCCAGATATGTCAGGACAAACAGATCAGTTGACAGCAGAAGCAGATGTCGAAAGCAAGGAACTCGGCAGAGGAAAGTGCCACAGGATGCTGAACAAGCTGTATACATTGTTGACATTCTGGTGGCATCACGATGATGATGACTGGGTCGCAGATGAAAAGTGGGAGATGTAGGTTTCCGATGTCTGTGGGTCATTACCTCAGCATTCTGTGGCAGCTGCCAAGAGGGTACCGAATCCTTAGGTAATGATGGGATGCAGTGCAATATTATGTCCTAGATGCCAATAGAGCACAAAACAAGGCTTTTGCACTGAAAAAACAGTAAAATGAGACTTCCCTGGGGATTTGCCATTTTGGATTGTGACCCATGACTTTCGTGACATTTCGCTTCGCCGGAAGGGCCTGTGACCCATGACCGGCGAATTGAATAGGTTGGTACAGTATCCCAACACAGAATTCCAGCAACACTACCCTACAATATACTGCAATACTGACATGTATGGCATAGTTGTATTCATTTCACTGAATACATAGCAGACAATTAACTAGAAACTCTTACCATTTTTATTTAATTTACTGATGTACATGTAGTAAAAAAACCACCTTTTTCACTTCTCTTGGAGGTAGATTTTCATTCCAGCTCCTGATGAAGCTTATTCCATTTTTGGGGTTATCAATACATGAAAACTATACTATAAATATATCATTTTACACTATTTAAAGGTATGAAATAGGGGGTGGTTTTCCTATCATGTGGGTCTCATAGTGATTAGCTGATATTTTTGTCCTCAGGGGAAGTGAAGAATGCATATTTTTTTACTGGATGCCTTGCCTGTACAAACTACAAGCTCTTAATGACTACTAATGACTACAAGGCTAGTCATTAACATATACTTTGTAGAAAGTCAGAAGGTTTTCCTGCTTGACTGTAGTTTGGACACTACTCTATTTCTCAAAATTCACGCATGTTAGCAATATTACTGATCATGTATTTGATGTATCAGAAAAGTAGTTATATAAAATGAATATATATACATAATGCAGGCAGTCCAGATGAGCTTTTAAGAGGTACAGAAGAAAATTTAGGCTGGAACATGATCCCTTAAGAAGTCTTGCATCCAAATCTCTGACTTGTCAAGCAACATCCGTGCTACTTTTTTTCCACGCAGCTTACTTCTCCACTGAGAAGCTGTGAATGGCTCACCTACTCCTGCGAGAATCGCTTTCTTTCTTCGTAGATAAAACTGTTCATCTTCTACGGTCCATCGGCCAAAGTTCAAACCTGCATCACGTCATGCCCAAGTAGACACTAGTGGAAACCATGATTTCACTGCCATTTGTTCATTGTGCCCTGTGGTGTTACCTATTATTGGTCCATAAATAAGTGAATTGGCTGGAACCCACCTGTATAACACTTGTACGCTCCACAAATTAGATCAAGCTCCACCTCTGGCAAGTCATCGTCACCGAAGAACTGATATTTGTCTGATGCTGAGAGCCCTGTATTCTGCATCACTGTCGCAAGAGATGGACCCCGAAGTACATCGTCAAAGCTTAAAATCTCAATTGCGATTTGCCATACAATCCCTCCTCGCAACAGGGCTGAACGTGCTCGTGGCTGAGAAAGGATAATGGCACATTGAGACTGGTATGCCTCCCAATCTCTCATTGTAAACTTGTATCCAGACAGACGAATAGGCAACATGTAGCAATGTTCCAAAACTGGGGCTTTCATCCTAGTGGATCGAGGAACCAGCATATGAAAGGGAATACCATACTGGAGAAGAAAACGACCGAGTTCCCACTCGCTCCAGTTGCCATTCAGCCGACATACAAGCAATGCATCTCGCGCCGTCATCACAGCAAGTTTCCAGCTGACTGTTGAATATGCCTGGAAGTCAAAGAGAAACAAGCCATCCTCCAGCCGGCGAAGATATCGCAGACATGGGAAACTCCCCACATATGCCCGATTTGACCGGTCGAGATCCCATTTCTCTCCATGCGGCCGCTTTCCCTCGCTGAGTGCATGAAGAAAATCATAAGACGCATGAGCTTGTGAATTCACAAAAGCATCAGGAAGATTCATCTCCCCAAGCCAATGAAGCAGCTTCTGCCGATCTCTTTGTTCTCTGAATCCCAATGACGTTCCAGTCTGGAATGAAAGAGATGGAACAAACCCATAGAATTTGCATAGAACTTCGAGGGGGTCATTGGGACAGATAGTGTCTTCCTCAATTTCCTCATGTTCACCCCCTTCAAATCTGGGAGGCATGACAGTTGACAAAGTGCTAGGAGCAGATGGTATGTTAACAATGGGAGGGGGTGGAAGGTCCTGAGCTTCGGGGTCAACATCAGTATGCGCTGTCGTATACTGAATAACATCTTCCATATCATCATCAAGAGTAGCACCGGGAGAAAGTTCCTCGCAGCAATCCCACTCGTTGCTGAACGCATCATATAGCTTCTGGCTTGCGGTGTAAGAGGACAAAACATCGAACCGTTGGCTCGATATGACTGGTCGGCGGACGAGAACATTGCAGTCATCGTCACTCGCAAGCCATTCAAACACCTTGGCACTCCGAGTCGGGGGATTTCTAACCCAGTTCAAACGTGTCTCCCGTTCCCCATCTGTCTCCTTGGCGAGCTTTCGCACATTTCTCTCTGAACGCATGCGGAAGAAGTCTTTCCAAGATATGTGCATGACATTTGGCATAGGCATACGAGGTATCTGGGTGGCTTCACCTAAAGAGACAAATTCATTTTGGATCCTGCACTCAAGCATTGCCTTTCCCTTATGAAGCAACTCTGGAGGTGGGGCATATCTGTCCAACTCATGGTCACCAGCTTCCCTAGCACTCCACCGATACCACACTGGTACGTTGTAATGGCAGAATGTCTCCACTGGAGGCTGGAGTTTGTCAGAGGGTGCCCGAAGTTCTACGAATGCTCCAACACGCTGCGTCTGAGGGAAGAATGAGGCTACCATCGAGGAGTTGATGCCCGAAAGCCAGGTCTGATTGAAGCCTTGCTCTGCCAAGAGCTCGAACCACTGAGGAATAGGGTTATTGCCAGCCTTCTCAGCCTTTGCCATTGCACCAGAGATGAGATACGAATATAATCCTATCCAAACGTTGAACCAATCGCGACTTCGAGTCACGTTATGAAGAGCTGTGCGAGACGATTGGAAGATGGCATGAAACCCCAAGGCTGACGGCATGAAGGGACGAACAGCCGGTATCTTATATTTTTCTGATAGCCTGGAGGTGGCATGAAACATATGGTGTTCAAGTTCTGCCCAACGCTGAATAAGATCACTGGGCATTGAGTAGCCTTCGCCTTCAATATGGATCGGAGTAGGAATGTATGCGAGAGTGTCGAAGGGAAAGCCACGGTACGATGTCAGTGGGTAGAGAACCATGAACGAAACCCAACCGAACGTTGCCGTCCACCAACGTGGCTTAGTGTGATCTATCACATATTTGAAAAGATTTCGTTCCTTCCCGTCGTCCAAATTTGGGGCAGGAGCCTGGATCTCACGTTGGCAGTTAGGAGAATAGAATAGTTGGCCTTCAAATACGACAACGGTGGCACTGGTATGATCAACGATTCTGTAAAGAAACAACACACTTCAGAACTATATCTATATTCTCTATCGGAATGAGCATAACTTACCCCTGGGTAGTAGCCATGGTAATTATAATGTTTTACGAAGGAACGTATGAGAAAAGGATGTTCCGAGGGTCCACAAAGCGAACGAAGACGAGTGATGCCTGGAGGACTTCCACAGCAAACACAAGGGCAGAGGAAGCAAGAGTAGAGTGACACCAGGGACGGAGAGAAGCGAATCGTCTCCTTTGGGGCGAGCCCAGAACGAGACAATGGTGGTGGTGAAGAGAAAGAATGATCTTATTCGTGATGCCGGTGACGGTTGTTGGACGTTTGGCAACAGCGTCTGAATGTCGCATCTTCAAGTTCAAATTGAATACTCGTCTCCTCCGAGTCATCGACGTCGTGTTCTGGGCTAGCCCCAAACGCAGCAATCCTTTTTCGTTCCTATCTGATGCCCCCTCATCAGGAAAACCCGAAATTCCTTGGTATTACTTAGGAGTACTTTTTCCCCTTTAATTCGGAAATAAGTAGTGTAAGTAGTATAAGCAGAAAATTTTCCTTGTATTGCACTTAGACCCATACATACCTAAGGACGAGAAGTATACTAAGGACAGTAAGGCAAATAAAAGTAATTCTAAGACCATAGGTACAACAAAGCAGTACAAGAGAATCAGCATGGGAGTGCATCGACGCACAAAGCCTAAAAGTGATCCCCGTGTCGACAAGATATGCCGCGTGAAGGGGATGGGGGAGAGTGAGATGCATAATATATAGAATAATGCGAGAGTCCGTATCATAAATCAATGCAGTGGGTTGTCACCTGTCCTGCCAGCGGGTATCGAGCTCATGAAAATGTCGTCTTAGATTTTTGTGGTGGTGGATTTTTTTGTTTTTGCGAGCAGGGACAATCAGAACAATGTTGAGGTGGCGAGAGCGGGAGCGCCACCAGCGACTCCGTGCTGGGCAGTGCTGAGCATCAGCGCCTCATTGACGTTCCGAAGTTGGTGAACCTCGGCCTCGGCAGACTTGAGCCTCATCTCAAGCTGTTCCGTTCCTTAACAGTCTCAAGATAGCGGAGGTGGCCAGTAGCTGGAATGAGACATGTTGTCAGCAAACATGTCGAGATGGTGATTGAGAGAAAGTAAGACTTACCCCTGTCGAGTAAGGACACCTTGGTGGACTTCTGATATGACACGGGGAGAGCCTCCTTGAGACGCACATAGCCATCTCTGAGCTCATCTCGCCTCCTTTTCTCAGACTCGATGCGCTGCTTGCGGATGGTCTCGTGGCGCCTGCAACACAAGGGAATCAGAATCAAACAAGATCTGATATCAAGAAAGAGAGCTTACGAATTGGTAGTGCCAGAGGTGTTGGTGGCCAAGTTCTCTTCGTCATCATCGTCACTATCGTCGTTGCTGCGGCTCCCTCTCCTTTTGTGTGTTCCCCTGACGCTGGCATGTGTGGCAGGGCTAGCGAGAGGGTTGAAACGATGGGATCGGGGAATGGTTGCAGTGTAAGGGACGGTAGCGGGAGGGGAGTGTGTGCCACTGCCACGGCTCATACTTGATGGGCTGGCACTTCTTGAGAATGACCACGGCAGAATGAGGTTGACAGGACGCTTCGGCTGCAGCGTCAAACAAGGAGTAAGCGTGGGAGTCTTTGATACTTTTTGTCCACCTCCATGATATCTCGCTGAGCTTTCACCTGGCCAACTTCTGCAGAATCCAACGCCTCCCTCATAGCCGCCTCAACGTTGACTCGCTCTCATCTGCATCGCTGTGTATAAGTGTCATACACCATATGATGTCGTGATTTTTGAGGAATTTCATGGTGATGTGGAAGCTCAGCTGGTACTCGAACAGTCCCATAAGCTGATTTTCGCAGTCGCAGAGGCTCCCAGGATTGATAGGACAGAGGCAGCATTGTCGGCAGAGGTAAAGGGATTGGGATATATCTCAGAGACCTGGTGTTAAACCCAGAAGCTGTCGATGGCATGCGGCGACACGATATTTTTGTTGGCCTTCGCTTTTTTGGACCCTCCACCGATGACGAGCTCCTCTTCCCCAGCTCCTGGCACTTCCCCGCCTTCAGGGGTACCCTCCTCATTCTCTTTCTTGTCATCAGACTCATCTTTGATCTCGAAACCCTTGTCATCTTCCTCCTGTTCTTCGTCAAAAATGACCGCTACCCCAAGCGCTTCATCCATCTCAGCGTCCTTTCGCTCCATATCCGGATCGGCCATCGTCTCATCCTCAGCGCCAACAAGCTAACAACCTCTATCTCCTTTTTCTGTCGAAATCCTTCAAGTTTTCATTCTTCGGCATCTCCAACACTGTGTCAGCAATCTTCGCATGACATCTTGGGCTTGGTCCCCCAGGGCGGTGTGAACAGAGGAGAGAGGATGAGTTCGTATACTTCACGCATCTCAATGGCACGCGGTCGGTACATAAGGCCTTCAACGTCCTGAGTAGCCTCAATGATATCGGTGTACCCAAAACCCGGGCTTAAGAACATAGTTCAACATTAGATTTGCTGTAGGCACCAAGGCGCTCTCTGAATATGTGAAGTAGTGGGCTAAGTTGGGTGTCTGCACCGGCAAAGTTAGCACATGAGATGACCTGGACGGTAAGTGACCTACCCAGACTTCCATCCAAAGCGAGCCGAGCAAGCCATATTGACGCAGCAGCCAGCAAAGACAGGGGAGCGGCGATCAGGCGCCATTCCAGGCACCTGATCTCCAATAAATATTTGGCGAGCGTCCGAACCTGGACGTTGTACTCGTCGGCCTTACTTACTCTCCTCAAGTAGTGAATGGGGTTGGGGTAGCTCAAGTTCCAGTCAAGCGTCTTCAAAATGTACCACTCTGCCAGCAAAATCTCAAACTCCAGGTATGTAGAGTTGGCGCACATCAGGAGGTGTGACACTGATGGCACGCAGATCTCCTCGAATTTCGCAGCAATAAACATACATGTGATACCGACAAGCTGGAGCTTTGCCAGAGACAACATGTGCGGACAGGAAGCGGTCGATGATATTGATGCGAAGGAAAAGGGTCTCTGGTAGAAGACGAAAGCGAACATGGACTTGTATCAACCAATCGGTCAGGATTCCATGCATCTTCCAGGTGAGCTCCTTTTGACTCTCCATGTAATTAGGGTTCGGCATGGTTGTCAGCTACAAATATCCCTTTAATCTTTATGGTGTGCCTGATAGTATGAACCCTCACCTCTACTTGCTTCAGGTACTGAAAGATCTCGACTACATATATCGGTTATCGATGTCATCAGCGTCGAGATTGTCCCATGCGGAATGCTCTGGGTCAGCATCTGCTTCATCAGTGTATGCTTCTAACTCTGCAGTGATTTTTGCAGCAGCCTCTTCCTCCTCGCGTAATTGTGCCTCCTCAACCGCTTCGGGGTCCTCCTCCGGAGTATCAGAAGATGTGCGCCGCTTTTTCGATCTGCTTCGGCGTCCTCTACCACCTGATGCTGGGTGGCAGCGATAGAACGAGCAGATACCCGACGGCGAGTATCAGGTTCCTTGTCTCCGCGAGGTAAAGCTGACCTATCCGCAGTCAAGACTGATAAGTCAGGTCTTCCAGAGTGGCCAGTCATCGCACCGAAAGTAGTAGTTAAGGTTGCAAGACTTGACTTAAATCAATGAGAAAACATTTCATCAATAATGATTGGAGCCCTTTCATTACATGTCCAGGTCCAGGTAGCTGGTAATCTTCTTTGACAGGGTGACAAGCTGGGCATATTTTATGAGGCGATTTTAAATGCGTGATGATCAATGAATTTGTTGATGAAGAAGGTAGCAAAGGCATCAAGGGAGTTGTGAAGTGAGATATTCTTTGGGATAGGTTTGTCGCCATAGATGGGGAGTAAATGTGCAGCCCGAAAAATGCAGTTGAGGTGTATAACTGAAACCGCAGGCGAATGGTCCTTTACCTCTGGCTGGACCATCCACATCCCAGTGTCCTCGTCGCGCTCCTCATCAACAAGCGAGAACCAACGTACAAAGGCGCAGGGATATGTCACAGTCTCCATGGTACAGCGCAGAAGATCATCGAGCAAAACTGATGATCTGTCAGAAGGGGAGGAGCCGAACACCCATATCAAGACGCACATGGAGCCCAAAGTCAGAGGACGTCAGCCGACCACCAAACCCAAGGAAGTGCACGCTACTCCACAACCAGATGGATCAGATAGTGAGCTGACTGATATTGACGACAATCCCACCCCGAAGAACAAGAGAAGTGGCTTGAAGAGATCATATGCGATTGCTGACCTGGCTGCTGGCCAGAACAATGGGTCGTTCATAGATGATGGATACGAACTGCCATCTGAGCCTGAGAGGGAGATTACTATGCCCGACGACGACTACTGCGGTGACGATAACGGTGGTGATGATAACGGCGGTGATGAGTACTGCGATGACGATCCAACTCCCAAGAAGAAGCAAAAGGTGGCGAAAGTTCCAGTAAGAGAGGTTGTAGGGGCAAGTCGTGAGGAGCCAGAATTCTGCAGGGAGCGAAGTAAGGTCAGTGTCGTGATAAAAGGTAGTGGGAATCGAGCTGACTTGCTTGTTTAGCTTTGTGATGTGCCCACCACGTGCGTGTGTTTATCGTCCAATGTCCGAGTCAATCCCTCAAGTAATCTTAACTGAAACGACTCTATTCTACTTCAACCTTAGCTCGACAAAGACATCCAAGACGTCTTCTGGTATCATCGGCTTCAAATGTAAGACTGAAAACATATACGCAGTCAGACTCTTCACCAAATTTTCTAGGTTGACAACAACTTGAAAACGCGGGCCTCTGTCGCCCCCCCGTCTCTTCGCACAGCCTCATCGATGACTGCTGTTCAGTCTACTGCCCGCACTACAAGCTCATCGAATGCTGTAGTAATCCCCGCGAAGCGCGTTGCAATGAAACAAGTCAAAACCGAAGTCAAAATGGAGTCGGATATAGATGACAACAGCTTGTATGGTTTCTTGGATGAAGACGAAGCTGCGGAACGTGAAGCGGCCTTATCCAGTCCCATCAAGGGGAGACAGAGGCTCTCCAGCGTAGTAAGTAATGTCCTAATGCTACAAAACGGTGTATTACTAAAGGGCCACCAGGCGATCGTCAAAATTGAGCCTACCTCGCCCCTTCCTGAGCGGATGAGCAAACGAAAAACTAATGCCGACCTTCCCCCCGGTACCTTAGACAATGCCATATGATGCCGCATTTTCATCCCTACCTACATACAATACTTGGCAAGCCGAAAGGTCGAGGATGCGTGGGCAATCAATGACGACGAAGCTATTTCCTTCTTGCAGATGATCTGGGATTTGTTTATGGGGCGAGAATTGAGCACATCGTGCTGGCGTCAGGATCCGTCTTTTTCATTGTAAGTCTCGTGGTCCTCCATTAGCGCTTACACCTACTGAATCTTGTTCAGGCCGATCAGCGCATGTGCGAGTGGCGTAGTGGATTCACTTCTGCTGGACTCACAATTCTCCATGCCGTTTTCGAGGATAACGATCTCAATACTGACGAGGAGCGTCAAGCCTTTGCGAGTGATGCATTAAAAGGTTATTCTTTCATCTATAAGGATGTTCATGAATTCAATGGGGTGGTACGCTACATTTAGTACATCCTCTTTCGGTCTTTAGTTTAAACTCTATTCCAGACTAAGCGTAAAGGCAAATTTGCAGGGGAACTCGTTGTTCGCACTTTTGCGGCTCATTACAGCACCATCCGTGGCGCTGTGCACGTACCAAGCCTTGGAAAATCGGCTGATCCTGCTGTTGCCCTCGCGCTTTCTGCTTCCGGTGTACTTTCCCATCCCACATCCTATCTGATGATATCCTGATCAATTTTACAGGCTGAATGTGCTTTAACCTTGTGGAACAAAGGATTCATTTCCTGTGAAACTGTTGCTGACCATAGGGCCAAGAAGAGATCAAGCCCCATCATCAGGATAGTGAACAAAGCAACAGGAAAACCTTCGACGAAGTTGACTGATTTCAATCAAGCGAACTGGAGCACCGCTACAAATTCCTACCTCTTGTCGATCAAGGGCCTTTCTAACAGCAAGTTCAAGGCTATCGTCAAGTCAGCAATGGCCATCGCCAAGGCTACTCAACGCCCTGAAGCCTCATCTATGGCTCCCAATGAAGACTTAGCCGACGAGCGTGCGTGCCTTGCTTCTGACGATTCTGATAGCAATTAGGATTATGCTTTGTTGTTACGATGGACGTGAAGCCTGCCGATGTCCTCCCCTCACCACCCTCAGCTACTTACCGTCTGTCTTTTCTTTCAAGTTGTTATGACGAGTAGTTTTCTCTTGACACTCCCTGCTTGTGCCTGCGAGATTTGCAGTTTCCCGTTGCCACATACATTCTCTTGTGTTTGCTACCCGTTATCTATTACCCATATTCATTCCACACACTGCGGCACCTGTGCGCATCGACTCAGAATACCCACCAGTAGCCATGCTTATTTTACTTTTTGTGCTTAGTATGAACGAATCTACTTTTTGCTTTTGTTCAACACCCAAAATAAGTCGTGTTAAGTAGAATAAGGCTAAGGATTAAAGACAAAAAAGTGACATAAGCTGAGAAAAAGAGAAGAGACCTTCTCATTCTAAGGACACCATCCTTGATTTAAGGAGCCGAAATTGTACTTAAATCTCCTTTTTTCCGAGAATAAGTAGACTTAAGTAGGATAAAGTAAATTTGGGTTTTCCTGATGGCTCTCTCTTCTGTTCTCTCTTTATTCCTCCCGCTTCGGAAGTTCTCCAGGCATACGCTTGTCTCTGCTCGCGTCCTCGGCCCTCCATCATCACTGCTCGTCAAAACCCTGCTGTGAAACGAATCCATCCTCGTCAGGCAGTGGATCCTTTCATGGGACGGTTTCTCGTATCGCGACCCCTGGGTGGTTCTTAGTTCTCCATGAGATACCTGTGCGATACCACGCATTAACGACCTTTTCTTAGTAGTTTTGTAGCCTGCCCTGCTGTTTAAGTGGGCAGGGGATCTGCACTCCTATGTGGGAGGAATGTCCCCTGTCCGTTGTCTGCTGTCGTCGCATGCTGTTGTGATCTGTCATGATCTGTCATTCTTGTGCCACTGGCATCTTTTTAGCCGGAGGACGACCTCATTTGCTGTATCTCGCTATCACTTCAATCTGAGATCTTGGAGAGATGCATGCTAACACCGGTCCGGGAGGCGAACCAGCGGAGAGCGACACGCCGCTTGCCAAGTTCACATGCAATGCGTTCTGTGTACATACCTTTTCTATATAAGTCAATGTTAAATTGCGCACTGTGACCGTTCGAGTACATTTCGCCGTAGCCTGTTTCTCATTATCAGCGATTACGCGCAACGAACACGATCTGTTATCCGACCTCTCGATGGCTCAAAAGAAAGCAAAGGTCTCGTTGTCCACCTTGTTCACTGATAAATTGCACACAGACGAAATGCCGTCGGATCCGTCTCCCTTGACTCCACTCACCCCTGACATGGATATCACAACGCAGGGCCCCACAACGTCCACTGGGTTCTGGCACAGATATGCTTCACAGGGCTTTCTCCTCCCGGGTGAGTCAGAGGGGGCGCTTGCTGGCCCGGAGTACCCAGGTATAGCACCAGTTTTAATATCCAGATCAGGTACTCAACACTTCCGTGATCATAGAATCGAAAATGCCCAAACAAGGGAAGCTGACGACTGGCACAAAAACCTAATCAATTCCATTTCCATGGATATCATCCACAGTTGGCCCCCGTTTTCCGAGGGCGTGCAGGCCGACTCCATGAATGTCTTAGTATTGGTCAACGCTTATGCATTCGTTACGCAAGTGTTTAATGTCAGGCTGCAAGTGGTGGTCAATAAAGATGTTGGCGAGGGAAAAGAGGTCAGTAAATGCCCATCTTGCTGTATAGGCGACTTCTCATCATTGTCAAGACTTCTGTCTCGCTGAAGCTTCAAAGGCTCCTTCAGGTAGTATCGTTATTTATGCGAGGCTTTATCTTACCATCGTACCAAAGGGCGCTTCCTCTGCGATTGTCAGCAATCAAGTGTTATTGACTGCTTCAAGAAACAGGAGATTCTTCGCGAGGATCTGAAGCTCTGCCTGGATAATGCAAGTATCCACACATCCGTGATAAAGAATGCAGGTCGCACAGGGAAAAAATGTAGGAAGCAAGCTGCCTGGATTGGATTGGAGAGGTAAGGATCCAGGCTGTCTTCTATCTCATCTGACAATGGTGGTAGAATATCAGAAGATGAGTTGGCGAAATTCAAGGACAAGCACATGGTCGAGACGCCTGAGCAGGGAATTATGGGTGTAGAACACCAAGCTTTTGACGAGGATGGGTATATTTGCCTCCAGAACAACATGTATCGTATCTGTGCGCCCAACCTTCCCAATACAGACAAAATGACGGCTTGTATTTTCTGGACCAAGACGTCACCGACGGATACTTTGCCAACATGGGATAAAGTAGTGAGTAGATCTCTCTTATTGTCTATGTCACAATAATAAGGAGCACAGTTTGGAGCATTGGTCTACAATCTTGAATGCCTGGATACAAAATTTGATCACGACAATGAGCAAGTTGCTAGTCATATGAAGGTTACAATCGCCAATGTCATGTATGTGGAGTGAAAATATGGAGTCATTGCCTTTGCATTCAACCATTAACATAGATCGTCTGCTCCTATCATCCGTGGCGGAATGGTGTCAGGTGGTGTCATGACGAAGGCTACAGGTCATACATCTACCTTCGGGACTCCTCATGATGTCCAAGTAAACCATTTCCCTAATCTGAACGTATTCATGCGACTTACGGCCCATATTCCAGGTCACTGTTCCGAAGATCTCATCAAAAAATCCAAGACCAGAGACAAGAAACAAGATTGCCGAATTACAGCAACTACGACTGGAAATGCATGAAGTGAGCCCTGGTAAGTTTTGAAATACTCAGTATTCTAGGCATTTAGTTTTTGTTCCAGTAATGCAAGCTAGAAATCACGCATTCCTAGAGGGATTTCTGCCAAACTTTGCAAAAGTTCACATGGTATTAGTTTGCTTGCTTGTTGTATTAATTGATATAAGAACAGATCATGCAGGAAACGGCGCAAACTGCCTCAAATGCAAGGAACATTCTGGGTTACCCGCATACATCAGCATTTGGGACATATGCGTACTGTGCATCAGCCCATATTGACCGGGACGAGTCGTCCTCAAGTGGTTGGGTTATGAAGCGGTCTGCTGCAGTGAGTTAATGTTATGTCATTTCTCCTTAGGTTTGTTGAATTTCAACAGATAAAGCATGACCAAAGTAACTTTGTTTGGGCTTCTCACTCTTTAGTGGTGGAGATGGCGGAGAACGCATTCTGGTTCTGGAATGCCCCCATGGATAAGCATGGCACAACAATGAATAACTTAGCCCTCAAGCACCCTGATTCATACAAGAGTTACATCACAGAAGAACCAGACCGGGCTCAGTGGACTCGAGTGTCGGTTATGACACATGCAGTGATGGCAGCTGATAGGAGGGAAGATGAATAATGGGATTGTTCTGATATACATATGAATCCTTTCCATGATATAGGCTTCAACTCCTGTAATGTAATTGTTCCTACATATGAAACTGCAATCCAATGAAAGTGCAACAGTGGTGAGTTCTTGTAGCATAGCTTGTTGTCCAGCTTTGACAACTTATATTTCATTGTGTAGTTCTTTTGCAAGGGTGTTGAGGGTTAAAGTTTGGCAGTACCTGTAGGGATGTGTCTAATGTCATATTTCATCTGTTTTATTTGTGGATGGGAAGGCTTTGATGCCAATGTCAAGATTGTCTGTGAAATTGACAATGCAATCAGATCTGATGGATGAGAAGATGTGATAAACCAATGAAAGAGTCAACAACAGAAAAGATGAATGTGACGGGAGTTGATGAACTTGAATAGGGTCCCTTGTTGGGTCCACCATATGGAAATTATATTATATTATATTTGTAAAGAATGAGATAATTCCCTGTTGCCTCAGACTCCCACCTGAGATGTCCTCAGTCACTGTAATCTTCCTTGACCTTGATCCCAACAGGTTATGGGCCCTGGAAATAATTAATCTCTGGAGATATCATGGATGAGAACCTCATATTGGATGGGGAAGAAGATCTCCACTCATTGTTTGACATGTTACCCTCTAGTAGTAGAGAAGTACTCCAACCCCCTATCCATCCTGGAAGAATCTATACATCTAGGGCTGGCAAGGAGTGAGCTCAACTTACAACTGCCCAACCAGCTACAGCCCCTAATCAACAAAATATTCTGCAACCCTCTATATGTTAGGACCTCACTAATACCCAGAGGCAAAAGACAACAGCTCCCAAACAAAATGACAACAAAGAGGAGAGGGGATAGTACTAGCTTTCAAGGGTGGTTACACTGTATTAGTGGAATTCCCAAGAGAATATAAATAGTGTCTCTGGGCAATATATTGACTTTTATATACTATACTACATGAGGTAACCGTGTCTAGTCCATGCCTTAGCTGTGAGGCACTGTCAATGTCAGCTCAGTGATAGGATATGGACCTAGGCATTCCTCCACAAGCTTGTGTGAGGGTTGCTTCAACTGCAGGTCCTCTGCCTCCAACCACACTTTTTTTGCCTGACTTTGTAGTCTGGGGCTTGTTAGGACATCACCAATACCACTAGGGCAAAGACGATGGCTCCCGACAAACAAACAACAACAAAGCAAAATGAATAGTCTAGTAGTCAACTTTGCACCAGTATAGGTGGATAACCCAAGAGAACATGACTAGTGTCCCTCGGTGATATATTAACATTTATATACTACTATACATGCGGTAAGATAGTTGTCATTCATACTCAACGGGATCACATGACGAAAACGTTACTTTGCATGACAAATTGAGAAATTCAACAAAGCTTTGAAACGAATGATTTTTCGCCAAATCTGGGCCCGAGGAATTGAGTGGAAAGTGAAAAGGTTCAATTCCTCGGAGTTGGATTTTCGCATTTGTGAGTACCGAAAGAGGAGTGCAATTTTTTAGTATCTATATTTAGCCACCAGCCAAATCTAGGCCGACATTAAAAAGCATAAGGCATCACGTACAATGCCTATGCTCAAGAATATGAAGTTTTTGATGAATCTAGGAAGTTGGGCTACTGGTCATAGCAAGAAACGTAAGCGCGAGCATCTGGAGGAAAAGGAAAATGTGAGTTTTGATTTGACGTGTCGCGCGACATGTTGTTAAGCTATACTTAGATTCCATTGTGTCCCTCACCAAAGAAAGCAATGCCAGTGCCGACCAATCCAAATCCGGAACAGGTGTTGTGCAACATTCCTGTGCCAGCACCTGTTGTGACGTTGCCATGTGAAGTAATGCCGAGATTAACTGGAAAATCCTTGGACATCGCAGGCTTGCAGTTGAATCTCTTCTTGAGACTCATGCTCGTGTGCTAGGCTTTGAAGTTCTATTCCTGCCTAAATTCCACTGTGAACTCAATTTTATTGAACAATGCTGGGGTTATGCGAAGCAAAATTATTGTGAATTTCCACCATCATCAAAAGAAGCAGATCTCGAGAGAAATCTTCTTGCAGCATTGGAAATGGTGACACTGGACAAAATGCGCAGGTGAGTTTCTTAATTGAATAATTTTACAGCATTCCGAGTCAATCATATTATTAGATACTCATATCGGTCCCAACGTTTTATGCATGCTTATCACGAGGGTCTTAATGGTAAAGATGCAGCATGGGCATGCAAGAAATACAAAGGTCACCATGTTATTCCCATGGCACTTCTTACTTCTTTTGATAGAACAAATGTCATATCTATCTAGCACTGTACTACTAATGATATTTAATCTGGAATCTTCCTGCAATTGACTTCAAGCACGTCGACACATTAATTTTGACGGTGATGCACATGATGCGTCACAACAAAAGTAACATCACCTGATCTCGTTGAGTATGAATGATGACTATCTTAACAGTGTGTAGTCCAAGCCCAAGTCATGAGGCACTGCACACATGTGTTAGCTTCATGTGCACAGCTTTGTGTAGCCTCCCATGCTCTAAGCGTGTGGTGCACAGTGCCATGTGTCTACAATGAGTTTGATCAACTACCTACCCTTAGCCATGTGTACATAAAAGCATTCATAGGACACAACAAAGGAAACTAATTAATAATAAATGTCTTGTAATAGATATTGAAAATTGTACTCCTGACAGGGCTTCTCCTCTGATCTGATCTGTGTAGTGCTTCATTTTGTCACACACTTTTGTCAACACAGTCTCCACCTCCTCATGCACCTGCTTCATTCTCTCTGCAAAGTCCTCTGCTGCTTTGACTTTACCTTCTCGTTATGGTTCAAAACCCCTCCTGGGGTTGTAGCCATAAGTAGCATACAAAGGCAAGGTTTGGATTGCTGAATGGATGCAGTTGTAGGAAAATTTACCCAATGCAATCCACTCTGGCCAGCCATCCTGCCTATAGTTCATGAAGAGCCTCAGGTACTGCTCAACATCCTGGTCAACTCAATCTGTCTGTCTGTCAGTCTGCAGATGATAAACCATAGACATTTTAGTCTGTATTTTTAATAATTTATTGAGTTCACACATCAGAACAGTGTGGACAGGGTCTTGGCCCTCTTGAGGTCGATTGGTCGGGTTGTCATGTCATGCTGGCAAAGGTAAGGCTGGATGAGGTAAACATGTGACAAAAGTGTCAAATGTGTGGAAGATGGGGAATGACAATGAGACAGTGAGTTCTTGAAAGGGGGCGAGAACCTGTGGACAACATTGGCAAGCAGGGATGTGTTTGTGAACAATGTGTCATGATCAGATTGATCGATGATTGAACTGCATGAGAAAGGGACACAAGACAATGAACAGACAGACAGATTGAGGCTGATGGCTCTCAATAAGGGAAAATGCACATGGGCATGGAATAGGAAACAATGGACTCATTGGTCCAATCAGAAACAATACAGGAAAAGAGCCATGATGCCCGGTAACTGTAGAAACAAGATGGCATAGCTTAGAAACTACACTGTTGTGTGCAGTTGTCTTGAGGGAAAGTGAGCGACTGTGAGTTGTCATGAGGGAGACTAAGAGAAACCAAGAAAAGGGAGGGGAAGAAACATTCTTCATTTGAAAGGTGGGAGGACACCTGATATAAAAATACAAGTACTAGCTATATGCACATGTGATTGTGTGCATAATCTTGCACCAATCAGAACACAAGGCATGAATAATAAAATAAGAAAGAGGCAGAAATGTACAAAAAAGGAAGTGGAGATAAAAATAGAACACTTAACATATTCAAGAACAGGTGGTTGTCAATCTGGCATAGCCAAGCCTACCTCTCAGAGCCTCCATTGTCAGGAATGGCTCAGGGAAGGGACTAACACTGAGGCCCTCTATTGATGAGACATCACCTGGGCCCCCAGCAGGTGCAGAGTCAGACTCCAACCCATTCACTAAAGGAAATAGGTCCATGATGTAGTCTGGCAGGTTTGTACATGTTTGGTTTGAACTTTAATATTTGGACAATTTCCTATAGTGACTGCCAAAACTTGCTGTGGTGGTAGATGCATGTTTGGCTCTGGTGGCTCAAATTTTAAAATCTCACTGACAGTGATGGCTTGGTCTTGTTTGGTTCTCAGAGTGGAACAGCAGGTTGCACTGCAGTAATCTTATGTCTGAGTCGTGTAAACAAGTTAAAATTTACCATTCTAATCAGGGACCTCTTTGGAATGCTGCTGGATGCAGTCCTGAATTGATCACAGTTCCAAGTGATGAAGCAATAGATGAGGATGTTGAGATGGAGCAATTTGCCATATACATGGATCAGTCCCCATTCTCTCCTCCACTTCCCTCTGTATCTGGTCATCACTCTCCAGCATCATATGCTTGAGTGGCATCAAACTGGCATTTTCGAGCATGTACTACAGTAGTCAGATAAAATTCATCTGCTCCACTCCAAGAACCAAACAAGACCAAGCCGTCATGGTCAGTGAGATTTCAAAAATTGAGCCACCAGAGCCAAACATGCATCTACCACCACAGCAAGTTTTGGCAGTCACTATAGGAAATTGTCCAAATATTAAAGTTCAAACCAAACATGTACAAACATGTCAGACTACATCATGGACCTATTTTCTTTAGCGAATGGGTTGGAGTCTGGTGCAGAGTACCATCCAGTGTGCCCCCTCAACCCTACTCATCTGACAGATCAGCCTGTCGAGTCAGTACCAACTAGCCATGGAAGGGGGGTACATGCTGGAATCTTAGATCTCAAAGGGAAGTATAAATAATTAATCAAAATGTTTGGAGAATGGAAAATAAAATCAAAACCAGAAACCTTTCCTTCAGGATGAGAGTGAGAAACTTGAAGGAAACTTTGAATGAGTGTGGTGTATGATAGGCTCATGAGATCAGCATGTAGAGTGAATCCCTGGGTCTTCAGGACTGTCTTGACAATCTACCTGTGGCTCAGAAGTTGAGAAGAGGTTAATTAGAAATATGAATAAACAATAAACAAAAGAAAGAAAGGAATCTTAAGGATATGTGACCATCTTGAGGATCCCAAGGCAAAAGCCTTGGAAGTGGGAAGCCAATGGGTATGACATCTTCCCCTTCCATAATGGCAGTAAACTGTGGTCTCTGATCTGAAATGATTGAATCTGGCAGCCTGTGGTAGTGCCACACATTGCTGTGGTATAGCTTAGCCAGCCCTAACACACTTGTTTCCTCCATTGTTGGGATTGCATGCATCTGCTTCTTTGTCTGATTGACTACCAATAAGAGTGCATTGCATCCTTGTGCCTCTGGCAGCTCCTTCTCCTCTGAGCCTATGCCTTAATCCTGTTGAATGACTCCTGTTGTTCCATCCCCCATTCCCACTTCTGATCCTTCCTCAATAACTTATTCATTGGTGTGGTTATCTTTGCAAAGTCTTCAGCAAAGCATTGGTAGAAGTTTGCAAGACCCAGAAAGTGTTGGATATCTTTCACTGAGTTTGGTACTAGCCATTCCTTTATTGTCATCATTTTTTCTTTATCCATTCTTGTTGGGATTATGTATACAAGAGTATACAGGCAAGCCAAGGCAGTTAACAAGCCTTGGGAGATGGAATACAAGTCCTAAGCTTAAGGTTAGGGTTAGCAGCAGTCTAGGGTTAGGATCTGCCACTGGTAGAATCCAACACAGCCACAGGGAATAATATTAATTCCCAAGCTGCTACCCTTAATAGACTGGCCAAGACTACAAAGACTGCCAAGACTGTCTCCTATGCTATCCAGGGAACCCCCTATAATATACAATGATAGACAAGTCTATCTGGAGAATTATATAGGGGATATGACATAGTTATTCCATTATTAACTGGTACAGGGGTCTATTACAGAATACCTCCTTTATATATTAAAGGAGTGCATTACACTATACCTCCTAACTGTGTAGTATAAATATTGCACATCATGTAGGAGATGATAATAACATTCCTCCCTGTGGCAGTCTCCCTCACTCACAAGCCTTTGAGATTTAACCTCATCTTCTTAACCTTGCCCTTAACTCTTCCTGTCACTGTTCAGCACTCCATTCCCAACAATTCTGATCCTGGCTGGTGTAATGTGCAGCCCTAAGAATTCTACATTGACTTCAAATTCACATTTCTCCAGCTTCAGGAACAGATTGCTTTCCTCCACCATCTCATTGTGTCCTTTTTTTGTCCTTTGTGAATATTAAGATATTGTCTATATAAACTACTACTGACCCCTGATTGATGAGGTCCTTTAGCACACTGTTCATCATAGTCTGGAATGTGGCTGGGTTGTTGCATGAACCAAAATACATAACCATCAGCTTGAATGCACCCCTGTGCGTCATGAAGGCCACCTTCCACTCATCTCCTTCCTTTATGCTGACATTGTTATATCCCCATTGTAAGTCTAATTTAGTAAATACTCATGCACTACCTACTCTGTCTATGACCAGCCAAGGAGATGTGATGTGATGTGCCAGGCCATGGCAGGAGCTGAGGGGAATGAGATGCGACCCCAGCCAAGGCATGCACCAGGCCATACCAGTGCCCAAGGGGGAGGTGTAGCTACATGCCACCAGCCAGGGGGATGCAACAGGAGGGCCCAACACCCAGCAGGACATGACAGGGGCCATGAGGGATGCAAAGGAGACACACCAGGAGTCAAAGGGGATGCAGCAGCCCTGCCCCTCACATAGCACCCCGTTCCACCCCACAAGCAATGGCTGCATCCCCTTGGCATTCCCAATGGCCCCTGTCATTTCCTGCTTGGTGTTGGGCCCTCCTGTTGCATCCCCCTGGCTGGTGGCATGTAGCTTCACCTCCACCTTAGGCCCTGGCATGGCCTGGCGCATGCCTTGGCTGGGGTCGCATCTCATTCCCCTCAGCTCCTGCCATGGCCTGGCACATCACATCACATCCCCTTGGCTGGAGGGGGGTCTGGGCCCTCCAGTTGCATCCCCTCAGCTCATCTGGGTTCTGTCAGGAGTACGATTTTCACTATCCATTACAAGTCATTTCTTATTATTTAGTTTCCTTTGTTTGGTGCTATGGTCGCTTTTATGTACACATGGCTAAGGGTAGGTAGATGATCGAACTCATTGTAGACACATGGCGCTGTGTGCCACACGCTAAAAGCATGGGAGGCTATGCAAAGCTGTGTGCATGAGGCTTACGCATGTGCACAATGCCTAACAGCCAATGCATGGACTACACACGGTTACCTCATGTATAGTAGTATATAAACAGTAATATATCACCGAGGAACACTAGTCATGTTCTCTTGGGTTATCCACCTATACCGGTGTGACAGCCTTTGACTACTAGGCTTCTTTTCTTCATTGTTGTTGTTTGTTTGTGGGAGCCGTCGTCTTTGCCTTAGGTTATTGGTGATGTCCTAACAGGTTCCACCAATGGCTGGTGGTGTCCCGTCATGTCTCATGGTCTTCAGGCACATCCCTGGGCATCATCTGGTATCCCCCCTTCTGTGGTGCACTCCCCCCCATTGTCTGGTGTACTCCCCAGCCAGGAGGTGCATCCCCCCTTTTGGGTTGGTCATGTCTGGGTGTCCCTTTGCATTGAGACATGTCTGGGGGGGGGCCCTGTCCAGTGGTGATGTGGCAGGTCCAGAGGGGCCATCCTCAGCCAAAGATACATTCCCAGAAACCATCTGTGTAGGCAGCTCAACCTCCAAGGCCATGGTTTGGTCAACAACCACCAATACCAACACAAGGGCACAACCCCCAACAGGGGCAGGTGCAAGGACAACAAATGGGTCAGCAGCAGACCCAGGG
Organism: Tricholoma hemisulphureum; assembly: GCA_964034925.1. Taxonomy (NCBI): domain Eukaryota; kingdom Fungi; phylum Basidiomycota; class Agaricomycetes; order Agaricales; family Tricholomataceae; genus Tricholoma; species Tricholoma hemisulphureum. Next base: position 276,680 of record OZ035931.1, read on the forward strand.
GACTTCAACCCCCCTTGGGCACGTGACCCTATCACAATGGATGTGGACAGATTCTGGCCCTGAAAACACCACACCTACTATCACCAAACCTATCTACCTATCCACAATATTTGGATAGCAAGGCTAAGGCTATATCCAAGACAGTAATAATAATAATAATAATTACTGAGACTTAAACATTCTGTAGTATATGAGGTATGGAACATCCACATCTGCCAATGTCATGTGGTGTTACTATTTGTGTGACTCTGGTTCCAAATCAGGAACACAAACCTCAAAAGGGCCCCTACAAAGTCAAACAGATCATTTTCACAAGATATTTTCTATATAAGTTCTTCTACATGATATAAGGATATAAAATCCCTGACAGTGTGCTTGAGTGATGTAAATTGAGGGAAGAGATCCAAATTTAAGATATACCACTGTGATCACTATGCTGAGTGCTGTGTAAAACCATAGAAGTAACGCAAATGTGTACTGTTCAAATTATATACTTATTAAATATGTTGTAATTATAGTGTCAGTAGTAAGAGGTTGTAAGAGGTGCCTTATCGAGATCATTCATGAGGCTTTCTGGGGTACATGGCCCAGGTGTCCTCAATACTTCCTTGCTGCCCATGCAGCCTGTGTGGTAGGGTGATGAGCCCCATGCATTAACCCCACCTTTTTGTCACCCTCCATCAAGCCCCAATATTTTGTTGCAACAATGCCACCTAGGCATAATTACTTGAATCTCACACATTTCCTATGCATTTTGTGTTACTAACAATTTTTATTCTATTTTTACTTCATAGGCCTTTCATACCAATATCATGCAATAGTCAACATTTCTTCTTTCCCTTGGCATCTACGCAGACAGTATCAGACCGTGAGAAGAAATGGATGGGCCAACTTCGATTGTTTCTTTTACTTCTTTTGATCTATTAAAATTCATTTGTGATGACAATCTACCACATCGAGAATCACTGACACATTGGCACCTCAACATCCAAATCGGCAGGCCGATCTGCTGGATGTAGGGTGGAGAATCTCCATTTGGGTGCCTTCCACGCTTGAGGGGGACAGGCAATGTCACATCAATAGAAGGCCCTGATAATGAGCTTCTCCCCAAGCCATTGCCAGCAGTGAAAACCCCTAGATGAGGACTCGAGAAGGCCTACACATCAACTTTGCAACGTCCAGGATTTCTTTTATTTCCTTGTAACAGATCTTCTTTCCCTTTTTGATCTTAGCATACTTTTCCAGTTGCTTGAACTGGTCATCTCAAGAGAATGTGAGTGATCAGTTTTCGGTCCCTAACTACTTGTCATTTGTATATAAGGTGTCCTTCCACCTCTTGAATGGAGCAGCACATCTTTTTATTGATCCCCATGTCGCTCAGTCTTTTTAACTCCCCATTGGTCACCTCAAGTTTCCAAGTTATCTGCACATCAAGGTGCAGAATTACAAGTTAAGTTCTCAAGTTATAAGTTTATGGGGACATTTGTCCATCTATTCCCAGTTTTAGTGCCTACGAACACTTCAGTTCTTTTAGACAAGGCCCTTCTAGTTATCTCGATGCAAACATCACATGACTCCATTGATCATAATTAGATCATGTTATTTTCTCCTTCATCGATTATTCAGTGCTAGATTATCTACATTTTGGTCCACAAGGGCCACCTCATCCTTTTGTTGGCTGTCCCCTCCATCCTCTGTACTTTGATTCTCTCCTCTTCCCCTTGACCTAGCTTACCCCAGCACTTGTGACATGACTACTCAAGTCAACAAACTACCAACACACCTTTTCCTCTACAACACCTGTTGTCCATTTAGCCCCTTATCATAGGCATTCATAAATCAGCTGGCTTGGTTTGGAAACCTTTGGTGACAGGTCAACATCCTGATTTGGCCAGATGCATCTGAAAAATTGACTTACTGGTGCATTGTCTCAACCAGAAGGGAATTGAGTGCAGCTAACACATTCCGTTCCAGATGATCTTCTCGAGTGAAATTAAGTTCACAGTGGAATTTTGGAAAAAATATAACCTTGAATCCATGGGCATTGCAAACTACTTCAAGAATTGTGTCAACATTGATATGCCTTAGAAAGTTCTAAGTGGTGATCACCAGAAATTGATCAGTCAACTGCTAGCAAAATCCCCAAGGACCTGGGGAAACTAACCTATCATTCATGCACCAAAGGATGAGCTTTAGGATAAGAGCAGCGGGACTGTGGGAGTTGGGAAGTGTCAAGTGTGCATTGAGTGCCCAATCCACAGCCGTTCCTGATGCCAGGTGTTGATGAAGTATACAAATTAATTGACAGATGATGGCAGACAGACACAGCCACCCAAACAATGGCTTAGGAGCCCATAGCAATGGCAGATCAGCTTAGCATATCAAGAATCAAGATAAAAAGATCAACATCATACCTGATTGATGGCATGACAGAACACCATAGGAGGTGTAGGCTGAGTGACAGAAGCCATTATGCAACATAAATGCAGCAAGATTTCCCTTTATACCTTTTTCTATCTTATTTAACAGGCCATTTTGGCTGTGTAACATCACCCCATCATGATATGTTTCTATCTTTTAGGATAGCACAGTTGTGGTATTTCCAAAATACCATATAAAGGACAGTATTTCTTATCTATTTCATATTTCGTACTTGTACAAATACTAGGGGTAGTGGAGATGTGCAGTAGAGAACTCAGACCCCAGAATGTACCTCTCTCACAAAGTTTCATATTGTGCTCATCATGTGAGACAATGAGCTCACTGAAAGTTTTGCTGAGGACTCAGGACTAAGGATAAAGGACATAGGAAATCAGGCATGGGATGTCTCTCCCTGGCACTTTGAGGTTGTTAAAGGCATTGTTGCTGTAGACAACATCAAGCTTGCTGAGCTTATTAAGGATCAAGGATTAGGAACTAAGGACAAGGACTAAGGAACTAAGGAACAAGGTTTAGGATCTTCAGGCTTTGGGTTGAGGATTGGGAAACCAAGGCTCAAGGATTAAGGACTAAGAATCAAAAGGATTTAGGAATTATAAAGGACATAGGAACAGGACAAGGACATTAGGACTTAAGGATCAAGATGACTTAGGAACAGAGAACTAAGGCTTAGAAAAGCAGAGCTTAAGAATCTTAGGAAACAAGGAATCACAAGTCAACGATAGAGCAGGTCTTAGGAAGGACTTAAGAATGACAAGGATATTCTGAGGCAGTCAAGCTTAGCAAGGGACATTAGGAATTATCGGTTTGGTAACAAGTTCTGCAAGGGAACTCTTTGGCCCACTCTGAACTATTCAGAGAGTGCGATTGTGTACATTTTGTGTTTGGTTTTTGGGTATTGGATTTTGGTGTCAGATGCACACTGCACATTTCAGTGATGTGTAATTTGACGTGCTGCTGTCAATATTGATGTATTTTGGGATCTCCTCATTGGCATAAGTAAAGTAATAGACAGTGGTCACGTTTCGCCTGTATTTGGGCTGTGTGATGTTCTATGGTCGTGTGATCTTTGAGGGTTGTGTGACTTAAAGTAATAGCGATTGGTCATGTTACCTACTGTGGGACTGATGAGAGCCGTGGGATGCTGACAGAGAGATGACAAAGAAATTGACTAAGCTGCTTGCACCTGACCAATGTCTAATGGGGGGTACAGCCACACCCCTGGGGGGTGTGATGGTGTGAGGGGGAGGGGGAGGGATGTGAGGGGAGGGGAGGGGGAGGGATGTGAGGGGAGGGGAGGGGGAGGGATGTGAGGGAGAGGGGGAGGGATGTGGAGGAGGGGATGTCAGAGGGGAATATGAGGAGGATACAATGGGGAGGATTGGAGAGGGGGGGGTGAGGGTGAGGGATGTGCATCACTGGGCTGGAGGAAGGGGGGTGAGGGGTGAGGGAAAGGGGTGTGAGGGGTGTGAGGACAGAGAGTGAGACAGACAATAAAGGAGGGGTGAGTGATGGGTGAAGGGGGTGAAGGGGGTGAGGGAGTGAAGGGGTGAAGGGGGTGAGGGTGAGGGTGAGGGGTGAGGGATGGGATGTGAAGGTGAGGGAACAGACAGTGAAGCAGGGGGAGTAGGCCCTTTCTATGCAAAAAACCCTCCTACACATGGGTAGGGGGTGAGTAAAAATTAGCCAATTATGGGGGTTATTCAGGCAGCTACTTTGCAATGATTTACAATGACACCACCCCCACACAGGGAGGGGCCTTTGGTCCCTGACTGTGTTGTCTAAATGAGTAAAAATTAAATTTAAAAAAATCAGTAAATTATGGGGGTTATTTAGGCAGCTACTTCACAATGATTTTACAATGACACCACCCCCACACAGGCAGGGGCCATAGGTCCCTGGCTGTGTTATCTAGATGAGTAAATGAACATGGATGTGCAAAGAATGCAAGCAGGGGGTTCGGGGGGTGCAGCCCCCTGACAAGTTGAAGAAGCGAGCTGCAGGAGTGATGCAAGCGAAGCGAGCAGAGCACCAGAGGCACACTTCAGAAACTTGTCAAACCTTATTGTATATTTAATTACATAGCCACTTAAAATAGGTGATAGGAACAAGGTCAATTTCCAGTTTTTTCCACCCGATTTGGGTTTGTCACACCTAGTCATGAGATGTTGGTGGGATGGTCCCATACCTTATACTACATGTATAGTACCTAGGACAATTTGTTGGGATACAAGAATAGAACAGTCTAGGGTCAAGTCTACCAGTGGTAGTAAGGAATACAGCCACAGCCTCCTATCATCTCTATAGGGACAGACAGGCCAAGGGAGCCAAGGATATCTCCTATGCTATCCAGGGATCCCCCTATAATATACAATGATAGACAAGTCTATCTGGGGAATTATATAGGGGACTATGAGGTCACTATGATATCATTACTGTGAAGCTCCTATGGACATTATACTATACCTCCTATATGCATTGTAGTATATATATGCTACATATTACAGGAGCAGAATAGACACTCCCCCTTGCTCTTGTCCTCATCCTTCCTCTGTGTGATCTTCCACTCACTCTCAGTAACTTGATCCCAACACAATTCCTTCTTGACCTCTGAGATACTCAGTGGAACACCCCCTTCATCCTAAGGCCTCCAGTTAGCTTCCAGACTAAACTCCCAATAGGTTATGGGCCCTGGCTCTATTATAAAATTGTCTGGAATATGTCCTGGAATATGATAAGGACCTAGTGGACTATCACCACCCACCTCAAATATTCTAATGTCAACAAGATCTCAGATCCCAATCATCTTACGAACAAGAATTGGCATGAGTGGAGAGAAAGGATGAAAAGGGTATTTATTAGTTTTGATATAACTGGATATATTAATGAGGCCATAAAATGCCCAAAAGAATCCAGAGATACAGAGGGGGCATGTAACTGGGACAAAAATGACACCTGGGCACAACAAGTTATTATTCATAATGTCACTTCTTTGCAAATGAATCACGTCAGATCAAATATATTCTGCACTATCTGTCACCCACAAAAATAAGGTGCATCAAACTGTAAATCACATACAGTGCCTATTATACAAGATGAAGGCCGATGTATCCAATGATCTCCTAAAACATATGGACACCTTGAAGTCATATCATGACTGCATCAATAAATTTCCTAATACAGAATTTTACATTTCTGATGCCCAATTCAAATCTATAATTTCAGCATCCCTACCATTGTCTTGGCAAACATATGTTGAACCATATAATAGTAATGCAAATGATCCTAATGATGTAGACACAAAGTGCTGGTTATCATTGGACACATTTATAGGGGCTGAACAGAAATGGGAATAATAATGGTACTGGGGGGAGCCTAAATCTGGTGAAAACCCAGAAGGCTACCAGTCCCAGGAAGTCCCTGGAAAATCTTATCACCAAAAGCAACCACCATGAAATCCTATTGCGACCATTGCAAGGATACCAGGCACTGGACAAGTAAATGCTGAAAATTTGATGGGAAAAAATGCTGTAATTGTGGGAAATTTGGACACCAAGCAAAAAGTTGTTGGGGAAAGAGAAAGAAGAAGGCAAAGGAGAAAAAGCCTGGAGATGCATCAAATATGATAGAAGAACATACCACCTTCTCAGCAGACATAGAAAGTTATAATTTTGATACATGTAATAATGGTACTGTGATTGATGAGTGTCTGATCTATTATGACTGGTTGGCTGACTCAGCAACAACCTCACATGTTATGCATCAAAGAGATGCATTTACCTCCCATACACTAATGGGGAATATTTCTGTAATGGGTGTGGGCATCAAGGAGGCAAATATAGAAGGTGGAGGAACTGTTGATTTAATTTCAACATGCAATGGAGAAAAATATATTCTTCATTTACAAAATGTTTTACATCTTCCCAGAACATGAAATAATTTAATTTTGTTGGGGAGATGGGATGCAGCTGGAGGACAATATATAGGGGGAGAAGGTGAAATAACCCTTGTCACCAAAGATGGTAAATCCATTGCACATGGGAATAAAATTAACAGTCATTTATACAAAGTGAAAATGATTATTAACAACCCAGACAACACTTCCAACAATGCTATCAATAGTGTCACAAAATCGGTCAAACAGAACACTGAGGCCAGAGAATTGACACATATAGATTTATGGGGAAAATGCTCTGTCAAATCCATCAATGGAAAACATTATTATTTATTGTTTGTTGAAGATGCCAGGAGGTATGTCATTGTTGATTGTCTAAAAGAAAAAATGATGTGGCACAGGGGGTAATGAATTATTTGGCCCATTTAAAAACCCATGAGGTCTTTACTCCCCCCACCCCCCCCCAAGTCCTAGATAATAGAAATGGAACAGAAATCCCTTGTATTAGTCCTAGTCCATTTCTGATCCATTTCCAGTCCATTTCCAGTCCTGCTAGGAATGCCAGGAGTATTCCTTAGGAATAGTCCCAGTCTATTCTGGGCTGTCATTAGTATTATTAATATATATATTAAAATTATATTTCACACCATTGAGGATTGAACCCAGGCTCTGGGAGACTATTGGTAAGCGCAAACACAGTAATATAACCACTAGACTAAACAGGTTACATAGATTAGGTAAACTATGTAAATATGTTATGTCCCAGGCCTCACAGCCACATCTGCACATGTATCATCACATGTTGGTTGGAAATATGTGGCCATGTGCAACTGTTTTGTTTATCAGTGACATGCACTGCCACCACCACCAACATTGACTGCGCTGCTACCACTGCCACCTCCCTCACACATAAACCACCACCACCACCATGTCTGTCCACAACCCCCAACCCCACTCACCAAAGATGATCAATGTGCAACAAAGACCCCCAATACCCACCACACTGTTAAGCCCCCCCCCCCCCAAATGTGCCACATCACTGACCCTCCCCTTACACCAGGAAACACCCCTGTGACCTGGGACAATGACCCCAGCACCCCCTACCACCTGGTAAGCCCCTTGCCCCCCCACCTCACATGTCACATCACTGACACCCCCACCTCCCCTCCCCCAGCTGTCTCCCCCTCCCATCCTCCACTACCCATCCATGGGGACCTGTGGCCCCCATGTTAAGTATTTTACCATATGGCCGTGCAAAGTAGAGGGCAGGCAGAATTGGAAAACACACAGGGATTCTGAAGGGGAACAAATGGGACTTGGCTTCAACTTGTAAGAAGTTGCACCTTCCTCTTGATCCGGTTGTCCCTGATTTCAGGGGTTAAGTTCATGTACATGGAAATGTGTCAGGGGTTCTGAGGGAGGATGATCTAGAGAGTTGAACTGGAATTCAACTATAGTTAACAAATCAATATTCAAACTGGACAGCTTGACCTAATGTACAAGCTTAAATGCTATATACAAATGTTTCTACAATAATCTAGCATAGTCTTGCATAGTAGGATTGGTAAGAAGATTGCTAACTAGTTGCTAATATGTTGGGCATCACAACCTGTAAGGTCTGTCTCAAGGCCAAGCAGAAATGTGAGGCCCTTTGGGACGAGGGCATGGCGGGTGTGAGCAGGGTTTCCGCCTTGGGTTAGGCAGGAATGAAGTTATTTGAGAGGCTGGTGGTAGGGGTGGATGGGGCCGGAGTTGGAGAAGATAAATGGGAAGCTGTACTGGATCAGGGAGGTACTGTGGAATGGCACAGTGGACAAGCCATATGAGCTCCAGGACGTGGGGCTTGATGACTAGTGGTACAACAAGTGGCAGGATGAGGAGATGGCAGAGGAACTCCAAGGGATGGAAGAGGAAAACTGGGAGTACCAGGAGTTCCTACAGCAGCAGGAAAAAGAGTCCGAGGATGAACACAAGGATGACTAGAGGTCTCAGGTCCAGTTGCAGGGACTGCAAAAAACCGGAACTCAACCAGACCACAACTGGTTGCAACCGGACCTTCAGTTGCAGTTGGGCCTCAGAAATGTAGGCATCAGTTGAGGTTGGGCAAATTTGGACAGGTACTGCAACTGGTTGCAACCGGTCACCTCGCATGTAACCTATCTTATGTACTACAAAATATCTATTATCTACTTTATTATAAAGTAGGGCATGCCTGAAACATAATGGGGCAGATGTGCAAGGGTTTATATATGTTTGACCCATTTGCACATGTTTGCACATGTCATGTGCAAGTAAACGATGATGCGTCACAATTTGTGACACATTTGTGATTGTTTGCACATGTTCATGTAAGTAAAGGGTGACATTGTTGACACGACACATGTTGTCTTGCAACCACCAACCCCCCACTCGTCGTCTGTCCCCCACTCGTCGAACTTCACCTGTCCCCCACTTGTTGAATGTCGCCCATCGCCTGTCCCCCACCTGTGCCAGTCCCCCACTCGCACCCATTGGTGGCTCTGGCTCTCTCATCTACTCTCCCCTGTCCCCCCCTTCCTCACCTCAAAGGGGGGGGGCATGATTTATTTTGGTTTTACATTTTATTGAATTTAAATTACCATGTACATATATTAGTTAGTAGTTGTAAAGTACTGTTAGTTGCGGTCTTGACCGACTGCAACCGACTACAACTGAGTCCGGTTGTGACCAGTTGTGACCAGTTGGAACCAGTGAAACAACTGCAAAGCAACCGCAACTGTGGTTGTGGTTGCGGTTGGAGCCTTTGTAAGTGAATCACCAACCAGTTGAGGTCTGGTTGGGGCTGAAATGGCCAAAAAACCAGACCCAACTGGACCTGAGAACTCTAAGGATGACAGTGTCAAAGGTGAGTCGATCCTCCAAAGGTTCTTGGAACCTGTGCGTCCTGTCATGGCCTCAGGGTGAGTGTAAAAGAGAAAAAGGGAAAGGAAACACGTCAGAATGTGCTCAAGAGGTAAGGGAAGGGAAGAGCGGACAGTCCCCGAGTAGTCCTGGAGGACAAGGCACGTCAAGGAGAGTGGGAATTGCTGTACACGACAGTCAACAGAGCTCGTGGGAATTACCTAATAAGGTAACCTGTTGAGAGAGTATGAGATTCGGCACATCGAGTGACGAGCCCAGTAGGTACAGGAGGTTCAGACAGTATAAACTCAGTGCGGTGAGTGAACACCACAGAGGAAGAGCCAAGAAAACAAGAAGGAGGCTAGCGAAGTGAAGACTTAGCTGAGAGACTACACTGTTGTGTATCGGGAACAAGAGGCTTGGGGCCTCCTTTTATACAAACTCAAGCTACAGACTATATGGACTTTGATCGCATGCGTGCTCTCGCGTTGACCAAACCTTTGGGGATGACAAACAAAATAACAGAAAGGTTCAAAATAGAAAAATAAGGAGCCCAGATAAAAATAGAATTCTTGAAGCCTTTAGTCGGTGCACGATTGTCGGTCCAGCATAGTCAGGCCCGCCTCTTGGGGGGTCAACTGCCAGGAATGGCTCGGGGAGGGGACTAGTGTCAAGGCCCTCTATTGACAATACATCACCTGTGCCCCAAGCAGGTGCGGAGTACCATCCGACACATCCCCTCAACCCTACTCATCTGACAGATCGGCCCATCAAGTAAGGCATGACTAGCCATGGAAGGGGGGAATGTGTCGATGAGCTGGATCTTGAAAGAAGTCCGGAAAAATATAATAAAATATAGAAAGAATAAAAATAAGATCCCAGCCCATGTAGCTCCCCCTTCCAGAGAGGCTGGTCACATCAAGGAAAAGGTGTCAGCTGCTAGAGGGAAAGGTGGAATGAGAGGCAAGTATGCATAGGTTGCATTGTGGGTATTGCAGCTATCTGTGAAAGGTCTGTAAAGCCAAGATAAATTATCAATACCGAAACAAGGAAGTAGAAAAAAAAGAAAAGGGTTGTCAGGCAGCAACATAAATAAACAGGGCGATGGGGAGGCCTTCACAGAAAATCCTTGGAAGGGGGAGAGTCGACGGGTGTGTCGGCTCACCCTTCCACAACAGGGTAGAGGTAGCAGATGCGGAGTAGGGAATGGGAATGTGCGGGAATGCTGTATGAAAGTGCAGAAAAATTGTTTGTGAAACAAAAATGTAAATAGAATAGAATTTTTTGTAATTGACTTGATATCTTTTAAATTTGGAAACTAGAACAAGATAAAAAGAAAAATCAGAGCAGTAATGGGCCAGGTTTGCATGGGTAACACACATGGAAGTCTGAGACTAGTTCTTGGGCATGATCAAGTGCTGTAGCTGCTAACCAAGAGTTTTCTTCATCAGTACCTTCATACCCTGTCCATTGGACATAGTATAAAAGTTTGCATTTCCTACAATTATCAATCTTGGAGTGTAAGATCTCAGTGATCTCATACTCGAGTTCATTGTCAATTTCAATGGGTGGAGGTGCAGGTCGTCACGATCTCTTCTTGACTTGTCACCACCACCATGTACCGTGGGAACGCTCTTCACACTGCCTGGCACATCGCCCAGCAGTCCATCCCCTGGCCTGATCTTTGATCAGACCAGCCTATCCCACTCTCCAGGGGTCGTTTGGGAGCTATCCCAACCCCCCTGATGATTGGCTTGACCGATCTCCACGGATCGTCCGCGGATGTCCACTGGGTGGGCATTCTACTGTCCGCCACTTAACCTCTCTGGGCTCGAGGATCCTGGGCTCTATGGTGGGGCACCTTCCACCAATTGGTGGGGGGGTTCGACGGTGAAGTAACACTGCTGGCTTAGGCTGGGGGTCCCGCTCTAGGGTCGGGGGGAGAACGCTTGGGTAGGGGGGCGCTCATTTTGAGGTTTTCAGATCCCTGGAGAGGATCTAGGGATTTGGTGCGTTTCCTTTCACTTCTCTATGAGGTCTAAGCTACTCTACGGCTACAGGACACTGCCTATCCCATCTGGGTGGGTCCTCGCTCCGTGTCAGGGGTGTGCGCGCTGGTGCTTCCCCTTATACATCCTCCTGCTAGCGCCTGCACTCCCTGCTCGTGCTCCCAGGATACATCTACTCACTAAGACCGCGCGTGGCTGGCGATTCCCGTGCACGCAAGAGATCGAGCAACACCTGTTGCATGCCTGGTAACAGGAGGCATCAGATTATCTCTGATCGCTCAGATCAGACAGTGGATGGCAGGGGGAAATGCGCCCCCAGCGCCACTAATAAAGGATCTGCAACGCTCAGCGTTGGAGACCATACTCCATGGCAATGGGCGCACACCACGCACCAGCTGATATCTGGGCCGCCATCCCTTGTGGATGGCCCGTTAAGTGGCCCCTCCCACAGCGACCCCGTCCTATGTCTCCACAAGGACCGCGCCATGTCTGAGGTGCACAACTTCTCAACTCTGTGCCCTCCACCTTTCCAGACCAGGGGTGGTGCTGTGGTGCCACCTCACCTCTGTATTTTGGAGTGCCTGGTGCATCACCAGGGCTCACTACGCGCCTCCGGCCGCTACGGGCGGGGGGCTCCTGGGGCCTCGGCCTCAGGCTCGTCATGGGTATGTGATGCAGGGGCTCTGCTCCTACCTTGCATACCTACCTTTACAGGCACCGTTTGGGCCTGCTGGGCCTCAGCCCATCATCTCGTCGGACGGCGCATATGCTGGATCGACGGTCCGCCTCTCGATGAGGGGGGTGGTCCACTTCACTCCCTGCTAGGGAATATGGTTCACCTCCGGATCCTTTGGGATGCGGGGGCTTACGGTGAATTGACACTACTCACCGGCTGGCTTCGGCTGGCAGTGTGTGGGGGGACCGGGCTAGCTGTGGGGGGTGAGTTGTGTGGGTCCTATGCTGCGCATGCGCGGCAGATCTTTCCGGCTCCACCAGGGCTTTTTCCGTGGTCTATCTGCCCGCCTCAGAGGTTAAAAGAGGGAGGAAGGTCTCACACCGGCGGGGGTCTGGTATAGTAGAGCGTAGCTTACTCTGGTATGTCTGTACTCCGTGCCCGCGGACTGCTTACGTGCACCGCGCTATAAATTGCTGATTAAAAATAAAAAATAAAATAAAAATAAAAAAAAGGAGGTGCAGGTCGTACCCAATTTGGAATTTTGTTCAGGGTTTCCAATCCCAATTGGGAATCATGGAAGACTGGGTGGATAGCATGCAAATGCTCGGGTAACCAAAGTGTAAACAAATGTGTACCAGGTTGAGTGATGATTTCAAAGGGACCAAGGTATTCTTCAGAGAGTTTCTTGGAGGGTCTAGTAGTGTGAATGTGTTCTGCAATAACAAAGACTTTTTGTCTGATATGGAAGTCTGGAGTTGGTAGCCATCAGCAATCTGCAGGACATTGATATTTTTTCTGTGTGGTGGACATTTGTGTACGGAGCTCTGCATGAAGTTCGTCTATGTCCACAACAAATTCATGGGCGCGCTGAGAAGCGATTTTGCATTCAGGGTGGATGGTAATATTTGGGTGGTAGCCTTTATTGGCATAGAATGGTGAAACACCAGTGGTAGCACTTGGTGCATTGTTGTAAGCGAACTCCGCTAGTTGTAAGAGTTTGGACCAGTTATCCTGCTGGTAATTGCAGAATATTCTGAGGTACTGTTCCAGGGTCTGATTCAGGTGTTCTGTTTTCCCATCTTCTGGGTGATAGCCTGAGGTGAAGTGAATTTTTATATCTAAGGCTTGTCCTAGGGAGCAGAAAAACGCGGAAACAAACTCGGAACCATGATCACATGTAACATGCAATGGAACTCTGTGCTTTTTAAAAATGTGGATAATAAACAATCTAGCAAGCTGTGGGGTGGTGATTTTGTCCACAGTGGGAATGAAGATTCCTTGCTTTGAAAGTCGATCCACTACAATGAGGATGGAAGTGTAGCGAGATAATGTGGGTAGATGCTCGATAAAATCCATTGATATGGAATTCCACAGCTTTTCCGGGACTGGGAGTTGTTTAGAAGTCTGCATGGTTTATGTCGAGGCACTTTAGGGTGTTTTCAAGTTGTACAAGAATTGCAAAAATGCTGTACAAAGGTTCGGAGGTCTGGCCACACATAGTCTCATCGTACAAGCTGGAGTGTTTTATTTTGTCTGAGGTGTCCTGACAGGATGTGATCATGTTTGTACTGTAGGATCTTGAGTCAGAGGTCATTAGCATCTGGGACATAGAGGCAGTTATTGCGGCATAGTAGACCACTATCATCAATGGTCCACTTGGGGTTGGATGTGCATGGGAACTGCATGGAAGTTATGGGGTCTAGGGAATAAGAGTCTCAGATGGTTTTATGGAGTTGGTCAATGTCCATAATAATGGCTGTTCTAAGGATTGGAGAGGTGAAATAAGTGGCCCATAATGAGGAAACAAGTTGCTCAGTAGTGAATATGTGGTGCAGATTGCTTGGATTTGCCATGGTGAAGTTGCTATTTCCCCCTTTGCGGTAGATGTCCCATTGTCTAGTTAAAGCATTGGGTTTAGCCCCTAGCTTACCAGGACAGACTCAGATGACCATATTGAACTGTGAGAGATACTCAGACCATCAGGCTTGGTGTTGGGTCAGCAGCTTGGTAATGGTGAAATATTCCAGGTTTTTGTGATTGGTAACTACATCAACGGGAATTGTGCTGCCTTCCAAATATTGACACCAGTGTTTGAATTCCTCAAAGATGGCAAGTAATTCTTTGTCATGAGTATCATAGTTCAATTTGGCAGGATTGAAAGAGCAGGAGTGGAATGCAATAGGGTGAATTTCTCCATCAGCAGTGTGGATTGAAAGAATGGTGGCAAGCGCATAATTCAAGGCGTCGGTGTGGTAGGGTGGCGAGTCCTGCTCATCAACCTTACCATTTTTTAGATTTTCTTGATGCCACTGACATTATGCCATGACGACCTGGGGTCACTTTATATCCTGATATGCCCTCCTTTTCTTATGCATTCTATTCTATCAAGTTACTGATTAATCTTCTACACTTTCAAGATCATTGACTCTGCCCTGAGCAATGTTCCGTCTGGATAACAGCGGGTGTTTGGACATGTTTATCCTGTCGGATCCTGAACCAATGGAACCGATGAACTTAGCTGGAAGAGAAGGGCTGGACCCGATTTTTAATTTCTTTTTGAATTCTTGGATCTTTGATTGTAAAGACGACGATCTGTCAATTCTTGGACTTCCCCAGCTAGCTAATCTCCGAATCAAAGGGTCAGGCAGCTGGAAGGTAGGGTCAAGAGGTGGTGTCGAAGTGCTCTCCACACTTGCTGGGGATCAAGTCGCGTTCCGTAAATCGAGAGCCTTGATGATCAACCCCTCCCCAAGCAATTCCCAGCTTGTGACACCCCGAGACAAGGAGTTGACTATGTTGAGCCAATCCCATGCACCTCACAGCTACTGATCTTCTTACAGAGTTCTTTTTTTTTATTTCTCAAAACGGTCACTTCCTTACCCTTTTTATCCCTCATCTTGTTGTTTGGCCCCATCGATGCAAGAGAATGTGTGTGATGTGATCATTTGCATTAGTACGCTCGTTTGTATAAAGGTGTCCTCCCACCTGTCTAATGGAGTGTCGAATTTTATCCCACCTTTCTCTTACACTTGACTTGTTACACCCCAGTTCACCCTCAAGTTTACTGCACACCACGGTGCAGAATCTAAGATAAGTACTCTAGTTTGTGAAGTCAGTAGACTCCATTTGTTTCTCTTTACTAGAACATCATTCCCCATATTCCGTAGCACAGTAACGGTTTTCCTTGCGAACACCACATGACCCCGTTGATTGCTCTCGCGGCTGAATTAGCAAGTAGCTCATTCCCTCATGTCGCATTGATCAGCCCTCTTTCTGTGTTGTATATATTTTTCCCTGTGTGTCTTTAGTGTCTCTTCACATCTAGATACATTCCCCTCTCACCCCTTGTGAAAAACTTACTCTATTCCTTGCGACGTGACGACCATCGTCAACGTACCTCCAACAGATCATTTCCCCCACAACATTAGTTTCAACCATCATCTGAGAGTCAGGTACCCAATCAGTGAGTACAGGGGCATGGGTGAGTTCTTCTTTCAAATGGTTGAAAGCTGTTTGACAGGTGTCATTAAAATTCCAAGGTGCATGTTTGCTTAAGCAGGTAAGGGGTTGGAATTCACATTTTGATGCTCTGGCAAAAAGGCTGTTTGCGTGCAATCTCCGAAGTAATTCTTTAACATGCTTCTTGTGTTGTGACATGTCTTCAGAGTAAATCAGGATGTTGTCAAGGTAAATGGTGATGCAAACATCCAGGAGATCATGGAAAATGTCATTCATGAAACATCAAAATGTTGTGGGTGCATTTGTGAGGCCGAATGGTACTACTAATCATTCAAACAAACCATAGCAGGTGCAGAAGGTAGTTTTCCACTCTTCTCCATCGGCAACATGCACCAAGTGATAAGCGTGATGTAGATCAATCTTGGTGTACACATGGACTTTTTTCGGTGTGTCTAAAAGGTCAGAAAGCAAAGGTAGAGAATACCTATCTTTCTTGGAAATTCAGTTGAGGCCATGGTAATCGATGCAAAGCCGTAATTCTCTGCTCTTCTTTTTAATGAAGAGAATTGGTGCTCTGTGAGGGGATTTTGAAGGCCAGATGAGCCTGTTGTTTAGGTGTATCAATGAATGTGCAAAGTGCCTCCAATTCAGTAGGGGATAATGAATACATGCACCCAGGAGGAGGTGATGCGCCTTCTTCTAATTTGATCCTTGCTTTGTAAGACCGATGGGGAGGAAGGGTATCAGCCTTCTTCTTGCTGAAGACATCAGCAAACTCATGGTAGTCTTCTGGAAAACTAAGGATCTGGGTAACCGAGCAGCATGTAGGTAATTTGGAGCATTGATCAGAGAAATGTGTGTTGGAGATGTAGGAACAGGGTTTGGAATTAACACAGGTTTCCAGTCAGAGGGGTTCAGAATGGGTTCAGATGGATCAGGCAGCGGGGCTGCTTCTCTGGGAGATGTCAGGGGAGCTGGACCTCTATATTCAGCAGAACGGAACACGATATGGCATGTAGACCTGTCATCCAATGGGTTGTATTGTCTAAACCAATTAAAACCTAGAACTGCTGAACAGGAAGAGTCAAGCGATGTTACAAAAAACTTGAGGACTAGTGTGACACCAGTCAGGAAAAGTATTGGAAGTTCCGCTACTTGGGTAATAATTAGCCTTTGAAGGTCCAGTCATATAAACTGCAAAATAACTGCAAACTGAACTGAACTGAACTGCTGAAAAACCGAACTGCCAGTCACAATTTTCCACATTTGGGAATGAAAAACTGCCTAAAACTGGACCAGTTGAGACCGGTTTTGCACAGCCACATGCACACCCCTCAAAACCACTCAAAAATGACCAAAAAATGACCAAAAAAGACCATTTAGTGGTCAATTACATGCATAAATGGTAATATTTGGGTAGTATTTTTGGAAACACATCATTGCTATCTTTGGAATACATATCATAGGTGTTAATAATGTATTTGACATGTTATTTCATATGCCAACCCATGCATAATTGCGCAAGATGGCTAGTTTGAACCAGTTCTTTCCCAGTCCTGACCAGTTGTGACAGGTTGAGGTTTGAACTGATTTAGACCAGTTTTTTTGGCAGTTCAGTTCGGTTTTGGACCTATTTCCTTTTATGGAAAACCGGTTCAGTTTCAGTTTTGCTCAAAATATGCTGCAAAACTGAACTGAACTGGACCTTCAAAGACTAGTAATAATGGAATTACAAGTTCCATCAAACAAGCAGAGTCCGACGGGTGGAACCATGAAGGTAGGGATGTTATGGTCATTCACAAACATAGTGTCCATGAAACAATGAGAGGAACTGGAATTGAGGAGAGTTCGGACAGATGTGGAAAATGAAGGGATTGTCAGGTTGACATAAAGGGATTCAGACTTGGAAAGAGTGGACACATTGAGTCATACAAATTTTGCTACATGGTAAAGGTCAATGCAACCCTCAGCCCAAATAGCTTGATCCAGAGGGTTGCTGATTTTTTTTTGAGTCCGTGCAGTCCATCTTGGACTCGCTGGATGTAACTGTAGCAGCACAGGCTTTAGCCACTTTGGACTTTGGACAGTCCTGAGCTACATGACCCTTTTCTCCACAATAGAGGCAAAGGCCTTCCTTCATTCTGCATTCTCGTTCTTCTATGGTGAGCTTTCCATTTTTGCCCACTTTGGTAGTATCTTTAGACTTCTCCTTTGAAGTCTTTGGATTTGTTTTACTGCTAGAAGATTTGGAAGTCGTCGGGTTTCCCAAGTGGGATGCATTGTTGTTTCCTGTTTTTGAGTTATTCTGGTTGTTGGATGATTTATTATCTTTTTTGGAGGAAGCCTTGGTTTTGTGATTCCCTTCTGTCTTCATCATCCAATAAATTGCATTGGCATCTTGCGCCTTAAGGCACAGAGCACTAAGTGTAGTGGGTTTCCCACCACAAAGAACTTCAGTGCATAAATGCAATGGAAGTCTGTGGAAGTAGCGCACAGCAAGCGCAGATTCATTCCAGTTGAGTTGGAAGCAAGTTTCCAGAACTCAACAGTATATTGGATCCTTCCTTCATTGATAAATCAGTGAGGGCCTTTTGGTATCACCGACAGGGTTGTGAGGGCCGAAATTGGCTTCTAATTCATTAATGAATTCCATAAAGTTACACATACAGTGAGTGCTGTTTGTCAGGTCCATGAGACCAGGCTCAAACCAATTAATTGCTGCTCCCTTGAGGTAAGAGAGGATGAACAAAATCTTCTTTTCATCAGAAGAGAAGACATGGGGATGGTCTTGGAAATGCAAATTGCAAGAGACAAGAAAGTCTTGCAATTTCCGTGGATCAGAGCCATCAAAGGTGTCAGGTTCCCGAACTTTGACCTTTTCAGGTCTTGGGGCGGGATTGGGCTGGCAGAGTGTACAAATGCCTGTGGCAAGATCAGACATTACTTGGAGGAAGCTATCATTTTTGTTTTGAGGTTCGTCATTATCTGATTCATGGTCGCTGGGGTCATCGGGTGGATCACCGTTGTCACCATCACCAGAACCTATAGGACGGAATGCAGAAATGACTTGTGCAGAAGTACCAAATGTTGTACTGCTGCATCGTATTTGGTTTAATCGGGAATGTTGCTGGGAGGTTAATCCAGCACATTGAGAATTTTGGGTGGTTCAGGGTTAGGTAATCGTTTAAGTAACCATGTTTGAATAATAAAATTCAGATCAATGGAATGTGGGTTTGAATATACTGTTAAGGTTGTGCAAAGTGGAGGGGGGGCAGAATCTGAAAATGCACAGGGATTCCGAAGGGGAACAAACAGGACTTGGCTTCAACTTGTAAGAAGTTGCACCTTCCTATTGATCTGGTTGTCCCTGATTTCAGGAGTTAAGTTCAGGTATGCAGAAATGTGTCGGGGGTTCCGAGGGATGAAGATCTAGAGAGTTGAACTGGAATTCAACTAGAGTTAACAAATCAATATTCAAACTGGATAGCTCAACCTAATGTGCAAGCTTAAATACTAAGTACAAATGTTTCTACTATAATCTAGCATAGTCTTGAATAATGGGATTGGTAAGAAGATTACTAACTAGTTACTAATATGTCAGGCATAACACAGTGTCTCCAAGGTCTGGAATATTCTACACCTTTCTTTATCTTGGTTTCTGAGTCAAGCCTGTACTGCAATTGAATACCACTTTTGGATTGATCATGTGAGTACCGCTTGGGGTATCCATCAGTAAACCCGTCGGGTTTTGCGTAGTCAGCGGAATGGTGCATGACAGGTGGTATGTACTTGAAGAAATGGTTATAGTTTCCTATTGTGGTGGTTCCATTAGATATATAATGTTAGGGCAACACTGAGACTCCCACCAATCCAGGCAGCATACATGCAGGCTCTACAAGGAGCAGCAGCAAGATGGGATGGGAGGTTATATTTAGAAGTCAGGGGAAGTGAGTTTGTGTTGAGATAGGCATGTCACACCAAACATCCTAAGAGAATACAACTAGTGTGCCACTAGTGTACATTCGTCATTATATACTAGGCTACAGTTGTTGTACACTATTTCTGTAGGTAACAATGATATCATACTGCATAGGTGAATAGTTTGTTCTCATATACTGGGTAGCAGATGTTACAATCATATGTAAGTAATGTACCACCAGTAGCAGCTAAACCCAGCATACAATTTCTGCATATAGTACTCCGCCTCAGCCTTGTCTTGCCTGTACCAACTGCTTGAATGGTGATTTACATTCCTTGTTGCCACTTCAATTCCAGTTGTTCCCAAAATGGTTCCATGCATATCATGAATGTCATATAAGCTGTGATGGACACGAAGGAACCATTATGATCATTCCCGAAATTAGCAGTTACGAGCTCTGAGGCATTATGATGTGATATGTAACTTGATGATTATGTTGTGTTCTTTGGATACTGAGGTCAACATGGTGCCGTATATCTTGGCAGCCTCCTGTGATGGATTGGTAAATACTGAAACTAGTCATGCAAATCTGTATTTACAATTGACTCAGACCATGTGTGAAAACATCATAATTGGACAATGCGCTCATGATATGGTTTTGTTGCAGGTAATTTTATTGAGGGTGAGGCCTATGCATCTACGGAAAGTAGTAATGCAAGGTAGTCTCATTATCACAGCAACTCCATCTGGTGGGTGTGAATGTACATTTAGTAAAAGGAAATAATGCCTCTGAGATGTTCAGGCAATGGAAATCTGGATGAAGCCATGGTATGGGCATATTTTCATCAAGATGTGGGTTTATTCGATGAGTCTGAAGCACTGCAGTACCACTTCAACAAATGAGTTATTGGGAAAGAAATTAGAATGGCTTGATCTCAGTCATGATATCCACTGATAATTACATGTATAATATGCTTAGAACCATGATGTCAGGAGTACAATTTTTGATATCTATTACAAGTCATTTCTTATTATTTAGTTTCCTTTGTTTGGTGCTGTGGTCGCTTTTATGTACACACGGCTAAGGGTAGGTAGACGATCGAACTCATTGTAGACACATGGCGCTGTGCATCACACGCTAAAGGCATGGGAGGCTACGCAAAGCTGTGCGCATGAGACTTACACATGTGCACAGTACCTCACAGTTAAGGCATGGGCTACACATGGTTACTGCATGTATAGTATATAAACCACTGAGGAACACTAGTTGTGTTCTCTTGGGTTATCCATCAATATTGGTGTGACCGCCTCTGACTACTAGACTTTCTTGTTCCTTTGTTGTTGTTTGTTTGTGGGAGCCATCATCTTTGCCTTTGGGTATTGGTGACGTCCTAACACATGAGACTCGGGCAGACCTCTGTCACTCACCAATCATGATTTAATGGTCGATCATTGATGCTGATCATGATCAACATTGGACCTTAAAAATGATCCTCAGGTCCGTCTCCTGATCTGTCGTCTCATAACCACCCCCATCACACTCCCATCACTGCTTTGGAACCCAATCTTCTTGAAGTCAAAGGTAATATGACAAGTGAGAGAGAGTAGAGCATGTCAGATAACCCCAAACACAGCTAGGAGTGTGCTGAATGAGATGTGGATGAGACACCAATGATTTGAGTGTAAGTAACTAGAGAACACATCAGTATCACTAGTTACTTATATATCAGTCTCTTATCTAGGATTACTATGTGCTAATGAGTGATATCTGATGATAGGAGTCCAATAGATAGGACATAGTAAGCATAATGTAGTAATATAGATAAGAAGGGCCTTGGTGAGTAATAAGGAATTACTAACTGTGCATAAGTCCATAAGATTAGTTTTACCACATTCTAACAAATCTTCGCCTGAATATGTCTGAACTTCCTCAAGTCCCTCTTGAGCTTGTACGATTCAAACTGACCATGGAGGATATAGCCTGCTTGCATGACTGGAAAGAACAGTGGCAGGCTGCCAATAGTAATGACCGATGGAAAATTGCCTTAAAGGTGTATGAGGACTTATTGGGATTGAGAGTGATAGGACTGAGTGAATAATCCCAGAGCGAATTGGGGCACAGATGAGTGGTCTGAGCAAGCACTCTCTCTCTGTCTCATATGCCTACACTATGATATCATACATAGACAGCATAGCATAATATAAATATAATATAATATTTGGGTGGCAGCGCTGGACCTTACTGTCCTTGGATTGCCTATCCCAACAGGACTTGGAGAAAAAATTCACCGCATTGGTCAGAGTCTGACAGAAAGCTGAAGAAAGAGGTAAGCTGTACACCGTGTCTCATGGAATAAATTCTCAATGCCCTAACTCATGGTTACAGGGTATTTACACATGGTTTCACACTTATGGATGGAAAAGGGAGTCCATCGAAATATTCCGGGCTGTGAAAATGGACAGCAAGGAAGGTCCTAGGTGTTGAGGCTGATGGTGACCTCAAGGACATTATCTGGAAAATGTCAGGTGGATGGAATGGCTCAGAGTCTGCCAAGGCAGACAACCAGCATGCATTTGGCATGTACCAGGCAGAACTGACAAAGGTATGGGATTGGATGTTGGATGAGGAGAAACAGCACCTGGAATTGGTGGCTGACTTGTGGAACCAAATGGGGCCACCGGCAGCCCAGCAAGCAAAGTAAGTCAATTGATGTCGTTATTGTCATGATGTGAACCAGGTTCTAGGAGTGCCACCAAGGCATACAAGTATGTCCAGTCATTCTGCATAGTGTTGCCACAGCTGAGTCATGACTCAGGTGAAGTATTTTCACAAAATGGCTATTGCCCTTGAAATACAATTCATTAAAGTATGAAAATATTCAACAGGATAGCAGAGATCAGAGGCTAAAGGGAATGCCTTACCATTAAGGGATTGGATCACCCATTCCTGAGTTATTCACATAACTTTGCTATGACTTGGAATTTGAGTCAAGTCATGGAGTCATAGCAAAGTTATGTGAATAACTCAGGAATGGATGATCCAATTCCTTAATGGTAAGGCATTTCCTCTGACCTCTGAGCTCTCTTACCCTGTTAAATATTTTCATACTTTTAGGAATTTTATTTCAAAGGCAACAACCATTTTGTGAAAAAACTTCACCTGAGTCATGACTCAGCTGTGGCAACACTAATTCTGCAAGGAGATGAAATGATCATGCAGCATGGACTGCATGATCCTCAGCTTCTATCAGAATGAAAATGGGACAGTGGTTGTTAATGGGTAATGTGTACTATTTTACTCTTCTAAATCATCAGCACTGACTCGTCTTTTAGGCAGGAATATATGGAACAGCTCGGCAGGACATCATTCTTTAAAGCGCATCCGGATTGGGAGTCCAAGCCGATCATGGCACTTTTGAGCCAGCATGCAACGGAAATGCACAGTGAGTATTTCTACTGTAATCTACAGGTGACATGGATCTGCAGACACAAATAATGCCATGACGATGACCTCTGGCAGGATGAGCTGGAAGCCATACCAGAATCTTCCAACTGATGCTGAAGGCCACCCACTACTCCCGGTGAGGAAGAGAGGACGGTAATCCGGTGAGGCACCGTGCTAGGTCGATCTAGTACTGCAACAAGGAAACCAATGAAAAGGTTCCGAGGAACCAAGGTCAGTGGAGCAAACACTAAGTAGTTATATGCGCGAAAAGACGCGTCGCTACCAAGAGGTTTCGGGACAGGAAACTGGGAAATGTATATAGAAAACGAGTAGACGTGGCTACTCAGCTTAATGAACTATATGTCGTGTACAGTTTTCTTGAGTCTTAAAAGGTCCAATCTACCAAGAGCGAGTACGGAGAAGAACGAGGGGAAAAAGAATGTCCCATTCGAAAGGTGGGGAGACACAATAATAAAATGACGACAAGGTAACTAAAAATAGAAAGGGTTCAAAAACGGAGCGAATCAGTCTAAAAACGTGAGTACGAAGTCGATTGTCGGTACAGTGTTGTTGAATCCACCCCTCAGGACTTTAGCTACTGGGAATTGCTCGGGGAGATGGCTGTGTTGTATGTTCTATTGATGTGCGTCGCTCGGACCCTCCAACAAGCGCAGAACATGCCAACAGCAGTCCTCACCCTACTCGTCCAGCAGATCAGCCCATTGGGGAAGGACGCAACTTGCTGTGAAGATGGGAAAAGTGCTCCTGCAGGCTAATAATAAAAATGAAATGAGAAGTAGAAATAGAAATAAAAAGAATAAAGAAAAAGAATAAAAGAAAAAGAAAAAGAAAAAGATGACCTCTTGATGTAATTCTTAGAAAAGCGGAGGAACCAGTAGGAGTGGGAGGTTGACGTCCCTGTCAACCTCCACTTCCACACCGGACCCATCACAATGGCCAAAGAAGGGGATGGATAAAAAGGCCTTGGTACAGTCTTATGTTGTGGTGGCATACAGTGAGTAAACACAGTGTTCCATTATCCCATGGCTAATCCCTGCATGTTCAGGGCATGCAACCGGCAAGCCGGAATACCACTGTGGACATCCATTGTTCAAAATCCGAGTGCTTACTTTGATGCCAACCAAGTGCAGGATGGGTTCACTCTTGTTGATTCCTCTAAACTGAAAGGGCCGCAATTAGAGGAGCTTCTCGGTTATTGGTATTCAAGGCAAGAGGACAGTGAGAATGGCATTGGATTCCAATTCCATACGGAGGGTGAGATCAGTCCGGCAAGGACAAGCAGGCCGGTGACCCCCCTCTCTCCTGATCTGCCAGCAAGGAAGTCAACAAGAGCCAAGGGGAAAGCAAAGGCAGTGGAATCATGGTTGGACCCTGTAGCCCCAGATTCACAGAGGAGGAAGAGGAAGATGTCGGTGGGCTCCGACTCTGACTCAGGGGAGGCATTCAACTTTGGCCCAGTCGATGCAATGGACGACAGTGATGATGAAATGATAAATTGTCCTTCAGGCTCCAGGCAGGCACCGAATCCTCCAAGAGGGACGGCAATTCAGTTTGAATCAGAGAACAGGGAATCTGGTGAGCATTCCTCTGGTGTCTCGAGTAAAATCCTGGGTATCAACATTGAAATTTCAGTGGTCCGGCAGAGCACATTCGGCCCAAGGAGCAAGCAGAAAGATCTTGACATCTCAGTGCCACGGACTGCCAATCGGGGTCCTGACAAGGAGGCGGCATCCCTAACCAACCGGCTTGCCTCAACAACTATCTCAGAGAATCTCCACCCCCAAGGCCGTCCACCAAAGAAACGCACAAAACAACAAGCATTTCACATTGATATTCCTCCACCCCCTCTCCTGGGAGCAAACACGAGGGCAAGGATTGCTGCAGCTGCAGCCACAGTGACCCCTCAAGTGGCAGTTAGTGCTAAATCAGCTTCCATGAGGTTTCAGAAGTCACGGATGGTGAAACAGGGTCAATGGAGATGACTTGACTGCCAGGATTGCTTACCATTTCATTCACCAATGTAAATAAATAATGAATGGGGAATAATGATCCAGTCTCCATCACTATGGTATTTCAAGTCCTGTTTACTGCCACTCCGACCAGCAGTGATACCGAACAGCAGTGGTCCTGACCTGGAGGACTACTGACCAGCAATGATATCAACAGGGAGTGATACTGACTGGGTGTGGTACTGCCCTGGGAGTAGTACTGACTGGCTGTGGTACTGACTGGGGGGTGTGTCATGCTGTTACGATTTCCTTTTCTTTCACTTTACTCTTTTTCCTTTCTGATACTTAGCAGATACTGACTTGTCGGGCAGCACCCATTAGATACCGTTGTTTGTAGCGCAGCAACAAGTGCAGCCGCTTACACTATAGTAGATACAGCTTTCCATAGTATAACAGCTATCTTGCTGCGTGCGCAGTAGGTAGTACTTGTCAACATACTATTGGACAATTAGCTATATACCAATAGCTATATAAACTGTAGTAGTAATGGTCAAGGCTCCTCAGCTTGACCTAGGCAATCCAATACCTTAACTGCTCATTGACGTGAACTCAACCTAAGCGGAAAGCCTCCGTCTTAGTGTGATTGAACTTAGCGATGAAAGCCTCGTCGTTAACAAACTCGATAAACTTGAACTTAGTAGTTGAGGCTCTGCCTTAACAAAAGGTCAAGCTGATCCACAATGTCCTCTTCCTCAAGAGCAGACACTTTATCCCGACGATCAAACTGACAAACCCCTGACCGCCCACCTCATGGTGCCACCCCTGAACCTGACTCCTTGTGGTATCGACACAAGGGATGATTAGTACATTACTCCGAACCCACAGAATGCTGGTTTAGCCAGATAACCGTCACTGAACCTTCTCGTTACCTCGAGAATGAAGAATTCGAATCATCCGACTCAGAATCGGACCTTGACAAAGAAGAACACCCCGATCTGTTCTCTTTCACCCCTATCGATATGGCCGCACAGAACCCCAAAGAAATTAAGCTCCACATGCCCACTGACTTCCATGGAGAGCAAACCAAGACCGGCAAGTTCCTCTCACAAGTCTTGCTCTACTTAAGGGCGAACCCTGACGTCTATGACACCGACGATAAGAAGATCATCTTTGCCCTCTTTTATGAATGGAGGAACTGCAGCAGGTTGGGCAGAAGCGAAAGGAGTGCAGACCACCCCATGGGGGACTTGGGTAGCCTTTAAAAAAGAAATTCAAGATGCGTTCTCACCAGTCGACAATGCCGGAGACGCGCAACACAGGCTCAAAACCCTGAAGCAAACTGGGGATGTTGAAGACTACAACTTGCAGTTCAGGATCCAGAAAGGGAGATCGGGAGTGGTTGAAGACATTCCCCTCATTGGATATTTTGTTGATGGACTAAACCCTAAACTCGTAGAAAAAATCTACAACATGGAGACAGTCCCAGTCACCCTCGAGAACATGATGAAAGCCGCCACAAAGTACGATGGGCAGTGGAAGAGAGCATGCGCCATTACTGGGAAGATACATGCCACCTATCCCGCACCTTCCACTACCACCATCAAACGTGAACCCAGCTTCGATCTCAACCACTTATTGAACTCCAAACGCATGGAACACATGAGAAAGGGGTTATGTTTCATTTGCCACAAGCCCGGACACCGCTCTGGAGACCACAGAAAAGATGGGACCGTTGCCACCACATCTGCTGTTGAAGGATTAGTGATCCTCTGGAGGTTCTTAAAACATATGCGTCCTGTCACAGCTACAGGGTGAGTGTAGAAGGGCAGAGGGAAAGGAAACACGTCAGAACACGCTCAAGAGGGGATGATTGTGTAGAGTGGTACAATCCCTGAGTAGTCCCGGAGGACAAGGCGTGTCGAGAGGGGAGGAGAAACGACAGAGCGTCAAGCGGAAGTCACTGTATGTGATAATCAACAGAGCTCATGGGAATTTCCCTATTAGGCAACTCGTTGAGAGAAGACGAGAAGGGGCGCTTTGAGCGATGGACTCCGAAAATACAAGAGTCTCGAGCGAAGGAGACTTGGGGAGTAGAAAATATTCCTAAGGGAGAGAGTCAAGAATACAAGAAAAAGACTGGTGAAGTGAAGACTTGGCCAAGAAACTACACTATTGAGTGTGGAGAGTTCAGGAAACTTGGAGCTTACAGATGGGGAACGTGAGGGTCAGAGATCATGAAGATGTATTCATCAAGAGGGTCCAGGCCCCCTTTTATACAAACTGGAAGTACGGACTATATGCACTTTGATCGTGCACATGCTCTCGCGTTGACCAAACCATTGGGGATGACAAACAAATAATAATAAAACATTCGAAATAGAAAAATAAAGAAACCAGATAAAAATAGAACTCTTGAAGCCTTTTGTCGGTGCACAATTGTCGGTCCAGCATAGTAAGGCCTGCCTCTCGGGGAGTCAACTGCCAGGAATGGCTCGGGGAGGGGGCTAACGTCGAGGCCCTCTATTGACAAGACAACACCTGTACCCCAAGCAGGCGTGGAGTACCATCCAACGTGCCCCCTCGACCCTACTCATCTGGCAGATCGGCCCGTTGAGTAAGACTTGACTAGCTGTGGAAGGGGGAATGCATCGACCAGTCAAGTCTTGAAAGAAATCCAGAGAAATAAAATATAATACGGAAAGAATAATAAATAAATAAATAAAAAAAGCCCAGCCCATACAACTCCTTCTTTCAGAGTGGTTGGTCATGCCAAGGAAGGGATGTCGGCTGTTAGAGGAAAGGGCGGAATGATAGGAATGATAGGCGATCACATATAAGTCATGTTGTGGGTGTTGCAGCTTTCCATGAAGGGTCTGTAAGGCCAAGATAAATTATTAATACTGAAACGAGGAAGTAGAAAAAGAAAATAAAAGGGAGGTCAGGCAGTAACACCAATAAATCGGGCAATGGGGAGGCCACCACAGAAGATTCTCAGAAGGGGAGAGTCAATGGGCGTGTTGGCTCTCCCTTCCACACTGCTCCAAAACCCGGGCAGAAGAAGACTGGTGAAGGGGTCTACAAGAATCTCTGCTCCATGATGGCAGAGTTAGACGAAGAAGAGAGGGAGAAGGCCCTCGCTATCCTTGAAGACAAGGGTCATCCCTATTAAGCTAGGAACGGAAACTGGAATTGTCGAAACCAAAGCACTCCTTGACTCAGCAGCTGCAGAAACATTTATTGATCGAGACTTTGCGTGCAGCCGCGGACTTCGAATGACACCCCTCTTGAAACCGATCAAAACCTGGAATGCTGACGGCACCCTGAACAAAGAAGGAACGACCCACTCCACCACAACCCAATTAACTGTCGGAGATACACAGACAAAGGGAAAGTATTTGGTAACTGGTCTAGGGAAAGAATCAGTAATCCTCGGACTACCCTGGCTCCAGAAAGAAAACCCCCACATCAATTGGAAGTAAGGTACAATCACCTTCCCCAAAGAATGACTTACTCATATTAGAAGGATCGTGGCCAAAACCAGGGAAATGATGGGCAAAATGGCATTCGGACAACAGAACAAGGGCAAGGCACAGGAAGAAGAACACATCATCACTTCCTGCACCACCCCTGAACCGGAAGAGAAACCAATCATGGAACAAACTCCAGACCCTCCTAAGGAAAACATTCCGCTCCGAGACGAAACCCAACCTGAAAACAAGGACCTCGTCATCGCCTATGTCAAAGGAGAACCGGTCTTAGGAATCTTCGATCCCAACAACGTCACTGAACCACCCCTCACCCAAGAACACAAAACACTGAGATACTCCTACTCCAGAAAAACGACAAGGATATCAAGGATCGTCTCTTCATTGACCACCCCACGGTTTTATTTCAGACAAGGGATTTGGATAAGAGCAAAGATTTCTATTTCACAGAAACTCACTCACGATGATCAGACAGACAACCCAAAAAAGGCCAAAACCCTCGATGATCTATTACCAGAACATTATCGAGACTACAAACGGGTCTTCGAGAAAGCCGCTTCTGAACGATTCCTCGAATCCAACCCATGGGACCATGCCATCGACCTGAAAGACAACTTCGTACTGAAAGACTGCAAAGTCTACCCACTGTCACCACCGAACAAGCCAAGATGGACGACTTTCTTGAAGAAAATCTCAAGAAAGGCTACATCCTCCTGTCGAAATCCCTAATGGCCTCCCCCTTTTTCTTTGTCACAAAGAAAGACTCAGAAGCCCTCTGACCATGTCAAGATTATCGCTGGAGACGTGCAGTCTCACAGAAGCAGGCTGGGACATGAGGCGGAAGCCAAAGCAATGACTGTATAGTGGTAGTCTAAGGATGCATTGTCCACAAACAGTGTCTACTCTACCCGAACATGAACCCAACATCACGTGACTGTGGATGTGGTATGTGGCCTACAGCCTGCATGCATGGTTACATCGCTACCTGAATGGTGGAATGGTTAAGAACACTTACCCCCTTCCACTAGTCAGCAATCTTCTCGACAAACTCAAAGGAGCGCAATGGTTCACGAAACTCGACATTCGATGGGGATACCACAATATTCAGATCAAAGAGGGCAACCAATGGAAAGCAGCCTTTAAAACAAATAAAGGGCTGTTTGAACCAATGGTGATATTCTTCAGACTGTGCAACTCTCCCACTACATTCCAAGCAATGATGAATGAGATTTTCAAGGACATGACTGATGAAGGATGGATAGTCATCTACATGGACGACATCCTCATCTTTTCGAAAGATCTCAAAGAACATCAGGAACGAACAAGATGGGTTCTGCAATGACTCGAAGAACACGACTTGTACCTGAAACCAGAGAAGTGCAAGTTCGACGTGCAAGAAGTCGAATTCCTCGGCTTGATCATCAAACCGGATCAGATATTAATGGATCCGACGAAACTAGCAGGAATCAAAGACTGGCCAGCACCAACTAACATCAAAGGAGTGCGATCCTTCTTAGGATTTGGAAACTTCTATCGAAGATTCATCAGGAGATTTGCTGAATTAGCAAGACCCCTGAATGACCTCACTCGAAAAGACGTCAAGTTTGAATGGACAACGGCATGTCAACAGTCTTTTGATGTGCTAAAAGCGAAGTTTGCACAGGCACCAACCCTACAGATGCCAAATACGGAACAACCATTTACCATCAAATCCGACACCTGGAAATTTGCAACCGGCGCTGTGTTACGACAACAGGGAGCCAACGGGGAATGGCACCCATGCAGTTACATTTCCCATTCCCTCGATGCAACCCAACAAAATTATGAGATCTACGATTGAGAACTCCTCGGGATCATATGCGCACTAGAGACATGGAGACATTAGCTTCAAGGAAGCCCGCATCCCATCACGATCTTGTCCGATCACAAGAACCTGATGTATTTCAGGACCGCTCAGAAGCTGAACCAAAGACAGGCCTGGTGGAGTCTGTTCTTATCAGAATTTGAACTACAATTACTACACGTTCCTGGATCACAGATGATACAATCCGACGCCCTCTCTCAAAGAGAAGACTGGGGCAAAGGAATAGAAAATGACAACGAAAACATTCCACTCCTCCCGGAGAATGTCTTTGTCAACGTCATCAATACAGAAATGCAGACGGCACTCGTCCAAGCCACAATGAAAGATGAACTGGTCGCTGATGCGATCAAGGCACTAAAAGACAACGGAACACCCCTGATCAAATCTGATCTAGCCGATTGGGAAATTAAAGATAACATCTTATTCTTTAAAGATCAATGTTATGTCCCTCCAAATGCTGATCTACGGAAACGGATTATCAAACAGTATCATAATTTGTTACCCTCCGGACATCCAGGACAATTCCAGATGATCAAACTCATTCGACAAGACTACTGGTGGCCGGGAATGACAACATTGATCAAGAAATGGGTAGAAGGATGCACAAAATGCCAACAGATGAAAGTCAACATTCACCCAACAACACCACCTTTGACGCCAATCAAAAGCACAGTGACACGCCCATTCGCGCTAGTCACAACAGACTTCATCACTGATTTACCCATTTCGGATGGATTCGACTCAATCATGGTCATGGTAGACCATGGTCTTACAAAGGGGGTAATTTTAATCCCATGCAACAAGACTATTGATGCATTAGGGGCAGCGGATGCATATCTAAAAAATGTCTACACCAGATTTGGGCTACCGGACAGGATTATTTCCAATCGAGACCCTCGATTCTCATTGAAACTCTACCAAGAGCTTGGAAAACTCCTTGGGATCAAACTGTTGATGAGTACCGCATTTCATCCTCAGACTGATGGAGAAACAGAACGGGTAAACCAAGAGGTCAAGGTCTACCTTCAGATGTTCTGCACCAACAACTCTGAAACGTGGAGGCAACTTCTGTCCACAGCAGAATTCACGCACAACCAGAGGACACATTCAGCGGTGAAACATTCCCCATTCTACCCAATGATGGGCCATGAACTGAGGGCCATACCGGTGGCATATCAAAAGAGTGATGTGCCCGCAGCTGAAAAGTGTTTCATCCAGTTATTAAAAGCACGAACAGAAGCGTTGGCAGCGCACAAGCTGGCTCGACAGGTTATGGTGGAACGGGTCATGAGAAAGTTCTCCCCATTCGAGAAAGGACAGAAGGTCTGGCTGGACTCACAAAACCTGAAACTGACAGATGTCACAAGGAAGATCTCCCCAAAAAGAGAAGGACCCTTCCCTATTAAGGAAGTACTGTCACCGCTCTCTTACAAGCTGAAACGTCCTCATCAGTGGAGAATCCACCTGGTATTCCATGCCGCACTGCTGACCCCCTATCGCGAGATGGACGTTCATGGGCCTAATTACCTGAGGCCACCACCTGACCTCATCGGCAGACAAGAGGAACATGAAGTAGAAGCGATCATCGGCCATAAGAAGTGTGGATGAGGACATGTGTTCTTGGTGAAGTGGCTAGGTTACCCCACCTCAGAAAACATCTGGAAACCTACAGACAATTTGGGAAATGCTGCGGACCTCCTTAAGGCATATAAGGAGAAGAAACATCTCTGAAAACCGACCAGCAAACCAAACTGCAACCATTACCTCGAACAACCAATCTAACATGTCTACCTCAATCCCTGCCAGCGCTCGACCTCTCCCCATTCCTCCCCCTCTCGCTCAATCTGTACAGAACTACCTCTCTGACCCCACGAACTGGGCTACGCTCATCTGCAATCTCCTGAATGATGACCTTGAAGAACCCCTTCGACAATATGACCTTCTCCTCAAAAATATCATCAGCCTCAATCGTTTAGCCCACAGCATGTTATGTCAGATGTTGGAAAGAGGGTTATAATCCACAGTTAGCAACTACAGAAACCGGTACGATCCCCCTGTCCCATCCACCAGTCTCCCCCAACCCCAAATAGCAAAGAAATACACCAGTCACTCTGCCGGTCCATCTACTCTCGAAATGAACCATCCCCTTCTGGATCCGCGACCTCTCCCACTCACAGACTGTCAGCCCACGAAGTATCTGGCAGTGCATATCAGCCTTCACACAGCCTGCCTCAAAGCCGCACCCCTCTAGTCGTCCCATCAATGTGACTCCCTCCCACCCAGCCTAGCTCAGAAGTACCACCACACATGCATGGAGAATATTGCTTCAAATGCAAAGGACAGGGGCACTTCGCCTCCTACTGCAACCTCGACCAATGCATCCACTGCAGGAAGAGAGGACCAGGCCATTACTCCTGAGACTGCGAGCTGAACCCAAACCTACCTCCTCCCAGATACTGTAATACCCCGCCCAGACAGATCCCCATCGACGATAGATCCGATCAGGAACCAGCCGCCAAATTTTTAGCAACGTTTGATGGAGACGCATGGGCTAACATTACAGGGGAACCTGACCCTAGCTTTCGCCAGTATTAAAGAGGTGAAGAAAAAGCTGACTCAACAACCCAAACAACCCACTATGCAGATTTCTAACATCCACATCCTGACAATCTTCCTTTTCTTCATCACTTGCTGGTTGATCTTTCTCTTCCTCGCTCTTCAGTCCATTCGCTCTACCGAACAATCAGTTCACGTTGACAGAGACCTCCTCCTTGTCAACCTCAACCGCAACCTGACACCTCCACCCCGCCCCATCTCGATCATTAGAGAAAAAGACCTCATCGTCGTTCCTTTGGAACCTATCTCACTCCCCGAAGACGCCTATATTCCTCATTGTCTGAATCATTCTCCTCCGCCACCTCCAGTCAACCAACCGGGAGACGCGCATTTCTGGATTTACAGAACACCGAACACGTCTCGATCAATGGTGATGAATTCTGAGGGGTCGCAGTCGGAAACTTCGATGATAGAAGGGGGGTGATGTTACGATTTCCTTTTCTTTTACTTTACTCTTTTTTCCTTTCTGATACTTAGCAGATACTGACTCATCAGGCAGTGCCCATTAGATACCATTTTTTGTAGGGCAGCAACAAGCGCAGCCTCTTACACTATAGTAGATACAGCTTTCCATAGTATAACAGCTATCTTGCTGCGCGCGCAGTAGGTAGTACTTGTCGACATACTATTGGACAATTAGCTATATACCAATAGCTATATAAACTGTAGTAGTAATGGTCAAGGCTCCTCAGCTTGACCTAGGCAATCCAATACCTTAACTGCTCATTGACGTGAACTCAACCTAAGCGGAAAGCCTCCGTCTTAGTGTGATTGAACTTAGTGACGAAAGCCTCGTCGTTAACGAACTTGATAAACTCAAACTTAGTAGTTGAGGCTCTGCCTTAACACATGCACCATGCCGCCGGCTTCACAAAACCCAACGGGTTTACCAATGGATACCCGAAGTGGTACTCACATGATCACTCCAAAAGTGGTATTCAAGGCAGTACAGGAATGACTCAGAAACCAGGATAGAGAAAGGTGTAGAATATTCTAGACCTCGGAGACACAGCACATTGCCCAACTTATTAGTTACTACTTAGTAATATTCTTACCAATCCCTCTATTCCAGACAATGCTAGATTATAGTAGAAGCATTTGTACTTAGTATATAAGCTCGCACATTAGGTTGAGCTATCCAGTTTGAATATTGATTTGTTAACTATAGTTGAATTCCAGTTCAACTCTCTAGAACTTCCTCCCTTGGAACCCCCGACACATTTCCGCATACCCAAAACTCACTCCTGAAATCAGGGACAACCGGATCAATAGGACAGCACAACTTCTTACAAGTTGAAGCCAAGTCCCGTTTGTTCCCCTTCAGAATCCCCGTGTGTTTTCCGATTCTGCCTGCGCTCTCTTTGCATGACCTTAACAGGGTGTCACTGACGATGACTGCTGCCGACCGGGAGTGATACAGAATGGCCGCTCCTGCTCACTGCCGCTCCCATTCACTGCCAATCAGGTACACTGCTGGTCCATTGCTCCCATTCACTGCCACTTCCATTCACTGCCAGTTCACCGCCATGTCCCGGAGCTCCAATACCATGCTGTTTAATGTTGCTCCTGTGCCATGAAATGTCCTGTGTATTTAAACAGAGCATCGAGTTGTGGACCACCCACTTTCACCCATCCACACCAAATGTTCCCTGAAAACTCTGTGTTCTATCTTACCGATGTACTGGCCACATATGTTCAACAACGGTTTTGTTACATTCTCTCTTCCACACCTCCCATTCCACCAGTCCAATTAATGGCCACACCATCACTGATATTTACGCCTTGCAACCCTGGCCCAACTCCACCTCTGAATCTGCCGGTATCATTGGTCAAGGATGCTGATTTGCCATTCTCTAGAAGGATTTATGGCAAGCCACCATAAAGATGGACAATGCTCTGGGCGACTCATTAACATGATAAAGGCAGCTGGCCAACCAATCCGGCATACTACAAACCCGTGGGCAGCTGTGCCCCACAACCCGGTAACATTAACCTCTCGCCACATGGTTTCAGCAAGCCCATGATGTGAGTCTAGTTTAATTCATTGTTGCAGTCAGGCTACTGATCAAGTTATAGACAAAAGAATTTTTGCCGGAGATCTCTGCAACCCTCAAGCCTGGAAGCATCAGCCCGGGAACAACATCCTGGCTTTTCCACACTGCTGAGTCATTTGCACTGATGGGGGCCTTCCTATCAATTGTCCACCCTGACCTTTATCATGCTGGTAGGACGGTCTTTGAAAAAATTATCAGTGATCCTTCACAGGTCAAGTAGTCTTTGAAGGTCCAGTTCAGTTCAGTTTTGCAGCATATTTTGAGCAAAACTGAAACTGAACCGGTTTTCCATAAAAGGAAATAGGTCCAAAACCGAACTGAACTGCCAAAAAACTGGTCTAAATCAGTTCAAACCTCAACCTGTCACAACTGGTCAGGACTGGGAAAGAACTGGTTCAAACTGGCCATCTTGCACAATTATGCATGGGTTGGCATATGAAATAACATGTCAAATACATTATTAACACCTATGATATGTATTCCAAAGATAGCAATGATGTGTTTCCAAAAATACTACCCAAATATTACCATTTATGCATGTAATTGACCACTAAATGGTCATTTTTGGTCATTTTTTGGTCATTTTTGAGTGGTTTTGAGGGGTGTACATGTGGCTGTGCAAAACCGGTCTCAACTGGTCCAGTTTTAGGCAGTTTTTCATTCCCAAATGTGGAAAATTGTGACTGGCAGTTCGGTTTTTCAGCAGTTCAGTTCAGTTCAGTTTGCAGTTATTTTGCAGTTTATATGACTGGACCTTCAAAGGCTAAGGTCAAGTAAGGGGAGGCTGTTTTAGAGGTGTTGAAATTATGGAAGTCACCATTTTCAGGATACGGAATCATCAGCAACTGCAAGACCCCCCTTCACCGAGATAATAACTCGCAAGGTGCATGGTTTGACTTACTTACAACCATTGGACCCTACTCCGGTTCCAGAGTAATTCAGCAGAACTTAGGGTTAGAGATCGAGTATGAGTCCAGGATGATGGTTGCCATCTTAGGAAGGATTGTCAGGCATGGCACCATGTATTGCAATGGGAGCAGAGTATGCATAGCGCAATACATGTGGGATAACATGCTAGACCAATTCAGTATTGACTCACCAGGGTTTGTTACCGTCAGACACTATATCACTTCCATGCAGCTGGATCTTTTCTCTCAACTTACTTTGCAGCCTTCATGAATTCATTCTTGGTCTATTGTAACTATACATCATGGAATTGTCATACATATTTTCCATTACAATTGTAGATTTGAATCTTCATCCTGTTCTTCAGCCATCAGCATCTGTACCACCTGCTCCTTCAGCCCTGGTAACATGGATTGGGCATGCGTGAGAGTTTCGTATGATTTGACCAAGTCTGGGATAAGTGCACTTGATGCAATGGGGAGACTTGGCTGTGGTGGGATCCCTTGATTCTACAGAAATCTTAGTAGTGAAGTTGCAAGTGAATGAAATAATCACTGACATGATATTTGAGGACAGCCAGAGCTTCTTCAAGTGGCCCAGCCCAGCTTGCCTCATCATTGTGAACATACCAGGGAAATTCATTCAGCCCCAGGCAGGTGGGATCCTGATCACCATCATCCCAGAGATTGATCCCTTGAATAGCCTGGGTCCCATCGTCGCTGTCCTTGCCATACATGCTACGGACTACTTTGGTATAAAATGTGGATAGTTTGATATCAAAGCCACTGATGTAGCATCAGCCGGCAAACTTTAGTCTGGCAGTCTGATGTAATCTGAATGAGGTTTTGCTCCTAGAACAAACATAGAAGGGTACATACCAGTTCATTTTGAATTCTATCATAACAGTCTTGACGATCAGTGCCATCAAGCTCAAGAAACCTTCTGCAAAGCTCTCACATCCTTGCAGCCAAAAGATTGGTGAAGCATTGTGCCTCAGAAGTGGAGCCGAATGGGAAGGAATTACATGCCTACAAAATGAAAGGGGAGAGACTATGCCATTCCACCAACTGTATCTTTAAGCGAGCAAAATACATGGTGAAGATGCTGGTTCAGGTCAAAGTTGAAATGATATTATGATCACATGCTTCAGGATCAATGAACCGGTATCGGCGGTGATCCCGGCTTGTCATGGAAGTTCCTGCATTGATGTTACCCAAAACCACTTTGTAGTGAGTTTGGAGAAATGGCAGATCATGTATCTGGCTTCCAGAAGGGTATCGTTCATAAATCAAGATGATATCATATTACTAGTCCAACAGCTAAACCTCTGGAATCTCCCTGTCACCGGCTCCCTCATCCCCATGTTCTGGATCATCAATGCATCTGAACATTACCTCTCCGTCCACATTGTGTACATTTTTCATTGCCAAAATTGATATGAGATGAGAAAAGACCACATCACGGTGAAGTTGATCATAAAATGATGCAGAGACCACATGGTCATAATGATCTCCCTGCTGCATGGTATACTTAGCAATATTGTATGTAAAATATGCCAGAATACCATACCTGAGCCATAAAGTTTGGAACACCCCCCAACAAGAACATTGCATCGGTGTCAACCGATGGTTTATCCCACCACGGATCAATGTACTGATCAACTACACGGGTTGGATCCATCAGGTTACAAGTTGGATCCAATGTCATTAAAGCTGACTTTAGATCCAGGAGATCCTCAGCTGCATAGACCGCAGTATGGAGCCTCTTGTAGAACAGCGCTATGTGGTTGAACCATTCAGTCATGACCAGATACCCAATGATGACTTCAAATGCTTCCTGGAAAGCAATTTGGTTAAGAGAGATCACAAGTGTTAACTTGGTTCTCAACTTACTATGTCCAACTTCATTCTTGCATGCCAGATTGCATAATACTCATCAGGACCATTTTGTCGTCTGTCTGAATTGGCTTTGATCACAGCCGCATGTGCACGAGAACAGTAAAAGTCAACAACTGCCTGAGAGGACCCAGAAATTGCTTAGAGATAGTGTTGGTCTACTGGGAGTCACCAGCTTGTCCTATATACTTGAATTCACGTGATCGGTTCCATGGAACCAATGGCTAGATTAATGGGGAATAGTAATGCACATGCCGTCTCCATTTGTTGCACCTATGATGCCACCTCTCAGTATCAATGCTGGTGTCACTGCTGGTACAGTATCACTGCCATTTAGTCTCGCCACTGGTGTTCACGCTGCTCATTCACACCATTGCCATTATGTATCACTGCCGGTCTGTCAGACCTTGATGGTAGCACTCCCGGTTGGTAGCACTCCCGGTTGGTAGCACTCCCGGTTGGTAGCACTCCCGGTTGGTAGCACACCATGAACTATCATTGCCGGTTAGTCCCACTGCTGGTCAGTCCAACTGCTGTTTAGTATCACTGCAATTGATTTCTCCCTGCAGGTTTCACTGCTGCTCATTTGCAGCACTGCCATTCTGTATCACAGCTGGTTGGTAGCAGTCCTTGTCGGTACCACTGCTGGTCAGTCCCAGCACTGCCGTTTTGTATCACTACCAGTCAGTCGCAGGACGAACGTTTTACATGTGCTAATGAACGGTTTGCATGTGCTGACAAACAGTGATGCTGTAGACATCAAATGCACCAGAGGCCTTTTGCTCCTGTCACTCCGATAATTCAATAATGACCAGGTTCTATTGAGGCTCAGAGTCAAGATGACTACAGGGCCTGCGGAATGCACACACCTTCTGGCACCCCATTTTGTCCGGACAGAACAGTTCCTGACTGGCAGTGTCTCAACAGCAGTGGTACTTACCAGCAGTGATACTGACTGGCAGCGAGTCTCAACGGCAGTGGTACTGACCGGCAGTCTCAACGGCAGTGATACTGACCGGTAGTGAGTAGCCAGTCAGTATCACTGCCGGTAAGTACCACTGCCATTGAGACACTGCTAGTCAGGAACTGTTCTGTCCGGACAAGGTGGGGTGCCAGAAGGTGTGTGCATTCTGCAGGCCCTGTAGTCCATTGAGATTCCTGGTCAGTATCACTGCCATTCAGACTGCTGGTCAGTACCACTGCTGTTGAGACTCACCCCCAGCCAGTATCACTGCCGTTAAGACCCACTGCCAATACTCACTACCGGCCAGTATCACTGCCATTGAGACTCACTGCCGGTCAGTCTCACTGCTGATACTCACTACTGGTCAGTATCACTGCCATTGGGACTCCAAGTGTTGGGAATGGAGTGCTGAACAGTGACAGGAAGAGTTAAGGGCAAGGTTAAGAAGATGAGGTTAAATATCAAAGGCTTGTGAGTGAGGGAGTCTGCCACAGGGAGGAATGTTATTATCATCTCCTACATGATGTGCAATATTTATACTACACAGTTAGGAGGTATAGTGTAATGCACTCCTTTAATACATAAAGGAGGTATTCTGTAATAGACCCCTGTACCAGTTAATAATGGAATAACTATGTCATATCCCCTATATAATTCTCCAGATAGACTTGTCTATCATTGTATATTATAGGGGGTTCCCTGGATAGCATAGGAGACAGTCTTGGCAGTCTTTGTAGTCTTGGCCAGTCTATTAAGGGTAGCAGCTTGGGAATTAATATTATTCCCTGTGGCTGTGTTGGATTCTACCAGTGGCAGATCCTAACCCTAGACTGCTGCTAACCCTAACCTTAAGCTTAGGACTTGTATTCCATCTCCCTAGGCTTGTTAACTGCCTTGGCTTGCCTGTATACTCTTGTATACTAATCCCAACACCAAGTCATGCAATGAGCTAGTTACCCTACATCCTTCAGTCCCACCTGATGTCCTGTTTCAATGCTAATGTCAATATCAGCTCTGTAGTATATATTTCATGTTTTTGCACAATCAATTTCCAAATTGACATGCCCTCCAAGCATGACACCACATGATGATCGGGAGTGGAGTTGATAACTCACAGCATAGGGACTTGTATAGTTATCTTTACGCAGAGTAGAAATAAATAGAAATGATTGAGACTCACTACCAGTTAGTATCGCTACCAGACAGTATCACTGCCAGTGAGTTTCACTGTGGTCAAGACTCACTGCTGGTCGGTCACTCCCTCGGTAGTACCTGGTCAGTGCTACTGGCATTGAGACTCACTACTGGTCAGTATCACTGGCCCTGAGACTCACTGCCAGTCAGTATCACTGCTGGTGTCACTGCTGATTCCGATGCCGGTTCGTATCACTGCTGTTTGGCATCAAACTCCACCTCCCATTCAGTAGCACTCCCGTTCAGTAGCACTCATTCCTCACCATCCAAGTTCCTTCTACAGCCATTCCCATTCCGCTTCATTGATCTGCCCTTCCTGCTCATTCCAGAACGGTTCCCGCTCATTGATGGTAGTCAGGAAACAGGGGGGACATTATAGCTAGATATGTTGCCTTGCCTAATGGCTTCCGGTGGAGATGTGCAGTCTCTAGCAGAACACAGACAGAGGAGACCACGGAATGCTCAGACACAATCAGACATGTCAAAAGGCAAGGATGGAATGCTGTGCTACAGTGTCTACACATGCGGATATCAACATGATCATGTGATCTCTACTCTGTCTGTGTAGTCTGCTATGGTCATGCTGCACAGTTACATGTGGTCCTCCCCTCAAAGGCAACGTCCGCATTGCCTCTGGTCAGTACTCCTAAAGATCTCGGTCCCTTTCTGGTGGCGGGCGAGCATGGTGGGGTGAACATGGTGGGCAGGGAGTGTCATTCGGTGATGGTGAGGCAGGGGGTGGCAGCAGGGGTAACAGGAGTGGGCTTGGGGGCACGGTGCTCAACAGGGTAGGCTCGGGGCATGTAGGGGGTGGTTCGGGGGCTGCAGGGCATGAGGCCGGGGAGCAGGGAGTTTGTGGAGGCTCGAGGTGGCTGGCGAACGTGGTTGACGGCTTGCCGGCTCGTCGACAGGGGAGCCAGGGTGGGGCCGGTGGAACAGGGAGTCCAGGGGACAGGTGGGGGCTTGCAGGTGGCACTGAGGGGCCACAGGTGGTCGGGGTCGTAGAACACGAGACGACGGGGATAGCAGGGAGGCAGGGGAGGCAGGGGAAGGTCGTCGTCGTCGAACGCGACGCGATGGGGGCAGTGGGGGGTTCGGGGGGTGTGTTAGGCAGCTGGGGGGGTGCAGGGGGTAGATGGGGAGTGGCTGGTGGCTTAGGAGGGCAGAGGGTGGCCGGTGTCGTCAAACACGGTGCGGTGGGGGCATGTGGGGGTGTGGGTTGTCAAATGGGGGGCCGTTCGGCCGGTTTGGGGGCTGCAGAGGGGACTGGGGGCGTCTCGGGCAGCTGGGGGGCTGGCAGGGGTGAGCTGGAGGTGTTGGGGGCCTGCATCGCCCTTTCTAAGGTGTTGGGGGCGGCCTTAGTGCCAGCGTTCGAGGTGGGGGGCACGTTCGCTCTTTTGGGGGGTTGGGGGTGCTCGTCATTGCGCGGCACCCTTTTCAGGGCAGCCGAGGGGTGGGCAGGGTCAGCATTTGACTGGGGAGGGGTCTGAGGGGTCGACAGGGGTGCGCTGGGGGCCATGGAGGGCTGTTTTGGGGGCAGAAGGGTTGGGCACACGAGGGGCATCATCAATGACGTGGCGCTGGGAACAGGGGGTTCAAGGGGCAGGTGGGGGCCATCAAGGGCATTCGCCCACTGTTCCAGAGTGTCTGGGGCTGCGGGGGGCCATTCTGAAGGTGCTTGAGCCGCCGACGTCGAGTGTGATGTGGCGCGGCTGGTGTGGGGCGCATCGTGCAGAGGGGAGGCTTCCAGGGCTGGGGGTGGGTTGCCAGAGGTCGGGGCCGATGCCTCGTTGGTGCCAGGGGCTGCCTGCGCACCAACGACGGCCTGGGCAGTAGTTTTTGGGGCAGTGTTGATAGTGGGGGTGGTGGTTGGTAGTAGAATTGATGTTGTTGATGTTGCTGATGGGGGCTGTGTGTGCGTCGTCAGCGGCGACATGGCTGCATTTGTAGGAATGGGGGGGCTCAAAGTAGGTGCAGGGGGGGCTGGGACTCCACTCCTATGGGCGATGGTGTTCTTCGGCCACTCTGCCTCAAAGGCTATGCAGAGGTGTTCCCAGGTATCCTTCTTGGTGGCAGGTAGCTCCCTCCACCATAGGTCTGCAAATGAGAGGGACTTCAAATGTAGTTTGAATACACAAAGTATCATCGAGTCAGTGACTTCGACATCCAGAGGAAGACAGAACTGGATGAGCCTAGTGCTCGAACAGGGAGAGAGACAGAGACAGAGCAGAAATGGAACAAAAGCAGTTGAGAACGAAAACCCTGTTGTCACCAGATGGAGACGTGCAGTCTCTAGCAGAACACAGACAGAGGAGACCACGGAATGCTCAGACACGATCAGACACATCGAAAGGCAAGGATTCAATGCTGTGCTACAGTGTCTACACATGCAGATATCAACATGATCATGTGATCTCTACTCTGTCTGTGTAGTCTGCTATGGTCATGCTGCACAGTTACACCGGCATGTTCCCTGAAACTTTCAGCGGCAAAAGGGATGGAATGGGTGATAGTGAATGAATTATATATGAAGTATGACTGACTTATGCAACATACCTGATAACCAAACACAACCTTGGATCACAATTTTGTCCGACATAGCTGGGAGTGTTTATTTAGTGTGCGCAGTTACAGTGATGGCACAGGAAGTTCTTACTGCACTCTATAACAAAGTCTTGTATCTGATAAACCCTGATTGATTTTGTACACATAGCGGCACTTTTGGTAGATGTACAAATATACATGATAATCTAACTGGGATCAAGCATTAGTCAAGGTGAAGGATATTTAATAACAGAATGAAAAAGTATTACTTACCTATACAAGACGCCGGATATTACACAAGTCGACAACAATTTCTCGCTGATCGTCGAAGACTATCATCCCTCTGATGCATCGTTGCTCCTGCTATCCCACCAATATCAGTAAGGAAAAGAACCAAAACAGAATGAACAACTTACGAATCTCACCCGACACTGCCCTTCCCTTTGAAAGGTATGCTGAATTGTATAGTTGTACCGGTCAAACCTTCCTCTCCTCCACTGACTGCTCACCCATGCCTCAACTCACTGGCCACACTGTTGTAATTCAAATAAATGTTTACATATCAAAAATGAAGAATGGAAACTTACTCTAAATGGCTGGCATTGTGGAACAATTGGACGGCTAGTGTCTCCAGGGGCCATTGAGTAGACGGATGAGTAGATGGATGAGGTATGAAAAGGGGTGACTGTGGACGTGAATGTCGTGGTGGGGGTGTCGGGACTTCAAGGTTCAAACAGGAATGCAAATGATGTGTGCAATGGGCAAGGCAGTGATATTTCCCATTTGAAAAACATTGAATGGCATCAATGAATGGCCTCAGGAAAATCTGAAAAAAAATTGAACAGGCTTAATCTCAGCTTAGGGTGCTTATTGGTTGCTAAGCACAAATAACCCAAAAATAAGAAAACCTAGCTTACTGCTTAGCAAGTACTTATTTGGGCTTGGGATTCAAAATTTGGTGATCCAAGCATGAAATCTGGTAATCTAAGTTGAATCAAGCATGAACCAAGTTCATTAAGTTGCAAATTGAGAATAAGTCTGTTTAAGATTGTTGGGAGTGAAGTCTGGTAGCTCAGAGGAGACTTTAGGGTGAGGTGGGGTGTCTCAGAGGCCAGGCTATTATTGTCTTAGGTAGACCTATACATGTAGTATATATACTACGGAATGTTAAAGTCTCGGGAATTAATATTCCCTGTGGCTGTGTTGGATTCTACCAGTGGCAGATCCTAACCCTACAATGGGTCTCTGGCCTTGGCTTGGATATATCCCAACAATAAGTTCTGCAAGGGAACTCTTTGGCCCACTCACAACTATTCAGACAGTGCATTTGTGTGTGTGTTTGGTGTTGGTTAGGATATAGGATTTTGGTGTTAGATGCACACAGCCCATTTCACCGGGGGTGCTACCGACTGGACTGCTACCCACTGGCAGTGAGTCTCAACCCCAGTGATACCAACTGGCAGTGAGGCTCAATGGCAGTGATACCGACTGGTGGTGATACTGACCAGCAGTGAGTCTCAATGGTAGTAGTACTGACCGGGGGTGCTACCGACTGACTGCTACCAACAGGCAGTGAGTCTCAACAGCAGTGTGATGTGCTGCCTCAGAGGCTACATTTGATGCGGCTTCCATGAGCAGACCAATTATGCTCAATGTGGACGCTTTGTCACACGGTCAATCTTTCATGTAGATATATCAATTCACAACCTATGTTCCCACTTCTGGTCAACATAGGTATAGGAAATATTAGACTATTGGAGTAACTTACATTCTGACTTCCATGCAACAAAGACCATTTGATCCTGTCCCTCCAGTCCATCTTAGCGTAGGCCACCCAACCAGGCAGCATTCCAGCAGGCTAGTCAGGA
This sequence comes from Tricholoma hemisulphureum, assembly GCA_964034925.1. Taxonomy (NCBI): domain Eukaryota; kingdom Fungi; phylum Basidiomycota; class Agaricomycetes; order Agaricales; family Tricholomataceae; genus Tricholoma; species Tricholoma hemisulphureum. Next base: position 320,762 of record OZ035931.1, read on the forward strand.
GCAGTCCTCATTGGCAGCACTCCTGGTTTGTACCACTGCCATGGTCTGTACCACTCCCTGTAAATACCACTGCTGTTGTGTATCACTGCTGGTCGGCAGCAGTCTTGATCAGTAGCACTGCCAGTCAGTACCACTGCTGTTGAGCATCACTGCCAGTCCATATCACTGCCATTGAGCCTCACTGCTGGGTGGTATCACTGGCATTGAGACTCACTGCCAGTCGGTAGCAGTCCAGTCGGTAGCACCCCAGTCAGTACTGCTGCCATTGAGATTCACTGCCGTTGAGACTCCTCCAAATCATCCAATGAGCTAGTCACCCTAAATCCTTCATTGTCCCACTCGATTTCCTGTTTCAATGCTGATGTCAACATCAGCTCTGTACTATATATTGGAAGTTTTTCCGCAATTGATTTCCAAATCAACATGTCCTCCAGGCATGACACCACATGACGATTGGGAGTGGAGTTGATAACTCATAGCATAGGGAATTGTGTAGTTATCTTTAGGTGGAGGAGTATAAATAAATAGAAAGTGCATTGTGAAGTGAAAGAAATATACTGACTTGTCTGCCACCTGTGGCAATGATGTTCTTGAGGCACTTGATGTCAACAGTAACTTTTGGTGTGATATAAAACATCTTCTTCCCAAATAACTTGCCCTTCAGCTCCCTTGCCCTTTTGACAGCTTCATCCAGCACAAAGCCATACTTGCACTCACTGTTCTTATCATGAAGAGCATAGTCCTTTTCATCTAGGCCAAACTAGTCAGGGTAGGGCCATGAGTAGCACTAATCAAAGTACCTACCAAGTAGCTTCTCAGCAGCAGAATCTGTTGCCCATTTCTCCATAAGGATGAACGGTGCTACTGCTAGTGCACAGAGGAACTTTTCTGTCCAGACAAAGTGGGGTGCCAGAAGGTGTGTGCATTCTGCAGGCTGCATAGTCAGCTTGACACTGAGCATCAATAGAATCTGGTCATTATTGAATTATCAGAGTGTGACAGGAGCAAATGGCCTCTGGTGCATTTGATGTCTGCAGCATCAAACTGTTTGTCAGCACATTGTGGAAGGGGATTCTGCCCTCTTGAGGTCAGAGTTGTCGGGTTGTCACGTTGTGCTGGCAAAGATAAGTCTGCATGGGGAAAACATGTGACAAAAGTGTCAAACATGTTATCAGTGTAAAACAGAAATGGAAAAGAGAGTTCTCGAAAGGATTGAGGAATTGAGGATAGAGAAATGGAGAAAGAGCTTGCCCGTGAACAACACATCGCAATCGGGTCGATCGCTGATCAAAACTCGTGGGAAAACGACAAGAAATGGTCAACAGACAGCAAAATCGAATCTAATGAGACTTGAAGAGGGAATATGCACGTTGGCAGGACACTGGAGTCAGAGGATATGATTATCCACTTCGAGCTTATATGAGAAAAGGACTGTGTTGTCCAATTACTGAAGAAACTAAAGGACTTAACATAATTGATACATGTCGTATGTAATCAATCTTGATGAAGTCGAAGTCGTCAAGTGGAGTCTTTACAGACAGCGAGAAAATGCGGAGAAGAAGATGTCCCCTTCATTAGGTGGGGAGACACCTTAAATACAAAATGTGAGTACTGCCTACAGAAACATGTGATAGCATGTGTACTCTTGCGCCAATCAGTCTGTTGGGGATGTTCAACAAAGTAAAAGAAAGATCAAAAAAGGAAATTTGAGATCTCGTACCAAATTCAATTGTGTCATGGTGTCCAAAGATAAATGGTTGTTGGTCTGGTGTCATCACATCCGCCTCTCAGAACATTACCTGCCAGGAATTGCTTGGTGAGGGGACTAAAGTTGAAGGGCTCTATTGATGATACGATGCTCGGACCCCCAACAAGCCCAGAGCACCTTCAAACACATCTTCTCAACCCTACTCATCTGACAGGTTCCATTCGTCGAGTTGGAGGCGACTAGCCATGGAAGAGGGTAAGAGCCAATGAGTTGAATAACAATAGAAATTTGAGAAAAATGACGAAACACAAGAAAATAAGAAAATAAAAATGAAAATAGCCTTCTCCCATCAAGATCCATCAGGATGAGGTCAATTACGCCAAGGAGAAATGAGGGGAAGGCGGGAAATAGCGAAAATATTTGAGTTGGGCACATCAATTGATACTCTTGAGTTCAGGGCTTTCATAAACAATTCTGTAAAGATCTGAAAGTTTAGAATAAGGTATTAATAGTCTGCTGTCAAAGTGAAAAGACATGGAAAACAAAATCAGAGGGTCAGGGGGAATACTGTGGACCAAAATGAGGTTATCAAATAAAATGTCCTGGAAGGGGAAAGTTGACGGTGGAGTGGCCCTTGCTGACACCCAAGGCCTGGGGATGCGTGCAAACCGAATGATGATTGGAACTCACTCTGACTCTACACAAGCTACATGCTGACTAAGCTCTAAAGCTACTGCAAAACACAGCCAAACAAGGCTCACAGGCATGCTCAGGAGGCCTGGAGGGTCGCTCTACGACACTCCAACGGGTATGTCAACTTTCCCTTCCACAACATGCAAACCTGTTGGGAGGCAAGTCTGGAAGCTAACTGAAGGCCTTAGGACGAAGGGGGGAGTTCCTCTGGGTGTCTCAGAGGTCAAGAAGAATTGTCTTATACTAGACTATACATGTAGTATATATACTACAGAATGTTTAAGTCTCAGTAAATAATAATATTATTATTACTGTCTTAGATATAGCCTTAGGCTTGCTATCTGGATCTTATCCCAATACTCCCCCTCAAGCCGAGGCTGTTTAGGGATTAGTTATTCATTCCCCTTTTTAATAGGTTGGAATCATTACTCCCCTGAAGTCAAGGGTGGAATAAGTTTCATCCAGGTGCATTAAAACCTCTGTATGGTGGTAAAAACCCTTTGGGAAAAAGTCCAACTCACACGTGAGGAAAGATACTGGGTTATCTCGACTGAACTCCCATCTCATCCCTATGTCGTGTAAACGTAGGCTTTGGCAGTGCCTTTGTTAATACGTCTGCAGTTTGCTCCGGATCATGACAGTTTTGAATTTCTATTGATTTATTGGCCACGAGATCCCAGATCCAGTGATAGCCTATAGTGATGTGTTTTGATCGCTGATGAAATTGAGGGTTTTGAGTTAAAATTACTGACCCTTCATTGTCGCCTTTAATCACTGTTGGGAATTGTTGTTTAAATCTGAGTTCTTCATATAAATTTCTTAGGCATATGGCTTCACGTCCTGCATCTGATAGCGCAATATATTCAGCTTCCATGGAAGATAATGCAATTATGGTTTGTTTCTTTGATTTACACGTAATTGCCCCCCCTGATGCTAGGAAAATATAGCCAGTTGTGGATTTGAGATCTTCAATGTTAGCAAATGAAGCATCAGCATATCTGTGGAAGAGGTTATTATTTTCAGTCTCATCTTGGGATATTTTATAAATTATCCCGAGAGTTTTTGTACCTGCTAAGTACCTGAGTATCTGCTTTATTGCACCATGGTGTTGTTAACCCGGGTTAGCAGTGTAGGTGGCCAGCTTGTTAACTGCAAAGCTGATATTGGGTTGTGTGGAATTTAATATTGGGATCCATGGGAATGCCGACTGGATTCGAATCATTCATTCCCTCTTTTCGAAGGATATTCTCAATCTATTTTTCTTCAGAAATTTTGATTGCTTTGTTTTGGCACATAATTTCTATGCCAACGTTGCTCGGTTCCCCAAGGTTGGTTATTTCCCATTCCGTACTGAGTGTATTTTTCATATGCTCCATCATTTTATTGGAGGATGCAAAGAGTAATGTGTCGTTGACCCAGACTGTTATTATTCCTAAGTCTTTGTCGTCCCCTCGAATATATGCACATGGATCTGCAAATAAGCGTCCATAATCATGAATTTTGAGTTTACCATCAAATTCATTATTTCACTCTTGCCCTGCCTGCTTTAATCCATAAAGCAGTTTCACTAACCTACATACTCGGCCTGTTCCATCTTCTTGTCCTTCAGGTTGTTTCATATATATTGTTTCCTTTAATGTGCCATTGAGGTATGCACCCTTTATGTCCACCTGTTGTATTTTTAGACCCTTCTTTGATGCAAGTGCTAATACTGCTCGGAGTGTGTCCATCCGGACTACTGGTGAGAAGGTATCTGTATAATCATAGCCTGGGTGTTGGGTGCACCCTTTTGCAACTAATCGTGCTCGGTATCTTATTATTTCCCCTTGTTTATTTCTTTTCTGGACGAAAACCCATTTATTAGCGATTGGGATCGCATCAGGAGGTTTCTGGACCAATTCCCATGTCCCCTTCTCCTTTAATAGGTTTAGTTTATTTTGTATGGCTGTTTGCCATTCTGGTCAATCAAGGGAGATCCAGGCATCTTTTCATCTTGTTTCCGTTTCCAAGATTGCTTCTTCAGAACGCAAGGTTCTATTTCCGTTATATCCAGTATGTCCGGTACATCTCTGATCGGTGTTATGGCTCTGATCAGAGGCTCATCATCTGTGATCAGCAGTTGTGGAAGTGGCTGTGCATCTTTGTGCTGCTGGCAGACCCTAACCCTAGTATTTATATTTGTTTCTCTTGACAGAGTGTCTCTGTCAGACTCCCCCTCACACATTGAGGGTATGAATGTAATGTCTTCAGAAGGTTCAGGATGTGGTGTGGTAGCTGGTAGTTCACAATTTTATGAAGTTAAAACATTGCGTGTTTCTGCGTTGTAATATTTCACTGCCCGGCGCCTTCATCATATCCGATGTAAGTTTAGGAAGCATTTTTAATTCCATTTTGTGTCCTTGTAATAGGATCCATACTGGTCCTCCAAATTTGCGTAAGTGCGAAACATCCAGTTGTTTATTATGCCATCCCTCATAGGGAGTTAATTTACAAAGGTGCTTTGTATATGATCGGTTGCGGAGATAAGCGACATGTATAATGGCATACTCCCAGAGGTATTCTGGAACCGTGCTTGCTAATAACATTGCATGCGATAATTCGACAAGTGTCCTATTTATTCTTTCTGCAATTCCATTTTGTGATGCAGAGTATGGTGCAGTTAATCGGATTTGTATCCCATGTTCCTTAGAATAATTCTCTAATTTATAATTGACAAACTCTTTTCCGCAATCAATTTGAATCCCTTTTGGTGTTCGGCCTTGTGTTTTCAAATAGGCCAAATAATTCATTACCCCCTGTGCCACATCACTTTTTTCTTTTAGACAATCGACGGTGACATACCTTTTGGCATCATCAACAAATAGTAGATAATAATGTTTTCCATTGATGGATTTGACAGAATATTTTCCCCATAAATCTATATGTGTCAATTCCCCGGCTTCTGTATTCTGGTTGACTGATTTTGGGAATGGTTTAATGTGTTGTTTTGTGGCTATACATGTCTCGCAATCTGGTTTCTCAGTGTCCAGATCAACATTAAAACCTTTTACCATTTTTCCATCAAATAATAATTGTAATCCAGTATATCCGATATGTCCAAAACATCGATGCCAAGTTTCCCAACTGGGTAACTTTTCATTTCCAATGAAAGTTTTATTATCGGCAATGTTGCTGGAGACATTGTCTGAGTTTGTAATAATCATTTTCATTTTTTGTATAAATGATTATCAATTCTGTTCCCATGTGCGATGGATTTACCATCCTTGGTGATAAGGGTTATTTCACCTTTTCCCCCAATATATCGTCCTCCAGCTGCATCCCATCTCCCCAACGAAATTAAATTATTTCATGTTCCGGGAACATGTAGAACATTTTGTAAATGAAGAATATATTTTTCTCCATTGCATGTTGAAATTAAATCAACATTTCCTCGGCCTTCTATATTTGCCTCCTTTCCACCTACACCTGTTACAGAAATATTTCCCATAGGTGTATAGGAAGTAAATGCCTCTCTTTGATGCATTACATGTGAGGTTGTCGCTCAGTCAGCCAACCAATCATAATAGATCAGACGCTCATCAATTATGGCATCGTTATTACATGCATCGAAATTATAATATTCTTTGGTCACGTGATCTGTCAATGTTTGGAGAGGTTGCTCGTTCATTGAGAAAGTTATATGCTCTTCCATCATATTTGATGTGTCTCTGGGCTTCTTGTCCTTCACTTTCTCCTTTCTTTTTCCCCAACAATTCTTTGCTTGGTGTCTGAATTTCCCACAATTATGGTATTTGTTCCCATCAAATTTTCGGCATTTGCTCATCCAATGTCCAGCACGCTTTCGGTGATACAATTTTCAAGGGATTTACTGGGACCAGTAGCTTTCTGGGTTTTCACCAGATTTACCCTTCTGCCGGTGCTGTTATTATTCCCATTTCTGTTCAACCAAAGTTTGTATTCCTCCTGTAATAGACTAATAAATGCATCCGATGATAATCAGCACTTGGGGTCCATGTCATTGGGATCATTAGCGTTGCCTATATGGTTCCACATAAGTTTGCCAGGACGATGGTAGGGATGCCGATATTATAAATTTGAATTGGGTGTCGGAGATAGGGAATTCTGTATTAGGAAATTTATTGATGCGGTTGCGATATGATTTCAGGGTGTCCATATGTTTTAGGAGATCGTTGGTAGCATCGGCCTTGGTCTCATACAATAGGCACTGTATGTGATTTACAGTTTGATGTGCCTTATTTTTGTGAGATCCGACATGATTCATTTGCGAAGAGGTTACGTTATGAATAATAACTTGCTGTGCCCAGGTATTGTTTTTGTCCCAATTATGCGCCCTTTTGGCATCTTTGGATTCTCTTGGGCGTTTTACGGCCCCATTAATATATCCAGTGATGTCACAATTAATAAATACCCTTTTCATCCTTTCTCTCCACTCATGCCAATTTTCATCAGTAAGATGATCCCGATTGGAGATCTTGTTCATGTTAGAATAATTCCTTGGTACAGATAAGGAGGATTGTGGGATTTTTCTTTTTAGGGGTCTTTTTTGTGTTGGGGACCTTGGGCACTGCTTCCCTTACTGGCACATTTCTGGTGGCAGATGGTGACGGCCCAAATAATTCCACATGGTCGGCTAAGTCCTGATCATATTCCTGGACATATTCTTGGGGATTTTCATCATCACTATCAGGGACAAATTCTTTGTTGTTGTTTAGTGCTTCAGACATGTTGTAATATGTTGTAGGTCCACTGTTGGGAGGTTATTTTATAAAAGAGCCAGGGCCCATAACCTGTTGGGAGGCAAGTCTGGAAGCTAACGGAAGGCCTTAGGACGAAGGGGGGTGTTCCTCTGGGTGTCTCAGAGGTCAAGAAGAATTGTCTTAGACTAGACTATACATGTAGTTTATATACTACAGAATGTTTAAGTCTCAGTAAATAATAATATTATTATTACTGTCTTGGATATAGCCTTAGGCTTGCTATCTGGATATTATCCCAATAAAACCATTCATTAGCATGTGTAAAATGTTTGTCCTGCTACCAACCAGTAGTGATACAAAACGGCAGTGCTGGAACTGACTGGCAGTGGTACCGACAAGGACTGCTACCAACCAGCTGTGATACAGAATGGCAGTGGTGCAACTGAGCAGCAGTGAAACCTGCAGTGAGGCTCAACAGCAGTGGGACTGACCAGCAGTGATGGTTCATGATGTGCTACTGTTGGGAGATGAGTCTGGAGGCTAACTAAAGGCCTTAGGACAAAGGGGTGCTCCTCTGGATGTCTCAGAGGTCAGGAAGAATTGTATTAGACTGGACTATACATGTAGGATATATACTACAGAATGTTTAAGTCTCAGTAATTAATACAATTATTAGTACTGTCTTGAATATAGCCTTTAGGCTTGCTATCTGGATATTATCCCAATAGCTACCAACCGGGAGTGCTACCATAAAGGTCTGACTGACCAGCAGTGATACATAATGGCAATGGTGTGAATGAGCAGCATGGACACCAGCCATGAGACTAAACGGCAGTGATACTGTACCATCAGTGACACTGGCATTGATACTGTGATGTGGCATCATAGGTACAACAGATACCAACCTGTGGCGAGCTCAATCACTGGTGCTACAGAATGCCAGACTCAATGGCAATGGGAACTATGAGTAATGGAGATGGCATGTGCATTACTATTCCCCATTAATCTAGCCATCAGTTCCACAGAACCGATCATGTGAATGCAAGTATATCAGACAAGCCAGTGACTCCCAGTAGACCAACACTATCTCTAAGCGATGTCTGGGTCCTCTCAGGCAGTTGTTGACTTTTACTGTTCTCGTGCATGTGTGGCTGTGATCAAAGCCAATTCAGACAGATGACAAAATGGTCCTGATGAGTATTATGCAATCTGGCATGCAAGAATGAAGTTGGACATAGTAAGTTGAGAACCAAGTTAACACTTGTGATCTCTCTTAACCAAATTGCTTCCCAGGAAGCATTTGAAGTCATCATTGGGTATCTGGTCATGACTGAACAATTCAACCACATAGTGCCATTCTACAAGAGGCTCCATAGTCCATACTGTGGTCTATGCAGCAGAGGATCTCAAGGATCTAAAGTCAGCTTTAATGATGTTAGATCCAACTTGTAACCCAATGGATCCAACTAGTGTGGTCAATCGGTACATTGATCCATGGTGGGATAAACCATCGGTTAACACCGATGCCTTTAATTTACACTCCTGAACATATTCCGGAAATTCCGGTTGAGTCTGGAATTTCTGGACTCATTTTTTTTGCCCCCCTTGTTAGGACAACACAGCCCAAAAGGATCGCGCTGGCTCTCACAATTGAACAAGGGGAAAGGAAGAATCTAATAGTCTTAGTCTGTCACACAATGTTGTGGATAAACCTAAGAGAACTCAAATAGAGTCTCTAGGCATAATATTAACGGTTTAAATACTACTATACATGAGTCAGCCAGGAGGTAAGCGCATGTGCTACATGAGGCATGATGACCATGCTTGAGTGATGCGGCGTGCGTGATGTGCAGATGCCATGTGTTTACCGTGTGTCTACTAACTCTATAATAATGTCAATGGGCGTAAATAAAAGGAAATGCATAACTAAATAGTATTAATTGTCTTGTGAAAATCGTACTCTTGACATCACCCCTTCTTTAGGGCTTGGATTCCAGACGAGACACAAGGCCCTCCGGAGTCTCTGTGAAGTTTTTGTACAGGTGGAATTTAAAATGTGCCAACAATCTAAGTCGATGTGGGGTGGACGGGTGGGATGTGTGAAAGACTGCAATTGCCACCGCTGCACGTTCAAGGTTTGATGCGGGCTCCCAGGTGTTATTTTCCTTGGTGTACCCTTGCCACTTTACCAAATACTGCAGCTGGCCATGGCGCAGCCTGGAATCTAGTACCTCCTCCACATGGTACTCTAGTTCTCTGTCAATCTCCTCTGGGGGTGGTGCTTCGGCTTTCTGTCCTGGGATCTTGGACTCCGTGTGGGGTCTAGTTCGTGAGATGTTGATCACCAGATGGATCTTGATCAATTTTGGTAACTTAAGCTTAATGGCATGTGTTGGGAATGGAGTGCTGAACAATGACAGGAAGAGTTAAGGGCAAGGTTAAGAAGATGAGGTTTAATCTCAAAGGCTAGTGAGTGAGGGAGACTGCAACAGGGAGGAATGTTATTATCATCTCCTACATGATGTGCAATATTTATACTACACAGTTAGGAGGTATAGTGTAATGCGCTCCTTTAATACATAAAGGAGGTATTCTGTAATAGACTCCTGTACCAGTTAATAATGGAATAACTATGTCATATCCCCTATGTAATTCTCCAGATAGACTTGTCTATCATTGTATATTATAGGGGGTTCCCTGGATAGCATAGGAGACAGTCTTGGCAGTCTTTGTAGTCTTGGCCAGTCTATTAAGGGTAACAGCTTGGGAATTAATATTATTCCCTGTGGCTGTGTTGGATTCTGCCAGTGGCAGATCCTAACCCTAACCTTAAGCTTAGGACTTGTATTCCATCTCCATAGGCTTGTTAACTGCCTTGGCTTGCCTGTATACTCTTGTATACATAATCCCAACACTCCCCCTCAAGCCTAGGCAGTGTAGGACAATGAGTGGAATGGTTCTGTGTATGTCATCACTCCCCCTGGAGTGGTTAATAATTTTCTTTCAGGTGCGTCAAAACCTCTGTGGATGGAAAACCCATTGGGAAAAACCAATCTCACCAAGGAAAGCTACTGAGTTATTTTTGACTGAATTCCCATCTCTTCCCTATGCCGTGAAAACTTAGGCTTTGGTAAAGCCTTTGTTAATATGTCCGCTGTTTGTTCCGGATCACGACAGTTTTGAATATCAATAATTTTGTTGGTGACTAAATCTCGGACCCAGTGATGCCGTATAGCGATATGTTTCGACCTCTGGTGAAATTGAGGGTTATGGGTTAAAATTACTGACCCTTCATTATCGCCTTGAATAATTGTCGGATTTTCTTGGGTGTATCCGAGTTCACCATACAAATTTCTTAGCCAAGTGGCCTCGCGTCCAGCTTCGGATAATGCCACATATTCGGCTTCCGTTGAAGATAGTGCAATAATTGTTTGTTTCTTTGATTTCCAAGTTATTGCTCCCCCTGCTGTCAGGAAAACATATCCTGTGGTGGACTTGAAGTCCTCAGAATTTGCAAATGATGCATCAGCAAATCCATGGAAAAGGTTATTGTTTTCAGTCTCATCCTGGGATTTTCTGTAAATAATTCCAAGAGTTTTCGTACCTGCTAAGTACCGTAGTATTCGCTTTATTGCACCGTGGTGTTGTAAGCCCGGGTTTGCGGTATATGCTGCCAATTTATTAACAGCGAAGCTAATGTCAGGTCGCGTGGAGTTTGCAATGAATTGTAGACATCCCAGTAATTTGGCGTATGAATTGCTCCGATTCGGCTCATTATAATCTGGGTTTTCAATTAATTTAATATTTGGGTCCATTGGCATTCCAACAGGGTTCGCATCAATCATGCCTTCTTTACGAAGGACATTCTCAATATATTTTTCTTGAGATATTTTGATGCTATCATTGGCGCACGTAATTTCTATGCCCACGATTTTGCTAGGCTCTCCCAGGTCGGTGACGTCCCATTCTGATGTTAACGCATTTTTCATATGCTTCATCATTTTATCTGCTGATGCAAAAAGCAAGGTGTCATCTACCCATACCGTTATGATGCCTATATTTTCTTCATCCCGTCGAATATATGCGCAAGGATCTGCCATTAATCTTCCATAATCATGAATTTTAAGTTTACCATCAAATTCGTTATTCCACTCTCGACCTGCCTGCTTTAATCCATAAAGCGGTTTAAATAGCTTGCATACTCGGCCTGTTCCATCATTACATCCTTCAGGTTGTTCCATGTATATAGTCTCTTGTAGCGTGCCATTGAGGTATGCGCCCTTTACGTCCATCTGTTGTATTTTTAGACCTTTCTCTGATGCGAGTGCTAAAATCGCTCGGAGTGTGTCCATTCGTACAACTGGTGAAAAAGTTTCTGTGAAATCATAACCGGGTCTTTGTGCATACCCTTTTGCAACTAGCCGCGCTCTGTATCGTACAATTTCCCCTTCTTTATTTCGTTTCCGAATAAATACCCATTTATTTTTGATTGGAACGGCATCTGGAGGTTTTTCGACAAGTTCCCAAGTACCCTTTTCTTTGAGCAAGTCTAATTCAATTTGCATTGAATCTTTCCATTCTGTCCAGTCCGGGGATTGTTTTGCGTCTTTGAGACTGTTTATTTCGTCTCCGGCTATTATTGCATAGGCTTCTTCTATATTTAGAAAGGTTTCGTCATCTTCCTCTTCCGCAAGGTGGTAAAGATGTTTGTAGTCGGTACGAATTCCACGAGTTTTCCGTGGTTCATTATCACTTGCACGCGTCTTCCGTGGTCTAGTGATATCTATGTTTCCCTCATTTTCATTCCGTTTACGCTTCCGAGGCTGCCTTGCCGGTTCCGTGATCCGTTGATCGGAGTTTCCCGTCGGCGGCACATTCAGTGTTTCCCCACCAGACTCCCCCTCCGTCGAGGGTGTAACATCGATGTCTTCGGGAGGCTCAGGTTCATCTGTAGCGTCTATAAGTCGGAAGTTCCGAGAGGTGAGAACATTTCTTGTTTCGGCATTGTAGTATTTTATTGCTCCCGCGCCGTCGTCATAGCCGACATATGCACGACGCTTTGATTTAGGTAGCATTTTTCTTTCTTCTTTCTGGCCTTGTAATAATACCCATACTGGGGCTCCGAATTCACGTAAATTTGATACGTCCGGTTTTTTATTGTGCCAGCCTTCATAAGGTGTTGTTTCCCGAAGATGTTTGGTAAATGATCGGTTCCGGATATAGGCAGCGTGTAAGACTGCAAATTCCCATAAAAATTCTGGAAGCTGGTTAGCAGCCAGCATTGCTCGGGATAATTCGACCAGGGTTCTGTTCATCCTTTCCGCAACTCCATTCTGTGATGGTGAGTATGGTGCGGTAAATCGATTTTCTATACCTCTTTCTTTGCAATATTTTTCCAGTTTTTCGTTAACAAATTCTTTTCCACAATCAATTTGTATACCCTTCGGCTTCTTGCCTTGTGTTTCCAAATGGGCAAGGTAATTTATTACCCCCTGTGCTGCATCACTTTTCTCTTTGAGGCATTCAATTGTGACGAACCTTTTAGCATCATCCACAAATAGGAGATAATAATATTTGCCATTAATAGATTTGATGGCGTATTTTCCCCACAAGTCTATGTGGGTTAATTCTCCTGGTTTCGTGTTTCTTTTTGTCGACTTCGGAAAAGGCTCCTTATGTTGCTTTGCACTGATGCAAGCTTCGCAATCTGGTTTAGGACTATTTTCGTCGACATTGAAACCGATCACCAATTTTCGGCTCAATAATTGTTGAAGTCCAGAATATCCTACATGTCCAAATCGTTGGTGCCAAGTTTCCCAACTAAGTGGCTTTACGTTTCCGACGAATGTTTGATTAACGGCAGGAGTTTTAGACGGCTTGCTTGAATTTTTTAATACCATTTTCATCTTGTATAAATGGTTATTAATTTTCTTTCCTTCTGCAAGTTGTTGTCCGTCTTTTGTTGTGAGGATTAATTTTCCTTGTCCTCCAATATATTTTCCACCGGCCGCATCCCATCGCCCCAACGAAATTAAATTGTTTCGTGTTCCAGGCACATGTAGGACGTCTTCCAGATGAATATTAAAATTTTGATTATTGCATGTTGAAATTATTTCAACAGTTCCTTTGCCTGCAATTTTAGCTTCCAATCCACCTACCCCAGTTACGGAATTATTTTTCATTGGAGTGTATGTTTTGAAGGCTTCTCTTTGATGCGTGACATGCGATGTTGTTGCTGAGTCAGCCAACCAGTCGTAGTAGATCAAACGCTCGTCCATTACGGCATCGTTACAAGCATCATAGGAATCAAAATTATAATGTTCTTCTTGAGCTGAAAATGCAATAAATTCCTCCACAGCATTGGACTGTTCCACAGGTTTTATTTTCCCTTTTTCCTTATCTTTCTCCTTTTTCTTCCCCCAACAATTTTTTGCCTGATGTCCGATTTTTCCGCAATGATGGCATTTATTGCCTTGGAATTTTCGGCATTTACTGGACCAATGTCCAGGGCGCTTGCAATGATCACAATATGGCTTCAGGGATTTTTTACGATCGGTAAGACGGTTTTCAAGGGTTTTCTCCTTTTGGGCGGTCGTCTGGATTTTAGCCAGGTTAACAATTCCGCCGGAGTTATTATTCCCGTTATTCCGGTTAAGCCATAATTTGTATTCTTCCCTTAATAATCCAATAAATGCGTCCGAAGTTAAGCGACGCTTTGGATCTAAGTCATTTGGATCATTTGCGTTTCCGTTGTAGGGCTCGACATATGTTTGCCAAGAGTTTGGTAAGGATGCCGAAATGATCGATTTAAATCGGATATCTGAGATATGGAAATCTATATTTGGAAACCTGTTGATCCGGTCTCGGTAAGACTTCAAGACGTCCAAATGCTTTAGGAGGTCGTCGGAATTATCAGCCTTTGTCTCATATAATAAACACTGCAGTTGATTAACTGTTTGATGTGCCTTGTTTTCATGAGTGACTGATAATGCGGTATACATAGCTTCTGCGCTCTGTTTTGATCCGATGTGATTTATTTGCGAGGAGGTGACGTTGTGGATAATGACTTGTTGTGCCCAAGTATCGTTTTTGTCCCAGTTGTAAGCACTCTCTGGATCTATATTTGGATCCGGTCGGTTTACCTGACCAAAAACATATCCCGTTATGTCACAATTAATAAAAACACGCAACATTCTCTCTTTCCATTCGTGCCAGTTTTCATCCGTCAAATGATCGCGATCAGCGATCTTGTTTACGTTTGAGTATTCTTTGGTCCGAATTAAGGAAATAGGTATTCTTATAACCGGATCAATTTCTGGTGTATTGATCTGTTGTCTGCGCTTCTCTTGTGCTCTGGAAGTATATACTCTTCCTGATCGTTTAGGGGTTTCTTGTGCCGGGGGTTCCCCAAATAATGATATATGGTCGTCTTCTTGGTCCCCTTCATAATCCATGTCTAGTTCAGGGTCAGGGCCCATAACCTGTTGGGAATGGAGTGCTGAACAGTGACAGGAAGAGTTAAGGGCAAGGTTAAGAAGATGAGGTTTAATCTCAAAGGCTAGTGAGTGAGGGAGACTGCAACAGGGAGGAATGTTGTTATCATCTCCTACATGATGTGCAATATTTATACTACACAGTTAGGAGGTATAGTGTAATGCGCTCCTTTAATACATAAAGGAGGTATTCTGTAATAGACTCCTGTACCAGTTAATAATGGAATAACTATGTCATATCCCCTATGTAATTCTCCAGATAGACTTGTCTATCATTGTATATTATAGGGGGTTCCCTGGATAGCATAGGAGACAGTCTTGGCAGTCTTTGTAGTCTTGGCCAGTCTATTAAGGGTAACAGCTTGGGAATTAATATTATTCCCTGTGGCTGTGTTGGATTCTGCCAGTGGCAGATCCTAACCCTAACCTTAAGCTTAGGACTTGTATTCCATCTCCATAGGCTTGTTAACTGCCTTGGCTTGCCTGTATACTCTTGTATACATAATCCCAACAGCATGTGTCGACATCAGCTCGGTGATGGGGTAAGGGCCCAAGCGCTTTTCTGACAGCTTGTGTGAAGTGCATTTCAACTGCAAATCATCCGCCTCTAGCCACACCTTTTGCCCAACTTTGTAGTCTGGGGCTTCTCCTCTGATCTGATTGGCATAGTGCTTCATTTCGTCGCGTGCTTTAGTTAACGCCACCTCCGCCTCCTTGTGCACTCTCTTCATTCTCATTGCAAAGTCATCCGCTGCTTCAACTTTTCCCTCCCATCTCGGTTCGAAACCCATCCTGGGGTTGTAGCCATAATTAGCATAAAACGGCGACACTTGGATGGCTGAATGGATTCTGTTGTTGTAGGCAAATTTGCCCAACGCGATCCACTCTTGCCAATCATCTTGCCAATAATTTTCAAAGAGTCTCAGGTACTGCTCAACGTCCTGGTTGACTCATTCGGTTTGTCCATCAGTCTGCGGATGGTAGGCCATAGACGTTTTTGTTTGTATTTTTAGTAACTTATTTAATTTGCGCATCAGCGCGGCTGTGAACTGAGGACCTCGATCAGATATGATTGAGTCGGGAAGTCCGTGGCACCACCACATGTTGTCACAATATAATTTAGCCAGGCCAAGTGCACTTTTCTCCTCCGTTGTGGGGATCATGTGCATTTGCTTCTTCACCCAATCGACTACCACTAAGAGCGCGTTGTATCCTTGTGCCTCTGGCAGCCCTGTAATGAAGTCCATGAAGATTGCTTTCCACGGCTCCGTAGGGGAGTCGATTGGCCTCAGCTTGCCTGCTGGAGGTTTTGGCACATTCTTGTACCTCTGGCATTTGTCACAGCCATCTACATAATCGAACATGAATTTTGTCATGTTCGGCCACCAATAATTACAGGCCACCAACTCCAGGGTCTTTCACCACCCCAGATGCCCTGCGATTGCTGAGTCATTGTGTAACTTCACAATCTCGCATCTCAACTGTACCTCCTTAGGCATGTACCCCTTTCCTCTGAACAACACCAGCCCCTGCTCTTCACTCCATTCCTCCGTCCTTAGCCGTTTTGTCGGCGATCTTTTCAACTCCTCCACTGCCTTTACTACCGACTCATCCCACTCTTTTGCCTTCCTCACTCTGCTCAGCAGCTTCTTCTCAGAGCCCTCGATCAACAAATGACCATGCTGTGTTGCCTTGATCATGAAGAATTCTGGCTTAAGCAAAGTTACGTCCTCGTTGTCGTGCTCCCCATCTCTCTTGAAGTCTGGCCTCCTGGACAGGGCGTCGGCCTTTCCCATTGCCGTGCCAGGTTTGTTGACCAGCTCAAAATTGAACCTTCATAAATAAAGCACCCAGTGCACCTGTCTTCTATTCAACTTCTTTGATGACATAAAGTATCGGAGATTGGAGTGATCTGTCCAAATCTCAATCTTATGCATCGCACCTTCCAAATGGTGCTGCCATGCTTCAGATGATGCCAAGCATGCCGCAAAGGCTGGCGTTTGGCCCCACAACCCAGCTCGAGCCTCAACAGACTCACAGACAGCTGCCACCTCTGACAGCCACCCCCAGACTGCCTCTAGCCCCCCCAGGTTGATGGCATCCACCAGCGCCAACCCCATGCACACTCCCTGCAGCCCCAGCTCGCCCAACACGTCCCCCAAGGCCAGTGCCACATCACAGACGCCTGGGGTGACGTCATCAGCCCTGCCCTTGCCACCCCCGCTGTTGACGGCCCCCTGCACGTCCCAGACAACCCCTAGACTTCCAGTGACACCCAAGGAGCCTGCTACAGGCCCTCGGACGACGTCCCAGGCCTCTGTTCAATGCTGACTGCCCCCTGTCGTCCAGGCCACGTCACAGACGACATCGCTTGCATCCTCAGCCCTTCCGTTGCTGAGATGGCACTCTGCACCCCTCAGCCCACCCCAGCCGACTCTCAGACGAGCTACAGCACCCCGAGAGCCTCCCCCTGTCCCCAGACCAATGAAATGGTAGCGATGCCAGGACGTTGCTCTTGACGATGCCGACCGCCCTCTGCCCTCCTAGACCACCTGCCACCCCCCGTCTACCCACTGCACTCTCCATTCCCCTTGGCAGACCCCTGCTCACCTGTAGACAAGCCCCCTCTCTGCTGCTTGTATTCCCTGGCCGCCCTGCATCACCGCCGACCCCCCACAGACCCTCGATGCCCCCAGCTGCCCCCAGACCACCCTCTCTGCCCCCCAGGCCCGCCCCTGCATCACCCCCATCGAACGCCGGGCCCCGAACGCCACCGCCGCCCCTCCCGCCTCTGCCCCCAGCCCCATGGTCACCCGAACGGCCCCACACGGCCCCTGCCCCTTCACCCCCGCCCTCCGCACGCTTTGACTGGGCTGATGATGCCGCATCACTGCCCATAGCCTCAAGCTTCCCCCCGTGTGACCTTTCCTGCCTGCAAACAGGCAGCTCGAAGCCATTTGGAACCATCTGACGACAGCCTTGCCGTGGTGCTGCACCATCAATGCAGCACTCCAAGCCATCTCTACCACCTGGAGTCTGGCTGCCTCATTCTCGAGCTCAATGTCGGCCCTCTGGTATTCCCGCACCACTGCTATATGCTGCGAAACTTGACTGGGAGGGCAACCCCCAGCTTGCTGACCTATCCCAAGCTCTCCGTGCCCTGGGATGGACACCCCCTTGCTGAGTCCCACATTTTCTCTTTGATACATTTTTTCTCTCTTTTTTTACCATCAACCAAAGAATTTTTTGCTACTGTCTAGAATTTTTTCCCTTTCTTTTTCTGTTTTGTTTTTGTTTGAGGTGACAAGGACGTCGCCATTTGGGACATGGGTGGATGGAGTGGTGCAGGGTGCACCCCTCCAGGATGTCACCTGATCAAGTAGTCAGTAGCCAGTCACATGTACATAGTGTTGGGAATGAAGTGGTGAACAGTGACAGGAGGAGTTAAGGACAAGGTTAAGAAGATGAAGTTAATCTCAAAGGCTAGTGAGTGAGGGAGTCTGCAACAGGGAGGAATGTTATATTCATCTCCTACAAAGTGTGCAATATTTATACTACACTGTTAGGAGGTATAGTGTAATGCACTCCTATAATATATAAAGGAGGTATGAAGTCATAAACTCCTGTACTAGTTAATGTTCCAATAACTATGTCATATCTCCTATAGTTATGGTGTCATAGTGCCTCCTATGATATTATCACTTGGTAAGTCTTAGACCTTCCATACCCTGGGCCTTAGACATGCTATTACTAGCACTGTCTGGGATATCCTATCACAGACATGCTATATCTGGTTCATACACTTAACATGTGTTAACTGTGCATTCCCCTAATTGTCCTTGCATGTGTTAACTCCTGTTAAACATGTGTTAATGTGACTTAGCATATTCAGGCTTTATTCCTTGGCCATGCTAACTGCCTTGGCTTGCCTGTATACTTTTGTATACTGTCCCAACACATAGTGACACAATCATTGCTATACCATCCCCTCCACTAGGCTTTGTGAGGGAGAACAGCTGGGCTGTCTCCAGTGGTGATTTCAAACACCTTGGTGTCTTGGGTGTTGGGATCGCCGAATGTCAGCCAGATGGATGCTAGGAGGTCCCTTGCCGTGAGGAAAGGTGGCTCTCTATGCATCATTTCTTTGACGGCAACCTCGTGCCATTTGGCCGCGGTGCCTCCTTGTAGATACGAGAGGATCCATACGATTTTGGCATCCTTGTCAATGAATTCGTCAGGGCGTCCCAGCATGTACATGTATACCGGGGTCTTGAAGCTGTGAAGCTCTGCGGCTTTTCCTGAAAAGGCGAGCAGACACGCTACTTTGGCATGCGCCTGCCTGTGCTTCCCGAGGGCGTGGTTGCCGCTCGTTCTCTCTTCTGTTTCAGCAATTCTGCCATAAGCAGGTCATGCTCTTTGCGAGCTTCTCTCAGCTGTGTCTCCAGCAAGGACTCGGCGGGTGCCTCTAAGAGGTCTTCGGGGTTATTCGACTTCTTCTGTTAGGACAACACAACCCAAAAGGATTGTGCTGGCTCTCACAGTTGAACAAGGGGAAAGGAAGAATCTAATAGTCTTAGTCCGTCGCACAATGTTGTGGATAAACCTAAGAGAACTCGAATAGAGTCTCTAGGGGTAATATTAGCGGTTTAAATACTACCACAAGCTTCTGAAGCGCGCCTCCGGCGCTCTGCTCGCTTCGCTCGCATCACTCCTGCGTCTCGCTTCTTCAGCTTGTCAGGGGGCTGCACCCCCCGAACCCCCTGCCGCCATCCTTTACACATCTAGACAACACAGTCAGGGACCTTCGGCCCCTGCCTGTGTGAGGGAGGTGTCATTGTCAATCAGTGTAAAGTAGCTGCCTTGGTAATCCCTGTAATTTACACATCTTGACAACACAGGAAGGTGTCATTGTAAATCAATAGCAATAGTAAATAGTAAATTAGTAGCTATGTAGTATTTTACTTGAGTATCTACATTTAAGACTATTTCTACATCTCTATATACATTAATATCTACATCCAAAACTATTTCTACATCCCTATATACATTAATCTAATAGCACTTCATTATATACAATATTCTTTGTCATACCATTTTCACCTTCACCTTCCCATATTGCCTTGATATTGTGCACAGACTTCACCCGTGACACTGCCACATAAAACTGCCCATGTGTAAACACTGCACTCCTGAAATCCAACCCCACATGCCACACTGACTGTCCCTGTGATTTGTTGATTGACATCGAGAAGCAGAGTCGAACTGGAAACTGGAACCGAATCATTGTAAAAGGCAGCTGTCCCTCCATTGGCTGAAGACGCATCCGAGGAATGAATATCTTGTCTCCAGCATGATCTCCAGTAATCAACCGTACCTCCACCCTGTTCCTCATCCGAGTTACAATTCCTCTCGTCCCATTGCATACCCCTCCCTCCAAATTCAGGTTCCGCAGCACCATCACAGGGCAGCCAACCTTTAGAGCCAAGTGTGCCAATGGTAGACCTGAGCAATTCAGAGAGTTGAGGTATTCAGTAGGGTACAACAGCTCATCCATCCCATCATTGGCAATAGAATCTGCACTGTGAAACACTCGCTCCTGTCCAGGAAACTTCTGAAGCACAGTATGGTTCAAGTCATCCACATCGTCATTCCGGCAGGCCAGAATCACTCTCTGTGAGAAGTATTCATCTGGATGCTGATGGGCATTGGAGATCCCAGGATAGATGGTGTTGATGAGGGATGAGACAGTGTTTTCAGGACACTTGAAGTGGTCAGGAAGAGTGATGTTGCAGTTCTCATCTGTATGACCACCATTTCCCACTTCCAGCTGCCATTGTGCAAAGTCTCGCTCCTGAGCATTGGTGGTGTTGAGGCGCATGTTGATTTTCAGATGGAGGACCTTAATGTGGTGCCAGAGAACAGAGCGCTGCAAGGAAGCCCCCACCAACTGAGGTCGAGAACCCCTCTCAATCACAGGCAGGATTTGGTGAAAGTCCCCTCCAAAAACCACAGTGATTCCACCAAATGGCCGGTCAATCTGACGGATGTCCCTTAGACTGCGTTCAACAGCTTCAGGAATGTGACAATGCTGCATGATGGCTTCATCCCAGATGATTAAGTCGGTTTGATTC
The DNA here is from genome assembly GCA_964034925.1 of Tricholoma hemisulphureum. NCBI lineage: Eukaryota > Fungi > Basidiomycota > Agaricomycetes > Agaricales > Tricholomataceae > Tricholoma > Tricholoma hemisulphureum. The sequence goes on from OZ035931.1 coordinate 341,505, forward strand.
AGAAGGCCAGCCTTGAGTGTACCTCTGGAAATGGAACAGGTGGTGGACTCATTGATGTTTGTTGGATGGATGTTGAAGGAGGAATGGACAGTGCGACCACCTGGGAGCAACAGTGCAGCAATTCCTGAAGAGGCAACACAGAGAACAATCTTTCCCTCAGAGCGAAGTCGATGGCAGAGAGTGTTGTAGACATAGGTTTTGCCAGTACCACCTGGGCCATGAAGGAAGAATGTCTGGCCAGTCTTTTCACGGACTGCATGGAGGATCTCCTGGTAAGCTGTTCGCTGGTCTGCATTGAAGTTCTGCTCATTCCCTGCTGCCAACACTGCCTGCTCCTCCACATCATATCTGCGCTGCTCCAAGATCAACCTGTCTCCCAAATCAACTTCCCAGTTCTGAGTAGAGTGCCAATTGGCCTGAAGGGATTTGTTAGAGGCCTTCAGGATTTCATCAATGAGAAAGAGACCATAATCCTGGACATCATCATCAGTGGGGTTGATATGGATGTTGTGGTGCTGAAGCTGGTAACGCAAGTCATCACAGATGTGGTGCCAGTATGTGTTCCAAAGATGGACAGGATCAGAGGGAGCACATTCACAAAGGATGGTGGCAAAAAGATTGCGGAGTTGACGACCTGTTGCATGTTCTTTGCCTCCTCCAAACACTGCACCCACTCCTGGTCATCCTCCAACAGGCCACATGCCAGACATGCCTCTCTGAATGAGGGAGCAATGTCACCCTGAAAAGTGCGAAGGTTCTCATAGGAAGTTGCCCCCTTGACTGCAGTGAGAAGAAGCCGGAGATAGAAGCGTTCACCGGCAGTGGGTTGAGCATAGTACATCCTCCCCACTGCAAACCCTCGCTGTCTGGGCTTCCACTTGTGATGCCTCTGGTCCCACACAAACTTTGAGGGAAAGTCCTGATAGAGCACATCCTGGGCAACATCTGGAAACTGCACATTGGCCTTGAAATAGGCTGTGAGAGTGGTATCACGTGTTTCAGCCTGATCAATGACATCCTGGATACTCTGAGGGCCATTCTGATTCCAAGTGACATACTGCTGGTTTGGGAGATGCACCTGAAGCCTGACAACATTGGGGGGAATGCCATGCATAGGAAAATGGAAGAGACGCCATATGCTCTCACAGGATGAAATGTAGAGAGCATCCAAGTACTGCCTGACTTCATTGTTGCAGGTTCCAAACTGCATGGTGGTGCGGTCATGACCCTTGTAGACATACTTGAAGATGTACTTGAGAGCCTTGATGGATGCAATGGATTCTATATTGATATGGCAGTCATACTTCCAGATGAGGTAGGCACAGAAAGTGACGACCCAGCAATTGTCAACCTGCTTTCCACGAATGTTATGTGTGTGGTCAGTGTCCCGACGCCTGGTAGAGGCATAGGAATCCTCAGAAACTGAGGTCTGATCTCTGAAAGGCTTGGGAAAGTTCTTGGAGCACCTGCCATTCTGCATGCATGGAGCATTTGGATTCTCAGCACCTGTTGGATGATGTAATCTGTCACATGATGTGGGCCATAAGTGTTGTAATAACCTCACTGTATAAATGTGCATCCCAATGAGGTGTAAGACACATATGCAGCTAAGGAGGTGTCAATATGGTCTTAGGTTACATCAACAATAACCAACCAAGTTGAATCCAATAAGACCTGATAGCTCAGTGGTAGAGCTACTGGTATATGTCCAGGAGGTCCTGGGTTCAATCCCCAGTCTGGTCATCTTTTCTGTCTTAACAGCACCACAGGGACTATGTACCATGAACTTCTTGATCTTTTCCAACAGCTCAGGATTGTCCTCAGGAAACTCTGAAGAGAGGAGGCTGTCTATCTGCTCAGAGGTGTGGAGCTTGGAATCAGGATGGAGAAAGATAATGCAGTGCATGTGAGGGAGACCATGCTTCTGGTACTCAATGGTAAAGACATGACCAAGGGCATTTCCAAAGATGCCTGCCTCTATATCCATAATGATCTGCTTCTGCTTTGCAAAGAATTCACAAACAACTACATCAGAACGATCAGCTGCTGTCTGACCTGGACCAAGCTCATTTACAATCTCTGGCCGTTTAGGATTTGCTGTAATGGTCATAAAGAGATCACCTCCTTTGAAATAGCAGTTGATGGCCATTGCATCCTGGAGAAGCTGCTGCATGTGACGTGTGCTTCCAGAAAAAGAAGAAGGCAAAATGATCCTTTGCCCCAGAGACTTGGCATTGGCATCCACATTTGCAGAAACAGCATCTGCCAATCCAGCATAGACCTCACCCTGAATTGTGTTCTGGTTCATTGCAATGAAGCACAGCCTTTCCTGCTCTGCCATTGCCCACTGATTGCAAATGAACTCCTGGAAGAGCTTTCCACTGAGGAAGATGTGCTGAGGCTCAATGGCAGGTGGGCGAGGATGCAGGCAATAGCGGTAGAACTCTGACTTGGTGACATGCTTGCAACCCCTTTAAGCACCTTCTTGACCATCACCCATGGCATTGGGATTTTCCACAGCTGCATACTCAATCTGAGGATACCATTGAAGCTGGCCAGTAGGGAAGAGCAGGACATAGTGGAGAGCAGGATAGAGTGGATGAGCATCTGTGATGCACTGAAGTGGGGGACCTTCCCTGCGGTAGAGAACAATATCCTGGACTGCCTCTGGCTGATCACCATCACCTGGAAGAGTGACAGCAATCTCATCAGTGGCTGCAGTGGGAAGGTTGTATCGACGACGGTCACAGCCTTGGTCAAAGCGCAAAATGATCTTGCACTGCTGCTCTGGAGGCATATTCCTGGTGAGCTCATAGGCCTGCTTGTACATCTGAACAGCTGGATGATGGTGGTAGACCATATCCTGAAGAGTGACCAAAGTGTGATGATCCAAATTTCTGTTCCAGGTATTGGCTGTTCTAAAGTTCACAGCATCAGCAGGATCATAGATATAGAGCTGAGCATAGACAGGAGCCTCTCCTTCAGCTGGCAAAAGAGATCCACTCTTATGTGAAAGTTCACCATGTAGGCTAAAGACATATGGACCAGCACCATCATTCAGATTTTCATGCTCCTCCATCCTACGACCTAGTGATGTCATAGCCAGAGCATTGTTATAAGTCCGAATATGTTCACGGAACCTTTTGGAGACATCATCCTGGGCAGTGAGCAACTGCAAAAGCTCTGGGGGAGGTGGGTGAGGTGGGTGAAGAGGAGGCAGGACAATCTTTCCACTAAAGCAGCACATGCCAAATCTGGGATTAGCATTAGAAGATGCAGTGAGATGCTCAGCCATCCAATGAAGAGCATGACAATTAGGACATTGGACATCCATTCTTCCCAGATTATGAGCAGGCCAATCAGGACTAAATGGCCGGCGTGCAGGTGGTAGCAATACTGGAGCTGGTAACACAGGCAATATTGGTGCATGAGGAACTGGATCAGCCAGAGGATGAAGATAGTGTATAAAATGTGGAAAGGGACCATTAGCAATTGGAACTGGTGGAGCAGGAAATGGAGGATGAGCCTGAGCAGGAGGATCAAAAATCGGAGGGGCAGGAGCAGGAGCAGGAGCAGGCTAAAATTATTTTATTTTATTAGTGAAATTTATTCTGGCCTAAAGTCATGCAAAACAGAACAAACATATGGAGGAAGGCCATTAACAGGAGCAGGAGCAGGGGGAGGTAGAGCAGGAGCAGGAGCAGGAGCAGGAGCAGGAGCAGGAGGGGCCAGAGCAGGAGCCAGAAGAGCAAGCTAAAGCAAAAGGTGAGTTCTCACATAAGCCTATAGTGGTAAATATATATAAGAACATACAGCAGGAGCAGCAACAGGATGACCTCTTCCATGACCTCTTCCACGACCTCTTCCACGACCTCTTCCACGACCTCTACCACGCTGTGGAAGGGGAGGCAAAGCAGCCAACTGCTGTGCCAAATGGGCAGGAAGATGAGTATAAAGAGGAGCAGCAGCAAAAGGATCATTATTATCAACATTAGAAAGATGAGGTAGGGGCAGTGGTAGTGGTAGAGGAGGCTGGGCCATGCACTGCATACGAAAATGATGTGGGGTGCGATGATGGGAGGGACTATCCAAGACCCTTTGATCCCTCTCATTTTGCTGAGCAATGGTTCGGACACGCTGAGGAGTATTAGGAGGAGTCAAGTCCCTGAAAGCTTCACATGAGACCTTTTATCCAAAAATGAGAATGACAACCAAAAACATACATGGTGCAGCAGAAATAACAGACCACCCAAGAAAAACAGGAGGAAAGAAGGGAGCTCTTTTACTGCAGCAGAGAAGTCCAGATCCTTGCAAGCAGCAGTGACATCATCCACTGACACTCCAAGGACCCAAACAGACCCAGGCTGGAAAAGAGTGCCCCCAAAGTCTACTGATTCACCAAGAATGCAGTGACAGGAAAAGAGTACTCCAGAGCCCAGACAGTGACAGAGAGCAATGAAAAAGAGCCCAAGAATAGTCTACTGATTCACCAAGAATGCAGAGACAGGAAAAGAGCACCCCAGAGCCCAGACAATGACAGAGAGCAATGAAAAAGAGCCCAAGAATTACTCTACTGATTCACCAAGAATGCAGAGACAGAAGAAGAGTACCCCAGAGCCCAGACAGTGACAGAGAGCAAAGGGTCCAACCTGGAGAAGAATTCCAGGGTTGGAAAATCCAAACAGCCCAAGAAAAGAGGGAGAAATGCAAAGAAAGTACTCGAAAAAATGGCCTGGGAAGCATGGGAAGAAAAGTGTGATGGACACTTGCTGGATTTGAGATGTGGCTGTACCCCCCATTAGACAAAGGTCAGGTGCGAGGTGCTTAGTCAAATTACTGGAAGTTGAGGTCTCCCACGGTGCCAAAAAGAGGTGAAAAACGTGACCATTGTCTATTACTTATGTACAAGCTTCTGAAGCACGCCTCCGGCGCTCTGCTCGCTTCGCTCGCATCACTCCTGCGTCTCGCTTCTTCAGCTTGTCAGGGGGCTGCGCCCCCCAAACCCCCTGCTCGCGTCCTTTACACTCTGTGTTAATTCACTCATCTAGATAACACAGTCAGGGACCTTCAGCCCCTGCATGTGTGGAGGAGGTGTTATTGTAAATAATTCCAAAGTAGCAGCCTGAATAACCCATATAATTTTCTAATTTTTACTAATTTCTACTCATTTAGACAACACAGTCAGGGACCAAAACCAAAAACTCCTGCCTGTGTGAGGAAGGTTCCATAGCAAATTAGTACATCAGGAAAATCCAAAGTTACTTAATCCTTGTTAGGACAACACAATCACTAAGGATTGCGCTGGCTCTCACAGTCAAACAAACACAAAAAAAGGGTCAAGCAGTCTTGAGGCAGCTGCACAGATTGTGGGTATGCCTAAGAGAACTTGATTAGAGTCTCTAGGCCTTATATTAGCAGTTTAAATACTACAATACATGAGTCAGCCATGAGGGAGGCACATGTACTACATGAGGCATCTTGACCATGCTTGAGTCATGAGGTGTGCATGATGTACAGATGCCATGTGCTTACTGTGTGTCTACTAACTCTATAATAATGTCAATGTATGTAAATAAGGAGAAAAGCATAACTAATAGTATTAAATGTCTTTGAAAAGACATTGAAAATCATACTCTTGACAATCCTCCTTAACTGCACTTATATTCTCCTTATTTTCAAATTTAAGTAAAATAAGCAAATTTTCCTTAAATAAGAGAAGAAACCTACTGTTTTCTCCTTAAACTCTGCTTAATCCTTCTTATTCCTGCTTAATGCAATTTTTGAGGCACCATTGTAGAAGAATGAGCAGAGGCAGGGGCAAATTTATATCAATAAGGAGCATCAAGTAGGCCCCTCTCCACCCTCCATACCTCATTTTGTTCAATACTGAAAATAATGTGTTTTTGAATTTCAGGTTTTCCTGATGTAGCTATGTAGTATTTTACTTTTTACTCGAGTATCCACATTTAAAACTATTTGCCCTGAGAAAATGTATTGGTGTTTATATTTTTATTGTCTGTTTCTACATGTCTGACTGTGAAAAAGACACTCAGGTGTCTGCTCACTTCACTCACATCATATCTACAGCACTACAGCATGCTTCTTCAGCTTGTTGAGTGGCTGCACCCCTCAAACCCGATGCCACCATCTTTACACATCTTGTCAACACAGTCAGGGACCTTTGGCCCCTGCCTGTGTGTAAGAGGGTTTTGATGGTGCCACCTCCCCCCCTCCTTCTTCAACCCCATGGCCCTCAACTTTGCACTAATACTCCAGCCGCTCCCTCCCCTCCCCTCCCCTCCCCTCCCCTCCCCTCCCCCTCTGTCCCTCACATCCTCTCCCCCCTCCCCCTCCCCCTCACATCCCTCCCCCTCCCCCTCACACCCCTCCTCACACCCCACCCCCTCACCCCTTAACCCCCCCCTCACTGTCACATCCCTCATTCCCTACTCTCCCTCCTCCTCACCCTCTCACCATCACCATCATCCTCATCCCTTCCTCACTCTTCCTGGTCACTCAGTCAGAACTAACCCAAACTCCAAAATCAAAACATCAACTTACATCTTGACTTGCCACTTTTTCTTTGAATTTTTCGGACTGTAATGAATAAATTACTTATTGCTTATTACTTTGCTTACACTGAACTGATTTATTTACTACTAAAGGCTTGCTTTGGAATATAGTTGATTTATTGACCTTGCTGATTTTACAGATTTATTTGCTTATTTCAGACAGACTCATTGTGTTTCTTAGTGGCCTTCCTTCACTTTTTGCTTATTTCAGACTTGCTTAGGGTGCTTAGTTGCTTAGGGTACTTGGTTTCTTAGTTTACTAAATTGCTTTTTTTTTTTTTTTTTTTTGATCAACAATGTTTAACGTGGTGCACGAGCGCAGTCCACGGCTACTAAGTACAAACAGAGTAACAGGTATGTAGGTGTAAGATATGAAGGGAGACTACTGCCCTGATAATGCCCACTGGGGCGTGAAGACTAAGGTGAGAGGTGACAGCCGCCACCTCTGACCCTAAGTCGGACTACAGGCCGAGGGCGCTCAGGCGCCTCCCCAAACCAGCACTGCCAGCACTCCCGATGGCACCTAGTAACTAGCCCCAGACACCCCAGAATCCGCCTCCCCTGCCCCCAGCCCCTATTAGCCACGCGCGCCACCGACGCGCCAGGCCAGGAATGGTCATTACGTGTCTAACCGCAGTTCGACGCAACCCGCGAGCCATGAGGCCCACTCGGGACTTAGGAGTCCCCTGGTCGCCCAGGTGCAACCCCAGACCGCTTAGCCACCTGCCACAGCAGACGGTACCCCCTACTGGGGGCCCCCCAAGCTTTGCCAACAACGAACGCAGGTTTTGGCGTTACCAGACGCAAGAAGCGACGGGCCTAAGGGCCCAAAGCGCAGCGTTCGGCACCTGTAGGTGCACCAACACACCAGACGGGGGTCATACACCCTGCGTGTAACCCTCATCCCGGGTCCCACCCTTCCGGGGGGGCAAAAGCAAACGCACACGGGTTCGCCTTGAGGAGATCGACAAGATCCGTGATAAATTGCAGACCCTGCCTGTGTTTCTTACGCTTCACGTGGGGGCACACGCGGAGCAAGTGGTCCCGGTCCTGAAGGGGCCGGGGGGGGCAGGTGCAGCGGGAATCCTCACTGGGAAAAAAGCGGTCGCGGTAGCTCCCAATGGGGGCATGCGCCGTGATGCACCGACAGAGTCGGGCCGTCAATCTGCAGTCATGTGCAGTCTCTTTGAGCCAAGGCCCGTAGCCAGAGGCACTGGGCGTTGCGGGGGTCTTCTGTTGGGCCCGCAGGTCCAGGAAGCTCCTCCCTCGGTACTTGGGGTCCGCAAAGCAGGCAACCCAGTCTTTCTCTGCCACCTCCTTGAAGGAGGCGATCAGCCAATTATGAGTGGCTTTGGGGGAAATCCCCAAAGGCATCCGAAGCGACGTCGTGACGTCATGAGCCAGCTTGTGGACCGCCCATTCCGCTTTGGAGGGGACGAACCACAGGTGGACGCGGCGATCCTGGCCCAACTCAAACCAGGGGCGCAGAAGACGACACAGCCGGAGGGCGTGCTGTTGGCCCCCCACCGGGGAGCAGTCTACCCACGTCTCCGCGAGAGCGAGGGCATCCGAGAAAACCACCACCTTCTTGCACCCAGCAGCCATGGCTGCAGACACCCCTAGGTGGAGGGCGCGATGTTCGGCGTCGGTCGCTGAGGCGCGACCGAGGAACGCAGTAGCACGGCGGACCTCTTGGTTCCCTCGGAACACAAGGGCGGCCGCTGAGGCCTGGTGGGCTGTCTTGGGTACTGACCCGTCGCAGCCCACGATGAGACAGTCCGGATTGCCCCTGGCCTCGGCCAAGACACGGTTCAGACGGTCGGTGTATTCTTTGCGTTCGTCTGTCCCTTTAGGGGGCAGGCGGTGAATGGACATCCTGTCTTTAAACAGGTCTAACAGACGTCCTCCGGGTTCACTCTCGGGGCCGTAGGCCTCGAAGGGCTCCTCGGAAAGGGAGCAAACGGCTACCGTGTCCGCCGCAGGGGACACGATTTTCCGGCGAGCGACAGGTGGGAGAGCCTGAAGTCCCAGCAAATGCCGGGGGGCGTCTCCCACCAAATCCCCCTCCAAGATAGCTCGGACGGGGCGGGTGCGCATCAAAGTGGCCGTCCGAAGACAGCTCTTATCCGCCAATCGACGCAGCACCTGTTGCATAGGCACCAGGGCCGCAAGACACTCCATAGCCCCTACTGGGGTCATACGGAAGCAGCCTGTGATCCAGCGAGCAGCAGTGTGCTGCATCTGGGACAGGGCTTTGACCATGCCTTTGGTACGAGTACCTCGGCAGAACCAGAGACGGAGGCCATACGTCGCCACTGGGATGACGCAGGACCTGTAAAGTAAACACTTATTCGCTGGGGACAGACCCCTAGTCGAATTGCCGAGCATACGCATGGCGCTCACAGTGGTGAACGCCTTCGTCGTGTAGAACCGAACGTGTTCCTTAAAGGACAGCTTTCGGTCAAAGAAGAAGCCCAGATATCGCCAGATTGGCTTGGGCTTGAGAGGGGTGGCCCCCGTGAAAGGGGCAACACCGAGGTTGATGGGCGGGTTGGGCGCCACCCGTGCTCTAGAAAAGTGAAATACCTCGGACTTGGCGTGTTCCAACACCAGTTCCAAGGCAGTGAAGAGGCGGAATACCTCGTTATAGGCATCCACTAGCTTGGGTAGATTGTCCTCCACCCGTTTAGACTGCGCGATGAGGGTGCCATTGTCAACATAAGAGATCAAATCCGCCAGAGGCCGGGGGGCCCTGGCGAAGAAGAGGCGCATAACCGGCGCTATGTAGAACGCCGAACACACAGGGGACAAGGCTGAGCCCTGGCCCACTCCGACATCGGCAGAGAACCTGCCTGAACTGTCGGTGTTCCACTTGTAGGTCGTAAACCGGCCTACCAAATATGAGCGGAAGAAGTTCACCACACACGGTGGGAATCCCGACCTCTCGATGATGGTCAGCAGAACCTGGTGGTTCAGCAAAGGGAAGAACTGAGCGATGTCAAAGGCGACAACGCTCGTTTGAAGCCCCTTAGCCCACCCCGCGCGGATGAGGTGGGTGAGGTAAACCCCAGCGTCCTCAGTGGAACGCTGGGCGACGCCCCCAAACTGGTTGGGATGGAAGACGCCGTGCGCGACGCCGTCAAACTGGAGCCGTCGGGACAGCAGTTTTTTGACTAGTTTGCCCAGAGTGTTCAGCAGCACAATTGGCCTGAACGACTTCGGGGTGGAGTAGTTAGGTTTTCCAGGTTTCAGTATAATGACCGAGGTGGACTCCTTAAAATGAGTGGGCCAGTGGCCCAGTGTGACGCACGCCTCTGCGATGCGGACGAAGAGGTCGGCAACCTCAATGTTGCCGGCCCAGCACTTCAGGAAGGACCACGTAACATGGTCCGGACCTGGGGCGGACCGTGCCGAGCACGCCTTGAGGGCTTCCCGCAGTTTGAGCAGGGAGAAAGGAATCCACTCCCAGGGCGGAAGGGGCTCATAGTCGTCGAGCGCTGAGAGGTCTACCGGGCGGTCATTGGCCGCGTTGTAGGTGCCGTCTAGCGCCGTCCAAAGTGCCTCCAACGTGTTGCAAGGGGCCCCCCCATAGGAGATGGCCTCGCACGACGGGAGGTTGTGTTGTTTGACCCATGGCATCAGATCCCATGGGCGCTGGTTGGTAGAAGAAACTTCTTTGATGCGCACATCAAAGAATTCCCGCTTAGCGGCCTTGACGGCCTGCTTAAACATACTCCAGTCCTCAGGGTCCCGGGAGATCCGGTACTCCTCGAGGGCTGTGTGGCATTCATCCGACCACCACTCCTTAGAGCGGCTGCAGATCTTCTTAGACCGGGCGTGGGTGCTCCACGCCGCTGCAAAAGCTTCTGAGATGGCTTGCACCACCTCGTCCACCTCCGCCGGTGAGTGACCCGTCCAAGCGGACAGGGCAGATAGCCGATTGGAGACGTCCTCAAGATAGGCCGTCTCCTCATCGGAGTCCGGGGCGATGCCCTTCGTCCGCAGGGGCACGCGGTAGAAGGGGGTCATGAGATTAACCAAGAGAGGTGCGTGATCCGAAGATCCGCGGTGCTCCGGGAAGATTGTGTGTTCCGTGACGGCTTCGTCTTCAGAACGAATGAAGAGCAAGTCAATCACCGTTGGATTGAGCTCGTTGTTATATGGATAATGAGTGGGCTTCGCCTCATCCGGACGACAAAGCGACAGCCCTAATCAGGTGGTGGCCACCAAGAGACGGTCCGCATGGACATTGGCCGCCGGACCCTGGGGATCCCAGAGGCGGTGATGGCAGTTAAAGTCCTATGAGGTGGAACTGATGAGGCCAAGTTTCCGCCCCTTCGGAAAGGAGCCGGATGCCGGTGTGATTTCTGTCCGAGTAGACATTAGTGAGAAAGATGAGGTTATCGCCTGCACCCAGGGTGAAGACAATGACGTCACGGTGATTGATGAGATCCCGGCGGTAGCTAGGTCTCAGGGCCTGCAGCCGCTTGTCAAAATAGACAGCGACGCGTGGGAATTCACCGCGATCGTTCCTAGTGAACGGAGCGGCATCATTAGGAGCCGGGGCAGTGTCTGTCCCGGCCTGTCGGACCATGCACCCCCAGTTGGGGTGCATAGGGGCACCAATCACCGCTTCTCCGTCGCATGATGCGGACGAAGGCGCGTGCCTTATTAGGTTCCAAGGCGGTTCCTGGATTAACAGAATGTGGAACTCATCACTCTGAGACTCAAGTAGCATGTCCAAAAGTCCATAGTTACGGTTTACATTTTGACACATGATACATAAAAAGTCAATGTCCCACACGTGACTCATTTAGTTTCGCCCACCGCGTCCTGCGGGGAAGGGGTTAGATGAGAGGGGGTGGGCGGCGCGGCGCTCATGTACCTCGGCGTATCGCTTCTTAATCCAATCACTGTCGAAACGGTGTTTCCAGAAATTGCAGCGACGATCGTCGGCTGCGTGCTCCTTGCGGCAGTTCATGCAGCGAGGTGGATGCGGGCACGGGGAGTTCTCCGCCGTGGGGGGGATGGGGGGCGTCGCCTTGGCGTTACCCTTGCAACAACCCACTAAGGTGCGGTGGTGCTCCTTGCGGTGAGGACCGCTGCAAATGGGGCAGCGGATCTGAGGGGCGCGGCAAGCGTTGGTCGGGTGACCCCACTTCCAGCACCGTTGGCAAAGAGAGACGCCGGGGTTGGCCCGGGCCTCGCGAACAGGGCAGACGTACGGTCCAAACTGGACCGCGCGCTTGGAGAGTGCCTTGGCGCGAGCACCGCTGACAGAGTCAGAGATGTTCATGTAGACCGTAGCAGTATCGGACTGCTTGGAGTTTCTAACGATCCGGAGAGGAGCGTTAAGGACCACCAAGTCCTTGAGGCCGGACTTGGCAATGAAATTGAGGACCAACTCCACCGTGGTGGGGCGACGGTCCTGGAAGTAGGGCACGTCGATAATTTTCATATACGACGTGGAGGACGGGAGTTCTGCAGACACGCAGAAATCCCCGACGAATGCAGCAGCAATCGCCTGTCGGACAATGCGGAGGTCCTCTGCGGAGGCCACAGCGTCAGTGGCGACGGAGTAACCTCCATAAGCCAAAGAAACCGACTCCGCCCGAAGGCTCGAGCGGTGGAGGGACAAGGCCAGGCGGACCCATTCCAGGATCTCGTGGCTCTTGATATGGACAACCGGGGGCGGGGGCATGCCTCCCTCCCCGGGAATCACGTGCACGATCGCGATAACCTGTCGACGTGACGGGCCGTGGACGGTGGACGAAGGTCTAGCCTTCGACGCAGTGGGTTTCGCCTGCTGGTGCATCGCAGCCAGCCTGGCGGTAGGGAGCTCAGGGAACGCCTTGGCCATACGGACCAAGCCGTCCACCAACGAGGTGGGGACATGGCCGCCCTTAAACCGGGCAGCCTGCGCAAATGTAGGGACCTGGGGGGGGGCAGGCCTGGTGGAGGGTCTCTGCTGCGGGATGGCAGGGAGAGGACATCCGCCCTTGGGGCGGGAAGCGCGGGGAGGCAGTTGGCCAGCCCCCCCCTGCGCGGTGGAGGAGGAGTAGGGCGTTCCGGAGCCACAGGGGCCATGGGAACATCCCGGTCAGGAGCGGGAGTCGCCTCGTGGTCAGACGAGTCGACGAAAGAGTCAAAGGACATGGACCTGATGGGGTCCACGACCTGGGCCAAGGGTACCCCAAAATTGTCAGCCGCCCGAAGGAGACCAGCAAGTGCGGAGACGAAATCAGGAGTGCTGCCCTGCAGCAGCTCCTCAGACACGCCGCGAGCGGCGAGGGAGCCAAGGGTATTGGCACCCTGGACGATCGATTCTACCAGGACCCTCACTTCGAGTTCCGTCACTGGTTCAACATCATACATCTCCCCATCATTGTCTTCCTCATCAGACAACTGGGTGGTGCTAGGAGGACCGCCGGGGGGGACGGTCGAAGCCCTAGAAGCAGCCTGTGAAGCGCTAGACATGCGCTGTGCACGGGGAGTGTCCTGGCTGTGCCCGTAGGGCGACGGCGAGGGGGACGAACGAGGCGTACGGACTGGGCCGGCCCGCGAGGGAACAGGGGGCCTCCCAGAGGGCCTAGAGGCCACCGGCGAGGCGAGAGGGGGTTGAGGAGCTCTGCTGGAAGCGAGGGGCTCGACACGTGGGTTGCCCCGGATCGAACCGCCCGATCCCCGTGTGGGTTGAGACGGTGTTGACATGCACTAACGGCAGTGTGGAGAAGACCAGATCGGAGAGATCAGAGACAGGTAAAGGGCCACAGGATGGAAGAAACGATGAGCGGCTGTAGAAATGTGGCTGTACACGTCGTGGTAACAGATCAAGAAGCGATGGTTTACTAAATTGCTGACTTACAGTAGGTGGTCATGTGCTGGGGTCATGAACAGGTTTTTGCATTTTGTTGAGCCCACGGAGTTGTGGCTGTACTGAGGTGGCTGTCCACTATAGTAAAAGAGCATGGTTTGTCATGCTTAGTCAAATTACCAATCTTTGTCCCACGAAAGTGCATGTGACTGTCCTCTATTAGGGCTCACATGATCCGGACTCCCACGGACCCAAAAACAGCTGTGAAACGTGACCATTCTCTATTACTTATTGATACAGCAAAAGACCAGACGATCTAACCTTAAAACACTATTCTCCGCTGTCTGCTCTCAACGTGGGGCACGTCGTGTCCCCTCACTGCAGGTCCCCCTCTTCCCCTGGTGCCATGTTGTGTCAGCCTGCCAGTGCAATGTAGCACCCCTTTCCACCCCACAAGCAATGGCTCATGGCAGTAGTCATGGGTGCTGTTGGCACCATCATCACCCCCCCTCTTCCCTTTCCCCCCCTCTTGTCACCAGCCCATCGCACCCCATCTCCACCCTGCGAGCAGTGGCTCACAGCAGTGGTCAGGGGTGCTGTGTCACACTGGGTGTTGTGTGGTCACCATTGCCCCCCTCCCTTCCCCCCCTGTGCATCCCCTCGGGCCCTGTTGTTCCACCAACGAGCCATAGCTCATGGGGCTGGGCCAGGTGGTGCTGGTTGCATCATCCGTGGTCTAGTGTGTCCACCCATTCTGTGGCATCCCACACTCATCCCCCCCATTGTCTAGTGTCCCCCCCATTGTCTAGTGTGTCCCCCCCATTGTCTAGCAGCTGAGGAATCTGGCTATTCTGGTTATTCCAGCTTTGTTCAAGTTTGGGAGAATTCGAGGGAATCTGGTACTAAAATTTAATAATCTATTTACTGGAATTAACCACTACAGTGGCACTACCATACAAAAAAAGTTCACCAGACTCCAAGGAATCTGACCAGATTCTGGTTGCAATAGGTGGGGGAGTGTAAAGGACTCTGCCTTAGAAAGTTCCAAGTGGCAATCACTGGAAATTGGTCAGTCACCTGCTAGGAAAATCCCCAAGGACCTGGGGGAACTCACCTATCATTCACACACCAAAGGATGAGCTTTAGGATAGGAGCAGTGGGACTGTGGGAGTTGGGAAGCATTGAATGCACATTGAGTGCCTGATCCACAGCTGTTCCTGATGCCAGGTGTTGATGCAGTATATAAATTAATTGGTGGATTATAGTGGGCAGAGACAGCCACCCGAATGATGCCTTAGGAGCCCATAGCAATGGTGTATCAGCTTGAAATAATAAGAATCAAGATCAAAAGATCAACATCATACCTGATTGATGGTGTGACAGAACACCATAGGAGGTGTAGGCCAAGCGACAGAGGCTGTTATACCATATAAATGCAGCAAGATTTCCTTTTTCAATCTTATTTAACAGGCCCTTTGGGCTATGTAACATCACCCCATCATGATATGTTTCTATCTTTTATGATAGCACAGTTGTGCTATTTCCAAAATACCATATAAAGGACAGTTTTTCTTATCTATTTCATATTTTGTACTTGTTCAAATACTAGGGGTAGTGGAGATGCACAGTAGAGAAGTTCAGACTCCAGAATATACCTCTCTCACAAAGTTTCATATTGTGCTCATCATGTGACATGATGAGCTCACTCAAAGTTTTGCTCAGGACTCAGGACTAAGGATAAAGGACATAGGAAATCAGGTGTGGGACATCTCTCCCTGGCACATTGAGGTTGATAAAGGCATCATTGCTGTAGACAGTGTCAAGCTTGCTGACCTTATTATGGATCAAGGATTAGGAACTAAGGACAAGGACTAAGGAACTAAGGAATGAGGTTTAGGATCTTTGGGCTTAGGATTGAGGATGTAGGCCTGGTCCTCAGAGTTACCACATACAAACACGTACTGACAGCACACCGATGCTGAACAATGGGTGCACACTGCTGCACACCAATGCACACAGGCGCACTGATGCTGGACCAATGCATACTGATGGCACACTGCTGCTGATGCACACACTGGCTGATGTGTACCAATGACCAACACACACCGACAGCCAACACACACCACTGCACATCAACCGATGATAACTCCCAATCAGTTGCATACCGATGGCACACCGCTGCTGATGCACACACAGACTGACACTCACTGCTGACTGTGCACAGCTACCACACCACCACATAACACATGCCCAATGCCCGACATCTATACACCTGCCGACAGCCCGCCTGATGCGGGACTATACCCGATGCAGCCACATGGACTATGGTCAATATATCATATATCAACTTGTGCCCAATGTGGCCACTTTCCAACCCAGTGTTAAGAACTGATCCTAAGGCGTGGGAAATCGGCAGAGTCTGGCGGAGTTCCAATGTACGACGAGGACTTGGCTTCAACCTTTAAGAGGTTGTGCCCTTCTCTACGCTCGGTGTCCAATTTTGCAAGGAACTGAAAAGTCCGGAAGTCCGTGCGGAAGTCCGAGGTAAGGAAAAGGTGCAAAAGCGGAGTTCCAATTAGGAAGTCCGAAGTAAGGGACAGGAACGAAGCAGAGGTCCGGAGGTCCGAAGATTAAGACAGAAGTTCAAGGTCTTAGAGTTGACAATTGATAAGTTGATAACAACTAATATTTGAACTGAAGAATACAAAGTATGTAAAGTAGTTTTATACCAAGGCTAGTACTCGGTGTAGCTGCGGCAGAGTTCTGCGGAGTTCTGAGTACAAATTTTGTGATGATATCTATGATGAGGAACAGACTTGAGTAAACTATGGAAGATGTGATGTAAGTAAAACAGGAGAAGTAATTTGAAATGAGGAATTTGAAATACTCGGAGTTCCTACGGAGTTCCAAGGTGGAGTTCTGAGGGGTGCTTGCATGGGATATGACAACCAGTCGAAATGTAATATATGTATGATCCTTTTTCCTTTGTTGCCCCATTCTTACTTCATGCGACAAAGGTACAGCTACTAGTAGCTTTCTTTTGTACCTTAGACTGACTCTTACTTTGTGCAACAAAGACAACATTGTCCTGTCCGTCTGACTGAACTTAGTGAGGTGGCCATCCTGGCCCCCCTTCCACTTTTTTTTTTTTTTTTTGACATTGACACTGTCTTGACAACTGTCAACTCCTACCACCTCCTCACAAGGAGAGCTCAATGACACGGGGGTCACCACAGACTTCCACACCCTTACCACCAAACCTCATCGGCAAGGACCTTACCAGCAGGACTCCGCCCCCAATCCACTGTCACCGACACTGTCCACCGAGACAAGTACTTCCGCAGAATCCACCGTCAATTCCACCACCCCCTTTAACTGCCGGAAAAACATGTCCCAATGCATGGGAACACACCACATGGCCAAAGTCGAGGTCACCCAAATGAAGGACTGCCCTATGCCCACTGCCGGCCACACCAACCCTCTCATCATGCAAGCTTGGTCTCTCACCTGTCAGCGATACATGAAGCATGATGGGAAGATGGCAGCCAAGAATGTCAGCTTTGTTGCTGAAGGCATATTCAAGCCCCAGCTCATTGGCTGGTACCAGGCCAACCAGACCCAGATAGATGCACTTACCCTGGATCAATACCTGGCCAAGCTCGCAGGGCTTGTTGTAGAAAAGAACTGGGTGCACCATGTCCTGGAAAAAATACTGTCCTCCAAACAGGGGGGACAGACCTTCATTGACTGGAAGATTGAGATGGAAAATCTGAATGCCATCCTCACCACTTCCTCCCCCACACATGTGCTCACCAAGGCGGTGCTGAAACTCCAGCTCCAGTCCAACCTCCACCCAGACCTCTGGCTCAGCCTCTGCAACAAGCCCACCCTTGCCACAGACCTTGCCACATGGTCTGTAGAGATCAAGAAACAGGATGACTGAATGCAGGCAGAAGATCAGCCCACTGAGGGGAGAAGAAGGATATCCTCTCCTGGCTCATGGACACACCAAAGACACCCTCTTCCCCCTCTGACAGCTGGCCCAACTCCAGGGGAAACAAAGGGAATGCCGCTCGCATTCCCCCCTTACTTTGGCCAATCGATTGCTCCTCTCCAAGCACAAAGGCTGTTACTGATGCCGCTAGTTCTATGTCAACCACTGCAAGGACACTTGTCCAATGAAGGCCAATGACACCTGGCCAGACCCTGCCACCTATGTCACACTCACCCCTGGCATGGCAACTGCCACTGCCCCACAGGAACGGAAACAAGAGCCAGCAGCAGCAACAGGAGCAGCACATCTGGAGGATGTGGATACTGACTTGTACGTCCCTCCCCCTGATGAAATGCCTTTCACTGTCCCACATCTCTATGCACAGTTGACTGCCACTGGACCACACATCACTGAGTTCCCGATCTCAATCAGAGCGCTGATCGACATTGGATGCCCCTCCGTAGTGATTAGCTCTGACCTCATCGAAAGAGTAGGTCTTCAAAGATACCCCCTCCCAAAACAGGAGGACAACCTCTCATCCCTTTCGGACTTGCTGCTCCTCTGCAAAGAGTATGTGAAGCTGGAACTGCAGTTGGGCACTGGTCAATGGAAGTCAAGGGTGATGAGGATTAAAGTACATGTCAGACTACCTGTTCCTCTCATTTTGGGAATGCCATTCCTTTCAGCCAAGCACATTGTGATTGACAGCCATGCAAGGACAGCAATTGGTAAGTGCATGGGGTATGACATATTGAACCTGCCGCCGTGTGTGTCCCAACTGATATCAAAACCATGGGTACCAATGCTGCCTATGTCAAAGGCTGCCAGGAAACCCAGACAGGCCCTGGCCCAGACAGCCATCGGCCCTGCCCTGGCCAGCTGTGTACTCCCAGCACTGATAATGGCTGCTGTAAGGGACCAAATTGAATCACTTGCCTTCCAGGAACTCCTGGCAGAAAAAAATGAAGCAATGAAAGCAAAGTACACTGATTGATTCCTGGTGAGACTCCTGGACACAACCACAGGTCTACCAGACCACATCTACCATCGCATCTGACTCAGGGACCCTTCCAAGGTCACCAGTGGCCAGGGATATGCCGCCCCAAAGGAATATCAAGAGGCTTGGAAGAGGCTCCTTGATAAACATCTGGCAGGGGGCATAATGCGACTGTCAGCATTGGAATATGCCTCTCCTGCCTTTTGTGTCCTGAAGAGCCAAGGTGGGATACCCAACTTAATTGTCAACCCCCATTGGGTAAATGAATACCAGACACTCAACAGCAACACCGTCCAGGACAATTTCCCCTTACCCTGCATCAATGATATCCTTGCCGACTGTGGAAAAGGGAAGATATTTGAGAAGATGGATATGACCAACTCTTTCTTTCAGATGCGAGTCCACCTCACATCCATCCGAACACCCTGGGGCCTCTATGAATGGACAGTCATGCCTCAATCTGGGTGCAATGCACCAGCAACACATCAGCATCAAATGACCGATGCCCTCTGGGAACACATTGGCAAGATCTGCCATGTGTATCTAGACAATATCATCATCTGGTCACAAACCCTTGAGGAACATGAATGGAACTGCAAAACCATGCTTAAGGCTCTCCGCACCTCCAGTATCTACTGCAATGCAAAGAAATCCAACCTGTTTGCCACTGAACTATTATTCCTCAGCCACATTGTCTCAGCTGCCAGGATCAAACCAGACCCTCTCAAGACTGACCGGATCATGGAGTGGCCACAGCCCACTACTGCCACTAATGTCTGGGGATTCCTTGGTATATCACCACCTTCCTGCCTGCCCTTGCCAAATACACAAGCATTTTGACCCCACTCACAAATAAAGAATGTGACAAGAAGTTCCTGGACTGGACCAACACACACCAGACGGCATTCAAAGAGATTAAACAACTGGTCCTCTCTGGCAATTGCCTCACTGTCATTGATTGTGAGGACACTGATTCCTCCATCTATGTGATCACTGATGCCAGTGACTGCTGAACAGGAGCTGTCCTGAGTTTTGGCAAGACATGGGAAATGGCTTGGCTGGTGGCATATGATTCCTGCCAGCTCAATGCAGCTGAAAAGAACTACCCCACACACAAGAAGGAACTCCTTGCCATTGTCATTTCCATTCCATTTCTACTATCTAGGATTCCTGGTTCATTCCTAGCATTCCTAGGAATCCTAGGAATGAACCAGGACTTGGGGGGGGGGGGGGGGGGAGTAATGTTGGGAGTGAATTCTGGTAGCTCAGAGGAGACTTTAGGGTGAGGTGGGGTGTCTCAGAGGCCAGGCTATTATTGTCTTAGGTAGACCTATACATGTAGTATATATACTACGGAATGTTAAAGTCTCGGGAATTAATATTATTCCCTGTGGCTGTGTTGGATTCTACCAGTGGCAGATCCTAACCCTAGAATGGGTCTTTGGCCTTGGCTTGCCTATATCCCAACACTGATCACTTAGTGTTCAGAGAGGACCCATTGATTTTTGGGGTTGTAGATCTACCCAAATATTTACAGACTTTATGGGGATTGTTATTGCCATTGGCTCATTTTTTTTTTCCAAACTGACCAGGAAAAAATGAGTTAATGGCAATAACAATCCCCATAAATTCCAAAGATATTTGAGTAGATCAACAACCCCAAAATCAATGAGTCCTCTTTGAACACTAAGTGATCAGAGCACATGGTGTCTAGGTATTTCCAAAATACAAAAAAGACCCAAGCTGGTCAAGGTAACACTACATACAAGTAATTTCACTAGCCTAGTGAGTTTGATTTCTTTGTCTCTTGGGCAATGCAACAACCTGCCAGTTTTGTATTGGCATTCTGGGGATTTTCCTGTTCTTTCCACTGCTTATGTCCAAGTAACAGACTGCAATATGATAGTGCCCGAATATCTTAGTCGCGACTGTTGTTGGACATTTGGCAACAGCCTCTGAACATCTCATCTCCAAAAGTTCGATTGAATACTCATCTCCTCCGAGTCATCGATGTCGTGTTCTGGGCTAGCCCCAAACGTGGCAATCCTTTTTCGTTCCTATCTGATGCCCTCTCTCTTCTGTTCTCTCTTTATTCCTGCCGCTTCGGCGCTTGCTTTGGAAGTTCTCCAGGCAACGCTTGTCTCTGCTCGCGTCCTTGGCCCTCTATCGTCACTGCTTGTCAAAACCTTACTGTGAAATGAATCTATTCTTGTCAGTCAGTGTCTGTGGAACCTTTCATGGAATGGTTTCTCGCATCCCGACCCGCAGGCGGCTATCAGTTAGTTCTCCATAAGATACCTGTGCGATACCATGCATCAACGACCTTTTCTTAGCAGGGTTTGCGGCCTCATCGAGGGGAATGCCCTGTTGTTTAAGTGGGCAGGGGATCTGCACTCCCATGTGGGAAGAATATCCCCTGTCCGTTGTCTGCTGTGGTCGCATGCTGTCGTGATCTGTTGTTTCTTGTGCCACTGGGATCTTTTCAGCGGTAGGACGATCCCGTTTGCTGTATCACACCTGCTCACTCACCCTCCCAGTTCTGCTTCCTCCTTTCTAGTCTGCTTCCCTTTGTGCCGCCTCCGACACCTCTCCACGCTCGTGCTCTATGCCCTCAAATGACTCACTTCCCATTGATGTCAGCCCGTACTTTCCACGCGTTCACCAATCCGGAAGAAGAAGTTTACGAACGTTGAGTTCCACCACACCCACAAGGCTGCGTCGAGGCCGCTAATCATCAAGAAGATCAACGCCAAAGTTGTGATCGTCAAAATGATGATCAAAACTTTGTTCATCGGCGGCTGGACACCCGGCGTTGGGATGACGAGTACATCTACGCTGAACCGCCTCGTCATCAGCATAACCACCTGCAGCAAGCAAAGGAAATCGCAATATCTGAACGCCAAGAGTCGAAATGGATGGCAATGATGAGGAATCCGAGTCACCTCTACCACAAACTTATATCCTGTTTAAATGCTCGAGGAAAGCTTCATGAGGGTGCGTTATCCATTTTCCTCTTGTCATTCCGAGTCATTAATTCTTTCACAGCTGTAGATCTGATTCCATCTGCTCATGCTCGTTTTCACTCAGGCCCAGTATCCCCTTCTGCTTCTCTCCGCTCATTCTTCTTATTGTACCCTGTCTTTCTTGTGTCTCGGCGCATTGATTACTTCTTATTGTTGTACTAAGCATATGCTTTAGTGTAATAAATTTGTTAAATGCAAGTCTTCGTCAGTATTGTATGAGTAATATCCATATCGGCTTGCACATCCTCCCAGGTGATACGTTTCTGATGGTCAGTTGTATGGCAACCATCATCTCAACTTTAACTAAGCCAAGTCTGCTCACGCTTTTCCTGCCAAACATCATCAAAACAACGCGTCCGCGTCCACAACCACAACCACAACGTAGCGTTCTGGGCTTGCCCCAACCACTACAAACCTCTTAATGCTGTAGCGTTCTGGGCTTGCCCCAACCGCTACAAACCTCTTAATGTGTTTCTTCACTCTGGAATTGTTTATCTTCGCTTCATTTGACACTCAGTGTTTGCTTTGGAATCTCTCCAGGCGTCACTCCCTCCTCGTTCGTCTCCTGGACCCTTGGATAGCAAGTTTGATTCTGCAGTGGAGTTAGCTTGTTGGATCCATTCATTCTTCAATATTATTCCCCTGTACATCGACTTGCAGAGGATGGCGCATGGAGGTAGACTGCTGTATATTGGCTGTCAGGCTTTCTGGACTACGCTGGCACAATACCATGCACTTGTGACCCCAGCAGGGTTTGCAACCTCATAGAGGGGAATGCCCTCGCTGTTGAAGTAGACCGGGATTTGCAATCCTATGTGGGATGAATGTCCCGGTCTGATGTCCGCTGTGGCCGTGACTGCTCTAGACTTCCTGTTATGTTGATCGACGACACGTCAAGCACCACCTATGCTTACTCTTGGAGATCCATTTCTGGTTATGAAGAGTTTGATGCAGAGATGAGGCACAAACCACATCCTCCTCCTCATTCGCTACTGGTGAGAACTTCAACCAGAATACTGCCAATGAAGCATGCTTCGGTATCACCAAAGCTTGGTTGCGTTATGTTTTCACCTGAACAAGTACAGTATGTGGCTCCCTTGTCAGGTTAACCAAAAAGCTCATATGCAGTCTAGAACACTTGCCGATCAATCATTGATAATAGGCCTCTCTATAACATTTGGAAGATGTGATAAAAGTTTCTTAGTGACCGTAAAGACTACTGCTGCTGCTACTGCTACTACAAATGCTGTACGAGCCCATATTCTGCCGCTTTGAACAGGAACACCTCGAGACCCTTCCAATACTCTCCCTGGTTTGCGAGGTCGGTGTTCAGCCACTGGGCCCATTCTTCCAATGTCATGGTGGTGGGATCATCTGATGTTGTGAAGGTGAAGTGCGGGAGGAGCTCCTCCATGGCTTGGCGGTCAAAGTATAACGCATACACCGAGGCTGGGATGATGTTGCCCCAAGGGCACTTCCCCAATGTACCAGGGCCCGCATTTTTGTCTTTCAGTTTGTGGCGGGCTGACTCACCTCGCCACTGGACATGGCACCCCGGCTCCAGACCGTCGCCCTTCAGATTCTGCGGCATTGCACAAGTCCAGCAGTACCGATACCGGGGTTGGAGTTGGATGTTCTTGCGAAAGGAGAAGAACTTCGACAAACTGGGATGTTGCCCAGGTCCCAACAGTTCGTCGAATGGGCAGTCGAAGAAAGGACGGTGTTCAGTGTCCGAAAGCTCCTTATAGCCGATCTCATGGCTTCTCACCCTTTTCCCAGTCAAGATGAAGCAGACCGGGCAGTGGTTGATCAACGCAGGCATGAAGCTGTCCAGGAGTTCTGACTTGCGCCTCTTCTCCAAATCGGAGGCTGAGTTGGCGGTGGCGGCCTGAGTAATAGCATTGCCCACTATGCTGCTTCCGCATCCCCCCTGGGTGAAGTTAGAGGCAGGAGTGCTGGGCGTCAAGGAATACCTCTCTGATGACAGTGAGCTGGCCAAATCATCTCTGCCTTGCCGAGCCACGGCCGCTGAACGGCACCCTCTTGATGATACTGAGCCCAAAAGACCTTGTCTTGGCGCACTTCCTTGTGGAGTCAAGGGACCCCTGTGTGGGTAGGAGGCTGAGGCGGGGCTGGAGCATGCACCCCTCGATCTGCTCTGTTCCAATCTGGGTCTCTTTAGCTCACGCGCCTCTATCCTGTCTAGCTCTGCATAGAAGGCCGGATCGCAGCTAGGGTCCCTATCCCAGGCCTCTGAAAAAGTTGAGAGGTTGCCAGCTGGCCGCTTGCAGTTGCCCTCCTGCTGAGGTTGGCCTGCTTCTCTGCAAACAACCTGTGTAGCGAGTAGCTGGTAGTCATCCGTCGGCAAGCAGTTGTCGCATTTATAATGGCCCTCTATTCTCCTGCAGTTGGTTTGGACACCGTCGAAGTAGCTGGAGATAATGCCGACGCGGCATCCCCGTGTGCTGGTGAAGTTCCCCCATGCTGCCCCTCCTTCTATATCATCAGGGCGGTTCTTAAGGTAGAATCCACCTCAGGGGTCGAGAACAGTGAAAATGTCACATCTCAATCCTGAACGGCCTCCTCTTCCAGCGCCTTGATAGTAGCTTATCAGGCCATAGGCTCCCAGGTGAAACACAACAAATCGAACTGAAGGGTGATCAATCCCTTGAATGAGGGCTGGAGTGGCGACGATTACATTTGACTGTCCTTTTACCCAAAGGGAGTGGTTACGATCCTTGACTTTCGTGCCTGTGCCTGCATGCTTCCCCTTGCCCCTGTCCATGTCCTCTTGCTCCGGAAGGGAAGAATGGTATTGGGGGCAGCCTATGGTTTTGCTGAGAAGGTCTGCGTCTGGCACCTGCATGACGAAAACAATCATCCGCTGCTCAGGCTCAAGGAGGCTTCGGAGCGTCCGAGCAAGTTCGGCAGTTACATCCACTGTGGACCTGCTGATTGGTAGTGAATCTGGTATGCTGAGAACATGGTGGGCCAGTTCAGGGCGGAAGGTGTTCTGACGAATAGTGATGTAGGAGGATGGGGTGCCTGCCAGGTTTACCTTCCTTGCAAAGACGTCGATCAAGCTGACTGGAATGGTGGCGGAATCAAACACCTTTTGGACAGGGAGCTTTGAGATGAAATTGAGCATCCGCTGGTACTTTTCATCTCGGTCTGTATGGGCACCAAAGTACTCTTGGCATTCATCGAGCACCAGGGTACCTACCCTCTGCCACGTTTGAGATCGTGTTAGCCTGTGAAAAAAGACATGTCAGTTTACGCTCCAGCCTATGGTTTATCAGTTTGCTTACGTGCGGAAGGCAACAGAGTCCATGCTCTCGACAGCCATGAACAGGAGGCTTGCCTCTTTTGGGATGTTAGCTCCACATGCTGCATTCCATCTGATCGTGTTTATCCCATGGTCCTGAGCCCTCTGTAGATGCTGGCTCAGCAGTCGCTCAAAGGGAACCACGACAATGGTAATGACCTCTGGCAATATCAGTCCAGCAACCAGCCAGGCTGTAGACTTTCCAGTGCCTGTTGGAAGAACTGCAATGACATTGTAATCCTTATGTATTACCGCTTCGCACAGATCCAACTGAGCTTGAGACTTAGGGCAAGCGTCTGGGCCATACAATGTGCGGAATGCTTCCAAGATCTTTTCCCTAACGCCTTCTCTCGTGTTTCTGCTGGTTGAAGGCAATGGAGTTGCAGGGGATGATGTTTCTGCGATGAATGCTTCTGAGTCCAACATCTCCCAGTCTATGTCCTCTGCAGTACTCAACTGGGATCCTCTGAAGAGCCTGTGGTGGAAATTGTCCTTGGGCTTGGGCAGGCCAGCGGCAGCGGCAGCCATGGTTTGCCGGAAATATGAATCTGGCGCAATGGAGGAGGATGGGGTTGATGAGAAGGAAGAAATGGACGATGATTGGACAGGAGTCAAATGGGAGTTGGGCTGTGATGGTCGTTGCCTTTGCACTAGCGGTGGAGCCAAATCCAAAGCAGGGGGATCAGAAGCTGGAACAGGAGATGAGAGAATAGCTTGCTGGGCATGTGATGACTGCACCAGGGATTGGGCCGGCACCGTCAAAGGGTTTCTCACCCCCATACTGATGGGCACCCCAAGTGGCGGGTCAGAATCAGAGACTTGGGTTGTTGATGAAGGCAGGTGCACCTCTCTGTCCCCAAACGGTGTCACAGTGATTCGGGCTGGAAAAGTGGAGTTGAGGCGGTGCATGGCATCCATTGAAGCAGATGGCTCTGCAGTGGTAGAGCTCTGGGAAGCACCTGCTACCGCTTGTAGTGTTGCCTGGACTTCTGCCCGTATCACCCCACGGAGCTCACTGACCAGCGCCTGTGCCACAGACTGTTTCAGCTCACCAACTAGAGCTTGTAAGGCGTTTTGAACTGTGTCGGTGACTGTTGCAGAGAGGTGCTCCTCTGTTAGTGCTCCACGGAGGCGAAGAGCCACAGGTGGGGGCAAGCTGCCAAATCCTAAGACGGCCTGGTACTGAGTGTCAACCCAGCACTGCTCATAAAGCTCGTCGGAAGTTGCAAAGTCAAACATATCGTGGTCTCGGCTATAGTGGTTCTTAGTGATGCTAGAAGAGTGGCCCATGCCTTTGTCTGAGCGCCTCTGGGCTACCAGGAAGCGCTCATCAACAAACTCCCTGGTGATTGTG
The DNA here is from genome assembly GCA_964034925.1 of Tricholoma hemisulphureum. NCBI lineage: Eukaryota > Fungi > Basidiomycota > Agaricomycetes > Agaricales > Tricholomataceae > Tricholoma > Tricholoma hemisulphureum. The sequence goes on from OZ035931.1 coordinate 367,584, forward strand.
GCCGACAGCTGGCGACACCTGTTCAACTGGATATCGGCACCACAAGTCCTCCTAAAGAAGGCACCCAACAGTTCTGAATTGTCTTTGGGGCTAAGGCGGCGGCCTCGTGAGGCATATAGATAAGTGTCATAAATGGCGGCAGTGGCATCTCCCCATACGACACGACTAAAAATTACTTCTATAGGGCGAACCACAGCAAGGTAGTGCACGAGAGGCTGACTGACATTTTCGGCGACCTGAGTGGGGAGGAATGAGTCTTGTCCTGTCAGGTTGGAGGTCTTTGTGTACAAGCTACTGAAGAGCATCCTTTGATGCTGAATGTCCAGGTTCCGCCGACGTGAGCGGGTATTGCGGATTTTGGTGTCACCGAGTTCCGTGCTCCTCTTTGCGCACATGATCTCTTTGATGGGCATGACTGTCTGGAGGACTTGCCCTGAGAGAGAGAGGAAACGAAGAAGGGCTGATATATTCCACATCCATCTTCCACTGTTGTCCAGCATTCCAACTCTCCACTCTGGGCTCTCCACCAGTCGTTTCAGGAGGGGAAGATGTGCATTTGAGAAACGTGGGTCGCTGAGGAAGGAGTACCCTGTTGCGTCCTCTCGGGGCCTATCTACTAGCGGTTGGGGACCTGCCAGCCAGAGTCTGGGATTTCTGTTTCGCCAGTAATATCAAGAAGGAGGCGTTTAAATGTAGCCACCTGGCCCTGAAGGCCCTCTCGGAGGTGGTCAAGCGCAACTTGTTCTCCATCGATAGACACGACATCCATGGTTGAATTCCATGCCACTCTAGGCGGTTGTGGTTGAGCGACAATAAGGCTAGCGGTGTAAGCGCTGAGCTCGCAAATTTGGCTAAAGGGCTTGAGGCTTTTTGGCTCAAGGAAGTCCTCGACAACAGCTGACACAGCGCTGTGAAGATGGGGATGTAATGTCAGCCAGCAGACTACGGTGTATCACAAACAAATAACATGCTTACTCGAGAATAGATTTGTGCTTTTGCTGTATCTCAAGTGCCTCAACCATGCAGAAGCTTCTTGCGCCGTACTTCAGATGACTGAGGAAGGGGGAGAGTCCATCAGGCTCCATCAACGATCCATCCTCACGCAAAGCAGCAGCAGCCAAGAACGCCATCAGATACGTTGAACGCCCAGTCGTTGGTCCATCCAGTACTGGCGCTTCCCAAAGCCTCCTCATCAAGTCATGAAGGCATTTCCACCCAGGATGACCCTGTACCAGGGTCTCGAGGAGGTGCTTGGCATCTTCCCTCCCAGCAGGAGTTATGGGGAGTTCATATACAGGGTCCTTGTCCAACGCTCCACGAATGTAAGTTGTGATTGCCCGAGCTATGTCTCTTGAATATGTCGAGAGACTGATCTGTTGTCAGATCTTTCCAGTAGGTTCTTCGGCTGTCCCTATAACAAGAAACGGTGTTGCAATGATCAGACTAACTGCAAGGCAGGGGATGGAGAAAAGAGCAAGAGCACAACAAAATACTTTTTAAAAAGAAAAAGAAAAGAGAGGCTTACTCATCCGCACCTGGGACCAGCTTCCGTCGAACAACATGCCCGGCTTTCTGAGCAGCTTCTTGAGCGTGGGTGAGATATTGATGGCAAAGTCCTAAGATCTTGCCCAGTCCAGCTTCATTCCGAGCGGGAACTGTGGCAAGAGTGATGACACGTCGGCGACTCTCCCTGCTATCCACCACACTGCCTAGCATATCCCACCATTGAGTTACCCTATGGAACGGTGGGATTTCTCTCCCCTCCACAGGGACTTCCTGCTCCAGCTGTGGCAGTAATGGCAGGATGGAGCTGATTAGTACAGAAAACGGACTTTCAGATGAGTAGCCAGTAAGGGAAGGGTTAACGACAAAGTATTCTTTTCCGACACTGGAGAACAGTGTCTGCACCATGGCTTCCACTTCTCTCTCGTATCCCCCTGGTCCATGGACCTCTTGACGATGTCGTGATATAGTATCCTTGGCAAGCGCCGCATAGGAGCAAGACTCCACTCCACACATAAATCCATGGTGGACATGCACAAGTTCAACAGGAGGGCCGTGATTGGATGGCAATGGTCCATTGATTGCCTTTGTGACGAGGTTATAAGAAGGGACAAAGGCTTGGAAGGTCATCTTGTCATCAGCGGAAATATGAGAGAATGAATGAGCCTTGTGTAGGTGGCCAAGCATGTCTCGAGGGATGTGCGCTTCACCACACTGGATGCACAAAATCACTTGGAGGGCGGAGTGGATCCTGAGCCCCAGACCGTCCAAGAAGGGGTTGGAGACCAAATACGACACATTTCCTTCCAGCTGGATGCCTAGAAGACAGAGAAAGGCATGGGGTATAAAAATAAAAGAGAAAGGAGCATTTGGATGCTTACGTTTACATGAAGGTTTTGGAAAATGAACTTCATCACCAGAATGGGAGCCAGCAGCAGGAGGAGGAGGAGCGGTCATGCTACAGGCCAGAGGTGAGAAGGAGGAGGGAGCATGCGTATTTACAGTTACATGCCTAAGACCTTGAACTTTGAAAGTGCCATGGGAGGCGCTGTGGGCTTTTAGTTCTGTCTTATCAGCAAAAGTTGCATGGCAGAAGGAACACATCAGTGGGTTGGGAGGCATGACGGTTTGTTCGAAGGTTGGAGTGTGCAAGTATAAGAATAAAATGAAGAGGGGGGTTCCACTTGATGATGACTGAGCGCCAAACCCTGTAGTTACTATTTAACCATTTCAATTGATCATTTTTTTTTTCCCTTCATTTTTTTTTTCTTTTTCTGGAGTAGCGGGTAGCAGAGGAATGCGCATTACCTGATGGTGAGCAAAACAGGGACCTGAACGCAATAATGCAATTTCAAAAGATGGGCGGCACAGAAAAAGCTCCATTTGGGTTCTGAGCTCGGGTTCAATCGTCAGTTTGTTTTTTCTTCGTCTTTTGGGATGAGCAGAACCTGATTATAGCAGCTTCACTCACTTCTTTTTAGAGCGTAGTCGGTTTGTTTTTTCTTCTTCTTTTGGGATGAGCAGAACCTGATTATAGCAGCTTCACTCACTTCTTTTGGGATGAGCAGAACCTGATTATAGCAGCTTCACTCACTTCTTTTGGGATGAGTGGAACCTGATTATAGCGGCTTCACTCACTTCCTTTTAGAGCATAGTCAGTTTGTTTCTTCTTCTTTTGGGATGAACGGAACCTGATTATAGCGGCTTCACTCACTTCCTTTTAGAGCATAGTCGGTTTGTTTCTTCTTTTGGGATGAACGGAACCTGATTATAGCGGCTTCACCCACTTCCTTTTAGAGCATAGTCGGTTTGTTTCTTCTTCTTTTGGGATGAACGGAACCTGATTATAGCGGCTTCACTCACTTCCTTTTAGAGCATATCTCTGTCATATCTAATATACATTTCAAATGGATGTATATATACATGCACATGCATGCACGCATGCGCACACACGCACGGGGGGGGGGGGGGGGGGAGGAAAGAGGATGACGGACAGTAGTACAAACCTCTACGTTGAGGGTCTCTCCCATTTTGGATTCATAGAAATACCATCATTGACAGGGCCTTTCCGTTTATGGTTTGGCCATGGGAAAAATCTAGATTAGGAAATGAGGGTCAGAACAGTGAGGCCAGTCTTTACTGTTTTTGGTTTAGTTTTGGTTTAGGCAATAATCCAGGTTGGCAGGTCTTTGCCGTTTATGGTTAGACCATGAGAAAAAACCTGGATAAAGAAATTCTGGGGCCGATAGCGTCCCCGGGATTTCAAATGGATAGGGATACATGGTACAACTACGCATAAGGGACGGATGGAGGGCATAAGGGGGAAAGTGGGCCAGCAAAAAAATAAAACGTCAGGCCTGTTGGCCTTTTATACGTTCCCAGAATCCTTGGACGGTCCATGCGTTTGTGTGGTTATAATATCTTTTGTTCCCATCTTTTCCGTGACAGGCGCTCACATTGCCATCTTTCCATGACATAAATGATGCGCCTAGGCCGATCGCAGATGCAAAGATGCATGGCAGTCGATCATGACTGGCCCATCGCCAGGCCCCTCCTCTCACAGTGAGGGGTAGGTACGACATGCGAGCCTCCAGAACGGAACAGGGTGAGAAGGTGAGTGCCGTTTTGGACAGACGCTCGATTAGAAGCGGTCTAGACTGCAGCCCATGTCTTTCAGTGATGACCATAGTTTCCAACGAATCCCTTTAACATTTTAATATATTTATTTTATTTTTTACGATGGATGAGCCATAACTTGAGCAAAAGGTGAGGAAGGTCGGTGCTCTGAGCGCAAGGAGGGCGCACGGAAACCCACTGCATGGTTCCCTTATGAGCCTCAACGTCAGGGAACGTTGCATGAGCCTTTAACAGGGGAAGGGGGGAGCCGAGCACAGGATGGGCTCCGCGATCCGGATCAAAAAAAGATGGGCCTTGGGGTCAGTCGGGATGAAGGGAAGCATGTGGGAAGAAAAACCCGGATGGGGATGGAAAGTGCTTGCGCCCCCCAAGCGTCCGACTCAAATAGCTAGGCCCTGCAACAATGCTCATTCCACAATATTTGCACCATTGGTGCCAGCGCAAGCGTTCAATTGATAACTCCCTGCATTATGTTGTGCATCCAACCATTTATCACAGAACATCATGGGCAACATGTCAGAGTGCAATAATACCCCTGGACAGCATTACAAGTGATGGTGAACTCTGCAACACCAATGGAAAGTCCACAATATTCACAGTACTGACACAACTGTTCAGCCCAACTCTGCTGGTCATTGTGCATTATAGATGACACCAGGTATCTGTATTGACACCCCCTGGTAGCATGAGAAGTGCTGGTGGGTGTTGTTGCAGCAATGGTCACACCACAATATTTGTAATATTGCTTCTTACACAATTCCTTAATTGTGCATTACCTGCACAGTGTTGTCCACAAGTATATCAGTGACAGGACATCATAGACAACACATGCGAGTGTAATGGCACCCCCCAATGAGTGCTGGTGAGTCTTGCCACAAAGGTCGTTCCACAACACCTAAGGGCTAAATTCACTGCTTCTGTCCCACATGTGCCTATCCCCTACCCCTCCCCTGCCTGTCCCCTACCCCTCCCCTGCCTGTCCCCTACCCCTCCCTTGCCTGTCCCCTACCCCTCCCCTGCCTGTCCCCTACCCCTCCCCTGCCTGGCCCCTACCCCTCCCCTGCCTGTCCCCTAGCTGTAGGGTTTTCAAACCCTACTATCCTAAGTCACTCTGAACACTATATGATAACCCTGGCTTCTGTATTCCGGTTGACTGATTTTGGGAATGGTTTAATGTGTTGTTTTGCAGCTATACATGTCTCGCAATCTGGTTTCTCGGTGTCCAGATCAACATTAAAACCTTTTACCATTTTTCCATCAAATAATAATTGTAATCCAGTATATCCGATATGTCCAAACGTCGATGCCAAGTTTCCCAACTGGGTAAATTTTCATTTCCGATGAAAGTTTTATTATCGGTGGAGTTGCTGGAGGCGTTGTCTGAATTTTTAATAATCATTTTCATTTTATATAAATGATTGTCAATTCTGTTCCCATGTGCGATGGATTTACCATCCTTGGTGATAAGGGTTATTTCACCTTCTCCTCCAATATATTGTCCTCCAGCTATATCCCATCTCCCCAATGAAATTAAATTATTTTGTGTTCCGGGAACATGTAGAACATTTTGTAAATGAAGAATATATTTTTTTCCATTGCATGTTGAAATCAAATCAACAGTTCCTCGTCCTTTTATTTTTGCCTCCTTTCCACCCACACCTGTTACAGAAATATTTCCCATAGGTGTATAGGAAGTAAATGCCTCTCTTTGATGCGTTACATGTGAGGTTGTTGCCGAGTCGGCCAACCAATCATAATAGATCAGATGCTCATCAATAATGGCATCGTTATTACATGCATCAAAATTATAATATTCTTCGGTCATGTGATCCATCGATGTTTGGAGAGGTTGCTCATTCATTGAGAAAGTTATATGCTCTTCCATCATATTAGATGTGTCTCTGTGCTTCTTCTCCTTCACTTTCTCCTTTCTTTTTCCCCAACAATTCTTCGCTTGGTGTCCGAATTTCCCACAATTACAGCATTTGTTCCCCTCAAATTTCCGGCATTTACTCGTCCAATGTCCGGCACGCTTACAGTGATCGCAATATGTTTTTATGGTGGATTTCCTTTCAGTGATATGATTTTCAAGGGATTTACTGGGACCGGTAGCTTTCTGGGTTCTCACCAGATTTATGCTTCCACCGGTTCTGTTAATTCCCGTTTCTGTTCATCCAAAGTTTATATTCCTCCCGTAATAATCCAATAAATGTGTCCGATGACAAGCAGCGCTTCCATGTTGTTAGGATCATTAGTGTTGCCATTATATGGTTCCACATATGTTTGCCAGGACGATGGTAGGGATGCCGAAATTATAGATTTGAATCGGGTGTCGGAGATATGAAATTCCGTATTACGAAATTTATTGATGGGGTCATGATATGATTTCAGGGTGTCCATATGTTTTAGGAGATCGTCGGTAACATAGGCCTTCGTCTCGTATAATAGGCACTGTATGTGATTTACAGTTTGATGCGCCTTATTTTCGTGAGTTACAGATAGTGCAGAATACATTGCTTCTGCCGTAGTTTTTGATCCAACATGATTTGTTGGGATACAAGCCTAGAACAGTCTAGGGTCAAGTCTACCAGTGGTAGTAAGGAATACAGCCACAGCCTCCTATCATCTCTATGGGGACAGACAGGCCAAAGGAGCCCAGGCTATCTCCTATGCTATCCAGGGATCCCCTTATAATATACAATGATAGACAAATCTATCTGGGGAATTATATAGGGGACTGTGAGGTCACTATGATATCATTGTAGTGAAGCTCCTATGGACATTATACTATACCTCCTATATGCATTGTAGTATATATATGCTACATATTACAGCAGCAGAATAGACAATCCCCCTTGCTCTTGTCATCATCCTTCCTCTGTGTGATCTTCCACTCACTCTCAGTGACCTGATCCCAACATGATTCATTTGTGAAGAGGTTACATTATGTATGATAACTTGCTGTGCCCAGGTGTCGTTCTTGTCCCAGTTACGTGCCCCCTCGGCATCTTTGGATTCTCTTGGGCGTTTTACGGCCCCATTAATATATCCAGTGATGTCACAATTAATAAATACCCTTTTCATCCTTTCTCTCCACTCATGCCAATTTTCATCAGTGAGATGATCCCAATCGGAGAGCTTGTTCACATTAGAATATTCCTTGGTACGGGTAAGGAGGATTGTGGGATTTTTCCTTTTAGGGGTCTTTTTTGTGTTGGGCACCTTGGGTGCTGCTTCCCCTACTGGCGCATTTCAGGAGGCAGATGGTGATGGCCCAAATAATTCCATATGGTCAGCTAAGTCCTGATCATACTCCTGGACGTATTCCTGGGGATTTTCGTCATCACTATCAGGGACAAATTCTTCGTTGTTGTATAGTGCTTCAGACATGTTGTAATATGTTGTAGGTTATTTTATAAAAGAGCCAGGGCCCATAACCTGTTGGGAGGCAAGTCTGGAAGCTAACTGGAGGCCTTAGGACGAAGGGGGGTGTTCCTCTGGGTGTCTCAGAGGTCAAGAAGAATTGTCTAAGACTAGACTATACATGTAGTATATATACTACAGAATGTTTAAGTCTCAGTAATTAATATTAATATTATTACTGTCTTGGATACAGCCTTAGGCTTGCTATCAGGATATTATCCCAATAGTCTGTCTATCTAAGCTATCTACTGCAGTAATGTTCGTTTCCATATCAGAGTCCATTTCCTGTACTGTAAGTCTTTCAAACTTGTTCTTGGAAGCGAGCAAGGGGGGTCTCACTGACTGTCTTCAGGAAAATCCTTCTTGGCCACTGTTTTGGCCTCCTCTGGGAGTTTTCGGTCCCAGTAACCTCTGAGGTCCTTGTAATTCATGGCCCAGATATTCAGGTGGGATTTTCAGTCATGGGCCATATGCCCTGGCTTGTGGCACTTGTAACAGATAAGTGGTGTTGGTAGTGTTACCAATCGGTGATGCCATCGGTCAGTGTGTGCAGCAGTGTGCATCGGCAGTGGTGTGCTTGTCGTGTTGGTAGTGGTACCGATCAGGAGTGCCATTGGTAGTGGTACTGATCAGCAGTGTCATCAGTAGTGTTGCCCATCAGTATGTGTGCAAGTGCACTGGTTGGTGTGTGTAGCAATGTGCATCGGCAGTGGTGTGCACCTGGTGTGGGCCGTCAGTGTGGTATTGTCTGTAGTGAGTCTGGGGCCAGGCATACATTAAGTATGAGAATATATTCTAAAACTATATGCAGTATGTACGGATTAGACTGTGATATATGCAAGTAATAAGTAGTACTAAGGTTCAGTTCAATTTTACTTTCTTGAGATCAGTCATCAGGGATTCTGGCAGCACCCAATGACCTCTATATTTACAGGCAGCCCCTGCAGCCTGCTTACCATCCAAACCACAATAGTATGCATCCATAAACTTGTGGGAACATGTGGCATATCTGTCGTGCTTGTGTCAATTTGTTGTGCTGATCAGATTTGGATGTGAGGTTACCATCACATTGTCTCCATTGAGACGGATTCCAGTGCTGACAGAAGATTGGTTTCTCTTGGTGATGGTGGATATTGATGATACACACATTTGGCATTAGCACAGTCACATGCTGAAAGTGACATGACAAGCATCCATGAGAGTGCCAAGCACAGGGCCAACCTTGCCACATTATGCAAGCCACTGATTTGTCTCATAAGATTGGTCTCAGTTACAAACAGAGAGGTGGTGATAAGTTAATGGCAGACAGCAGTTTCGAACTTGCAAAGGTTCTCATCAGAGGGCTTACATCCGCTGCCCTTACTGCTAGACTATCCTGTTGCCTTAGGAATCACTACTTTCTAACCTAACCAATGGGAGTAAATGGTGCACATGACTGGCCTATAGCTACAGTCAGAGGATGCCACTGATGACCCATCAGCAGGAAGGTTGCCAGGTTGGGTAGGCTGAATCAGGGTGATGGAACATCATCACAGGCCTTTAGCACACATTGCCTGATTCGGTTGGACAGGCAGTTGGCTGTTTCCTGGCCAATGCCTGATTTCCTCATGATCTGTAGTGGCTGACAAACATGGATGGCCCCAACATTGTTCAATAAAATTCAACTCACATGTACAGCAAGTATATGTGATTTTGCATACATACTTACATTTTCTTTGTCAGAGTCCTTATATAACTTTTTGGCTTTCTTTTTACCTGCCCAACCTCCAAAGTTGATAATCTGGGCATGCTTGCATTTAGTTTGGCCAGCCATAATTGCACTTACTTTGACACAACGTGCTGTGTTATTTTTGAATCATGTGTCCAACACATTAATTCCTAAGAATGCTAACAATCACAACATGCAAGCTTATTGCAATGCAAAATAAAAATTCTGCTTGCACAAAAATTTTTAAATTTGCTAAATGGAACTTTTGGTGCAAGCATATTTTTGTCAACATGCCTCCACCTTGCGGCATCTTCAGTTTCTTAGGTTTTGTCATGATTCATCATGCTTGGTCATGTGACATAAGATGGGGATGGGTTTCGTCTACCTTAGATCAAGAGAAATAACATAATTTGACTACATCTGACTCATTATCAGTTGTGGAATGAGACAATTTTCATGTTGTTGTAAAGTTGGAACCATTTAGATCTGGTTAGATAGAGTACAGTCAAGTGACAATGAAACTCAAAGAAAACAATCAAATATTTAGACATGCAATTCACCCAAATTTTAAGCTCATTTTTTCCCAATCACGCTCAAGATGATTCAATTTATTAGATTTGGATAGTATTAGAAATAACGGCATAAAATCCATAAAATCACAGCTCTCATCTGACCGACATCTGTGCCTCGCAGGCAACCTAGAGGGGCATTGAGGAAGGTCCAAATTGCATAGTTCCAGCTTTCTGTGAATGGAAGTGTCAACATTCACATTAAGAGTAAATTCTGTGGCCCAATGTGTGCCTTTGTGACTTAAGTACTTACCACTTCAATCTCATGATCTTTCCAAAACTATAATATTTAATTTTTGAGTAAGCCAAAGAATGATGTAGAGCACCAGCAAACCTTCTTCTGTTCCGGTAAAAGATTGTTGTAGTATTGCTTGAACTCAGTTGTCGATCCTTGTGGGTTATGCTCTTTCCAGGCCAGGGCACAAAGATTTCTATGAAATGTCAGATGAGTAACGTTTGACCTCAGCATGATAGGCTCACTAGCTTACCTGGCAGTGATTGATTGGGGATTAGGTCGCATTACCCCGGCTTTCTTCAGCGCTGACATGGTGATCTTAGTATTTGCAAGGGTGGCAACAGGGGCATCACCAGGAACACCAGCAGGCATGTTGGCATATTCGGCAGGATGCCCAATGTCTGGATCTGCTGGACAGGGAGAACAGTCTGCCATTGCAGGAAGACCAACCATAGGGTGAGGATTTTGCATCTTGAAGTGCCACAGTAAGTAATATTATTAAGAGGAGGGGGATGGTCTACCAGCATGGGAGGGCCAACAAGAGGAAGAAAATTTTTCATCTTTACAAGTACCATAGTTAGCAATAATAGGTGAAAATCCAAGTCAAACTGACCCGCGACTGTGGGCGAGTGTCATTGGGTGTCGCGACTTTGGGGACCGCCGGCAGATCAAACATGGTTATGGGGGAACCAGTATCCACCACAAGATCGTCAACGTTCACCAAGGGCACGGAGTTGTTAAACTGAGGGTGTCAACAAATCTGGATACATTTACGATAACAGACTTACCCGAGAAACGTGGGGATCCATCTCCTGAATCGCGGCTGGTGCATCCTTAGTGACCTCCTTGATGCTCTTCTTCTTCCTAGGCTGAACTGAATGTATATGAGAGGGATCTGACACGTCGGCGGTGACTTTGGACCTCTTTGCAGTGGGCAGGGACTCTCTCGCGACGCGTTTTCCGGTTTCCGGTTTCTCGACGTTGTTGTTGTACCACGAGGGATAATTGAGCGTTGCGATGTAGTCAACTTTCCAGTTATCATCACAAAGTCGAAGTTCAGGGTATTTTCGGGTCATTTCGGTTCGATATTCAGCACCGACTCTAGCATCAACCTTCCCCCAAGATTTTGGAGCTTTTCCGATACTATTCAGTCCAGCCCAGAGCTCTCGAGCAAACCTGCGAATCGCGAGCCCTGTAACCGTCAACAATATTACCGTTTTCGTCCTCAACAAACCGCAGTCCCACGTTTTCACCTGGCGCCGCACGGGCTTTTCCAGAAGTACCAATCGTAGCAGGCTGAAAGCTCTCTGCAGCAGTCCATTGATGTCGATGCCAGTATTTCACGAAAAGGTAATCCTCTTGGTTGGCTACTGGAACGGTAGTGAGAAGCACCAGAGGGGATTCTGACTTCACCATAGAAAGTCCAAGGGAGTTCGTGTTCATCAATGGATTGGTATTGATGGGTGGGGCGTTGATTGACTGTACCAGCGCTGTATAGGCTTCCCTTTAACAAAAAAAATAATATGAGCTCGACAAATAAGGAAACAGGCATATCTATATTGTTGGTTACTGGAGGGTGTCAAGCTTGGCTTGAAGAATGCATTTTTCCTGTTCTAACTTGCTGTTAGCATGTAGAAGAAGTACATGGGATTCTTGGGAGCTCGTCGTGCTGAAGCGGGACAAAGAGCGGGAGGACGGAGGCTGAGAGATAAAGCGGTCGCTATACTGCAAATAGTTAGTGAGTGAGATACTAGAAGCCATGACAACGATTCAGGAAGTGGCTTACCTGCAGGGCGTCCCATGGGTGATGCGACAACCTCGAACTGTCTTCTGAAGATACATCACGAGATCCCTGTTCCGGCGGATACATGTCAGGAAAATATGTGGCCAAGGTTGGAGAAGCAGAATGTGTCGATTGCATCTGAGCAACAACATTGGACGCAAGATGGCCGTGGCCCGAGTGCAGCATGTTGCTGGTTAGCTGGTATCGGCTTCGTGGCAACTTCTCCTTGAAAGGGATTTGCAAACATATCAAAACACAATACATGCGTAGATACATCATATCGAGAAGATGTCCATGGGTACAATCACAACAACTATATGTAACAGGTTACCAGCATATCACATACATTCATACATATCATATATCACCAATGTCGATCAGCGCTCAGCCTTCTCTTTTAGCTGTTCCCTCAGGCGTCAAGCTTCAGCTTCATCGGCATCGGCACTATTGCCACCAACACCACCGTGGCTCGTGCTGGTTCGGTACGTGTGAACAGATCCACTGGAGGAGAAAGCATCGTAAGAGGATCCAACGCCGCGAGAGGATCCAGCAGCACCAGAGGATCCATCGCCGGGAGTGGACCACGCACCACCGCCACCGGGCTGAAGGGCACTATGACGTTTCTTAGCACCACGACGTTTCTTGTTGCTGTTATGAGCTGTGGTGATGCTGTTATCATGAATACCAAGAGACCGCTTTTGCCTGCCTGGCGAAGAGCTGGAGACAATGGGAAGAAAGACTGGAATAGGCGCTATGACATCATGAGGAGGCAACGAGTGTAAGGTCTCGTTGAAGATTTTGATGATGGTGTCGTGCCGAACATCCGTTTTATACGTCGTATCTGGATATATGGCATTGAACAGAAGCCTGATGCATGGCTTGAGATCCTCGAAGTACTCTGCAAAGTATGCCACAATGCGCCTCTCAAATGCCATGAAGGCCCCAGCCTTATCCAACCCCAATCTGAGGAGGCTAGGTCCCGCCAAGAACCAGCTGGCCATCGGAATGCTCTCGAATTTGCGCAACTCCGCAACTGGGCGGATAGAAGCCGGACCACTCAAGTTGGTGCAGAGATAGAGTAAAACAAGAAAGAGAGACTCGATGTCATGAGAAGGAGAGTGGTAGAGTTTTCCCGGAGCGGTCAGCAGCTCGATCGACATAAATGGTGCAGTCCCCTGCAAGATCAGTGAGAATACAAAATGTGCGAAGAAAAAATACATACCGTACGACGGCCAGGGGCCAAGGCACGAGCTCGGCTTAACCGTGCGGCATACTCAAAGTCAATCAACAAACCAGACCGGAGCTGATCAGTATTCCCATCTTGAGGCTCAGACAGAAGGATGTTGTTATAGCTGACGTCACGATGGACAATGTCTTTCTCCATGCAGAGAGTTTTAAGTGCTGAGACCCAAAGTTAAGAACGATGCAGCACAGAACGAGAACACGACGCACTGCATACAATGTCTCTGAAGGCCGAAATCAATTCCCGCTTGGAGCGAAAGCTTGCAATATGGTTGCCGATAGTTGAGCTGACCATTCTTCGGCGTAAGCGTGCCTTGTCCAGGTTGGTATAAATATGGCGCCGGATGACGCCAGTGGAAAGCACTGTCGAACCAACCATCACATCTTCTCCACAGAAGAAAACAGGAACACCCTGCACTCCTGCGATATGCTGCAGATGCATATATTCCGGCACAGTACGCGATTCCTCGACCCATGCATCCTTGAGGATATACTGCTCCTCACCGTATTCCACCTGCCAGACGCGTGTGGCACGGCCGACGAGCGACTGCGTTTCAAAGAGGATGTTCTTGACTATGAAAGTCTTCTCATCACAAATAATGCCCACAACGTGATCCTCAACATCAGTGAGCATAGTTGGATCATAGCCCACAGCTGGCTTGTCTGCAAAACAAAGGCCAACAATGACCCGCAGAAATGCGAGCATGTCGGGAATACGTTTGGCATTCGCTATGTTATATTTGATTGAGCGCAATTGTCCTTGACGATCGGTGATTGTGAGGCGAAAGTCGAAGTCGTTCCAAATGCTGATGATAGGAACAAAGGTGCGGTTGTGTTGGGCATTAAGCATGATATAGGTTTTGTCTGTGACCGTGCCGATAATCTTTTTGGTCTCGTATTCATGAGAAGTAACTTCGGCTACAGCACGGACACTGCGCCAGGTCACAGCACCGGATTGATCAGTGTCGAGAAGGGCGATATCGGGTTTGCGAATAATTGGGGATCCTTTAAGTGGAGTATTTCTGTACGCAGCAGTCCAGGATCTACGAATCGGCAGTTTAGTGATCTTGTGAATGGCGCTGCACATATTGTTTAAAAACGATGTATATGGCACATCTTTCCTCAAGACCGGAGGTGCCCACAACGTTCCGTCGCTGTTGCTGTTCAAACGATGGAGAAAATCTTCATCGACTTTAATCGGGAGAACAGAGTCCGGGAATACACCATACTCTGGGCTGATTAGCACGCTCAACTCATCTTCAAATGTGTCTTCACTACTATTGCCCACATCAAGACTGAGAATATGGCCCAGTTCAGTAATATCCTTTGGAGACTGGTCGTTTGGCAAGCGGACACTGGCTACGCGCTTGGCAATGGGTGTTGCAGGCCTCCGCTGATAGATAGCGTCTTCGGATTCGACATCTGCGGATGCAGATTGTGGATCAGCAGCGATGGATGTCGGGCATGATTGAATGGGATAGTGGTCTCTGGGTGGCTGGTTGAGAGCGCTAGGGTGTTGGGTGAGGTTCGACATGTGTGGCTGGAGAACAATGTATCGGACTGAACTCGAAACTTGGATGTGACCAAAAGAATCATATGACCTACATTAAAATAGTTAATCACATGATCTCAAAGATCTCGATCTGTAGCCCAAATTCAATAAGTTAGCTATGTTTTCTTATGGGATGCATCGATGAGGTTTAAAAATTCTAATATTCAAGCAAGGAACCATATACAGCATAGAACCATAGATATATATATTTATGCCCTTATGGTACACAGTACATCATTCAGGTGTTTAAATAGGAGGTTGGTGAATTCAACCAGTAGATTAACTCTTGGTCAGGCATAGCTGTCACTATTTTGCAAAACAATATTCTAATAAGAACAAATAACGTATGCAAACTACGGTCTAATTAGATGACATCTACTGTATGTAATCAGGTACCGGGTCAAACGTGGTACCAGGTCAAACACACTTTGTTCGATATCCATGCAATGTATCTCTGCAATTCCTTTTGCAGTATCAACCCATGGTTCGGCCCCACTGCCTGCCCAACTTTGGGCCTGCTGAACTATTTCCCAGACTTGGAGGGTCCCTGACAATGTGTGCAACACATCTTTTTTCGACATGCAAATTTTAGTGATGAGGGGTGTTAGTGGCGAAGACCAGGTCAATAGTCAATGGTATGTGTGCTAAATCCTAGCTATGGCATCTATGGTACTTATTCATGACAATTAGTAAGATTCTCTTTATTGAAACTGGCACAGGAAAATGCTGACCTGCTCAGCTGAGCAATTTCCCACTCATATCCCTCAATTTTCGACTGCTCCTCTTTCTACACCACAGCTACTAGAACTCGAGCTGCCACTATCAGTCTATCCCCCATATCCAATAAGCCCATTGAACCCCTCATAACCTGTCATTCTGTGGCTGTTCCACCATTGTCAGGCTCTGACCTGTTACCATGCTTTTCACACTTTTGGACTTGCTCCTGTACGAAAATTATTGTATATTTTATACCCAGTCCCTTCGCATATGTAGTACATAGAACACCTCTTTATATCATATTGTAGCGCTCAAAAAAATTCCGAGGGGACTGCTACGATTTTGACAACTCGAGGGCCAATTTGGTTCAGCGTGACCCACTACCCGGTGGAACATGGTAAGTTTGCAAAACCTTGCAATGATGTTGTTCTTTCCAAATATGGAAGAAACATTTGTTTTGCAAAAGCTACAAGAATATTTCCATATGTCAGAATGACTTCAATTATATTTTTAAGTGTCAAAACATTTATATTCGTGCCTCAAATCAAATCAATCCTACACAGGCTGACTAGCTGCCGCCACCAAACGAAATGCCGCTCGTCGGCAAACAATCAATGTGCTTAGTAATAATATCGCCACCGCGCACGAAGAGGGCCGACGATTCGATGACCCTCCCCTCCCTCTCTGCGCTCGGGGGGTCCCCCGAACCGGGTCATCTCAGGTCGGCATGCTAAAGCCTCGTTCATGCATTAATGACAAGCTGGGCCCCTTTGGGGTAGCTAACAGTACCAACTAACCATAACCGGCTAACCGGCTAACGACCCTAACCGAACCCTAACTGCTAACCTGATATGCCCCCCGGCAGTGGGGGAATTATTTCTCTATTTGGTGAATGTGAATAGTAGCTTGGAAAATCAGGCTTCTAATATGCAAAACAGTGTTCTAACTTAGACCCCAGTTTGCATACAGCCTGTGTTCTAGTAGATAGTCATTTTGCAAGATACTGCTAGCTACTGGTGTCTTGGTGTCCTGGAGTCATCAGGAAAACCCAAAGTTACTAAATCCTCCTTAACTGCATTTATATTCTCCTTATTTTCAAATTTAAGTAAAATAAGCAAAATTTCCTTAAATAAGAGAAGAGACCTATTGCTTTCTCCTTAAACTCTGCTTAATCCTTCTTATTCCTACTTAATGTAATTTTTGAGGCACCATTGTAGAAGGATGAGCAGAGGTGGGGGCAAATTTATCACATAGTACAGTTACAGTGTACTGTATGATACGGTCCAGCGAACAGCTACAATGTAGCGTATCATACGGGTTTGCTGAATGCCAGCGAACAATGTCTTAATAAGGAAGGACTACAGTGTAGCATATCATATGATGGCAGCAAATTTGCCAGGACAGGCATCTATGAACTGGGCCGACTATACATGGCCGGACTGTGTGCCGACCCTACATCGGCCATGCTGTGTGCCAAGTTCACATTGACCTGACTGTGTGCCAAACATTGAATGACCAAGATGACGATGGCCAGGGAATTAATTGCACAGAGTGAAATAGATAAATAGTGAGTGGGCCGGTGATATGCCAGTTATGCCGAGGGTACCCATGCCAGTCTCAGTGGCAGGACTCCATTGGACACAACCAATGTAATGGGCAAGTGCTGTTGGGAATGGAGTGGTGAACAGTGACAGGAAGAGTTAAGGACAAGGTTAGATTATGAAGTTAATCTCAAAGGCTTGTGAGTGAGGGAGTCTGCAACAGGGAGGAATGTTATTATCATCTCCTACATGATGTGCAATATTTATACTACACAGTTAGGAGGTATAGTGTAATGCACTCCTTTAATATATAAAGGAGGTATTCTGTAATAGACCCCTGTACCAGTTAATAATGGAATAGTTATGTCATATCCCCTATAACAGTGTCAATAATAGTGACATATGATATCATGGCTTGGCAAGTCCTAGACTTCCTGCAGGGTGTGTCATAGACACTCTATCCTTAGCTCTGTCTTGGATAGGCTATCATAGACATGGCTATATCTTGCCTATCCCATGATAGACATGCTGCAGGATGATTAATCCTGTAGCATGTGTTAACTGTGGATTCCCCTATATGTCTCTGCATGTGTTAACCTCTGTTAAACATGTGTTAATATGACTTAGCATATTCTGGCAATATTCCCTAGGCATGTTAACTGCCTTGGCTTGCCTGTATACTCTTGTATACATAATCCCAACAAGTGCCATGTCAAAGCTTTGAGAAAGTGCTGAAAATAGTAGTGCCATGGATGTGTGCTGGTGCATGTGGCCTGATGTCCATGAAAGTACAGAAGGTGCCGGTGCCTGCTACTTGGCTGAGGGGCCCAGTGATGGGAGCAGTGATGGGAGTCCCATGGACACAACCAGTGCCATGTTCAAGTGCAAGGTCAAAGGTTTCAGACACTGCCGACAATACTAAAAGTGCCAGTGTATGGACAGTGGCCGATGTCCATAAAAGTGCCAAATGTGCTGGTGCCCATCACATGGCCGAGGTGCCAGTCCCTGGCACAGTGCCGAGAGTCCCACGGAGGCAACCAGTGCCATGTCCATGTGCCATGTAAAAATATTCATGCAGTGCCAATACTGCTAGTGCCATAAATGTGCTGGTGCATGTACAGTGGCCGATGTCCATAAACATGCCAAATGTGCTGGTGCCCATCACATGGCCGAGGGTGCTGGTGCCTGGCATGGTGCCGAAAGGCCCATGGAGGCAACAATTGCCATGTCTAAGTGCATGGTCAAAGGGTTGAGACAGTGCCGACATGACTAAATGTGCCAGTGTATGTACAGTGGCCAATGTCCATAAACATGCCAAATGTGCTGGTGCCCATCACATGGCTGAGGGTGCTGGTGTGTGTCAGGGTCCTGAACAGCCCACGGAGGCAACCAGTGCCATGTCCATGTGCAATGCAAAAACATTCAAATAGTGCTAAAAATGCTAGTGCCATGAATGTGCCAGTGCATGTACAGTGGCTGATGTCTGTAAACATGCCAAATGTGCCAGTGCCCAACACTTGACCGAAGGTGCCGGTGCCTGGCATGGTGCCGAAAGGCCCACAGAGGCAACAATTGCCATGTCTAAGTGCACAGTCAAAGGTTTGAGAAAGTGCTGACATGACTAAATGTGCCAGTGTATGTTAGAGATTCATTATGCATGTAGTAATCCTTTGAGGCAGGGTTTCCATAAACCTGACAAATCCTGAGAGGCTTACTTAGTATATAGTAGAACATTGCAATAATCAAAAAGACCATTTGACTAAAATTTCCTCTGAGCATGCAGATATATTAATGTGGTAGATGCCAGCAAAAATGAGGTGCAGAGAAAACCAGAGAGATAACATTGTTTTATCCACTTGATCACTCAGATATATATTACAATTCCAAGGAAAGAAATGAACTAATTCTACTTACACCTTGATGGTTCTAAGTGAAGTAAAATAAGTCAACCCTTGATTTTGCTGATGGCCACGTAGATAAAGTATTGTATGTCATTGGAAGCCTCCTGTCATCAGAGGCTCACTGGGCATGGTCACACAGTTGACAGGATTATGCTGCATTCTCCAGAGCTGGGAGCACTACATCGGGGTGGGTTACAGGTTACTTACTCTACTAAAAATAAGTAAGGTTCAAACAAATGTTTGGTACTGGTCAGTATCTATAACTGGAAGACTAACAAAAGGAGTCTGGATTTGGCCTGTGTAAACATGAGTCTGAAAACAATCAGAATAAGTTGAAACAAGATATAATGAGTCCAAGGTGAGTCAGACTGGGTCTGCCAGGCTTACAGTCATTCACAAGGCTCGAGGCAGAGCTCGGAACTTGAAAGTGAAGCAACGGATTCGAACACAAGCCTGAGCCAGCTTTATGGCCTCTTGACACCACGAACTCCTATGAGTTGAAAAGAATGCATTGAAACCACATGAGAAAATTCCAAGGCAAATCATGATGGGTGTTCCCAAAAGGGTTACAACTCGGAGATGACTCGGATGAGGCCTCCGAGTTAATGAGGATGCCGCATCCTTTTTTCAATGTCTATATAGGTGATCAATATAAATCGATACAATTTACCACTGCTCTATCGATGATCTCGCTCAGCTCAAGTCCAGTTTTCAAGTGCAGGCTAGCAGCAGGTGCAGAAGGAACTCCGAAATCAGAGATGTCCAAGTCTGAGTTTCCACTGCTGGTGGCAGGTGCAACATCACGGTGGTGGGCATCCCCTGGGCCATCATCAACTTCCTGCCAGTGAAGGCGCACAAGTCCACAAAAGCCCCTGTTTCTTTCTGGGCTTGCTCTCTCTTGCATGTGCTGCCAAATGGTTCTGGTGGTCAGGTGAGATGTTCACATTGCTTCGAAATCTGCTTCTCCTTCAAGTGTCGACAGGCACTTAATCTAGGGTCTTCCTCGCAAGTTCTTTCCTGCAAAGACCTCCATTCATTCCAGGGTGTGACATTGTGCATCCCCCTCAACCACTTGCCCTAGTGACAAGTTGTTTCTCCTTCAAGGCACCTGAGCCCTTGCAAGTCTGAGGTGGTCCCAATCCTTCCCCCCACGATACCGAGTTGGCGCAGAACATGTTGTGGAGTGGCATGGTGCATGAAGTGTCCTGGTGTCCCCAAGAATTGATGTTACCATTAGAGAATCACAAGTTTCATAATTTATCTTTCCCCCATTCTGTTCAAGTGTGCTATCTTCAAAGTTCATTCCCTCTCACCCTGACCAAAAATGAGGCCCTTTCAATGATGTCCTTTATGATCCTTTTCATGTGTGGGAAGCTGCAGCAACAATACTAGAAAGGTTCATGGCACAACCACTTATTTACTGAATTATCGACATGTGGGAGATTTTATGCATGTGCTTTTTGTTTTTAGGATGAGCAGGACAACCTGTCGCCTCTGCCCTTTGATCTGGTCCTCTGCAATCACTACGTACTGTGACATGATTCCATGGTCTTTGCTGTTGAGCCAAATACCTTCAAATTTCAATTTGGATGTTCTATGCCAAACAAAATGTAATAGATTCTACTCTCTGGTAGGAGAAATGAAATTCAGGAAGCGAACGGCAAAGAAAGAGTGCACTGACAACCAATTTTGTGAGTATTTTTTATCACTTGGAGTAACATTGTTCTGACCATTTCTGAAGCTGTCGTTCTAAGGCAAACTTGCACCAGAAGGTGGGCAAAACGATAATGCAGTCTGAGCTGACACTTTATCAGTCAGGGTGTTGCCCAGGATGATGGTGAATATCTAGGTCTGAGTCTTGACCCTGTCCTTCTTGGCACCCAATTTTTATTTCCGTGCTCATCGACTTCAATCCCACTCAATAGCAATTCATTCAATACTAGGTGTCTGCTATATGCCAGTGTAGTGCCTCTGCAGCTTGATGGCTAACTTAAAGCCCTCATTAGTTGTGCTACAAGTCAATCAGCTGATTCTGAACTGGAGCTCCAGGTATGATCATTTCTCTACCACCCGGCTTTCGAGGATGTTGCTTTGCTTCTTAATGCCACAACCTAATTGTCTGGACACATTAAGTTGATACATTGAGTAGACAGATTCTCCAGCCTACCCCTTTCATCATATAGGTCCAGTCACCCGGTCATTTCTGCTACTGCCAAGGTTCTAAAAATCTCATTTGTTCTACTTTTCTCCCACAGTCTTTAGACCTTCTGGCCACCCCCCTCCCTTACCAAGGTTTTAAAGGAAGGTGTCACTTTTTGTTCATTGCCAATTGCACATTACAACCCTCATGTATAACAATCTCTTGAGCTCCAGTACTGAGGTTGACACCAGTTCTGTGGTGTCTTCAGTGATCTCTGATGTGACTACAGGCCTGCCTCCCATCCCTCTGCCTCCACCTCAGCCCTACTCAATCCCAGTTCCTGCTGCCGGTTTTTTCTTGCTTGTGCTCTACTTCTCTACACCATACAACCCACCTGCCCCTGCGGCTCCTCTTCCAGTATTCCCTAACATAGTGTACCCCAACCTGAAATCGCTGAAGGACCTACAAGTCATCTACCCTCTTGGCTACCACACTTTCATGTATGGGAAGGTGGCCCTTCTCTTGCTGTATCTTACTGAATGATCTGTGGTGCTCTTTCCAACAATGGCAGACGAAAAGGAAAAACTCAAGATGGATGTGCAGGAGGCATTTGGCACGGCCTGCAGCCACTATGAATCATTTGCCATAGGAAACAATCTTGAACGCTTAAACCTACGTGAGTTTAAGTTACCTAATATGTGCCATTATGTCTCATTTCACTGATTGCAGTCTATCGACCATGTAACACATCTATCCGAGTGCTAGTGAGTACATCTCTGATTACTTTGGGAAACTAAACCTGTTGATACATTACCAGCTTGAGGGTGAAATTTCAGCATTTCGGGCATGAGGGAAAAGCAAAGCCACCAAACAATTCTAGCTGGAGCTGTGTTTGAGTTGGGGGCAGACATGTGCTTTCCTCAGACTGAGGTTGACATGAAGCAAGTGATTAATGGATGGGTGCTAAACTCAAGATTTTGTCATTCAGGGCTGGTAATGGTGTGTATGCCTCTATGCTCAGTGAATGTTTTGGCAGTTGAAGAGCTTTGACAGGAGCATCCATACCTCCAACACACATTACTGGAGGATTTTGACAATTCAGCAATCTGGACCCTTGTCCATCTGCGTTTTGGGCCGAAAAGGTTAAGGTCTTAAAATAAGCAAATTATTAATAAGCACCACCAGAATTGAGCTGTTCCACAATTATAGTACTGTTAGACCAAATGGTACACATATGTATAATTTAATGACCTGAAAATTCAGCCATGATGGATCAGAACAGTTGGCAAAAGAGTGAGGGAAACCTACCCAAAGTATCAATGATTATAAAAGATGGTAGCAGTGGCAAATATCACAAGCTACACCAGAAAGGCAACTCTTGCCAATGGATACAAGTAGGCTTTTGCATGGGTAACCCGCGGGTACTTTTGGGCTTACCCGTACCCATACCCGCATCTACCCATACCCGCAACCCATGGGTCACGAGCCAAGGGTCACAGCGGGTACAGGTAGACCCGCTGTTTCCCGTCGCCCAACAGCTCCTGCATCTGGGAGACCCGCAACGGCGGGCTCCCTTGAGTGCAGGAGTTAAGGGGGTGGGCCATGTCGTCATAGGCCAGGGGAAAATGACGACGACGCCGAATCATCGTCGTCTGGCTGGCATAGGTACCCCGCGAGCAGCTGCTCGCGGCAGTGTCCTAGCAGGTGAGGTGGGCCAGGGAGCGGCAGCGGCGCCCCCTGCGCCCGGTGACATGGAAGAGGGCCCACCTTGTGAGCAGCTGCTCGTGAGCATGGGTGTCATCTCGTAGGCGGCTGGGTAGGGGATCCACCACCACGCAAGCAGTGGCTCGCAGGGGGAGAGCACAAACGGCGACGACACCAAGTCGTCGTCGAGGTAGGAAGTGGGCCGTGTTGTTGTGAAAGGCAGCAGGGGCCGGTGTAGGGGAAGGAAAAGACGACGATGACAGCAAGTTGTCGTCGGTCTAGGGTAGCGACCCACCCTGCTAGCAGTTGCTCGCAGCGGCGGCAGGTAGTTTATGCCCTAAAAAATACATATTGTTAGTGGGCTACACAAAGAAAAGAAAAAAAAACATACCTGGGCCCAAACGAAACCGTGCACTCGTTTGCCTCGTTTGCCTCGTTTGCCTCCTCGTCGCGCTATCCTCCCCTCCCCTGCACCCTCCCAGTGGCTCGCGGCGGTAGTAGGGGTGCCGATTGCTGTGACGTGGCGGCTGTGAGGCGACGCGGCGGTGTACGGCGGGTGTACGAACATGTGAGGAGGGTGGTGATGGTGATCCAAGTCCGAATTACATGTCTCGTGTTGACGTGTTGACGCGTAGTCGTTTACTTAAACAAACATGGCACAACACTCAACATATATAAGTGTCTTTGCTTCGTCGCCTCCCACCGGGCACTCTGCCCCCTGGTTCGTAGTTACCATAGATAGTAAAGTATTAAGTATTAACTTGTAGATGTACGGCTGTGTCCCACAATTAGTGTGGTGACACGGCTCATCTTGCAACTGCCAAAAATCCCGCACCTATGGTGGTGGGTTGGGCACGGGTCGCAGGTACCCTCTGTGTGACCCGTACCCGTACCCATGAGGACCCTTACCCGTAACCCGCACGGGTTGCCAAACCCGTGCAAAAGCCTAGATACAAGGCAGTAACATGTTGGGAAGGTCTGTAAGAGATCTGACTGCAGAATGTAAGTGTCAGAATTGTAGGTCAGTAAAATATGCAAAATAGGGAGGGAAACCGACCTGAAGTACCAATGATTATAAAGGGTGGTAGCAGTGGTAAATATCACAAACTATACCAGAAAGGCAGCTCTTGCCAATGGATACAAGGCAGTAATATGTTGGGAAAGTCTGTAAAAACTTTGACTGCAGAATGCAAGTGTCAGAATTATAGGCCAACAAAATAGGTGAAAGAGTGAAGGAAACTCACCCAAAGTACCAATGATTATAAAAGATGGTAGTGGTGGCAAATATCACAATATATACCAGAAAGGCAGCTCTTTTCAATGGCTACATGGAAGTGACATGTTGGGAAGGTCTGTAGGAAATTCGAGAGCAGAACGTAAGTGCCAGAATGATAGGCCTGCAAAAATAGCAAAAGGGTGGTCAACAGGCACCAGAAGCATCTATGGATGATACAAATCACAGCAGAGCACAATCAGGCAGCTCCCTGATAATTTGTTCTCATTCGTTTGCTGATGATAAGAAAAACAATTCATGTTTGGACTGGCAGGACCTCAACAATTATGACAAGTATTTACGATGCCCCAGCATTCTGTATCTGCTTCAGGGCTCTTTTCTCTTCCAATTTGGCTAGCACGCTCTGCTTTGTCACCCTGTGCTCACAGGTGACATAGCTTGGAAACACCTGGCTGTCAAGAATACGGGCATCAGCATTCAAAAATGAGGGGGGAAATCATAAATGCCTACCAATTCCACCAGTTCAGGAGGTCATCCACTTCACTCTTCTCCTCCGGATCATCCAAGAAGTCCAATACACTCTCATAAAACTGTGAAGAGTCTGTAGAAGTGTCAGACCTACAGAACGTTGATGAAGAAGACAGTGCAAAGCAAAGCTGGCCAAATGATAAGTGGTGGATTGATAAAGATTGATAAAGCCTTGACACTGGATGCACCTGTGTGGCTACATATGCCAACAAAGCAGTGGTGACTTGAGTCATACCATGGATATGCACATTGCCAGATCTCGTTGCCTTCACCTCCTTCTCTACCGAACTGGGTGAGGTAAAGACGTGCTTATATGCCTGTGCACAGCAGATCTTGGTGAGCAAAAAAAAAGGAAGAAAGATGCATGCTGATCCAGACAAGAAGCTGGCTTCTGAACAGGCCCTCCCAAGGTTCTCTGGGATCATACTCCTGATTCACGTAGACCAACATTGGCCATTGATCACCATGGACGGTTATTTTGCCACTGGAAAGTTTGGTGTGTACCCTAAACCAGTGAATCAATGGAGTCAATGATATGTACATAAAAACGTACTCTGCATCATTCCAGTCTAGACCAGCAGGGCAGAGAAGGGCGCGAGTAACAGGATGGTGGAACCCCTGGTTTGCCTTGTTGGTATCATCCGACCTTGTGCTAGATATGCCCTTTTGATTCTCCATTCGATAAGGTAAGGTTCATAAATCACTAGAAAAATAAACCTACTAAATCTGCTGCTGCCAGACTCTTCATCAGAGGCATCCATGATGCGCTCAATGAGATGGGGCACCATAGCCAACAGTTTCTGAAATATTCTGTACTCTTTTCAGGCCCTGCATTGCAGAAGGCTATGTTAGTGCATGGTTGGAGTGAATGGAAAGATTTGAGCTGACTCAGAAGTAAGCAACTCTTCAGCAACCTCTCTGTCCTCACCTATATGCAGTATACCATTTGTAAATAGTGCCTGGACATTGCACATGGCATGCACCGTTTTGCCGAAATGTCATCCATGATGGATTAAAGGATCGCCAGCATGCCTGAACCATAGCAGTCGGAGTGTTGTAAGTCTTGCATTGCAGTTGAAAATCGACTTACAGTTTTTTTTTTTGGTTTCCGAGCTTCAGGGCATTGGTTCGAGCATCAGTGCCCAGAGAAGGGGCATTTTCATTTGACATTGGGAGCACAGGGGGAGGCCAGCTAAGGGAAGGCACACACTTGGGTTGGGGTCCAGCTTTTGGCCGCCACACACTTTTTTAAAACGGGATGATGGAGAATGAGTCAAAATCAAAAATTAGTGCAGAATGTGGAGCTAGGTTGAGTCATTGTGGCACAGTCGGGGTCTTTTCGACTTACCATAAAGCATAAAAAATTCCAACCAGGCTGATCAGACTCGACCTCTAGTATTGAGTTGACCCCTGTACCTTTGTAAATAGTTACTCACTCACAGAATCTCCACCATGCCTGGGAATTCACAACCGCTGACTTCTGGATCCGTTTCCACCTATCAGCAGTCACTACTCCATCAGCTTGGACAGGAAACCCATTCTGTCCTGTCTTTGGATGTGAAAACACTGGAATTAACCACATGGTATTGGTACATGACCAGCATTGCAAAGAACACCAGTTTCTTGGTCCCTGCTGCCCATGCCCCTTATTGCAAAGGTTGAGTGAGGAGCCAGCTTTTACGGAGGCTGCGATATACATACCAGTATTTGGCCGGTTCAGTCAGTCTCCATTTTCACTGATGATAGAATGAAGGACTCATACTCCACCCAGTGCCCCCGGAAAGGATAGCTGCCATGGGCAATGTTCCAACAAAGGCTTTCCCATTCAGAGGTCAGCCCCCAAAGTTTCTCAAGAAGAGAAAGGTACTCAAAGGCAATGAAGAGGCTGGTACATGTTGCCCTCCCCCGGTCCTTCATGAATGGGAGAAGGAGGCCTTGAAGTTCCGGTGCCTTCTCCAAAGAACCTATGTGCAAGCCAGTAAGTGAAGAATATCCCCATGATAAACTTGAACATGAGCTGATCATAATGAATTGTGAAGATTTGATGGCTATGGAAGATCGCACTGAGGACAATCATCACAGCAAGCAAACGGACTGGCAAGCAAATGGACTGGCGCAAATTCGTTAAACTCGACTCTATGGACCAACTGGGTTTGAGGGAGGCCGAATTTTTTGGCCTCTTTATGAAGTGTGATGTGTGTGCGCTCATCACAATGCATCAAATGTTTACCTTCCACTACTGCAACCCACAGCGACAGGCGGTAGACGACTCAGAACTGACAGTGTCAGACTCAGAGTAAACAAACACGGTCACATAGATAACCTGTTGACAGTTTAGACTTGTCCATTTCAATATTTTTCACCTATGTACCTTGACAGATTTATAAATTAGCTACCAGAAATCTCTCTCCTACTAAAATGCATCTCAATCTTTCATTGGGTGCCACCCCATGGATACACACCAATTTCATGGGCACGAGTAAAGAAGGCTCTCGCCTGGAGGGGCCATCCAATGCGTTGAGAAGCGTATTATCAACACTACATGAAGCCAACACCTGCATATACAAAACACCATCAAAGGAAGTTGGCTCACCGACTCAAGGGGGATTAAACCATGATTGATCATTTTCACTGGGCAATCTACCCTCTGTATGAAGGTGCTCAGTAGCAAGTCCAGTGCAAACTCAAGCTCAAGCTGCTGCCAATGAATCGAACCATTAATAATAACCATGGCAGTCATTTTGATAAGTTCCTACTAGCTATAAGAATGGTAAAAGAGGTAAGAGGCAAGGACTTAAATATAATTGTAGGGCGCCACAGAACACATCCAAATGGCATGCTCAGTTAGCGGGAGGAAGATATCCAATCAAGGGATTTAGATCGAGCTAGTGATAGGATCAAAGGGCCAAATAAAAGTAATCCAAATGGAGGGCTGCAGGACCATGAGTCGTGGAGCACAAGCAGAGAACAGGAAGGATGACAGGGAGAACAAGTTGAAATTCAGCTTGCTGAGTGATGTCAATGACCCCAAGTCCCTGCCATTGCCAGTGAAAGCTCAAACTTTAAGGTGAACTTGAAGGATCCAAACTTCAGAAGATTGAGTGACAAAAAGTCAGACTCAACCAAGGCAGGTGACAGAAAGTCAGACCTGCAGGCCGCCAGGAGACAAAATTAAGGGCAGACAAAGGAGAGGAGCAGCAACAAGCCTGAGAGTCCAACTTGGAGTCAGTCTAAATTGAAGTTGTAAATTGAACTTGATTAGTAAATGTTTCAACTTATGACTCAATTTTAAGCTCCGATTGTAGTATTCAATTCAACTGAACTTTACTACTACATGTCATACCAGCAACTTGAAATCCTAGTACTAAGCACTGTGCTTCCCTTGCTCTCTTAGGTACTGGGATGGGATTTTTCAATGACACCCAGTACTTGAACAAAGCAATGTAATGTCATAGTTACATTAATACAATGACTCAGATAGGATAGATAATCATGATAGCAGAATTGTATGAATATATGCATTGAGAGGAAATGTAACAAGGCCAGACAACCAAAACACACAGTACACCAGCTTCAGAGCCTGGGGTCAACCGAGCGAACAGGCATGTGCAAGAAGGCAGACAAGACTTGGGATCAATAGCATGGCTGCAATCCTTACATTATGCAAGTCTGCTGCGTTTACGTCGATGAATAGCTGTCACATGTGCAGGTGAGCAAGCTACAAAGCACAGGGATCCTCAGAAATACCTGGACCATCCGATTCCAAATCACTCAGATCACTCAGATCACTCAAATCACTTTCTGAACTATCTGAGATGTCAGAGCCTAGATCCACACCCAGATTCCTGTACTGCTGCATGAAGTCCATGTCCACAACGGTTGCCCCGAGGGTCAAGATATCTTGGCCTACAAATGCATTATAAATCGGTGCAGTTCAACAAAATTAGAATACCTACATCTGGTGTATGCTACTCCTTGTTGAGCCTGAACTACATACCTCACTCCCATCCATTTGAAGCCATTGTTAAGTGATCCATGGAAATGTAGAAGTCAAGGAAAATACTTTGACACCAAGCTCTTGAGAACTTCTGCCGTGCACTCCTTCACTTCACCCTCAACTCCACTCTCCTCTGCTACTTTCTTGTAAGAAATCAGTGCACAAATCTGCTGGGACATTAGCTCCTTGAATATGATTTCATTATCCACATGTGTGTTCTTCGCAGGGTTGTGGAAGATGTATTGCGTATGCCACCATTTTCAAAGGTCTCTGGATAGGCCACAGGTGTGGATGGTGCACAACCGATCATGGTCACAATCGCGACCATGATGGTATTTCTTCTTGTATGCCAGTGGGTTGAGGAGATCCCCAAGTTCCATGACGACACATAACTTAGACGCAAGCTTGACGAGGGCACTGTGGATGTAAATGACCACCCTTTGAAGTAAAAGATGCGCATCGTGGCTATGTTCCGTATTTGTCACTTTTTGACTGGCCACGAACATATGATAAAGTCCGAAAATCGTGTCTTGAATTGTCGACATTGCATAGAAGTGACCACCATGACAAATTGCAGACTCCGGTGTCACAACAAAATGTGGCATATTTGGGCGCATCAGCCTGTAGCCAAATTATTAAAATACAAAAATTCTAACCAGACACCACTTACAATCGAGATCCAGGACAAAGAAGGACTGCTTCCAGGTCCCACTTCTCCAGGTTGGCACCACTAAGGTCGTATTTCTCAGTAAAAAGTGTTGCATCAGAGAAATGCATAGAGCCATTTTAGGGTTTTGTGATAATCCACCATTTCACACCAGTTTGCATGTCAATGTAAGTGCAGAAGCCGTTACAGTCAATGTGCCACAGATGGTGTGCACCTGAAGTTGCAGCAAGCCCCCATCAAGTACTTGCCATTGGAAACGAGATATTGTGGCTACACATCAGAAAATCAACGGTAGCATTGAACACTGCAAGATCCGATGCAAAACTCATGGGGGGATGAGGAGCAGACAGCATTGGGAAGTCCAGTGCATTGAGGATTCTACTTTTCTGGAGGTGGCAGGTCAGCACATCTTCCAGAGTGCCCTTGTGGTGTCGAGAATTAGAGTTAAAGGTGGTTTTCTTCCCAGTAATCTGTCACATATCAAGGATATCATAAGAACACCGACTGAAAGAGTATATTTCACATACCATGGATTGTCACTGGCTTGTATAAGTTGCCCAACATCTCCAAACCCATTTGGTCAAATGTGAGTGTAGGTTCAAACTGATCGTGTATAACAATATGCTTTCAGCCGAACAGTTCCTGTACATCCCAGACATTCTTGCTCTCAAATTCTTGCTTTGAGATGACACAGAACACAGACTCCTCTGGACATGTAATCCACAGTGGTTGAACTTAATCATGGTGCACTCATCCGTGAACTATGAGAGTGCCTAGTATCAGGGTAGTACCACACATGACTCTGTAGGCTTACATGGAATGACAGCCTGTACATCACTGGGTCATCCTTGCCAGGAGCCCATAGCTTTACCACTTTGCCTATGAATCGTTTCTGTGTAAAAAATCTGAGTTATTAGTTGTCGCACATATAATTGCTCGTGCCTTTGTAGTTATTAACAGGTCCGTTTTTTCAGGTTTTGCCTGTCAAGAAGTGTAATAAATTGTGTTGTTGTGAAGCGGCAAACTAACAATATCTTGCATAAAGTCGATCATATCAACCAGTCTGGTAGTGCCCCCAAATTCTATTTCTACAAAGTAATTGTGTTACGATTTCCCTTATCTCTTTTCTTTCTTCTTTCTTTACTCTGTTTCCTCTTTGATACTTAGCAGACACTGACTCGACGGGCAGTGCCCATTAGATACCTTTGTTTGTAGCGCAGCAACAAGCGCAGCCGCTTACTTTACAGTAGACATAGCCTTCCGTAGTATAACAGCTATATCGCTGCGCGCACAGCAAGTAGTACGTGTTCGCATACTATTAGACGATTAGCTAGATACCTGTAGCTATAAAAGTTGTAGTAGTTACGGTCAAGGCTCCTCAGTTTGACCTAGGCAATTATACCTTAACTGCTCACTTAACGAACTCGACCTAAGCGGAAAGCCTCCGTCTTAGCGTGATTGAACTTAACAACGAAAGCCTCATTGTTAATGAACTCGATAAACTTGTACTTAGTAGTTGAGGCTCTGCCTTAACAAAAGGTCAAGCTGATCCACAACGTCCTCTTCCTCAAGAGCAGACACTTTATCCCAACGATCAAACTGACAAACCCCTGACTGCCCACCTCGTGGTGCTACCCCTGAAACTGACTCCTTGTGGTATCGACACAAGGGACGATTAGTACGTTACTCCAAACCTACAGAACGCTGGTTTAGCCAGAGAACCGTCACTGAACCTTCTCGTTATCTCGAGAACGAAGAGTTCGAATCATCCGACTCAGAACCAGATCTTGACAAAGAAAACCCCGATCCATTTATCGATATGGCAGCACAGAACCCCAAAGAAATCAAGCTTTGCGTGCCCACCGACTTCCACGGAGAGCGAACCAAAACCGGCAAGTTCCTCTCACAAGTCTCGCTCTACTTAAGGGCGAACCCTGATGTCTATGACACCGACGACAAGAAGATCATCTTCGCCCTCTCCTTTATGAACAGAGGAACCGCAGCAGGCTGGGCAGAAGCGAAGGGAGTGCAGACCACCCCATGGGGGACCTGGGAAGACTTCAAAACAGAGATCAAAAACGCGTTCTCACCAGTCGACGATGCCGGAGACGCGCATCATGGGCTCAAAACCCTGAAGCAGACTGGAGAGGTCGAAGATTACATCTCGCAGTTTAGAATCTTGAAAGGAAGGGCTGGGATAAACGAGGACGTTTCTCTCATTGAATATTTTGTTGATGGACTGAACCCCAAGCTCGTAGAAAAGATCTACAACATGGAGACAGTCCCAGTCACCCTCGAGAACATGATGAAAGCTGCCGCGAAGTACGATGGGCAGTGGAAGAGAGCACGCGCTATTACGGGGAAATTACGTGCCACCTACCCCGCACCTTCCACCACCACCGTCAAACGCGAACCCGGCTTCAATCTCAACCGCCTCTCCAACTCCGAATGCATGGAGCACATGAGAAAGGGGTTGTGCTTCATTTGCCACAAGTCCGGACATCGCTCCGGAGATCACAAGAAAGATGGGACCGTCGCTACCACATCCGCCCCGAAACCCTGGCAGAAGAAGACTGGCGAAGGGGTCTACAAAAATCTCCACTCCATGATGGCAGAGGTAGACGAAGAAGAGAGGGAGAAGGCCCTCGCCATCCTTGAAGACAAGGGTTTTTAAAGAAGCGGACTGGAACGACGTCAGACCCCGCTGAGTTATCGGTTTCCTCTGTACTAGTAGCTAATATGGGCAAACAATCTATGCGCATCCCTGTTAAGCTAGGAACGGAAACCAGAATCGTCGAAACCGAAGCACTCCTCAACTCAGGAGCTGCAGAAACATTTATCAATCGAGACTTTGCACGCAGCCGTGGACTTCGAATGACACCCCTATCGAAAACGATCAAAACCTGGAATGCTGACAGCACCCTGAACAAAGAAGGCACGACCCACTCCACCACATCCCGATTAACCGTCGGAGATAAGCAGATGAAGGGGAAGTATTTGGTAACTGGTCTAGGGAAGGAATCCGTAATCCTTGGACTACCCTGGCTCCAGAAAGAAAACCCTCACATCGATTGGAAGAAAGGTACCCTCACCTTCCCCGAAGAATGGCTTACTCATATTAGAAAGATCGTAGCCAAAACCAGGGAAATGATGGGCAAAACGGCATTTGGACAACAGATCACGGACAAGGCACAGGAAGAAGAACATGCCATCACTTCCTGCACCACCCCTGAACCGGAAGAAAAACCGATCATGGAACAAACCCCAGACTCTCCTAAAGAAGACATCCCGCTCCGAGACGAAATTCAACCCGAAAACGAAGACCTTGTCATCGCCTACATCAAAGGAGAACCGGTCTTAGGAATCTTTGATCCCAACAACGTCACTGAGCCACCCCTCACCAAAGAATATGAGACACCAAGATATTCCTGTTCCAGAAAAACGACAAGGATATCAAGGATCGTCTCTTCATTGGCCACCCCGCAGTTTTGCTTCGAACAAGGGATTTAGATAAGAGTGAAGACTTCCATTTCACAGAAACTCACTCACGGTGATCAGACAGATAACCCGGAAAAAGCCAAAACTCTCGATGATCTACTACCAGAACATTATTGAGACTACAAACGGGTCTTCGAGAAAGCCGCTTCCGAACGATTCCCTGTATCCAAACCATGGGACCATGCCATTGATCTGAAAGACGACTTCATACCAAAAGACTGCAAGGTCTACCCACTGTCACCCACCAAACAAGCCAAAATGGACGACTTTCTTGAAGAAAATCTCAAGAAAGGCTACATCTGCCCGTCAAAATCCCCAATGGCCTCCCCCTTTTCTTCGTCGCAAAGAAGGACTCAGAAGCCCTCCGACCATGTCAAGATTATTGCTACCTGAATGGTGGAACGGTTAAGAACACTTACCCCCTTCCACTAGTCAGTGATCTTCTCGACAAACTCAAAGGAGCACAATGGTTCATGAAACTCGACATTAGATGGGGATACCACAACATTCGGATTAAAGAGGGTGACCAATGGAAAGCAGCCTTCAAAACAAATAAAGGGCTATTTGAACCAACGGTGATGTTCTTCGGATTATGCAACTCCCCCACTATGTTCCAAGCGATGATGAATGAGATTTTCAAGGACATGATTGACAAAGGATGGATAGTCATTTACATGGACGACATCCTCATCTTCTCAAAAGATCTCAAGGAACATCGGGAACGGACTAGACGGGTCTTGCAACGACTCGAAGAACACAACTTGTACCTGAAACCGGAAAAGTGCAAGTTCAACGTACAAGAAGTCGAATTCCTCGGCTTGATCATCAAACCGGATCAGATCCTGATGGATCCAACAAAACTAGCAGGGATCAAAGACTGGCCGGCACCAACCAACGTCAAAGGAGTACGATCCTTTTTAGGCTTTGGAAACTTCTATCGAAGATTCATTGGGAGATTCGCCAAACTAGCGCGACCCTTGAATGATCTAACCCAAAAAGACGTCAAATTTGAATGGACAACAGCATGTCAACAGTCTTTTGATGCGCTAAAAGCGAGATTTGCACAGGCACCCATCTTACAGATGCCGAACCCTGAACGACCCTTCACGATCGAATCTGACGCCTCGAAATTCGCTACCGGCGCTGTATTACGACAACAGGGAACAGATGGAGAACGGCACCCCTGTGGTTACATTTCCCATTCCCTTGATGCGACACAACGAAATTACGAGATCTATGATCGAGAACTCCTCGGGATCATACGCGCACTAGAAACGTGGAGACACTACCTCCAAGGAAGCCCGCACCCTGTCACGATCTTGTCCGATCACAAGAACCTGACGTACTTCAGGACCGCTCAGAAGCTGAACCGAAGACAGGCCCAGTGGAGTCTGTTCTTATCAGAATTTGAGCTAAAATTACTGCACGTTCCTGGATCACAGATGGTACAATCCGACGCCCTCTCTCGAAGAGAAGACTGGGGCAAAGGGATAGAAAACGACAATGAAAACATCACTCTCCTCCCAGAGAATGTCTTTGTCAACGTCATCGATACAGAAATGCAAACGGCACTCGTCCAAGCAACTATGAAAGACGAACTAGTTGCTGATACGATCAAGGCACTGAAAACCAACAGAACACCCCCGATCAGATCAGATCTGGCTGATTGGGAAGTAAAGGATAATGTCCTATTCTTTAAAAACCGTTGCTATGCCGCCGAACACTGATCTACGAAAACGGATTATTGAGCAGTATCACAACTCACTTCCGTCCGGACATCCAGGACAATATCAAACAATCAAACTCATTCGACGAGATTACTGGTGGCCGGGAATGACACGAACAGAAGTGTTGGCAGCGCACAAACTGGCTCGACAGGTCATGGCAGAACGGGTCATGAGAAAGTTCTCCCCATTCGAGAAAGGACAGAAGGTCTGGCTGGACTCACGGAACCTGAAACTGACAGATGTCACAAGGAAGATCTCCCCAAAAAGAGAAGGACCCTTCCCTATTAAGGAAGTACTGTCACCGCTCTCTTACAAGCTGAAACTTCCTCATCAGTGGAGAATCCACCCGGTGTTCCATGCCGCCCTCCTGACCCCTTACCGCGAGACGGACGCTCATGGGCCTAATTACCTGAGGCCACCACCTGACCTCATCGGCGGACAAGAGGAACACGAAGTCGAGGCGATCATCGCGCATAAGAAGCGTGGACGAGGACATGTGTTCTTGGTGAAGTGGCTAGGTTACCCCACGTCTGAAAACACCTGGGAACCTACAGATAATTTGGGAAATGCTGCAGACCTCCTTAAGGCATATAAGGAGAAGAAACACCTCTGAAAACTGACCAGCAAACCAAACCGCAACCATCACCTCGAACAACTTGTCTATCATGTCTACCTCAGTCCCCGCCGGCGCACGACCTCTCCCCATTCCTCCCCCTCTCGCCCAGTCTGTTCACAACTACCTCTCTGACCCCGCGAACCGGGCTACACTCATTCGTGACCTCGAGGAACGATGACCTCGAAGAACCCCTCCGACAATACGACCTTCTTCTTGAGAACATTGTCAGCCTGAATCGCTTAGCCCACAGCATGCTGTGCCAGATGTTGGAGAGAGGATTAGAATCTGCAGTCAGCGACTACAAAAATCGGTATGACCCTCCTGTTCCATCCACCAGCCGCCCTCGACCCAAAATAGCAAAGAAATCCGCTGGTCCATCTCGCTCTCGAAACGAACCATCCCCTTCTGGATCCGCGACCTCTCCCATTCACAGACTGTCAGCCCGCGAAGTGTCTGGCAATGCATATCAGCCTTCACGCAGCCCGCCCCGAAGCCGCACCCCTCTTGTCATCCCAGCGATGCGACTCTCTTCCACCATTCCTAGCTTGGAAGTACCGCCGCATATGCGTGGAGAATATTGCTTCAAATGCAAAGGACAAGGGCATTTTGCGTCGTACTGCAATCTCTACCAGTGCACCTATTGCAGGAAGAGAGGACCAGGCCACTACTCCCGAGATTGCAAACTGAATCCAAACT
The DNA here is from genome assembly GCA_964034925.1 of Tricholoma hemisulphureum. NCBI lineage: Eukaryota > Fungi > Basidiomycota > Agaricomycetes > Agaricales > Tricholomataceae > Tricholoma > Tricholoma hemisulphureum. The sequence continues at coordinate 403,202 of OZ035931.1, forward strand.
GACCCCCTCCCAGATACCGTAACACTCCACCGCGACAGGTCCCTGTCAGTGACAGATCCAATCAGGAACCGGGCACCGAATTTTTAGCGACGTTTGATGGAGATGCCTGGGCTAATGTCACAGGAGAACCCGACCCTAGCTTTCGCCAGTATTAAAGAGGTAAAGAAAACGTTGACTCAACAGAAACAACCCATTATGCAAATCTCCAACATCCTCGTGTTAACGATCTTTCTTTTCTTTATTACTTGCTGGTTGATCTTCTTGTTCCTCGCCCTCCAATCCATCCGCTCCACCAAACGCTCAGTTCATGTTGACCAAGACCTCCTCCTCGTCAACCTCAACCGCAACCTGACGCCCCCACCCCGCCCCGCCTCTATTGCCGAAGAAGACCTCATTGTCGTCCCCCTGGAGCCAGTCTCACTCCCTGAAGATGCGTACATTCCCCGTCGTCCGAATCATTCTCCTCCGCCACCTCCGATCAACCCACCAGGAGATACACATTTCTGGATTTACAGAACGCCGAACACATCTCGGTCGACGGTAGATGAATTCTGAGGAGTCGAAGTCGGAAACTTCGACGGTAGAGGGGGGGTGATGTTACGATTTCCCTTATCTCTTTTCTTTCTTCTTTCTTTACTCCGTTTCCTCTTTGATATTTAGCAGATACTGACTCGACGGGCAGCGCCCATTAGATACCTTTGTTTGTAGCACAGCAACAAGCGCAGCCGCTTACTTTACAGTAGACATAGCCTTCCGTAGTATAACAGCTATATTGCTGCGCGCGCAGCAAGTAGTACGTGTTTGCATACTATTAGACGATTAGCTAGATACCTGTAGCTATAAAAGATGTAGTAGTTACGGTCAAGGCTCCTCAGCTTGACCTAGGCAATTATACCTTAACTGCTCACTTAACGAACTCGACCTAAGCGGAAAGCCTCCGTCTTAGCGTGATTGAACTTAACAATGAAAGCCTCATCATTAACGAACTCGATAAACTTGTACTTAGTAGTTGAGGCTCTGCCTTAACAAATTGTGCTCAATTAGGTGAGATTGGGATTTCAGCTTTAATCCTGGCTCTAACTTTGGCTTTCGTCTCGGCTTCGGTTTTGGTTTTCCCAGTGGAGGGGCTGGTTGGTCTTTTCCCCTTATTTTCACCTCGCGTATTGGGCCTTGTCATTTCTGGCTGCCGCTGCTGTTCCAGTCCTCGGAGGGTGTGGGCGTCCTTGCATTGCCTGCTTCATCGTTCCGGTTCCCATCATGCTCTGAAGGAGAATTGTCTCCACATTCACAGGGTCAGAATGCCCCGCCTCCATCCTTGCATTGCCCACCATATCACCCTGGTTCCCATTGTGCTCCAAAGAAGAATTGTCTCTCATAGAGTTTTAAAGTCCAGTCCACCGAACTGGAAAAGACTGCAGACCAGACTGAACCCGGATTGGTCCGATAGGACTATCAGTCCCGGTTCGGAGCAGTCTCAGAACATCCCAGTTCATGGTCCGGCTACCTTCTCAATCTCAGCGGACCGTAGGCAAACCGGTTCGGACTGGTCTGGGACCGAACCCTCAGTCTGACTCCTTGTGTACTACTATCTAATAATATTTATTATTGTATAACTAATTTAATGTGTTCTACGTTATATGGGACAAGCCCAGGGGATCAAAAGAGCGAAATCTCAAGGGTTTATATACCCCTAGTGTATTTGCACATGTTTATTTGATAGGGCTAGTGTTGCTATGGTGATTGTTTGATAGATGCCATCTTTTTTTTTTTTTTGATCCCATCTTTTTTTTTATATCCCACACAAATAGTTAACAACACTGCCAACAGCCATATCACACAACAATGCTAATCCCTCTCACTAACACCACCATGCACCCCCCCGGCCCAAACGATGTCCACTGTCATTTGGGTTGTGTGTAAGCTTTTTTTACAATTGTTTTTTTTTATGATTTTATAGCATAGAACATGCTGCCTGGCCCCGGCCCCAGCCCCATGAGCCCCTGGTCGTGGGGTGGAGTCCAGGTGCTGCCACGTCACCCCAAGAACAACATGGCTACTGACTAGTGCCCCCCGGTGCTGACTTATGCCATCACCCCCTTGCACTGCCCAAGAACAACATGCCTGCCGTCGACTAGTGACCCCCCCCCCCCCCCCCCCCCCCGCTGACTTGTGCCGCCACCATCACGACGTGTGTGTTGCCAACTAGAGACCCCCTCGCTCACTTGTGCCACCTTGTTATTTTATTTTTCTGTTAAGATTTAGTTACAAATTAGAGTATATACTGTAAATAGACACCGCCCCACATGCCTACCATGTGGGGGGTGGTACATATTATGTATGTAGCTGGTCTGAGACCGGTCTCAGACTGGTCTGGACTGTAACCGAGGGGACTGGTCTTGACCAGCCCAGTCTCGGTTCGTAGGCCAAGAGTGAATTAAATAGACCGGTCCGGTCTTTGGTCCTCCCCGAGAAGGGGAAAAGACCGGACTGGACCAGACTTTCAAACCCTAGTCTCTCATGTCCACATTCATGTGAGCAGAATGCCCTGCCTCTGTGTCAATATTGGGCATCGTTGCATTGCCCTCTGGATCACCCCCGTTCCCATTGTGCGCCAAAGGAGAATTCTCTCTCATGTCTACATCCATGGCGCTAGGATCCCTTCCTTCCCCTGGAGTTTCTTGCCTAGTTTCATCTCCTTCATTCCTGGAAGAACCGTCTACATGGTCACGATCTTCATTCATGTCAACATCTTTAATCACATGATCTGAAGAACCACCAAAACAACCTCCAATCATGTTTGGAGTGGCACGCTCCCGCTCTTCTTCATTGGATGAATCTGCATTGACGCCATCATTGTTCAACACTTGTCTGCCACTACCACTCACACCCTCCTTGTTCCTGTGGTCGTCAGTCCCTGCAACATGCTCTCTGCCTTTGCCAGCATCAGTTCTCCTGGCATCCCTGTTTGTATGTTTACTGATTCAATCATCGACAGAATTGCTGGGCCAATAGGGTGTCCTTCAGGGTGGTGTGTCTCATCATCCCCACTATCTTCCTCCTCTTCCTCTTCCTCTTGCTGGGCAATCAGAGGTGAGTTTTGAGTTTCAGGTGCAGTGACTGGAACTCAAATGTCTGAAAAATTAGCTCAGTGGTTCTTGACAAGAAAAGTAGTATCTTACCAGCTAAGAACCAATCTGCATGACTGACATCCACATCACATAAGCCCATCACAGAGATATCAGTTAAGACTGTCATTTCAACTGTGTTAATCACACTGGGTTGTTGGTTACCAAACCCTTTCCAGAGATACAATACCATTAATGAATAGGTGATTAACTGATGACTGCCCTCACACCTCAAGAATTTTCTTTTTGCCCACGGACATGTTTGTTACTGGTCGATTAACAAGGAGAAATAGTGGGGAAACAGCAAGGGCAACAACCAAAGGGTTTTGTAACATTTCTGGTGCAATGTCAAATTTTGAGCAATCCACTGAGATACCATATCTAAGACATTGTGAACATAAATGGAGGTCCATTACAAAATCATGCAATTGCATTTACTTTCTAAGCTCCTCCTTTAGCTGGTTCTTGTCTTGTGGCAAATACACATTACCCTAATAGCATCAATGATGGGAAAATAACATCACGAGGGGAAAGGCACATACTTGGAGTAGGTAACAGAGGTGGAATGCAGCAGCGGCAATGTTCTGCAAACTGCTTCAAAGCAAGCAGAGAGCCAATCATGGCCAGTCTCCAGTGTGGCATTAAGAAGCAAAGATGATGTTCTATCAGATTCCATACATTTGATCGCATTGTCGATGACCTTGGGCCAGTCCCCCATGGTTGCATGGCCCTAGCAGGCATATATTTCAACTGAAAAGCATTCCTATACACATGAAGAGACACACTAATTTATCAGTAAATGGCACTTTCCCCCTAGCTTTGGTGTTGGTCTCTGATGCCACACCATGGACAAAAGCAAATACATCCAGCAGGCGATACTTCAAAAGTTCCTCTAAAAGTGTGTCGAACTGATTCGGAGGCACAGTGCCTGTGGAACAGAATATCTGCAACAACTTCAAGCTCCCAAATCCTGGAAAATAGCTGGAGGTTGACCTAGAAGGGCACATGTTGTCCTCCTGCTTATGAATTAGAGCCAAGTATGCCTCCAGTGGCACAAAATCTCGAGTTAAGCAAAAGCAGAAGATAATCAGAACCTGATTCAACTCACAGAAATGTCAGAAACCAAATCAAGTTTATGGAGACCACCGGGAGTTGTGAGGACATCTGTTCTCCAAGGTATATCACTGACAAAGGCACTTGTGGTACAGAATTCTTCTGATTTGGTCATTTTTTTTGCAGCCAGTGAGTGTAGCTTCACAACCTGAAGAAGACACTTGACACTTGAGTGATGAAGAGTCAAACTTGATACAGGTGACGGAAAGTCAAACCTGGCATCACAGAAGAGAAACAGGCTAATAATGGATGAGAAAATGCCGCAGCCTGAACGTTTGACTTCTTGAACAATTTGGAAGAAGTTGAATAAGTAGAGCACTGTCTGGGCCTGTTGACATTCAACATCTCGAAGTTCAACCTGAATTACTAGGCATTTAACACATGTAAATTACTAAACTGGTCAGTGCGACTCGGCAGAATCATGTGAAAAACATAGTCACTGCTGATCTCATAGCTCGGATCATTCCAATCATATTATCAGGAACAGGTAACAACTCTATAACGACTGCAGACTAACAAATTAGCATGAAGGCAGTTGAGTAGGGACTGTTGCAGCACTCAAAAAAAAGATTGCATGTAAAATCGTGCAATTCTGTGGATGTCTAATTCAGTGTAGAGGCTGTTCAAAGCTATATTGTGTACTTTACACTCCCCTACAAGTCTACATAGACTCCCACTGGACTCCATGTACTATACGTAGACTATACACAGACTCCCACTGGACTCCATGTACTATACATAGACTATATGTAGACTATACATAGACTATACATAGACTCCCACTAAAGTCCATGTAGTCTATGTTGAAGCTACTATAAGGAGTCTACATGGAGTCTACATGGACTTTGGCCATTCCTACCCATCATTCCTAGAGGTAAGTCATTACTTCAAATATTAAATGTATTTGTTACTATTTATGGAAACATCAATACTAGCAGAGATGTAAAAACACCCCAACACGCTAGAGGCGGGGGGCATGTATTTACTAATATAATACAAGATTAATAATATGAAATAAAATAACCCCCCCCCCCACGTCACTTGCAGTGAGGCAGCATAGCACCCCATTCCACCCCATGAGCAATGGCTCGTGGTAGTGGTTGGGGGTGCTGGTGTGGGGGGCTGTGGCCCGCTTGGCGGCATTGTCGCTCCACCCCACGAGCAGTGGCTCGTGAGGCTGGGCCAGGTGGCGTCCATTGGGGTGCCAGGCTCATTCGCTGAGTCACCCTCAGCGGTTGGGGGTGGTGAAGCCTCCCACCACGTCCCAGAGGCATTCCCCGCATTCTAGGGGTCTCCCGCTGTGTCTCAGAGGTGTCCCCCTCATTTGAGGGGCTTTCCATCATGTCCCTTGTGGCTCCTGTCATGTCCCTGGGGTGGCACTCTCGTCACATCCCCGCAGCTGGCGGCATGTTGTGTTGTGTCCCCCTCAGCTTCTGTGGTTAGTGACATGGCGGGTGGGGTGGGCCGTTCTGTGCGCACCTCATGGGGTACTACCCCTGCTCGGGCCTCCTGGCACCTCCATATCCCCCTCCATGCCCCTCAAACTCCTAGCTGAGTGAGGAGGAGGGGTGGTGCATTGGCAGCAGGCAGGAGGTGGAAGGGGACGGCATGGGTGTCAGTGACGTGGCACGCGCGTAGGTGGGAGGGGGGGCTTACTAGGTCACAGGGGGTGCTGAGCTTGTGGCCCCAGGTCGTGGGGGTGATACCTAGTGGGGGGAGGTGGTTAGTGATGTGGCACGTCAGGGAACAGAGGGGGAGGGGGCCGCTTACCATCTGGGGGTGCTGGGGGTCGTTGCCGCGCGTTGGCCGGCCTGAGGGAGCGAGGTTGGGGGCTGTGGACAGAGATGGCAAAGGGGGTGGTTCAATCACACTAAGACGGAGGCTTTCCGCTTAGGTCGAGTTCGCGTCAAGTGAGCAGTTAAGGTAGTTGATTGCCTAGGTCAAGCTAAGGAGCTTTGACCATTACTACTACAGTTTATATACCTACAGGTATCTAGCTAATTGTCTAATAGTATGCGAACACATACTACTTGCTGCGCACGCAGCGATATAGCTGTTATACTATGGAAGGCTATGTCTACTGGATAGTAAGCGGCTGTGCTTGTTGCTGCGCTACAAATAAAGGTATCTAATGGGCGCTGCCCGTCGAGTCAGTATCTGCTAAGTATCAAACAGGAAACGGAGTAAAGAAAAGGAAAAAGAGATAGGTAACAAGGGAATTCATAACAGTGGTGGTGGTCGAGGCACGAGGTCGGTGGTGGTGGTGGTGGTAGCATGTCATGTTTAACTGACAAACAAACAGTCACACAAGGCCACACGTTTCAAGGAACACGTGACAAACATATCACTTATAGATCAAAGTGACCACAATAAGCAAAGTCACATAGCCAAACAGTTATGTATGGCTACGTATGTAATTTGTAATCCAATGGTTGTGGGTTCAATTCTCTAGCATGGCAATTTTTTTATATTTAATAGTATGAGGCTTAGAGTCTTTGTGGAGTCTACATGGAGTCTACATGGAGTCTACATGGAGTCTACATGGAGTCTATGTGGTGTCTACATAGAGTCTACATAGAGTCTATGTGGAGTTGAGTCTACATAGTCTATGTATAGTTTAGTGGGAGTCCCACTACTCCTTGTAAATACATGGAGTTTACTGGGAGTCTACATGGAGTCTACATAGACTTGCCATCAACATGAATCCCATGTTTGGTGAACCCACACTCCACCTAAAGTCTATGTAGACTCCCAGTAAAGTCTATGTAGTCTACGTAGACTCCATGTATACTTGTGGGGGAGTGTAAAGCCCTCGCTATATTAGACATTGGGTGACAATGGTCCAACCCAACTTATATGCAAGTGATGAACTGTCAGACTTGGAGTACATTACACTCCCCCACATATTCCGGCCGGAATTTCCGGATTCCGGTTGTACTTTTTTTGAGTGTAATTCTCACTGTAGAGGATATTTCCGGTTTGAATAATTAGACCGGAATTTCCGGAATTTACCCGAACCAGGAAAAAACCGAACTAACCGAACTAACCGAACTAACCGGACACGCGTCACATGGCCACAATCGCCACCGTGACGCGTCGTGATTGCCAGCTCATGCGTTGCCACCATCACGAGTCACGACGACCGCCTCCCTCCCCCGTCCCTCCCTTCCTCCCTCTCCCCTCCCTCCTCCTCCTCTAGCACTCCATGGGGGTCATAGGCCCTCGTGTTAAGTATTTTAAAATCTGATTCATGCTTATTTGTAGCTAAAAAAAGTTTTTTTTAATCTTTTAGCTTTTCTTTTTGTATATGTATGCTACGACGCGCCGCCCCTCCTCCCCACTTAGCTGGGAGGCGGGGGGCTTCATGGGATGAGGGAAGGCGCCAGGGACCTGCCAGGGAAGGAAGGGGGAACGACGGCAGCCGCCACGTCACCAACGCCCGACAGCCGCCATGTCACCAACACCTACAGACCGAGCGCCCACCGCTGCCGCCACGTCACGCCCACCGACCCAGCACCACCACGTCACCGCCACCCGCCACCGCCACGTCACGGCCCACCGCCCACCACCCCCAGCGAGGGACAACGCCCACCGACACACGACCTGCCCCCAGGCCCATAAGAGACAGGGGAACGCCCCTCAGAGCGAGAGGACGCGCCAGGGACGACGGAACGCACCGGGGGCCAGGGGCACGCGCCAGAACGGAGGGGGACAAGGGGGCGCGATCGACCGCGACCGCCCGACACTCAGCGCGACAGAGCACCCCTCACCACCGCTGCGAGCAACTGCTCGCAGGGCGGAGGCGGGGTGCAGTAGGCGGGGGTGATGGGGGGACGCGTCGAGAGGGAGGGGGACGCGCCGGGGACAGGGATACCCGCTAGAAGGGAGGGGGACGCGTAGGGAGACAGGGGGACGCGTAGGGGGACAGGGGGACGCGTAGGGGACAAGGGGACGCGACAGACCGCGGCCGCCCGACACTCAGCGCGCCAGAGCACCCCCACCACCGCTGCGAGCAACTGCTCGCAGGGCGGCGGCGGGGGAGATGGACGGGCGCGGGGAGGGGGCAGGGGAGGGGGGCGACGACGACGACGCGACGCGCCCCACTCCCCCCCTTCCCCCTTTTGTATAGATTTATTTTATTTATACTCTAATTTAATAAATATAAATGCTACTTTGTCAGAGCGAGGGGACGCGCCAGATGCGCAACCACACGACACCTAGGGCAACAGAGCACCCCCCACCACTGCTGCGAGCGACTGCTCGCAGGGCGGAGGGGGGTGCAATAGGCGAGGGTGACGGGAGGGCACGGGAGGGGGGCAGTGACGGCGACGCAACCGCCGACGCACATGCGGCGCGCCCCACTCCCCCATCCTCCAAAAAAGAGTCCGGAATTTCCGAACTCGAGCGGAATTTCCGGAATATGTGGAGGAGTGTAAATTACAGCAGACTTGGCTATTCCAAAAAGTAGAGAGCAATATGGAGGCATTGGTGAGAGTTGATGGCAAACAAAGTTCCCTGGCAGGTTGAGGAAGTCACAGTTAGGGTTAACCACAGCTGCAGTTAGCCTTAACCCTAAATATCCATAACAACCATAAATCACAGAGGGCTTCAAAAATCAAATTTGGATGATAAAATAATAATAATAGGATACCCTAATATAGAGGACCATCATAATTCACTAGTCTGAGAGGATAAACCGTAAGTTACTCAGAGTGAGTGAAGCAGTTCATGGTGAGAGGACCAACTTGATGTACATATGACATGCTATGAGCCACACTGGCACCACTCACACTACGCACAGTGATGCACGTCATGAGCACGATTCTCACTATCCCCCCAAAGACACCCAACACCACCAGTCACGCACCCCCACTAAATTTACATATGTTGATGTTATTATAGAGTTAGCAGACACACAGTAAACACATGGTGTCCGTACATCATGCACGCCTCATGACTCAAGCATGGTCAAGTTGCCTCATGTAGCACATGCACTTACCTCATGGTTAACTAGTATTTAAGTTGTTAATATAATGCCTAGAGACTCCATTCGAGTTCTCTTAGGCATACCCATTAATTGTGCCGCAGTCTTCGACTATAAGATTCTCTCCTTGTTGTTTGGTTGTTGAGTGACGCTGTGAGAGCCAGCGCTAGTCCTTGTGATTAGTGTTGTCCTAACAGAAGAACTCGAATACCCTTTGCACTCCCTCTCACATCTTTCTCATCCTCATTACTCTTTTCTCAGGCCTCACTGCCCCAACCCATTACCCTTTACAATTCCCCCCCCCATCATTGCACTCCGAGCCCGTGACGTTGCACGTCTGGTTCTAAGCCTCGTGCCTTGTGCAGAGACTTTCTCAGAATGCCACAAGCGGAAGGCATAGCCCACTCGGGTGGCGGACCGTGCAGGAAACGTTGAGTCTGTCCTGTACCATTCTGAATGTGCGAGAGATTGAGATCTCAGCATGAGTTCACCAGCACAACATGGCACTCTCCCTCTACCATTTCACATCCCGCTCATGCCACCGCCAGACAACCTACTATGTTCTTGTAGTATTGTTTGCTGGCCTCACATACGAAGCACAAGTAGTATGTTGCCGACAAACCCGCCGTCGTCCACTCTCCACATTCTTCGATCATGTTGCCTGGCAAGCATCTCCTGACCTTTGATCCTAAGGAGCACAGCAGGGTTGCGCGCCCACTCCAAGGAACTCTTGCATTTCCTCTCGCCTACTGATCCTCATCCCCGGCCATAAGTGATTGGACTGGACAAACTGTCTCTCCATGCCCCCGCTTAATTTCCATACCACCGACACCACCCCACATCATGGCCAACCTTCAGGAGCTAAGTCTTGATGATGCAACCCCTCTCCCTCTCTGCACCGATATCAAAGACCTGACAGAGGCACCCGCTGAGTCCTCATTAGAGGCACAGCTGAGAGCCGCTCGGGCAGAGCGTGACCTACTTATGGAAGCCCTACTCAAGAAAAAAAGAGAACAAGAACAAGAGCAGACAACCGCACCTGGTTTGTCCAGGCGCATGCCGAAAGTAGTGTGCCGGGATGCCCAGACAAATTCAGAGACAAGGACTCCAAGATCACATGGATCCTCTTGTACTTGCAGGGAGGCACCATGTCCAAATGGCACGAGGTTGCTGTTAAAGAAATGCAGCGCAGAGACCCACCCTTTGCAACGGCAAGGGACCTCCTCGCATCCATCCGGGTCACATTTGGCGACCCCAACATTCAGGATAACAAGGTGTTTGAGATCACCACCATTGGCGCACGAGTCTGGTTACAAGGGCACACCGCTCATCCATGAGTTCAAGAGGTCATTGAACAAGGGGCTGCGCGAGCAGCTCAACAATTTGGAGAACCGGACGACGACCATAGATCAATGGTATGGCAACGCAATGTGCATGGACTGCCAATGGAGACAGGCCCATGCAGAAGAGCAGTTGTTTGGAACACACCGACAGCCCACACAGGGAGCTCATAATGCAAGGGCCCCCTTCACACCGAACCAGCGAGGGCCACCAGCCCTCTTGTCGTCATCACAACAAACGCAGGGGACTTCAAACACCCCTCGTGTCCGAGACCCCAATGCAATGGACATGGACTGGTCGGTGAAGCGACCCCCGCTCATTTGCTACAAGTGCTGGAAGCCCGGGCACATGGCCCACTACTGCAGAAGCCGCCTGGATATCCGGGCAATGAATTATGAGGACCTCAGGGGATACTGGGTAAAGAAGCTTGCAGAAGAGGCCAAAACAGTGGCCAAGAAGGATTTTCCCACCAGAGGCCAGTGAGACCCCCCTAGCTTGCTTCCAAGAACAAGTATGATAGGCTTACAGTAGAAAATATGGACTTAGATACAGACTCTGATGAAACAGCAGTAGATAGCTTTGATAGCTCAACTGTAAGTAGTCACAACATTGGGGAGCCTGACAAAAGTCAGCTTGGTGGTATGAAACTGTGCTTAATTCCCCTTTCACCTGTAGTTATGAAAATAGACACTGATACCAAAAAGCCTAAAGAGGGGGTTAAGCACTTTGTCTGATCACTTAAAGTAAAGAACAAAATTATTATACCAATCACGATCACTACATTAGACACTCATGATGCAATTACTGTAAAGGCTTTATTAGATAGTGGGGCTACTGGACTTTTTGTGGATAGGGAGTTCATGCACAGGAATGGACTTAAGACTTGGACCCTGGATCAACCAATCAGGGTATACAACATTGACGGTACCTTAAATCAGGGCGGCTCGATCACTGAAGAGATCATCTTGATGGTGTTGTTCCGAAAACCCGGACATCAACTGGGAGACTGGAGATGTGAGAATGATGGGCTGCCTGTGGGAGTGCAATGTATTTATCAGAGCAGTGAAGAAGGATAGGGCCAGGCAAAAGTTGGCCAAGTGACAGAAGTACCGTCCTACAATCGAGGAAGTAGAGGACAAGGAGATGTTTGTTCAAGCAGGAGGAACAATGAAAGATGGAGATGGAATCCTGGAGGAAATTGCCCAGGAATGGAACACGAATCCAGTGATTCTGCATAGGTTCCAGAGATGGATGAAAGTGTTCTCGAAGAAAGCATCTGAGCGGATGCCGAAGTGGAAACCATGGGATCACACAATCAAAATGAAACCAGGTTACAAACCAAAGAAGGCCAAGAACATTAGGCTTTCCCCACAGGAGCAAGGTGAAGTCAACGACTTCTTGAATGATCAGCTAGAAAAGGGATATATCAGAGAGAGCAAGCCGCCGCAGACGTCAGCAGTGTTCTTCATCCCAAAGAAAGACAAAAAAAAGAGGATGGTGCAGGACTACAGATATTTAAATGCATGGACGATCCGTAATAATTATCCATTACCACTTATTGGTGACTTAATAGACAGAGTAGGTAGTGCCCGGGTATTTACAAAGCTAGACCTACGATGGGGATATAATAACATTAGGGTAAATGAAGGAGATGAGTGGAAAGCGGTGTTCACAACCCACAGGGGTGTGTTTGAGCTGTTGGTTATGTACTTTGGACTTTGCAACAGCCCAGCCACATTCCAGACTATGATGAACGGTGTGCTGAAGGACCTCATTGACCAGGGGTCAGTAGTAGTTTATATAGACGATATTCTCATATTTACAAAGGACAAAAATGGACATAACAAAATCATAGAAGAGGTGCTAAGAAAATGATCTGTTCCTGAAACCGGAGAAGTGTGAATTTGATGTCAGCAAAGTTGAATTTCTGGGACTGCACAGTATCCCGTCTGGAATCAAAATGGATCAAGAAAAAACAAAGGCGATAGAGGAGTGGCCGGTGCGGTAGGGTGAGTTGGGCTCTGGCAGGTTCTCGTTTCGGTTGTCAAAGACTTCTAGGAGAGATATGCGAGATCTGGGAAGGGACACAAACACGAGTTTGAGAGGGAAAAGGGGAAATGAGTGGCTGTGGGTGATAGTTGATGGATCTCATTGCCGTAAATGGTTACGAGAGGTTGTCGATAGGTGTAGATACCATAGAACAAGAGTGGAGGGGCAAAGATCCAGAGAATCAGGCCCTAAAGTAAGAGACTGTAGTCGAGGCTGTCCAGATCCCAATTCTCGAGGGATCTGAAAAGCAAAGAGTCAGTTCTAAAAACTATGATACTACTACTACACCTTTTGTGTAGCGAACTCGAGCCTCTCTTGTTGAGGACAAACTCAGGGAAATGGAGCATGAAAAGAGAGGAAAAGAAAGGATATGATTTGATGCTGCATTCGACAGGTGGCAGGACACCTAAATACAAAATGAGAGGAAAAATGGACCGACATGCGTACTCTTGCATCAGTCCGACTGCAGATTGACAATCTAAACTACTTAAGTACCCAATGAGGGAAGAAAGAAGAGTCTTGAAAGATCATATAAAAAGAGAAGCATATGAATGTATACTGAAAATGAGAGGACTGGACAATGGCTGGGGGAGATGAATGTCGCCTGTGGGTCCTATTGCCTTGCGTCGCCTGCCCCAGTTCAAGTGCAGGACACTCCAGACGACACCACTCAACCCTACGTTCCAGGTTCCCAAGTCCAGACAGACATGCGTATGGTAGAGAAAATACCGGAGAACGACAGGTGTAGAGCATCAAATGTCAAATTAATGAAGAGTCAAGGAAATAGAGGGAGCCTGAGATCCCCAACAGATCCCATCAGATCTAGATTCTTCGGCTAATTGTTCCGAGCATCACTGTTGCTGATGACGACTGAACAGAGTGATAAGAGTGTGGATGTTAATGATCTAAGGGCTCAGAGATAAATAGGTTGTCAGTATAAGTAACAGTACAATGAAAAGAACATGAAAGGTTGGCCAACAACAAACATGTGCTTTGCCCACATCCCAAGGCTAAACCAGGTACCCACCCAGATCACAAGTCAGTAGGGGGAACACTGGGGAAATGGTTCATGCTGTGAAGTCTACAAGCAGAGCTTGTAGCCCTGCAACACCGGTTCCAAACTCAATGAAGGACATCCAACGCTTCCTGGGTCTTGCGAACTTCTACCGACACTTTGCCAAAGGCTTCGTGAACATAGCAGCCCCAATGAATAAGCTATTGAGGAAGGAGCAGAAGTGGGAATGGGGGAAGGAGCAGCAGGAGTCGTTTAACGGACTCAAGGCGCTTTTCACATGGAATGCAATCCTTGCTACTGCGGATCCTTCCAAGCCCTTGCAAGTTGAAGCAGACACTTCTGGAGTAGCGACAGGGGCAGTGTTGCCAATGAAGACGGAGGACAGAAAGTGGAGGCCATGCGCCTTCATCTTGAAATTATTAAATGATGTCGAATGAAACTATCACGTACACGATCAAGAGATGCTTGGCATCATCAGGGCGCTGGAAGCATGCCGGCACCATCTAGAAGGTGCAATGCATAAGATCGATATTTGGACGGATCACTCCAATCTCCGATACTTCATGACGTCAAAGAAGTTGAATAGGAGACAAGTGCAGTGGGTGCTTTATTTATCTAGATTTGATTTTGAGCTGGTGAACAAACCTGGCACGGCAATGAGAAAGGCCGACACCCTGCCCAGGAGGCCAGAATTCAAGAGAGACGGGGAGCACAACAATGAGGACGTGACACTGCTTAAGCCGGAATTCTTCGTGATCAAGGCTACAACATGGTCACTTGTTGAGTGAGGGCTCTGAGGAGAAGTTGTTGAGTAGAGTACAAAAGGCGAAGGAATGGGATGAGTCGGTGGTGAAGGCTGTGGAGGAGCTGAAGAGATCGCCAACGAAGCGACTCAGGACAGAGGAATGGAGCGAGGAGCAGGGGCTGGTGTTGTTCAGAGGAAAAGTGTATGTACCCAAAGAGGTACAGTTGAGACAGGAGATTGTGAAGTTACATCATGACTCAGTGATTGCAGGGCACCCTGGGCAGTGGAAGACCCTAGAAATGGTGGCCCATAATAATTGGTGGCCCAATATGACAAAATGTGTATTTGATTATGTCGATGGGTGCAACAAATGCCAGCAGTACAAGAACATGCCGAAACCTCCAGCGGGCAAGCTGAGACCAATAGACTCCCCTATGGAGCTGTGGAAAGCAATCTCCGTGGACTTCATTATGGGGCTGCCAGAGGCGCAAGGATACGATGGGCTCTTAGTGGTAGTCAATCGGGCCAAGAAACAAATGCACGTGATCCCCATGAGAGAGGAAACAAGTGCCTTGGGGCTGGCTAAATTATATCGTGATAATGTGTGGTGGTACCACGGACTCCCTGGCTCAATCATCTCAGACAAGGGACCCCAATTTGCAGCCACGCTGATGTGCGAATTAAATAAATGACTTAAAATCCAAACAAAAATGTCCACAGCATATCAACCGCAGACTGACTGACAGACTGACTGAGTCAACCAGGTCGTTGAGCAGTACCTGAGGCTCCTTGTTAATTATTGGCAAGACAACTGGCCAGATAGGATTGTATTGGGATAATATCTGGATAGCAAGCCTAAGGCTATATCCAAGACAGTAATAATATTAATATTAATTACTGAGACTTAAACATTCTGTAGTATATATACTACATGTATAGTCTAGTCTAAGACAATTCTTCTTGACCTCTGAGACACCCAGAGGAACACCCCCCTTTGTCCTAAGGCCTTCAGTTAGCTTCCAGACTTGCCTCCCAACAGGTTATGGGCCCTGGCTCTTTTATAAAATAACCTACAACATACTACAACATGTCTGAAGCACTATACAACAACGAAGAATTTGTCCCTGATAGTGACGACAAAAATCCCCAGGAATACGTCCAGGAGTATGATCAGGACTTAGCTGACCATATGGAATTATTTGGGCTGTCACCATCTGCCTCCAGAAATGTGCCAGTAGGGGAAGCAGCACCCAAGGCGCCCAACATAAAAAAGACCCCTAAAAAGAAAAATCCCACGATCCTGACATCACTGGATATATTAATGGGGCCGTAAAACACCCAAAAGAATCCAGAGATACAGAGGGGGTGTGTAACTGGGACAAGAACGACACCTGGGCACAGCAAGTTATCATACATAATGTAACCTCTTTGCAAATGAATCACATCGGATCAAAAACTACGGCAGAAGCGATGTATTCCACACTATCTGTTACTCACAAAAATAAGGCACATCAAACTGTAAATCACATACAGTGCCTATTATACAAGATGAAGGCTGATGTTACTGACAATCTCCTAAAACATATGGACACCCTGAAATCATATCGTGACCACATTAATAAATTTCCTAATATGGAATTCCATATCTCCGACACCTGATTCAAATCTATAATATCAGCATCCCTATCATCATCCTGGCAAACTTATGTGGAACCATATAATGGCAACGCTAATGATCCTAACGACATGGAAGCACTGCTTATCATCGGACACATTTATTGGTTTATTACACGAGAAATACAAACTTCGGCTGAACAGAAATGGGAATAAGAACGGCACCGGCAAAAGCGTAAATCTGGTGAGAACCCAGAAAGCTACTGGTCCCAGTAAATCCCTTGAAAATCATATCACCGAAAGAAAATCCACCATAAAAACTTATTGCGGTCACTGCAAGCATGCCGGACATTGGATGAGTAAATGCCGAAAATTTGATGGGAACAAATGTTGTAATTGTGGGAAATTCGGACACCAAGCAAAGAATTGTTGGGGAAAAAGAAAGGAGAAAGCACAGGAGAAGAAGCCTGGAGACACGTCAAATATGGTGGAAGAGCATATAACTTTTTCAACAGACGAAGAAGGTTATAATTTTGATGCATGTAATAACAATGCCATAATTGATGAGTGTCTGATCTATTATGACTGGTTGGCCGACTCGGCAACAACCTCACATATAACGCATCAAAGAGAGGCATTTACTTCCTATACACCTATGGGAAATATTTCCGTAACAGGTGTAGGTGGAAAGGAAGCAAATGTTTTACATATTCCCGGAACATGAAATAATTTAATTTCGTTGGGGAGATGGGATGCAGCTGGAGGACGATATATTGGAGGAGAAGGTGAAATAACCCTTATCACCAAGGATGGTAAATCCATCGCACATGGGAACAGAATTGACAATCATTTATATAAAATGAAAATGATTATTAAAACCCCAGACAACACCTCCAGCAACTCCACCTATAATAAAACTTTCATTGGAAATGAAAAGTTACCCAGTTGGGAAATTTGGCATCAATGGTTTGGACATATCGGATATACTGGATTACAATTATTATTTGATGGAAAAATGGTAAAAGGTTATAATGTTGATCTGGACACCAAGAAACCAGATTGCGAGACATGTACAGCTGCAAAACAACACACTAAACCATTCCCAAAATCAGTCAATCGGAATACAAAAGCCGGGGAATCGACACATATAGATTTACGGGGAAAATATTCCATCAAATCCATCAATGGAAAACATTATTATCTATTATTCGTTGATGATGCCAAGGGGTATGTCACTGTTGATTGTCTAAAAGAAAAAAGTGATGTGGCACAGGGAGTAATGAATTATTTGGGCTATTTATAAACACAAGGCTGAACACCGACAGGGATTCAAATTGATTGCGGAAAAGAATTCATCAATGATAAATTGGAGAATTATTCTAAGGAGTGTGGGATACAAATCCAGTTAACTCTGCATCACAAAATAGAATTGCAGAAAGAATGAAAAGGACACTTGTTGAATTATCACATGCAATGTTAACTGCGAGCGTGCTTCCAGAATACCTCTGGGAGTATGCCGTTATACATGCCACTTATCTCCGCAACCAATCATATACAAAACACCTTCGGAAATTAACTCCCTATGAGGGATGGCATAATAAACAACCAGATGTTTCGCACCTATGTGAATTTGGAGCGCTGGTATGGATCCTATTACAAGGACAGAAAAAGGAACAAAAAATGCTTCCTAAATCAAAGCACTGCGCTTACATTGGATATGATGACGGCGCCGGAGCAGTGAAATATTACAACGCGGAAATGCGCCATGTTTTAACTTCACAGAATTATGAACTACCAGCTACCAAACTACATCCCGAACCTTCCAAAGACATTACATTGATACCCTCGACACGTGAGGGGGAGTCTGACGGAGACGGGCTGCTGACGGATATATCGGGAACCAAAGAAGCCCCGCTGATCACAACAGAAGAACCTCTGATCAGAGCCGTAACACTGATCGGAGAAGCACCGGAAGAACCTTGCACTCTGAAGAAGCAATCTTGGAAATGGAAGCAAGATGAAAGAAATGATCGCATTGATATTGATGAACCGCACAAAACGTGTGCAATGCAGAAGAGCGAACCACATCGAACACATGGAGTTTGTACCAATTATAAACTCTTACTAAACCTTGCAGAAGAGGAAGAAGTTGATACCTTCCTAGATAACAATGAACCCTATGCAATAATCGCGGGAGATGAAATAAACACACTCAAAGATGCATGGATCTCCCTTGATTGGCCGGAATGGCAAACAGCCATACAAAATGAACTAAACCTATTAAAGGAGAAGGGGACTTGGGAATTGGTCCAGAAACCTCCTGATGCGATCCCAATTGCTAATAAATGAATTTTCGTCTGGAAAAGAAATAAACAAGGGGAAATAATATGATCCCAAGTGCGATTAGTTGCAAAAGGATGTGCACAATGCCCAGGCTATGATTATACAGATATCTTCTCACCAGTAGTCTGGATGGACACACTCCAAGCAGTATTAGCACTTGCATCAAAGAAGGGTCTAAAAATACAACAGATGGACGTAAAGAGTGCATACCTCAATGGCACATTCAAGGAAACAATATATATGAAACAACCTGAAGGACAAGAAGATGGAACAGGCTGAGTATGTAGGTTAGTGAAACCACTTTATGGATTAAAGCAGGCAGGACGAGAGTGGAATAATAAATTTGATGGTAAACTCAAAATTCATGATTATAGATGCTTATTTGCAGATCCATGTGCATATATTCAAAGGGACGACAAAGACTTAGGAATAATGACAGTCTGGGTCAATGACACATTACTCTTTGCATCCTCCAATACCATGATGGAGTATATGAAAAATACGCTCAGTACGGAATGGGAAATAACTGACCTCGGGGAACCAAGCAAAATCATTGGCATAGAAATTATGTGTCGAGACAATGTGATCAAGATATCTCAACAGAAATATATTGAGAATATTCTTCATAAGGAAGGAATGAGTGATGCGAACCCTGTTGGCACTCCCATGGAACCCAATATTAAATTATTGGAAAATCCAGATTATAACAAACTGAACAGCAGTAACTCATATGCAAAATCGCTAGGATGCTTGCAATTTCTATCAAATTCCAGAAGGCCGGATATTAGCTTTGCAGTTAACAAGCTAGCTGCCTACACCACTAACCCAGGTTTACAACACCATGGTGCAATAAAGCGGATACTCAGGTACTTAGCAGGTACAAAAACTCTCGGGATAATTTATAAAAAATCCCAAGATGAGGCTGAAAATAATAACCTCTTCCACAGATATGCTGATGCTTCATTTGCTAACATTGAAGATCTAAAATCCACTACAGGCTATATTTTCCTAGCATCAGGGGGAGCAATTACGTGGAAATCAAAGGAACAAACCATAATTGCATTATCTTCCACGGAAGCCAAATATATTGTGCTATCAGATGCAGGACATGAAGTTATTTGGCTAAGAAATTTATATGAAGAACTCGGATTTAAACAACAATTCCCAACAGTGATTAAAGGCGAAAATAGGGTCATTCAAAGTTCCACTTATTTGCTACTTATTGGTCACTTATTCATTTACTTATTTCGATATGGAAAACAGTAAGCAGAGCAAATAAGTGCGGATTTAAGAATAATGAACTTGATTGACCATTATTCTTATTTGGTCACTTATTCGCTCACTTCTTGCCTTGCTTATTGCACCACTTATTCTGAAATCCAAACTCTGACTGATCTCACACTTTTTGCCTTCTTACCTTGTCTGGTCATTCTTTTCCTCATTCGTTACATGCTTCTTATCTGTCTAGTCTATCATGGGTAGAACAAAGAAAGTCAAGGTCCTGAAGTCTCCCAAAAAATCCCCCAATGCCGTTTCCAGGAATGAGGGCAAAAAAACTGGATGCACACGCAAGAAGACTGCTGCTGCCATAGCAAGTGAAGCTCAGCAATTGGAAGGAAGCGACAATGAACCTGAAGAGTCTGTCCCTGACACCACCGCCCTCAAAGTCCCAGCACGTGTGGTTTGGGATAAATACCCAGAGCATACGGAGCGTTTGCTGGACTATCTGGATCTGCACCCAGGTGTTGCCATCAAGCTCTTTGGAGACTCTACACAGGCTGAAAAGTCAGAGGGCTGCTCCAAGGTGATGGCAAAGACAAACAAGATCACCAGATAGTTGCAAGTTGCAGATGGCGTCTTCTCTATTGACAATGATGTGGCAGTCCAAAATGACTTCGCAACCAACCTGGGCAAGTATGCAAAGGCCATTGACAACTACATCACCAACACGTATGTACCAAACTAGTAAGCCTTGTATCTGCTTAGCAGTTTCATTAGAGGAATGGCTTTATGGCTCAGCTGTTATGTTGTCCTGACTGGAATTCAACTGGAATTTCCGGAATCTGTGGAGTCTGACTGGAACAGGTGGGGGAGTGTAAATTACAGGTCCTTAGCACAGCTTTGAATGCACTCACTGTGTCACACGATGAGCAAGATGTGAGATTTGTGAGAGAGGTATAATCTGGGGTCCAAACTTCTCTGCTGCACAGCTACTCTACCCCTAGTATTTGTACAAGTACAAAATATGAAATAGATAATGAGACTGTCCTTTATATGGTATTTTGGAAATAGCTTGGTTGAGCTATCCTGAAAGATAGAATCACATCGCAATGGGGTGATATTACCCCTTCCAAATGGATTGTTAAATAAGATAGAAAAAGGGTATAAAAGGAAATCTCACCATCTTATGTTAGATAACGCTCTCTATCGCTTGGCCTTCACCTCCTATGGTGTTCCACCCTGCCATCAATCAGGTATGATGTTGATCTTTGGATCTTGATGCTTGATTTTCTAAGCTGATCCACCATTGCTATGGGCTCCTAGGTGTCGGTCGGGTGGCTGTGCCTGCCTGCCCTGATCTGTTGATTAATTTGTATGTTGCATCAACACCTGGCATCAAAATGGCTGTGGATCGGATGCTCAATGCACGCTCAATGCTTCCTAAATCCCACAGTCCTGCTACCCAATACTAAGGCTCATCCTTTGGTGCTCGAATATTCAGTGAGTTCTCCTTTGTTCTTGGGAATTTTCCTAATGATTTCTTGACCATTTTCCATCGATCACCACCTAGAATTTTCTAAGGCATATCAATGTGCACTGTGGGAAAGTTTCCGGATTTGGACAATGTGAGTGGGGTGGTATGTAGTGCTACGCAATCATTTACTGGGAAAGGGATGCTTAGTATAATGGTTATGTGTGTTATCTATTTGTTGTAACTCCCCCTAGTCACGTGTTCAAATCTTGAGCACTGAAAAATTTTCATGAAATATATTTATATTAATCTGTCCAAGCGGAGTCCCATTGGACTGTCTGAGCATAATCCAATTGTCTGAGCTGTCCGACCGGACTGAGCTCAGACTCTGATCACTCAAATCATAGGCCTCTTTGTGAAATGTGCCCAAGCAGAGTCCAATCGCTAGGGTTTAAAAGTCCGGTCCAGTCTGGTCTTCTTGCCTTTTTTGGACAGACTGTGGACTGGGTCGGTCCTATAAAGCAAAATTTCTGAAAAACTGCACTGGACTGGGTCCAGACTGGTCTGCATCAGTCTGATATTGGACTGACTCAAACTGGTTCTATTCAGTTTGGACTGGTCCAGACTGGGCATTTTAGCATTACACACTGCCTAAACACACCCCACCAGGACCTGTGCAGACCCCTCACGCCCAACACAAGTACAAAGAAGGGCCAACACACTAATATTAGCAATACAATCATTGAAAATACATGAAACATGAGCAAAAGTTGACTATGTAGCCTTGTTATGGAGTGTTTTAGATGGTGATTGATGTGTGGGAGTGTGGCTGTGCTAGGACCGGTCTGAACTGCTCCTCAGACTGCAGTCCTGACTGGTATATGATGATGAACTGCAGACTAGACTGCAGACTGGACTGATATCAGTCCAGTCCAGTTCATCAGTCCTATGCAGTCCAGAGGACTGGACTTCAAAACTCTACTGATTGGAATAGGTGGGGGAGTGTAAAGACCTCCAAATCTTCCACATCCACCTCAAGGGCATGATACTGATCATTCTCATCCACTAGTTCCTCAATAGCTTGGAACATTGACACTAGTCTGCAGATTGCACAACCTTGGGTAACAGTTGATACTTTGTCTCTGTCCCCAAAAGAAGCAAAAATTGAACATATGACAGGGCAGACTCAGCTGGTTACTCACAACTTCTGTTTCATCCCTGCTTCTTGAAGTTAGAGCATTGAGGTCCAGTCTCAGGACCAAAAAATGACCGAAGACCAAACTGAACCATAACCAGTCTCCCTGGACCATTGGTCTTGGTCACACCTGATTAGGGAGCAGTCCCAGTCCTGGTTACTCTAATTTTAGATCAACAGTTGAACTGCACAGTACCAGTTGTGACCGGTTGTAACCATACACTAGTAGTATATACTCCAGATGACTATGTATACTAATACTAATGCTAATACTATGTAAGGGGACAGAGGCCCAAGAAATTTTAAGATGAAAATCTGGCAGGTTTATATACCCCAGCTGACTTTGCCTCTGTTTGTTCAGTCATGCCACATCTTTTTTTGATGAATGTGGTGAGCATTGTTAAGGTATGTGATATTTGTTTCAATTTTTTTTCTCAAACTCCTCCACTTACCCATTACCCACCCACATTGTTGCCCTTACACCACCACCTTGCCCTCACACCACCACCACCCCACCTGCTGGCTATGCCTCTCCCTCCTCTCATGGCTCCCCCCTCCTCCTGCGCTCTTGCAAACCCACTGGACAAGTTTGGTCAGTTCAGTCAATTCTTATCAACACAATTCAGACAAGCACCAAAGCAGTTATGCAGTATCCAAATATGATGAATCTCAAATAGGAAGCAGTCCCATAAATTCAAGCTATCCAGTTTCTTGTTGGAATCTGAAATGTGTTAGGACTTCACTAATACCCTAAGGCAAAAACGACGACTCCCAAACAAAACAACAACAACAGAGAAAAGAGATACCACTAGCTCAGCAAGGGCAGTCACACTGTATTAGTGGATTTCCCAAAGAGAACACAACAAGTGTTCCTTGGTGATATATTAAGTCTTATATACTATACTATATGTTGTAACCATGTGTAGTCTTGCATATACCATGAGGCTCTGCACCCATGTGTAAGCCTCATGCACACTGCCTTGCATAGCCTCCCATGCTCTTAGCGTGTGTTGCACAGCAACATGTGTCTACCACATGTCCAATCATCTATCTATCCTTGACCGTGTGTTTGATCGTAGGGACCATTCACCTACCCTTAGCATCATAAAAGTGTCCACAGGACCAAGCAAAGGAAAGTAAATTAGTATTAAATGTCTTATAGAAAATTGTACTCCTGACATCACTGCCTCTTTAGGGCTCAGATTCCAGATGAGACACAAGGCCTTCCAGAGTATTGGTGAAGTTTTTGTACAGCCAAAACTGAAAGTGTGCCAACAATCTAAGTCGATGTGGGGCACTGGGGTGTGATTTGTGAAAGGCCACAATTGCCACCGCTGCATGTTCTAGGTTTGAAGAGGGCTCCCAGGTATTGTTCTCCTCAATGTACCCTTGCCACTTAACCCAGCACTGCAGCTGGCCATGGCACAGCCATGAATCCAGTACCTCTTCCATGCAGTACTCTAACTCTCCATCTAGCTCAATCAGGGGCAGTGCTTCAGCTTTCTATCCCAGGATTTTCGCCTTGGTGTGAGGTCTAGTCTGAGAGATGTTGATCACTGATGGATTTTGATTGTCTTTGGTAGCTTGAGCTTAATGGTGTTTGTCGATGTCAGCTCAGTGATTGGGTAAGGTCCTAAGCGTTTCTCTGCAAGCTTGTGGTAGGGACACCTCAATTGCAAGTCATCGGCCTCAAGCCAGTACTTCTGCCTGACTTTGTAGTCTGGGGCTTCTCCTCTGATCTGATCTGTGTAGCACTTCATTTCATCACACACTTTTGTCAATGCAGCCTCTGCCTCCTCATGCACTCTCTTCATCTGCTCTGCAAAGTCCTCTGCTGCTTCCACCTTTCCTTCTCTTCTTGGTTCGAAACCCATCCAGGGGTTGTAGCCATAATTAGCATAGAAGGGTGAGGTCTGAATCACTGAATGAACATGGTTGTTGTAGGTGAATTCACCCAATGTGCTCCACTCAGGCCAGCCATCTTGGTGATAATTTATGAATAGGTGCAGTTCATGTATCAGTGCAGCTGCAAACTGTGGACCTTGATTGGATATGATTGACTCCAGAAGTGGATGGTATTGCCACACACATTGTCATGGTATAATTTAGCCAGTCCTAGTGCACTTGTTTCCCCCATTGTGGGAATCGCGCGAATTTGCTTCTTGGCCCAATTGACTACCACTAAGAGTGTGTCATATCCTTGCACCTCTGGCAGCCCCACAATTAAGTCTGTGGATATGGCTTTCCACAGCTCCATAGGGGTGTCTATTGGGAGGTTTTGGTATGTTCTTGTACTGCTGGCATTCGTTGCACCTGTTGACATAATCAAATATGAATTTAGTCATGGCTGGCCACCAGTAATTACAAGCTACAAGCTCAAGAGTCTTCCACCACCCAGGGTGTCCTGCTATCGCTGAATCATGATGCAGCTTGACAATCTCATGTCGAAGATGTATGTCTTTAGGCACATAAACCTTTCCCCTGAAGAGCACTAGGCCCTGTTCCTCACTCCTTTCCTCCATCCTAAGCCGCTTCATTGGTGATCTCTTCAACTCTTCCACTGCCTTTACCACTGACTTGTCCCACTCCTTTCCCTTCCACACTCTACTCAACACCTTCTCTTCTAGTGTTTCAAGGTCCAGTCCGGTCCGGTTTTTTGACCTTTTTGGCCAGAAACTGAGACCATAACCGGTTACAAAGTTCTGTATATATCATATAACTGGTCACTATCGGTCTGGTTTTGGTCCACCAACCAGTCACAACTGGTCACAAAGAGGACCAGTTGCTGACTGGTTGTAACCGGTCAGTCTTACATACTACACAATAAATATCATAGGTAGTTAATTAATTAAATATTTGTGAATAAAAACCAAGCCCCCCCTCGCCAAGAGGGGCTTGGGGGGGGATGTGTAGCATCTGCAGAGGTTGAGGGGGGAGGCAGCATCATCGAGAGGGGGGGTCGCCAGTAGTCGAGGGGGGTCCATCATCAAGGGGGTGGCAGTGCCGTCGAGGGGGGGATCACCAGAGGGCGGGGGAAGCAGCGCCATCGAGGGGGGGTCGCCAGAGGTCGGGGAGGCAGTGCCGCTGAAGGGGCTCACCAGAGGTCAAGGGGGGAGTGCGTTACACTCCCCCACATATTCCAGCCGGAATTTCCGGAATTTCCGGAATTTTTTTTTGGTGTAGCTCTCACTGTAGAGGATAATTCCGGTCTAATTATTTAGACCGGAATTTCCGGAATTTACCCAAAACCGAACTAACCGAACTAACTGAACTAACCGGACGCGTGTCACATGGCCACAATCGCCACCGTGACGCGTCGTGACTGCCAGCTCACGCGTTGCCACCCACCATCACGACGACGGCCTCTCCCCCCCCTTCCTCCATCCCCCCTCCCTCCCTCTAGCACAACATGGGGGCCCATGGCCCCCATGGTAAGTATTTTAAGATCAATTTCATCAATAATTTCATCTTTATTTAAAGCTAATCAAATATTTATTTTTCTCTTTCAGTTTGTTGTATGCAACGATGCGCCGCCCCTCCTCCCCACTTAGCTGGGAGGTGGGCAGCTTCATGGCATGAGGGAAGGCCCCAGGGACCTGCCAGGGAAGAAAGGCGGAACGACGACAGCCGCCACGTCAACAACGCCGCCACACGCCGCCGATCAACAAAGCCCAGCGCTGCCACGTCACCCCAGCACCGCCTCCCTTCCGACCGAGCATCCACCGTCGCCGCCATGTCACCAACACCCACCAACCGAGCGCCCACCGCCGCGGCCACGTCACGCCCACCGACCCAGCACCCTCCCCCAGCCAGGGATAACCCCCACCAACACATGACCGCGCCCGCCCCACACTCAGCACGACAGAGCACCCCCCACCACCGCTGCGAGCGACTGCTCGCAGGGCGGAGGCGGGGTGCAGTAGGCGGGGGTGAGGGTGTTGGGATTATGTATACAAGAGTATACAGGCAAGCCAAGGCAGTTAACATGCCTAGGGAATATTGCCAGAATATGCTAAGTCAACACTAGGGTTAGGGCTAATGCACATTAACCATAACCCTAGGGAATGGACAGTTAACACATGCAGAGACATATAGGGGAACCCACAGTTAACACATGCTACAGGATTACTCATACTGCAGCATGTCTATGATAGCCTATCCAAGACAGAGCTAAGGATAGAGTGTCTATGACACACCCTGCAGGAAGTCTAGGACTTGCCAAGCCATGATATCATATGTCACTATTATTGACACTGTTATAGGGGATATGACATAACTATTCCATTATTAACTGGTACAGGGGTCTATTACAGAATACCTCCTTTATATATTAAAGGAGTGCATTACACTATACCTCCTAACTGTGTAGTATAAATATTGCACATCATGTAGGAGATGATAATAACATTCCTCCCTGTTGCAGACTCCCTCACTCACAAGCCTTTGAGATTAACTTCATCCCTTAACCTTGCCCTTTAACTCTTCCTGTCACTGTTCACCACTCCATTCCCAACAGAGGGGGGTGCATCAAGATGGAGGGGGACGCGTTGAGAGGGAGGGGGACGTGTTGAGAGGGAGGGGGACGCTACAGACCACGACTGCCCGCGCCAGGAGGGTAGGGGGACGCACGGGGGACGGGGGATGCGTGGGGGAGGGGGGACGCGCCAGGAGGGATGGGGAAGGCCAGGGGAGAGGGGGACGCCATGGGAGGGAGACGCGCCAGACACGACACCCAGGGCGACAGAGCACCCCCCACCACTGCTGTGAGCGACTGCTCGCAGGGCGGAGGGGGGTGCAATAGGCGAGGGTAACGGATGGGCATGGGGAAGGGGGGGGGGCAGGCAAGGGGGGCAACAACGGCCACGCGCCATGCGCCACTCCCCCCTCCCCTTTAATTTTATTTCGTATATATTAATTTTATTTATACTCTATTTTAATTAGTATCAATGCTACTGCCAGAGCGAGGACACACCAGCCGCGCAATCACACGACACCCAGGGCGACAGAGCACCCCCCACCACTGCTGCGAGCCACTGCTCGCAGGGCGGAAGGGGGGTGCAATAGGCGAGGGTGACGGAAGGGCAGGGGAGGGGGCAAAAAAATGAGTCTGGAATTTCCGGACTCGACCGGAATTTCCGGAATATGTGGAGGAGTGTAAATTACAGCTGGGATCAGGCAGGTGATTTGCAGGTCCTGGCTCCATGGCTGGGGTCACCACATAAGCTGCAGCCATTGGAATTTGAACACAGCTGGTGCCAAAACTGCAGGAGGAGCTTTGGGCCCAGGAGAAACAGAACTGCTTGCCACCTGGGGCAAGCATGCCATGCTTACTCTTGGCATTGGGAGAAAGCTTGGCTGATTGCTTGCCAGCAGAGGTGGTTTCTGTCCTGCAGTCAGCTGGAAAATGGTCATGTCCACTGCAACAAAAACAATGCGAGTGTTGCGGCTTCTTTGGGGACTGCAATGGGTTCTCCAATGGGAGACATCAAGGCTACTCAGATCATGGGCCAGATTGAGGGCCATGAGCTCATGCTGCTTGATATCATAATCCATGGCAATCTCCCAGCTGTGCAAGTGACCAAGATCCATTACTAGCTTATGATGCAATGCAAATGCCACAGCCTGTGCTTCGCCATGAAGGAAACAGATGCAATCATCTGCTGCCTGTGCTGCAGCATGCCAGTCAATGGTAGAAATCAACATTTTATTATGACAATCTAAGGATTTAATGGTAAGCCCCCCAGGGCATTGAAGACCACATCTTCCTTCCCACAGGCTGCTTTGATGCAGGATGCTAGGGTAAGCGAGAAGTAAGGAACATATCAAAAGTTCTTGAAGGCTTCCTTGACCTTCAGAGGAATGGCTGGGGAATAGAATGACAGCCAGCTGTGTTGGGAATGGAGTGGTGAACAGTGACAGGAAGAGTTAAGGACAAGGTTAAGAAGATGAAGTTAATCTCAAAGGCTAGTGAGTGAGGGAGTCTGCAACAGGGAGGAATGTTCTTATCATCTCCTACAAGATGTGCAATATTTATACTACACAGTTAGGAGGTATAGTGTAATGCACTCCTATAATATATAAAGGAGGTATTCTGTAATAGACCCCTGTACCAGTTAATAGTGGAGTAACTTTGTCATATCCCCTATAACAGTGTCAATAATAGTGACATATGATATCATGGCTTGGTAAGTCCTAGACTTCCTGCAGGGTGTGTCATAGACACTCTATCCATAGCTTTGTCTTGGATAGGCTATCATAGACATGCTGCAGTATGAGTAATCCTGTAGCATGTGTTAACTGTGGGTTCCCCTATATGTCTCTGCATGTGTTAACTGTCCATTCCCTAGGGTTATGGTTAATGTGCATTAGCCCTAACCCTAGTGTTGACTTAGCATATTCTGGCAATATTCCCTAGGCATGTTAACTGCCTTGGCTTGCCTGTATACTCTTGTATACATAATCCCAACAAGCTGTCAACTCAACCAGAAAAGGATGTATGACAGAGGACCTGAATAACAAGAGCTCATTACCACAAAATCCCCCCCCCCCAGCCACATGAATGAGCTTCACAACCATGAGAAGGCCTTTAGCCATTCGTGTGAGGGCTCATGGCTGTGCAATGGCCTCTAGCCATGTGAATGAGAGCTCACCACCATAGTATGGCCTTTAGCCATGCAAACAAGAGTTTTGCCTGTAGCGAATAGACAGAATGATGAGCCTGCCGCTCACTGCCAAGGACAACCAATACAGCCTTTAGCCACAGGAGCAAGGATCTAAGCAAGGCTTGGCAAAAAGGAGGAAAGGAAGCAAGGGGGGAACAGAGAACTGACGGATATCGAGAGAGCTGGCCTTGAAACCAGGGATCACTTCTGGAAGTGCAGGCTTTCTATCCTTGTCACCATCCTTGGCTGCAGAAACAGCCTCCCTTGTCAATTGTGTCCTGGTCGATGAAAAGGACAGGAGGGAGAGGTGGGTTAGGCAGGGCTGCAAGCACCTGTGGACGCCTGCCCTCACCTGCCTCCAGCTGGGCTATCTGAGCTTGAAGTGCCACTAGCTCAGTGGCTTGCCTCTCAGCATCCTGGGCAGTAGGTCTCAGAGGCTGGGCAGTTAGTGGATCAGGAGCTCTGGTGGCAGCTGCAGGTGGGCTAGTGTGAGTGCTGGGGGCTAGGCCTCCCAAAAGACCAGAGGGGGGGCAAGTGGCAGGGGTGGAACTGCCAACAAAGGCTGTCCAGGTTGCAGAGGTGGTGTTGGTGGAGCTTCAAGACTTGAGCTTGGCCAAGGGAAGGGTGCTGCTGTTGCTGGCACTGGGGAGGGGATTGGAGCCCAGGTGTGTTAGCCCTGGCAGGGTTGGCATTGCCCAGATTCAGGCCCAAGTGTGCATGTATAGAGAAAGAATGGGCAAAACAAGAGGCTGGTGGTATGGGCACAGGACACCACTAAAAGAATAGTAATAAAAACAGACAAAAAAGGAGGGAGGACATTGCAAATGCAATGTTTGAGAAAACTGGGAGTGATGTTCAGAGGAAAGGAGTGGCAGTGAGGCTGTGATCATTTGCCACTTGGCTGGACACTGTCACCGGCTTACCCCAGCAAGAAAGGAGTAGCCAGCTCCTTACTCATTGCAGGAAGTGTGTTGGCATGAGTTCTGCACGTATCTGTGAATGCAAAGAATGCAAAGTTAATCACAAACAATGGCAAGTTGACAAGAAAGACAATAGCAAGGACAATACTGAAATAAGTGACATGGTTGCAAAGAGAAACAATGAGAGTAGTAATATGAGTTCCAATGTGAAGGCAGAGCCTCAACTACTAAGTTCAAGTTATCAAGTTTGTTAGAGACGAGGCTTTTGTCACTAAGTTCAATCACACTAAGGCGGAGGCTTCTAGCTAATCGTCTAATAGTAAGCAAACACGTACTACTTGCTGCGCGCGCAGCGATATAGCTGTTATACTACGGAAGGCTATGTCTACTGTAAAGTAAGCGGCTGCGCTTATGTATCTAATGGGCACTGCCCGTCAAGTCAGTGTCTGCTAAGTATCGAAAGGGAAACAGAGTAAAGTAAAGAAAGGAAAAGAAAGGAAAATCGTAACATCACCCCCTCTCTATTGTCGAAGTTTCCTACTTCAACCCTTCAGAGTTCATCTACCGTCAAGCAAGACGTATTCAGCGTTCTGTAAATCCAGAAATGGGTGTCTCCTGGTTGGTTGATTGGGGGCAGTGGAGGAGAATGAGTCGGGTGACGGGGGATATAGGCATCTTCAGGGAGCGAGATGGGTTCCAAAGGAACAATGATGAGGTCTTCTTTGGCAATTGAGATGGGGCGGGGCGGAGGCATCAGGTTGCGGTTAAGGTTGACGAGCAGGAGGTCTCTGTCAACATGCACCGAGCGTTCGGTAGAGCGGATGGATTGGAGGGCGAGGAAAAGAAAGATCAACCAGCACGTAATGAAGAAGAGAAAGATTGTCAGGACAAGGATGTTAGAGATTTGCATGACAGGGTGTTTGCATTGTCGAGTCACTTTCTTCTTCTCTTCTTTAATACTGGCGAAAACTGGGGCCGGGTTCTCCTGTGACGTTAGCCCAAGCATCTCCATCAAACGTCGCTAAATATTCGGCACCCGGTTCCTGATCGGATCTGTCATCAATGAGGGTCTGACGTGGTGGAGTGTTACGGTATCTGGGAGGGGGTCGGTTCGGGTTCGATTCACAATCGCGGGAGTAATGACCCGGTCCTTTCTTCCTGCAATGGAAGCACTGGTAGAGGTTGCAGTAGGACGTGAAATGTCCCTGTCCTTTGCACTTGAAGCAATATTCTCCGTGCATATGTGTTGGGATTATGTATACAAGAGTATACAGGCAAGCCAAGGCAGTTAACATGCCTAGGGAATATTGCCAGAATATGCTAAGTCATATTAACACATGTTTAACAGAGGTTAACACATGCAGAGACATATAGGGGAATCCACAGTTAACACATGCTACAGGATTAATCATCCTGCAGCATGTCTATCATGGGATAGGCAAGATATAGCCATGTCTATGATAGCCTATCCAAGACAGAGCTAAGGATAGAGTGTCTATGACACACCCTGCAGGAAGTCTAGGACTTGCCAAGCCATGATATCATATGTCACTATTATTGACACTGTTATAGGGGATATGACATAACTATTCCATTATTAACTGGTACAGGGGTCTATTACAGAATACCTCCTTTATATATTAAAGGAGTGCATTACACTATACCTCCTAACTGTGTAGTATAAATATTGCACATCATGTAGGAGATGATAATAACATTCCTCCCTGTTGCAGACTCCCTCACTCACAAGCCTTTGAGATTAACTTCATAATCTAACCTTGTCCTTAACTCTTCCTGTCACTGTTCACCACTTCATTCCCAACAATATGCGGCAGTACTTCCGAGCTATGAATGGTGGAAGAGAGTCGCATCGTTGGAATGACGAGAGGAGTGCGGCTTCGGGGCGGGCTGCATGAAGGCTGATACGCATTGCCAGATACTTCGCGGGCTGACAGTCTGTGAACGGGAGAGGTCGCAGATCCAGAAGGGGATGGTTCGTTTCAAGAGCGGGATGGACCGGCGGAGTGACTGGCAGATTTCTTTGCTATTCTGGGTCGGGGGCAGCTGGTGGATGGGATGGGAGGGTCGTACTGGTTTTTGTAGTCGCTGACTGCAGACTCTAATCCTCTCTCCAGCATCTGGCATAGCATGCTGTGGGCTAGACAATTCAAACTGATGATGTTCTCTAGAAGAAGGTTGTATTGTCGGAGGGGTTTTTCGAGGTCATCGTTCAGAAGGTCGCAGATGAGTGTAGCCCGGTTCGCAGGGTCAGAGAGGTAGTCGTGCACAGACTGGGCGAGAGGGGGAGTTTTTTTTTTTTTTTTGGTTCAACAATTTATAACGCGGTGCACGATCGCAGTCCGCGGGCCTGAGGTAAAATACAACCTAGTACACTACGATTCGATCATACTCTAACCCCCGCCAGTGTGATACCCCTTTCTCTTTTGGTAGCCGCTAAGGTGAGCAATAAGTCCACGGATAATGCCCGCAGGGGCGAGAAGGTCCGCCGCGTCTATGCGGCTCGTGAACCAGAAAACTCCCCCCCCAGTGGTTACCACGGTCCCCCCACGCGCAGCCGAAGCCGGTGAGCGGTGTTAATTCACCGTAAGCCCCCAGACCACAAGGGCCCGGAGGTTAACCGTTTCCCCGTCCGGAGAGAGAATGGTGGCCGCTGCCCGTGAGCAGCGGACCATGGGCCCAGTGCTGACACTGTCCCATGAAGGCACCTGGCTGTGACCGTGTACGGCCCAAACGACGCCGGTAAAGGTGGGCAAGCAGGGGGAAGAGGGTGGTTGGTAACGACCCACTTCTCCTGCTCATCCAAACAAGCCCGGGACGAGTCCCAGGAACACTCTGCCCGTAGCGGCAGAGTGTGTGAAGGGTCCCGCCCCTATTTAGAGGGCGGGATGCCTGACCGCACGGACTGGGGACAGCCGCAGCCAGCCCCAGCCTCGAAGTGAAGGATCAGTTGTGCTGCCATCGTGGACGATGGCGCACCTCAGACATGGCGCGGCCCTCATAAAAACAGAGGGCGGGGCTGTAGTGGAAGGGGCCACTTAGGGGGCCATCGCGGAGGGATGGCAGCCCAGAAAACGGCTGGTGCGCGGTATGCGCCCATTGCTGTGTAGTGCGGCCCCTGGCGCTATGCGTCATGGGCCCAGTAATAGTGGTGCTGGAGGAGTGATTCCCCCTGCCCTCCACTGTCCGATCTTGGCGATCGTAGATAATCCGCTACCCCCTGACCACAGGCGGGCAGTGGGAGATGCTCGATCTCCTGTCGGCAGCGGGGAGCGCCAGCCCCGCCGCAGTCCTAGTGAGCAGGTAAATCCCATGAGCGCACACATAGAGTGTAAGCGCCCAAAAGGGAGAAGGAGGAGGGCCGCGCCGGCGCGCATACCCCAAGTGCGGAGCGAGGACCCACCCAGAAGAGGTGAGCAGTATCCTGTAGCCGTAGAGTAGCTTAAACATCGAAAGGAAGATGTAGCAAACGCACCAAATCCCTAGATCCTCTCCAGGGATCTGAAAACCTCAAAATGAGCGCCCCCCCTAACCAAGCGTTCTCCCCCCGACCCCAGAGCGGGACCCCCAGCCTAAGCCGGCAGTGTTGATTCACCGTCGAACCCCCCCACCGATGGTGGAAGGTGCCCCACCCCAGAGCCCAGGATCCTCGAGCCCAGGTAGAGTAAAGTGGCGGACAGTAGAATGCCCACCCAGTGGACATCCGCGGACGATCCGTGGAGATCGGTAAAGCCAATCATCAGGGGGGTTGGGATAGCTCCCAAGCGACCCCTGGAGAGTGAGATAGGCTGGTCTGATCAAAGATCAGGCCAGGGGATGGACTGCTGGGCGCTGTGCCAGGCAGTGTGAGGAGCGTTCCCACGGTACAAGGTGGCGGTAACAAGTCAAGAAGAGATGGCGAGAGGGGGAGTGACTGGAAGGGGTTGGGCACCAGCGGGGATCGAGGTAGACATAATAGATGAGTTGTTCGAGGTGATGGTTGTGGTTTGGTTTGCTGGTCGGTTTTCAGAGATGTTTCTTCTCCTTATATGCTTTAAGGAGGTCTGCAGCATTCCAAATTATCCGTAGGTTCCCAGGTGTTTTCAGACGTGGGGTAACCTAGCCACTTCACCAAGAACACATGTTCTCGTCCACGCTTCTTATGCACGATGATCGCCTCCACTTTGTGTTCCTCTTGTCCACCGATGAGGTCAGGTGGTGGCCTCAGGTAATTAGGCCCATGAGCGTCTGTTTTGCGATAAGGGGTCAAGAGGGTGGCATGGAACACTGGGTGGATTCTCCACTGATGAGGAAGTTTCAGCTTGTAAGAGAGCAGTGACAGTACTTCCTTAATAGGGAAGGGTCCTTCTCTTTTTGGGGAGATCTTCCTTGTGAGTTCCATGAGTCCAGCCAGACCTTCTGTCCTTTCTCGAATGGGGAGAACTTTCTCATGACCCGTTCTGCCATGACTTGTCGAGCCAGTTTGTGTGCTGCCAACGCTTCCGTTCGTGCTTTTAATAACTGAATGAAATGTTTTTCAGCTGGGGGCACGTCACTCTTTTGATACGCCACCGGTATAGCCCTAGGTTCATAGCCCATCATTAGGTAGAATGGGGAATGTTTTACTGCTGAATGTGTCCTCTGGTTGTGTGTGAATTCTGCTGTGGACAGAAGTTGTCTCCACGTTTCGGGGTTGTTGGTGCAGAACATCCGAAGATAGACCTCGACCTCTTGGTTTGCCCGTTCAGTTTCTCCATCAGTCTGAAGGTTAGAGAAAGATGAGAGTGTGAGAGGGGAGGGGTTGTTGAAGGAAGTTGTGTTCTTCTGTTAGGACATCACTAATACCATAAGCCAAAAGATGATGGCTCCCAAACAAAACATCAACAACAGAGAAAAGAGATAGTACTAGCTCAACAAGGGTGGTCACACTGTATTAGTGGATTTCCCAAGAGAACACAAGTAGTGTTCCTCAGTGATATATTAAGTCTTATATACTATACTACATGTGGTAACCATGTGTATTCTTCCATAGACCATGAGGCTCTGCACACATGTGTAAGTCTCATGCACACTGCCTTGCATAGCCTCCCATGCTCTTAGCATGTATTGCACAGCAACACGTGTCTACTGCATGTCTGATCATCTATCTACCCTTGACCATGTGTCTGATTGATGGACCGTTCACCTATCCTTAGACTCATAAAAGTGTCCACAAGACCAAGCAAAGGAAAGTAAATAGTATTAAATTAAATGTCTCATAGAAAATTGTACTCCCGATAAAATGGAATGCCGGTGGGGGCACTAGCAGCGATCTGATCTGTACAGCAGCATGACAGTGCTTTGGCTGTTGATCAACCAGGCTCCTCGATAAAATTAATCATTTAGTGCATACCATTTATGTTTAGTTGTGTCTTGACAATGAGTGCTAACTTGAAGTAACCTCACATGAGGCAGATGGTGGAAGGAGGCCAGGGACAGCCACCTCACTAAGTTCAGTCAGACAGACAGGACAATGTTATCTTTGTTGCATGTTATAAGAGTCAGTAGAATACATGGGTGAGCAATAGTAACTATACCTTTGTTGCACATTGTAAGAGTGAG
This sequence comes from Tricholoma hemisulphureum, assembly GCA_964034925.1. NCBI lineage: Eukaryota > Fungi > Basidiomycota > Agaricomycetes > Agaricales > Tricholomataceae > Tricholoma > Tricholoma hemisulphureum. Next base: position 438,598 of record OZ035931.1, read on the forward strand.
GCAATAAAGGGGGAAAAGATCATATATATATGAGGTGTTCAGACCATGTTGGAAAGTGTCCAGATCCAGCATTTCAGACATGGCTGCATCAGGTGTAGTTCTCATATCAGGTAAGCAGTCAGGCCATCGGTATCTGTACACATGTCCAGCCATGGGTATTGGGTTGCCAGTGATGTGACATGTGTTGGGGGGACATCACATGGGTTGTTCAAGAGTGTCAGGGTGTTGAGGGAGGCTTGCCGATCCATAGTGTCATTGGTAGCTTTGTTGATCGGTAGTGGTGTCAATCAGCAGTGTCATTGGTAGTGGTACTGACCAGTGGTTTCATCAGTAGTGTTGCCAATGTATAAGCATGCAAGTGCACCAGCAGTGGTGTGCCCATTGGTAGTGATACTGATCAGCAGTGTCATCAGCAGTGTCATCGGTAGTGTTGCTGATCAGTAAGTGTGCAAGTGCACTGGTTTGGGTGTGCAGCGGTGTGCACCGGTCAGTATGCAGCATGTGCATTGGTCAGCATGCAGCAGTGTGCATCAGTCATCATGCAGCAGTGTGCATCAGTTTGGCATTGGTGCACCTGGTGTGGGCCATCGGTATGGTATTGTCTGTAGTGAGTCTGGGGCCAGGCTTACAGATGGCACCAAAAGGTCAGCAGTATTTTTAGTATGGGTATAGGTTGTGCTTACCTCATGGGTGCCCTGCTGCACAGGCTTCACAATATGATACTTATCATGATTTTGACTTCACGTTCATCACATCAATTGTAGCATTTCTTGTTCTTTTGTATCATCTATTTCTTTAGCCAAAATGCTCCTTTTGATGAGAGCTACTGATTGGCTAGAGTGATTGATCTGTTTCTCAAAATCAATGGAGTTATAAATGTTGGCCATATGAGATTGGCCAAGTGTGACAGATTCACCCACATATGGAAGACAATGTCACACAATGTGACTTATTTCTTGATCAAATCCAGTGAAAATTAGTATAAAGGGGTACAAATTTTCAGGCCTAATATGTGAAAAAGCCAGTATGAAAAGTTGAAAAAAAATCCAGTTCCAATTTGGCCACTGTTCAAAATTGGTGGCCACTTGGTCCATATCAAGTCATGTGACATTGGCGTTATCTGAAGTCCACTATGAACTCATGTGAATGCTTTTTTTTTGATGCTAACTACCTTTTTTTTAAGACTCAAAGCACCCTTTAATAGTGGATACCATCCCCTGACACACCTATGTGGATGCAATGGTGCCCAATGCTGATGAAATTGTTGTTTGAGCAGTGTTGAGCAGACAGTTGTAGTTACAGCTAAGATAGTCCTCATTCATACTCGACTACGTCAGGTGATGTTACTTTTATTGTGACGCATCACGTGCAAAAACGTCGAAACAATGCGCGTCCACACACGTTGAACCACTCGAAGCAAATTAAAACAATATGAGTTGAGCAATGTATATTAAATAGTAGTATTATGTATATGTAGCATTTGGTTTATCAAAAGAAACAAGCAGGGCCTTTGGAATGACACGGTGCCCTTAAATTCCATGCCTTCGTGTTCTTCATCATCACTCGTAGATCCATCATCATTCATCCCAGCAGTTTCAGGGGCAGTCTGTGCAGTCACTCGCTCACCCGGGCCTGTTGTCACCTCAACCGCTGGCACTGTCTCATTCGCGGCATCGATCTCTCCCATCCCTTCCATTATTTCTGCGATATTCATTTCAACCCCGTTGCTATAGCCACCGTAATCCGTCATTATTGCCGCGGTGATGTCGCCATTGGCAGGTGACAATGTCAATGTGGTGTTCTCACATGGTGACATCACCACAGCCGCTGAAACAGGTATGTCACGTAATATTCGTTCTGAATTGGGATTATGCGGTTCTGATCTCGCTTTTTTAGGTGAATGACGCATTAGCAACTGATAATTGACGTGTCAATGAAATTAAATGAACGTGTCGCGTGATGGACCTACATTTTCCTTTTCCTCCTCTTCTTTCTTTTCTTGGAATTCCCAGTAGCCCAACCCTTCAGATTATTTAGAAACTTCATTTTCTTTAAGCTAGGCATCGTGAGGAATGTGCTATGCTTTTCAGAGTCGGCTAGATTTTGGTGGTGGCTAAATATAGATGTGAAAAAGTTGTACTCCTCCGTCAATTGCCCGAAAATCAAAAATCCGGGCCCAAGCGATTGATCCATTTTGTTTTTTCTACATTCCCTCAGGCCCACAATTGATTTAAATCTATTCGTACTAAAGCCTTGTGCATTTTTTTAATTTTGTCACGCAAAGTAACGTTTTCATCACATGACGTAGTCGAGTATGAATGAGGACTATCTTACCATATATACCACTCACCGGCAGAGGTGGACGAGGTGGTGCAAGCCATCTCGGATGCTTTTGCAGCGGCGTGGCGTACCCATGCCCGGTCTAAGAACATCTGTAGCTGCTCCAAGGAGTGGTGGTCAGACGAGTGTCACACAGCCCTCGAGGAGTACTGGCTTTTCCGGGACCCTGAGGACTGGAGCATGTTTAAGCAGGCAGTTAGAGCCGCCAAACGGGAGTTCTTTGATGCGCGCATCAAGGAGGTCTCCTCTACCAACCAGCGCCCGTGGGATCTGATGCCATGGGTCAAACAACGTAACCTCCCGTTGTGCGAGGCCATCTCCTATGGGGGTGCCCCTTGCAATACACTGGAGGCACTTTGGACGGCGCTCGACGGTACCTACAACACGGCCAATGACCGCCCAGTAGACCTGTCCGTGCTGGACGATTACAAACCCCTCCCCCCCCGGGAGTAGATTCCCTTTTCCCTGCTTGAACTGCGGGAAGCCCTTAAGGCGTGTTCGTCACATTCCGCCCCAGGACCGGACCACGTTACGTGGTCCTTCCTTAAACGCTGGGCTGGCAACATTGAAGTTGCTGACCTCTTCGTCCGTATTGCTGAAGCATGTGTTACACTGGGCCACTGGCCCTCTCATTTCAAGGAGTCCACGTCGGTCATCATACCGAAGCCTGGAAAACCTAATTACTCTACCCCGAAGTCATTCAGACCGATTGTGTTGCTGAACACTCTGGGGAAACTCGTCGAGAAATTGCTGTCTCAACGGCTCCAGTTTGATGGAGTTGCACATGGCATCTTCCAGGGTGGGCTAAGGGTCTGCAGACGAGCGTTGTCGCCTTCGACATTGCTCAGTTCTTCCCGTCGCTAAACCATCAGGTTTTGCTGGCTATTGTCGAGAGGTCGGGGTTCCCACTGTGCGTGGTGAACTTCTTCCGCTCGTACCTGGTAGGCCAATTCACGACCTACAAGTGGAACACCGACAGTTCAGGCAGGTTCTCTGCCGACGTCGGAGTGGGGCAGGGCTCGGCCCTTTCCCCAGTGTGCTCAGCGCTGTACATAGCGCCAGTGATGCGTCTCTTTTTCGCCCGCGCCCCCCGGCCGCTGGCGGATTTGATCTCCTATGTCAACGATGGCACCCTCATCGCGCAGTCTAAACGGGTCGAGGACAACCTCCCCAAACTCGTGGACGCTTACAACGAAGTGTTCCGCCTCTTCACGGCCCTGGGATTGGTGTTAGAACACGCCAAATCTGAGGTCCTCCACTTCTCTCGGGCACGGGTGGCGCCCAATCCTCCCATTGACCTCGGTGTTGCCCCATTCACGGGGACCACCCCTCTCAGGCCCAAGCCGATCTGGCGGTACTTGGGTTTTTTCTTTGACCGGAAGTTGTCCTTTAAGGAACATGTCCGGTTTTACACGACGAAGGTGTTCACGACGGTGAGCGCCATGCGCATGCTTGGCAATTCGTCCAGGGGCCTCTCCCCAGCGAATAAGTGACTGCTTTACAGGTCCTGCGTCATCCTGGTGGCAACGTATGGTCTCCGTCTTTGGTTTTGCCGAGGTACTCGTAGCGGGAACCAAGAGATCCGCCGTGCTACTGCGTTCCTCGGTCGAGCCTCAGCGACCGATGCCGAGCATCGCGCCCTCCACCTAGGGGTGTCCGCAGCCGTGCCTGCCGGATGCAAAAAGGTGGTGGTATTTTCGGACGCCCTCGCACTTGCTGATGCTTGGGTAGATTTCTCCCCGGTGGGGGGCCAACAGCACGCCCTCCGGCTGTGCCGCCTCTTGCGCCCCTGGTTTGAACTAGACCAGACTCGTTGCGTTCACCTGTGGTTCGTTCCCTCCAAAGCGGAGTGGGCGATCCACAAGCAAGCTCACGATGTTGCGACGTCACTTTGGTTGCCTCTGGGGATCTCCCCCAAAGCCACTCGTAACTGGCTGATCGCCTCCTTTAAGGAGATGGCAGAAAAGGACTGGGTTACCCGCTTTGCGGACCCCAAGTATCGTGGGAAGAGCTTCCTGGACCTGAGGGCCCAACGGAAGTGCCCGCAACGCCCACCGCCTCTGGCCGCGGGCCCTGGCTCAAGGAGACTGCACATGACTGCAGGTTGACGGCCCGACTGTGTCGGTGCATCATGGCGCATGCCCCCATTGGGAGCTACCGTGACCGCTTTTTCCCCAGTGAAGACACTCACTGTACATGCCCCCCCTGGCCCTTTCAGGACCGGGATCACCTGCTCCGCGTGTGCCCCCAAGTGAAGCGCAAGAAGCACCGGCAGGGCCCGCGATTTATCGCAGATCTTGTCGAACTTCTTGAGGCGAACCCGAGAGCGTTTGCCTTTGCCCCCCCGGAAGGGTGGGACCCGGGATGAGGGTTACGCGCAGGGCGTATGACCCCCGTCTGGTGGCCTGGTGAGCCTGATGGCTGCCGAACGCGCGCTTGGTTTCTGAGCCTGTGATGCCTCCATCGGTAACACCGAACCTCGGGTTCGCCGCTGACAAGGCTGGGGGGCCCGCCAGATGGTGGGTACCGTCCCACACGTGGGGCGGCTAAGTGAGGAGGGGCTGTACTCAGGCAACTGAGGGGCTCTGGACCCCGTTGGGCCTTATGGCTTGCGGGTTGGTCAACCTGCGGGAAGGCCTGTAATCCTCATTCCTGGCCGGCGCGTCAGTGGGTGCGCACGACTACTAGGGGCTGTGCGGGAGCTGACCGGGGGTAGGGGACTGGGACGTCAGTACGCGCCGTTGGGTGTGCCGGCAAGCTGGTTCAGGGAGGCGCCTGAGTGCCCTCGGCCTGTAGTCCGGCCATACGCGTGGCCCTCTTGGGCGGTGATGATACTCAGTCCGAGGAGACACCTGGAAATGACACACCAAATGTACTCCAACTAGACTAGAGGAAGGTTGCGAGGTGGCTTTGGGTTGGTGTTTGTCACAAGGTAGAAGGATGGAAAGTTGAGGGAGAATACAATAAATGAGACTAGAACTGGGGTTGCTGAGATGAGATAATACGATAGGACGAAGCTAGAATTGAGCTCTGTGCTCTAAACGATAGAGGGGAAATGATATATTGACTTTTTTTTGTTTTCTATCTACTAGATGTCTTATATAGATATTCTAAGTGGGGCCAGGAAATTGAAGTGGGTGAAGAGGACCCAAGTAAAATGAGAAGGAATCAGATGCCAATGAGAAAAGGGGGGGGAGGGGTAATGGAATAAGGAGTGGGTAATGGAATAAAGAGTGGGTACTAGATCAAGAAATCTACCTGGTGTAAGAAATCTACCTGGTGTAAGAAATCTACCTGGTGTAATAGGACTTGTCTCCTATCCAAAAATGCGTCCAGTGGCTTGTCAGGCAGGTGATAGGGACTGGAGAGGATGATGATGTAATCCTGGGAACTTTGTCATGTGACCAAAATCATAGGACTGTTGATAATACCGTTCCTTGCACTAGAACCTTACACCATGATCTCTAACAACATCTCTCTTGTCCTTTTCTTCTTCATCATCCTCCTGATTATGTGCATCCTGATGGCCTACCAATGGAGACGCGCTATTGTGTGGGGACAATTCTCATCAGAGCTCAACACAGAAAATTTGCCTGTTGGAGGAGATGATCCCATTATCTTCTGTGACCCATTACGATGGAGCCTTGACTGGAGTGAGTGAGATATCTTCTTCCTTTGCCAACAATGAGTTGAACAATATCAAGTGCGACCAGAGGACAATGCGGTGGTGACCCAAGCCAGGAAAGAAGAGAGTGAGGTGGATGGCGAAGTGGGCCAAGAGGTGGAGGTCGATATAACTGATGTGGGAGCTAAATATGAAGAGTTTTGAGGCTGCAAGTAGCACAAGTATTGGTAGTAATGCGTGTGAGATCCTATGATGATTGTAGAATGTGGCATGAGGAGGTGTTGTTAAAAATGTGAAAATGGGATGGTTCAGAGCTTTGGATGCTCCTGATACCTATCAGCGGCACGTGGGCCTTCACGCACTTGGTGCATCATCGGGGCTGTAGTCTCCCTTCAAACTTACATCGTATACCCGCTGTCCCATGTAGTAGATAGCCGTGGACTGCGCCTGTGCACCATGTTAAACATTGTTGAACAAAAAAAAAAAAAAAAAAAAAAAAAAAAAAACCATATATACCACAGAGTGGTTTCCCCAAAGGAAGAATTCCTGCTCATGTGATATTGGTCATGTACTGTGGGAAAGATGAGCCTGCAGGGGGAAATTCACATAAAAAATGGTTGTATTTATCCTGTCATACATTTCGTGTTGTCTCGGTATCTGTTGGAAAAGCCAAAAAAAAGTGCTTAGTTACAGGCTGCAGTAGTATGGGCAATTGTCCTCACACTATGCACTTAGCTTGGCCTTCTTGGAAAAAGAAAACAAAGGGGGTCTAGGTTACAGACTCCTGTAATATTGTCTCATGGCTATGTATATTACCATACATACCACAGAGCAGTTTCTCAAAAAGAACAATATATTCTCGTGGTACATTGGTCATGTACTGTGGGAAAGATAAGCCTGCAGGGGGCAAGTCGCATAAAATACGGTCACATTTATCCTGTCATACATTTCATCTCATCTTGGTATCTCTTGGAAAAGCCAAAAAAAAAGTGCTTTAGCTACAGGCTCCAGTAGTATAGTCAATTGTTCTTGTGTGTGGGGAATATTGTCTCATGGCTATATTACCATACATACCACAGGGGAGTTTCTCAAAAAGAAAAAAAGTTATTCCCATAGTACATTGGTCATGTACTTTCGGAAAGATAAGCCTGCATAGGGAAATTCGTAAAAAAAATGGTCGAATCTATCGGGTCATACATTTGGGCTGATTTTGGCACCTCTTAGAAAAGCCAAAATAAGTGCTCCAGCTACATGTAGTCAATGGTTGTTGTACAGGGGAAATAGGAGTATGAATTGTTGTACCATGCACCTAGTGACAATCAGGGTCTCCTTGGAAAAACAAAGAATAAGGGCTAGACTGCAGACTCGTGCCTTATTGTCTCAGTTTCCTAAAAGCAAAAAAAAAATTATGCTGATGGTATATTGATCATGTATTGTGGAAAAAAAATGGTCATACATTTTGTCTGATATTGGTACCTCTTAGGAAAGCCCCCCAAAAAGTGCTCTAGCTACAGGCTCCAGTAATGTAATCAATTGGTATTGTATAGGAGGAATGGTTATATGAATTGTTGTACCATGCACCTAGCAGCTAACTGGGTCTCCAGCCATGCATGATCGGCATGGGGGTCAGTGTGCGAGAGCTCGTGGGAGCGGTGGGGAGGAGGAGGGGGTGTTGTGCAGATGGGAGAGGCGGACGATGTAAGAAAAAGGGCTCTAGACTGCAGGCTTGTGCTTGGAGGCAGAGGAGGTCTTCTGCAGATAGAATGCCCCAGACATTGAATGGGGTGCTTGGAAAGGAAAACTAACAATGGCCTCACTGCCTTGTCGTTGCTGAGAGATGGTTTGAGTTCAATTCTTTGGCGTCCTGGTAATGTATTGGAGCCTTGTTTGTCTTGAATCCTTGTGATGGATGTCAGCTGTCCATAGTGGCTGTCGGCGATGAAGGAGGTGTGGTTGCAACAAGGAATTTCGTAGTTGGGGGAGGAGTGATGTTGGGAATGTAGTGGTGAACAGTGACAGGAGGAGTTAAGGACAAGGTTAAGATGATGAAGTTAATCTCAAAGGCAAGTGAGTGAGGAAGTCTGCAACAGGGAGGAATGTTATATTCATCTCCTACAAAGTGTGCAATATTTATACTGAGGTATGAAGTCATAAACTCCGGTACTAGTTAATGTTCCAATAACTATGTCATATCTCCTATAGTTATGGTGTCATAGTACCTCCTATGATATTATCACTTGGTAAGTCTTAGACCTTCCATACCCTGGGCCTTAGACATGCTATATCTGGTTCATACACTTAACATGTGTTAACTGTGCATTCCCCTACAGGCTTGGTAAGTGACTGAGTATTCCCGTAATTGTCCTTGCATGTGTTAACTCCTGTTAAACATGTGTTAATGTGACTTAGCATATTCAGGCTTTATTGCTTGGCCATGCTAACTGCCTTGGCTTGCCTGTATAGTCTTGTATACTGTCCCAACAAGTGAAGACGTAATAATCCCGGCAGGGAAGCGGAAAGTGTCGTCAATTAACACCCTAAAAATCAGGTCATCAATGCATAGTCTTAATGGGAGAAAGCAAATGTGTAAACATTAGCATTATCGCAAACTTGAAGACTTTGATAGCTAAACAATATCAAACATTGATGTTGACTTCATGTAGTTGACCTCATGGCTAGGACACATCATTGAAGGTGCTGACATGTCATTATTTCATAGTTTGTGTTATTCCAAACCTTGGGGATGGGGGCTGCACCATCGGAGACCAGGATTTTTCCAGTGCTTGTTTCAATGGAAGAGGAATTAGCTTTTCAAAGGTTGAATTGGGTGCTACATCACCATTGATCACATCATGGGCCATCAAAGTGAACTGGTAGCTAGAAATGGAAGAAGTTTTGTTGGGAATGGAGTGGTGAACAGTGACAGGAAGAGTTAAGGACAAGGTTAGATTATGAAGTTAATCTCAAAGGCTTGTGAGTGAGGGAGTCTGCAACAGGGAGGAATGTTATTATCATCTCCTACATGATGTGCAATATTTATACTACACAGTTAGGAGGTATAGTGTAATGCACTCCTTTAATATATAAAGGAGGTATTCTGTAATAGACCCCTGTACCAGTTAATAATGGAATAGCTATGTCATATCCCCTATAACAGTGTCAATAATAGTGACATATGATATCATGGCTTGGCAAGTCCTAGACTTCCTGCAGGGTGTGTCATAGACACTCTATCCTTAGCTCTGTCTTGGATAGGCTATCATAGACATGGCTATATCTTGCCTATCCCATGATAGACATGCTGCAGGATGATTAATCCTGTAGCATGTGTTAACTGTGGATTCCCCTATATGTCTCTGCATGTGTTAACCTCTGTTAAACATGTGTTAATATGACTTAGCATATTCTGGCAATATTCCCTAGGCATGTTAACTGCCTTGGCTTGCCTGTATACTCTTGTATACATAATCCCAACAAGTTTTCTTGTCGTTCCCCAATGTATCCTTCTTTTCTGTATTGACTTCTGCAAATGCTTCAGGAATCTTCGATCACTGTGGCTCGCTCTTCTTGTGAGATCAAGGGAAGACTGTCGAATGGGATGTGTGAAGAGGCGAGGGCTTCGAGGGTATCTAAAAAGTCAGTAACATACTTGCCCTTGAAGAATGGGGCATTTGGGGTTCCTGGGATAGGGATATAGTATTGATTATTGAGCCATGTCGGCTGGATTTGTGGCAGTGAGGTGATAGAACATGGAGGAACATTGGTGCCAGTATTTTGTAGGTAAATGGGACTTAGCGGCTTAATACTATGCCCTGGTTCATAGTAGACTTACTAACTTTGAATAAACTTGTGACATGAAACTACACCTTGGCGTGTAGTGGACTTATAAACTTGGATACACTTGGGGCAAACTTGAAGTGTCAAATCTTGCATGTATGCAGTGTTTGACATAAGAGGAGACTGATATCTTGCACTTGTAAGTGGGAACACCATGCTGGACAAGTGCAGACCAGAACATTTCTCATCGATATTGATCAATTCAGATACAACGGGGTTGAAAGAGGTGAGTGCGGATGATGAGGTTGAGGGGTGATGAAGGCCGAACGTTGCTGTTAGCAGAGTGCCATCGTGAGCTCTTGCTGAGTCAGAGGGGGAGTGATGCCGAGCCAACTTAAGAAAAGCCAAGTCAACCCTGTATCCTGAAGGCGATTTAGGGTAGAAAATACTTATGACTAGCCTTGATGCGTTACTAGTAGACTTAATAAACTTGTAAATTTGATGAAGCAACGGATTGTTAGGACAACACAAACCACTAGGGCTTGCGCTGGCTCTCACAGTCAAACAAGGAGGAAAAGAGGATCAAACAATCAAAGGGCAGTCACACAATTTGTGGATAGCCTAAGAGAACTCGATTAGAGTCTCTAGGTGTTGTATTAACAACTTAAATACTACTATACAAGAGTCAGCCATGAGGTAAACTACATGAGGCACAGTGACCATGCTTGAGTCATGAGGCGTGAGTGATGATCGGACGCTGCATGTGAACCGTGTGTCCGTTAACTCTATAATAATGTCAATGAATGTAAATAGGAGGAAATGCATAGCTAATAGTTTTAAATGTCTTGGAAAGGATAAAGAAAATTGTACTCTTGACATCACCCCCTCTTTAGGGCTCGGATTCCAGACGAGACACAAGGCCCTCCGGAGTCTCTGTGAAGTTTTTGTACAGGCGGAATTGGAAATGCGCCAATGACCTAAGTCGACGCGGGGCGGACAGGTGGGATGTGTGAAAGGCTGCAATCGCCGCCACTGCGTATTCGAGGTTTGAAGCGGGCTCCCAGGTATTGTTTTCCTCGGTGTACCCTTGCCACTTAACCAAATACTGCAGCTGGCCATGGCGTAGCCTGGAATCTAGTACCTCCTCCATGTGGTACTCTAACTCTCTGTCGATCTCCTCTGGGGGCGGTGCTTCGGATCACTGTCCTGGGATCTTTGACTCCGTGTGGGGCCTGACCCTTGATACATTGATTACCGGATGAATTTTGATGGCTTTCGGTAACTTGAGCTTGACAGCATGCGTTGACGTTAACTTGGTGATGGGATAAGGGCCCAAGCGCTTTTCTGACAGCTTGTGTGAGGGGCATTTCAACTGCAAATCTTCTGCATCCAGCCACACCTTTTGCCCGACCTTGTAGTCCGGGGCTTCTCCTCTTATCTGATTGGCGTAGCGCTTCATCTTGTCTCACACTTTGGTTAATGCCGCCTCCGCCTCCTCGTGCACTCTCTTCATTCTTGATGCAAAGTCATCCGCCGCTTTGACTTTTCCTTCCCTTCTCGGTTCAAAACCCATCCTGGGGTTGTAGCCATAATTAGCATAGAACGGCGAGACTTGAATTGCTGAGTGGATACGGTTGTTGTAGGCAAACTCTCCCAGCACGACCCATTCGGGCCAGTCATCCTGCCGATAATTCGCAAAGAGCCTCAGGTACTGCTCAACATCCTGGTTGACTCGCTCAGTCTGTCTGTCAGTCTGTGGGTGATAGGCCGTAGATGTCTTTGTTTGTATTTTTAATAGTTTATTCAATTCGCACATCAGCGCAGCTGCGAACTGAGGTCCCCTGTCCTATATGATTGAATCGGGGAGTCCGTGGTACCGCCACACGTTGTCACGATATAACTTAGCCAGGCCAAGCGCGCTTGTCTCCTCCATTGTGGGGATTGCGTGCATTTTCTTCTTCACCTGATCAACTACCACTAAGAGCGCGTTGTATCCTTGCGCCTCTGGCAGCCCCGTAATGAAGTCTGCAGAGATTGCTTTCCATGGCTCCGTACGGGAGTCGATTGGCCTCAGCTTGCCCGCTGGAGGTTTCAGCACGTTCTTGTACTGCTGGCATTTGTCACAGCTGTCTACATAATCGAACACAAATTTGGTCATGTTCGGCCACCAATAATTATGAGCCACCAACTCTAGGGTCTTCCACCGCCCTGGGTGCCCAGCGATTGCTGAGTCGTGGTGTAGCTTCACGATCTCGCGCCTCAACTGTACCTCTTTTTGTACGTACACCTTTCCCCTAAACAACACCAACCCCTGTTCCTCACTCCATTCCTCCGTCCTTAGCCACTTTGTTGGCGATCTCTTCAACTCCTCCACTGCCTTCACTACCGACTCGTCCCATTCCTTCGCTTTCTGTACTCTACTCAATGACTTCTCCTTGAAGCCCTCGATCAACAGGTGACCATGTTGCATTGCCTTGATCACAAAGAATTCTGGCTTAAGCAGAGTCACATCCTCGTTGTTGTGCTCCCCGTCTCTCTTGAAGTCCGGTCTCCTGGACAGGGTGTCGGCCTTTCCCATTGCCATGCCAGGTTTGTTGACCAGCTTGAAATCAAATCTTGATAAATAAAGCACCCACCGCGCCTGCCTCTGGTTCAACTTCTTTGACGACATGAAGTATTGGAGATTGGAATGATCGGTCAAAATCTCGATCTTATGTGTCGCACCTTCTACATGGTGCCACCATGCTTCTAGTGCCCTGATGATGCCAAGCAACTTTCTATCGTGTATGTCATAGTTTTGCTCGACATCATTTAACGACTTGGAGATGAAGGCGCACAGCCTCCACTTTCTGTCCTCCATTTTCATTGACAACACTGCCCCTGTCGCTACTCCAGAAGTGTCTGCTTCAACTCGCAAGGGCTTGGAAGGATCTGCAGTAGCAAGAATCACGTTCTGTGTGAAAAGCGCCTTGAGCCTGTCAAACGACTCCTGCTGTTCTGTCCCCCATTCCCACTTCTGCTCCTTCCTCAGTAACTTATTCATCGGGGCTGCCACCTTTGCGAAGCCTTCAGCAAAGTGTCAGTAGAAGTTTGCAAGGCCCAGGAAGCGCTGAATGTCCTTCACTGAGTTCGGAACTGGCCACTCCTCTATTGCCTTCGTCTTTTCTTGATCCATCTTGATTCCAGAAGGGGTGATGTGTAGCCCCAGAAATTCGACTTTGTGGACTTCAAATTCGCATTTCTCCGGTTTCAGGAACAAATCATTTTCCTCTAATCTTTTTAACTCCTCTACAATTTCGTTATGTCCATTTTTGTCCTTTGTAAATATTAAAATATCATCTATATATACTACTACTGACCCCTGGTCGATGAGGTCCTTCAGCACACCATTCATCATGGTTTGGAACGTGGCTGGGCTGTTACATAGTCCAAAGTACATAACCAATGGCTTGAATGCGCCCCTGTGGGTCGTGAACACTGCTTTCCACTCATCTCCTTCTTTAACCCTAACATTATTATATCCCCATTGTAGGTCCAGTTTTGTAAATGCACGTGCACTACCTACTCTGTCTATTAAGTCACCGATAAGCGGCAATGGGTAATTGTTCCTAATGGTCCAGGCGTTCAGCTTCGAGAACACCTTCATCCACCTCCGGAACCTATGCGGAATCTTTGCCTCGATCTCCGACTCCGTCATTCGGATTTCATGCTCCTCATCACGTACTGGATCCGCATTTCTTTCCTGGATAATTTCCTCCAGGATCCCGTCTCCATCCTCCATCATACCTCCTGCTTGAATGAAGGGTTATATCGCTGTCACTCGGCCAACTTCCGCCTGGCCCTATCTTTCTTCGCTGCTCTGATACATACATTGCACTCCCGAGGGCAGCATGTCATTCTAACTTTGCTGGTATCCCAGTTAATGTCCGGGCTGTGTTTGCACAACCACAGGTGTCCTAGGATCACCGTTGTCTTTCCTAAATTGCACACCTCAAACCTTCTCTTTGTGACCTCGGAACGATACCATCAAGATGATCTCTTCGGTGATCAAGCTGCCCTGATTTAATGTACCATCAATGTTGAAACCCTGATTGGTTGATCCAGGGTCCGAGTCTTAAGTCCGCTTTGATGTACGAACTCCCTATCCACAAAGAGTCCGGTAGCTCCGCTATCTAATAAAGCCCTGACCGTGCAGGCATCATGTGTATCTAAAGTAGTAATAGTGATTGGTATCATAATTTCGTTTTTAATTTTACTTGAGCTTTCGAAATGCTTAACCCCCTCTTTAGGCTTGTCGGTATCAATGTCTATTTTAGTAACCACGGGTACATGAGGAATTAAGCACACCTCCAGGGCGCCAAGCTGAATTGAATCGGTCCCCTCACTGGTGTGACTAACTACTGTGTGGCTATCTAAGCTAACTACTGTAGCTGTGTCCGTTTCCGTATCAGAGTCCATGTCTTGTACCATAAATCCGTCATAGCGCCTGGGGTGGTGGTGGTTGTTGGCGTGGTGTCCAACGCCTTCCTTGTATCTCTTGTTGTCCAGTGGGTTGTCCTCCCTGCATGGACGGTTTCCAGGACCCGAAGAGTTTCTCTTCTGTGTGTGCTTGGCGCCACTGTCAGTCCATTCTCATCGCCTGGCTGTACCACTGGTTGATGGTCACCAGCCGATTCTCTAGGTTGTTGAGCCGCTCTCACAGCCCCTTCTTTAATGACTGCTTGAATTCGTAGATCAGCAGCATCCCCTCATAACTGGACTGGTGCGCTGCAATCTTGAAGTCCTGGATGTGCTTGTCCATGGTCTTCTTGGCTTGTACCATCGTTGTTATCTCAAAGACTTTGGTACTTGGCGGATGATGCAAATGTCCTCGGCTGAGGCCACCACATCTGTGGCAATGAAGTAGCCCCCATATGCCAGTGAGACTGACTGCACAACAAGGCATAAGTGGTGAAGGGAGATAGTGAGTCAGACCTTTTCAGGGACCACATTCCTGCCAACAAGTACCACAGGGGGGGGGGCATGCCCACCTCATCTGGCATTGCCTGAACAGTGGTGATGACCTGTCTCCTGGATGGGCTGTGGACAGTGGACAAAGCCTTATGCTTCAGTGCAATAGGCTTGGCCTGCTAGTGCATCTCTGCCAGCTGGGCAGTAGGGAGCTCATGGAATGCCTTAGCCATCCAAACCAGGCCATCCACCTAGGATGAGGGGACCTGGCCACCCTTGAAGTGGGCAGCCTGGGAAAATGTGGGGGCCTGGGCAGTGCCAGTGCGACCCAGGGGGCCCTTCTGCTGGGGGATTGCAGGGAGGGGGCACCCACCCTTAGGGCGGGGCACTTGGGGGGGGGGGGGCGGCTGGCCAGCCCTCCTCTACAGGGTAGGGGACCAGCAGGGCATTCTGGTGCCACCAACAGCATGGAGATGTCCTGGATGGGAGTGGGGGTCACCTCTCAATCGAACATGTCAACGAACATGTCAAAGGACAGGGCCTGGATGGGGTCCATGACCAGGGCCATAGGTACTCCAAAGTTGTCCGCTGCCTGAAGGAGACCAGACAATGCAGAGATGAGGTCGGGGAGGCTGCTCCAAAGCAGGTCTACTGAAGTGCCTCGGGAGGCAAGGGAGCCAAGAGTGTTGGCCCCTTGGATGATCGACTCGACCATGAATCTCACTTTGAGCTCTGTCACTGGTTTGACATCATACATGTCCCCATCCTTGTCATCAGATGAAGGAGTGGTGCTTGATGGCCCACCCACAGGGGCAGTTGATGCTTGACATGCAGCCTGCAAAGCGCTCGACATGCGAGGTGCCCGGGGAGTGTCCTGGCTGTGGCTGTAAGGTGATGATGAGGGAGACGTGCAAGGTGTGCAGACTGGGCCAGCCTGTGAAGCAAGAGGGGGTCATCCAGTGGGCCTAGTGGCCACCAGAGATGCCAAAGTGGGGGTGGGAGCATTGCTTGGAGTGGGGGGGTTGACACAAGGGTTGCCTCTGATCGACCTGCCCAATCCCTGAGTGAGAAGACTTAGACATGCACTGTTAGCAGTGCATAGAGAACCAAATCAGAGAGATCAGAGATGAGCAAGTGGCCACAGGACAGATAAGACAATGAGTAGCTGTAGAAGGGTGTCTGTGCACATTGTGGTAACAGATCAAGAAGCAATGGCTGTTGTTCAGTCACCCAAGGCCTGGGTGACCATTTGGGGGACTATTTCTCAGTCACCCATGGCCTGGGTGACCAGTTGGGGACTATTTCTCAGTCACCTAGAGCTTGGGTGACAATGTGGGTGACTATTTCTCAGTCACCCAGAGCTTGGGTGACCACATGAGTGACTATTTCCCAGTCACCCGAGGCCTGGGTGACCACATGGGTGACCCTTTGTCTGTGACTCAGAGCCTCATTTGCAAATAAATGCTGACCCATCATGATGGTTTATGATGTGCCACACATTTGCATTTATTTGCACCTGTTGATGTGCAAGCAAATGACAATATGGCATGTGTTGTTGTATTTCAATCGCACCTGTTCCCCTTGTCTACTGTCCCCCTCCTAATACTTCATCATTTGTTGTCCTCATTGGTCATTCTCTCTTTGATGTTTTCATGCTGTATATTTAGTAATTACTTCACTGAATGCAACTGACTACACTCAGGGTTGCTCATGACCATCGCCTCTTGTCTTGTTACCACGACGTGCACAGCCACATCTCTACCAGCCCTCATCGTCTTATCCGTCCTGTGGCTCTCTGCTCGTCTCCGATCGCCTAGATCTGGCTCTCCACCGTCTGCCTGCAGTGCATGACGACCCCTTCCCAACCATCTCGGGGATCGGGCGGCTCGATGGGAGGGGGCAACCCTTCTCGTCCCAGTCGTCCCTCCCAGCGCTCTCGCTCCTCTCCACCGAGCTCTCCTGTCGCCCCGAGGGGCTCAGCTAGGGCTCCTATCCCTTCGCAGGCCGGCCCAGTCCGCACGCCTCGCGCGTCTCCATCGCCGTCCCCCTACGGGCATGGTACGGACACTCCCCGCGCCCCTCGAATTTCCACCGCTTCGCAGGCGGCTTCGAGGGCCTCAACGGCTCCCCCTCCTCAGGGACCCCCCACGTCTGCTCACTCCTCCGATGGGGAGGAAGAGGGCATGTATGAGGATGAACCAGTGACCGACCTCGAGGTGAGTGTCTTGGTCGAATCCATCACCCAAGGGGCCACCACCCTTGGGTCACTCGCCGCGAGGCGACCGTCTGAGGCAGTCCTCCAGGAGAGGACTCCTGACCTCGTCGCTGCGCTGACCGGCCTGCTGAGGGCGGCAGACAGCTTCGGAATCCCTATGGCATCCGCGTTGGAACCCCTGCGCGCGATGTCGTTCGACTCGTTTGTGGACCAGTTTGGTGGTCCCACACACTCCTCTTCCCAGGACGATCCGATGATGGGCAACGCCCCGATCGTCCCCAGGGGCAACCCACCTCGCAGGGGCGGACTCACCATCCGTCCCCCCCGAGCACCCCGCCCTAAGGGTGGGCGTCCTCTCCCTCCCATCCCGCAACAGAGGGACCTCTTCGGCGGCCACGGCACACGCCAGGCCCCCACATTCGCCCAAGCCGCCCGCTTCAAAGGCGGCAGGGTACCTTCTTCCTCGGTGGACGGCATCGTCCGTATGGCGAAAGCCTTCCCCGAGCTGTCCACTGACCGGCTGGCAGCCATGCACCAGCAGGCCAAACCCACCGCCCCGAAGCCCAAGGCCTCGGCGACCGTCCATGGCCCGTCTAGGCGACAGGTCATCGCCATCGTGCACTCGGATCCAGGGGAAGGGGGCATGCCTCCTTTGCCCGTGGTCTTAATGGGGGGAAACGTGATCCTTGAGAGGGTCCGCCTCGCTCTCTCGGTCCACCGGTCGCGACTGGTGGCCCAGTCCGTCTCTCAGGCGTATGGAGGTTACTCCATCGCCACTGACGCGGTTGCCTCGGCTGAGGACCTCCGCATAATCCGGCAAGCGATCGCAGGCGCGTTCGCTGAGGACTTCCGCGTCACCGCGGAACTTCCCTCTTCGACGTCGTACCTCAAGATAGTCGACGTCCCGTACTTCCAGAACCACGCCCCCATTACGGCGGAGTCGGTTCTGGGATTCATCGCCAAGTCAGGCTTGAAGGACTTGGTCGTTCTTAACGCCCCCCTGCGGGTCGTCCGCAACTCGAAGCAGTCTGGCACTGCTACCGTGTATCTGAACGTCTCGGACTCCGTCAGCGGAGCCCGGGCCAAAGCCCTTTCCAGGCGTGCGGTCCAAATCGGATCGTACGTCTGTCCTATTCGTGAGGCCCGGGCAAACCCCGGCGTCTCACTCTGCCAACGGTGCTGGAAGTGGGGTCATCCGACCAACGCTTGCCGCGCCCAACAACTCCGCTGCTCCATCTGCAGCGGCCCTCACCGCAAAGAGCATCATCGCTCTTTAGCCGGATGCTGCAAAGGCAACGCGAAAGCGACGCCTCCCATCGCGCCGACGCCCGAAGGCGCCCCGTGCCCTCATCCCCCTCGCTGCCCCAACTGCAGGAAGGAACACTCAGCGGACGACCGCCGCTGCAATTTTTGGAAGCACCGTTTCGACGGTGACTGGATCAAGAGGCGTTACGCCGAGGTACGTGAGCGCCGGGCTCGTTACCTCTCATCTGACCCCTTCCCCGCAGGACGCGGTGGGCGCACCTAAATGAGGGACAGGGACCTCTCTTTTTTACGTATTATGTGTCAGAATGTAAACCGTAATTACGGACTACTAGACACTCTCCTAGAATCTCAAAGTGACAATTTTGACCTTCTGTTTATTCAAGAACCTCCTTGGAACTTAATAAGAAACGCCCCATCGGCCCACTCTAGGGACGGTGAAGCGGTGATTGGCGCTCCCATACACCCAAACTGGGGATGCATCGTGCGACAAGCAGGGTCGGACACCGCCCCTGCCCCCTCAGACTCGGCCCCGTTCCCGCGTAGCGACCGGGGGGAGTATCCACGCGTCGCCGTCTATTTTGACAAGCGGCTCCAGCCTCTCAGGCCCAGCTACCGCCGGGACCTGATCGATCACCGTGACATAATCGTCTTTACCCTCGGGTCAGGCGACAGCCTCATGTTCTTTGCGAACGTCTACTCGGACCGCAATCACACGGGCATCGGCATTCTCTCGGAGAAAGCCGAAGCCTGGCCTCATCGGTTCTACCTCATCGGGGGGGACTTCAATTGTAGACACCGCCAGTGGGACCCTGAGGGCCCCCTGGTTAACATCCACGCGGACCGCCTGTTGGCGGCCACTTCCCGGTTGGGCCTGGTTCTCTGTCGTCCTGACGAGGCCCGCCCCACTCACTACCCCTACAACGAGGAACTGCGACCGACGGTCATCGACCTCCTGTTTGTTCCGGTGGCGGACGAGTTCGTCACCGAGCATACTATCTTCCCGGAGCACCGCGGATCCTCGGATCACGTGCCTCTGTTGGTAAATGTCCGAACCCCTCATCTACGAGTGCCCACGAGCACCAAGGGTATCGCACCTGACTCGGAAGAGGAGACCGCCTATGTAGGTGACGTCTCTCACCGTTTGTCTGCCCTGGCCAATTGGCAGGGGAACTCCCCGGCGGCGATTGACGAGGTGGTGCAAGCCATCTCCGACGCTTTTGCGGCGGCCTGGGCCGCGCACGCCAAGTCCAAAACCATTTGTAGCCGCTCTAAGGAGTGGTGGACGGATGAGTGCTATACGGCCCTCGACGAGTACCGGTTATCCCGGGACCCCGAGGACTGGAAGATGTTTAAACAAGCGGTCAAAGCCGCCAAACGGGAGTTTTTTGATGAGCGCATCAGAGAAGTCTCGGTTTCCAATCAGAGACCCTGGGATCTAATGCCCTGGGTCAAGCAACGGAATCTCCCGTCGCACGAGGCCATCTCCTATGGGGGTGCGCCTTGTAACACGCTAGACTCCCTGTGGTCAGCACTAGATGGCACCTACAACGCGGCTAATGACCGTGAAGTGGACCTTTCAGTGCTGGATGAATTCGACGCCCTCCCCCAAAGGGGGTGGATCCCCTTTTCCCTCCTGGAGCTCCAGGAGGCACTCAAAGCGTGCTCATCACGCTCTGCTCCAGGGCCCGACCATGTCACATGGTCGTACCTGAAACGATGGGCAGGCGACATCAGAGTCGCCAACCTTTTCTTGCGCATCGCGGAAGCGTGCGTCGTCCTGGGCCACTGGCCCACGCATTTTAAGGAATCCACTTCGGTCATCATACCGAAGCCGGGGAAACCTAACTACTCCACCCCCAAGTCGTTCAGGCCAATAGTGCTTCTGAACACATTGGGCAAACTTGTCGAGAAGATGCTATCTCGACGACTCCAGTTCGATGGGGTCGCACACGGCGTTTTCCACCCCAACCAGTTTGGGGGCGTCGCCCAGAGGTCCACTGAGGACGCTGGAGTCTACCTCACCCACCTTGTACGCGCAGGGTGGGCGAAGGGCTTACAAACGAGCGTCGTCGCCTTCGACATCGCCCAGTTCTTTCCGTCTCTGAACCACGAGGTTCTGCTGACAATCATCGAGCGCTCAGGATTTCCACCGTGTGTGGTGGGATTCTTCCGCTCCTATTTGGTAGGCCGGTTCACGGTCTACAAGTGGAACACTGACTCTTCGGGGAAATTCTCCGCAGATGTCGGAGTGGGACAGGGCTCCGCTCTCTCCCCCGTTTGCTCGGCGCTATACTTAGCGCCGGTCATGAAACTGTTCTTTGAGAGCCTTCATAGCCTCTCAACGGACCTTATTTCTTACGTGGACGATGGGACTCTCATAGCCCAATCCAAACGCCTGGAGGATAATCTCCCCAAGCTCGTCGGGGCATACAACGAAGTATTCCGCCTCTTCACGGCCCTCGGCCTGGTATTAGAACATGCCAAGTCGGAGGTGTTTCACTTCTCCCGTGCCCACTCGGCGGCCAACCCGCCCATTGACTTAGGAGTCGCTCCGTTCACCGGAGCTACACCTCTACGCCCCAAGCCTGTTTGGCGCTACTTGGGGTTCTTTTTTGACCGGAAACTCTCCTTTAAGGAGCACGTCCGTTTTTACACTACCAAGGCGTTCACGACAGTGAGCGCCATGAGAATGCTCGGCAATTCGACCAGGGGCTTGTCCCCGGCGAATAAACGCCTGCTTTACAGATCCTGCGTCGTCCCAGTGGCAACGTACGGCCTCCGCTTATGGTTCTGCCGCGGTACTCGTACCAAGGGGATCGTCAAGGCCCTGTCCCAGATGCAGCACACCGCTGCGCGCTGGATTACAGGCTGTTTCCGCACCACGCCCTCCGGGGCGATGGAAGTTCTCGCGGCACTGTGGCCTATGCCTCAGCTGCTCCGACGTTTGGCTGACAAGAGCTGTCTCAGGACGGCGTCTTTGACGCGCACTCACCCTCTTAGAGCTATTCTAGAAGGGCCGCTGATGGGAGATGCCCCCCGGCACAGGTTGTGCCTACAGGATCTCCCACCTGGTATGCGACGGAAGATTGTATCCCCCGCGGCGGATGCTGTCACCGTCTGTTCTCCGGTCACGGAGACCTTCGAGGCCTTTGGACCTGAAAGTCAACCTGGCTCTCGCTTTGTCGATCTCTTCAAGGATCGTATCAGCCTTCACCGCCCGCCCCCCAAGGGGACGGACGAGTACAAGGAATATATCGGGCGACTGGACCGAGGGCTGGCGGAAGCCAGGGCGGAACAGGCTACCCTCATCGTGAGCTGTGACGGGTCGGTACCCAAAACAGCTCACCAAGCCGTGGCGGCCTCACTGGTCTTCAGAGGAAACCAGGAGGTTCGCCGCGTTGTCACGGCGGCGGGACGAACGGCCTCGTCTGACGTCGAACACATGGCGCTCCAGATTGGTGTAGCGGCGGCTGTGGCCGTAGGCTGCACTAAGATGGTCATCTTTACGGACTCCCTCGCTCTCCTCGAGACGTGGGCGGACTGCTCCCCCAAGGGTGGGCAACAACACGCCATCAGGGCGTGCAGGCTATTGCGGCCCTGGCTCGGTAGAGTCCAGGACCGCTCAATTCACTTGTGGTTTGTCCCCTCCAAAGCGGAGTGGGCAGTTCACAAGCTCGCTCATGATGCGGCAGCATCACTCAGGGTTCCGCTGGGGGCTTCCCCCCGCACCACCCGCAACTGGCTAGTAGCCTCGTTCAACGAGACAGCCGATACGGACTGGAGGGCCCGCTTTGCGGACCCCAAGTACCGCGGACGGAACTTCCTGGACCTTAGAGCCCAGCGGAAGGGACCAGCACTGCCCACTACTTCCGGTAAGGGGCCCTGGCTCAAGGAAACTGCATACGACTGCAGCTTGACGGCCCGGCTTTGCCGGTGCATCACGGCGCACGCCCCCATTGGGAGCTACCGCGCGCGCTTCCACCCCAGCGAAGAAGATCGCTGCTCTTGCCCCCCCCGGCCCCTTCAGGACCGAGACCACTTGCTCCGCGTGTGTCCGCACGTGACGCGCAAAAAACACCGCCAGGGCCCGCGATTCATCGCGGACCTGGTGGAGCTATTGGAGGCGAACCCCAGAGCGTTCGCCTTTGCCCCCCCTGAGGGGTGGGACCCAGGATGAGAGTCACGCGCAGGGCGTATGACCCCCGTCTGGTGTGTCGGGGCCCCCTTCGGGGCTGAACGGTTGCTCTGTCCCGCGGACCGGGCTTCCTCTTGGTTGGTAACGCCGAACCCTGGGTTCGTCGCTGGCAAGGTCAGGGGGCCCACCGTATGGTGGGTACCCTCCCGTGCGCGGGGGGGCTAAGCGGCGTGGGGTTGTACCTGGGCAACCGGGGGACCTCGGACCCCACTGGGCCTTATGGCTAGTGGGTTGGGCGACTCGCGGGGAGCCCTGTAATCGTCATTCCTGTACCGCTGCGTCGGTGGGCGCGCACAGGTAATAGGGGCCGCTGAGGGGGGACGGACTGGGGGGCGGTCTGGCTTAGTAGGGCCTGGGGGGTGTTCCGGCAGGGCTGGTTCGGGGAGGCGCCTGAGCGCTCTCTTTCTACTGCTTGGCTTGCAAGGTCGGGGCCGCGGCCGCCCACCTTAGCCTTCTCGCGCTCATGCGCATTCTCGGGGCTGTAGTTTCCCCTCCAACTTACGTCGTATACCCGCTGCCTGCTTGTAGTAGATAGCCGTGGACTGCGCTCGTGCACCACGTTAAATATTGTTGAACAAAAAAAAAAAAAAAAAAGGGTTGCTCATGACAATTAATATCTCCTATATATGTATTCAGAGCAGATTTTTGTAAGTTTCTAATGAAGAAGAAATACAAACAATTCAATTTGTTGGTAGTGGACCAAGCTAGTTTGTGTTGCACAATGGTTCAGGGTGAGCAATTGGCCTTCCAAAATGCTGCAAACACATGCAAACATTGACAGGTGGTGATTGAGGGCAGGTTATTGTGACTTAGCAAATTTGGGATTCCTGGGATATGAATACACAAATACAAACAAACAAGCACTGCCTTTACACTCAGCATGAATTTCTGAGCAGAATGATATCTGATATGCTATAATTGGCTGTATGAGCAAACAAACACAAACAAATGTGGTGTCATCACCTTGCCATAACAATACACTATCTGCTGATACCAAATACTTGATGGTTGAGCAGGAATACAGCAAGAACTGGCACAATACAGGCTGTGGGTGACTAACACCCACAGTCACCCACAGCTATTGTGGGCCAGCAAACAAAGATAGACAAACAAGGACATGACCAACAGAATGGGATCGAAAAACTGGACATGCTGGGTGTCTCACATGAGCGATCATCCCAGCCGATCAGTGATAATAAGCAAAATGAGATCTGTGGGTGATGCACAGCCACGGAATGTACCACAAATACTCCACATATCAAAGCACTTTGATATGTGGAGTCATTGATGTACTACAAATACTCCACATATCAAAGCACTTTGATATGTGGAGTCATTGATGTACTACAAATGCTCCACATATCAAAGTGCTATGATATGGGGAGCTTCTCTTTGCTGATTGTCACCTGAACCCTACTCTAACCTGGACCATAATTAGGAAATACCTCTATAATACTCCACGCATGGATTCAATGCACCCTGTTTGCCCTCTGTTCCCCCTGCTCTCAAATCAGCCGGACCGTCATGAAATGACTTCGCGACTCTGGAAGTTCCTGCCACAAGGGCCGGTCACTCCCAATTGCCCCCCAGCCAGCTACAGCCAGCATTCCCAAGTCCAAGCCTCCCAGCAGGTCACAGGAGCATCGAGGCAAACCCAACTGCACCCCCCCTGCCCCCCCCAGCTAACACCCCGAGGGGCGGTTACAGGGACAAATGAATTCTATTGTTATCCTAAGGGAGGGATACATGGTACAACTACGCATAAGGGATGGATGGAGGGCATAAAAGTGGGCCAGCAAAAAAATAAAACGTCAGGCCTGTTGGCCTTTTATACGTTCCCAGAATCCTTGGACGGTCCATGCGTTTGTGTGGTTATAATATCTTTTGTTCCCATCTTTTCCGTGACAGGTGCTCGCATTGCCATCTTTCCATGACATAAATGATGCGCCTAGGCCGATCGCAGATGCAAAGATGCATGGCAGTCGATCATGACTGGCCCATCGCCACTAGGGTATTTCATGGGTGCGGGTATTCCCGCGGTGTTTTGGTCACGGGTGTGACGGTTACGGGTATGGTGTTGGATTCTGCCGCACCGCGAAGTACCGTTGACCCGTACCCGCGGTTTGCGGTTATTCCACGGGTTACTACAGGCACCCCGTATTTCTATTTATGGCCGAGTTTGGAGTTTTATTTTTATTTTTAGTTTCGTTGTCGACAGTACAGCATCTGATGAAACTCCGACATGTGACCAACCTCAAGGTCTGGCGTCTCTCGCCGTCTGTTTCATCCTGACTCCCCCCTCAAGTCTACCTTCACAAACTCGCTAGACAGCCGTCCGTGCCATGCTTCTCCCCCCCAAACCCTGCTCTCTGGGGTTTGGATGACACGATGGCTTAAGTTTCCGTCATCTATCACTTTCGCCGGCATTCCTTCGCCTACTCTCCTAACGATGGCATTCGACATATGGTAAATGTCAGTATCCTTCATGTTTACCATCGACCTAATGATCACTAGATTTTATTTCTATTTCAGGCCGATTTTAATTACAATATATCTATTATCTTCGATCGATGGACGGCGTTCCTGCATAGCGTATGCCACGATAGGCGAGGGGCCCGCAAAGTCCCC
The DNA here is from genome assembly GCA_964034925.1 of Tricholoma hemisulphureum. NCBI lineage: Eukaryota > Fungi > Basidiomycota > Agaricomycetes > Agaricales > Tricholomataceae > Tricholoma > Tricholoma hemisulphureum. The sequence goes on from OZ035931.1 coordinate 463,594, forward strand.
TTGTCCTTTCACTAGCCTCCGTTCCTTTCTGCAGCAGGTTAGCATTCTTTCCGCCGTCTCCTGTTCCGTGCTCATTCTAACTTCAAAAGGATACAGCCAACTCTCCCGATCTCCGCAGAGTTGTGTCATTTCAAGCCGTTTATCGTTTCAAGCCGTTTATCGTTCCTGCGCCCATTTACCGTTTCAAGCCGTTTATCGTTCCTGCGCCCGTTTACCGTTCCTGCGCCGTTTACCGTTCCTGCGCCACTTATTATTGCAACGCCGTTTACCATTCCTGCGCCGTTATGTTCATATGCAGGTACGTTTGCCTCTTCTTTCCCCATTTTAACCGCCGTGCTCATATATCATTGATTTACAGGTCCGCTCTGGGTACTTAAACCGTTCAATCGGTGCACACCCACCTCCCATCTTCAACTGCCATGGCGAAGACACGCAATAAAATCCTCGCCTCATCTATCCAGTCCCTCAAATCCTCTGCCACGAAAGGTACCAAGAAAATCTCGGCGGCTGTTACTGCTGTTGTTCGGCCGCTCAAGCGAGCGCGGACTTCACTTTCGACGTTATCCTCCAAGGTCTCTTCTATTGCTGGGAGCATCCGTTTGGCTTCGTCTTCGAGCATCCTCGGTGGCTCAGGTATTTGATGTATTTTTACAATCATTGCTTCACTTGCTAATCACTCGTTATAGACAAGGGCTCAACCTCCAAGCCACCGTCAGTCATTTTGCTTGACTCACGTGAAGAGCCACTGGATGGAGGCCCTGTGGACCCTGAGGCGGAACTGAGTAAGCATCTGCTCTGGACGTTTTCGCTCGTTATTCAACCGTTCCGTTTAGATGCTCTCAAGCGGACCTGGCGCTCGCCCATCTACTCCTTCTTCAAGTCAAACGACGTTGCTGTTCTGTATCACAATGGCCGGCTGTGTCACTTCTTTCCTTGCGCTGCCCGGAAGTGCAAAACAACAGCCGGGGGTGTACGCCGCTTTCAAGATTCCAAAGACCGGGCTTCGACTGCCAACCTTCGACATCACGCACTCCGATGCTTTGGAGAAGAGGCGGTGAACAACGGTACAAGGGGCACAGACATCGACGGAACTAGCGGCTCTATCTTTTCTTCGTTTGCACGCCAGGGCCAACGGCCTGTGCACTATTCTCATCGAGCACATACTAACACTGAAGTCCGGTACGTCATATTTCTACTGCTTTGACATGTCAACTGATTATTCTTCAGTGCCCATCTCGTCAGATGGATCACCGAGAACAACCGTCCCACGAATATCGTAAACAACCGAGAGCTACGCGAGTTACTTACTGCAGGACGACCCCGGCTTGAACTCCCCGGTCATGTTACCGTTTCCCGGGATATTAAGGCGTGCTTCGATAAGTGTCGTGACCGTGTCGCTAAGCTCCTACATGTACGTATTTGCCTTCACTTTATTTCTAGATTAGGGTTAACACCTTACGATTTATAGGAATATCCGGGACGGCTACACTTTGCAACGGACGCATGGACCTCTCCAAACCATCGGGCCTTTGTGGCGTGGACTGTACACCTTGAGCACAGGGGTCACATGCTAGCGTTCCTCCTTGACATTGTCGAAGTGGCTGAGGTACGTAACTGGCTTACTTCTTTGTCTGCCAATCATGCTAATGCTTGTCTCAGTCCCACACCGGTGTCACGATGGCCAAAGCATTCCAGGAGATGCTCGTGCGATTTGGGCTCCAAGAAAAGGTTAGTCTTGGACTGCAGCTAATGTGTTGTACTAACTGTCGTTCAGATTCTTGCACTTAATGCCGACAACGCCACCTCCAATAACAGTCAGACCACCGCCCTCGCACAGATGAAAAACACCTTCGAAGAAGTCAATCGTGCTCGCTGCTTCAATCACACGCTTCAGTTGTCAGCCAAAACCCTGCTCAAGCCATTCAATGCAGGCATGGCCTCGACGAAAGCGGCATTGGGGGACGAGGAATCTGGTAACTTCAATGATGAGATGCCGATTCTTCTGGACAACAATGCCGAGGGTGATTGTGAAGGTGATGGTGACGACGACGGCGATGAAGCTGGATGTGACGGTGGCGAGGATTGGGATGGCGATGATGAACATGAGGATGACGACAGTGATGAGATCGATGATTTAGATCAGCTTGATGAGCAAGAGCATGAAAATATTTTAACTGACACGGCTGTTGTTCGACAGACCGTCACCAAGGTTTGTTCTGACCCATTCTAGCCTTTGTATTATTACTTATTGTTAATAACAGGTCCGGCAGTTATCGTTTGCAATCATTCACTCGACAACTATTGCACTCCCAGCCTGGCGAACAATCTGTACTCAACTCGGGTTCAAGCCATGTCTTATCCCTCGCGATGTCGTCACCCGGTGGAACTCGACATATGATATGATGCGCTTTGCACTCAAATACCGACTACCAATCGATGGCATTACGGCGAACAAGGAATTGAAGTTGAGGAAGTATGAGCTCGATAATGAAGACTGGAGGATCATCGAAGACTTGGTCGCTGTGCTTGAGGTAAGGTCATCATCGTCTTCATGCTAACTACGCTGACATCATATTCTCTACAGCAATACAAGAAGGCGACACTTTTTTTTTCTGGCAACACAGCAAGTATTGCAGCTGTCATTCCGGCGATGGACAGACTTCACAACACGCTCAACCTTCAGACGAAGAAGGAGTATCATCCGTCGATCCTTGTCGCCATGATGTTCGCCCAAAAGAAATTGAATCAATATTACTCGAAGACTGATCTCTCATCAGTCTACAGGATTGCTATGGGTAATGTCACGGCTTCCAATTATTGGTGTCTGCTAACTATTTACTTTATAGTTTTACACCCTGGCCTCAAACTAGAATACTTTCGGCAGCATGGCTGGGAGGATGAGTGGATCGACATGGCGGAGAACTTAGTTCGCGAAGAATATGCTGTCAATTACCAGACAAAAGAGAATGGGTTGGGGAATGATGACACCGAGGAACAGAGGGATCAGGTGAGTACAATTTAGTCATATCCATCGCACTGACTAATGAGTGATATAGAAACATGCAAACGGCTTTATTGATTTTGCTGACATTTCGGTTGGCACTTCAGTATCGTCGCGGGCCAGTGATCTCGATGTGTACTTGCGGAGTTCAGTTGAAAATGTGACAGATCCGTTGAGATGGTGGAACGACAACTGCCACGTATATCCTATTCTCTATCGTATGGCATTGGATTATTTAAGCATCCCAGGTTAGTCTCTTTTTACTCGGGCTTCGTACTGCAGCTAAGATCACATGTAGCAACATCCACGGAAGTGGAACGGGTGTTTTCTCAAGGTCGACAACTACTCCATTTCACACGCAACCGACTCGCGCCATCATCAATTCGTGCTTACATGTGTCTTGGGTCGTGGAGCCGACATGATCTTCTGTTGATGGGGGATTTGTTATCAGCATTAAGGCAAAAGAAGCGGAGACGAGTGGAAACTGAGAGTGAAGATTAGTGACTGGAAGTGCTTAGCCACGTACGAGGATTCGTTTGGACATTTCACCGCGGGTACCCATGGTACCGCGGTTATCTTGTGATACCGTATATATTTGGTACGGGTTTATACCCGTACCCGTAGAGGTTAAGGTGTTCTCGGGTACGGTTACGGTTATAGAATTTTGTACCCGCGGTATACCCGTGAAAAACCCTAATCGCCACACCCCTCCTCTCACGGTGAGGGGTAGGTACGACATGCGAGCCTCCAGAACGGAACAGGGTGAGAAGGTGAGTGCCGTTTTGGACAGACGCTCGATTAGGAGCGGTCTAGACTGCAGCCCATGTCTTTCAATGATGACCATAGTTTCCAATGAACCCCTTTAACATTTTAATATATATTAATTTTATTTTTTTACGATGGATGAGCCATAACTTGAGAAAAAGGTGAGGAAGGTCAGTGCTCTGAGTGCAAGGAGGGCGCACAGAAACCCACTGCGTGGTTCCCTTATGAGCCTCAACATCAGGGAACGTCGCATGAGCCTTTAACAGGGGAAGGGGGGAGCCGAGCACGGGACGGGCTCCGCGATCCGGATCAAAAAAAGATGGGCCTTGGGGTTGGTCCGGATGAAGGGAAGCATGTGGGAAGAAAAACCCCGATGGGGATGGAAAGTGCTTGCGCCCCCCAAGCGTTCGAATCAAATGGATATACTACTTACTAATAAGACATACATAGTCCATATATTATGCACAGACGATAGTGCGCCGGTCGAACATGTTGGACCGGCGCACGTTCTATCAATACAATCTAGTATATTGCTATTCAAGATTCGATATATACATCTAGTCAGATACAGATACATGAATATCTATATATCAACATACTGCCTTAGGTGATATAATTTCTCCTCGTTTGGCCAGCTCCGTTGCGACGTCTGATCCAAATAAATGGTGTAACGCGAAATATTCCCCATACTCATTTTCTACTAACATACCCAACAACTTCATATGAAGTTGCTTCAACTTCTCTTTCCCATGGAATCCCCAATTAGATCCATATTTTGACAGTCTTGTTACACCAGGATGATACGCTTCAGCAAGGCCCATTCGGATGAAGTTTACCACATGAATTTCCTTATTTCCTGCCATTATTCAATAGTCAGCTATAGAATATAGGGAATCATATCAGCTACGCACCATGCTTACTCGTCCAGCTCTCTCCTTGTGAACCTTTGCAGTGCTCAAGATGTTGTGCAAATTCTGTCCTATGATCCCAGAATCCAATAAGAGCCGTCGTCACCATCGTCACAAATGGCCGTGGGGCCGTCATCCCTTTATGACTGCTACTCGTATGTTTTATCCATGGTACCTGCCGTATTGCCTTTGTCAGCTCATAAACATTGCTTGTCTGTGGCAGTGGAGTATTTCTTGGAAAGAAAATCATGGGTGCAACCCGTGAAAACAGAATCCCACAGATAAGAGCAAGATGATGCATCCAGTATGTTCCATCATACTGTGCATGCACAAACTTGTATGTTCTCCATACATACTCCGCTTTGCTTTTCTGTCTTTGAGCATCCAGTGATGCATGCTTGAGATCCCAATCCGTTGGTAATACTTGTTTCTTCCATAGATGTTTCATCTCATATAAATGATCAGGGATGTCCCATTCGACACCTGGCTCGTCATCTTTAGCCTTCTCCGCCAATTCTTGCACAACCTCCTCTGCACTCTGAGTTTGCGCCACATGCCTTGGATATAAGGAGCCACCAGTGCCTTTGTGTAGAATCATCCAGACTGTAGGCTGAGCCGCCCGTGCACCTTTTGTGTTTTTCTTCCAAGGCACAAAGTCAATGTGCATCCTGCGCATCATGGCACTCATTTCCAGGATGAAAAATGTGTCTGTGTCTGAAGAATTACCGCGAAGCGATCGGATGTAGTGAATTGCGAGAGGGAGGGCCGTAATGAATGATCCACTTGATGTAACAGGTGCTTCAACTGTTCCACCCTCCTTCAATGCCACCTTGAACAAATGCTTTGCGAGGATTTCATAAGTCCATGCATCTGGGGATTTGTTGAGCTGAACAGGTTGTGTTGATGAATCTGAGTGTAAGATTCTCATTAGATTCTTGTATGTTTCAGCTTTGGACTGTTTTCCTGTTGACCAAGCCAATGCCATGAATGTTTTTAGCCAATCCTTCAAAGCCCTCCGACGACAAAGTCCAAGTTGTTTTTCGTTGATGTTATCACTGTTTACAGCCTGAGCAATGGAAGTGCGAACATGGTTCTCAACCAAAGATTTTGAATCCTGTATAAAGATTGCAAGTGCATGGAATATGATTGACTGACAAGCAGTATCTTTTGAGTTTGACGCGATTGTCCAATCCCCTGGTGGCCTACTTGCCGCAAGCTTCATACTGAGATGAGCCAAGAACACCTATGAATAAAAACAAGTTGTCAGTATTCTCATGGTCTGTAATAAGAAAAGACAAGGGGAAAAGAGCGCCGGTCAAACACAACTGAACGGCGCAGTTTGTCAGCATAATAGACCATAAATCAGCAGTAACTTGAGAATATATCCCCTACTGGACTGTCAAGTCAATGTCTCTCTGCGTAACACAAACTGCGACAAGAAAGTGCGCCAGTCGAACTGAATGGAACAGCGCAGAACAAAAAACATAGAATTTAACCTCACATTATAGTATGTTTCACCATAAGTTAACACCTGTGACCGTCTCGAGCTGCTGAGCGGTTGATGTCTTTTGCTGTTGTATGGCCACACCTCAGGAAGTACCTGAATACGACTTCCATGCGCCGTAACGACATAATTTGGATTGAGGCACGGCTGTCCATCTTGGATGATAGACAAGCCAATCCACAGCGGATTCATCACCGATGTTGCAATTACAGCTGCGTTGCCTGTATGCATGTAGTTGAGAGCACGCTCTGCAACTGAACATATCTCTACAAGCAATGCATCATGTCTTGAAGCATGGGTGACTGCTTGAGCTTGACGAAAGATGGATTCAATGAGTGATGTCAACGGGTATGTTGTCCAGTTGTAAAGTTCAGGAAACGCCTTTGGAATGCAGTGAGTGTAAGAAACCGGCAATAATTTAAGCATTGACAGAGACACATACCTCTGGCTTGAATAATACAACTGATTCTCGCAACCTGTTAAGCAAGTCGCCATGTTCCCACACAGAAGCAAGAGGAAGCAAAATGTCTTCAAGGATTGTCCTGGACGGCAGATAAAGCGTTTAGGAAATGTTGAAGAAATATATTAAACGGAAATGTACCTTCCGTTCCTTTGGTCAGGCCGAAGGGCTTGAATGTCAATATAGTAAATATTTTCCAAGCGAAGATCAGTGCTAATTGCAGGACTCTGTATCTTCTCTGCGAACGCTTGATGAGGTAAAGCCTGTTGACATGTCCGAGTGAGTCGTTTTGCCAGATTAAGATGCTGTGGGGTCTTGGCAAACATTCCAGCCAATGTGGCAGTAACCTGGCCTACTTGTACTTCATGATGCTGTGCAGTTCTTCCGCGTGTATGATGCATCATAGCATTATACCCCTGTGAAGCGATTCCGTGGATGACAGGAGTGTCGAAAAGGTCATCAGTGTCATGATCCTCATCATCGGTGTCATCACCAGCTGTGTTTGTGAGATCCCTGTTGATGCGCTTTATCAAAGGGTAACAGCCAGAGATCAAACCCTTTGCTTGAAAATGGCCTGCTGTTCTGAGACCTGCCTGTGGGTAAACAGTGAAGTCTATAGATGATGGTTCCTCATCGATAAGTTCGTCAACGTCATTTATAAAGAGATTTCGAGTACGAAGGAGGTCGACGAGTACGCCATGTGGTTTTGCACTGCGAGCGAACATGCCTGTTCTCCTCTGAATTTGAAATCCATCTTTTGAGAACAAAGTGACTTCTACACCATCTTCTGTAACATAAGGGATGTTGGGATTATGTATACAAGAGTATACAGGCAAGCCAAGGCAGTTAACAAGCCTAGGGAGATGGAATACAAGTCCTAAGCTTAAGGTTAGGGTTAGCAGCAGTCTAGGGTTAGGATCTGCCACTGGTAGAATCCAACACAGCCACAGGGAATAATATTAATTCCCAAGCTGCTACCCTTAATAGACTGGCCAAGACTACAAAGACTGCCAAGACTGTCTCCTGTGCTATCCAGGGAACCCCCTATAATATACAATGATAGACAAGTCTATCTGGAGAATTATATAGGGGATATGACATAGTTATTCCATTATTAACTGGTACAGGGGTCTATTACAGAATACCTCCTTTATATATTAAAGGAGTGCATTACACTATACCTCCTAACTGTGTAGTATAAATATTGCACATCATGTAGGAGATGATAATAACATTCCTCCCTGTGTCAGACTCCCTCACTCATTAGCCTTTGAGATTAACTTCATAATCTAACCTTGCCCTTAACTCTTCCTGTTACTGTTCAGCACTCCATTCCCAACAAGGGATGTCCTCCAGGTCTTCAGGGGTGACTTCTTCATGAGTGCAAGGATAAGGTGTTGTGTATATGCCATCGTGATATTCTTCGAGTATATCGTCCAAAGGCCGAACATCCCAAGCTGTAACTTCACGGACACTAAGATGATAATAAATCATGAAACAAATGCAGGGCGGGAGATATAGGTATAACAGTACCGAAGATGGGTTGCTATTGCAACTGAGATGTAGCGGATTCTGTGATATTGTCTGTCTCTTTCCCAGTTTATACATTCTTGATCAGGATCGCAGGCTGCCGGACCAAGTTCCTGGTTTTGACCATACCTTGAAGTGATGGTCACAGGGTGTCGTTCGAGCAGGAACCCATCATCTGTATAAGAAGATGGTGCACGGCGGACCCATCTGTCATATCCACGAATGATAGCCTGATCTAAATGCCTGAGTTGCCTCAAGGTCATATAGATTTTCCTATGGTCACTGAAATCAGAGTTTAGTATGAGAATGTCAATATAAATATACAGATATGCGCCAATCGATCAGGTGCGGACAGCGCACTTTTGGCCACCAGAACCAGACCAGCAATGACATGCATGAAAAATCACGCCGACTGACCACCATTGTAGTCGGAAAGTGTACAGCAGAGATGGACCAAAAAAACACAGGAATGGTAGACAATAGTAACAGAAAGTGCGCCGTTTGGACATGCATATTTGAATGGCGGGTGGGTGGGATGTGATATTTAAAGTGTAGGAAAGAGTAGGCATATAAAGAACATAATAATTTGCGCTGGTTGGACGCAGTCGACTGGCGCAATTAAAACAAATGAAACAACTCACGGTATACGGGTTGCGCTTCGAAACTCTTCGTCATTGTCTATGTCCGGGTATTCAGATAAAATGAGTACATCCCGTGCTCCTATCTGTTGCAGCATTGTTACCAGAAACATGAACGACAACCGCGAATGACGGGTTGACATAGCAGTGCTTCCTGTGCACTCCCCCACATGTGTCTCGTTATCATCCTGGTGTATTTTAGGCATCCATGCTATCCATACATCTTCAGATGCAGGTGATCGCCCAATAAAATGCATGGACCCAACAGGATCAAAGCCCAGCATGGCGAATTTAGAACTGAAGGTGCGTGAAGGTTGGGATAAATCCAAGGTCATTTCGTAATTGTGGTGAACCTGAAGATTAGGCAGGAGTGCCCCTAGCCCTAACCTGTCACCTACACAGATCACCATATCCAGAAAGTGATCATAAGGCATCCATGCCAAATCTGGGTCAGCGGAAGAGGTGACGAAGGAGGAGTGATGGAAGTTGATTTCGGAGCGACGGTCCAAGGATGAAATAGCACAGATGGAGTCCTGACGGTCATACATACTTTTGTAGTATTCGAGGGTCGTGCGACGTTTCGGTTGACAGTCAAAGCTGTCCTGTTCATCCTGGTCTAGTTCAGCATTGAATATAGCAGCTAATAAGACTCGTTCTTGAGAAGGTGGAAGGGGACAAGAAGTTCTTGTAGAGTATTAACATCGTGGTGTTCAAATTCGTAGTCCATAGTGTGTGTGGAATATGAATATGAATATGAGAATATGAGAGTCGAGGCTTGGATTGATAATTCTTGAGAGAGCGACGAGGCTGTAGGTAATGAAATGACAGATCTTTATATACTGTAATGTCAAAATATATTATTCTGATGGTGTATAACACCACGTTGTGCCCTGGGTTACGTCAAATAGCATGCAAGCATCACGTAAATAATTGCACTCATGGAACGTTATGTGTATGTAAAAGTAGTGATGCTTAATGTATAGGATTGATAGGTAAGAAAGAGGTGAGCAGCTTGCACGAGCCGCTTGTAGCATGAATCATACACAGAGGAAGGTAATGGAGTGAAAGACAGTGAATATGACTGACTGTTTCCATATGAATATATTTAGCAATGACAGGGATGGTCCGTTGAAGTAGTGTTAAAAATTTACTGTTTGGGTGGTTACAGCTTGGGAAAACAATGCAGTTCCAAATGCTAGGCCGATGACGACCAGCAGGGTTAAGGCTTGTGCAATCAGAATCTGAAGCAACCAAAAAATGCCAGAGATACACCGTCTGAGTATCATTTCAAACGTATTAAACAAAATGTTGACCAAATGTGATGGGCCATGCAGCTACAAACAGGTGAAGTATGATCAGTCCAGGTGTTAGCATAAAAATCGGTGAAGGTATGCCAATAAGCATGGTCGTCATGGAGAGATTTAACAATAAAGTGCGCCAGTCAGTGATGTCCGATCGGCGCACTTTTAGTGCTGTCGATTATTGAGATCGGTCTGTTGCCAAGGAAGATTGCGTTATTTACATGTACACAGATGTGTGTACGAAAGCAGTTATCACGTAATTGTACAGAATCAAAAAAATGTTCATAGAATGTCAAACCAAAAAACAGCGTCAAGGCAGGCAGCCCTCCCTTCATCCGATTAACATGACCGGTCGATTACATACGCTTGCCAGTCATAGGGCGACGACAAACAGGCTCGTGTTCGATGTCTTGCGAACGTTCCCTGTCAATGCTTCTGGCCCCGGAACGGGCTTTGAGAGGTCTCTGCTCTAAATACACAAATATTAGAGAAACAAGTCGATAAAAATGTACAAAAGAAATGTTGATACCGGGGGAGTGACCTGTGTCAGGTTCGTCGCGTTTAAATGGATTCGGACTAGGTGCTATGCAAAGCATGAGCAACATAGAGAGAAATATAAGTAAACAGAAAAACATACTGCGGACTGGCGATATACGTGAAGAAGAAGATGTTGCATGAGAGTCTAACGAAAGTCCATATTTAGTCCGATTTACCCATAAACCAGAGACTGACCGTGTTGAAGCCCAAAGGCTGTTCGTAACACATTCTCAACTGAGGAGGAGATAGGAGGAACTAGAATGAAAATGGTCAAATGCGTACACGACTGCAGTATGTAAGAAAACACGCATACAAGAATGCGGAGGTGTTGCGATCTGCGTTGGAACGAGTGACATGTCGTCAGTTCCGAGCTGTGTGAGAGGAGATAATCCGCGCTGGGAGGTGTCCATGTCATTGCCGTCCATCGTCGAAAGGTTCTCCTGCGACTGCTCTTGCACCGGGGACAACAGATTTGTGCGCAGTTTGATGATGTGCGACTGGCGCACATTGAAGTGTGTCATTGTTTGTGAGAAAGGGTCTGATAGATACATCTGGAATACATACCTCAACAGTGTGAGGAGTGTGCTGGTCGATGGCGTCTGACTGGCGCATTTCAGAATGTGTTAGTGAAATTCACTTAAACAAATCTATAGGTACAGTAAACTTACCAGTGTACCTCGACGAGATGAAGTGCGCCGTTCGGGGACAGTTGACCGGCGCATGTTTGACGACTGATTCGAATGAGGCGGACTAGCGGGAGGAGAGGACGAAGGAGTGTCAAGTGCATGGCCCGTGTCTTCGCTGGTCCCATAATTCGCGTCGGCTCCACCTTGTTGACCAGCCTCTTCCTCTCCAGGATGGCTAAGATCTTCTTTGTTGCTACCTTGGTTGGATTCGTCGTCGTCGTCCTGACGTTGAATAAAATCATCATCATCACTGTCGGAGCTGCCAGTCTGTTTAGATCGGGAAGCTTTCTCTTCACGTGCGCTCTGCTTTTCCAGGGCTGTTCTTGTCGCAATTGCGGCTTTCTATACTAGAGTTTTAAAGTCCGGTCGGGTCCGGTTGTTCAGCCATTTCGGCCCCAACCGGACCCCAACCGGTTGGTCATTTGCATCAAAAAGTACCAACCGACAACCGAACCGGGTACAACCGGTTGGTGTCGGTTGCTCAGGCGGTTGTGACCGGTTGAGACCGGTCGCAACCCGACCTGGTTACAGTCGGTTGCAGTTGGTTGGGACCAACTGCAACCGACATCTACATAGTCACTTAATATACATACTGACTACTAATATTGCTTTTTCTACTGTAATTTAAAATATAATATAATATACAAATAAATAAAACAATCCCCCCCTCAAGGTGGGGGGGATGGGGAACACTGACAACGGTGGCCATACTCGCTGTTGAGGTGAGGGATGGCGGACGAGAGGGGGGGACGGCGGACAAGTGGGGGGATGGCAAACGCGAGGGGGGGGACGGCATACACGAGGGGGGGGGTGGCAAACACGAGGGGGGGATGGCAAAGTGAGGGGGCACAGCAAACATGACTCGCAAGGGGCAGGCAGTAAACGTGAGGGGGCAGACGGCAAACGTGAGGGGGCACAGCAAATGCGACTCGCAAGGGGGCAGACGGCAAACGCGAGGGGGTAGATGGCAAGCGCGAGGGGGCAGATGGCAAACGCGAGGGGGAGGATGGCGGATGATGGGGGCGCAGTGGACAAGTGGGGGGGATGGCAGACAAGTGGGGGGGACGGCAAATGTGAGGGGGAATGGCAAACGAGAGGGGGGATGGCAAACGAGAGGGGGGATGGATGAGAGGACAGTGGACGTCGTAGAGGTGGTCGTCATGGGGGAAAAGTTGAAATGGTTGAAAAAAAAAGATGATGCATCTTGATCATCAGTACAAGCGTGTGCAAACACAAACGTGTCGCGACGCGTCATCATTTATACTTGCACAACACATGTGCAAACACATGCAAACGAGCCAAAGGTATATAAACCCTTGCCCATCTGCCATTGTCACTTGGGCATGCCCCAACCTCGCTAAGAAAATAAGTATATAAGTAAATAATATAGTATACATTAGTGTATATACAAGTAGATAACTGGCCGGTTGCAACCGGTCATAACCGGTTGTCAACCGGTTTGAGTACTTCTCAAATATGGCCAACTGCAACCGCGCAATACCCCTATGAGGCCCAACTGCGACCGGAAGTCCGGTTGCCCACGGTTGCAGTCCGGTTGGGTTGCCGGTTTTTTTCGGTTGCTGCAACTGGACCTGCAAAGACTATTCTATACGAATGTTCAGGATATCTGAAAAAATAGATTCATATGAACATTACTGACACAATCTTTCGTCCAAGCTTCTTTTCGAGGCATCTCGATGGCCTCAAATGGAGATGTCCACTTCTCATCCAAAGGGTCAACAAGGGTAAGGATAGTGGATGAATTGCGCATAGCAGCTAGAGAATATATATTTTCTGTCAAAGACTATGATAAAACACTTAGCAATATATGATCTGATATTCCCTCAATGACACGTACCTCCTTTAATCCGTCAAGATGATTTTTGACTTTGGGGGCGAGGAGGGAGCTGTCAGGACGAGCGAGGGCATAAGGCGCGCTTTCGGCCTTCTTGATTAATCCTTTGAGAGAGTCAATGTGTTCACCAATATTTTTCGCGTCCTCATTGATGTCGAATTTCTGCAAGTCGGACTCCATAAGTAGAAATACGTCGAGTGACTTCACAACGAAGTGGGCGATCTGAGACAGAATAAATGAATAGATATATATATTAGAAGAGGTAAACGTACATCATACGCAGCAATATCCGGTGTGTCAAAGACATCCTCGTGGTTAAGTGAAATGAAACGCAGCGCCCATGCTGACTGATCTTTGGCCTCTGTCGCAGACTTCAGGCCAATATAATAGTATTGACCAACAGGGTCGATCCATCGCCAGAACTGATAATAGTACAGTGTGTGTTAGAAGCAGTAGAGCATTGCGCCATTCGAGTATCTGCGACCGGCGCACTATCGTGGGTATATGTTTCCAGAGATACAAAGGTTCCTCACTGCGCCGGTCGAATGCAACCGAATGGCGCACTATCGTGGGTATCTGTGTCAAGAGACACAAATGTTCCGTAGTGCGCCAATTGAATGCATTCGAGTGGCGCAGATATTTGATAGACACATGATAGATATGCACAAAGACGCACAGGCGTCGTTGAGTTGTACAGTTTCATCGGATTCAAATCATGCATGTGCAAACGTCGCTCGTATGCCGTACAGTCGGGCACATCCAAACGTCGTGTAGAGGTTCGTACATACGCGCCGTTCGAAGTTGTTTGACTGGCGCAGTTCATAGACCGATAATTGCAAACGCTCCTTCTGAAGCGGGGAGACGGCACATCTCTTTTCACGTAGTGCGCCGGTCGAGAGGTTTCGATTGGCGCATATTTAAACAGACTCTGCTCACCTCTGCTACTGATTGACGAACTTTTGCCAATGCGAGCGCTAGAGCCTCTACAGACGTCGGGGTAAGAAGCATCAAGGGCTTCTGGCAGTGGTTGTCGTAGTGGTTATACTTGATGAAGTCCCATTTCCTCCGCCATTGGTCACGGACCTCTCGCTCTCTCGCATCCTCGAAAGGTCTCTTGTAGATGAACTTACCGAAAATACGCTCGACATCTTGACAATACTGGTGCCAGTCGTCTTCGCCGATCTTGAACCAAAGATCCTCCGTAGATGTCTTCTTCATCACACCATCTAGCGCCATCATGAAATCAGTTGTCATGACCCCAGCGATAGGACTCCGTTTCTCGACAAGGGCGTGATCAGTTAACGAGGCCCACGCCTGCGTTCCCCGTGATAAGATTTCTTCGTCGCCCGAGTCAGCTTCTACCTCCCTTTGGTATCGTCGCCACAAGACACTATCCATCATCTCGAAATGCGCTAAGGGAGTTAGCATAGAACTGAGCACGGTTGACATGTAGTCAACGACATATGATATAACCTATCATTGCGTTCAGAGTTAATCTTAATATCATGTAATTTGGACACTTACCCCGCCTGATACATCGTGCAAATGTTTCTTTGTCCAACGCGCAGAGAAAACAATCTCATATCCAAAAAGGGGGTCGAAGCGGTGTAACGCAAGGAGATACTTCCGGGTCTCCATGTGGTTCATCACCTGCCCAACGATCGAGTTCGTTTGCGTACCGAGTTTTTGTAACCAGCCTTCGACCGACATCCCATCTGCGCCTGTGGACTCCAATCCAATATATTCGCGAAGCGTCATAACCAGTCCTTCTCGATCATCTTCTCCCATGTGCTTCATATCTTCATTCCGCGAAATATGGTATGCTAGCCGCATACCATCTTTCAATATCGTCTCTATTCAGCGTTTTATAGTAGTTAGTATAACACTTCCAAAGTCTAGGTCTGACTTACTAGCATCGTAGACTGTAACACCCCAGACAGAAACCGCGTCGAGAAATGACTCCTCTTGCCGTACTTGCTCTTTCAGATGTGAAACGCGGTTCAATTGCGCTGCGCGAGCCTTCTCTCCTTTCGGTTCCTTGCTTTGTAGCACTCCAAGTTGCACCTGATATTTGTCGACGTTCTTCTGGCATTGCTGCGACGCCAGTTTCCACACATGGTATTGGTGGTTCCCACCTGCAAACGCGAGCGGGCCCCGCGCCTTCCCTGTGTCCGTTAGTTCAAGAAGTGGCGCCTGCGCTCCTTGTCCAATATTCATCGTAATACTTGAGGCTTTCACATCATCGCGATATGCGACCACTGGGATACGATACGCCGGGTTGAATGCTCGGACCCCTTGCTTCTGAATATTGTCCAAGACGTCCTTGACGTGCTTTTCTACAAGTGGTCGGTTATTCCACTCACCGAAATGCATCTGGTGTGGTGGACGACGGAAGTCAATTTTGCACATCGTGAAAATGGCCCGTTGCGCCTCCAGGTCTTCCATGCTTACCCCCCCTCCAGCACCTTTCCCCTCATCTATTACTATATCTTCCTCATCGTCATTCTCTCCTCCGCCCACCTCAATGGCCTTCCCCTTCCCCTTTTCTTTCGACCCTCCCCCGGCCTCTGCATCCTTTGGCTCTGTTTCATCTCCTTCTCCCATGCTCTCATCCTCATCCTCCATTGTCATAGCCTTTTCCTTGCGCTTCCTGACTCCGGCCGCGCTGCGCTTTCCCTTCCCTCGACCTGTATCCGCATCAACATGTGTTTCCCCCTCCCTGGCCTCACCACCGACCTCCTGGATCAAATCGCTCTCGACATCGTCCACTTTTTCCACAATCTTCTGTGATTTCTTGCTTAGTCGCTTAGGAACAGGCCGGATCGTACTGGCGGGGGCAACGTTCGGCGCTGGCGCTGCATCTACATTGTCTGTTGATGTAGATCCGTACGCCTGTGGCTTGATCGGATTGGTCGCAATGATTTTATGGGGAGGCATAGATGATAGATCGATATGAAGATTGCAAAGTATTAAAGTTGCGCAGTACACCATACACTACTATCGATCTGAATTTATTCTCAGCGATGTATCGTAACTCAGCGACGGATCAAAAGCTCATCGGCCCGGTTTTATTTATAGAAATACGCATTGTATTGACATTGCGCCATTCGTCATTCGTCGACCGGCGCCATTTGTTATATACATATTGCCCACACATTGACCCTACTGTTACATAGATATTATATGTAACATAGTTTGTTCATATGATTTTGCGCCGTTCGGACATGTTCGACTGGCGCAGTTTTTAATACATATATTCTGCTAGAGTGTCATATACTGTATTATTGAATTGCATATGTTGTATTACATTTTGTTTCGGTTTTTACTGCATTTTTATACAGCACTATTCGTGTATGCTCGACTGGCGCATGTTGTGACATATTTGTCATAGGGCTATATGTACTACACAGTACAATGGATATCATGTGTTGTGTTGGAGGTACTTCATTTATCCGCTTTAATCATGTTTCTCTTTTGTAACTTACTGATTCGGATGATGAGATTAATAGTACTGTCGCCACTGTACTTGTCGTTTTCAATCTGCCTGACATGTTTCAACTCAACATAGCAACTTGTGTTCTTTGAATACACTTGTACACTGATGTACATGTGTATTCATGTTGGTTTGTATGGGCTTATACGCTGCTTATATGCGCCAGTCACTCATGTTCGATCGGCGCATCATATTGTTAGCACATATCATACATTTGGATGTCGCACTTTTGGGACCCACTTCCCTTGCCCATACCCTGCCCATACCCTTACCCCTGCATCATAGAAGGTACTGAATGTGATACCAATGGTACTACACCCGCGCCGACTCAGGACCTTTCTGGGAGCCAAGGCGGCCTCTGGCCGCCTTGGTACCTACGCTTTGGCAAGCGTGGGAGAATTTTCCTGTTCTGGAAATGTCGGCTTTGGCTGACTTAGTACAGGGCGGGATGCCCCCCGGCCCAATTGGGCAGGTGGGTACCGTCTGAGCGCGAGCTCAGCGGCTAAGGTCCAGTGGCCCCCCTGTTAGGCGTAGTGGGTGAAACCCATTGGGAAACATGGTGCGGCCCTGTGTGCTAGGCACACAACGCCGAGGCGCTGCCCTCCCATATGACTCAGATCAGAGATAAGGAAGTCAGGTGAGTCGGGAAACCGACTCATGTTCTGTCTTGTGATGACAAGGTGTTAGCGGATCTTGTCAGATCGACTTCAGATGACTCGTTGCTGTGCGTTTGCACATGGTGATAAGAGCCTTGAGGCTCTTATCTGTGACTCGGCAGGTGCTGGATCAGGGCATGTCCCTAACGTCTTAGTACTCCTGAGTCAGATGTCGTTCCAATGCATTCGGCGTTTGACAGACGGTGGGAAAAGCTTGGGACATGGTGTCCTCGGCGCTGACGAGCTTGGCTTGGCGCCAGTCACATGTCGCATAGTCTGGTTGACTATAAAAACCCAGCAGAAGTACTGAAGAGGCTACAAGCCGAAACACTTCCTTTGAGTCCGCTCAGGGAAATTGTTTACTTTCTGCTATCCTCTTCACACAAGATAACTCGCACGCCTTCGACGTGCTCGTTCTAACCCTAGGTGCAAGGCATTGGAATGGAAAGGTGAACGTTACTCTGATTCCCTTTGTTGTGGGAGTCTCAAAACATCCGCAGGTCGAATATACTTGACCTGCGAGGGTTGTTGAAACAACTGCATAGTTTGAGCAGACATGATCTGCTGCCAGTACATAGCCGGTGAGGATGAGAATCTCACATTAAAGTGTCCAACCCCATAGTTTTGTAACTGCGACCCTTTTGAAGCAGACCTCGGTTGTTGTTTGTCATCGTGTGGCCATTCTAGCTCGTTGATCATTAGCGCACTTGTGAACGACGGTACGATTGTTGTATTGATGCAAGCAAGACCATCCTGAATGATCCCCTGACCAATCCAGAGCGGGTTCATCAGAGATGTAGCGATTACTGCCGCATTTCCTGTGTGCATAAAGTTCAATGCACGTTCCAGGCTGGCACATAGTTCCACCAATACAGCTTGAGGCTGTTTCTCCTGGACCAAAGCTTCCTGCCCTATACGCCAGACATGTTGCAACAAGGAAGTCAATGGATAACTTGTCCAATTGTATATCATGGGGTGTGCCTGTTCCAAGTTATGTGTATGAGGGCTTTGTATGTAATCATATATATTTGTTGTCACTGACCTCTGGCTTCAGCAACACCACTCTTGGCTTAATTTCATCCATAACCGCCGGATGGTTCCAGGCATAAGTCAGAGGATAGATTATTTTCTCCAAGATTGTACTGTGAATGTGCCATCAACAATCACTAACATCAGAAGCATTGAAACCCATACCTTCCAGTCCGGTCATTCTCTCGCATTTTCTTTACGTTCACATAATACACATTTTCTAATCTCAAGTCCCTTATGATATTGGGGTTTTTGATCTTTTCCTCAAATGCCTGGTGTGGCAACTGGTGTGCACACTGTTCTTGAAACTCTGTTGCAACACGCTTGTTAGTCTCCCCCTTTGCCCACCTTCCAGCGAGAGCCGCAGTGATGATCCCAAGTTGTGCATCATGATGCTGGGCTGAATGCCCTTGTGTGCTATGGATCACCCCATTATATCCCTGACTTGCAATACCCTGCACAATCTTGGGAACCCTTTCTGACAAGCCATTGCCTTCGTCACTGTGGTTTTCATCCGCCAATGCCGCATTGACCTCTGCCAGGAATGGCTTGAAGGGTCTCATGATCCCATTTGCCTGAAAATGACCAGCAGTTCTTAGTCCTGCCTGTGGATACACATGTGTCGTAATGGGCTTGTCATCCTTATCGTCCCAATCCAGACCCTCATTGTCGTCCAATCCGCCATCAAACAACTCTTTCACAGTTCTCAAATTGAGCAACAGGCCATGCGCAGGTGTGTTCCGGGAGAAATAAGGGATATGGCGAGGAATAATGTAACCCTTGTCACAATAGATAGGGATTTCGTCACCATCATCATCCATCATTGGCATATTCACGAGTTCATCCAATGTGAGATGAACTCTGGTAGTCGGTTCCATTGATGTAAAGACACTGTTGGGAATGGAGTGCTGAACAGTGACAGGAAGAGTTAAGGGCAAGGTTAAGAAGATGAGGTTTAATCTCAAAGGCTTGTGAGTGAGGGAGTCTGCAACAGGGAGGAATGTTATTATCATCTCCTACATGATGTGCAATATTTATACTACACAGTTAGGAGGTATAGTGTAATGCACTCCTTTAATACATAAAGGAGGTATTCTGTAATAGACCCCTGTACCAGTTAATAATGGAATAACTATGTCATATCCCCTATATAATTCTCCAGATAGACTTGTCTATCATTGTATATTATAGGGGGATCCCTGGATAGCATAGGAGACAGTCTTGGCAGTCTTTGTAGTCTTGGCCAGTCTATTAGGGGTAGCAGCTTGGGAATTAATATTATTCCCTGTGGCTGTGTTGGATTCTACCAGTGGCAGATCCTAACCCTAGACTGCTGCTAACCCTAACCTTAAGCATAGGACTTGTATTCCATCTCCCTAGGCTTGTTAACTGCCTTGGCTTGCCTGTATACTCTTGTATACATAATCCCAACACTCCCCCTGAAGCCTAGGCAGTGTAGGACAATGAGTGGAATGGTTCTGTAAATGTCATCACTCCCCCTGGAGTGGTTAATAATTTTCTTTCAGGTGCGTCAAAACCTCTGTGGATGGAAAACCCATTGGGAAAAACCAATCTCACCAAGGAAAGCTACTGAGTTATTTTTGACTGAATTCCCATCTCTTCCCTATGCCGTGAAAACTTAGGCTTTGGTAAAGCCTTTGTTAATATGTCCGCTGTTTGTTCCGGATCACGACAGTTTTGAATATCAATAATTTTGTTGGTGACTAAATCTCGGACCCAGTGATGCCGTATAGCGATATGTTTCGACCTCTGGTGAAATTGAGGGTTATGGGTTAAAATTACTGACCCTTCATTATTGCCTTGAATAATTGTCGGATTTTCTTGGGTGTATCCGAGTTCACCATACAAATTTCTTAGCCAAGTGGCCTCGCGTCCAGCTTCGGATAATGCGACATATTCCGCTTCCGTTGAGGATAGTGCAATAATTGTTTGTTTCTTTGATTTCCAAGTTATTGCTCCCCCTGCTGTCAGGAAAACATATCCTGTGGTGGACTTGAAGTCCTCAGAATTTGCAAATGATGCATCGGCAAATCCATGGAAAAGGTTATTGTTTTCAGTCTCATCCTGGGATTTTCTGTAAATAATTCCAAGAGTTTTCGTACCTGCTAAGTACCGGAGTATCCGCTTTATTGCACCGTGGTGTTGTAAGCCCGGGTTTGCGGTATATGCTGCCAATTTATTAACAGCAAAGCTAATGTCAGGTCGCGTGGAGTTTGCAATGAATTGTAGACATCCCAGTAATTTGGCGTATGAATTGCTCCGATTCGGCTCATTATAATCTGGGTTTTCAATTAATTTAATATTTGGGTCCATTGGCATTCCAACAGGGTTTGCATCAATCATGCCTTCTTTACGAAGGACATTCTCAATATATTTTTCTTGAGATATTTTGATGCTATCATTGGCGCACGTAATTTCTATGCCCACAATTTTGCTAGGCTCTCCTAGGTCGGTGACGTCCCATTCTGATGTTAACGCATTTTTCATATGCTTCATCATTTTATCTGCTGATGCAAAAAGCAAGGTGTCGTCTACCCATACCGTTATGATGCCTATATTTTCTTCATCCCGTCGAATATATGCGCAAGGATCTGCCATTAATCTTCCGAATTCACGTAAATTTGATACGTCCGGTTTTTTATTGTGCCAGCCTTCATAAGGTGTTGTTTCCCGAAGATGTTTGGTAAATGATCGGTTCCGGATATAGGCAGCGTGTAAGACTGCAAATTCCCATAAAAATTCTGGAAGCTGGTTAGCAGCCAGCATTGCTCGGGATAATTCGACCAGGGTTCTGTTCATCCTTTCCTCAACTCCATTCTGTGATGGTGAGTATGGTGCGGTAAGTCGATTTTCTATACCTCTTTCTTTGCAATATTTTTCCAGTTTTTCGTTAACAAATTCTTTTCCACAATCAATTTGTATACCCTTCGGCTTCTTGCCTTGTGTTTCCAAATGGGCAAGGTAATTTATTACCCCCTGTGCTGCATCACTTTTCTCTTTGAGACATTCAATTGTGACGAACCTTTTAGCATCATCTACAAATAGGAGATAATAATATTTGCCATTAATAGATTTGATGGCGTATTTTCCCCACAAGTCTATGTGGGTTAATTCTCCTGGTTTCGTGTTTCTTTTTGTCGACTTTGGAAAAGGATCCTTATTTTGCTTTGCACTTATGCAAGCTTCGCAATCCGGTTTAGGACTCTTTTCGTCGACATTGAAACCGATCACCAAATTTCGGCTCAATAATTGTTGAAGTCCAGAATATCCTACATGTCCAAATCGTCGGTGCCATGTTTCCCAACTAAGTGGTTTTACATTTCCGACGAATGTTTGATTAATGGCGGGAGTTTGAGACGGCTTGCTAGAATTTTTTAATACCATTTTCATCTTGTATAAATGGTTATTAATTTTCTTTCCTTCTGCAAGTTGTTGTCCGTCTTTTGTTGTGAGGATTAATTTTCCTTGTCCTCCAATATATTTTCCACCGGCCGCATCCCATCGCCCCAACGAAATTAAATTGTTTCGTGTTCCAGGCACATGTAGGACGTCTTCCAGATGAATATTAAAATTTTGATTATTGCATGTTGAAATTATTTCAACAGTTCCTTTGCCTGCAATTTTAGCTTCCAATCCACCTACCTCAGTTACGGAATTATTTTTCATTGGAGTGTATGTTTTGAAGGCTTCTCTTTGATGCGTGACATGCGATGTTGTTGCTGAGTCAGCCAACCAGTCGTAGTAGATCAAACGCTCGTCCATTACGGCATTGTTACAAGCATCATAGGAATCAAAATTATAATGTTCTTCTTGAGCTGAAAATGCAATAAATTCCTCCACAGCATTGGACATCAGGCAAAAAATTGTTGGGGGAAGAAAAAGGAGAAAGATAAGGAAAAAGGGAAAATAAAACCTGTGGAACAGTCCAATGCTGTGGAGGAATTTATTGCATTTTCAGCTCAAGAAGAACATTATAATTTTGATTCCTATGATGCTTGTAACAATGCCGTAATGGACGAGCGTTTGATCTACTACGACTGGTTGGCTGACTCAGCAACAACATCGCATGTCACGCATCAAAGAGAAGCCTTCAAAACATACACTCCAATGAAAAATAATTCCGTAACTGAGGTAGGTGGATTGGAAGCTAAAATTGCAGGCAAAGGAACTGTTGAAATAATTTCAACATGCAATAATCAAAATTTTAATATTCATCTGGAAGACGTCCTACATGTGCCTGGAACACGAAACAATTTAATTTCGTTGGGGCGATGGGATGCGGCCGGTGGAAAATATATTGGAGGACAAGGAAAATTAATCCTCACAACAAAAGACGGACAACAACTTGCAGAAGGAAAGAAAATTAATAACCATTTATACAAGATGAAAATGGTATTAAAAAATTCTAGCAAGCCGTCTCAAACTCCCGCCATTAATCAAACATTCGTCGGAAACGTAAAACCACTTAGTTGGGAAACATGGCACCGACGATTTGGACATGTAGGATATTCTGGACTTCAACAATTATTGAGCCGAAATTTGGTGATCGGTTTCAATGTCGACGAAAAGAGTCCTAAACCGGATTGTGAAGCTTGCATAAGTGCAAAGCAAAATAAGGATCCTTTTCCAAAGTCGACAAAAAATTATTCAAGGCGATAATGAAGGGTCAGTAATTTTAACCCATAACCCTCAATTTCACCAGAGGTCGAAACATATCGCTATACGGCATCACTGGGTCCGAGATTTAGTCACCAACAAAATTATTGATATTCAAAACTGTCGTGATCCGGAACAAACAGCGGACATATTAACAAAGGCTTTACCAAAGCCTAAGTTTTCATGGCATAGGGAAGAGATGGGAATTCAGTCAAAAATAACTCAGTAGCTTTCCTTGGTGAGATTGGTTTTTCCCAATGGGTTTTCCATCCACAGAGGTTTTGACGCACCTGAAAGAAAATTATTAACCACTCCAGGGGGAGTGATGACATTTACAGAACCATTCCACTCATTGTCCTACACTGCCTAGGCTTCAGGGGGAGTGTTGGGATTATGTATACAAGAGTATACAGGCAAGCCAAGGCAGTTAACAAGCCTAGGGAGATGGAATACAAGTCCTAAGCTTAAGGTTAGGGTTAGCAGCAGTCTAGGGTTAGGATCTGCCACTGGTAGAATCCAACACAGCCACAGGGAATAATATTAATTCCCAAGCTGCTACCCTTAATAGACTGGCCAAGACTACAAAGACTGCCAAGACTGTCTCCTGTGCTATCCAGGGAACCCCCTATAATATACAATGATAGACAAGTCTATCTGGAGAATTATATAGGGGATATGACATAGTTATTCCATTATTAACTGGTACAGGGGTCTATTACAGAATACCTCCTTTATATATTAAAGGAGTGCATTACACTATACCTCCTAACTGTGTAGTATAAATATTGCACATCATGTAGGAGATGATAATAACATTCCTCCCTGTGGCAGACTCCCTCACTCACAAGCCTTTGAGATTAAACCTCATCTTCTTAACCTTGCCCTTAACTCTTCCTGTCACTGTTCAGCACTCCATTCCCAACATTCCTGTCACTGTTCAGCACTCCATTCCCAACAGGTTATGGGCCCTGTACCAGTTAATAATGGAATATCATATCCCCTATATAATTCTCCAGATAGACTTGTCTATCATTGTATATTATAGGGGGTTCCCTGGATAGCATAGGAGACAGTCTTGGCAGTCTTTGTAGTCTTGGCCAGTCTATTAGGGGTAGCAGCTTGGGAATTAATATTATTCCCTGTGGCTGTGTTGGATTCTACCAGTGGCAGATCCTAACCCTAGACTGCTGCTAACCCTAACCTTAAGCATAGGACTTGTATTCCATCTCCCTAGGCTTGTTAACTGCCTTGGCTTGCCTGTATATACTCTTGTATAATCCCAACAGACACCATCAGGTGTTAATTCCATGATGTCCTCAGGATCCCGGTCTTCCCATCTTCGGACAATCCGTGCTCTATGACATAATTTTAAAGGGATGGAAAAATGAAATGGCAGTGATAACCGGGGAGTACGTACCGGATATGTGTGGCTAGTGCAAGTGTCAAATAATGAATTCTGCTATAGTCACAATCTCGTTCCCAATTATTGTGCTCCTCGTTTCGTAATTCCACAGATGAAGCCAATTCTTGATTCTGCCCGAATCTGGAGGTGATGGCCACAGGGATCCTGGAACTAAACATGTCTTCGGATTTGTATTCATCTGGGGCTCCTGCGATCCAGTCTGCATATGAACGGACGATCATCCAGTCAAGTCTTTTCATCGCCTGTAGGTTCAAATAGAGAGCACGTCCACGTTCCCTATGACAGAGATAATAGTCAGTATCACCTCTGATTGGAGTAGGATGTGTACATTAACAACTAGCTCACTGGTCAAATATATTCGACGAGTGAGCCGTTATGAGAATATCTCATGTTTGGCATATCAATGACTTGCAATGTATGGTTCTAAGAATTGCTCGCAGGTCGAACATGTTCGACCTGCGAGGCTTTTCCACACATGGGAAGGTGCTATAGTCGCCATATGCCATAAGGCTTGGAGCTCGAGTCATTTCGACCTGAGAGGTTATAGAAATCACGGTATACCTCGCAGGTCGATCGTACTCGACCTGCGGGGTTACAGACATCACCGTATACCACTCAACCTGCGAGGTTTCAGAAATCGGTATGTCACTTGCAGGTCGAACATACTCGACCTGCAAGCTTTCCTGAAATCATCATATACCCTGCTGGTTGAACATGCTTGACCTGTGAGGTTTCCCAGAATCTTCATATACCTCGCCGGTCGAACATGCTCAACCTGCGAGGCCATCCATCCGGCTTCATTTGTCCTGGAGCTAGTTTTCATCATGTTCATCATGGTTGAACGCTAACCTATCTCCTCAGCAGAGCTATGTGTTAACATTGTCCCACTGTCCCATCAATCATCATCATCAACAAGGTAATTTCCAGGTCCCTATAGGAAGGATTGCATGGTATGGTGCAAGCATCATGAATGGGGGATGGATGGATATGCAGGAATGGTATGGCTATGTGCAGGAAATTACACTCACATTATATTTGTCGCATACTTGAACTCCATGTCATCAGTCAAGCTGGGGTATTCATTGTTCACAATAATGTCCCGGTGACCAATCCTTTGTAGCATGGTTGCCACGAACATCACCGTCATCCGATAGTGCTTCTCTTGCAGCATGGTGTCTTCTTTTCCGCTTCCCAATGCCGCATCCTCATCATCCTCATTGTGTACATCACTTGGTATCCATGCTAGCCATGCATCCTCACCAGAACTAGACCATCCGATCCATAACATGCTGTTTGTAGGATCAAATCCTAGTTTGGCATACTTCGCTTGGAATCGCCGGGTCCGGAATCGAAGTTCTAGCCGGAATTCTAGCGCATGATGGGTGCCGACATTTGGTAACATGGCTGCAAGGCCTAACCCGTCCCCAACACAGATTTGTAGATCCAAGTAATGTGTTTCTACCGCCCATGCAAGCAAGTTGTCCATGTGGCTCGTAACATATTCACTATCCTCGAAGTTGATTTCTGTTCGTTCTCTCATAGTCCGTAATGCCCGAAAGCTATCCTTCTTGACATATACATCCGCAAAATATGATAGCGGTCTCCTTTTTCTCGTCCGGCTGTGGAACCTGTCTGCCTCGTCCTGCTGAAGAGCATTGCGCAAACAGGCCGCCTGCAATGCAACGGACTGATCAAGCCCATCCTCGGCATGTAGATGACTTGGTGTCGCTGCCACGTCAAAATGCACTTGTTCGGTGGCTGTTTCAATATGTGGGGCATCCATGAGGGAAGCAAAGCTGGGAGGTTGAGGCAGAAAGATGTTGGGAGGTGCTGGCAAAGGAAAAGTGTAGCCGAACAATGCCAAACATTGTTTATCAGGGTATTTGATTTGCCAAAGGTTGTATCTCTGATCGCAAGGTTTGTAACCATAATGTGTTTGCCGAGGAGCAGCTGTCATATATGTTAATATCATGGACATGTCTGATAACCTGTTTGATATATCTTGTTTTTGTCCTTTGTAAACAATTATATTAATGATGCAGACGCTCGAGCTCATACCGTGTTTCAACAGATTTGGAGATGAATTTATTCAAGGCTTATAAGTCAAATCTATACCATCGCTTATCACAGACATTTCAAGGGGTACCTGTCTAAGCTCTTCTTGTCTCAAGGGGGAGTATATTATGATACATCCATGTTGAATGCAACTATCATACAACATGTACAATACAAAATGTACATATTGGGAGGTTATACTATTGAATCACCATGTTGAAGGTGACCGTGATTGGGGGCAAACAAAACGAGCTAAATGTAATGTACATAAAATGTTTGGGGGCGGGCGGGCTGCATAAGGTGTTTGGTGAGAATCTCACTGGCGACGCTATTTCTGACCGGCACGGGGTGGTAATGGAATTTTACCCCTCTCCTCCTCGTCCTCAGACCCGCCGGCTGGGGTAGTCGCTCGGACCATCATGCGAGATTTCTTCTTCTCCTGGGCATCTAGTTGATAGGGAAGATGGCAATCAATACATGCTAAGTAATTGACAGATTGTTGATTACTCTGGATACTCACCTGGGGAGAGGTTGACGATGGATTGTGATCGCTTCGACGCCCAGGAGGGGTTAGGCCTTGGATGCGCCGGCGGGGTTGTGACTGTGATAGTACAATTAATTAATGATTAATGTAAATCGGTCGATAACTAGATAGGGATAACGATTGAACCACATACCGTTGGGTCCAGGCATCATGTCCACATCATCGAGGAACATATCCGGCCCCTGAGTTGAAGGGGATACAGAACCACGACTGCGATTGACCAAATCCAGGGGGACCGACAGGGTGACGGATGGCGGGTTATCGTGCAGGTCATGTTCGGTCTGCTCCACAATGGGGACCAAGTCGAGATTGCCTCGCAGGTCGAGTATATTTGACCTGCGAGGTTCTTCGAGGCTTGGGGTGATGTGACGGACAGGGGCAGAGCCGGCACGAGAAAGAGGACGGGTGGCATATGTTGGGATTATGTATACAAGAGTATACAGGCAAGCCAAGGCAGTTAACATGCCTAGGGAATATTGCCAGAATATGCTAAGTCAACACTAGGGTTAGGGCTAATGCACATTAACCATAACCCTAGGGAATGGACAGTTAACACATGCAGAGACATATAGGGGAACCCACAGTTAACACATGCTACAGGATTACTCATACTGCAGCATGTCTATGATAGCCTATCCAAGACAAAGCTATGGATAGAGTGTCTATGACACACCCTGCAGGAAGTCTAGGACTTACCAAGCCATGATATCATATGTCACTATTATTGACACTGTTATAGGGGATATGACATAACTATTCCATTATTAACTGGTACAGGGGTCTATTACAGAATACCTCCTTTATATATTAAAGGAGTGCATTACACTATACCTGCTAACTGTGTAGTATAAATATTGCACATCTTGTAGGAGATGATAATAACATTCCTCCCTGTGGCAGACTCCCTCACACACTAGCCTTTGAGATTAACTTCATCCTCTAACCTTGTCCTTAACTCTTCCTGTCACTGTTCACCACTCCATTCCCAACAGCATATGTGGCCAGAGGGTTGATGTGGTCTCGCAGGTCGAGCCTATTCGACCTGCAAGGTTGTTGCTGCGCTGGTGGCACGGACGCCGCGAGTGGTAGCTACCACTATTATCATAACAAGATGGCAGTTGCCATGAGGCTGTTGTGCATAATGCCACAAACTCTTATGACACAACAATCATAAGTTAGCCAATGCATTCAATGACAATGTTGTCATTCTATTGCCAATTTCTTGTGATAAGCTTTGTTAAATTGTGATAAGATAGTGGGTGAATTGTCATTAGGCTGATAGTGCATTTGTGATTGTGATTGGAATTGTCATTAGGCTCTGGGTGGGTTGTAATTGCAATTGTCATTAGCTTGTGGATGGAATTGTCATTGGAATGTGGGTGGGTTGTGATTGCAATTGTCATTGGGATGTGGGTGGAATTGTCATTAGCTTGTGGGTGGGTTGTGTTTGCAATTGTCATTGGGATGTGGGTGGAATTGTCATTGGAATGTGGGTGGGTTGTGTTTGCAATTGTCATTGGGATGTGGGTGGAATTGTTATTAGCTTGTGGGTGGGTTGTGATTGCAATTGTCATTGGGATGTGGGTGGAATTGTCATTAGGCTTGTGGGTGGGTTGTGATTGCAATTGTCATTAGCTTGTGGATGGGTTGTGATTGCAATTGTCATTGGGATGTGGGTGGGTTGTGATTGCAATTGTCATTGGGATGTGGGTGGAATTGTCATTAGCTTGTGGGTGGGTTGTGATTGCAATTGTCATTGGGATGTGGGTGGAATTGTCATTAGCTTGTGGGTGGGTTGTGATTGCAATTGTCATTGGGATGTGGGTGGAATTGTCATTAGGCTTGTGGGTGGGTTGTGATTGCAATTGTCATTAGCTTGTGGGTGGGTTGTGATTGCAATTGTCATTGGGATGTGGGTGGAATTGTCATTAGCTTGTGGGTGGGTTGTGATTGCAATTGTCATTGGGATGTGGGTGGAATTGTCATTAGGCTTGTGGGTGGGTTGTGATTGCAATTGTCATTAGCTTGTGGATGGGTTGTGATTGCAATTGTCATTGGGATGTGGGTGGGTTGTGTTTGCAATTGTCATTGGGATGTGGGTGGAATTGTCATTAGCTTGTGGGTGGGTTGTGATTGCAATTGTCATTGGGATGTGGGTGGAATTGTCATTAGCTTGTGGGTGGGTTGTGATTGCAATTGTCATTGGGATGTGGGTGGAATTGTCATTAGGCTTGTGGGTGGGTTGTGATTGCAATTGTCATTAGCTTGTGGATGGGTTGTGATTGCAATTGTCATTGGGATGTGGGTGGGTTGTGTTTGCAATTGTCATTGGGATGTGGGTGGAATTGTCATTAGCTTGTGGGTGGGTTGTGATTGCAATTGTCATTGGGATGTGGGTGGAATTGTCATTAGCTTGTGGGTGGGTTGTGATTGCAATTGTCATTGGGATGTGGGTGGAATTGTCATTAGGCTTGTGGGTGGGTTGTGATTGCAATTGTCATTAGCTTGTGGATGGGTTGTGATTGCAATTGTCATTGGGATGTGGGTGGGTTGTGTTTGCAATTGTCATTGGGATGTGGGTGGGTTGTGATTGCTATTGTCATTAGCTTGTGGATGGGTTGTGATTACAATTGTCATTAGCTTGTGGATGGGTTGTGTTTGCAATTGTCATTAGCTTGTGGATGGAATTGTCATTAGCTTGTGGGTGGGTTGTGGATGGAATTGTCATTAGCTTGTGGGTGGGTTGTGATTACAATTGTCATTAGCTTGTGGGTGGGTTGTGATTACAATTGTCATTCATTAGCTTGTGGGTGGGTTGTGTTTGCAATTGTCATTATGTTAGCCTGTTGGTGTGTTGTCAGGGTTAGGGTTATTGTTATTCTTCCTCTTGTTTGTACTGCAGTGGTTATCACTATGGCTGTAATTAATCATCAAGTTCGAACCTATCAATATCTACATCTCCCTCATCGTGATCAAGTCCAATGTCCTCATCATCAACTTCTTCAACTTCATCGTCATCAGGGTCAATCACCTTACCACCTCCGCTAGAGCAGGACTCCGTAGAAGTGGGCAGAGTCTGTGGAATGACTACAACCCCCGATGCTATATACGATGAGGCCCATTCAGGTGTAATACCTTTCGAGAGTAAAGTTGGCAACCAGTGGACGACACAACTTTGAGCAAGCTGTTCAGAAATCCATGCTTGCTTCTCCGCATACGCAACCACGCCATGAAAAATATCCTCCCGGACCAATCCAGAACGTCGCCAGGCTTGACCACGCCACCACTGGGCCCTCCACTTTTCATAACTAATGAAACGTCGCATCTCCTCCTGAATAATCAAAAATTCCTCCTCCCACCGATCCCTCCGTGCTTGAGACTTCGCCCATTCAATACGCATACTCTCATCCAAAACCATTTCCGAGTCTCCCATATCCGGTGCAGACGAGACACGTGGCACAAGCCAAATCCAGGATAGCACATAGCGGCCATTGCTCGTCCCATCGTTATCCTTCCCTGGCCCTCGGATATCCTCATCCTTCAATACTCGAAGGCGTTCCTTCCATTCTCCATCGGGATCAAGTATGAGAAGTGCACCGCGTGCAGCACGGTAGCGAGCTGCACACCGCTGAGTCCGAAGGTTAAATCGATTGTACAAAGTTCGCATCCGTGTTTGCGGTTTGTTACCGGTGCCATCGACATTGAGTCTCTTGAATTGCCACAGCCCCGAGATGATCCGACGTTGACGACGTATGTCGGCGAGAGCATCGTCAGCCTGTGCCACACGGAGTCGACGCTCTTTCTCGGTGATTGCTGAAATGTCTGAAGAACGAAGGTCTCGCAGAACGGAGGACGGCAGGTGAAGGGGTGTAGATTCCGCAGGTTCCCCAAGTTGAGAATCAGTAGCCGCCGCAGTAAGTGCTTGTGCAAGAAGGGTGCCAACACATGGCATATAGACTAACTGCACTTGACGCCATTGTTGGATACAGTTCAGCAGTGTGGTTCGTTTTTCCTCAATGTCGGCAAGTTGCTTGCTTGTCTTCCCCCCCTTCATCTGAGAGATTTCGAGGCGAAGATTGCGTCTGAAGCCCAGGCACATCAGTTATACATAGCTGTGAAGAAATATAGTGATATACACACTGATGATCCTCCAGGTCCAACCCCATCGTCAAAAAAGTTGTCAGCGTGGTCTTGTGGGGAGCGATCACGCCTCGAGCAGCATTGGCAGAATCTTCTTGGGCCAATTCCAGTCGGACATCCTGAAGCGTCGTAGCTTGGGAGGTAAGGAACGTAAGAGTCATGGTCCGGTCAGTGGGTGGGCAGCAACATACATGAACGGGGCTCGTCGTATGGGTTAGGCTTCGACTTGTCAGCTTTCCAATCTGAGACCATTGTGTCCCATTTACGGATGGTTTCCGCTGGAAACGTCGCGGAAAGTTGACCGAAAGCATCGCGATGCTTATCACGCATCTGATAAGCATCGCGATGCTTATCACGCATCTGATAAGCATCGCGATGCTTATCACGCATCTGATAAGCATCGTTGAAGCGTTTAAGGAATAGTTCGCCTAGGCATATCGAATGAAAGTGATACAGTGTCATAAAATCGAATCCACGTACGAAATCTGACGATCTTGTGGAAGTTCCAAGAGTTCCAGTGGTCGTTAAGGGTTTCATGACGTGCCCCTGGACCCATTTCGCGCACACTCGTACCAAGCGAGTTTGTGTGTGCCCAGCTTGTTTCCACTTCCTCTCCACATGTCCTTCCTGCGCCAACCATGTAACTCATGTTGAAATTACATTTGCATTTGGGACCATGGCCGTTGATATGCCAGCCAGGGATTGCGATGTCGACTTCGGTGTTGGGGTCAAGCTTCAGATCATCGGGGAACTCCTCGTTGCGTTGCCAGAAGCGCTTGCAGTATTGACATCCGATATCAGATGTCACGATAACCCTGGGGAGTTTCGTTCCGGCAAGCGATGATAACAACACGTAATCAATATTGCAGTACCTGTCATTCCGGACACTCAGTTGGGAGATCTATGAAATAAATACCGTTCTCCCTTCTGCAAGTCACCTACTCCATTCTTGCGTACAAGGCTGTGTCGCCCACACATGCAAAGAATGGCTCCAGTTGTGGAGTACCCAGGAGTACAGCGCACAGCAGCCCGAACAATCGCATCATGCTCCGAATTACACGTGTTGATCTGATGGAACAAATCTTCAGTCCGTGGAACGCTGTGGAACGTCGGAGTAATTACCTCAGGCTGATCGACATAATTCCTAATATGTTCTTGATACCGATCCTCGTTGACAAATGAAGCCCATCCAGGCATGAGTTCAGGGTCGGTGATGCCTCGGTCCTTACCCTTGAGCTTGAAATTCCCGTCAAAAGCAAGGTATAAGATATATAAAAACCTGCGAAAGAATGGTGAGGTAGCAAATAATAAATTGGAAATGAGATCCGACATAAGTGGTCCTGCGAATTCCCACCCCTCTGGTAAGTTTCGACCTGGATGAGGACAAGCCGGGCATTCGACTGCCAACTCTCCTTGAGAGGTCCCAATAGCACCCGACGGATCTTGCCCTCGGCCTGCGCGCTTCAACATCATGAGATTCCGCCAGAGACGGAAGACATGATGAAATTCTGGATAACGATGCTGAAAATCATATGAGCAAGTCATCACACTCTAAGGAATACAACGTACAATTTTTTTCTGAAGCTCGAGATTGTCCGTTTTGCGTTGGATAGTGTAATAAAAGTCATAGACGGTCGTTTTTCCCTGCAGCGTGAGTTCATAAAATGTGTCGAGGCATTCGAACGTGAAGGCCGTCTTTGGACGGTTGAACGTTGCAGGAAACCAGCGAGCACGAAGAAGCTGTGTGCGGGGGTGGACGAAGCCATCATTTCGGCAATTGCAGAAATCCACCGAGACCGGATGAATTCCTGAGATGTCGAAAACATAAAAATCCGTGGGTGCTGCAGAAGGGCAAGAACACGGTGCCCCGCCATGACCAAGCTGAACGCGTAATCCAAGGCTTTGAAGCGAAGTCTTGTCAAAGAAGGTCCCATTCCAGTGCTGTGTCACGAGCACCATGTAAGGTAAGGTAAAGATAGCGACTGACTATCCCGACGCACCTCGATGTAGTGTAAGGGATGGTCCTGATGAGACTCCACTATGCAATCCTTGCAACGCAAGAGGCTTCCACTAAAACAACTCAAGCACTTGAAAAGGCCATCGCGCTTCTTACATGTGATACATGCAGTGTGATTGAGAAAGTCACTGTGGCCGTCATGATGGAGAAATTCGTCCAAGAAGCTCTGACGCAAGGATAGCCATTCAAGCAACTTCGTCTGTAGCTGAGAAGTTAGTGATGAGTCCAAGATATCAACTCAGCCATACCGAGGTTGTGTTCGTCCTTTTCCTCTTTGGTTTCTGTGGTTGGACAGCAGGGATGTCGTCCAACGCCGGGTCACCGAGATTCTCGATGTCGGGAAGTGGTGGATCGGGAGCAACAACATCTTCGGGGAAATGCTGCCCCGAGTCATGGCTGGAATCGGGAATAGGTGTTGGGGTCTTTTCCTCTGTTGCAGTCCTTTGTTGACTGCGACGTCCGCTAGCACCTTTCCTGAGAGTGGTTATCCGTGATTTCGAACATGAAGACGTGGGTGTGGAGCCATTGCGGGCAGCTGGGACTTCTGCTACACGGAAGGTAGGACCGATGCGAGATCGTTTTTGGACTGTCTGGGTTGCATCGTCGAGACTTTCGTCAGGCCTTTTCTTCTTCTTGCCCATGAGTACTAGTCGGGTGTGACCTAGAAAATGGTACTGTGCCAAACAACTTCAAGTTGCAAATCGCATTAAGAATCACGCGGATCCAGGAGGTTCTATCATTTTTAATCAACTCAGAGCTCTTGGTCGTATACTACCCTTGTCTAGTCTACCAATAGTCAGTTCAACTTGATCCTGTATGTATTTTGTACTAACGCTGTGCCTGCGTTTGGAATTGATCGATCGTGATCGAAATTTCCGCAGTTGGTGATGTAAATTGAAGGATTTCAAGCAAGAAGTGGAAAGGCAATCCACGGGAGGTCAGTCCTGATAGAGAGAATCCGGAAGATAGTTAGTGTTGGAATTGTGACCCAGACCATTGCATCTAGTACTCTACATAGTCAGATGGAATGTAGAACTTGAAACTGGATGGATACTATTGTACTAACTACGAGCTATCTGATCATGATACTCTGAGTCCTATTCATTTGTTGCTCTCATGTATGGACAGGGATGTTAGATATGCAAACCATTGCTCAGATGCGTGCAAGGCTTAGTTGTCGTGGTTTAGCTACACTGGTTTGCATATAGTTGAAGCAACACTTTCGTCCTTGTTTCGACGGACTATAGATTTGTCTTAAATGGTATGCCAGTTCCTGGCTCACACCATTTGGTTGTTAGATCCTTTGACAACACATAATAATGCTGTATCACCTCACGTTCTATGTTGACTAGGACTGAGGTGAGGTTTTCCTGACCTATCACAGGCAATTTTCTCGTAGCACTTACTGTTTCCATTAGTTATAGTGCTACAAACCATTACAGTCCAAGTGCTTTGTTTCACGCATGTAAAAGAAAATGCCTTCATCTTTAAACAAGGACATAGTAGTTGATAATTCGCATACTCTACAATACTCTGGATCTACTTTACTGCATCGCCAACTCGTCAGAGCCGAGCCAAGCCTCGTCATCACCATGCCTGATAATCTCGACGAGGCCTTTACCCTTTGCATCTTGATATGCCCGACAAGCCTCTTCATAAGTTGGGTAGGATTTGTGACAGTTACCGCTCACACCACTAACGAGAGCCTGAACATAAGGCCTACATAGTGGGTCAGTACGTGGTAGGGAAAATGCTGGGCAATGATTACCAGCTATTGAAAACGCCGGTACATCTTCCTCTGGTGACTACGTAGTATTTCTTAGACGGAGTGGTGGGTGGGGGAAGAGGAGAGCGCCTTGAGGGTGTGTGTGGTAGGGTTGGCTGAGGAGATTTCGTGGGAGTCGAGGCAGAAAGTGACGCCATTGAACTGCAGAGCTTAAATATTTTTGAGAAAATTGCTCGGTAAAGTCGAATGTAACGCAATACCTCCGTTTCTACATTTGGAATGGATGCAGTTGGTGTATGAGGCGTTACTGTATTCGAGTGGGACCCAGCAGCATCCCGGCTCGAACGAGGCGGCGGGGTGAATACGCGAGCCTTTTCGTTACCTGTGTTCATAACCGCCGAGGCCGTGGAGGGAGGCAGAGTCGCTGGGGTCATATCGCTGGTGGAATAGCCAGGAAAGCGTCCTTGGTTGGCCAGGATCGGATCAGGTGTGGCACTGGTAGGGGGAGCTGCGTGGTCGCCCAGGGTCGTCATCACAGGTGATTCAGCGGAAACGAATTAAGTTGCCGGGGTCACTAGGGTGGGACGCGTGCTGTAGGGAATCGGCGGAGGATCCAGATTTTCGGGCGATGAAGCTTTATTTAGCGATAAGTGATCGAAGCTTAGCAAGCCATGAGATCGGGCCAAGACTCACCCGCTGGTCTGGGATCCCCGGGCAGGTTCTGTTCGGCACCGCGATTGAGGAAGGCTAGCTCACCTTACACGACGCTTGAGTTCAATTGATTGGGGGGGAGTTCTGATTACTTACGGCCTATGGATTGACCTCGTTGTGCTGCAACGCGTCGTTGCTTCTCGTATGTCTTGAGTAACTGAGAGAGGTCCGCAGCATCGCGCTCGCTGAGGGGAGTTTTCATGGTGAGAATGTTGGGGGTGTGAAGCAAACATTGATCGATACCAAGGTTTAAATATTATAGCAAACCCTCGGTCCTGACGCCACTAAAGTGTGACGAGCACGTATCGTGATATTGCAAATTTATATTTTTCGGAAGGGGGTCTTGCAACGCCACTGAACACCCCTTGCCTCGTTCTGTATCGCCACGAGCCTCATGACCAAAAAAGCCTGGACCACGCCTGACCAGCGCAGCTGGCTCGAGAATCTCATCCCTGGATTTATCGAAGCGCAGGAGAACAAGACCACAGGAACGATCTTCTTCCCAAAAACGTACGAGGAATGGCAGAAGAAATGGCCGACTGAACCCCCGACTGAGGAAGAACTTGCAAAAGCAGGTGGGGAGCTCCCGAAAGCACTCGCGAAAAAGACGAAGGCTACAGAGAGTGTACGTCACCTCAACAAGGGGGTATTTCACAGATAAACTTACTATTCCTTAGCGCGTGAAGTTCTGGTTCCATAATCATACCCGGGCCAGAGGGAAGCGTAAGCTCGTCGCACCTTGGCAGGCCTACCAGAATTTGTTTTACGAGAGTAAGCTCAAGCCCTTGGTCGACAAGGCATGGGAGGATTACTTGAGCGGATTTCCTGAAGGGTCAAAGCCTGAGAAGTCCCGTTTCGCAGTAAAGAACGAGTTAATTCAACAGCTATATGCCGAAGAATCGGAGGAGGTCAAAAATGAAGTGGAGCAACATCGACAAAAGATGAGGGAGAAAAGCTCTGATTCCGAAGCGGAAACACGGATTGAAGCATTTCAAAGGTAGGCTCAAGTAAGAGGTTCCTCGTAAGCGAGTGATAACGTATATTGCATAGTGCGATCGACAGGTTGCCACGCACCATTCAAACGGCCACAGAGTCCATCGTTGAACAGACTGGCTGGAATGTCTCGATCGTCGTCGGAGGCCCTAACCCGCGACTGGGGGGAAAGATCACCACGCTCATGTAAGTGGAGTGATAAAGCTCCAGAAACGACCACCACTCACAGCGTTTCTGCTCCCAGGCTTCATCTCGGCACCACAACCGACGGAAAGACGTTCGAGCAATCTCTGGGCACTGAGGGTTACAAAGATCAAATTACATCTGCATATGACAGCTTCCTGCACGAATGTTTCAGTACGTCAATGATTTCGTCGCGTTAGGAATATTACCAACCTGTCTCCAGCCAAAGAGGAATGCGAATCTCGTGCGATGTCGAGCTCGAACAAAAACACGCCGGAGCTAGAAGAAGGCGATGGGCCAGGGGTCGGGGATGATGGGTCAGATAGTGTTTCAGAGGGAGACGGGCCTCAACGAGCCCCAAAGAGGTCAAAGGAGACGAAAGATTGGGAAGCCGAGTATGAATTCGCGAAGGCTAGAAATATCGAGAAGAACAAAGAGATTCTTCGTCAGCTCTGCAACGAAAATGCAGAGAAAGACATTGCCGTCAACGGCGAGATGGTCGAGCAGCCTGATAACGGCAAACGGGGGAAGGAGCCTGAGCCTCATCGATTGGCCGGCGATTGTAACACGTGAGTCCTACTAACGTGATCAAATAAACAAACTCACATCACGCGCACGGTTGTGATGCAAGGTCTGACGACGCTCAACGCCCCAAAGGAATGACTCTGGCCTCGCCTTCACCGCCAACCCGTGGCGACAAGGGTCCCGAACCGGTGGCTGATGGGGGAGAACATTCCAGTAACGGTGGCTGTCAACCAACTGCACCAATCATATCGGTTCAACAGACCACTGCTGGTATCGACGTCTCCGACGACAAGGACTCTCGCACACCGGAGGGTGTCCCTTCCGCCATTCACACTTCCAACTGTTTTGGATCCCCAGCCCCTGCTGATCACGGATCTCATCCACCGCCGGCTACGCAGGGTGTTTCGCCCGTCGAAAATCTCCCATTGGCGGGAATGAATCTCGTCAACCTTGATGCGAGCACTGCTACGTGGTTTGGACCATGGGTTATCTATCTGCGACATGTCTCAAAGGAGGACGATTGGCAGTGCTTAGTGTCGCAACTGGTGGCATATGAGAAGCTTAAGCCTCCCGGGGGGGTGAGTGCTCATCATTCTGGTTGTCGCCTCATGTTTGGCTGATCCTGTATTCCCATAATAGTTATTGCCTACGAAATCACGCCCTGCCGAAGTCAACTGGTGGATTAAACGCAAGAAGCTTGCGAGTACGCACCCGCATGTCGTCAACGTGGAAGAATTTGGCACTAACTTCAAGAAATGGTGGGCCCTGATGCAGCCGACTTGGCGCAAGGGCGAATCCCTACTCCGCGATCCACCAGCAAATGCCAACTGGGACGCACTCAAACGTGGCGGATCAAATGGCTTGGCGCTTGTGGTAATGGCACTCTCGTGGTGGGTAAACGCGTTGAATCCAGGGCCAAAACGTTGCGCGAGGCTTTCGGCAGTTGTCAAAGACCTGACTTGGGTTCTGTCTCAGCTTTTGGCCGCGATATCGAAGGGTGATATGAATGTCAGTAACCTGAAGCGTCCTGGTTCCGAGGATAAGGAAAATGAGCCTCCTACCAAGAAGTAAGCATCTCTGTTGCTTATTGTAACGTTGACCATTGACATTTTGCAGGGTGCGGTTTGCATGAGCATGCTTCGTACAGGTCTTCAATTATTTTAATCTCGTAGTCAATAATGAAGATAGGAGTTGTTGAGTAGTCGATCAGTAGTTAAGGACTGCTCTCAGTAATGACAACCAACAATGGCAAGCTGCTAGACTGGGTAAATAATAACAATTGCCAATGACAACAAAGCACACAATTCTAATGATGACTAATAGCAACTACAATGACAATCACCCTTTACCACTATCCATTGCAATGACAATGACAACAGCCCCCCATCCCAATGACAATCACAAGCCATTGCATTGACAATCCCCCATCCCAATGACAATCACAAGCCATTGCAATGACAATCACCCATCCCAATGACAATCACAACAGCCCCCCATCCCAATGACAATCACCCATCCCAATGACAATCACAACAGCCCCCATCCCAATGACAATCACAACAGCCCCCCATCCCAATGACAATCACCCATCCCAATGACAATCACAACAGCCCCCCATCCCAATGACAATCACCCATCCCAATGACAATCACAACAGCCCCCATCCCAATGACAATCACAACCCATTGCAATGACAACCACCCATCCCAATGATAATCACAACCCATTGCAATGACAATCACCCATCCCAATGACAATCACAACAGCCCCCCATCCCAATGACAATCACAACAGCCCCCCATCCCAATGACAATCACCCATCCCAATGACAATCACAACCCATTGCAATGACAATCACCCATCCCAATGACAATCACAACAGCCCCCCATCCCAATGACAATCACAACAGCCCCCCATCCCAATGACAATCACAACAGCCCCCCATCCCAATGACAATCACCCATCCCAATGACAATCACAACCCATTGCAGTGACAATCACCCATCCCAATGACAATCACAACAGCCCCCCATCCCAATGACAATCACCCATCCCAATGACAATCACCCATCCCAATGACAATCACCCATCCCAATGATAATCACAACAGCCCCCCATCCCAATGACAATCACAACAGCCCCCCATCCCAATGACAATCACCCATCCCAATGACAATCACAACCCATTGCAATGACAATCACCCATCCCAATGATAATCACAACAGCCCCCCATCCCAATGACAATCACAACTCATTGCAATGACAATCACCCATCCCAATGATAATCACAACAGCCCCCCATCCCAATGACAATCACCCATCCCAATGATAATCACAACAGCCCCCCATCCCAATGACAATCACCCATCCCAATGATAATCACAACAGCCCCCCATCCCAATGACAATCACAACAGCCCCCCATCCCAATGACAATCACCCATCCCAATGACAATCACAACCCATTGCAATGACAATCACCCATCCCAATGACAATCACAACAGCCCCCCATCCCAATGACAATCACAACAGCCCCCCATCCCAATGACAATCACCCATCCCAATGACAATCACAACCCATTGCAGTGACAATCACCCATCCCAATGACAATCACAACAGCCCCCCATCCCAATGACAATCACCCATCCCAATGACAATCACCCATCCCAATGACAATGACAACAGTTCACAATTCCATTGACAATGATTACTGTGTCATAAAGTTTGTGGCATTATGCACAATGGCCTAATGGCAACTGCCATATAATTGTGATAACAGGTGGTAGCTACCAGTGACGCCGCTCGAGACTGACGTCCCTGATCGATAGCTGCTTCACTTTGGTTCTGACCCTGGGCGGCTGGTTGCAGTACCTCCGGTTGATTTGATGGTCCGGGAGCAGGCTGACGTTGACGAGGGACTGGCTTGGTGATGATGACTTCGGGCTGACGACGTACTTTGATAACGCCCAATGATTGAGCGGGTGTAATAGTCCGAGGCTCCTGGATGATATGATTCGGTTAGCGAACGAGTGAGCGGATGTATCATTTGGAGGTGAAATATTACGCACCTCGTCACCACTTTCTTTGGTATTGTCCTTTTCGTCATTATTGTCCTGCTCACCGTCAGCATCATCTGCATGATCCCCTGCCTGAAGGTCGTCAAGTTGCTTGAGCGCGTTGAGTTTCTTGGCTCCTCGGGATTGGTCCTTGTGTTGCACGCTTGACTTCGAACCTGATGCCTTTGGCTTGAGTGGTGCTGCCTTCGGCGTGACGGTTGCCATCTTGGTCTTCTTCATTTTTTTCGCTGCGGGCGGAACAAACTTGAAACTTGTGGCTCTCTTGACAATGTTGAGGTGCTCCAAGAGTTTGTCGTCTTCAAGTGTCCAGGCGGTTTCATCATATGGATTGATGATTGCCTCCGGATTCGCATCCAAGGCGTCTTGAATGACTTCCGATCTGGCGATGTTCTCAAGGAATTCCTGATAGTCAGAGGAGGCATTGTCAGCGATCTATTCCTCAACTATCAAAGCAGAGAGATTATATACCTCTTCCAGTTCGTCGAGTTTTTCGACGATGGATCGATGGAAACCCGGCTGACCGCGAATGGCTAATCCCGCCTTGGTGGAATGGAGCTTCTTGAAGATTGCTGTGATCTCTGCTACCATCACGTTTGTCTCCTCCATGCGCAACTGCTGGGCTGTGAGCTCGTCGACGTCGATGGGGTCCCCCACCTTCATTGGGACCTTCCCTGGTGCACCTTTCGGGTCGACTGTTGCCTGGCTAACGTTCGTTGCAGGCTGCCGTGCAGGAGCTTGCTTTGGTTCGACCTTGATGTTGTCTGGCCAGTAGAACTTCTTTTCTGGTGCCTTGTTGCCTGGTTTGTGTTTGGATAGGTTAAGTGTCGAGGTACTGCAAAGAGGGGACAAGAGAGCGGCGAGGGTGTCTCAAATGAGAGCTGCGGGGGGACAGACTTGTAGCATCTTGGCGCGATAGCGGTCGACCAAAATCATCTCAATCCGAGCCATGTAAATCCATTGAGTCCAGACGCTCTTCTTATGGCTCGTCTGTCGCCAGTCATAGTACGACTCATGATCCAACGGCCACAAGCCAGTCGTGATAACGCCGGAGTTGGGTGACTTCATCTTCGACATTGCTGTGTAAGTGGCAGTTGTGTCCGTCTTGAAAGCACCAGGAAAGTCATCTTGGCATTTCGACATATTAATATCTTTGAAGGAGGGTCGGTGGATAGGGGAGATAAAGGCGAGATATTGTTGCATGGCGATGAAGAGATCGAGGTGTTTCCAGATGAAGAAGACGAACTTGGGATGGATAGTATTAGTCTGTAGGCGAAAGAAAAGGGTTCTAGGAAATGAGATGACATACCATGTTGACGACAGATCTGGGGTTCTCCCATTTCTTCTGCTTGTTTTCAAGGATTGTGCGGATCACAGCAGCACTGAGGTCTTTAGCATTGGTCTTCACGGGTCTGGCCAAGTTGTACGGTGCAGACCAATCGAACCAGGAACAGTACTGAATGGCGGTCAGTAAAATGACATATGTGATGAGAGAGCATGAGAGCAATGGGAACACCTCGCAGGTCGAGTATGTTCGACCTGCGAGGCTATGTCATAACAATGTACGATTCCTCACTGGTCGAACGTATTCGACCTGCGAGGCTATGAGAGATAACACACAATACCTCGCAGGTCGAATATGTTCGACTTGCGAGGCTATGAGAGAAAACACACAATACCTCGCAGGTCGGACATATTCGACCTGCGAGGCTATGAGAGATAACACACAATACATCGCAGGTCGAGTATGTTCGACCTGCGAGGCTATGAGAGATAACACACAATACCTCGCAGGTCGGACATATTCGACCTGCGAGGCAATCTCACAAACCACTTGTACACAATTGGTAAAGAAAATAAACGTCAACTCACTTCAGACACTGCTATTCCAATCGACCGGAGACTATCGGCGAAGATGGCGACCACATTCTTCGTCATGAGCGGAAAGGTGGGGGCCATGTGCAGATCCCCATGATTCATCATCACCCACTCCAGCTTCTCTGGTAGTCCCTGATGAATCTTCTTTAGCAATGGCGGTCCACCAGGCTGTTGGGCCATCCCATCTGCATACTTGCCCAGTGCCTCCACATACATCGGAAGTATTGATGTCCAGGATGTCGACAATGTCATAAAAACCCGTGCTCCCTTGGAAAAATGCGTGAGGAAAATATCGTCCAATTCCTGCAGCTGCCCAGTGAGCATCTCAATCTTGATATCTATCTCTTCTCGATCCTTGCTCACGGCGCTCTGAAGGATCCCGTTCCATGATCGGACTACCGCATTCTTGAACCGTTTCTCAATGGCACTTTCGTCACCCTTCAACAATTCTGCACGGTAGGCGGCCTGTTCACCTCCTTCAGTGATGTCGAGCGGGTTCTCCGAATATGCCTTGTAATACAGAGAGACCATATTTGACAGTCGTGACAAGGATCTATGTCAATTGTTAGTAGTGAACATATCGCATCTCCATGTAAATAAATAATATGACTGACTCCACCGGATATATCATGGAGATTTCGAAGACAAAATGGTATTGAGAATATGTTGGTGACGTTGTAATGGGGCCGGTACATTCGCAACCATTCGAGGTAACGAACCGTCTCCGCGTGGTTGAACAGCTGGCCGTTCTTCGAATTCGCTTTTGTTAACTGGCCGAGCCATTGTACGTATTTCTCCCCGCCTTGATCCTTGTTCATCCTGTAGTCGCCCACATGTTTGTCCATTCGTTCGGCGGGGCCGGCGACGTAGTGG
Organism: Tricholoma hemisulphureum; assembly: GCA_964034925.1. Lineage (NCBI taxonomy): Eukaryota > Fungi > Basidiomycota > Agaricomycetes > Agaricales > Tricholomataceae > Tricholoma > Tricholoma hemisulphureum. The sequence continues at coordinate 506,779 of OZ035931.1, forward strand.
TGCACCTCCTCGTTTGACGACAGATGTCGGGCTCCGGCTTGTCCGTTCGATAACATCGCCTCTGAATTTTATTCAGAATCGTCGGTCCTCAGCTTCACAATTTTCGAAAAACAATATAATCCACACACCTTGGTCATACACCGCAACTCCCCATATCGCAATCTTCTCCTGAATGTCCCTCTCCATCGTGATCTGGACTTCCCGCATTCGAATCCTCTTCGCAATGCTTTCCGCCGCAACCGAGCCCTCCTTTGCCTTCCCGGCCTTCTTCTTCAGCTCCTCTATATCCTCCTGATATGTCTTCAGCTTCTCCTCGGACATTTCCTTGATAATTTGTGCCGCCCTGAGCCGATGTCGACTGCCTGCGAAAGGTAACTGTACACCGTTACGTACCGACGTCTCCGTCAGCTGGAGCATCGGTGCATCCTCAACATTGGGAGTAGTGTAAACAGAGTTCGGTTCGATCGCCGTCTTGTCGATAATTAAAGGGAGAAGACTGTCGGATGCGAACGGCCGGAATCGCTGCTCAATGATCGATTTGGCAAGTTCCCGGGCCTTGCTCTCGACTGCTGGCCGCTTCATTCGCCAAAGACAATCGCCGCCGGGGGTTGGAAGAGATTGATCCGAGCGTAGGTGAACAAGGCCCGCGCGCAGATCCCGTCCATATGGTCCAGTTCCGCAGTGGGCGCGTGATATTCGTCGAGCTCGCTATTGTCAGCCGCTTCGTGCCCTGCCTGGTCCCCCATCATCACTGCCGCTCCCTCTATCCCCTTTCCTGGTACCTTCTCCTTCCCTGTCCCTTGTCCCTTTCCCTTCCCCTTCGCCTGCGCTTTCGCCTTCCCCTTCCCCTTCCTAGTCTCTGCTGACTCCTCCTCTGGCAAGTCTGTGTCTTCCTCGTCATCTTCACTCTCCTCAGTCCCTTCCTCGGTGTCCGGAACCATGATCGGTTTCGGGTGGCGTTGTGCGTGACCTGACGCCTCACCTCCCCGCCGCATATCCTCTCGGGCGTCCCCCATCTCCACGTCGCTGGCGCTCCTCTCGTTTATAATACGAGTCATCTCACCTGTGAAATTCCGTCATGTAATCATTAGTATTATCTAGTAATGTTCAGAAATAATGAAATTTACCTTCTGAGCTCGCGCCTGTATGTGAAAGAAGGCGGAACTAAGCAATTGACAGCCGGATGGGACTGATGGCGGTCTTACCTGATCGGGCGGTGGCGCCGGTCCCTGGCGTCGTCGATGCGTTCCCTTGATCACCATCTGGTGACCGGATCAGTTAGATCAAGCATACAAAGCATATCAGTGTGGAACTCACCTTTAGTAGCTTGCGGTTGGCGCGGCCTAGGACGGGGGCGACTCTGGATAGGAGCGACATTTGAGGTGGATTGGGGGTTCATCTATCCGGCGATCAGTTCAGCTGCTTCTCTGTCATAACAGCGCTCACCTTGATGTTGAGGTACTGGGCTGATTGGTGAGATGACGGCAGGAAGCAGACTGAAGATTTTAGATCAGATGTGACGGCATCACAGACACATGTGCTGTGCACATGTCATACATGTGACCATTCGTCAGGTGATCGCCGGGTGGTCACCTCAAATAGGTACAACCGTGATAAACCTCGCAGGTCGAGTATGTTCGACTTGCGAGGTGGAAGTAGTATTACAGAAAATACCTCGCAGGTCGAGTATGTTCGACCTGCAAGGTATGTTAAGAGTTATAACGTTGTGTTGCAGGTCGAGCATGTTCGACCTGCAAGGTATTTTCTGGAATATTACTTCCACCTCGCAAGTCGAACATGCTCGACCTGCGAGGCATGCACTTTGTTTGAGATACCCTTGCCAGTCAACCACGCTCGATCGCCCGTTGCATAACCTCGTCGGGCGTTGTCCCTTCCGTGATGTGAACCCAATTCCGCTCTGTAGTTTCCGAATCATTGGCAAGTGACACTGCGTTATACCCTCCGGCTCCTTGACTTGAGCCCGCAGTTCAGTGGTGAGTGACAGGTGGTTGAGAGGGTGTCGCATAGTTCAAGGCATGTCTGAATGATCGAATAGCACCATTCGAACATGCCTTGAACAACTCAACCTGCTAGAGTAGCTCGCACCTCGAACTGCTCGACCTGCGATGTTATCTCAGAAGTACAACCACCTCGCAAGTCGAAGCTGTTCGAGCTGCAAGGCTATCAAGGTGCGAGCTTCTCTCACAGGTCGAGTTGTTCGAGCTGCGGGTTCCCTCGCAAGTCGAGTGGTTCGAGGTGCGAGCTTCTCTCACAGGTCGAGTGGTTCAAGGTGTGACATTCTCTCCCAGGTTGAGTGGTTCGCCCTGCACATCATACACACAGTTGCTTATCCACTGTATCTCACCTGAATTTCTATAGGCTTAACATGCTTTTACTAGACATTCACATGGTACCACCCTCTCATGTCAGTTCATCCTACACCCACCACTGTACTACAACCCAGGCCCAACCAAGCCCCAGCACAGACCCACCCCCGACCCACTGCGCAAAAAGTATATAGAATGGCTAGGATGGATGCTTCGAGGGGGAAAAGAAGGCTTTTCATATGGGCTCAACAGGCTCAGGCGCTGTGGCCGTGTTCAGCAGGCGTCAGATTCACTGACCCTTCAGGATCATGTCGCTCATCCAAGGCTCATTTTTTATTTATTTATTTTACTCATAGGACCACATAGAGGGGGGGGGGGGGTTGCAGCGGACAGGGTGGATAGCTATGCAAGGGTTCTACATGAGCAGCGGACAATGCTCAGGGATGCACAAAGGTCAGTGGTTTTCACCAGCTGAGATGCAAGATCCTAACACAAGGGTTTCAAGAACGTGAAGAGTATGCATGGGATTACAACTTAAATGGACACCCATGGGATGCGTTCTCCTCGGAGTCTGACAACCCTCAATACCCGCCGCAATGGTTCAACACAGTCTTTCACGAACTATCCCCCTTGCTCTCGAATCAGTCAGACGGTCATCAGATGACTTCATGACTCTGGAAGGTCCAGCCACAAGGGCCGGTCGCTCCCAATTGCCCCCCAGCCAGCTACAGCCAGCATTCCCAAGTCCAAGCCCCCCCAGCAGGTCACAGGAGCATCGAGGCAAACCCGACTGCACCCCCCCCAGCTAACATTATTAGCCAGGGGAATCCAACTCAACACCCCGATGGGGCGGTTACAGGGACAAATGAATTCTATTGTTATCCTAAGGGAGGGATACATGGTACAGCTACGCATAAGGGACGGATGGAGGGCATAAGGGGGAAAGTGGGCCAGCAAAAAAATAAAACGTCAGGCCTGTTGGCCTTTTATACGTTCCCAGAATCCTTGGACGGTCCGTGCGTTTGTGTGGTTATAATATCTTTTGTTCCCATCTTTTCCGTGACAGGCGCTCGCATTGCCATCTTTCCATGACATAAATGATGCGCCTAGGCCGATCGCAGATGCAAAGATGCGTGGCAGTCGATCATGACTGGCCCATCGCCAGGCCCCTCCTCTCACGGTGAGGGGTAGGTACGACATGCGAGCCTCCAGAACGGAACAGGGTGAGAAGGTGAGTGCCGTTTTGGACAGACGCTTGATTAGGAGCGGTCCAGACTGCAGCCCATGTCTTTCAATGATGACCATAGTTTCCAACGAACCCCTTTAACATTTTAATATATTTATTTTATTTTTTTGCGATGGATGAGCCATAACTTGAGAAAAAGGTGAGGAAGGTCGGTGCTCTGAGCGCAAGGAGGGCGCACGGAAACCCACTGCGTGGTTCCCTTATGAGCCTCAACGTCAGGGAACGTCGCATGAGCCTTTAACAGGGGAAGGGGGGAGCCGAGCATGGGACGGGCTCCGCGATCCGGATCAAAAAAAAAGATGGGCCTTGGGGTCGGTCCGGATGAAGGGAAGCATGTGGGAAGAAAAACCCCGATGGGGATGGAAAGTGCTTGCGCCCCCCAAGCGTTCGAATCAAATGGATAGGAGATCGGATGTTAAGACAAGGGCTTTACTTGTCAACAGAAGGGTCGTGCATCATCTGCTGCTTGAGGCTTTCAAGTAGTATCTGATCCTCTAGTCTCAGAGGCTTTCTGAGCTAGTCTTAGTTTGAGTTGAGCAGGTAAAGCTTTAGATTGGTTAGATCGAGCTGAAGAGCTTAGACCTAGTACTAGTACAATGTCAAGGGGGGGGGGGGGGTCCGATGTAAATGAGAAATGATGTAGACAAAGAAGTGTTTCACCAATATCAAGAGAAATAAAAGTAGAGAAGTGTCTCAGATATATCAGAAGGAAAGGAAGTAAAGAAGAGGGGGGAGTTAAGCAGTAAAAAGAAAAATGACTGGGTGTCCTTCAACAGGTTGTCTGTAACATTACCCCCTTCCTACCCAGAAAGTCACCGACTTTCTCCCAATACTCCCACAACTTCCCTGATCCTAATGCAATGCATGAGGGGGAAAGGGGGAGGCACGTTTCTGGGTGGAGTATGCATTGTTCCTCCAATCCTGATGATGACGGTGTTAGAATAGGTAATCTAGTTAGCATCGGACTCAACCTATGGCCAGTTTAGTCAGTCCCCATTTTGTCGTTTAGTGTATAGTATTGCATCATCAGTGCCGGAGCGCATGATGTCATTGCACAGTCAATGACATCATGCACTCCACAGTCCATGACATCAGTAGTTTATACTTAGCACGGCTTTATGTATATAAGTAGGTGTAACTGGAGACTACCTCTCCAGTTACAAAGACTCTTATACACTGGTTAACGCCCTCATACCTCTTAAGCTCTGTTGGCTGTCTTCAGTGACACCTTGTATCACTCAACAGACGGCATAGAGAATCTGCTGGGGGGTGGTGGGGAGGAACATTGAGACGGTGGAGATGGTAGGTGTGTTGTAGGGGTAGGCAGGATGTAGAGGTAAATGGAGTGTTGCATGCATCAGAGTCATGTGTTGATAGGAGGGAGGGGGGTGAGAGGGTAGTTGTTGTTAAAGAGTACTGGGCTTTCTGTTTGATAACGAGGGGCATGTTCCTGATACAAGTTGTTTTGATAGGAGGTGAGGCGAGTCAGCATGAAGACTATGGTCAGTGTGACCAAGAAGATCAAGATAGCAATGAGAATGATAAAACCGGTCCTCATGATGTAGAGAGAGGGGAGGAGGGCAAGATGAGTATTATTCAAAAGATTGCAGGTAGACTGAATAAGTAGTGTCTTCATTGTGTGTAGGTGTTTTCTCTTTCATAAATCCCCATATGGTTCTCCAGTGACATTTGCCCAGGCTGCATTGTCGAAGGTATTGGAATAATCATTGTTGTCTAGGGGGGGTCTGTCAGGGCAGTTGTTGGAATAATGCCCAGGGTTGTTCTTTCTGCAGGTAGAGCATTTGAACCTAGGACAGAAGGGACAAACATGGCCCTTCCCTTTGCAGCAGTAACAGGTTTTCTCTTTCAGGGAGGGGTCAGTCTGGGGTGGAATAGGGGTTAGGGTGACTGGAGTGGAGTCTCTGGTCAGGTCAATGACTATGCGGCTAGTGGGTGGTGGGATTGGTTTTAGGGAAGAGACTTTGATGGAGGGAGAGGGGGAGGCATAGTTAGAGAGAGAGTCTTGGCAAGGGGGGTCTTAATTGGTGTCATCTTGAGAAAGGATGGGTAGGGGGTCAGTCTTCTTTCTAGTTGGGGTCTGTGTTTGTGGAGGGGGGTCTTTGGTTGTCTGAGGGGTGTGATTGCATCTTCTATCCCTTCTAATAAGAGAGAGGAGAGGAGAGCTTCTTCCTGTTGTTGAGCTGTGTAATGTAGTCATTGGTTGTGTCCCCAGGCTGCAAAGAGGGGTCTGAGGCACATGTTGCCTTTGCCAAGTTGTCGGATTTTCATTTCATTTTCTTGGTTAGAGAGGAAGAGTCGAGTGGTGATGGTGTTAGGGGAAAGGTAATACATTTTTTTTTGTGTTGTCTGGTCATTGGTCTTTCTTTATATATGTTTTTGTCAGATGTTCTTTTTCTTTTCATAATTTTTTAATGTGGTTTCGGCGTGTTCAAGGTTGGCTTCTGGTGCCCATGAGTTTTCTGATGAAGGGTATCCTGTCCACTTGATCAGGTAGTGAAACCCTCAGCCTCTTTTTCTGTGGGTGAGGATTGTTTTGACCTTGTACTCCTTTTCTCCTTTGATCAGGTCAGGTGGTGGTTCTGGAAACAAGGGGCCATGTTCTTCTGTTTGTTTGAAAGGGGTTAGGAGAGCTGTGTGGAAGATGGGATGTATTTTCCACTGTTTCAGGAGGGAGAGTCAGTATGAGAGTGGGTTTAATACTTTGTTGATGGTCAATGGTCCTTCGCATTTCAGGGCAAGTTTCCTTGTGGTGTATGCTGTCTTCAAGTTCTTCGCTTCTAGCCACACCTTTTCTCCTTTTTTGAACAGTTTGAAGTCCCAGGTGACCTGTTCTGCCATCATCTGATGCGCTAGCTCATGGGTGGAAAGTGCCTTGTCTCTTGCTTTCTGTAGTAGAATGATTCATTGTTCTGCTGCAGGAACATTGGTCTTCTGGTAATGGAGGGGAATTGCCTTTGGTACATATCCCATCATCAGGTAGAATGGCAAAGATTTTTGAGTGGAGTGGGTCTTCTGGTTATGTGCAAATTCTGCAGTAGGCAAGAGGTGTTTCCAGTTCTCTGGGTTGTTAGAGCAGAATATTCAAAGATAGATTTCTACTTCCTGGTTTACCCATTCTGTTTCTCTGTCAGTTTGTGGGTGGTAGGCTGTACTCATTGCCAGTTTGATTCCTAGTATTCTTCCTAGTTCCTGGAATAGTTGTGAGGCAAATCAGGGGTCTTGATCAGAAATGGTTTTATCTGGTAGTCCAAATTGTTTGTAGACATTGTCCAGGTAGGCTGTTGCTGCTAGAGTTTTAAAGTCCGGTCGGGTCAGGTTGTTCAGCCATTTTGGCCTCAACCGGACCCCAACTGGTTGGTCATTTGCATCAAAAAGTACCAACCGACAACCGAACCGGGTACAACCAGTTGGTGTCGGTTGCTCAGGCAGTTGTGACCGGTTGAGACCGGTCGCAACCCAACCTGGTTACAGTCAGTTGCAGTCGGTTCCAACCGACTGCAACCGACATCTACATGGTGACTTACAATACATACTGACTACTAATAATACTTTTTCTACTGTAATTTAAAATATAATAATATACAAATATAATAAAACAATCCCCCCCTCAAGGTGGGGGGGATGGGGAACACTGACAATGGTGGCCATACTTGCTGTTGAGGCGAGGGATGGTGGACGAGTGGGGGGGGGGACGACGGACGAGTGGAGGGGGGGATGGTGGATGAGTGAGGGGATGGCAAATGCGAGGGGGCACGGCAAATGTGAGGGGGCAGACAGCAAATGTGAGGAGGCAGACGGCAAATGCGAGGGGGCAGATGGCAAACGTGAGGGGGCAGATGGCAAACACGAGGGGGCACAGCAAACGCGACTCACGAGGGGGCAGACAGCAAACACAAGGGGGTGGACAGCAAACGTGAGGGGGCACAGCAAATGCAAGGGGGCAGACGGTGGATGACAGGGGCACAGTGAACAAGTGGGGGGGATGGCGGACAAGTGGGGGGGACGGCAGACAAGTGGAGGGGACAGCAGACAAGTGGGGGGACGGCAAATGAGAGGGGGGATGGATGAGAGGACAGTGGATGTTGTAGAGGTGTCGTCGTGGGGGAAAAGTTGAAATGGGTGAAAAAAAAAGATGATGCATCTTGATCATCAGTACAAGCATGTGCAAACACAAAACCCTTGCCCATCTGCCATTGTCACTTGGGCATGCCCCAACCTATAAGTACATAAGTAAATAATATAGTATATATTAGTGTATATACAAGTATATATTAGTGTGTATACAAGTATATATTAGTGTATATACAAGTAGATAACTGGCCGGTTGCAACTGGTTGTAACCGGTTGTCGACCGGTTTGAGTACTTTTCAAATCTGTCCAACTGCAACTGTGCGATGCCCCCATGAGGCCCAACTGCAACCGGAAGTCCGGTTGCCCACGGTTGCAGTCTGGTTGGGTTACCAGTTTTTTTTGGTTGCTGAAATTGGACCTGCAAAGACTAGTTGCTGCTCAAAGTGCATCTGTTGTTTTGTTACAAGGGATTAAAATTACCCCCTTCATAAGGCCATGGTCTACCACAACCATTAAAGAATCAAAACTGTCACAGATTGGAAGGTCTAATGAAATCGGTGGTTACGAGAACAAATGGGCGGGTGGCATGGGATTTGATCAGTGACAGGGGTGGAGTTGTTGGGTGCATGTTGACCTTCATCTGTTGGCAGGTGGCACAACCTGTGACATATTTCTTGATGAATGTTACCATATCAGGCCACCAGTAATCTCTTCTGATTAATTCCGTTGTCTGCCATTGTCCAGGGTGTCCATTGGGTAGGCATTCATGATAGTGTTCTACTATTTGCTTGTGTGTATCAGCATTGTCAGGGACATAGCACCTGTTCTTGAAAAGTAGGAGTCCGGTTTTGATCTTCCAGTCCTCAAGGGAGGATTTGATTGGAGGTGTGGTGCTGTTTTTAAGTGCCAGGATTGCATCTTTCACCAGGTTGTTGATAGGTATCAGGAGCATCCAAAGCTCTGAACCATCCCATTTTTCACATTTTATCAACATCTCCTCATGCCACATTCCATGATCATCATAGGATATCACACACATTACTACCGATATTCGTGCTACTATGCAGCCTCAAAACACTTTGTTGTTAGCTCCCACATCAGTTATATCGACCTCTGCCTCTTGGCCCACTCTGCCATCCACCCCAATCTCCTCTTTTCTGGCTGGAGCCACCACCGTATTGTCCTCTGGTCGCGCTGTATACTTAGTTTATATAATGATTCTAGTGTGTGTGGGTGATACTTACTACTATTATGTGCCAGTTATTCACTTTTGAATGGCACTTCATATTGTGGGCATATGGCATCTATTTGGACAGCACACTTTTTGAAGGGAATTCCTATACCCAAACCCTGCCCATACCCCTACCCATGCATCATATATAGTACAGAATCTGAAGAGTGATCTTCCATGCTGTTTTTGAACAGTACTCTGACCGAGCCTGGGATGTGATACCATTGTTATTACACCCGCGCTGACTCAGAACCTTTCTGGGAGCCAAGGTGGCAATGTCCACCTTGGTACCTGCGCCTTGGCAAGCATGGGATAATTTCCTGCTCTGGAAACACTTCAGCTTAGTACAGGGCGGGGTGCCTGCTGGCCCAATTGGGAAGGCAGGTACTGTCTGGGCATAGCTCAGCAGCTAAGGTCCGGTGGCCCCCCTGTTAGGTGCAGTGGGTGGAACCCCACAGGAAGCATGGCACAGCCCTGTGCGCAAGGCACACACACCAAGGCGCTGCCCTCCCACATAACTCAGATCAGAGATAAGGAAGTCAGCTGAGTTGGGAAACTGACTCATGTTCTGTCTTGTGATGACAAGGTGTTAGCGGATCTTGTCAGATCGACTTCAGATGACTCATTGCTGTGCACTTGCACATGGTGATAAGAGCCATGAGGCCCTTATCTGTGACTTGGTAGGTGCTGGAACAGGGCAGTGCCCTAATGGCCAGTAGCTCTGAGTCAGGCATTGGTCCAAAGTGCTCAGCATTTGACTCAGCTTGTGAAAACCTTAGCCATTGGTGTCCTCAGCGCTGATGAAGCCTGGCTTGGCACCAGTCACATGTCGCATAGTCTGGTTGACTATAAAAACCCAGCAGAAGTACTGAAGAGGCTACAAGCCGAAACACATCCTCTGAGGCAACTCAGAGATTTGTTTACTTTCTGCTACCCTCTTCACACAGGATAACTCGCTCACCCTTTGGGCTCACTCCTTCTAACCCTATAACCCTATGTTCACCAGGGTCCCAAGTCACATGATTGTAATTGGTTATGCTGGATTATGCTGGATTACACCCAGTTCCATTCACTGATGTTAATTTATGCTGGAGTCACAAGTGGTCACACATGTGAAGACTTGTTATGCCTTATCATATACAGACCTACTTTGAATTGTCCATTGCTCCACAACCATTCTGCCAATCTCGTATATATTTGACAAAGCTAATGTTTGATATAAGACCTAAGTTTCATCCACCCAAACCTCTCCCAATTTTTGTCTTTTGTATATAAGAATAATCTTATACAGGTGCTGTATAATGTTGGGGGCCTCAAGGAAGCCATCAAGACAGGAGAGGAGCGGCCCACCTCTGCGTGGCACGAGATGCTCGGAGAGGTGGATGAAGGAGACGTCAAGGAAGATGCGGATCGACAAGGAAGCGGTACTACATAGGGACGATGAAAAAGTGGTTCAATATATATTGCAGTCACGTGAACACAATCTTATCTCGATCATCAGGCACCTGATGTTCAGCTTCATCCATGGCTACGCCACTTAGTCTCAACTGCTGGGTCCTCGGCGAAGATTCTACTCGCATATTTCCTGTCGAAATCGATCGCAGCAAGAATGTTGGGGCGCTCAAGAAGGCTATCAAGGAGGAGATGAAAGTGGCATTTGAACGCATAGACGCCGCCAGCCTTGACGTATGGAATGTCTCCATACCTATCGATGCAGACGCGAACCTTGAAGCGCAAGTCAAGAACCTGAGGCTACATGAGAAGAAGCCGTTGTGGGCATCGAAGGGACTGCTTAAGATCTTTAACGATCTAGATAAAGAGACACTCAATGTCGTTGTCAAGGCCCCTCCTATCAGTGAGCACAGATGCCTTTTTTGCTCTGTAACTCTTCTTGATTTGCAGTAGTCAGTACTCCGGCGCCGTCCCTGCTCCTGCTGAATTGCTGGGTCCTCGGCGAACCTCACACCCACATCTTTCCAGTCAAGATTGAACGCACAGAGACTATCGGCACCCTCAAGGAAGCCATCAAGGAGAAGAAGAAAGTCGCATTTGATCATATCGACGCCAACAGCCTTGACGTATGGAATGTATCCATACCTATCGATGCAGACGGGAACCTTGAAGCGCAAGTCAAGAACCTGAAGGTCTTCGAGACAAAATCCTTGTTATCCGTGCGGCCACTGTCTGGTATCTTTCGAGTTGAAGACGCGAACTACGACGCACACGACTTCATTGATATCATTGTGCGGGTCCCGCCTGCTAAGGGTGAGTTTGTGGCTTGTAACGTTGTTCATTCTTCGCTGACGTCTCCCTTTCCCCACGTACCAGTTTTCGGACATCCCCTTCAGCCTGTTGAAGACATCGAAGCCATTGAGACCGGAAAGGTGAACGATAAACTTGTGGTCATGGTCAACAGTGTGTATCATATCTCCTGATTCATATGCCACTGATGAGAATGTTTCCATCATCGGCAGGGCGCGAAATGGCTCTCAAGAAGGCCCTTTCTGCGGAATCACCATCGACATCCGCTAAATCCCAAGAATACAGGAAATACCAACGCAATTCTCCCATCTATGATGGCCGTTATGACGCAAAGAATCCTACAGATACCATCGCGCCTCCGATCCAGCTATTCCACCCTGCGTTTGCTTACTTCCTTGACGAAGTAACGAACCAAAATTTACCCGTACCAGAACATATTCTCAAAGTCACCGTTGATTACATGCGGAAATCGTCAGCCATCTATGAAGGCGAGGAACAACGGACGGCCACCCTTACATCGCTCCTGGAGGACGCCCTTGGGATTACAATCCTGAAACGGGTCAACGCGGATGCGTCCAAACCGGATGGTGTGTACGAAGCAGAATTGAGAGGATCGAAAATAAAGGTGATTATCGTCCTTCTGGAGCACAAAAATGAACTTGGTGATACCCGATGCGATCCCTCAAGACAAGCCGGCCTCTCCTTTACCCGATTCGCAGCTCAGGATGATGTGTGTTTTCACCACTGTGACCAATATTTCGTATCCACTGACATGTTTTTCTCATAGTACCATCTGGTGCGGAATAACAGCTGCTGTCCGACCTTCCTAGTTGCGACGGCGGGCGCGTGGCTCGCGGTTCTTGGTGGGGTATTCACAGACAAATGGATCGTGCAACGGCTTACAGATTTCTTCCGCACTGGGTTGGATACCCCCTTCGCAGAAGCACGTTGCAGACAGATGGCACGTACGATGTATGCACTTAGGAGAAACATCGAGAAGCTGGAGAAATATTATGAGGCGCTGGATCTACACCTTGATGCACACGAATACCTCCACCCGTCCGTCTTTCCCTCGATTACCACGTTTCTCGACAAAACAGGAAACAAAACACCATTCAAGTATGTCCGGCCTCTTGAAAACGAGCCTGGATGTGTCGCATTTCATGCGAAAACAATTGGAAGCTCACCAATGGATGTTGTCGTCAAGTTTGTGGAGCGCTACGGAAAGGAAGCACATCAACTCCTGGCTAAAGAGCACCTGGCGCCACAGCTATTATATTGCGGAAGAGTGGGCGTTCACGACGACGATCCGACATTTGGAGAACTTCGCATGGTCGTAATGGAGTACGTCGACGGGGAAACCTTGCACGAAGTGAAGCGGGTTCCACCTAGCGCGAAGGAAGAGGTTGCCCGTGCCCTGAAAATTTTACATGATAAGGACTATGCTTTTGGGGATCTCAGGCGGCAAAACGTCATGATCACGAGGAATGAGCAGGTGAAGCTGGTAGACTTCGATTGGGCTGGCAAGGAAAATGAAACTCGATACCCGCTTCTCGCTTCCAGGGTAATCACAGGGCCTCTTGGTGTTGAAGGGGGGTCACTTATTAAAAAATCGCATGATATACACATGTATTCCTTATTATGGTGACATTATCACACATAAGTAGTTGTTTGTGGAAAGGGGGCTCTATTTCCTGGGTAACATCCTTAGGTGTTGGCATTGGCATCTAGTTCAAATCAAAAAGTCCTAGAGAATGTCAAGGAACAGCTTTCATCAATACAATGTGGGAGGCAAGTCTGGAAGCTAACTGGAGGCCTTAGGACAACAGGGCATAGCACGGGTACTCCCGCTGGTACCCAGAACTTTACCCGGACCCGGACCCGCGCGGGTAGCAACCTGTCGACCCACAAGTAGCCACCACTGCAGGTACAGGCGGGTGTCAATACTGTGTCAATTCCCACGGGTTCACAGTCATTACATAAATTTAGGTTTCGGCACTCAGATGAGTGCCGCAAACCTTCTAACTACAGTCGAACCCCTCATAACCCATACCTCCGATAACCCATAACCCCTTATATCCCATAGGCTGAGCTGTCCACCAACTTGGTTCGCAGGGAATTGCATACCATAACCCATAGGTCCACAGTAGCCCATAGCCCATACCCCTTTGTAAGCAAAACCCATAGCTTTTGCCTACCATATTAGGCTTAGTCCCTTGATTTGACCATCAAATAACTATCTGCCAATTTCCTCCTCAGTAATGTGCCATCACAGTCATCCACGGCAAATGAGTAGGCTAAAAAATAGAGGTTGTGATGCGCCACCAACCCCCTGGATAGCTTGAGAAATAAACTTTAGAATTTTTTATCACACATATGGCCTTTAAACCACTCGAAGTTCTCAAGAAAGGTCTTGCTAAGTTTACAGAAACAATCAAGACTTGTAAAAAGGAACTCAGTGCAAGGCTAGCTAGGGCTGAAACCATTTCATCATCGGATGAGCACTGGTTGGACAATGAAGCAAACACCATTGACGAGCAACGTGTTCTTGACACCCTGGAATCAGCCTCAGACTACGAGTGTGGTTGGATGAAAACAGAAAGGCAATCATAAAGAAGCTGAGGGAATGGGCAGGCAAGAAGATGATATACCCATCGAGCCTCACCCAACTCGGTGCGAAGTTCTCAAGGCAGCATCAACCATCAACAGATATCTCGATGACTTAAACAATCCCATTGCCCGTAAACTCGAAGCACTTCTGGGCTCGTTCAATAGGCAACTTCACCTTGAGAAGTCCCAAAGCACGAAAGAAACTGTTATAACTGACTTTTCCCTAAGATTATATCATTCTATACTATATATGATGCATGGGTAGGGGTATAGGCATGGTTAAGGCAACGAAATTCCCCCCAGAAATGCGCCATTCGAAACATTCCTAATTGTCAAGTGAATAAGTTGCAGAGCACGAGTATGTGAGACACCTATCAAAACTACTCGCAACACAGCTACAAAATGCAATATATGTCTGTGTACACCCTGAACATAAATTACAATGACAACTTGTCAAGCAGCAATAATATATGCAAGGCACCCGAATACTAGCACCCTGTAGGCACGTTAGATAAATATGCGCCATTCGCCCAACTCCCACTGGCGCATATTGCAATCCTCATCGTTTCTATGAGCATTGTATAATGTGTGTTTAAATGGACAGACAAAGTATATGCGCCACTCGAAATACAAGGACCAGCGTATCACCACACGCAAAAAATACAATGTGTGCTAGTATGAATGAAGTAACTGACTTGTGTAAACCAAAATCATAAATATGCGCCAGTAGGAGGTATCTGACTTGTGGATCAATAGGACATTCAAAAGTCGAAATAGAGAGTACATACCCGCAGCATGGCACGACAATGTGAGATGCAATGATTGAAGTATTCAGACCCATCAAGCAGGGTAGGCAAATAAAATGAAGCAGGAATAGTGCCATGTGAATAATTGGCAAGGTGTGATGAGTAATGAATGATCCGTATATACAGAAGTGCCTGATGTTCAATAAGTAAACAATCTCAGACCTACATACATGAGACCAAATGTTACAATGGAAGTGAGCAACAAAGCAACGAAGATATAAATGGAGGCATTGTGCAGCAATGAGCATAACATATATCTCTACATGTCAGAGATGTACTGTGAGTGTGTATTTAAATCATAGAATAGTTTGCTGTGCAGAAATTAACACTTTCTGAAATGTGACATTAATGTCAATGCGCCATTCAAAGTGAGAGGAGTAGCACATAGGAAAGCATCAACAAGCAGAATGTGCACCAGTGATAAGTACGAGACTAATGCATATCTTTATAATGTGCCAGTCAAGTATGTTTGTGTGGTGCATATGCATCTTTATTAACCAGGCAAATGTGCCTGCCCAAATGTGCAAGGTGGTGCAGTAATGAGAGTTGCAACAATCTATTTATACAACTGTTAGACCAATGGTAGGAATATCGAATACAGGGACAATGCCCTATATTTGCAGAGTTATCTCTGGACATTGAGATTGTATCCGATTGATACATGCATCTGTTGCTACATTCTGTGTCAATAAGCCTCTGTGCCAAATGCCACCACATTGAAACATGGCTAGAAAAAACCTATGACACCCAAGGATGTAGTTGTGGAAAGTGCATCAACCATGCCTGATGTTATCACTTAGCTGAAGCACATTGATGGAAAAAAGAAACAAGGGAGAGGACGTTGTAGTATAACAATAGAACCATTCTGTTGACAATGGGACTGATGTGGAGCTGATTGCACTGAATACAGGAGACGGATCAGGAGAGAAGGAAGATAGTGATGATGAGAGCGGCGAGAATCAGGACGATGGAATAGGCAGGGCCACGGATAAGTGGATGTGGATGTGGCAAGTCCTTAATGCAACTGGTGACAATGGGGAGAACAATGACAAAAAGCAAGAAGACGAGCAGATCAGGGGGAGAGATTACCTGTCTGCAATGTACATGCAACCGTCAACGTGTAAACTGGTCAAGCCCCTTGAGAGAAATGGGACACCACCTCAAAATGCATTGAGCCTCCCCGGACAGATGTGTGGATGCCTGAATACATGATTCACTGTAGCCCTCAACACTAACTGGTCACTCTGATGCCTATATGCCGACTGTAGCAACAGCAGAAATTCAAAGAGAGCATAGGCAAGAAGAGAGCGATCAAAAAAGGTGAGGAACTGAAGAAAGATGATGCAGCAATATACACAACCCAGGAAATCGGATGCAGTCTACTACTGGTAGAGTATATAAATATGCGCCATCCACCCACGTCCGACCAGCGCAAGTATTGGTGAACATGTCGATAGGCATAAGTGCAGTTGAGCAGAATAGCACAGGCAACAGATCTGCGCCAGTAGAGAACGTATGACTGGCGTTGACAGAAAGACTAAATATTGCCAGTAGAGAATGTATGACTGGCGTCAACAGAAAGACTAAATATGCGCCAGTAGGAAGTAATTGACTGGGGGATAAAGAGGACTAGATAATGTGTAAGAGCATTGGTGTGTATCATTTGAACTGTGAAACAACCAGACGTGCTACGATCTATTTATAACACTGGGCCGGTGGATACCCATATTCGCTGAGTTTTATTATCTCACAGAGATTGAATCTGATCGTTTGCAGGGAGTTATTTATCCTACAGAGATTACATCTAATCGATCCACGCTTCTCTCGTTACAACCCCATACTCTGAAGTCTGTGTAAGATGCCACCACGTCGCATTACGGCGAAGGACCCGATTAAACCGAGACAAGGTGCTCAGGATGGTGGATCAAGGTCGGGCGATGTTGCTATTGGTCCGATTCGCGTACGAGGCGGCAAACGAGGAGGATCCCGGCGAGCTACACCCAAATTGAGAGAAAGCACCAAATGTGGGGGATGGACCTGGAGAAGAGGGGGAAGAAGGATCGACCACACAGAGCGATGGTAAAGCTGGGAAGGGGAAGAAAAAGGTGGTTGTAGAAGGGGGGGAAGATAGGGAAGACGATGAAGATGATGAAGATAACGATGACGACAATGATGATGACGACGACGATGGGAATAACGAAGATGATGATGACAATGATGGTGAAGATGGTGAAGATGATGATGACAACAGTGACGCGGAGGAGGAGAAGGAAGCAGTCACCGGCGGGTCAAAGGGAAAGAGCAAAGAGAAGGCTATTGAAGTGACAAAGGAAGATGGAGAGGATGACGACGAGATGG
Source organism: Tricholoma hemisulphureum (assembly GCA_964034925.1). Lineage (NCBI taxonomy): Eukaryota > Fungi > Basidiomycota > Agaricomycetes > Agaricales > Tricholomataceae > Tricholoma > Tricholoma hemisulphureum. The sequence continues at coordinate 523,711 of OZ035931.1, forward strand.
AAGTGGACGAACCAAGTGTCGTTGTCGGAGGAAGCGCTGAAGACCAAGAGGCCCAGAGCGCCATTTTCTCACTGAACCAGATCGACTTCCGTAACCCGCCTGCAGACGTTCACTTTGGGCATTGGAACAAGCGGCCTCTCATTGAATCGCACGCAAGAAAAATGTTAGGTATTATCAAGACGCAGGGGAACCAAGCCTTCAATCTGGCGAACCGACTTCCTGTGATTGCGTACCGGGAAGATGTGGATGAGCGATGTATAACAATGGACATGAGTCTCGGATCGCGTGGCCCTGCGCTAATGCTCACACCAATCGGCAAATCAAAGCAAATCATCGAATTTGCTGGAGGTAACCATCGTTATCACGCGTGGAAGATCGCGTCCGACCAGAGTAACAAAGTCATCAGCAAACACGAGAAGAGGCTGTCTGTGCTTCGTAACAAGACGCCAAAGGGCAGGAAAGCGCAAGAAGCTCAAGAGCAGACAACTGCGCGTCTTCTGGAGCAAATTGAGGCGGAAAAGGCATCTCTGGATGCGATCTCTGTGTGGGGAATCACAGTGTACAATGCCAGTGAGTAATGATATGTCTTGCAGTTTGCCTACATTCAATGATATTATTCCGCATGGAGCCATTATGAAGAAAGACCATGACCACCTTGCCAATTATATCTCACGCAATGAGGAGCGCAAGTACATGGGTGAGGATGACCGAGAAGGGATGGTGATGATGGTAAAAGAATATTTAACGCTTACCTCAAACGGCGACAACCCCCGTGGAGCGGACGTGTGGCTAGTGAAACTGGGTAGCCAAAAGAATTCCAACGTCGGGCAGATCATGAACCATGAGGAGACGCGCAAGTACATGTTATCATTGCACCGATTCCATCCTCTTTTTGGGTATGAAGTTGTCTTCTCAGCGCGGTGGATGAAGAAGACGATGCATAATGTCTCTGGAGGGGTAAGTGCAGTCATTCCCCCACCATTTATTCTGCAATCTGAACATCAATAACAAATGTAGATAGTATCATATGTTGTCGAACACATGGCAAATACCCTCCGCTCGCTTAACATGGCGTTCCAGTCTTTCGAAATGTTTGATGATATGCGCTGGCATGCATATAAAAAGGAGGTTGAGAAAGAAACAGCATCACCAAATATCATAATCCAAGGTACGCGTGCATGGGATTCATTAACTAACAGTGCCATTGTGGACCAACGCGATATGGTGCACGGAGTTCTAACAAAAGAACTAATGGAAGCCCTAGCTATTTGAGTCGGGCGCTTGGGGGGCGGAAACACTTTCTGTCCCCATTAGGCAATTTTTATACATCATTCTTCCCATCAGTTCCCAGGCGGTGCCTCCCTTTCCAGCCCATCTTTTGATGTGGACCAAGAGAAGGGGCCGGGGGGGCCCTGCACAGGGGGGTGGAGGGGTCCCTAGCATGGGAAGCGTTTCAGGAAACACTATGTGGAGCATAGGAGGGCCTGGAGTGCATCCCATGCTTGGGGCCCCTCCACCCCCCTGTTAAGGCTCATGCGATGTTCCCCAAAAGTTAAGGCTCATAAGGGAACCACAGAGTGGGTTCTGTGCATCTTTTCTAATTCAGAGCGCTGACCTTGCTCACCCTTTCCCTGAAGTTAAGGCTCATGCATCTTACAAAAGTTAAGGGGTTGGCAGTTGGAAATGCTTATTCATTAGATCTGGCTGTACATCCCTAATGTGTAAACTACTGTTGCGGAAATCATGACGATCAATCATCTGTCCATGTTAAAATGTCTAAGGGCTCCCATAATGATGCCAGTAGAGGTCATTGCTGTTGGGAGCAGCAGGGGATGGAGCACCTGATGGGGCGGGAGCAGCAGGGGATGGAGCATCCGATGGGGCAGGAGCAGCAGGGGATGAAGGTCCGGGGCAGAAGATGGCGCTGGTTCCGTACATCTGAAATAGGCGGCCATAAACCCCAAGTCGAGATCATGGAGCTCGTCGTGCTCATCGCTGCTGGGCACCAATTGCGGGGCACCAGGCGGTCTGGTGGGGACAATTGTTGTGGCTGCTGGGGCTGGCATGACGCTACGGTTGGGCCGCGGCTGCCCTGGAGAGTCAAAGTCGGCATCGTCTCTGTTGGACCCCCAGTAGACCCTGTAGCTGCTGGGCATTGACCATGGCCCAGGTGATGATGATAAGGTGCGGACAATTGTTGGCATCGTCGGGTTAAAGTCTGGCAGTGGGGCTGTAGAGTTCCAGTACAGCTCGTCGCTGTGGGGCTCTGGCACCAGAACGACCAACTGCTGCGAGAGGGGAGGGACAAGAGACATTAGGGACAGGAGGGGGGTTGCTCGGTAACTGGCAATGGGGGAAGACCTGCCAAATGACAGGGGCTCTTCAGAGTGGTAATGGGGCCTAGGGCGTAGCCTTGGCCCCTGCACGATCGACGATAGTGGGGAAACAACAGCCACACCTTTCTTGGCAATCTGTTTGATCAAAGATGGCAGGCTGACAGCTGCCGTCCCTGCTGCTGCGGCCCATCCAGCTGCAGGCGCTCTTTCAGAGATCGGATGCCAACCAGGAGGAGGCACAGGAGGAGCGGGTTTGCCGATAATGTGCGCTGGAAGGATGAACAAGTGATATGGCATGGAAGTGCCGGCAGGAGGAGGAGGAGGAGGGGGGGGGACTTGGCAAGTTCTGTTGGAGGAGGAGCGCTCTGCCCAAGACAAGCTGGACTCTGCATCCATGGTGGGCACGGATGAGCTGGACTTTGCGTACACAGTGGGCACAGATGGAGTACATTACACTCCCCCGCCTATTCCGACCAGAATTTCTGGAATCCTTGGATTCCGGTGGATTATTTTTAATATGTATTTACCCTATTTAGAATTAGTCCGACCGGAATTATGAACTTTTTTACTACCGGAATTACCGGATTCCCACCAGACTTTCCGGACAAATTACTACCCGGATTAATCGGAATCACAGAAATAGGGATAACCAGACTAACCAGACTAACCGGACTAACCAGAACAAACCGTGTGAATGCAGCACGTCACCCTCAACCCTCACGAACACCCGTTCTCGACCACATCGCCCAACTACCGCTACTCGACAACATGCCAACCACCCATGCTAGCACCCACAAGGGGGGATCTGCCCCATCCGCAGTGAAATCCCCCCCTAAGTCCGGTTTGCGAACCCGCAAGCATGCCACGTCAACACTCGAAAAGGACACCAAGAAGAAATTGAAGAAAAACGAGGAGGAGGAGGAGGAGGAGGAGGAGGAGGGGATACCAAAGAAGGGGAAGAAGGGGAAGAAGGGGAATAAGAAACAAAAGTAGGTTTCTTATTCCCATTATTATCTCCAATACTACTTCTGTTTACAGGGGATCACTCGTGCTCGCGGCCGCTGGGGTCTCCGTGGCCCCCCCTCATTGTGCTCGCTCAGCCACATCGAGCATCTTGCCTCCCCCTCCTGTTCAGGGGGCCACTGGATGATGCCGAGCCCAGCCAGCTCCCTCCAGTGACAGCGAGGACAGCGACCCAAAGTCCAGCGGGGATGACAATCAGGACGACGGCCATGACAACCGAGAGGACGACAATCAGGACGACGGCCACGACAACTGAGAGGACAAAAACCAGGACAACCGAGAGGATGAGAAGGCCGACGAGAGGGATGAGAAGGCCAAGAACGACGACGACGAAGATGACGACGACCCCGAGACCCACGGTAGGGACTACGGAGCCATGCCCAGCACCAAGCGAGGCGGGGACGATGCTGGCACCATGCTCAGTACCAAACGAGGCGGGGATGGCACTACCAGCCACGGCAGGGACTATGGAGCCATGCCCAGCACCAAGCGAGGCAGGGACGGCACTACCAGCCATGGCAAGGACTACAGAGCCACGCCCAGCACCAAGCGAGGCGGGGACAACGCCGATGCCATGCCCAGTACCAAACGAGGTGGGGACAGCACTACCAGCCACGGCGGGGAACCCCAGGATGGTGGGAATGCCATCACCACTGCGAACATGGGTAAGAAGTCTCGATTATTATTATTATCTTATTCTTCATCTCTTTTTAAACCCCCATTAACTATCCCTGTCTCCATAGCTCCAGGGAAAGGTAGTGCATATCATATCTGTTGTAATTGATGTAATGTTCAATTTATGTTAGACAAATCTTTGAGTGAAACCTCTGTGATTGATAACACAGGTAATAACTATTGTATAACTTTATCCATTTTAATATGACAATGTAGTTGCCCTTGTGGTTCCAACTGAAGACATTGGGGATCAAGGTTGGAACTTCTTTTCTTTTCTTTTGACATTCCGTAACCTTGGTAGATGTATCAATGGCAAGCCCAGCTGGCTCTCCCATATCTCTGCAGGGAGCTTCTCGTACCACTGGAGGGTTTACTCGTGGCCATGCTGCTGGAAATGCTTATAGCTTTGCTGATCCAGCTGATGATAGTGATATGGATATGGCAGTGGCAAGGATTGGCAAGGTTCATCTGTATAGCTCCCAAGTTAACCCTCATGAAACCAAGCCACATCGCATCATGAAGTTGAATGTGCAGTTTTCCATGGCACCAGTTCTGAAATCTATTGCTGAAAAGTGGTCTCCTATTGAAAGTATGGCATTTGGAGCAACAGATTTAATTCTTTTTAGTAATCTTCTTCACAGAATTCAACCCTCAAGTTTCCGTTTATGAAGAAGGGGAGTGGACTGACAAAGGTCGATATACTGCTGCAGTCCAGTTTGATGAAGATGTTGAATGGCTTAAGCAAAAGAGGGAATACATTCTTCCAATTTGTTATGTGACTCTTTTTTCTGACAGCATCTGGATTTTCTTGTTTAATAATTACTGGTTTCTAGGAACAACAACCTGCTATGACTCCTTTTGGTTCTACTGGGCCTACTCCTCCTGTTACTCGTGATGCTACCCCTTCAGCTGCTACCACCTCCCATTTTCCCATGATTGGAAGTAGCTCTACTAGTTCCATGTTCAAAGACAAGCTCATTGCAGCTCTGAATATCCCAGTGGAGTTAACTGACCACAAGGATGTAAACTTGGGTTATGCATGGAAGAAGTATAATGCCTTCTTGATTGCAAGCAAGACTTGCAATGTTTTATGGGATAGTAGAAAGTTGCATGTGGCTTTTGACAGGAAGCCCACACAGGCAGATATTATCAGTGTCTTCAAAGGAAAGTCCCAGTGGCACTTGACATATCAGAAAGCCTTTCCAAGGGTTTCAGGCTATCCCACAATGGTATCTTGGCTGGAGGATGATGAAGATAAACTCTCAGATGTTGAGTTGTGGGGAATATCCAAGCCCGTATATGGCTTTTCAGATCTTTTGGAGTGGCTGGCTAATGATGGAAAAGGGTTGACAGTGGACACAGAGTCTGATATAGAACAGTCCAAGAAGGAAAAGGGCAAGGGGAAGGAAAAGAAAAAAGGAAAGGAAAGGAGATAAGGCCAAGGTCAAAGGAAAAGGAAAGGCTACAGAGGATGAGGGAATTGAAGGACAAGGACAAAGCAAGAAGAATAATAAAGGCAAAGGAAAACAGGTGTCTGGAGGAAAGAACAAGAAGAAGGTCAAAGGAAACTTGTAAGTAGATACATTGGATAAACAATAAAGTTGTATGCCTAAGTTGCCATTCTACTAGCTGGAATTTTTTAAGAACTGTCTTCATTCTGATGTCACATCTTTGTGATTTACCACTGCTGTGGTGGATTCTCCTGACTCTCAGTATTCTTCCCACAGCAGCTGCTTCATCAGATTTCAGGGCTTTTCCTGAAATGAGTTTCATATCATTTAGCCAATTTATTCAGCAAAATTTCTCAGCTTAAATATCACTTTCCACTGTTCTTTCATTGTTATTTACAATGACTGAAAATCCTGAACTTCTCAGTTTACATGGAAGACAACAATATTCACTTGTAAAAGGAGAAAATGTTTCTTCTATTAACAGCTGGATCAGAAGCTTATCACGGGCAGTGTATGCCAAAGTGAACACCAGTCAATCAGAGTGGCTACATAAATCAGATTATTATGAAGGCATTTCAGAAAGTCAGATGGTTGGCAATATTGCCATCAGACTTGATAAATTGGCACATCACTTGAATCTTATTGCATATAACAGAAAGGGCCATCTAAAAACTGCTTCCAAACCAATATCACATAAAGCTATTGAAGCTGTTCATGTTATTTGCCCTCAATCATATCAATGTTTAACTAGTGAATGTGGTTTCCGGTCTCTGAATCAAGCAACTAAACAAAGGGATATTCCTTTGGTGACACTCATAAAAAATAATATATCATATGAGAATGTTCCTGTTCTTACAGGAAAATGTCCCAATTGCACTACCCTATATAGTGCAGACCATGAGCACTCTCCAATTATTGATGAAGAACAGCAGTTTACCAATCTATATTTGAATTCTGCAAAATATGTTAAAGTTGGACAAAGCATATGGGTGGACCGAGTCTTTTCAAATGCTGTTGTAAATGCCATGTATACATTTCATGCATCAGCCTCAGGATATATGGAATTTTGGAATAATTCCTTTGGTAAAACACAGCCATCTACATCTTTCCATTTGTCACGTCGTCAGATATGGCAAGCCTTTGTTCAGGAGTCCATTCGTACTATAGCTTCTGTTGCCAAGATAGAGCTATCAGTGCATGACAATCTTGGTATTGATGAAGTTACAAAAGAAGCATTTTCAGTTCTGGGTGAAAATGGAGTGATCAGAGCTGCAGATCAACATGCTTGTTCAGAATGCACTCATGACTATATTGAAAGAAATTCTGGCAGTACTACAGCAGCTAATTCTGCTGATGTAGTTGGAATTGATGATGATGCTGAACAATCTGTTCCACAAGATGCTAATTCTGATTCCTCCTCAGAATCTACATCTGAGAATGACATGAATGTTGAGAAAGCACCAGTAAAAATGGTGGTTGTTGATGGAATATGTATTGGTCCAAAACATTGTGCTTATGCAAATTGTGTGGATGATCTTACAAACAATCGTACTGCAGTGTTCTGTGCAATTCATGAACAAAGCCATGGTGCAAAATGCCATGTTCATGACTGTGACAATGTCAAAATGAAAGGAACCCAAGCATGCCAACAGCATCAGCAGCAATGGAAGAAATATGTCTCCCAAAACAAAAGACAATATGCATCTGGATTCCGAAAAGTGACACAAAGACCAGCTGAAAACTTGCCTTGGGTTCCAACTGTTGCTCAACCAATTCAACCACATGATGATGAAATTATGCCAGAAATTGAGGGCAAAACTTATTTCAGTGCTTCTAGATTTTACGGTGTTGAAACAATATGTGCACCATGTGGTGTTGTTATTGCATGGGCAAAATTTGCAAAGTCTGAATCTCCTACTAAAATTTTGGCCTTTCTGGAGCAAGTGTTTCACACTGAAGAATCAAAACCAGATTACATTTGCATTGATAAAGCATGCAATGTACTCAAAACAGCTCTCAGAAATGGATCTTGGGAAAGGGCATGGGAAAAGACAACAAGATTTATTGTTGATTCCTATCATTATCTTAAACACCGGGATGTGGATGAAATTTGTAAAAAGTGGTGTAATCCTGCACCAGCTGATGGATCTGCCCCCAATTTGGTTATTAAGGGTAAAGACAAACATGGCAAAACATGTTTCAGATGTGCATATAATACACAAGTAAGCTAATATGTTTCATATGACAATTATAGCTGACTGAAATATTAAAAACAGGCTTGTGAGCAATTAAATGCCTGGATTGGGGGTTATGAATCAATATTAAAGAAAATGACCCCTGGTAACTTCAACTGGTTCCTGCATAGTATGCTGTTTTATCATACTCAAAGTGTTTTGGCAAAACAAGAGGAAAAAGCAAGTAGGGCAAGGAATAGTGACAATGGTGATAGTGATAGTGATGGAAATGGTGATGACATGTAGTTTGTATAGTGACTTTCCTGTATTTATTGAATTTGAGCTGCAAGTTTGCATGGCTTGACCCTGAATTTTGTTCTAAATATACTGGATTCTGGTCAGACTCTCCAGATTCCGGTCGGAATAGGTGGGGGAGTGTAAATTACAGTATAATTTGATGATGGCGGTCCTAAAAATAGCAAAACTGCTAGTGGGCTGAAATTCTGGAATTGATTCCCATAATTCTGCTGAGTCAATGTCAAGATACCGGCATGCATGCTTCTTCATTTCTGTGTCATCTGTGATCTGAGCTGCTCCTAAGAGTAATTCATGCTCATCAAAATATCGTCGTAGCTCTCTTGGATGAGAGGGGTCAAACTTGGGTGCTGTAGAGTGGCCTCTAGCAGGCATATTGATAATGGGTGCAGCCATAGAGGGATTATCAGGGGGTGTTGGAGGTGGTGATGAAGTTTGGGGTGGATTACTGACTGGAGGAACTGGAGAAGGAGGTCTTGAAGGAGTTGGAGAAGAATTATCTGTAGTTGGGGAATGTGGGACTGGGTCAGGTGGAAGTGTAGAAGAGGATGCTTCAGGAACTGTAGCTGATGACTTTTTCTTTGGCTGCTGCTAGTCTTGCAGATGATCTAGTGGGGGGAGGCCAGGCTGGCCTCGGAAAACGGGTACCTCGTGCAAAAATGATTCAAAGATCCCTCGCAGTGGGCTCCAAAAATGATGATACTCAGTCCGAGGAGACACCTGGAAATGACACACCAAATGTACTCCAACTAGACTAGAGGAAGGTTGCGAGGTGGCTTTGGGTTGGTGTTTGCCACAAGGTAGAAGGATGAAAGGTTGAGGGAGAATACGATAAATGAGACTAGAACTGGGGTTGCTGAGATGAGATAATACGATAGGACGAAGCTAGAATTGAGCTCTGTGCTCTAAACGATTGATGGGAAATGATATATTGTTTTCTTTTCTATCTACTAGATGTCTTATATAGATATTCTAAGTGGGGCCAGGAAATTGAAGTGGGTGAAGAGGACCCAAGTAAAATGAGAAGGAATCAGATGCCAATGAGAAAAAGGGGGGGGGAGGAGTAATGGAATAAGGAGTGGGTAATGGAATAAAGAGTGGGTACTAGGTCAAGAAATCTACCTGGTGTAATAGGACTTGCCTCCTATCCAAAAATGCGTCCAGTGGCTTGTCAGGCAGGTGATAGGGACTGGAGAGGATGATGATGTAATCCTGGGAACTTTGTCATGTCACCAAAATCATAGGACTGTTGATAATACCGTTCCTTGCACTAGAACCTTACACCATGATCTCTAACAACATCTCTCTTGTCCTTTTCTTCTTCATCATCCTCTTGATTATGTGCATCCTGATGGCCTACCAATGGAGACATGCTATTGTGTGGGGATGATTCTCATCAGAGCTCAACACAGAAAATTTGCCTGTTGGAGGAGATGATCCCATTATCTTCTGTGACCCATTACGATGGAGCCTTGACTGGAGTGAGTGAGATATCTTCTTCCTTTGCCAACAATGAGTTGAACAATATCAAGTGCGACCAGAGGACAATGCAGTGGTGACCCAAGCCAGGAAAGAAGAGAGTGAGGTGGATGATGGAGTGGGCCAAGAGGTGGAGGTCAACATAACTGATGTGGGAGCTAACAATGAAGAGTTTTGAGGCTGCATAGTAGCACGAGTATTGGTAGTAATGCGTGTGAGATCCTATGATGATTGTAGAATGTGGCATGAGGAGGTGTCGTTAAAAATGTGAAAATGGGATGGTTCAGAGCTTTGGATGCTCCTGATACCTATCACCGCTCAGATTTCTTTCCACGAATCGACATCCCTACAATTCCCCACGTCCCATTTATCGAAAAGAACATTCCAATTCCTCCAGGGATATACGACGAAGTATGCGCTATCATTTGGAAGAAGATCGCAGCTGGGGTATACGAAGCCTCGAATTCCTCTTATTGTACTCGTTGGTTCTGTGTCCTTAAGAAGGATGGGAAAGGATTGCGTCTTGTCCACAGTCTCGAACCGCTGAATCATATCACCATTAGACACTCCGGAGTTCTGCCAATTCCCGATCATCTCGCAGAACAATTCGCCAGCAGAGCATGCGGTGCGATGTTGGATTTGTATGTGGGATATGACGAGCAACTTATTGCAGAAAGCTCGCGCGATTATACAACATTCCAAACACCATTCAGCGCACTTTGCTTGGTTACCCTCCCAATGGGATGGATGAATTCAGTGCCAATCTTCCATGACGACATCACGTTCATTCTACAACCCGAAATTCCAGACCTCACCATCCCTTATATCGACGACGTCCCAGTTAAAGGACCAGTTTTGCGCTACATTTGCAAAGATGGCTCGTTCGAAACCATTGCCACGAATCCACAGATTAGAAGATTTATCTGGGAACATTTCAACAATGTCAACAGAATTGTACAACACATGAAATACTGTGGAGGTACATTCTCAGGAACAAAGCTATTGATATGTGTTCCAAAGTTTTGGGTCATTGGGCACTGCTGCACTTACAAAGGAAGAATAGCAGATGATTCAAAGGTCATAGCGATCAAGAATTGGGGACCCTGCAACAACATCTCCAAAGTTCACACATTTCTAGGAACGATTGGAGTACTTCGCAACTTTATTCACAACTTTGCCCACCGTGCACACCCTCTTGTCAAACTTACCAGGAAGGACGTCCTCTTCGAATTCGGCAAAGAACAAATCCACTCCCAAGAAACCCTAGACACTTCATACATCGCAATCAGTTACTTTCTCTGCCAATGCGCTCCAGACAATCCGAAAACCCAATACTACAACCGATTTGGATCTATTACTCTCAATGACAGAGAGGCCAGATTCTCGCAACCGAAACTAGAAATCTATGGCCTTTTCCAAGCATTTTGCGCCCTCAGACTTTGGCTTATAGGTGTTCGCAATCTCATAGTCGAAACGGACGCACACTACATTAAAGGCATGCTTGCACACCCCGATATCAACCCTTCAGCAAGTATCAATCGCTGGATCATTGTGATTCTATCATTCCATTTCGAACTTGTACATGTCAAAGGTACCCTACATGGACCAGATGGATTGTCAAGAAGGCCACAACAACCAAACAATGAGGATATAGCCGAAGAAGATGACTTCGAAGATTGGGTAGACTGACTACATGGCTTTATACACATTATTCACAATCTCTCTTTCCCTCCAACTTCGCAACCCACCAAACCAACACAACCACTTTATCGATTCTCGCTACCACTCAAATCTCAAGTCAGGAGGAGGAGAGCTATGCCATTATTCCATGCTCAGAAAACGCGAAATCAGCTGATTTGAAGCTCACTGCAGTGCGAACTTGGCACGAAGATTTACAGAGACCAAGCGAAATGACAGACTCACAATATGTGAAGTTCATTCAATACGCCACCCAATTCTTCCCCGACCACAATCGCCTATGGAAGAGAGATTCCCATGGAGCACACAAGCTTGTTATCCCTCAGGAAAGACGCCTAGAAGTTCTGCGAAATGTCCACGATAACATAGGACACAAGCACTATTATGCCACATGTTCCGCACTCCTCTTGCGATTTTGGTGGCCCCACATCCATGCAGATTTGATATGGTATGTGCGAACCTGCCACATTTGCCAGATCCAACAAACCACCAAACTGTGAATTCCACCGACCGTTGCCACCCCTGCTCCATTATTCTCGAAAATCTACATTGACACTATGCACATGCCAAAGTCAGCGAATTTCAAGTACCTCGTCCAAGGAAGATGCTCACTTGTTCATTGGCCCGAGTTTTGCATGTTAGCCAACAAAAACGCCAGGGACACATCCACTCATCCCACTCAATATTGTCGAAGCCACATACCTCCAACCCCCTCCCGATTCTATACTTTCAACCAGATCTTATCACACAATGGGCAGTCGCCCTCCAGAGACAAAAGGCAGACTTAGCCAAGTTACATACCAAGGTCTTCGCAACACGCAAACAAGCTGCGATTTGCTATGAAGCAAAGCACATACGCACGATTCATAACTTCAATTTTCAATATGGAGACCTAGTTCTAATGCGAAACACCAGAATTGAATATTCGCTAGATTGCAAGCTCAAGCCACGGTATCTTGGACCTCTTATTGTTATCTCCAGAAACAAAGGGGTGCCCACATCATTTGCAAACTCGATGGGACCATCATGCATAGGCCCATCGCAGCATTTTGCCTCATCCCTTATTATGCTCGACACACCATCCACCTTCCACCTGGAACAATCGACATTGATACAACGCATCTCAGACAATTAGAAGAAATGGACTTAGCAATAGACGAAGAAGAACAAGACCCTTTAGACCTCGACAACAGCAGTGATGATGAAGAAGATAACCCAGACACATAGTATCGTACCTTTCTCAGATATTCTTTCTCTCAATTCCTTTACTTACATTTTACTTCGCACATTTCGCCAGCACATATACACACTCCTTATTCTTTTCCTAAGTCGTGATATCATTTCCTTGATGATTGCGCAAATCCTCAGGGGTTTACCGGCAATGATGATGACTGAGCCTTCCCCTTTCTTTTATTCTTCTCTTATTTCTCTTTGCGAATTCCAGCCATCTCACTTCACATTCGATTTCGCAACCATCACTCATTGCCTTTATGATCTATGCATTACTTCATTTCTTACATTTTCTTTTGAACTGCAGCTCCAGATCACTAGAAACAAAGTCTATTACAAAAGCACAACAAACACATAGTATGAAAAATCAAGAAAGAAACTCTAATGCCCTCCATCATTCGTCATCTTCTTCATCATTTGCATCCGCCGTTTGGAACGTCTCGTGAGTTTCTTCAACGCAAACCCGCAATGCAGAAAGTTGGTCTTGGAGGAGCTCGATGCGAGACAAAAGTTGCACGAACTCTTCCTTTGCGGTTTCGTGGTCAATCCGCGCCTTTTCTTTGTCAATCTTTGGGGCCACGACCCGGAGTTTCTTGATGCGCGGTTTGACTTTGCGAACTTTGGACGTCGTTGCACGGGGCCTTGCCGGCACTGCGAAACAACTCAGCAATGTTGCAAAAGAAATAGAACAACTTTGCGACATACCAATGACTACTTCGAGTTTTGGCTTAGATGGTCCGGCCTTTTGGGTCACCTCCACCTTAGGCGTTGGATCTCCCTTTGCCTTTGCTATCCCCACCTTGCCCATTCGCTAAACCCCCTCCCAATAGCAGCTGGCCTTATCCATAGCACACTTGATGCACTTCGGTTTGCCTTCGGGGACAATGCACGAGGGCACGGTTTGGAAACCGGTGCAGCGATCACACTAGAACAAAATGATGAGCATGCAAAGACAGTACTAATAAAATGCTTACCGATCCTTTGATATCGCGAAGAGCGATCACATGTACTTGGGGCACACCAATGGACTTGAGTCAACGTCCTGCAGACATGCGAGCACCAGGAGTAGGCGACCATTGATCAGCAACCACTGCTTCGGATGTCACCCCGCGTCTTCGCTTTGGCCTCGGCGGCATCGCCTCATCTCCTAACGTCTCCATTCCACCCGCGATCTCGTCAACGACCATAGCGTCGTCCCTCGCATCCTTCATTGCTTCTTCCACCACTTCCTTTCCCTTCCCCTTCACATCCTCTACTTTTCCACTTCCGTGTCCAGTCGCCTCGTCCACTATCATCCCTTGCGAAGTCTTTGCCGGCACCAGCAAGGACTCCACCTCCACCATCCTTACCTGTGCCGTGTCTTCTTCCTCCTCATGCCTCAATGTCGCCTCCAGCGCCTCGAATTCCTCTTCGGTCATGACATCGGCCATGTAAGCGTTCGTTGCGTCCGTTAGACGTTGCGCTCTCAGCGCCGCGCGATCGGCAAGGCTGGGAGCTGGCTCTGAAATAGGCACCGGCTGAATGAGGAAGAGGACTCCCCCCCATTCACGCCAGGACGGACTGTCAAACTTAGCGAAGGCCTCGCGAGCTTGCAATAACGCGGCCTTCATTTCGGGGTTGATCTCGGTATCTTTCGCCAACTTTACCAATTTAACCTATCAAAAAAAAGGGATACCCAAGTCATCATAAATGAAGTCTTTCAAAAACAAAACCTTGCGACACACCCAATTTTTGGCAAATCGCTTGCCCCACACTTCGTAGTCTTCAGGTTCAGCGACCCCATCTGGGAGGGTCATCAAGTTGTCCTTGATGGTGTCTTGAACTTTGGCAACAAGAAGAGAAGACATGGAGGAAGCAAGCAAGATATTTCTTTGGAGATGAAGTTGAGGTACGGACGCGACAAAGAAAACTCTCAAACTCCGTTATCAACAAACAACTTCAACATCATGCGATCGCGTCTCGGCATCTTCTGTTTTATTCTCATCCGAGCTCTACCTCTTACACAGAATGCTAAACCATTTTCACAAGACACTTCACTTCGGTGCCATTTGACTTCGCAACCTTCAGCGAACATCGCGAACCCCATTACAATTCGATATCCACTTCCTTATATTTTGCAATCCCTTTGTGCTCATCATGGCATCTTCGCTTCTTCTGGTCTACTTCGACGAATGTTTCCCTATCTCTCCCTACCTTTTCCACATCTTTCCCATTACTCCACCCCACTCGCACACTTCGCGAAACACTACAGCCCTTCTTTCCACTATTTGGATCCGAAATTCTGAGTTGGTCTGTGAGGCCGAGGGCGGCCTCTGTTTCAAGTCAGGAGGTGATACTTCCTCAGCGATCCGGAGCGTAAAAAATGCACTTTCCTCACTTCCCAGGATCGTGGTGCAATCCTCCTTTCTCTCATGTTTATCAGTTTATGTTCCAAAGCGACGCGATCTATAGTTTACAGTAGCTAAGTCATTATTAGCGTATATTGCAACCTTCGCATCTTTGCATCTGACTTCGCACCTATTTTACTTCACATACCTTGGTCTACCTGGGTTACCTAGAAAGAGTTTAGTGTAGGTAGTCCGTGGGCAATGGCCTTGGGTATGGACCTGATTAGCATAGTATCCACTCACCCTTGTACTTGTATATAAAGCTATAGTAGTAGAATCACAAAACAGAGAACATTCTCCCCTCTCGACTTGCACTAGTGTTTAAGATTCGTCCTTGCGTTTAGACCTCCGAACTCCCTTTGTATTTCATCGTTTCACTGGCAACTCTTGGCTTACTCCAATATCCTCTTCACTATTGTGTATTTCATAGACTCGTCCTTTGTCTGATTAACTTCGCAATCTTCGCATTCCCAGATTTGTGCAGAAAGCCTTCTGGTGCACTACTTCGCATCCTCTTGCGCGGTCCCGTTGCTTGTAGAGGACGGTACTGAGACCCTTTTAAGCTAACTCCTGCATTTCTTTATTGGGGTTTTTCTTCAATAGGAGATCTACCGAAACACATCATTGTTTTTTGTCCCTGGCAGGTCTGACTTTTTGTCACCTGCCACCTTGAGTTTGACTGTTCATCACTCAATACATTCCTCAGTACATTCCCTTCAAGAACCTATCACCAGCTTGGCCTGAAACTCTTCACAGATCCTCCTTCATAGGTTTGTCCTTCTCCTGTTTGTAGAGGTTTGCATTGTTGGCAGGCCCCCATGCTGACTTCGTATTATCACGGTTCATAGAAATGGCTGCCATCCTCATGGATCAGGATTTGCTGAGGTTTTGAGTCAAGGGCAGTATGTTGAATCTTCAGTTTATGATGGCCTGCCCACTACATGTGTTCCTGCAGGGCAAATTGGTGTGACTGATGGCCAAGTTGGGGCTCTCCTTTTTGGCGGAGAATATTTTGTCACTACTCCTAATCAAACCTTCATCCCCAAACCACCAGCTGGAGACCGTAAAGTTATGATGCGTTCTGACAGTCTCTATGCAGATGATGATCCTATTCTCTGGCCACAGCCCTATAAAACGTTTAACTGTCATCATGGTGCAATTTCTAAGTGTAATTCACTTTCTGCCCATTTGATTATATGGACAGAACCTACGCATGAGGACTTTTTCCTTTTGAGTAATCCAGCATCCCCCATTTGGGGCCTTGGCAAGCTGTCGGAATCAATGTTGGGCAAACTGAAATTGTCAGTCTCGGTGTTATCTCGGGTTCATGCATTCATGTCAAATTCATCCAAATCTCGGGCCCCACCATCCCTTGGTCCAATGGTCAAAATGATCAAGCATGGTCTCATCTGCCTTGAGTCGGTATGGACCAACTTCCGTCAGATAGCATTTGGTGTGAGGGACGTGCAGAGGTTTTGGCTTGAAGTCATGGCAATGTTGGATTACATGGAGGTGTACAAACCCTGGATGGACTCAGCTAGATTGGCAGTAGGCTCCCCACCAGTCGAAGTTGCCGATACCGTTGGTGTTTTCACCAACGATGTTCGCATTGCCCAAGACTTTTCCATGCAGGACTTCCATTCTGGTTGACATGGCCAGCCTTAGATCTTGCCCAAACAAATATACTCAAAGCCATCCCGCCTTTTTGATTGTGGTACTACAGGATCTGCTTTGAGCCACACCACTTCAATTACCCTATTATATATCAGGGGCCGGCTAGTTCTACTCAAAAACATGAGGCAATCTTACAGTATACTTGGAACTTCCTGCACTATCTGGATCTATTCTCCCACCATAGTAGCGAAATGAAGATGTCCTCATCAGTACATGTAGAGATGTCAGTGAGAATCCAGGCATCAAAAGATGGACCAAACCCCAGGGCCATTGTGGGTGTTAGTCATCAATGCGGTGCCAACAAGGGTAAGGGCCCATACAGAAGTAAGGAAAAAGGAGTCATTTGTGAGTGACCAGAGTTGTTTCATATGTCATCTCACCTGTGCACAGCAGAAAATAGGTGGAAAATCTTCCAATCCACCAACCGGCTGCGACAAGTTTGATGTGTACGAGATCCCCCTCATGCCACTCTCAATCTCAGTCTGGAGGGATGCGCTGAAAGCAGTTAAAAGGGATGAAGCCCCAGCATCTTATTGCATGCAATATCTATTTCCTGAAGCAGTCATTTTTGCTTCCACAAACGAGGCTCACTGCACAGAATCTTTTGCCACTTGGAATGTGTTTCAACCTGCTTGTGTCTTGCAAGTTCTTTCAGCAGAAAGCTTAGCATCTCCCTTGTCTGGCCAACAGTGGTGTGATTTTCTTCTTGATGGGCTTTTGGCATGCAGCCACACACCAAGTGTGATTCGTCAACGTGAACAAGTGAAGGCCATCTTTGCAGATGCTTTGGATGAACTTCACATCGACCTGTGTCCTCCACCATCCAACCATTGTCTGACAGTACCAGTTGATGAGAATCCTTTGGGAATTGACTGAGCTGAACTTCCGTTTCGAGCTTCTGGCACTCAATAAACATGCCTCGGGCTTATCATCCCATGGAGACAAAAATGAGCCACAGGTGATGGTGCTGAAGTGCTTTGATGTACCTTCGCTTGTTGCTGTCGATGTACACCGGGCAAATTATGGTTTGCAAGCTCACAACTGGCGAGAAAGGTTACCATTCACAACTCTCAGTGTATTTGACCCATTACATATGGAGCATTTAATGGTGGCTTTTGGCCCATGTAGTATGGTCCAGCTAAGATGGGCCCATGTTGTGTGATAGACCATAGGATAAGGGTGGGCCCATGTTAATGGGATACACCATGTGAATAAGGTGGGCCCATTGTGATGTGACTGAGTGAGTGAGACCATTGATGATGGGTGGGCCCAGGTGTGAGCTGCTGGAGGCAGTATACCATGAGTGATGGATGGGCCCATGGGTGATGTATTGGAGGCAGTAGACTATGGGTGATGGATGGGCCCATGGTCTAGCTTATACCAGAGACAGTAGACCATGGGTGATGGATGGGCCCATGGGTGATATATCGGAGACAGTAGACCATGGGTGATGGATGGGCCCATGGGTGATATATCGGAGGCAGTAGACTATGGGTGATGGATGGGCCCATGGTCTAGCTTATACCGGAGACAGTAGACCATGGGTGATGGATGGGCCCATGGGTCTGCCACTGGAGACAGTATATCATGGGTGATGAGTGGGCCCATGGGTGACCTGTTGCAGATAGTAGACCATGGGTGATAGGTGGGCCCATGCATCAGCTACCAGAGAGCATGTGTAATGACTGATGGATCTGCCTGGTCCTAATCCAAGCCCTCATCCTATTCCCAATTCCTGGTCCATGCCCTCATCCAATTCCCAATCCCAGTAGAGATCTGTGCCCTCTTCCAGTTCCTAATCCTGGGTCTAGTCCATGCTGTCTTCCACTTTCCAATCTTTGTCCCCCTTTCTAATTACCAGTTGTATTCTGGGCACAATGGCAGTGAGGAATCTCAATTGAATTCCATGAATTAATGACCTGCCTATTCCAATCAGGAAAATCTTAAACAGACTTATTCTCAATTTGCAACTTAATTAACTTGGTTCATGCTTGATTCAACTTAGATTACCAGATTTCATGCTTGGATCACCAAATTTTGAATCCCAAGCCCAAATAAGTACTTGCTAAGCAGTAAGCTAGGTTGTTTTCTTATTTTTGGCTTATTTGTGGTTAGCAACCAATAAGCACCCTAAGCTGAGATTAAGCCTGTTCAAATTTTTTTTCAGATTTTCCTGAGGCCATTCATTGATGCTATTCAATTTTTTTTAAATGGGCAATATCATTGCCTTGCCCATTGCACACATCATTTGCATTCCTGTTTGAACGTTGAAGTCCTGACACCCTCACTGCGACATTCACGTCCACAGTCACTGCTTTTCATACCTCATCCATCTACTCATCCATCTACTCATTCATCTACTCATCCACTACTCAATGGCGCCTCGAGACACTAGCCGTCCAATCGTTCCACACCGCCGGCCATTTAGAGTAAGTTCCCATTTGTCATTTTCATATGTAAATGTTTATTTGAATTACAACAGTATGGTCAGCGAGTTGAGGCATGGGTGAGCGGTCAGTGGAGGAGAGGAAGGTTTGACCGGTATGACTATACCCTTCAGCGTACCTTTCAAAGGGAAGGGCGGCGTTGGCTGAGATTTGTAAGTTGTTCATTCTGTTTTGGTTCTTTTCCTTACTGATATTGGCGGGATAGCAGGAGCAACGATGCGTCAGAGGGATGATAATCCTCAATGATCAGCAAGTAATCGTCGTCGACTTGCGTAATATCCGGCATCTTGTATAGGTAAGTGATACTTTTTCATTCTGTTATTAAATATCATTCATCTTGACTAATGCATTGATCCCAGTTATATTATCATGTATATTTGTACATCTACCAAAAGTGCCGCTGTGTACAAAATCAATCGGGGTTTATCAGATACGAGACTTTGTTATAGAGTGCAGTAAGAAATTCCTGTGCCCTCACTGTAACTGCGCACACTAAATAAACGCTCCCAGCTATGTCAAACAAAATTGTGACCCACGGGGGTGTTCAGTTATCAGGTACATTGCATAAGTGAGTCATACTTCATATATAATCCATTCACTATCACCCATTCCATCCCTTTTGCCACTGAAAGTTTCAGGGAACACACCGGAATCCATTAGGCAAGGCAACATGTCTAGCTACAGTGTCCCCCCTGTTTCCAGACTACCGTCAATGAGCAGGAACTGTTCTGGAATGAGCAGGAAGGGCAGATCAATGAAGCGGAATGGGAACGGCTGTAGAAGGAAGTTGGACGGTGAGGAATGAGTGCTACTGAATGGGAGTGCTACCAAATGGGAGGTGGAGTTTGATGCTGAACGGCAGTGATACGAACCGGCATCGGAATCAGCAGTGACACCAGCAGTGATACTGTCCGGCAGTGATACCATCCGGCAGTGATACTGACCAGCAGTGATACTGACCGGCAGTGATACCATCCAGCAGTGACACTGACCGGCAGTGATACTGTCTGGCAGTTATACTGGCCAGCAGTGATACTGACCGGCAATGAAACTGACCGGCAGCAACACTGACTGGCAGTGAGACTGAGGAGCAGTGGTATTGACCGGCAGTGAGTCTCAATGGCAGTGGGATTGACCAGCAGTCTCGACGGCAGTGGTACTTGCCGGCAGTGATACTGACCGGCAGTGAGTATCACTGCCATTGAGACTGCCAGTCAGTATCACTGCCATTGAGACTGCCAGTCAGTCTCACTGCAGGTAAGTACGACTGCCGTTGAGACACTACCAGTATGGAACCGTTCTGGCTGGATGTGGTGTGCCAGAAGGTGTGTGCATTCCGCAGGCCACGTAGTCAGCTTGACTCCGAGCCTCAATAGACCCTGGTCATTGTGGAATTATCAGTGACAGGAGCAAAAGGCCTCTTGTGCATTTGATGTCTACAGCATCACTGTTCGGCAGCACGTGCAAACCGTTCATGAGCACATGCAAAATGTTTGTCCGGCAACTGACCGGTAGTGATACAAAATGGCAGTACTGTCAGTAAACTATGGATCGCGTCGCTTCGGAACATAAACTGATAGATATGAGAGCAAAGGAAATGCCTTTTTCACGCTCCGGATCATTGAGGAAGCATCAGCGGTAATGGTGTGTAGTCCATGCATCAGCTGTTAGGCACTGCACACATGTGTGAGCCTCATGCGCACAGCTTTGCGTAGCCTCCCATGCCTTTAGCATGTGGCGCGCTGACAATGAGAAAAGGGGGGGGAGGGGTAATGGAATAAGGAGTGGGTAATGGAATAAAGAGTGGGTACTAGATCAAGAAATCTACCTGGTGTAATAGGACTTGTCTCCTATCCAAAAATGCGTCCAGTGGCTTGTCAGGCAGGTGATAGGGACTGGAGAGGATGATGTAATCCTGGGAACTTTGTCATGTCACCAAAATCATAGGACTGTTGATAATACCGTTCCTTGCACTAGAACCTTACACCATGATCTCTAACAACATCTTCTTCATCATCCTCTTGATTATGTGCATCCTGATGGCCTACCAATGGAGACGCGCTATTGTGTGGGGACGATTCTCATCAGAGCTCAACACAGAAAATTTGCCTGTTGGAGGAGATGATCCCATTATCTTCTGTGACCCATTACGATGGAGCCTTGACTGGAGTGAGTGAGATATCTTCTTCCTTTGCCAACAATGAGTTGAACAATATCAAGTGCAACCAGAGGACAATGCGGTGGTGACCCAAGCCAGGAAAGAAGAGAGTGAGGTGGATGACGGAGTGGGCCAAGAGGTGGAGGTCAATATAACTGATGTGGGAGTTAAATATGAAGAGTTTTGAGGCTGCATAGTAGCACGAGTATTGGTAGTAATGCGTGTGAGATCCTATGATGATTGTAGAATGTGGCATGAGGAGGTGTCGTTAAAAATGTGAAAATGGGATGGTTCAGAGCTTTGGACGCTCCTGATACCTATCAGCGCAGCGCCGTGTGTCTACAATGAGTTCGATCGTCTACCTACCCTTAGCCATGTGTACATAAAAGCGACCATAGCATCAAACAGAGGAAACTAAATAGTAAGAAATGTCTTGCAATAGATATTGAAAATCACACTCCTGACAGTGGAGGTGTCTGTTGGAGATTGAGATGGATGTCTGAGTCTGCTGTCTGTTTGCATTGGAGTCAACATTTCTGTGCCACACTGGAGCAGATAGTGGATGTGCATATTATATATGTTACATGGCTTGGATGAGAATGATAGCAACCTCTCATCGATAACCCTGGCTTTGTCCACTGGCAAAAACATCAATGCATTATCCGATATACTGCTCTTGTTGTCAGCATCATTGTGGCTGCTACTGCTAACACACTACAGTCATTCTACACTAGGGAGCCTTATCACACCTCTGCACTTTCTGGTGAAGCCTGGGTGTTAGAGCTTCTTTGCAGTCATTCTGACTGAATTCGCACTGAACTTGGTGTAACCCTTGAGGTTTTCAGCATCCTTGTACAAGAGCTTTGAGGTATTGGCTATCTAAATTCAAAACATGTTTCTCTGGAGGAACAGCTTTCAATCTTCCTTTATAGATCAAACATTGGGTGTCCCATCCTGTATGTTACAGGATGTCAGCATGGTCGAATTTGACAATGGCATGTGGTACTCACATAGTAACTTACCGATACATGTGCCAAAACCAATGATCTGGCCACTGAAGTGAACTTGGGAATTGAATGTACTGCCCATGAGGGCCATGTTGTTGGCCCCAGAATGGATTGGCAAGACTGAGACCAATCAGCACCTGTCCAGTGAGTAAATGCTTGACTCTCTTCCTCAGCACCATCAATATCCCATGGGAGGTCTTTACTGTCCTCCATGTATTCAATACGGACTCCATGCAGAGTCTGAGTGAATTGGCAGGTCCAAGAAATATTGATTTTGTCTTTCCTTCTTCTCCCTCCATCCTCCCTCCCTCCCTCCACCAATATGGGGGCCTAAGGCCCCCTTATTAAGGTTTTTTTGCTGTAATTCTTTTTTTTCTTGTGCTAAATTATTATTTTCTTTCAGTGGTTGGCAACAGTGGCTGCCCCCGTTTCCCCCCTGCTTCTGGCTTCTCCCTTCCACCACTCCACCATTCTGGGGGCCTGGGACCCCCATAGTAAGTGTTTTTGTGTTCTAATGATTTTTATTGAGGTAACTAATCTTTTTCAGTGCTTCTATTGTACATGCAATGATAGCCCCCCAACGGTGCACCCTCCTCCCCACTGAGCTGGGAGGGGGGAACTCAAAGGAGGATAGGACAGCCCAAGGGAGGTCCCGGGAGGCTTGTGGAGCAGGGTGCCCACCAGGTATGTACTGAATGCCCCCCACACTGCTGTCATGTCACTAACAGCTGCCCCCCCTCCTTCTAGCTGCCCCCTGATGGCCCCCCAAACAGCCCAGTGAGCCCCCGCTTGCAGGGTGTGTGGGGGGCTTGATCTTCAGTTGAGGAAGGCCCCCCATGACCTGCCATGTCACCACTGGACAGGATGTGCCTGGAGCCCACAGGACATGACTGGGAATGCAAGGTGATGCCTAGAGCAGCTATTTCAGCAAATTCTGATCTATCATGATAAATATTTGCATACAGCCTGTTACCAAATGGGCTCTTAGTAAGTGATTCACACCATAAGACTTGAGCAGCCCTGTCAGCTTATGGGTGAGCAGCTCAAATTGCTTGCTGATCTGATCTGAGCTAACACTCAGATCACAGCCCAACCTATAGATCATTGTGACAACTGTGCATAGTGTGAGACAAAGGTGGAGCACAACCTATTGGGATAATATCTGGATAGCAAGCCTAAGGCTGTATCCAAGACAGTAATAATAATAATATTTACTGAGACTTAAACATTCTGTAGTATATATACTACATGTATAGTCTAGTCTAAGACAATTCTTCTTGACCTCTGAGACACCCAGAGGAACACCCCCCTTCATCCTAAGGCCTTCAGTTAGCTTCCAGACTTGCCTCCCAACACAACCCCAACCCACCCCTCCAAAAAATGGGAAGTTCAGGGGCGCTCAATTACTCGGTTCACAAAAACCAAACGAAAAGTTCATCACAAAATTTCTGTTTTTGGTATGGTATTTTCAGCCTCCGCTTCATCAAGGCACAATGCAAGCTCGTCGAGATGTACAATGAAGATAACACTGGCACAATAACAATCCGTGCTCCTTGTCCTAGTGGAATCCCTTTTTCAAGCCTCTCTGGTTCTAGATCTGATTGATGATGGGGGGTTCTCAGATGAGGATGGTTGTGACTTGGATGAGGATGATATCATGGATGTCCTTGAGGCTCACAGCCTTTGAGTGGACGAAGATAGCTGTCATCATGTCTGATGGCATGGACCATACAATATATTTCCCAAGTCCCAAGATCTTTTTTTGATATTCTTGCAGGCCCCCAACCATTATTTCCACAAAGTGTTCCAGTCTGTTCAATTCTAGAGTGTTTGCAGTTTGCAGTTTGTCCAGCCTCACACATGATGAATACCAGGATTACAAGGGAATCATTCGACTACCTTGTGTCAATACTGGCCTGGAATTCCCTGTTTTATTCACTGCACAAACCACAATGGCCAATCAAATATCAACTTGCTGCTTATCCAATATGGTCAATGAGCCTCAGATACTCTCGATGTCACTGCAAAACTTTCTATTGCTGATTGTGGGAACGCACTTACATTTTGTGGTGAAGCGAGCCTCACACAGTTCATCAGCATCACAACAATGCCCTCACTTGTTGGGAAGCAGAGACTGGAAATTATATACCAAAAACAGAAATTTGTGATGAACTTCTCATTTGGTTTTTGTGAACCGAGTAATTGAGCACCCCTTTCAGGCCTCAGCTGGGATCAGGAGATCAGGGAGGGCCTCTGGGAGACCTGTGGAGTGGGACACCCACCAGGTGAGTGCCAGCAACCCCCCTCTCAGTGCCACATCACTAATACATGGTGCCCACCACACCCTATGTGCCCTCCACAACTGTGTAAATGACCAGGGATGCTAGAACCCCTAACAATGGCAATCGATGACACACTGGATGCCTCTAGCCTTATGAGCAACTCCTTGTGAGGTGGATCACAGGTGGAACAATGAGGGCTCCCCTCCACAGCTGCAGGCGACAGGGGATGCCAGGACCCTCAACAATGGTGACCAACAATGCACTACCTGCCGCCAGCCTCACAGGCATCTGCTCATGGGGTGATCACAGGTGGAATGATGACAACAGTAGGGACATGGGAGGCTCATGGATACAAGGAGACAGCACCCTGGCACCTGGCTCCCACCACTGCAAGCCCTTACCCACAGAGTGGAATGGGTGCTAACAGGCCTGTCACACCCCCACAACAATGATGAGCACCCAGCACCTACTCCCATGCCCATGAACCACTGCTCATAAGATGGATTGTAGGTGCTGATGGGAATGATGACAGGAATAGAGGGGGAATGGTGATGAGCCAATGGCCAAACCCTGCCCATACCCCTACCCATGCATCATAGATAGTACAGAATCTGAAGAGTGATCTTCCATGCTGTTTTTGAACAGTACTCTGACCGAGCCTGGGATGTGATACCATTGTTATTACACCCGCGCTGACTCAGAACCTTTCTGGGGGCCAAGGCGGCAATGTCCACCTTGGTACCTGCGCCTTGGCAAGCATGGGATAATTTCCTGCTCTGGAAACACTTCAGCTTAGTACAGGGCAGGGTGCCTGCTGGCCCAATTGGGAAGGCAGGTACTGTCTGGGCATAGCTCAGCAGCTAAGGTCTGGTGGCCCCCCTGTTAGGTGCAGTGGGTGGAACCCCACAGGAAGCATGGCACAGCCCTGTGCGCAAGGCACACACACCAAGGCGCTGCCCTCCCACATAACTCAGATCAGAGATAAGGAAGTCAGCTGAGTTGGGAAACTGACTCATGTTCTGTCTTGTGATGACAAGGTGTTAGCGGATCTTGTCAGATCGACTTCAGATGACTCATTGCTGTGCACTTGCACATGGTGATAAGAGCCATGAGGCCCTTATCTGTGACTTGGTAGATGCTGGAACAGGGCAGTGCCTTAATGGCCAGTAGCTCTGAGTCAGGCATTGGTCCAAAGTGCTCAGCATTTGACTCAGCTTGTGAAAACCTTAGCCATTGGTGTCCTCAGCGCTGATGAAGCCTGGCTTGGCACCAGTCACATGTCGCATAGTCTGGTTGACTATAAAAACCCAGCAGAAGTACTGAAGAGGCTACAAGCCGAAACACATCCTCTGAGGCAACTCAGAGATTGTTTACTTTCTGCTACCCTCTTCACACAAGATAACTCGCTCACCCTTTGGGCTCGCTCCTTCTAACCCTATAACCCTATGTTCACCAGGGTCCCAAGTCACATGATTGTAATTGGTTATGCTGGATTATGCTGGATTACACCCAGTTCCATTCACTGATGTTAATTTATGCTGGAGTCACAAGTGGTCACACATGTGAAGACTTGTTATGCCTTATCATATACAGACCTACTTTGAATTGTCCATTGCTCCACAACCATTCTGCCAATCTCGTATATATTTGACAAAGCTAACTTATACAGGTGCTGTATAATGTTGGGGGACTCAAGGAAGCCATCAAGACAGGAGAGGAGCGGCCCACCTCTCCACGGCATGAGACGCTCAGATAGGTGGATGAAGGAGACGTCAAGGAAGATGCGGATCAACAAGGAAGCGGTACTACATAGGGACGATGAAAAAGTGGTTCAATATATATTGCAGTCACGTGAACACAATCTTATCTCGATCATCAGGCACCTGATGTTCAGCTTCATCCATGGCTACGCCACTTAGTCTCAACTGCTGGGTCCTCGGCGAAGATTCTACTCGCATATTTCCTGTCGAAATCGATCGCAGCAAGAATGTTGGGGCGCTCAAGAAGGCTATCAAGGAGGAGATGAAACCGGCGTTTGACCACATCACCGCCGACAGCCTTGACGTATGGAATGTCTCCATACCTATCGATGAAGACGCGAACCTTGAAGCGCAAGTCAAGAACCTGAGGCTGCATGAGAAGAAGCCGTTGTGGGCATTGAAGGGACTGCTTAAGATCTTTACCGATCTAGATAAAGAGGCACTCCATGTCGTTGTCAAGGCCCCTCCTATCAGTGAGCACAGATGCCTTTTTTGCTCTGTAACTCTTCTTGATTTGCAGTAGTCAGTACTCCGGCGCCGTCCCTGCTCCTGCTGAATTGCTGGGTCCTCGGCGAAGATTCGACTCGCATATTTCCTGTCGAAATCGATCGCAGCAAGAATGTTGGGGGCCTCAAGGAAGCCATCAAGGAGAAGATGAAACCGGCGTTTGACCACATCACCGCCAACAGCCTTGACGTATGGAATGTCTCCATACCTATCGATGAAGACGCGAACCTTGAAGCGCAAGTCAAGAACCTGAAGGTCTTCGAGACAAAATCCTTGTTACCCGTGCGGCCACTGTCTGGTATCTTTCGAGATGTGGTTGAGCAGTATCTACATGTCATTGTCCGCGCTTCAACAGGTGAGTGCTCGCCCGATTTTCCCTTGTCCTCTTCAAATAGTGCGTTCCTTTACAGGTGACGACGACCTGGCAAGAGTTGGCGAACATGTCGGCGACATCGCTAACGTAACGCTATACGTCAAGGAACTCAACAAATGGACTCCAGAGGATCTTCAACACCCGAATAACAACATTCTTTCACATTTCACTTTTGATGACACGCAACCAAACCTGTCTTCAATTTCCAATGTCGTATTCCCTCAACACACGAAGGCGCTGCTTGATGGCTTGGCTAGGAAGAGAGAGCTCCCTAGGGGCGATGAGGTAACGGTATATACCTCCTGACCCAATGATCTTCAATCCAATGCTGTCCGCAGGCCCAACGTGCTTTTCTGAAAGCTACGCTAGGTGACCATTTTATACAATTTTTCGACGAAGTAGAGGGGCCGGGAGATACGGGCGAAGTTCGTGCCTATATCTCAGCTATCAAGGACTGCGCGCCGAATGTCAGCATAATCAAGGAGAAGTCTTCGTACTTCAAGGAGAGCCACTTCACCGTGTTCCTCGTTGATCCCGTCTTCCGCAATCTGCCTTTATATGACAAGTAGGTTCCATCTCGCCTGGCCATCACCACATTCATATTTCACGAAGAGGTGTTTCTGCAGATCCAGCCATGGTCATCAAACAGGTCAATAACGAAAGTGATCCACGATCGTATAGTCCCAACAGCGATTTTTTGTTGAACACGTCATACGTACCAATCATCATCAACGAGACGGTATCGCCTAAGAACGAGTCAGACCGCTGTCGATGCTTCTGCAAGCAATGGTATATGTAAGAGTCGGCAACTATCTGCGTACTAGTCGTAACCTGGTTATACTCTGCTTCTATCTCAATACAAATTTCGAAGCGGAGAGATATCTCGTGTATCAAGCTTCTACGGACAACACCAATCGGGTATGTGCACCAACCGCCATTCGTAGACTATCTTGACATGTTTCATAGGTCGAGATTGTTCACGATCGTAAATTCGCACTTTCTGAGTCACTCCAGGCCTTCGAATTCTTGTTCCAACTCTTCAATTACAAAGATGCGCTTCCAGCTATATTAAACGGCTTTGACAAGACGAAAGCTAACGCGACGAAGACAGTCAGCACAATCCTTCGACATGCTTATCACTCTATCAGCTCCAAGAGCGAGAGCCAAAGGAATGGATCACGAACTAAGAGCAAAAAGAGTCGTGGCGGCCATTCTCATGCGTTGGACACTATACTGGAGCACAAAGCGGCTTTGATGCTGTATGGTTATAAGATCGTCGAACCCATGAAAAATGTAATGTCCCTTCTTCTTGCGGTAAACTGGGGTTGATCCTCTGCCCCCTGCAGCATTGTCATATGGCCATTGCGGAGAATCACCTGCACGAGAAATTCATCCTCAAGATCGTTGGCCGCGACGAACTGGATTTCATGAACTATCTATCGTCCCCCCAGATGCTATTGGACCCTCGTAATCACACCGTTCACTTCTCGCATGTTACTGGTATTGGTCATGGTAAAAGTATTATTGCCATGCCAAAATTGCTGCCTCTCGATGACATACCCCTCCGCTCGTTACGGACCGTGCAATGCTACAATCTCCTCCAGCAGATGGTGGAAGGGTTTACTTTCCTCCATGGGCATGGCGTTGCGCATATGGATCTCAAGTCCCCAAACATCATTATCAACACTTCGTTGGAGCGGTTGTATATTATTGACTTTGGGTTGGCTCACAAGGTCAACGGCCCAGAGCATACAGTGTCTGGATTCAGAGGGACGAAGCAGTGGGTTGCACCCGAGATCGAAGACGATGGCTATGCGTACAGCGCGATTCGCGCGGATCTGTGGGCCGTTGGTGAGCTCATTCGAACTGTTCTAGTTCTGTGGCACAAGGGACCAACTCCAAACAATGGCCTGGGGGAGGTTGTTACCCAGTTGATGAACACGGATCCTTTGAAGCGACCCATGCTGACTGAGATCCTTTCTAAATTTGATTTCAAGGATCGTGAAAAGGTACCCTCACATATGCCACCATTAATTCAACCAGATTTGTGTGATCACATGTTGCTTGTACACTAGGGCAAGAAGAACCTAGTTTGCTTATGATACGTGTTACCTGGTTTGGCAAATATCATATCACATGCCTGGCATCAGCAAAATCTGAGATTTGCTTACTATTGCTTAGCCATACCTTAAGGATTCTTCTAAGTGTTGCTAAGCTGGAGGTTGCTAAGCCTGACAATGCTTATGCCAAGTCAAGTCATCCCATGAGTTGTCTTACCCCAAAGCTTAGTATTTTGGGCTCATTCTGGGCTTATGAGTAAGCACAGATCTAGCACAAATCTAAGCAATGCCTTGAGCAATAAAAAAAAATTTTAAATGCAATCCAAGCATTGAGTATTTTAAACATGGCTCAGACCATCAAGTGTGATAAAGCACAAAAAGCAATATATTGGGGTCCAAGCATGGTAGGTATGTGGGTATAATAAATTTACTAAGTAATTGTTAAGCAAATAAAGCAGCCATGCAGGACAAGCCAGATTTGAATCTGGCTATGTGATAGATAGGCATTTGTAAGGAAACAAGAACTGCAGGATGGGGGCTTTTCAAGGAGATATGTACAGGGACCCATAGCTGGCATTTGGGCCAAAACTGACAACCTTCGGGATTTCAACTTAAGTTCTAATCTTAAACTAGAGGTAAGAATCATTTAGGTCCCACCATAATGACATGAGAAACATCAGCCAATTTCTCAGGGAAGAATATCCATCCTACTAATATCTGAAAATAAGTTAAAACATTGTAGAGATTTCCACATGAGGATGGGTTGAAGATAAATCAAACTTCTCTTTCCAATCTTAATTGAGTGATATTTCAATATCCCTCATTTATAAATGTAGGATAATATACACAAAGGTTTAACAATGTGGATGAACTGATGGATGAAGAATGTGATTTCACAGTGTACCCTCAGGCTGGTTTGAAAACAGCAGGCCATTTTCAGGCCAAAGGTTTGATTCTTGGGTGTTACCCATTGATAAAGCAGATCAACAGGCAGGTCACACACACTGCTGCGGATGACAGTGATGACAATGCCTCATAAATCTTGTATACAATTTCTCTATATGTTTTTTTGATTTTATTTACCTTCATACAACCATATGACTGTCAAGCACATTGTGTTCAGGTTTCTTTGGTTTTATTTACTTATTTCTTTGGTGACATAAAACACCTACCATATATGAATGACATATTTACATGTTCCATATATGTACAATGAACTCATTGTTACTTCATGAAATAGTGTACAACACATATAACATAGTATATAAAGGCAGAATATATACTATGAGAACCAGTTGTGTTCTCTTAGGATACTCCACCTCTAATTGGTGTGATGAGCCTATCTCATTGCAAACTCATTTCCCTGCCTTCTAAAAATAACCCATCTCTGATCCCATCACCAAACTGAGTTGTCTCCTTGTAGAGCCCATATGAGTGCCCCTCATGATAGATGGTATTATTGCTGTCACCCTAACAAACAGCCCAGCACCATGAAGTGCAAGTTGGACAAGTAACTGCAGCATTAGCAGGAATGTTTGCAAAGACACCTCATCATATCAATTTATGCAAATGTTTGAATTGCACATGTCAGCAAGCTTTGGCTCATCAGGCATTTGCAGAGAATATCCAAAGCCCTGTGATCAGCACTGACCTACATTTGGAGAACATCTGCTACATCAATATACAAGCCCTCAGGCCTGAGCAAAGGAATGGAAGGTTTGTGGATCTGTGGCTTTTGCATTTGTACATTGAATATACCTTGGTTTATGAAATAGAACTCTTCACATATAAAACAATACTTGAAGAGGTACTCCTTCCACTCTGCACTGTATGGGAACATGGAGATGTATTGAACTGGCTTACTAGTAGAGAATCATTTGGACCAGAGGTTTGTATAATCTTTTGGACTGAATGGAATTAATTAATTATTTTTCACTGTGTATAGACAGGCATTGTCTGCAGTATATAACTGGACAAGTTACCCCTTAACATCCTTATAGAATACATATTCCAGAAAGCTCAGATATCATCATTGAATATATTGAAGCAAGACCCATTGCTGGTGGAGACCTGCTCTGTGGCTGAACATGCACTCAACTATATGCATACAGGAAATCACCTACAAGTGTTGCCTGAGGCATGGCTGTACAACAGCAAGAAACACCAACTGCTAAGCAGCTCGGAACAGTGCCAAGTGATGACATATGGAGAATGATACTATAATGTGAGTTGAAGGAATATAGTTTTTTGTTTGTTTGTGGCTATTGCTGTGCACCATTCATAGAAGAATGAATGAATGGATGGATGGAGCATGCAAGCCTATAATTGCTATATCCAGAGCAGTAATTATGAAATTACTAATTACTGTTACTTCAGCATTACTTCAGCATTATATACTACATATACTATATGTATAGTATATACTGAGACAATTATTCCTGACCTCTGAGACATTCAGAGGAATCCCCCCCTTGGTCCAAAAGCCTCTAGTCAGCTTCCAGCTTTACCTCCCAACAGGTTATGGGCCCTGGCTTATTATAAACAACCCAAAAATCTATTTACAAAACCTTCTACAACATGTCAAAAGCCCCAAGCAATATGTCCCAGACAGTGACGAAGAAAACCCTCAAGAATACGTCCAGGAGTATGATCAGGACTTAGCTGACCATATGGAATTATTTGGGCCGTCACCAGCCGCTTCCCAACACGCTACAGCGGGAGCGCCGCCAGCCGCGCCCAAGGTGGGAATCCCACTGAAACAAAAGAAGCCCACAATCCTTCTAATTTGTACCAAAGAATATTCTAACATAAACAAGATCTCCAATCGGGATCACCTTACTGATGAGGATTGGCACAAATGGAGAGAAAGGATGAAACGGGTATTTATTAATTGTGACATCACTGGATATATTAACGGGGCCGTAAAATACCCAAAAGAATCCAGGGGTGCCGAGGGGGCACGCAACTGGGACAAGAACAACACCTGGGCACAGCAAGTTATAATACATAATGTTACCTCTTCGCAAATGAATCACGTCAGATCAAAAACTACAGCAGAAGCAATGTACTCCGCGCTATCCGTTACTCACAAAAACAAGGCGCATCAAACCATAAATCATATTCAGTGCCTACTGTATGAGACAAAGGCTGATGCTACCAACGATCTCCTAAAGCATATGGACACCCTGAAATCTTACCGCGACTGCATCAATAAATTCCCTAATAAGGAATTTCATATCTCCGACACCCAATTCAAATCTATCATATCGGCATCTCTACCATTGTCTTGGCAAACTTATGTGGAACCATACAATGGCAACGCAAATGATCCCAATGACTTGGACCCCAAGCGCCGCTTATCATCGGACGCGTTTATAGGATTATTACAAGAGGAATATAAACTTCGGCTAAATCGGAACGGGAATAATAACAGAACCGGCAGGAGCGTAAATCTGGTGTGAACCCAGAAAGCTACCAGTCCCAGTAAATCCCTGGAAAACCGTATTACCGAAAAGAAAACCTCCATCAAATCTTATTGTGATCATTGCAAGCGCGCGGGGCATTGGACAAGCAAATGCCGAAAATTTGATGGGAACAAATGCCGTAACTGCGGGAAATTTGGACATTACGCAAAGAATTGTTGGGGAAAGAAGAAAGAGAAAGCAAAAGAGAAGAAGCCTGGGGATACTTCAATGATAGGAGAAGAACATATTACTTTCTCAGCAGACGAGGAAGGGCATAATTTTGATGCATGGAATAACGATGCCATAATTGATGAGCATCTGATCTATTATGATTGGCTGGCCAACTCGGCAACCACTTCACATGTAACACATCAAAAAGAAGCATTTACCTCCTATGAGCCTATGAAAAATATTTCCGTAACAGGTGTAGGAGGGAAAGAGGCAAAAATAGAAGGATGAGGAAATGTCAATCTAATTGCGACATGTAATGGAGAAAAATATATTCTCCATCTCAAAGACATTCTGCACGTTCCAGGAACACGGAGTAATTCAATTTCGCTAGGAAGATGGGACGCCGCAGGAGGAAAATACAAAGGGGGACAAGGGGAAATAACCCTTATCAATAAAAATGGTAAAGCCATTGCACACGGGAATAAAATCAATAATCATCTCTACAAAATGGAAACCCAAGCGACACTGCCAACAACACTGAAAATGATATAACTTTCAGTGGAAATGAAAAATCACTCAGTTGGGAAACATGGCATTGACGATTTGGACATATCGGATATACTGGGCTGCAATTACTACTCGACGGAAATATTGTAAAAGGATTTAATGTTGATCTGGCCACCCCAAAACCAGAATGCAAGACATGTATAGCCACAAAACAACACATTAAACCATTCCCAAAATCAGTCAAACGGAATACTGAATCCGGAGAATTGACGCATATAGATTTATGGGGAAAATCTGCCGTCAAGTCCATCAACAGAAAACACTATTATTTATTATTCGTTCACGACGCCAAGAGGTATGTCACCGTCGAATGTCTAAAAGAAAAGAGTGATGCAGCACAGGGAGTAATAAATTATTTGGCCTATATAAAAACACAAGGCCGAACTCCCAAGGGGATTCAAATCGATTGCAGAAAAGAATTCGTCAATGAAAAATTGGAAAACTATTCTAAGGAACGCGGGATACAAATACGATTAACTGCGCCGTACTCTGCATCGCAAAATGGCATTGCAGAAAGAATGAATAGGACACTTGTCAAATTATCGCGCGCAATGCTATCCGCAAGCGAGCTTCCAGAATACCTCTGGGAATATGCCGTCATGCACGCCGCCTATCTCCGCAACCGATCGTATACGAAGCATCTTCGGAAATTAACTCCTTACAAGGGATGGCACAATGAACAACCGGATGTTTCACACTTATGCAAATTTGGCACACCAGTATGGATTTTATTACAAGGTCAGAAAAAGGAAAGAAAAATGCTTCCTAGATCAAAGCGCCGCGCATATCTTGGATATGACGACGGTGCCGGAGCAGTCAAATATTACAATGCCGAAACGCGTAATGTATTAACTTTACGGAATTTCGAGCTATTGACTGGTACTCCAAAATCTAAACCTTCTGAAGACAATACAATGGAACCCTTGACGCGCGAGGGGGAGTCTGAGGGAGGCGCGCCGCCGAGAATTCCAATTATAGAATCCCACCATTGGCAGATTGAGGCACAGCCACTCCCACAACTGCCGATCACAAATGATGAACCTCTGATCAGAGCCGCATCACCGATCGGAGAAGAACCGGATATACTGGAAATAGAACCTCGTAACCCGGAGAAGCAATCCCGGAAGCGGAAACGAGTTGATAATAATGATTGCATTGATATTGATGAACCATGCAAGATGCATGCAATGCAGAGAAATGAACCGCGACAAACGCATGGAGTTTGTACCGACTATAAACCCTTGTTACACCTTACAGAAGAGGAAGAAGCGAATACCTTCCTAGATAACGATGAAGCCTATGCAATAATTGCTGGAGACGAAATAAACATGCTCAAAGATGTGTGGATCTCCCTTGATTGGCCGGAATGGCAAAAAGCCATACAAAATGAATTGAACCTACTAAAGGAGAAGGGGACATGGGAATTGGTCCAGAAACCTCCTGGCGTGATACCAATCGTGAACAAATGGGTCTTTGTCCGGAAAAGTAAACAAGGGGAAATTATAAGATACCAAGCGCGATTAGTTGCAAAAGGATGTGCACAACGACCAGGCTATGATTATATGGATACCTTCTCACCCGTAGTCCGGATGGACACGCTCCGAGCAGTATTAGCGCTCGCATCAAAGAAGGGTCTAAAATACAACAGATGGACGTAAAGGGCGCATACCTCAATGGCACATTAAAAGAAGAAATATATATGAAGCAACCTGAAGGACAAGAAGATGGAACAGGCTGGGTATGTAGGTTAGTGAAACTGCTTTATGGACTAAAGCAGGCAGGGCGAGAGTGGAATAATGAATTTGATGGTAAACTCAAAATTCACGAATACGGACGCTTATTTGCAGATCCATGCGCGTATATTCGAAGGGTCGACGATGACTTGGGAATAATAACAGTCTGGGTCGACGACACATTACTCTTTGTGTCTTCCAATTCTATGATGAAGCATATGAAAAATATGCTCAGTACGGAATGGGAAGTAACCAACCTTGGGGAGCCGAGCAAAATTGTCGGCATAGAAATTACATGCCAAGATGATGTGATCAAGATATCTCAGGAGAAATACATTGAAAATATTCGCCGCAAGGAGGGAATGCTTGACGCAAATCCAGTCAGAATGCCAATGGATCCCAATATTAAATTATTGGCGAATCCGGATTATAATGAACCCAACAGGAGTAATTCATACGCAAAATTATTAGGATGTCTACAATTCCTATCAAATTCCACATGACCCAATATCAGCTTTGCTGTTAACAAGTTGGCCGCCTACACTGCTAACCTGGGTTTACAACACCACGGTGCAATAAAGCGAATACTCAGGTACTTGGCTGGTACAAAAACTCTTGGGATAATTTATAAATCCCAAGATGAGACTGAAAACAATAACCTCTTCCACGGATATGCTGATGCTTCATCTGCTAATATTGAAGATCTTAAATCCACAACAGGCTATATTTTCAAAGCGTCTGGGGGAGCAATAACATGGAAATCTAAGAAACAAACTATTATTGCACTATCCTCTACCAAAGCTGAATATATTGCATTATCAGATGCTGGACGCGGAGCCATATGGCTAAGAAATTTATATGAAGAACTCGGATTTGCACAACAATTCCCCACAGTGATTAAAGGCGATAACAAAGGGTCAGTAATTTTAACTCAGAACCCTCAATTTCATCAGAGATCAAAACACATTGCTATCCGCTATCACTGGGTCCGGGATCTTGTGGCCAATAAATCAATAGAAATTCAAAACTGTCGTGATCCGGAGCAAACTGCTGACGTATTAACAAAGGCTCTGCCAAAGCCTAAATT
Organism: Tricholoma hemisulphureum; assembly: GCA_964034925.1. NCBI lineage: Eukaryota > Fungi > Basidiomycota > Agaricomycetes > Agaricales > Tricholomataceae > Tricholoma > Tricholoma hemisulphureum. Next base: position 559,769 of record OZ035931.1, read on the forward strand.
TACACAACATAGGGACGAGATGGGAGTTCAGTCAGGTTAACCCAGCAGGTTTCCTCACGTGAGTTGGATTTTTTCCCAACGAGTTTTTTCCACCACAGAGGTTTTAATGCAACTGGAGAAACTTATTCCACCCTTGACTTCAGGGGGAGTAATGACAAAATATTTAACCATTTCACCCAGCCATTCTAGGCTTGAGGGGGAGTGTTGGGATACAAGCCTATAATTGCTATATCCAGAGTGGTAATTATGACATTACTAATTGATAATAACATTCCTCCCTGCTGCAGACTCCCTCATACACTTAGCTTTGACTTAAACTCAATACCTCAAAAACCTCGTCCTCATCTTGTGCTCAACTTCCTGATCCCAATACCTCCATTCCAGATACCATCCCTGTTCCCATTTCCATTCCCATTTCCAATTATATTCCTGCTTCTGTTCCTGTTCCTGGTGTAAGTTTGGTGCTGGTTCCAGTTGTAGTAAAAGTCTCTGTGCAGGATCTGTTTATATTCCTGATATTGTTGCTGAGCATCATAGTGGTTCCATTGGCTCTTACAGTTCCATTCCTGTTCCCATCCCCATTTTCAACATCGTGGGCATCCCCCTTCCCTATCCCAGTCAGTTTACATTTCTGATATTGTTGCTGAGCATCTTAACTGTTTTATTTTGGCCTTCTCTGGTAATAGCTTGGTTCCTGTTCCCATTTCTGTTCCCATTTCTGTTCCCAACATTGCAGGTGTTCCCATGTCCTGCCTGTGCTGGTTCAAGGTGTAGTCAAAGTGCCAGGCCTGTTTAAATATTCTCATCATTGATCACTTTTCTGGTTCTGTGGACATTCCTAATATTGTTGCCAAGTATTGTAATGGTTCCATTGGTCCTTTCCCATTCCAAGTGGCTCAATGCCTTTACCAATCCAATTGGCAATAACACTCCCATTCTGATCATGTTTTCTATTTCCACTTTCGTCCATTTTGCATTTTTTTTCCATTCCTATGTGCTCCCATCATCCCATACACATTCCATGAACCATGTGAGCAAACATGCATCAAGGGGCTGGTTGTCCTCCAGAGTGATGTCCAGGAGATTGTCATATCCAGAGGAGGTGACAGGTCTGGTAGGTAAGTATTGAATTTTGTTTGATATACTTGGCCTGGACTGACACTTGATTGTAGACAGATTAAAATTGTTAATTCAGAAATGGGCTGACAATTGAAGTTTGTGCAGTATGTAAGATAGATATCAAACTTAATCAAATAACAGACATGGTCATTGAGTGCAGTAAGTGAGTCATTTTCACTGACTATAATTTTCTGCTCTAATAAAACACTAGGGCTACATTCAGTGAATGCACACTAAGCAACAGTTAGACAAGGTTATCAACTATGTAACATATTTTGTTTTCAACATATAATAAATTTAATATCTGACATTCTATTCATATTTCAACTGCAATCTGGTGTTGGGCTTAATCACTTTCCCATATCAGTAATAGCAAGTTGGTATGCTGACATCTTTCAAGGTCCAGGAGCTGAAATTATGAGGAACAGTGAGGCTCACTCAAGTACAGGCAATATGTGAGTTACACTTGCATAATCAACTATCTTGGTATCAATGATAAATGCATGGGCAGTTCTTCAGATACAAACATGATACCAGAATCTGCCTCATATTTGTCCCTAATTCTGAATGACTGTCTGACGATTGTCCCAATGCAATCTTACAAGGGTCCCAGTGCATCACCCTCTCTGGCCATTTTCCCAGGCTACAGTTTTGGACCAATATGGCATTGTTTTTATTCATTGTAAACCTGAGGAGGCACCACTCCAGTGGCATGTGCATGCACCCACTCCAATAATCACATCTGAAAGCTACTAAGCATTTATGTTGTCATACCTATGAAATAACACAATGGAACATAGCGTTCGCAGCCTTCATACCACTGGATAGCAGAATTGTTGAATCTGCAGATAGCACAGACAGTGTAGTGATCAACTTCAGCTGGAGTGAATTTCCAATGCCATTCACATTCATATTCCCTTTCTCTTTCCCATCCCCATTCTTGTTCTCATTCCTGGTCCTGGTCCAGTTCTATTTTGGATCTAGCTCTGGGTTTGGTTCTAGTTCAAGGACCGGTTGCCATTCCCATTCCAATTCCTGCTCATTGTCACAAGCTACAGTGGTTCCAAATGACCACCTTGAAAAGGTAATAACAGTGCAATTAAATGGCAAATAAAATAGACTGGGCACACTAGGACAGACATGGGGAATGTCAATCCCCATTGGCTAATGAATTCAGATCAACCATGTGGATGGGAATGGTTATACACAAAGTAAAGGTCAAAAAATGGCATGGCAGCCAGCCTTATCTAATTTGCAATGGAAACTTGTGAGTAAAATAGTAAGATGAGTAGAAATGAAATTCGGAAATGCTGCAGCACTTGTATGGAATATGAATAGGAACATGACTTGAGAAGTACACCGAAGGCTGGATCACAACCAGAGAAATAAATGGCTACATAAATAATGGGGGTCAGGTACCCTGATTGGACATAGAATGGACTATGCTGCAAGACCTCCAACTTTCACTTAGATCACTCCCTCATATCCTGTGATCAGGACCAAGGGTCACTACTGGTCTCATACCAGTTCCATTCCTGTTCCTGTCCCTATTCCCAACTTTCCCCATTCTGTTTATAATTACTGTTCTGCTTTCTGATACCATTCCATCTCACACCTGTGTCCATTCCAGTTCCTCATGTGTTTCATGAAAAATGCAAAGGACTAAAATTACTGTTAGGTTTCCAACTATCATTCCCCACACTGCTCCCATTGTTTCTCCTGTATGAATTCCTTCCCCTTCCCAGTCCCCTGACCATTTCAATGCCCACTTTTATTCTTTATACTCTGGGGGTCCATTTCTGTTACTCAAGGAGCTCCTCATTTCTGGCCATTTCTTTACTTTAAGGCCCATGAAGCCTTCTGTACTCCCTATTCTCTCCAAGGCCCTAAGGTCCACCATTATACTGGATCTCCACATGGTCTTCACCACTTGGCTCATATTTTGGTACAAGAGTGACATTGGTGATCTTTGAATGGTGGAGAGCTGGAACAACCTCTCACTCTGGAAGCATTGCCTCAAAGAGAGAGGAAAGGACAATCAAGGATGACTGGTGGACAAAATATGTTTGTCACTCCAAAGATCTACAGTGCAGATAGAGGTGTCATCTATTGCCTTCCTATGGCTGTTAGGCTTCAAGGATATCCAAAGGGGCCAGGGTCACCCGAGATCAGTTTGAACCATTCGGGTTCTTCACATCCACTGTACCTTTTACCTGTGAGCATAACCCTTCATCCACCTGCATGAATAATGAATGAGGACACCAACACAAGACTGGAAATAGCAGCAATAAAAGGAAAGGGGTGGGAAGGCAATGGGACATGGAATCAAAGCTGCAATGTCAGGAGCAACATGTGCAACAGCACCCATAACCTGTAGAGAATCAATCCTAGGATAAACAAGGCTACACTCAGTCCTTGTACAAATGACTGAGTTCAGATGTATTGTACCTAGAATAAACAAGGCTGTACTAGGGGTACAGTAAGTAATCATCATAATGCGCTGTCTAAGATCATACTCACCTCAGTCCTGTTAGGACAACACTAAACACAATGGTCTAGGGCTGGCTCCCACAGTTAAACCCAACAAAAGAAAGAAGGAAGCCTTATAATCAAGAGGCAATCACACTAGTTTAGTGGATTACCCAAGAAAACTCGACTAGAGTCTCTGGGTGATATATTAAGGTTTATATACTACAACTACATGAGGTAAACATGCCTAGACTGTGAGGCACTGTATACATGTGTCAGCCTCATACATACAGCCTTGCACAGCCTCCCATGCTCTTAGTGGGTGGTGCACATCACCATGTGTCAACCATGAGTCCGATCATCTACCTACCCTTGGCCATGTGTACATAAAAGTGTCTGTTGGGATTATGTATACAAGAGTATACAGGCAAGCCAAGGCAGTTAACATGCCTATGGAATATTGCCAGAATATGCTAAGTCATATTAACACATGTTTAACAGAGGTTAACACATGCAGAGACATATAGGGGAACCCACAGTTAACACATACTACAGGATTAATCATCCTGCAGCATGTCTATCATGGGATAGGCAAGATATAGCCATGTCTATGATAGCCTATCCAAGACAGAGCTAAGGATAGAGTGTCTATGACACACCCTGCAGGAAGTCTAGGACTTACCAAGCCATGATATCATATGTCACTATTATTGACACTGTTATAGGGGGTTATTCCATTATTAACTGGTACAGGGGTCTATTACAGAATACCTCCTTTATATATTAAAGGAGTGCATTACACTATACCTCCTAACTGTGTAGTATAAATATTGCACATCATGTAGGAGATGATAATAACATTCCTCCCTGTGGCAGACTCCCTCACTCACAAGCCTTTGAGATTTAACCTCATCTTCTTAACCTTGCCCTTAACTCTTCCTGTCACTGTTCAGCACTCCATTCCCAACAGTGTCCATAGAAGCAAACAATGAAAATAATAGTAAATAATAGAATAACCCTAAGTAACCCTAGAGTCATAAAAATTGTACTCTTGACAAGTCCTTGTACAAATGACCGAGGTGGCAAGTCGTCCACCTTTTCCTGATGTGACAGTGAGCAGCACTACCCATTGTTTCCTATCAAATTTTCATGGCCCACCCAGCTCTCCCTTTTTGTAGTATTGTGCCCATTCTGCTACATTCAACATTCTGTTACATTGGTCATCATAAAGTTCTCCTTTGTAATTCTTAGTTAGCTTCATTTATTCAGTCTTGTAACTTTAGCCACATGTCCACTTCTTTGCCTATGAATTTCGGAGTCCATCGCAGGCAGACTTCTGTTTTCTGCCAAATGTCTTTCACCATGAGCATGCAGCATAGGCTCATTTCTAATGTAGCACAAATTTCCTCCTCTGGGGGAGATGTAAAGTATCTTGTTATTTTACTAAACAGTGTGATTTCAACGACATGTTCAAGAGCCACAAAGGAATGTTGTAATTTACGGTATGTATACCGCGGGGATGACCCCTACCCAAATGAAAATCAACATGACTCTAGATGATACGATCCCAAGACAGGATCACAGTATTTGGTCAAATCGATAGTACGTGTCATCACTTCATCGACTTTGATCTGCAGCTAAACATTTGCACGTCAGACAGGAGAGAAAGAAGAACAATAATTCACTCACAGATCTGACTTTATCTCCCTATAGGTAAGCGCCACATCAACATGACATCCACAAAAGTTAGGGCGGGGGAATCGAAAGATAGGACATACCGAACTGCTTCCACTCGAATGCCGGAAGTCTGGGAGACCAGCACACTCTTCAGATATTGACCGACACAGTGGAGGTGGCTTGAGGTGTTTCCTCGTGTTCAGTCTTTATTGACATGAATTAACAAGCAGAAATGATCAATGGGAATCACGACGTACGTCGCCATCAGAGAGTTTGCATAAACTGTAAATGTAGCAATCAGAGAAAAACCATTGGTAATGGGAAGAGAATGTACATTTAGCAATAACAAAGTGCAAAGCCATGAATATAAGATTGGTTGGCATGACAATCCACTGCGAAAGACAATAATCGTGTCAGGGAGACAATCATTAATGGTAAAGTGACCTACACAAATCATGGAAATGACAGCAGCAGCACTGGTATGGTTCAACATCAAGTTTCTCAAGTTTCTTTTTTGGAGAAGCATCGAGTGATTGCTTACCCAGTCAGGGCCCCAAGCTCGAATGCATAAAGCATAATAGAATCCAGAATGTGATTGATGCTGAAAAAGTAACAAAGATCAGATGTTGCATCAAGAATAAGTGAAATAATGACCTTGAATTATCCGTACGCCCATTCATTAGCAGGAAGTATAGTGATGCGGTAATAAGAACATCTAGCAGACATGACAGTGCGAGTCCCAACGTGAACGACCACTTCAGACGTGGTTAACTCGTAAGTGTAGTGATGGAACATGGTACATTAAACTCACAGTGTACCCCCCAACGAACTCTGCGAAACTCTGTAGCCCAATCCTGTAATAGATATTATCGGATGTAATTCATGAAGGGCTGACCAACAACATACAGTTTAGTCGTAGTCACTGAATCCAGGGACATGTGAGCGTTGTGAGCCCTTGGATCAAGCCTGACAGAAAAATGGAGTGACATACAACAAGCAAAGCCTAGGGGAATTGGATGAGTTGGTGTTGCAACTCTGAACAATGATCTACCCAAGGCCCACTCACCAAGACGTAGACAAGCAATGGTGCCCTGACATAAGTATGTCACATTTGTTGGTCCTGAGCCGAACAGGAGAAACTAGGATCGACATACTAATGGAGCTGTGATGTACAAGTTTTCCAGGCTAACTAAGGCACCCTATCAGCGGTCGTACTTAGTAACAAAGTTGATGAGCGCCTTACGTTTGTAAATTCTATGGACGAAGAAACTATGCCATGATCGAGATGGAATTCAGAAGGCGGATAGGAAGGGACGAACCAGTGGACTAAAAATGTGAGTATTGCCTGGGGGCCGAAGGTAATCAGCGCGGAAACATCTCGTGTACATAAAATGACCTACTGTAACTGCTATCGTAAGCTACCGAGCATTACGGTGAACAACGGATATATGGCGACATGTAGAATAAGAACGCACTGCGAGGCTCCTAAATGTTACAGTGCCAAGGCCCCACTGTCAAATCTGATCACCCTTTGATAACATCAACGACATACCATGGAACGAAGTCTACTCGAGCACTGTCCCCATAATGTATGATCAAATAGTCCCATAACGAGAGATTAACAAAGGTGGTGTGGCATATATCAAGCAAGCTGCGTGTAGTATTTTGTCAGTGCCAGAAGGGAACAAGGGGTCAGCGGACGTGCAAAACTATAACGACCTGGATCGAAGAATGATTGAGAGGAATGTGGCAGAAGGGGAGAGCGCACAAGTAATTTGACTCTCAGGAGGTCCAGTGGATAGTGTCTAAAGTAGATGAAGGTCTGTACAGCAACGACACCGCAAAAACTTTTCCATGTCAATAGATGAGCTGGATGGACGGGAACGAGTAACTCACACAGACGCTATAAGGCCCCCGATTAACAACGCCCCAAGAGTCTTCGAAACGTCAACCATTGAAACAATACTAAACGAAAGAGGGAGGAAAGTGAGCGCGACTATACATCGGTCTAAGTATCTTATATAGATGCCAGCGTGCCAAGCAGGAAAATTCGAGGTACAATTCGGTTCTTGTTCGGTTTCCAACAGTCCCAACCACTGGCACGGTTGGAATATCTATAGTGAGGAATCAGAATTTGCCGTCCACGCCTTCCTCCTCTCCTCGACCGTCGCTGACGCAGCATCAGCAGTACCTCCACCTCTACGTTCTGGATCCCTGAACCAGCATTCTAGCGCCACCCCTCATATACGAGCAGCACCTGCCCACCACCACCCACAACGACAACAGCGATTGCAGTGTCGGACAACCCCAACCGCAACGAGGTATTGAACTCTCAGTGGAACACCGGGAAATCAGCCACAACCATCCTCTGCGTCCACACCAACTTCTCTGTCACTCGAGTTGGACTCCTGGGCGAGAAAGGAGATGGTTGTAGTAACGTTTGTAAACAGACGCCAACACCGCGTTCGTCACCACTCTGCGCTTAGATCTCTCCATCGACGCATGTGTACTGGTTTTCCAGGCGCACAGACCTTTTCTACCAAAATATCGATTGTACATAGCTGAACTTGCAAGTTCTCATGGCTGGTCAGTGGTCACCCATTCTTCACTGGATCCCCACCAATATCCTCATCTTCTGTTAATCCGGACTTGATTTCTCCACCTACCAACAAAAATGGTTCCGTTCCGCCATCCGCATTTTACTCAACGTCGTCACGAAATCGACCAGTCAACCAAAGGTGTCCAATCCAACCAGCATTCCGATATCGAACAAGACTTTTGGAAGCTAGACGTATGCCTCTGAACTGCATGATAGGGACTCTGCCAGCCATCGCCTCGCTCTGCAAACAAGCGGTCGGTTCTTGGGCTCGATGCCGCCAACGCAAATTTTGGACAGATTCCTTTCGATCTCTCAAGATGCTCCAGAGTGCCCACACTGGAGAGGGGCTTTCATGAGTGTTGGGAGTGCAGGGAAAGAGGTTGATATGTACGCACCATAGTTGTTTCTGCATCTGTTATGCCTTACTAACATTCCGTAGATTACTGCCGTGACATCGTTCGTCGACACACGCCAATCCAGATACCCAGCGTGACAAACTTGCGCCTGATATCGGCGTCTATTCCATTAATGATCAATCGCAAGGAGATACGAAGACCGATTTTTCGAAAATGGACCTCTGTCGAATTCAAGATCGCTGAAACATCTGACCCATTCCGTGACCCAGATGATCCTCTGCATCTAAAAGCAGGCGACTTTTGTTTTGAGAATGACTAACACTTGTTACTTAGCATCGTTCTCCTTACGCCTTGCTCCGCCTCCACGCAGTCGATGGTACCCAGCCTGCGAATCTAGTACTTCGTCTAAAAACTCCGAGTGCGGTAGTCATTCACGAGCGAGAACGTTGTACTAGGGAACGAAGGGTTGATGGCGTAAATGTAGTATCCTGCAAGAATGGTGGTTGGGTGGAACTGGCTTTTGAAGCTCCAGGGGTGAGTTGGGGGGACTAGAGAGGCAGGTCGGCAGACACTACAGTGGCATGGAGACCGTGTACCTGGCCACTTTTCCCCTCTGCGACGCAAAGCGTCACCTGACAGACACGAATAGGCTCACATCCATTTCAGAATAGAAGGTCTAAGAAATCCTGTGGTGGCGGTTGCACTAGCACAAGAAACTAACAGTTCGTCAATGAGGATAAGAGTGCAACAGCCTGAAGGGTTCTGGGACGCTCTGAGCCCGTAGCAAGAAAACAGGCCTAGGCAGGAAGAAATCAGCATAAACAAAACCAAGAGTGCAAATAAATCGAATAAGAAAAACCTAACAGACTTGAGGATATGAAGAACATCCGGAAAACTCAACCATCGACATATAGCAACAAATAAAGTGAAATGACGACATCTCTTGAGTTCTGAATTCGACAAAAAGTCTCGGCTAGGGCTAACAGACGAAGAAGTTGACAATTTGAACAAACATATTCGTTACTGGATTCGAGACTTCCCCCATTATGCGCTATTGAACGCGGAAGACGTCTCGACGAGGGCACTTGCGCTGGCACTTCAACAAGTCGCCTTCAAAGTGCTGGAAACATCTCGTGCAACTATACTTGACAAGTCTTGGCTAGACGCCGAGCATGGCGAGGAGCGGATCAATCTCCTATCAGACGAGGTACGACTAGATCTCGCCTCCATTTGGGTTGAAGCTCGCGATAAAGGGCAGTGGGAACGCTTTGCGAATCATTGTGCGTTGCGCCCTTCTGATCGATCACTCCGCCACAAGTCAACTCAACTTCGTGCAGCCTTACTTCAGGTCGAAACTCCTACTGTGGAGTCAGGCGGGGCAAGAGCTTATGCTCGTCTTCGTGGCAGGTACGTTGATTAAGAACCAAAATATGACATCTACTTTGGTTCAATTTGCCCTCCAGCCACCGAGAGATCTTGGGAATATCCATTCCAGGGCAACGCCGCAAGAGGCCTATGGGAGCACATTGAGACCCACTACAATCCTACGGACTACAAAGTGTATGCTCATTACGCTGCTATCGTCCAATCTTCGGGCATGGGAAAGTCAAGAACCGTGGATGAACTTGCCAAGCATCACTTCGTCATACCCTTAAATCTTCGGGAAGCAACGTCTACTGGTGTGTGTGATCTCCGCATGGGATACTTGACCACGTGTTAATCATTCTTTCAGGATACCCTCCTGCAGACCACATCGTTCGAGATTATCTAACCACCGCTGGTTCAAAAGATGTCGCCTATGATCGTGCTAGCGCTTTTCTTGAGGCATTATTCAAGCATACAACCGATACGCTTCGCGTTCTCGACAGCTCACTCGATCACATCGGATTCACAAGAGAATTCAGGTCATATATGACTGAGGGTCAGAAGATGGATGACGAGGCACAACAAATTTCAGGAAGATTTCTACAAACAAGTTATTGAAAAGGCGAAACAGCTAGAAGCAGAACGGGTACGTAACATTCGAGGATGTTGCTATGCCTGGCTAAGCTGTTTGACTACGCACAGGGCAAGTCTGCAAGGCTCCAAGTGTCCTCCGAGCGGACAATATCCGATAATCCACTGGACTCTACACCTACACGAAGTCAGGACTTCCCCCCCTATATCGCGTTTCAAGAACTCGTTCTATTCTTCCAGTCGTCGCGTGACGAGTCTCCGTCGCCCAGTCCTATCGGAGCTAGAGCCCAAGTAAAACAGAAGGCGGAGCCTCACAACAGCTCTCCACCACTTCCACTTGTTCTCGCATTTGATGAGGCGCATACAACAACCCAGCGACATCAGGCCGTCAGCGAAGAATGGTCCGTATTCAATGAGCTTCGCCACGCACTCCGGCGGTTACATAGCCTCCCTTTGTTCTCACTCTTCTTATCAACAACTGGCAAAATTTCTCAGTTCACATCTGCTATCGAGGAAGACCTTTCGAAAAGAGTGGTCGAGGGCACACTGGTCGTCATTCAACCTTACACAGATCTTGGCTTTGACCCCCTTGCCCATATCATAGCCGCAGACGGCTCGTGGAACCTGGAGCGGTTGACTGAAGATTCTCAGACCTGTAGCCAGGGTCGACCGTTGTACGCATCCCTCTTGTCTGCCATTCCTGTTGTTATTTATGCAGTTACGATAGATTCGGAGACAGGTATCTGGAAGGCTCGGACTCCGTCAAGCGAGAGATCATTCAGTTTGCATTTGCGAAACTCCTCAACACGGACTATACCACTGGGGAACTCTCCAATGATCAAGCATTGGCATGTCTATCCCAACGGCTTCCCATTGAATTCAACTCGACCAACTATATCTCTCAAGAGAAGGAGAGGAAGCAGGTGGAAGGGCACATGCGAGTTTGCCTCAAAATTGATGCTGCTTTTGAGACCATGACAACGACGTCTTCGTCTGAGCCGATTCTCTCAGAGGCTGCCTATTTCGTCATGCAGAGAGGGTCGTTCAACGCACCAAAGGCGTTGAAGTCAGTGATGGAAGGTTTCTCGATATCGAAAGGCGACCGTGGCGAGTTTCTGGCACTCTTGCTGTTGATTCTTGCCCGAGATACAACTGTCGGCGACGCCAATAAATTTGGCCGGCCGACCAAAGGAAAGCGCTGGTTCGGCTTGACTGACTTCTTACATGGCGAGACCTTTCGAAAGCAGACCGTTCCTTCACGGTTGGTGGATGCAAATTCAATTTGTGCACTAGGCATGCTCCAGAAGGATTTCCCACATGCCCAGCTTCATTTCAGCCATTTCGTGAAGGTTCACGAGTACAAAGCCATTGATATAACCTCGCTTTTATTGCTCCAAGGCCGAGGAGCGGCAGTCCTATGTGCAAACAACCAAACAGGGGTTGACGCTATCAATGTCTTTCTGAGGGATGGCATGAAATTGGTTAGGGACAATGCGGGACTCATTCTCCACCAAATCAAGAATAATTCAAGCTATTCTACGAAGCCCCAGCAGAAACTTTTCGATGCGATGAGCCCTTACGACCTAGAGATTCTCGAGGCGGGCGCCCCTGCTGTTCCCTTGATCAAGATTGTTTTTGCGCTAGCAGCAAGGACATCTTTTCTCAATGTTGTCCGCCACGGTCCAACGAAGGAGTATCCTGCTGTCATCTACGAGATTTGGTGCGCTGGTATTTCTCCTGATATCCTAGGACCGATCGAGCAACAACAGGTGGGCATTTGGGATTCGCTGCTCCAGGCTTCCTATGGTTCCAAAGAGCTATACAAGACCAACTCAGAGGTGACAGCCGATTTACGAAGATCTGCAACTCCGGGCGTGGCACGAGACGTCGGTCACTATTCCCATTGGGCGAGACGGCCGTAGAGTTCTCTTTGTTACATTTTCTCCTCATGCTTTGCCCTGAAATACACCATCTAGATGTTGACATGAATTCTCCACTCTGCACCCCACCCTTTCACACATCCCATGTCGCACACTTGCCCACGTTTTTTAACTTAACAACCTTAGCTGTCTCGGCTATCATTCATATGTACTCCGGATGGCACTTACAATAACACACATCCCATTTGTATTTCCAAGCCATGAACATGAATTACCAGTATGCTTGTGCACATGAATGAGCAGCGTCGTACTAACATCCCGTTGAATTTCAAAGTCACCAACATCAAATTTGCCATGTGGTATGAATTCAGGAGTGATATGGCGGTGAAATAATAATATAAAACGTCATGCGACAAACAAAGAAAGCGGGAGCCCACATACAATGACAATCAAGTTCGGACAATAACACGTTTCGTATGTTTCCCTGCTCGTCTGCATTCGGCGTAGGGCATGGGCCGCCTCCATGATTTGTGGTCAAAATCATCTGTTTGGCACTCTGCTTTGGTAATTGGCGCTCTGGTTGGGGTGCCTTCTTGAGGCAGGGTACCTGGCTGTTGCAACACTGGCGGATGGAGATTAGGTGGAAGGTGAGAGGTACTTGAATGGGTCATTGGGAATAGAGGTGCAGACGTGACAGGTACAGGAGGTGGCTGTGGGTGGCTAGAATGCAGCCATGAACGGGGAGCGGCTGCATGGAGCTTTGCAGGCCCAATGGTTTCATGCTCTATCGCGTTTTGGAGGTCGACTTCGACCCTCACCCGAATGATTTCTTTCCCGGCTTGGGCAAAGAACGCACGTTCCTGTCGCTGAAAGTATCCACTTGTGGGCCCTGCTCTTAGCTCCGGAAAGTTGTCGGGTGGCACCGGAGGAAACATAGCCATGAGATCATGGCCAGTGAGGAGTGCTGCATATTTGCGAGCAGGCATATCAGCGGAGTGACTGAGATCAAGGTCTGGAGAAGAGTAAGGCCCTGAAGAGAGTGAAGGACTGACTATGGCTAACCCTGTAGAGAGCTTGGAGACGATGGATGACAGGTCCTGCCAGCTGACGAATTGGACATGGGAGGAGGGGAGGAGGGCAGACTGTGGGCGTTTTGGTGGAGGGCTGTGAGAAGTGGTTGAGACTGTCGGGGATGGTGAGGGGGAGACCGGACATAGGTGGTAGGTAGCATAAAAAAACAGAAGACTGAATGTGACTCCCGGAAAACTCTTTCCGAAGATTTCAAGATCACCGAGATGTCAAGATATATGAAAGAAGTGGTGAATCAGGAGAGATGGATCAATACAGGTGGAGTATACACAAGCAAATGGGGTACTGTTGTGGGTCCACATTCTGAGTGTCGGACCACATCATACAGGGCAACGTGAGGGGAGACTCAATCAGTCTTATTCAATCCAATCCAGAACCCATCAAATGAATGCAAGCTCGCTCGTTACCTTGAATTCTATGCTGTTATGAATTCATTTCCCCTCACTTGACAGGTTATGTTGGGATAAAACTATTCAGCAACCCGGGTATTGGTGCAGCAACCCCACCTTATTTGACAACCTGGTTGCTAGGAAAAGTCTGCCCAAAGGAAGCAGACCATGGCCAGCCATTGCTTGGTGTTACATTATATGATCTGATCCACACATATCGAGCACGAAATCTAGCAGAATACAAGAAAATGTAAACAGTGCTAATTGGGTAAGAAATATATGATGACACTTGCAGGGGTTACAACACTGTTCAAGCTCTCGACCTCGGGCTGATACCTACTCATCACTTCGCTCTGCCCATCGCCTCCAATGGCCCTTGTCAGTAGCCGCACCTGGATTCATCGACCTTCTCAAATCCTTGTCCACCCCTGTGCCCCCGTAGATCGCCTTCCAGCCATGGGAAGCATGAAGCAGTGCAGCCCAAGTGTTTGCCTGTGAGGGTTCCACAGCATTGAGGGTGTCGGGTGAAATCCCCGCACACCAGATCTCGTAAATGACGGCATTGTAATCGATGGAAGGTGGGCGCCTGACCACTGTCAGAGATGAAGTTCTTGCCGCCAGCGCAAAAACAATCTTGATAAGGGGAATGGGAACATCGTCTTTCTCCAGAATTTTGAGTTTGTACACATCCATGGCCTCGAAGAGTGCAGGTTGGGGTGTGGCTGTGAAAGCAGCATCGTTCTTGCCTTGCCACAGGATCAGGCCTAGATTTCCGAGACCCAATATCGTGCCATTACAAAGGAAAGGGTTGATTCCATCAATCGCATACTGACCATTGGCACATTGGATTCCTGCTCCCCGACTGGATAACAATAACAAGGACTCAGCGTCGATAGCTGCATACTCATGGACCTTAACATAATGATTATGTTGTGTTCTCAGTTGGATACTGAGGTCAACATGGTGCCATATATCTTGGCAGCATAATGTGATGGATTGGTAAATACTGAAACTAGTCATGCAAATCTGTATTTACAATTGACTCAGACCATGTGTGAAAACATCATAATTGGACATATGGTTTTATTGCCAGTGATTTTATTGAGTGTGAGGCCTACACATCTATGGAAAGTAGTAATGCAAGGTAGTCACATTATCACAGCAACTCCATCTGGTCGGTGTGAATGTACATTTAGTAAAAGGAAAGAATGCCTCTGAGATGTTCAGGCAATGAAATCTGGATGAAGCCATTGTATGGGCATATTTTCATCAAGCTGTGGGTTTATTCAATGAGTCTGAAACACTGCAGTACCACTTCAACAAATGAGTTATTGGGAAAGAAATTAGAAGGGCTTGATCTCAGTCATGTTATCTGCTGATAATTACATGTATCATATGCGTAGAACCATGAGACTCGGGCAGACCTGTCACTCACCAATAATGATTGAATTGTCAATCATTGATGCCAATCATGATCAACACTGGACTTTAAAAATGATCCTCAGTTCTGTCTCCTGATCCGTCGTCTCATAACCACCCCCATTACACTACCATCACTGCTTTGGAACCCAATATTCACCTGAATATGTCCAAACTTCCTCAAGTCCCTCTCAAGCTTGTATGATTCAATCTGACCATGGAGGATATTGCCTGCTTACATGACCAGAAAGAACAATGGCAGGCTGCCAATCGTAACAACTGACAGAAAATTGCGACCAAGGTGTATGAGGACTTGAAGAAAAATTTGCCACATTGGTCAGAGTCTGACAGAAAGCTGAAGAAAGAGGTAAGCTGTACACCATGTCTCATGGAATAAAATCTCAATGCCCTAACACATGGTTACAGGGTATTTACACATGGTTCCACACTGATGGACGGAAAAGGGAGTCCATCGAAAAATTCCAGGACATGAAAAAATGGACAGTAAGGAAGGTCCTAGGCGTTGAGGCTGATGCTGACCTCAAGAACACCATCCGAACAAAGTCAGGTGGATGGAATGGCTCAGAGTCTGCTAAGGCAGACAACCAGCATGCATTCGGCATGTACCAGGCCAAACTGACAAAGGTATGGGATAGGACGTCGGATGAGGAGAAACAGCGCCTGGAATTGGTGGCTGAGCTGTGGAACCAAATGGGGCCACCGGCAGCCCAGCAAGCAAAGTAAGTCAATTGATGTCGGTTATTGTCATGATGTGAACCAGGCTCTAGGAGTGCCACCAAGGCATACAAGTATGTCCAGTCATTCTGCAAGGAGATGAAACGATCATGCGGCATGGACTATGTGATCCTCAGCTTCTATCAGAATGAAAATGGGACAGTGGTTATGCTCTTCAGTGTTGGGGAACCCTATGCTCATAGGGTTATAAGCTGCTTTACAGTTTTTGTGCAAATGGGTGCATAATTTTGTTTGTAGCTTGTTTTGCTTGTACATCAGCAACTAGACCACCAATTATCATCTTATATGAGGGACCAAAATGCTTATATTTAGGTCTAGTTTGAGATTAGAATGTTTGAAGGTCTTAGGATGAAGGGGGGTGCTCCTCTGAGTGTCTCAGAAGTCAAGAAGAGATTGTCTCAAGATGTAGTATGTACACCACAGAATGTTAAGGTCTCAGTAATTAATATTAATATTGTTACTGTCTTGGATATATAGCCTAAAGCTTGCTATCCCAATACCAGTTTTGGCACAAATGCCAGCTATGGGTCCCTGACTGGGCATGAGGCTGGGACTGATGTGAGACTTGAGACCTGAGAGTTGTGAGGTGGCTTGAGAGAACTGATGCCAAAGATAGCAAGACCAGGTCAAGCAGTAGCTCAGGCATTGAATCATTCATACTCTCACCACAAAGATGGACACAGAGGATGTGTCCTCATCCTATGGCTATAACTGAGATTGCATACTAGTAGTGATATATAAGGCAGGCCGCATCCACATACGACTCGATCAGGTGATGTGATTGTCACTGTGACAGTCACCGTAACATGTCCTGCTCTCCCTTGCTCGAATTTGTGCATTGGGCATTTAAGCAGGCTATGTAGACTCTGGATATATACTCTAACTATTATTTACTTCGTTATACTCCTCTAAGATCTGCACAGGGAGCACCCGATGTCCCCTATACTTTTT
The DNA here is from genome assembly GCA_964034925.1 of Tricholoma hemisulphureum. Lineage (NCBI taxonomy): Eukaryota > Fungi > Basidiomycota > Agaricomycetes > Agaricales > Tricholomataceae > Tricholoma > Tricholoma hemisulphureum. The sequence continues at coordinate 576,429 of OZ035931.1, forward strand.
CGAGGCCCACATTGCCTGTTTCCCATCCAGCCCCTTCTCATATGCATCCATAAATCGAAATGAATGGGAGGAGAACCTGTAAATTAGTAAGATCAAGAAAATTCAATAACTGCAATGCAACCAACTTTCTCATGCTGCTGAGGGGGACAGATTCAAGGGCTGAAAGAATGTTTTGCTGCAGATCAGCTTCTTTCGAAGAGGCAGGATAATGCCGATAAATCCGTTTTGCATAGCCCCAGCACTGCTCAATAAAATTGAGCTCACAATGGAATTTTGGAAGGAAGATGACCTCGACACCACGGGACTTGCAGTAGGTCTGAAGTAAGGACTCGACTTGTACAAAATCCGGCTGATTATAAAGCACTCGACGGCAGCAGCACTTTGCCTGACCCTTATTGGGACATTGAAATTTGCTGTTGCACTGCGCTTTCAATTTTGACTCCTCGATAAGTCCGCATTCCTGAAGTATAACCTCCATTCCTTTAAATAGACCGGCTTTTGGGTGGCCTGGACCAAAATAGAGCGGTTGCTTTGATCCATCCAGAAAGGTGGCGTCCTCCATCGGGATTTTTGTCTTCAGAACTTTCCCATCTGGCCCATATATGGCCTTTCCATTCTCGCCCCTAAGTGTGACTTCCATCAGCCAATTTGACTCTGGCTTTGATGTATTTTTAGGCATCCTCCTTGCTGACAATGCACCATCCGCTCGTTTGAGGTGAGTTGTGGCATTGTCATAAACCAGAACATGATCTTCACCAGGATAATACCTTTTTAGAATATCAATGGTTTTTCAGCTTGGTTGATGATGTCGTCGCAGGTAAAATATCCCTCGTGATTTTTTCCTGCCTTGAATAAAACCCGCGCTTCTTCCTCTCCATCAGGTGACCGTAACCAACCATAATCGGCAGACACAAGATCAGCAACCATCTGTGATACACCCTCGCCTTTTGCATATGGTGTTGCTGCCTCCTCTTTATGCACCCATCGCGCCACTCGACGATCATTTGCATAAAATGTCGACTCATCATGAAACCATACCACAACATTCCGCTCGTTGGAGTCCCGGGGAAGAGGGTCTTGCTGTCCGTTTGACCAGTCTCGGGTCCGAGATTTAATATTGGCCCATTTCGGCAGAAAAATCTTTTGACGGTAAGCCACAACATCTTCCTGCTCGTGCCTGTCAACGTACTGACCCTTTGGAGTGTATGTCCAGCAGTAGTCAAGTTTCTTCATCCAGCGCTGTGCAGTCGAGATATTAATTCGTTTTTTTTAGTCCAGTTCGTTCTCGCATCGCGGGAGTATCCATAAAATCAACAAGATCCATGGCTTTAACAAATTTCCCGATTCCCTGAAGGTGAGCATGAATTTCTTGGGAAATAGTGGAGTCCTTATCTATGGCAGATTCATTATACAGTACCTGTATAAGATTAATCATATATACAAAAGACAAAAATTGGGAGAGGTTTGGGTGGATGAAAGTTAGGTCTTATATGAAACATTGGCTCTGCCAAAAAGCTAAGAAGTTGGCGGAACGGTTGTGCAGCAATGGGTGATTCAAAGTAGGTCTATATATGATGAGGCATAACAAGTCATCACATGTGTGACCACTTGTGACTCCAGCATAACTGAGCGTAATTCAATGTAACTGAGCGTAATTCAGCATAACTGAGCGTAATTCAGCATAATTCAGCATAACCAAGCATAACTGAGCGTAATTCAGCGTAATTCAGCATAATTAGGTGAGCGTAACTGAGCATAACTGAGCATAATTCAGCGTAACCAAGCGTAATTCAGCGTAATTCAGCGTAACCAAGCATAACTAGGTGAGCGTAACTGAGCGTAACTGAGCGTAATTCAGCATAATTGGGCATAATTCAGCATAACTGAGCGTAACTAGGTGAGCGTAACTGAGCGTAACTGAGCGTAATTCAGCGTAATTGTAGTCACGTGACCTTTCCCCCTGGTGAACGCCCAAGGGCGGTGCAGTCGCTTGGCTATCGTTGTGCCACTACCTTCTACCCGGTCTTCTTTCAGAAGTGTCCCCATACCTGTCGTCATGCTCCAGCACCACGGGGTGGCAAGACATACAACTACATCTTCTTCAATGTTGGAGGCTCGTTCGGCAACCATATGCGGTCCAACTTGCATCCCAACTGTACTCCGTCTTGTGTAGGTCACATGGATCATCCCCAGCACCAGGAATGGGTTCCTCCAACACCGCAAGATTGGGAGGAAGTTGGGTCTGATCTAGCGCTATGCTACTCCAACAATCCCTGCGCTCAGGAGCTCATACAGCAGCATTTCCCTGCCCAACCAGATGAGGAGGATCAGGAGGATCAGGATGAGGAAGATGAGGAGGATGAGGATGATGATGAGGAAGAGGAAGAGGGTGAGGATGAGGATGAGGATGAGGAGGAAGAGGATGCCACTCAGGCCCCCGTAAGTCACCCAGACACTGAGGAAGAAACATCAGGTGAGAGCGACAATGAGGGGATTTCAACGTTCATGGCGGTTGGACACCAGCTTGTAGATCGATCAGTTTCACCGATTCACCCCTCTGCGCCGGCTAGTACTCAGGGGTTCGATGAATATCGCCGACCCAGCGGAGTGCACTTTGACACTCCTTGGATCAACCCCTCTCATTTTGATGGGACAAGCTTCTACACAGACCCCATCTCTGTTGTGCTCGTTGAGAGGCCCGCCTGCCGTACCACCAGGGCCGATGCGTTCGCATGCGATTCGTGGATGTGTTCGACCATCCCTCTGGACAATAAATGGCAGAGATACTTTCTGGAGCATGCGCCCGCACAAGCGTTCAAGAAGGCAAAGAACCAGTTTTGTTTATGGGAATGGGTGGGTCGCCAACTATTTGTCTGTCGCTTAATAGTGATACAACGATGACATAGCTCTATGTACTTCATGCTCTGGCTACACAGACAGGTGAAGAGTCTGACATATGTGTAATGAGCTGGCCAGAATATAAGGCGGCCTTGCTATCAGGCCAGGGGGAAACCTGGCAGCAGTTAGTAGAAGCCGACCTCGTGATCGGGGGGGCAGAATTCGACACGGATTTCATGTAAGTGGCATGAAATTGGAAATCACTTCTATCAGGTTCGCTGATCACACTCAATTAGGAACCCAAACCGCCAATACCAGGACCCCATGCTTCCGGACCAAGTCGATGCGTGGATGCGCCACCTGGACGAGCTTGGGCGACAAACTTGCGTATACCCCGATCCGGGGCAGAGCCTTTCCCGGGGCACCAAGCTTTACACGCTTCAGGCTCTCCGTGAGATTGCGACATCGGTAACACACACCGATTATCCAGAGGTTGTCACCATCGCGAACCCCTGTGCGACGGAATACCTGAGAAACCCGGACCTGGTCATCAAACGTTCGTTTAGCGACTCCACAGCCCATGTTTTGAAGCCTGGGGTTGGACGTGATCTGGAGACAATGAAGCAGCTGGTGCAGGACGCCCACGTCCAGTACGATCACGAGTCATTGCGGAGGTTTGGCGTTAAGCCGGTATGGTTTGGGGTGCCGTTCATTCCCCAACTGCTTCAAAAGGGGGAGATCCGCTGTTTTTTTTTTTATAGGCGGAGTTCTCTCATATATGATTTGTACCAAGCCAGTGAACAGGGATGAGGTAATTTTTGTGCACCCGGTGCATGAGATAACGCCTCTCTCACATCTTTCGTACGTTTCCATGACCTGACCACTGGCGTCGTGCTAAGAGCTTACAGTGAATCGGGAGGGACATCCTCCATGTACGAAGCGGAGCTGCCGTCCTATATTCATTATAAGGGCACCGAGGAGTTCAAAACATTTGTCACGCAGACTTACTATGGCCTCATCCACTACGAGGAGCGTATATTGAGACGAGACAGGCTGTCCGACTTACGTGTTTTTGCCAGGATAGATGTCTCGGTCTTCCGTGACCAGGCAGGCCGGTATCAATACTTCACAAACGAGGTGGAGGCATCCCCATCTCTTCTTGACTTGTTACCGCCACCTTGTACCGTGGGAACGCTCCTCACACTGCCTGGCACAGCGCCCAGCAGTCCATCCCCTGGCCTGATCTTTGATCAGACCAGCCTATCTCACTCTCCAGGGGTCGCTTGGGAGCTATCCCAACCCCCCTGATGATTGGCTTTACCGATCTCCACGGATCGTCCGCGGATGTCCACTGGGTGGGCATTCTACTGTCCGCCACTTTACTCTACCTGGGCTCGAGGATCCTGGGCTCTGGGGTGGGGCACCTTCCACCATCGGTGGGGGGGTTCGACGGTGAATCAACACTGCCGGCTTAGGCTGGGGGTCCCGCTCTGGGGTCGGGGGGAGAACGCTTGGTTAGGGGGGGCGCTCATTTTGAGGTTTTCAGATCCCTGGAGAGGATCTAGGGATTTGGTGCGTTTGCTACATCTTCCTTTCGATGTTTAAGCTACTCTACGGCTACAGGATACTGCTCACCTCTTCTGGGTGGGTCCTCGCTCCGCACTTGGGGTATGCGCGCCGGCGCGGCCCTCCTCCTTCTCCCTTTTGGGCGCTTACACTCTATGTGTGCGCTCATGGGATTTACCTGCTCACTAGGACTGCGGCGGGGCTGGCGCTCCCCGCTGCCGACAGGAGATCGAGCATCTCCCACTGCCCGCCTGTGGTCAGGGGGTAGCGGATTATCTACGATCGCCAAGATCGGACAGTGGAGGGCAGGGGGAATCACTCCTCCAGCACCACTATTACTGGGCCCATGACGCATAGCGCCAGGGGCCGCACTACACAGCAATGGGCGCATACCGCGCACCAGCCGTTTTCTGGGCTGCCATCCCTCCGCGATGGCCCCCTAAGTGGCCCCTTCCACTACAGCCCCGCCCTCTGTTTTTATGAGGGCCGCGCCATGTCTGAGGTGCGCCATCGTCCACGATGGCAGCACAACTGATCCTTCACTTCGAGGCTGGGGCTGGCTGTGGCTGTCCCCAGTCCGTGCGGTCAGGCATCCCGCCCTCTAAATAGGGGCGGGACCCTTCACACACTCTGCCGCTACGGGCAGAGTGTTCCTGGGACTCGTCCCGGGCTTGTTTGGATGAGCAGGAGAAGTGGGTCGTTACCAACCACCCTCTTCCCCCTGCTTGCCCACCTTTACCGGCGTCGTTTGGGCCGTACACGGTCACAGCCAGGTGCCTTCATGGGACAGTGTCAGCACTGGGCCCATGGTCCGCTGCTCACGGGCAGCGGCCACCATTCTCTCTCCAGACGGGGAAACGGTTAACCTCCGGGCCCTTGTGGTCTGGGGGCTTACGGTGAATTAACACCGCTCACCGGCTTCGGCTGCGCGTGGGGGGACCGTGGTAACCACTGGGGGGGGAGTTTTCTGGTTCACGAGCCGCATAGACGCGGCGGACCTTCTCGCCCCTGCGGGCATTATCCGTGGACTTATTGCTCACCTTAGCGGCTACCAAAAGAGAAAGGGGTATCACACTGGCGGGGGTTAGAGTATGATCGAATCGTAGTGTACTAGGTTGTATTTTACCTCAGGCCCGCGGACTGCGATCGTGCACCGCGTTATAAATTGTTGAACCAAAAAAAAAAAAAAAAAAAAAAAAAAAAAAAAAAAAAAAAAAAAAGGTGGAGGCATCCCTCCAGACCTCGTTATTCCTCCATTACATTGAAAGGCAGGGAGCTCGGATAGTGGCTGACATGGCCACAGCGTTCAAATTAATGGTGGCGGTTAGACGTGCAAGACAAGCAGAGCAGGCTGCTTTGCGGTAATGTCTTGCAATATGTAACATAATATGTATTTCAAAAAGAGTCACAATCCCAACTCGTTTGAGAGCCGAGATAATTAAACTAAGTTTGGCGCAACTACTGCTTAAATTGTGCATCTTGAGGTGTCAGGTAGCCTGTCCTGCCTGCAAGTTTCATCATAGCGTAATCAGAGCATAACTGGGGAATAACATGGCGTTTTCTGAGCGACTGTTGCGTGGCATGAACTAGGATAACTTTACTCTCAGGGTCAACAGCTTGGTCAGACATACTCTCCCCCTGGGGGTTTTCATGGGAATACTGCAATATGTAATCTACGCTATATACACTATCTATAGCATGTCTCACAGAGCCCACACATGGTCACTAGGGTCATTCTAAGCATGCGCAGGCATGCGCCGCTCCAAACGAACCCAAATGAGACCACGGTGAAACTCCCAAGGTCGCTCAACCTTCATAGAGCACTGGCATAACCCTTATGGATGTTTTAAGCAGGCGCAGGCATGCGCCGCTCCAAACAAACCAAGACGGCCATGCAGTGAGAAGAGAAGAAGACGAGGATTGCATTCAAAACTCCGACGAAACATCAACAAGGAATCACGTGACTCAGGACCCCGGTAGATGCCGAAGGGAGCATTGCCACCCGTAATCGCAGTTACGGGGTGGTGTATAGTGTATCATACATTGAGTCAATCAATTGAAAGGACCACTTGTTACTCCAGCCTAATTCAGCATAATAAGTATAATTCAGGGTAACAGATGTATAGTAGCATCAGTGTGCGTAATCCAGCGTACTTAATCCAGCATGACTACTAAAAATAATTCAGGGTAACAGACGTATAGTAGCATCAGTGAGCGTAACCGAGCGTAATCCGGCATGACGACTAAAAAATTGGTACATGACAAATTCAGGCTAACGGAGCGTAATTCAGCGTAACTGAGCGTAACTGAGCGTAATTCAGTGTAACTGAGCATAACTAGGTGAGCGTAACTGAGCATAATTCAGCGTAACTGAGCATAATTCAGTGTAACCGAGCATAATTCAGGGTAACTGAGTGTAATTCAGTGTAATTCAGCATAACATGCATAATCTAATGGCCACCCAACCCCGTGCCTGTTGTAATCTACCTGTCTGCCTGTTTTTGCCTCTTATTCTGCACCCTCCTCCCTGCTCTGCGTGATTTCTTCCTTTTGATACTTGGCTGGTCCTGGTGGTCCATGCTGCCTGCTGCTACTTGAACTGGGTGACGGGGTGCCACGGGGGGGTTTTCTGGACAGCAAGTCGCACATGCACATTTTCTGCCCTCAAAATAACTGTTGTCGTCTGTGTACCATACCGTTATTGATGATTCTGGCTCGATCTCTGCAATTGACCAAAGCATGTAAGCATGGGAGTCTTTGACGCTCCGTAACTTTAGAAAGATTCCTAAGCACAAACTTGGAGTAACAGATTGAAGCCAGGCGCACCTGACAGTTGGGCTCACAGTCATGGTTAGCGAAACGCAGGGGTCCTAACATCAGGCGAGGTCCCATCGGTCCTTTCTGACCTGAAGAGGAGGCAATGACTGAGATACTGGGTAATCCAGCAGGAACTAAATCTCGGGACATTGATGAAGAAATTGCCAAAATAGGACACCCGGCAGGTATTGCAACCAGGGCCTTGAGTCCCAAAGAAATATTAACCTCATCAAACGAAACCTTCTGCAGAACCACTGGACTATCTGCCGAGTAGAGGATATCGTAACGATGGAGAAGACTAAAAAGAAAAGAAAACAATTAGAACACCAGGACCCCCCCCCAGTACTCGAAAACTACTATACTGTTGAATCACTGGGAGTTGGCCTACAGAAAACACGTTTGGAAGGGCTTTGAGCAGGGCATCAGCCACCTGTCGAATGTCCTCTCCCCGTCCTCTGCTCTCTTTCCCTGCACGGTCCCCAAAGATGTTTCGAATCTTGATCCCTTCTTCCCGGGTTATAGGCAGTTCCTCTTCCCCAAAGGCACGCTCGGTCCTAATAACCCTATACCCACTCACCCGTCGTTTGGAAGCAAATAAACCGTATACGAGAATATCATCGACCGCGCTGAATATCTCCCAAGGGAATGACTGCTGATTGAGAGCAGCCACCCGACTCTCAAATTCATTCGCAGGGTGATCATCAGGGTAAGCTGGTGAGAACTCAATGTCGCATCTTTGGGGGATGGATGAGCGTGATGAACAACGTAAGTTATCCATGGGAAGCAGAGGTGTTGAACACAGTGGGGGATATTGATGTGAACGTGGTTCAAGTGAATGCGTGACTCACCTCCGTCACTGTGGCAGTGTTCCTGGGACCACCACAGCCGAGAGTTAGGTTCCACGCTAAGTTATGCTGACTTATTCCTGGGTTATTATTCTATCTTATGCTCTATTACAGCACTAACTTGGAGCCCATATATTGTATATTAGAGGGAGATATATAATCTGCTAGATATGAGCCAGACACCCCGGGCAGGTGTATAACGCCCACTTCTTACTTGTCATCTCATCGACGAAATCCACCCCTAGGGTCACCTTCCAGTCTGGGGCCAGTTTCCCCTTGTTCAACCACTGGTTGAATGCCGCCAGCTTTCTGGCATTTCCAACTGTCTCCCAAGGTTTGCCGGACCCCCCATCCCAACCCCTCATGATAGGAACTTTCCTTAACTGTTGCGAGACAGGCATAAAACCTGCACCAGCTCCCTGTTCCTGCAAATCCAGACAGTCTTCATGGAATCACTTCAAACAGCGGCCGCAATATCGTTGGCAGTCTAACGAGGGGGAGTAGAACTTCTTGCACATGCATGTATAGTGGATGCCCTACCAATCAAGTTTTAATAAGCATGCCTTAATTTTTATTGAAAGCGGACGTACCTGGAGTCGAGGTTTTCGTCCAGTTTGAAAGTCTACCTCCAATCGATAGTACCAGCTACTGTTCAAAAGCCATTTGCTGAGGGGTTCTGTATCATCCCAGTGATGGATTTTGCAGTGGGCTTGAGACGAGGAGGTAATGGTCAACAACGGAGAGATCGATGTAAATGATCTGAGATGTACGCACCCTCCACGGAGTCAAAGGGTATGACGTCCCGGTGGTTGCTGCACACCAGCTCTGTGTTCCCCAGACTTTTGAGTTCCTGGTTTCTAGACAGGGTGAGCAGTTAGATAACTTTGCAAGTAGGGTCAAAGATCATGAAAAAGTGGAAGACTCACGTCAATCCCAACTCTTGCAGCTGGGTCGAGGTATAGAACCACCGCACAATGACCCACCACTTTGACCGGAACAGATGGATTGATATCACCTGGGCCTTCCAGTACTGGTGACCATGGGGTGGCGCCGTAGTATGGTCCATGTTTTCGTGGACTACAAAAACACTATGAGATATCAGCAACATCTTTCTCCGGCAGTAGATTGGGCTGTACTCACCAGTCTCCTGGGTAGAACACATCAGATTCCCCTGCTTCATTGGCCAGTCGAAACGAGTCAGCGCTGGGAAGGTTTTCCACTAGGGGGAGTGACGGTATTGCATCGGCAAAGGGCGTGGCCGCGCGGTGGGCTCCCCTCTGTACCTGAGTAGGGTAAGTGAGTTGGTTGACCCGACATAAAAGGTTTGTGGGAGTATAAGGCATGACAGAGTTGTTTGGAGAGGGCTGAACGTGTATTGGAGTACGTGGCTGAGTGTGTGGGGTTGAAAAAACTACAACCCTGTAATCAGATGAGTCGTGAGAAGCCTAATTTGACTACATCAATGTCTAAACCCAGAGCCGAACAAGTCGATAGGCCCGGCATCGAGGGGATTCATGACCTGCCAGCTTGATAGACTACAGAGTATGAAAGTGGGCTGGGCATGCATTTGAGTACTGGGCGAGTGCCTTGGGTTATCACTCCTTATGATGTAATAGTTTGATCAAGTCAAAAGTCTAAAGCCTAATCTAAAAATGGTAACATGATTAACGTGATTCGCCATATTGATGGCTCTACACGGGGGTCTCTCGTTCCATCCAGAGATCCAAGTCGGCTATCAGGCGGTTGAGCTCCATTACGCAACTAACAAAAGGGTTAAACTTTGCACCCAAATGGACCCGAAGTGCCTTTGTAACTGCTGGTTGGACCACTGCTTTGGTAAATCTTTTGATCATGTGAAGGAACCTGTCAAAACTCTGCCGGAAGAGACTTCCTTAGTGTGAACCCCATAAAAGGGTTACAACTTACCCTGGTGCGTATCAGACACTTGAGCAATTGCCTCTGTTGAGGAATAGAGCTGTTCGCCACTAGCCAATTTGCCAAGGGCACAGTTTGTTGGACCCAGGTGTCTTCCCTGTTTGACAGCGAGAGAAACCCCCTAACCCAAAGGTCAGAGGCTACCTGGATGGCCTGGGATTGGGGCAAGGTCAACAGATCGGCGTCGTCCTCGAGCAGCTCCATGCGATTGTCCACCGGGGAGCCCAACGCCAGCGATATATCCTTTGGGCTGGAAAGTGTGCTACCGGAGGAGGTGCTGCATTTGGAAGATCCTATAACGTTTGTCGAGAGTCAGGGAAGGTAATGAATTGGAAGCCACAGCCTTACCTAAGGTCAGATGCAGATCTCCTCCAATTGGAGAGGGTGATCGAAAGGATACTGAGGGATTTTCTCTTATATCTGGGGTCTATGATACTATGAAAATTATCTACCTCCTCCCAGGGCGCTGCTTTCACTGGCCGTTTCATCTTTTTCTAATTGCTAATTAGTAAACGTGTATGTTGAACATAACCAAAAAAACACTCTCACCATGCTTCCAAAGACAATTGTCGTTCAAACCTAGCTTGGTTGATTTGGGCCAACCCTTGGGTTTTGAGTCGAGATGTTCGAAGTTTGACCAAGAAGTTTGGACTAACGGGACGGTTTGGTTAGTCCAATGCAGTTTGTTTATGGACTTACCATGTTCGACGAGGTGCTCCACCATGTCGCAGAAATAAAGGCCCCCTTCGGTGTCATCGGACATGGGTCTGTGGGGGCCGTCGGTTGAGATGTTCCCCATGGGGTTGAGAGCAGGCGATGGTTGGCATCTAACGCGTTTTGGGGCCATAGAGATATCCAGGTCTGTGGAATTAAGGTAAGCTTGTGCTAAATATTCTAAAATGGACTTACCAGGGGAGCGTTTAGACATTTGGTGAGGGCGGCAGAAGGTTGCTCAGTTGGTCACGTGTCCCAAAAAACAAAAGTGACAGGTCACGTCACACCTGTTGAACAACAACCACCAAGAACGCGTGGGACGTCGTCAACGACTCCCCGCACATCGTCTCCGATGTCCGTCCTTGTGGGTGCAGGGGGCCTAAAAGGGACACACAGCGCGTCGTCAACGACGTCTGTCCTCAGGGGTTCAGGGGGCTGAAAATGGACTCACAGCACGTCACCAATGACGTCTGTCCTTGTGGGTACAGGGGGCTTAAAAGGGACACAGCGCATTGCCAATGACGTCCATCCTTGTGGGTACAGGGGGCTTTAAAGGGACGCACAGCGCGTCGCCAACGACGCCAGTCCTTGTGGGTCCAGGGGGCTGAAAAAGGACACGTCACCAATGACATCCGTCCTTGTGGGCACAGGGGGCTTAAAAGGGACACAGCGCGTTGCCAATGACGTCGTCATTGTGGGTACAGGGGGCTTTAAAGGGACGCACAGCGCATTGTCAACGACGTCCATCCTTGGGGGGGCTTAAAAGGGGCACTGTGCGTCGCCGCAGACATCCATCCTTGTGGGTTCAGGGGGGCTTAAAAGGGACACACAGCGCGTCGTCAACGACGTCTGTCCTCAGGTCCAGGGGGCTGAAAAATATGACGCCTGTTCTTGTGGGTACAGGGGACTTAAAAGGGACGCGCAGCACATCGCCAATGATGTCCGTCCTTGTGGGCAAAGGGGGCTTAAAAGGGACACAGCACGTCGCCAATGACGCCCGTTCTTGTGGGTACAGGGGGCTTAAAAGGGATGCGCAGCACGTCGCCAATGACACCCGTTCTTGTGGGTACAGGGGGGCTTAAATGGGAGACACAGTGTGTCATCTACAATGTCCATCTTTGTGTGTACAGGGGGCTTAAAATGGACTCCCAGCGTGTCGCCAACGGCGTCCATCCTTGTGGGTTTATGAGATGAAAACAGACATGCAGCACATTGACCTGGCTTCTCTCCTCTTGGGTTAAGGGGGTTAGGAAATAAAAAGGATACACAGCACCTTGTCAACGACATTTAGTGAGCTAAGGGACGCCTGCCTAAACCCCCTCCCCAACACGTGGCCTCCGCTACGTGCAGCCAGCAACAGTTATGCTCTTCAGTGTTGGGGAACCCTATGCTCATAGGGTTATAGCCTTTCATTATTCATATTGTTGTAGTAAATATTATTTGAAATATATATTGTTGTATGTTCAAAGCCAAGTGAAAAGAGGGTGGATAGTCTTCTAAACAATGAGGGCATGGTGTTTGAAGCTACTCAAAATTAATGTATAATGCAACCTATAAGAATGTCCATAGAGTGCTGTAGAGTGCAGAAGAGCTGCTTTACAGTTTTTGTGCAAATGGGTGCATAATTTTGTTTGTAGCTTGTTTTGCTTGTACATCAGCAACTAGACCACCAATTATCATCTTATATGAGGGACAAAAATGCTTATATTTAGGTCTAGTTTGAGATTAGAATGTTTGAAGGTCTTAGGATGAAGGGGGGTGCTCCTCTGAGTGTCTCAGAAGTCAAGAAGAGATTGTCTCAAGATGTAGTATGTACACCACAGAATGTTAAGGTCTCAGTAATTAATATTAATATTGTTACTGTCTTGGATATATAGCCTAAAGCTTGCTATCCAATACCAGTTTTGGCCCAAATGTCAGCTATGGGTCCCTGACTGGGCATGAGGCTGGGACTGATGTGAGACTTGAGACCTAAGAGTTGTGAGGTGGCTTGAGAGAACTGATGCCAAAGATAGCAAGACCAGGTCAAGCAGTAGCTCAGGCATTGAATCATTCATACTCTCACCACAAAGATGGACACAGAGGATGTGCCCTCATCCTATGGCTATAACTGAGATTGCATACTAGTAGTGATATATATCAATTATTCAATCGCACTTATGAAGAGTCATGTGACTGACGAACAGTTTGTATGTGACTGCCTGTAGTATATAACCTTATGGACACCCAAAAGTATCGGTTATTACAGAGTATGGGTGTTGAGATGAGGTCACTGAGAGTGAAGAGCAAGTTCAAGTAAGCTTGGGGCAAGTGGGGGAAACACTGGTGAGAGTGAGGAATGTCTCTTTTTTATTCTTTCCCTACAGTATGTAGCATTATATACTACCCTACCAATAGAAGTTATTATCATGATGTAATGTCTATAGGATGCTCCAAAGACAGGCCCATATCAGACAGCACACCATAGACTTGTTTCAGACAGCCCAGGATGGCTTCTTATATATCCCAACAATGGGTTTTGGCAGAGCTTGTCCCAGGCCTATTTGTTGTGGGCTCTATTACATATTAAATGTCTATGTACTGACTAAATACCACAATTAGAGGTAAAATACGATGTAATTAAAGTTGGTGTCCATATAGTAGTTGTATCAACTTGATTCCATGCCCAATCTGCAAGTCACATTGCTTTGGGTTGATTGATTGATCAATGTCATAAATATTTGTAGGGATAACCTTGTTGTCATCCTGATCGATGGCTCTTGCAATAAATTTGCTGCAGTAGTGAGCCCTGAAGCAATGGATGACACCAGCATAATTCATGACAGCTATATGTCTGTGAGGCCATTGGGACCAATGTGATATCAATCAATCACTGGAGTTGGACTCATAGCTTGCTGTTCCACTCATGAAGAAACTCTTGGTAAAGCACAGAAGTCATTCACCCTTTGTTGGGAATGGAGTGGTGAACAGTGACAGGAAGAGTTAAGGACAAGGTTAAGAAGATGAAGTTAATCTCAAAGGCTAGTGAGTGAGGGAGTCTGCCACAGGGAGGAATGTTATTATCATCTCCTATATGATGTGCAATATTTATACTACACAGTTAGGAGGTATAGTGTAATGCACTCCTTTAATATATAAAGGAGGTATTCTGTAATAGACCCCTGTACCAGTTAATAATGGAATAACTATGTCATATCCCCTATATAATTCTCCAGATAGACTTGTCTATCATTGTATATTATAGGGGGTTCCCTGGATAGCATAGGAGACAGTCTTGGCAGTCTTTGTAGTCTTGGCCAGATTATTAAGGGTAGCAGCTCGGGAATTAATATTATTCCCTGTGGCTGTGTTGGACTCTACCAGTGGCAGATCCTAACCCTAACCTTAAGCTTAGGACTTGTATTCCTTCTCCCTAGGCTTGTTAACTGCCTTGGCTTGCCTGTATACTCTTGTATACATAATCCCAACACCCTTATTGGTCATTGTTAAAATAGAACCCAAGCTGTTTGTCTTCTTCTTGAGTGCACGAGGGCAGCCAGCCTTTCCTATAACAAATGGAGGAAATTTCTCACATCCTTTAAATACATAAATGAGCCACTTTTTATTTCCTTTGACTCCTTGTCCATCAATTCTCAGTCTGGTGGCATCCTAATAAATTGCAAGTGAATAAATTCATGTACTCAGAGAGGCATTATGACAAGGATATTACACATACAAGAGTCCTGTCTCATCCAAATTAAATATGTCCTTTAGTCAATACCCATATATTTCTGGATCAATTATAGGGTTATATCATGCTCAATCTGAGCCATGGCAGGATTGATCAACATAACCAGCTTGCCCATGAGACCTGAATTAATAATTCATTTAGACTGCATCACCTCTTGAATGCTGTCAACCATCTCTCACTGAGGGTCAACCTTTCATCTTGTGGAATGTTTCTTGAGATCAGCAAATTTGTGCCATTTTCGTCACAGCACTTCCCCTGTGATCATCTGCCATTGCCTTCATTACCCATAAATAAAGCATCTAATTGACCTGAGGGTGTTCAGTCTGCTTTGTTCATTTTAGATTGCCTGCTTTTCCTGAGCTCTGCTGGTTCACACATTCCTTCCACTATTTTGCTTTGTTTTGGAGTCAATCATTTCTGATTGGCTGCTTAAGCCTTAGATTCAGATAGATCTTGTCAAAATGAGCTGCAGTGTTGACCTGGCTTTTCTTTGGACCAGAATGCTTATGAACACCAGTCAAGAATCTCTATTCTCTGAGAAATTATTACATTCTCCTTCTTAGTGAAAACTGGTTCTGCCTTCTTTTTCTCTTGTGTACCCTTCTTTTTTTCCTCTGGTCCTGATCCTGGTTCAGTTTTACCATGTCTGTTGCAGGAACACGCTGGCAATCACATTTCCTCTTCTTTCCCATAATGATGGCATCTTTGATCCCACCACCAAGTTCCACCAGTCTCTTGAAAAGAGGTTTCTGCTTTTGGGCTAGTATTGAGAGTGGATGCTTATAATCTGAGGCACTCTCAAGCATGTCAACAAGTGCTTCTTCATCAACAAAGTTGGCTTCCTAGGAGGGATTCCTTCCATTTTTGACTGTCTCCTTGAGCTTACTCAGCCCTCCCTTGAGGACCTGAAGTGGATTGTTGCCTACAGAATTAATAAAACAACCTCTCAGGATGTTCATGCAATCCACAGATGGTTGTAGAATCCCAAAAAAGTGTTTGTTTTACATTGTTTGTACAGATCACTGTATAGTTGTGTGTAAAACCTGTTTTGCCCATAACTCAAAAACTACACCGCCAATTTTCTTCTATGGGGGACCAAAATGCTTCTATTTAGATCTAGTATAAGATTAGATCACAATTAGAAGTTTTAAAGGTTGTCAGTTTTGGCTCAAATGCCAGCTATGGGTCCCTGAATATCACCGCACCTCATGGCAACATGAGGTGCGGTGTTTTGGATATGTAATTGACTAAGAATATCACTGCCCCTCATGTTGCCCTGAGGTGCAGTGTTTTGGATACTTGGAATAATTCACACAACTCACTGAACTGTGAGGTGGAATGATGTAGGCACAGTGATGATTATGTGCATATTTCCTGATGGAAATCACACAAGAGCTAGCCTTTTCTGTGCCTAACCATGAACCCATGCTCAAAAATGTCCTATAATAGTAGAAAAAAACAGGGATACAGGCTTGTCTAAATTATGTTACTATAGATGAATTTGAATGATATAATCTTAGGGAAAAGTCAGTTATAACAGTTTCTTTCGTGCTTTGGGACTCCTCAAGGTGAAGTTGCCTATTGAACGAGCCCAGAAGTGCTTCGAGTTTACGGGCAATGGGATTGTTTAAGTCATCGAGATATCTGTTGATGGTTGATGCTGCCTTGAGAACTTTGCACCGAGTTGGGTGAGGCTCGATGGGTATATCATCTTCTTGCCCGCAACCTTAACCAAGTCACCTGCCCATTCCCTCAGCTTCTTTATGATTGCCTTTCTGTTTTCATCCAACCACACTAACTCTTGCTCGTAGTCTGAGGCTGATTCCAGGGTGTCAAGAACACGTTGCTCGTCAATGGTGTTTGCTTCATTGTCCAACCAGTGCTCATCCGATGATGAAATGGTTTCAGCCCTAGCTAGCCTTGCACTGAGTTCCTTTTTACAAGTCTTGATTGTTTCTGTAAACTTAGCAAGACCTTTCTTGAGAACTTCGAGTGGTTTAAGGGCCATATGTGTGATAAAAAATTCTAAAAGTTTATTTCTCAAGCTATCCAGGGGGTTGGTGGCGCATCACAACCTCTATTTTTTAGCCTACTCATTTGCTGTGGATGACCGTGATGGCCCATTACTGAGGAGGAAATTGGCAGATAGTTATTTGATGGTCAAATCAAGGGACTAAGCCTAATATGGTAGGCAAAAGCTATGGGTTTTGCTTACAAAGGGGTATGGGCTATGGGCTACTGTGGACCTATGGGTTATGGTATGCAATTCCCTGCGAACCAAGTTGGTGGACAGCTCAGCCTATGGGATATAAGGGGTTATGGGTTATCGGAGGTATGGGTTATGAGGGGTTCGACTGTAGTTAGAAGGTTTGCGGCACTCATCTGAGTGCCGAAACCTAAATTTATGTAATGACTGTGAACCCGTGGGAATTGACACAGTATTGACACCCGCCTGTACCTGCAGTGGTGGCTACTTGTGGGTCGACAGGTTGCTACCCGCGCGGGTCCGGGTCCGGGTAAAGTTCTGGGTACCAGCGGGAGTACCCGTGCTATGCCCTGTTGTCCTAAGGCCTCCAGTTAGCTTCCAGACTTGCCTCCCACATTGTATTGATGAAAGCTGTTCCTTGACATTCTCTAGGACTTTTTGATTTGAACTAGATGCCAATGCCAACACCTAAGGATGTTACCCAGGAAATAGAGCCCCCTTTCCACAAACAACTACTTATGTGTGATAATGTCACCATAATAAGGAATACATGTGTATATCATGCGATTTTTTAATAAGTGACCCCCCTTCAACACCAAGAGGCCCTGTGATTACCCTGGAAGCGAGAAGCGGGTATCGAGTTTCATTTTCCTTGCCAGCCCAATCGAAGTCTACCAGCTTCACCTGCTCATTCCTCGTGATCATGACGTTTTGCCGCCTGAGATCCCCAAAAGCATAGTCCTTATCATGTAAAATTTTCAGGGCACGGGCAACCTCTTCCTTCGCGCTAGGTGGAACCCGCTTCACTTCGTGCAAGGTTTCCCCGTCGACGTACTCCATTACGACCATGCGAAGTTCTCCAAATGTCGGATCGTCGTCGTGAACGCCCACTCTTCCGCAATATAATAGCTGTGGCGCCAGGTGCTCTTTAGCCAGGAGTTGATGTGCTTCCTTTCCGTAGCGCTCCACAAACTTGACGACAACATCCATTGGTGAGCTTCCAATTGTTTTCGCATGAAATGCGACACATCCAGGCTCGTTTTCAAGAGGCCGGACATACTTGAATGGTGTTTTGTTTCCTGTTTTGTCGAGAAACGTGGTAATCGAGGGAAAGACGGACGGGTGGAGGTATTCGTGTGCATCAAGGTGTAGATCCAGCGCCTCATAATATTTCTCCAGCTTCTCGATGTTTCTCCTAAGTGCATACATCGTACGTGCCATCTGTCTGCAACGTGCTTCTGCGAAGGGGGTATCCAACCCAGTGCGGAAGAAATCTGTAAGCCGTTGCACGATCCATTTGTCTGTGAATACCCCACCAAGAACCGCGAGCCACGCGCCCGCCGTCGCAACTAGGAAGGTCGGACAGCAGCTGTTATTCCGCACCAGATGGTACTATGAGAAAAACATGTCAGTGGATACGAAATATTGGTCACAGTGGTGAAAACACACATCATCCTGAGCTGCGAATCGGGTAAAGGAGAGGCCGGCTTGTCTTGAGGGATCGCATCGGGTATCACCAAGTTCATTTTTGTGCTCCAGAAGGACGATAATCACCTTTATTTTCGATCCTCTCAATTCTGCTTCGTACACACCATCCGGTTTGGACGCATCCGCGTTGACCCGTTTCAGGATTGTAATCCCAAGGGCGTCCTCCAGGAGCGATGTAAGGGTGGCCGTCCGTTGTTCCTCGCCTTCATAGATGGCTGACGATTTCCGCATGTAATCAACGGTGACTTTGAGAATATGTTCTGGTACGGGTAAATTTTGGTTCGTTACTTCGTCAAGGAAGTAAGCAAACGCAGGGTGGAATAGCTGGATCGGAGGCGCGATGGTATCTGTAGGATTCTTTGCGTCATAACGGCCATCATAGATGGGAGAATTGCGTTGGTATTTCCTGTATTCTTGGGATTTAGCGGATGTCGATGGTGATTCCGCAGAAAGGGCCTTCTTGAGAGCCATTTCGCGCCCTGCCGATGATGGAAACATTCTCATCAGTGGCATATGAATCAGGAGATATGATACACACTGTTGACCATGACCACAAGTTTATCGTTCACCTTTCCGGTCTCAATGGCTTCGATGTCTTCAACAGGCTGAAGGGGATGTCCGAAAACTGGTACGTGGGGAAAGGGAGACGTCAGCGAAGAATGAACAACGTTACAAGCCACAAACTCACCCTTAGCAGGCGGGACCCGCACAATGATATCAATGAAGTCGTGTGCGTCGTAGTTCGCGTCTTCAACTCGAAAGATACCAGACAGTGGCCGCACGGATAACAAGGATTTTGTCTCGAAGACCTTCAGGTTCTTGACTTGCGCTTCAAGGTTCCCGTCTGCATCGATAAGCATGGATACATTCCATACGTCAAGGCTGTCGGCGTCGATATGATCAAATGCGACTTTCTTCTCCTCCTTGATAGCTTTCTTCAGCGCCCCAACATTCTTGCCGCGATCGATTTCGACAGGAAATATGCGAGTCGAATCTTCGCCGAGGACCCAGCAATTCAGCAGGAGCAGGGACGGCGCCTTGACAACGACATTGAGTGTCTCTTTATCTAGATCGTTAAAGATCTTAAGCAGTCCCTTCAATGCCCACAACGGCTTCTTCTCATGCAGCCTCAGGTTCTTGACTTGCGCTTCAAGGTTCGCGTCTTCATCGATAGGTATGGAGACATTCCACACGTCAAGGCTGTCGGCGTCGATATGATCAAATGCCACTTTCTTCTCCTTGATGGCTTCCTTGAGCGCCCCAACATTCTTGCCGCGATCGATTTCGACAGGAAATATGCGAGTAGAATCTTCGCCGAGGACCCAGCAGTTGAGACTAAGTGGCGTAGCCATGGATGAAGCGGAACATCAGGTGCCTGATGATCGAGATAAGATTGTGTTCACGTGACTACAATATATATTGAACCACTTTTTCATCGTCCGTATGTAGTACTGCTTCCTTGTCGATCCGCATCTTCCTTGACGTCTCCTTCATCCACCTCTCCGAGCATCTCGTGCCACGCAGAGGTGGGCTGCTCCTCTCCTGTCTTGATGGCTTCCTTGAGGCCCCCAACATTATACAGCACCTGTATAAGATTATTCTTATATACAAAAGACAAAAATTGGGAGAGGTCTGGGTGGACGAAACTTAGGTCTTATATCAAACATTAGCTTTGCCAAATATATAAGAGATTGGCAGAACGGTTGTGGAGCAATGGACAATTCAAAGTAGGTCTGTATATGATAAGGCATAACAAGTCTTCACATGTGTGACCACTTGTGACTCCAGCATAAATTAACATCAGTGAATGGAACTGGGCGTAATCCAGCATAATCCAGCATAACCAATTACAATCATGTGACTTGGGACCCTGGTGAACATAGGGTTATAGGGTTAGAAGGAGCGAGCCCAAAGGGTGAGCAAGTTATCTTGTGTGAAGAGGGTAGCAGAAAGTAAACAAATCTCTGAGTTGCCTCAGAGGATGTGTTTTGGCTTGTAGCCTCTTCAGTACTTCTGCTGGGTTTTTATAGTCAACCAGACTATGCGACATGTGACTGGTGCCAAGCCAGGCTTCATCAGCGCTGAGGACACCAATGGCTAAGGTTTTCACAAGCTGAGTCAAATGCTGAGCACTTTGGACCAATGCCTGACTCAGAGCTACTGGCCATTAAGGCACTGCCCTGTTCCAGCACCTACCAAGTCATAGATAAGGGCCTCATGGCTCTTATCACCATGTGCAAGTGCACAGCAATGAGTCATCTGAAGTCGATCTGACAAGATCCGCTAACACCTTGTCATCACAAGACAGAACATGAGTCAGTTTCCCAACTCAGCTGACTTCCTTATCTCTGATCTGAGTTATGTGGGAGGGCAGCGCCTTGGTGTGTGTGCCTTGCGCACAGGGCTGTGCCATGCTTCCTGTGGGGTTCCACCCACTGCACCTAACAGGGGGGCCACCGGACCTTAGCTGCTAAGCTATGCCCAGACAGTACCTGCCTTCCCAATTGGGCCAGCAGGCACCCTGCCCTGTACTAAGCTGAAGTGCTTCCAGAGCAGGAAATTATCCCATGCTTGCCAAGGCGCAGGTACCAAGGTGGACATTGCCGCCTTGGCTCCCAACAAGGTTCTGAGTCAGCGTGGGTGTAATAACAATGGTATCACATCCCAGGCTCAGTCAGAGTACTGTTCAAAAACAGCATGGAAGATCGCTCTTCAGATTCTGTACTATCTATGATGCATGGGTAGGGGTATGGGCAGGGTTTGGCCATTGGCTCATCACCATTCCCCCTCTATTCCTGTCATCATTCCCATCAGCACCTACAATCCATCTTATGAGCAATGGTTCATGGGCATGGGAGTAGGTGCTGGGTGCTCATCATTGTTGTGGGGGTGTGACAGGCCTGTTATCACCCATTCCACTCTGTGAGTAAGGGCTTGCAGTGGTGGGAGCCAGGTGCCAGGGTGCTGTCTCCTTGTATCCATGAGCCTCCCATGTCCCTACTGTTGTCATCATTCCACCTGTGATCACCCGGTGAGCAGATGCCTGTGAGGCTGGCGGCAGGTAGTGCATTGTTGGTCACCATTGTTGAGGGTCCTGGCATCCCCTGTCGCCTGCAGCTGTGGAGGGGAGCCCTCATTGTTCCACCTGTGATCCACATCACAAGGAGTTGCTCATAAGGCTGGAGGCATCCAGTGTGTCATCAATTGCCATTGTTAGGGGTTCTGGCATCCCTGGTCATTTACACAGTTGTGGAGGGCACATAGGGTGTGGTGGGCACCATGTATTAGTGATGTGGCACTGAGAGGGGGGTTGCTGGCACTCACCTGGTGGGTGTCCCACTCCACAGGTCTCCCAGAGGCCCTCCCTGATCTCCTGATCCCAGCTGAGACCTGAAAGGGGTGCTCAATTACTCGGTTCACAAAAACCAAATGAGAAGTTCATCACAAAATTTCTGTTTTTGGTATATAATTTCCAGTCTCTGCTTCCCAACAAGTGAGGGCATTGTTGTGATGCTGATGAACTGTGTGAGGCTCGCTTCACCACAAAATGTAAGTGCGTTCCCACAATCAGCAATAGAAAGTTTTGCAGTGACGTCAAGAGTATCTGAGGCTCATTGACCATATTGGATAAGAGAAGCAGCAAGTTGATATTTGATTGGCCATTGTGGTTTGTGCAGTGAATAAAACAGGGAATTCCAGGCCAGTATTGACACAAGGTAGTCAAATGATTCCCTTGTAATCCTGGTATTCATCATGTGTGAGGCTGGACAAACTGCAAACTGCAAACACTCTAGAATTGAACAGACTGGAACACTTTGTGGAAATAATGGTTGGGGGCCTGCAACAATATCAAAAAAAGATCTTGGGACTTGGGAAATATATTGTATATATATAATATGCATATCCACTATCTGCCCCAGTGTGGCACAGAAATGTTGACTCCAATGCAAACAGACAGCAGACTCAGACATCCATCTCAATCTCCAACAGACACCTCCACTGTCAGGAGTGTGATTTTCAATATCTATTGCAAGACATTTCTTATTATTTAGTTTCCTCTGTTTGATGCTATGGTCACTTTTATGTACACATGGCTAAGGGTAGGTAGACGATCGAACTCATTGTAGACACATGGCGCTGTGCGCCACATGCTAAAGGCATGGGAGGCTATGCAAAGCTGTGCGCATGAGGCTCACACATGTGTGCAGTGCCTAACAGCTAATGCATGGACTACACACCATTACTGCTGATGCTTCCTCAACGATCCGGAGCGTGAAAAACGCATTTCCTTACTTTCCAGGATTGCAGTGCAATCTTCTTTGCTCTCATATCTATCAGTTTATGTTCCAAAGCGACGTGATCCATAGTTTACTGACAGTACTGCCATTTTGTATCACTACCGGTCAGTCGCCAGACAAACATTTTGCATGTGCTCATGAATGGTTTGCACGTGCTGCCAAACAGTGATGCTGTAGACATCAAATGCACAAGAGGCCTTTTGCTCCTGTCACTGATAATTCCACAATGACCAGGGTCTATTGAGGCTCGGAGTCAAGCTGACTACGTGGCCTGTGGAATGCACACACCTTCTGGCACACCTCGTCCAGCCAGAACAGTTCCATACTGGTAGTGTCTCAATGGCAGTCGTACTTATCTGCAGTGAGACTGACCGGCAGTCTCAATGGCAGTGATACTCACTGCCGGTCAGTATCACTGCCGGCAAGTACCACTGCCGTCGAGACTGCTGGTCAATCCCACTGCCGTTGAGACTCACTGCTGGTCAATACCACTGCTCCTCAGTCTCACTGCCAGTCAGTATCATTGCTGGTCAGTATCACTGCCAGTCAGTGTTGCTGCCGGTCAGTTTCATTGCCGGTCAGTATCACTGCTGGCCAGTATAACTGCCAGACAGTATCACTGCCGGTCAGTGTCACTGCTGGACGGTATCACTGCTGGTCAGTATCACTGCTGGTCAGTATCACTGCCGGACGGTATCACTGCCAGACGGTATCACTGCCGGACGGTATCACTGCTGGTGTCACTGCTGATTCCGATGCCGGTTCATATCACTGCTGTTCAGCATCAAACTCCACCTCCCATTCGGTAGCGCTCCTGTTCAGTAGCACTCATTCCTCACCATCCAACTTCCTTCTACAGCCGTTCCCATTCCACTTCATTGATCTGCCCTTCCTGCTCATTCCAGAACAGTTCCCGCTCATTGACGGTAGTCTGGAAACAGGGGGGACACTGTAGCTAGACATGTTGCCTTGCCTAATGGATTCCGGTGTGTTCCCTGAAACTTTCAGTGGCAAAAGGGATGGAATGGGTGATAGTGAATGGATTATATATGAAGTATGACTCACTTATGCATTGTACCTGATAACCGAACACCCCCATGGGTCACAATTTTGTTCGACATAGCTGGGAGCGTTTATTTAGTGTGCGCAGTTACAGTGAGGGCACAGGAATTTCTTACTGCACTCTATAATGAAGTCTCGTATCTGATAAACCCCGATTGATTTTGTACACAGCGGCACTTTTGGTAGATGTACAAATATACATGATAATATAACTGGGATCAATGCATTAGTCAAGGTGAATGATATTTAATAACAGAATGAAAAAGTATCACTTACCTATACAAGATGCCAGATATTACGCAAGTCGACGACGATTACTTGCTGATCGTCGAGGACTATCATCCCTCCGACGCATCGTTGCTCCTGCCATCCCGCCAATATCAGTAAGGAAAAGAACCAAAACAGAATGAACAACTTACAAATCTCAGCCGATGCCGCCCTTCCCTTTGAAAGGTACGCTGAAGGGTATAGTCATACCGGTCAAACCTTCCTCTCCTCCACTGACCGCTCACCCATGCCTCAACTCGCTGACCACACTGTTGTAATTCAAATAAACATTTACATATGAAAAATGACAAATGGAAACTTACTCTAAATGGCCGGCGGTGTGGAACGATTGGACAGCTAGTGTCTCGAGGCGCCATTGAGTAGTGGATGAGTAGATGAATGAGTAGATGGATGAGTAGATGGATGAGGTATGAAAAGCAGTGACTGTGGACGTGAATGTCGCAGTGAGGGTGTCGGGACTTCAACGTTCAAACAGGAATGCAAATGATGTGTGCAATGGGCAAGGCAATGATATTGCCCATTTAAAAAAAAATTGAATAGCATCAATGAATGGCCTCAGAAAAATCTGAAAAAATTTGAACAGGCTTAATCTCAGCTTAGGGTGCTTATTGGTTGTTAACCACAAATAAGCCAAAAATAAGAAAACAACCTAGCTTACTGCTTAGCAAGTACTTATTTGGGCTTGGGATTCAAAATTTGGTGATCCAAGCATGAAATCTGGTAATCTAAGTTGAATCAAGCATGAACCAAGTTCATTAAGTTGCAAATTGAGAATAAGTCTGATTTTCCTGATTGGAATAGGCAGGTCATTAATTCATGGAATTCAATTGAGATTCCTCACTGCCATTGTGCCCAGAATACAACTGGTAATTAGAAAGGGGGACAAAGATTGGAAAGTGGAAGACAGCATGGACTAGACCCAGGATTAGGAACTGGAAGAGGGCATAGATCTCTACTGGAATTGGGAATTGGATGAGGGCATGGACCAGGAATTGGGAATAGGATGAGGGCTTGGATTAGGACCAGGCAGATCCATCAGTCATTACACATGCTCTCTGGTAGCTGATGCATGGGCCCACCTATACTTATTATTCTGTCACCAGGGGGGGGTAGTGATAGCTCAATACAGAATCCAGATAGCAGGGGGGGGGGGCAGCTGGGGCCAGCCTCCAATGGACCTGGCCCTGCTTTTCACAACCAAGAACTATCTGATCAGGGCACTGGCTGGTGAGATACAGCATGGGTTTCCCTGACAGGCCTGGGGCAAGAAAAATACAGTTAGGCAGCTATAATATAGTTAGTAATAGATCTATCAATTTCCTGTGGGGGGTGGCATAATTCATGCTGGATCCTGAGTACTTTACACTCCCCCACCTAACCCGATCGGAATCCGATCGGAATCCGAACGGAACGCTCGGATTCCTAGGAGTCCGTTCGGACTGAGCTAGGAAATTTACTGGCAGAAAAGCCTGCTAAATTTCTGTTCCTAGTCCGAGTTCAGTCTAGGCAATAGCACGGGTACTCCCGCGGGTACCCAGAGCTCTACCCGTACCCGTACCCGCGTCTACCCGTACCCGCAACCCACGGGTCATGAGTCACGGGTCACAGCGGGTACGGGTAGACCCCCGTCTCCCATTGTGTAACACCTCCTCATAGGCCCCAACAATGATGGTGACAACACCATGTTGTCGCCATCATTGTTGGGGCCTTGGATTTGTTACATACATTTAACTAATGGTTTCGTCACTCAGATGAGTGTCGACAACCTTTTAATTATTTATGTACTATGTGTATGTACTAACTAACTTAATATATATATTATTTACGGGGGAAGCGATGCCCCAGAGGAAGGGGAAGCTTGTGGAAGCAAGGTCTTATATACCAGATAATGTTTATTACTATTTGGTTCCAGTAAACGAACGCGAACGTGACACGTCGTTTAAGTTGATGTTTGCCATTGTTTGGTTTCAGTAAATGCGAACGCGACTCGTTTATGTGCTGCATTCATTTACTTCAACTATATACTAGTATTAATTATCAACTTGTTTCAATAAATGACACATCACATTCAGAAAAGTTAAACCAAACAATATGTACTAGTAAATATCAACTTGTTTCAGCAAACAACGTGTCACGTTCGCGTTCGTTTACTGGAACCAAATAGTAATAAACATTATCTGGTATATAAGACCTTGCTTCCACAAGCTTCCCCTTCCTCTGGGGCGTCGCTTCCCCCGTAAATTATATATATATTAAGTTAGTTAGTACATACACATAGTACATAAGTAATTAAAAGGTTGTCGACACTCATCTGAGTGCCGAAACCTGTAAATACAAAACTGTATGTTAGTACATAGACATTTGGTGACGGGTTGGGTGCGGGTCACGGGTACCTAAATCATGACCCGTACCCGTACCCGTGCCTACCCGTACCCGTAACCCGTGCTGTTCCCTAGTTCAGTCCGAACGGAGTCCTAGCAGAGTCCGAGCAACAGTGCTCGGACTAGGATTTCCTAGCATGGAGTCTGTTAGGACTCCGCACAGAAACCACACAGAACGTTAGGAACATTAGGAACAGACCAAACATAGTTGGTCCTTATTATATATCATTACATAATATGTAGGAAAAAGATATGTTCGCGCAAAGGATCGAACACTTACACTCACAGGTAAGTATTGTAAGCAACACCATAACATTTAACCACTAGGCTGTAAGGTCTTGGTTGGTATGGGGGCCTTTAGGCTTGACATACTGTCAGGCCCAACCTGGTTTAGGGTGGGTAAACATAGCCTGGCCGCGCGTCCCTTATCGCCACATCATCAACATCTCTTATCACCATCACCCACATCCACCCCCCCATTTCCAACATCTCACCACCACCTCGACATGCAAACCCGAGCAAATACCAACACTCCGAGGACCAGAAGCGGTCTGCGCCGCAACGGCTCGCCCCCGCCATCAACTGCATCGACAATGCGCAAGCGAGCCACGTCAGCAGCCGATGCTGATGCCACAGCAACGAAAAAAACTCGAACGACGGCTACAAATGAAGAAATCGACGGAGCAGCAGGTGAAAAGAAGGGAGGGAAGAAACCAACGAAGAAAGCGAAGGCGCCCAGGCAAGTGCCCTCCATCACCCCTTCCCTCGCTGACAGCGTCCCTCGCTTCCACGTCCCTCGCTGACCCCGTCGTCCCTTGCTTACCCCGTCCCTTGCTCCCCGTTGCTGGCTGGCCCCGTCCCTTGCTGACCCCGTCCCCTGCTCCCCTGTTGCTCCCCATCCCTCGCTTCCCCGTTGCTCGCTGGCCCGTCTCTTGCTGACCTCGACCCTTGCTTCCCCGTCCCCTGCTGACCCCATCCCTCGCTGCCCCGTTGCTTGCCCCCCCCCCCCCCCCCCGTTGCTTGCTGGCCCCGTCCCTCGCTGACCTATTCTGTAGGAAAACCGCGGCTACTCGAGCTCGCGAAGATGCAGCTGCCAGCACACCAACTCACCTCACGCCGTGAGTTTTTTCTTTTTTTTTTCTTTCTTTTTGAACAACTACTATTTTATATTTTACAGGACTGAGCAAGTGCTCACTGATAGCGGGGTCCCTATTGCTCCACCCAAACGCACACGCTCCGTAAAAACGAGCTTCATGCCTCCACCACCGACCAACTCCAGCTCCCGAACACGCCGATCAGACACCAAGCCCGCTACAGGCAAGCCAGAGCCCAACGAACAAACGAGCAAGAACCAGGACAACAGCGGCGAAGACAACGACGAGGACGAAGACAAAGACGAAGACAACGACGATAATGAAAACGACGACCATGAAAACGATGGCAACGAAAACAACAACGATGAAGCCCACGACAACGACAACAACGAAGCCAACAACGACGACGACGAAGCCACCGACAACGAAGCCACCGACAACGAAGCCACTGACAACGAAGCCAATGCCAAGGACAACGACGAAGATGAGGACGAGGACGAGGGTGACGAGGATGAGGGCGACGAGGGCGAGGGTGGCGAGGGTGAGGGCGACGATGACCAAAAGGAAGGCACCCGCAACTACAACGAGGGCACAGGCGACTACGACGAAGCCGCCAACACCAGTACTGCCGCCACCAATGCTGATAACGCCCAGGCCAATGCCGTCAATGCCACTAGCAAGCCCAACGAAGGTGCCGAGGATGCTATGAACACCCCTGCTGCTGCCACTGCACTGCGAACTGCTGCCACTACTGCCACTATCCCCAACTCTATGCAATCTGCTGCTGGGACTGGCGAGGTTTCTAATCAATGTATGGGTTTTTATTATTATTATTATTATGTTGTGCTTATGTGTTACATTATAATTTATAGTCAACAAAGGTAGGTTGAATATGGTTTTAATGTATTTAGGTTATAGTTTAAATATTATTAATCTAGATGTTGATATTCAGATGGCGAGTCCTCCAACCAGTCCACCTCGTCACACATTGCAAGGTGCTTCACGTACGACAGGTGGAGTATTTCGTGGTAGAGCACGGGGGAATGTTTTTAATCACGCAGATGATATGGATGCTATGCTTGAGCCTGGCCTGCGTAAGGGTAGGGTGCATGTCTATACCTCGCATCGCGACCCAGAGGCTCACAAGCCTGACATGTCACTTACATCTGAGGTAAAATCCACCCTCAAGCCAATTCTGCAAACACTTGCAAGAAATTATTCCCCAGTTCGCAGTAAGCATGCTCAGTCTTACTCTACTGCTTTTTGACACCTTTTGGTAGAATTCAATGGTCGTGTTTTTGTTTATGAAGAGGATCTTTGGGCTGTGAAAGGTCGATTTGAAACTGCTCTTGAGAATGATGATGATGTACTGTGGGCACATGATAATGGCCAGGATATATTGCGACTTCTCATTGTAAGTCCATTATTATTTAATTTCACTTTTTTTACTAACCTTACACAAATATGAATTATAGACTGATGATAATCCTGGATCTTCAAGTACTGCTACCACTCCTTTTCCTCACTCAGGTTCTCTGTCACGCACGTCTACTCCTGCTACTTCAGGACTCCCTTCTGTGAATCCTAAAGAAGTAACACTGGGCTTACTTGGTGTTCCTACTTACCTTTGTGATCGTGCCGATCGTGGTCTTCATGTGGCATACCAGAAGTACAAGGCACATCTTGAAGCATCTCATGTGTATGACCAAATGGTTGCTGATGGAACCTGGATTGGCAGCAAGTTAACTGCTGTGGACCTGATCGAACTTTTTGTTTCAAAGTCTTATTTCCACTCACACTTCAAGAAATGTTTCTCCAAGGTTTCTAATCATCCTCTTATGGTGGAGTGGCTAGAAGGTGATCCAGGAAACCGACCTTCTGATCTTGATGTGTGGGGGGTAGAGAAAGTGGTCTACAACTTCAAAGACTTGACTGCATATTTGGAACAGGCAGATGGGAAGGGCAAAAAGAAGGGCAAAGTTGTGAAAGAAGTTGGAGGGAATGTTAGTAATAAGAAGAAGAAGAAGAAGGGGGAGGGGAAAAGTGGGAATGGTAGTGCTAAAAAGCAAGTCAAGTAGATAAATAAACTTTGGTGCATGTTCTAAATTTCTTTTTTAGTTTATGGTTCCTTTGTCATCTGTGTTTTTTTGCCATTTCAAACATTGTGCAATCTCAGCATCTAATCTGGTACTTTATTATACTTGCTCTGGTACCAGGAGTTGCTGCACATCCAGAGGAGAGCCCGTTTCCTGATATTCCATTCAAGGTGTTCAGTCACTTTGTGAAAGAGAACTTCTGTTCCAAGATTACACTTTCACAAGTTCTTCTTGTCCTGTTTACTATAACAGACAACTCCGATTTGTTGGGCTTGCATGCAAGACAACAGAATCCAGAATTTTCAGATGAACTTCGCTCTACAGATTCTGGTTGGATAAGAGGTCTTGCACGTGCATTGCAGGAAAAATTAGGAAAGGACCATGAAAGGCTATTCAAGGATAGAAATGATAGAAATGCTGATATGAAAATTATGGCTATTGGAGAAAAGCTTGATATGCTAGCCAAAGTCTTGAATCTATATCCATATGATAAAAATGGACAATTTCAAGGGAACCTCAAGCCTATTTCCCATAAATCAATTCAAGCAGCTCAAGTTATCTGTCCAAATGCTGTGGTATGTGAAACCAACAGCTGCAACCCCCGCTCTTTGCTCCAAATAACCAAAATACGGGATATACCAAGAGTTACCCTGATTAAAGGCTCTGACATATTTGAAAATGTTCAAGTCCTTACTGGAAGGTGTCCCAAGTGCAAAACAAATTATCTGGCAGATAGAGAACGTGTAATTGGACATGACAATAAAAACATCCGAATATACTTGAATTCTGCAAAATATCTCAAGGTCGGACAGAGCATATGGGTTGATCGGGCTTTTTCAAATGCAGTTCTAAATGGAATGTATAGCTTCCATTCATCTGCTGCTGCTTATACAGAATTTTGGAATAACAGTTTCTGGAAATTTGATTCTGGGAATTCCACAAAACTCTCTCGGCGTCACATTTGGCAAGCATTTGTTCAAGAGTCTGTCCGTACTCTTGCTTCTGCAAGTAACATCAACCTGGAACTTCAAGATGGTCTTGCCATCAATGATGTAACCAGACAAGCATTTTCTGTCTTAGGTGAAAATGGAGTCATTCGTGCTGCAGACCAACATTCTTGTAAAGAATGTACTCAACCATATAAAAGTACTGCAGATATAATTACTGGGGATGATCCTGCAGCACTTGTAGGGATGGATGAAAATAGAATTGTACCTGCACTAGTTGGAGAAGGTGCTGATTTAGCAGCTGAGGCAGCTCAAGAAGCAAGACAACATGCACTGCAGTCAGCTTCTACCACTGATCAGGAGATGGATGTTGATAGTCCATCGGCTCACACTTCTTATACAACTATGGTTGTTGTAGATGGGATTCTTATATCTCCACCAGTATGTATGCTATTAAATTTATTGATATCAGCTAATTGGGATTTCAGCATTGTGCCTATGATGACTGTACTTCAGAACTTGCAAATTCTCGGGGTGGATCATTTTGTGCTCTACATGAGAACTTGCATGGATCTAAATGCCGGGTGCATGGTTGCAATACCCAAAAGATTGTTGGCACACAAGCATGTGAAAGACATCAAATTCAATGGAATAGGCATGTTCGAGGACATAATCGGCATACTATGGCTGGAGCTAGAAGAATGTTGCAAAGACCGGGGGAACGCTTGCCTTGGCAACCAGTAGCACAGACCAATCAACAACCTCATGATGAGCCTACTCCTGAGGTACAAAGAGACAACTATTTTACTCCAAACCATTTCTATTGTGTAGAAACAATATGTGCACCATGTGGTGTTGTTATTGCATGGGCAAAGTTTGCCAAATCAGAATCACCAACAAATATTCTGGCATTCCTGGAATCAGTTTATCCAAATGAAGAGTCACGGCCAGACTATATCTGCATTGACAAGGCTTGTCTGGTACTTCGCACAGCCATAACCAATGGTAGCTGGGATGCAATATGGAAAAACACAACACGATTTATAGTTGACTCCTACCATTACATCAACCATCGCACAACCGATTATTTGTGCCAAAAATGGTGTAATCCAGCCCCATTGAATGGCTCTGCCCCCAATCTTGTCATTGTGGATACTGATAATCAAGGTCAGCAATACTATAAACGAGCCTTTAATACACAGGTATGGCATTTATGATATAGTAATAATTTTATAAGTTGCTGATTGAAATGAATATAGGCATGTGAACAGCTGAATTCCTGGCTGGGTGGCTTTGAATCAATCCTCAAAAGAATGACTCCAAGCAATTTTAACTGGTTCTTACATGTTATGCTATTCTATCACACAAGACTAGTACTTGAGAAACAAGCAAGCAAAGCAAGTAATATTGAAGACAAAGAAGATGATGATGATAAAGGTGATAATATTGACTAGTTTAGTTTGTCTACACTCTATGTATCTTAATTAGGAATTGGACTTGCAAACTTTTTTATTTTTCTCAATCTGAGCTCAGACTTTGCTAGGATTCCACTTGGACAACACTCAGACTCATTAGGAATTGGACTTGCAAACTTTTTTATTTTTCTCAATCTGAGCTCGGACTTTGCTAGGATTCCGCTCGGACAACACTCGGACTCATTAGGAATTGGACTTGCAAACTTTTTTATTTTTCTCAATCTGAGCTCGGACTTTGCTAGGATTCCGCTCAGACAACACTCGGACTCATGAGGAATGGGACTTGGCAAACTTTTTATTTTTGCTCGGACTCACTCGGACTGAGCTCGGAATTCACTCGGAATTTGCACTTCAAACTGCTAGGAATTCACCCATTTCAACAGTCCGAACGGAATCCTAGCAGTCCGAACGGAATCCTAGCAGTGTGCTAGGACTTGACTAGGATTCTGGTCGGAATCCTAGCATTCCGAGCGTTCCGTTCGGAGTCCGTTCGGACTAGGTGGGGGAGTGTAAAGTACAGGAATTCGCCAACTGCTTTTGTGCCTTTTGGCATGCGACGCACTGAGAGTGCGGTACCCGACCGCATGAGATGTGTGGACGCATTGTCAAACACGAATATATGGTCTTCATGAGGGTAGTACTCTGCTAGAATATCCATAGCAGTCGTTGATTGTTTAAGGATGTCCTCGTTTGTGAAGTATCCCTCACGATTTATCCCTGCCTTAAAAATGACTCTTGCTTCTTTGGTTTTGTCTGGCAATCATAGCCAGCCATAATCAGCCGACACAAAATCCACAACCATCAGAGATGCCCCCTCGCCCTTTGTGCATGGGACCGTCTTTTCATTTTTGTGAACCCATCGGAGCTTTCGTCGGTCGTTGGCATAGAAGGTAGACTCATCATGGAACCATACAACTGTATGCCAATTTTGTGGCTGTTCACCAGCGTCCTCATCAGCAAAATCAGCCGTCCACTTCCTGGTTTGCTCCTCAATGCTCATCCACCTTGGTAAGAACACCTTCTGGCGGTAATTCACAACATCAGATCGCTCGTGCCCATCAACATATTGTCCAGTTGGGGTTGTTGTCCACCTGTAGCCTAACTTTTTCATCCATCTCTGGGCAGTTGCAAGGCTAATTGACTTCTTTAATTTGAATTTTGCCATGTTCTCGGGCAGCTTTACGAAGTCGACAATATCTTGAGCTCGGATGTATGGACCCAGGGACTGGAGATGAAGATGGATGGTTCAGGCGAGATCTTCGTCGTCAAGCATTGAGATATTCCAGGTCCCATAGACATTACTTGGGAGATCCTTCCAGTTTTCCAGGAATGCTTGTGTCCATTCTTGCAGTCGTCATGCATGATGAACACCCCTCTCATGATCTCTAGCCACATCTAGGGATGCCAGAGTCCAACCTGTAGTTTGCGCCCTACAGATATATTTCCATAAAAATCTTCTCATGGCCTCTAGACGGCTATGGGTTAGCTCGTCCAGCCCGTGGTGCTCATAGCCTGGCCCATTCTTTCAAGGTGGCTTCAAAATGATTTTGATGGCCTCAAGTCCCACCTCAGCCTCTGCAATAGATGGCGGTGGAAGGAACATCCCACTTTTCTCGTATCGAAACTCACTCTCGCCCGAGTTTTCACCTTTGTCATCATCTTCCTGCATTTCGGCATCTTTGCCACTGTTGCTGTCTGCCTGCACCTTATCTCCGGCTGCCGTGTGTAGCTCGGGTGTCCCACATGGATCAACAAAACTTCCGTCCAATGGGATGCGGTCTATAACGGGTTCGACAGGTTCGATCCGGACTGTCGTTATGGTTGCTGAAAAATTTGATGCATCTCTCAGTGCCACCTCCGGACTCAGATTGACATCAGATAAGTCCATGAGGTGCCTAATTTGACGCGTCATATCAGCCAAACGCGTCAAATCACCCAAATGCGTCAAATCAGCGGAATGCCCTGATGCACGTGGAAAAGTCTCCTGTAGTTCAGGGCTCCGAGTGCGTACTCTCTTGGCTTCGCGTGAATGATGCGTCGGGATCTGTTTGAGTGTGTTTAATGATAATTTTGCTCTGGGATGAGCGCATGCTTACATTTTCTTTCTCCAACTCTGCAATTTTTCTCTTTTTTCTATGCACCTGAGGAGCCTTGGGCACCATCATGGTGATGATATTCCTCAAGGGTTTTAATTTCTTGAGCTTAGGCATTGTTATACCCTGCTGCAACCAATCGGAAGGACACGTCGTGAGCTTAGATTCTTGTGTACTAGCTTATTTTTAGACCAGATTGGACAAATCATATACTCCTTGTGCAAATCGTACAAATTCAAAAAAAGAAAACGAGCGTATTGTAGTAAAACCCATTCTCCACAACTTCCTCGTCCCAGAATCGACGCAAGCATGCATGAAAAAATGTAGTATACAGAATTGTGCTTTTGTCACGAAATGTAACGTTTAAACCACGTGATGCTGTCGAGTATGAGTGAGGTCTATCTTATCACCGGAGGCATTTTCCAGCTCATGTCTTCGGCAGATCATCTAGCAATGATGTACATATCTCCAGTAGACACATGACACTGATCCAAGATAACTGACGTAAGCTGTTGTCCCTGATTATATTAGTCACTTGTGGAAAATGCTGTTCACACGTTGATTACATTGATTTCCTGTGTCTGCAGTGGCGATTGTCAGTGATAACCACAACACCAATTCTCTCCATGCCTCGCAAAGTTGTCTGCACTTGTAGTGTCTGTTTTCACTTGACATATTTGGACTCCCATGGCCAAAATGTCCCTGGCCGCCTTGTCAGTTCACAGATACGAAGAAAGCATGAAATTCGAGATCAACATGATCCCCAGGATGATCCACTTCCAGCGAGGTCCACCATCATTGATGTTGAGTCACACTCTCAGGCTGCTCAATGTGTAGATCTTACACAAGGTATGCAAACACTGTTTTTACATTTACTGAATTACAATTTAGGCTTTGGATTATAGCTGTTACACCTGTCATTGATCTATGCTGTCTCATTGTTGCTTGGCTCTCCCTTCAGTCTGGGATCAGTAGAGATACTGCCAATATTCTATTGCGCCTGTTCAAGTTCATCATCCTCACTACTCTGAGGCTCATTAAACTTGCACTTGCTGCTGCTGATATCAAGACCTCAGAACTCACAGAACTCAAGATGCCACTGGATATACGGACTGTATATTCCCGATGTCAGCTAGATCCTACAATTGAGCGGATTATTTGCTGCCCCAAGTGCTTCAAGCAATATCCCAATGGTGGCCCATCACAATGCAACTGGCGTCGCTCTCCAAAGTCCAGGCCTTGTAACACTAATCTATACACACAACATGAGACTTCAGGTGGCCTGCAGAGGATCCCTGAATGCCTCTATACCACTCAGTCATTTGAGTCATGGCTCATATTTTTACTCTCTCATTCTCAAATTGAGGACCATTTGTATCAGACTTTTGCAAAATCTCAAGGGGTGTTCAATCCTGGACGGATGCATGATATATATGACAGCCCTGCCTGGAGTTCACTGCACCCTTTTCTTCAATCACCTTACCACCTTGTTTTTGCTTTATATATTGACTGGTTTAATCCTTTCACCAATAAAATTGCAGGTATGTCTGTTAATTTTTGGGTGTAGATGAAAATTAACAAATCTTTAGGCAAAGTAGTATCATGTGGTGCTATCATCCTATACTGTTTGAACTTGCCCATATCCATTAGATTCCTTCGTGAAAACACATTTACCATTGGAATGACTCCCTCTCCACATGCCCCAACCATTTGGACAATACCACATGTTCTGGAGCCTATCAAGAAGATGATTTTAGACTTAGACCTCCCAGGAAAGGTCTTACCTACAGATCGCAACCCACAGGGCACTGCAGTAGCAGCACGACTTATTCCACTGCTTGCAGATTTGCAAGCCATTCGGAAAGTGTCTGGATTTGTTTCTCATGCTGCTGGGCTATTTTGTTCCTTCTGTAAATGTCACCACAATGACATTGAGGATCTTGATTACCATCATTGGGAACTTCGGCGTGGAACTGAAGTTCACACTCAAGCTCAGGAGTGGTGCAATCTGGTAACCATCAAGGCTAAAACAGCTATGACTAAAGAAACTGGTGTACGGTGGACACCACTCCATGATCTTCCTTACTGGGATCCTGTTCAATATGTCATTCTAGGATTCATGCACAATTTTCTTGAAGGAATCCTTCAGTATCATCTTCGAGTTCTGTGGGGCATTGGTCGAACTAAGGCTGCAATCAAATTGTTGGCAACCCTTCAACTTGATGATGATGACACAGATGCAGAGACTTCATCCAATTACTCTGAAGATGATAGTGCAAGTCAACACAGCAGCACTTCAGGTCTTGCAGAGTATTTGGACAACATGGATGTTGATGATGAAAACATTTATACTTTTACCTCCAGTTCTACTCCTACTCCCAGTTCAAATGCTGTGCCTCTTCCTTCTGATGACTATGATGAAGATGAAGAAGTGCCTGTGTCTATTACTGGTGCTTTTCACTTTACACCTACAGAGCTAGCTAAGATTCAAGCATGCATTTCAGATATTCAGCTTCCTACTTGGGTTCAACGGCCTCCCACCAATCTTGGTAAAGCCAGTCATGGAAGCTTGAAAGCTCATGAGCTCCTCATTTTATTCTCCATCATATTTCCTCTTGTCATTCCAGCACTCTGGTGGAATGGCACTGAGGAACAACAGGAACTTTTACGGAACTTTTGTGAATTGGTCTGTGCAACAAATATAATTGCAGGCTATTCTGTCAGCAATGCTGAAGCAGATGCTTATATGGACCACTACATTAATTACCGCTCTTCTATGCAGCACCTTTTTGGTGCTGTATTTCACTCAATGCCCAACCACCACTATGCTATGCATAATGGGGCACTACTTAAATTCTGGGGCCCACTAGCACTGCTTAGTGAATTTCCTGGCGAGAGGATGAATGGAGATTATGGGCGAATCAAAACAAACCGCCGCCTTCGTAAGTCCTCAATTTCTCAAATGTACTTTCACTAAGTAGTATTTTTTGAACAGAGGATATAGAGTTGACAATGCTTCGCCAGAGTGCTCGTCGTGGGCGCTTAGATGCACTTCTTCGCAATGACAACTTCCGAGCTGAAGTTCCTGAATTGGCTGAGATTTTACAACCAAGCACACATCCCACCACTCGGCCAACACACAACCTCAATGGCCCTGAAGTTGCTGCTGCTCATGCAAGTGCAAAGCCCCTTGATCGAAGGCACTATGACCTTCTTCTTC
Source organism: Tricholoma hemisulphureum (assembly GCA_964034925.1). NCBI lineage: Eukaryota > Fungi > Basidiomycota > Agaricomycetes > Agaricales > Tricholomataceae > Tricholoma > Tricholoma hemisulphureum. The sequence goes on from OZ035931.1 coordinate 613,522, forward strand.
AATATCTGAGGGTCATTGGCCGGGACTACAATTCAGTATTCACTGGTGGACCTTATGCTCTTAACAGCCTCCTGCTCCCTCCTGCTGTTCAACAGCCTCGCCAAGTGGTCTTTGAGGATCGAACATACAGCTGCAACAATAGCCATGTGGGAAATAGCCATATTCAGTTCTATATCCCAACACGTGGAGATACCATTGAGACTGGATATATTGAGGAAATTTGGGAGCTTCCTCTTGAAGGTCTCTGGCAAACGTTCGTCAACATCGTCCACTCTCACCAGCTCAGCGAAGAAAGACACCATACACAGTTGAGCCTTGTTCAAGGCTGCAATCAAAGGCTGTCAGTTGTGAGCTATCAAACACTGTGTATATTCTTGAACCACAGCATATCATTTGCCACCTTGCTACATATACAATCCCTGTTGGCACATATGGGTTGAAGAAGGATGTTATGGTCATTAATTGGTCACTCAACCGTAAACGTAGATAGGAATGACTCTATAACTATTTTATTAAAATCATTCTCAATTATTATTATACAAAGAAATAAAAGAATTATTTGAAGTTACTGATCTTGGTGAACCAAATAAAATTGTTGGGATTGAAATAACCTGGGACCATGAAAATTAAAAATCACACAGACAAGATATACTGAATTGATTCTAGCAAAATACAGATTACAGGACACCAATCCAGTAAGTACACCTATGGATCCAAATATAACACTCGAGCCCAGTGAACCAGACACCACTCGTTCCCGTGGTTGTGGGGTGCAGGGTTTGGCATGGGGTGTCTCGGGGTGGAGTTGTTATAAGTTAAAAACACCTAAGATAGTTGATTAGTAAAAAGAAACACGAAGAAATAAGAAAAGGGCCCAAACGACGGTTGAACGTCGTTTGGGCAGCGTTTCCGCTCTTTCGTCGTCGTCGTCGTTCAGTGGAAGGCATGGGAAGGCCGCAACTTGCGGCCTTCTTGAACATGTATCCCGGCACCCCTCTCCATCATCCCAACCCTACCAGGTGATGGTTGGGTCGCATCGCTGCTCGTCGTTACCTGTAGTTTAGATCCTAAAAAAGAACACAGTTAGCTAGTAAAAAATAAGAATCGAGCACAAAACACATACCTAGGCGCCTGCGTTGTGTCCGATCAGCTCATTTGCAGCTGTTGGTGGTGCTTAGTGGTGTGGGAGTGGATGTGGACGTGGTGGCGGTCGTGCGTGGTGGCGGTCGTGGTGGTAGAGGTGGGAGGGAGCCTTCCCCTTGCATAGAGAGCGAAGGGCAAGGGTGTCGTCGTCATTCGTCGTTCTCCCGTCATCGTCACTGTGCCCGCATGCGCGTCTGTCGCTGTTGCTTGGGTGTCCTCGTCGTCGTAGCACCCGCTGGCCACCCTGCGAGCAATTGCTCGCAGCGGTAGGGGCGGGTGGTGGGTGCCGGGTGCCATCCGGTCGTCATCATCCCTGTTGCCAATACTTCAATTTAGTTAGTAGAAAAGAAAAAGAAATATAAACGAAGAAAAAACTTACCTATGGTCCAAGAGACGTCGTCGACGTCTCTTGGGCCTTTTTCTTCTTTCTCTCCTCTGTGTCATCTCCTCGTTGTCTCCCCATCGTCGTCCCCGTCTTCATTTCCTCTTCCTCCTCATTTTCTCGTCGCCGTCCTCTCGTCATTGTTGTTAATGTCGTTCGTTGCCTGCCATCACCCTGCTACACACCTTGCGAGCAGAGGCTCGCAGCGGTGACATGGGGTGTCCTGGCCTGTTCCCGGTGTGGGTCTGTCATTACAAAATGCTGATAACCTAAAATACAATAGAGTAGTAAAAAGAAAAGTAAAGAAAAGATAAAAAAAGATAAAAAAAACTCACCCAGGGCCCAAACGGCGTTGTTTGGGCCCGTCTGCGTCGGTTCCCCTGGTATTCGCGTACCTCGCCGTTGCCGTCTTCGTTCGGCGTTGTTTGTCGTCTTGTTGTTCCCCCGTCGTCTCGTTCCCGTGGTTCTGGGGTGCAGGGTTTGGCACGGGGTGTCTCGGGGTGGAGTTGTTATAAGTAAGATAGAGTTGATTAGTAAAAAGAAACACGAAGAAATAAGAAAAAAAAGCTTACCTGGGGCCCAAACGGCGGTTGGACGTCGTTTGGGCAGCGTTTCCGCTCTTTTGTCGTCGTCGTCGTTCAGTGGAAGGCATGGGAGAAGGCCGCAACTTGCGGCCTTCTTGAACATTCAGGAATGCATCAGAATGCATTGATGGGGTCGTCTGGTAGCAGGGAATGCGCCATTTGGCGGCTTACATCGCGTGGGGAGGTGGTGAAGGGTGAAAGAGGGAAGGGTGGGGAGGAGAGGGTCCTGGGGCTATAACAGACATCGAATGATGTGTTACGAACACATCGTTCGGTCCATATGGTGGAAATGAAGGCTACCTGAAGCCGTGAATGTGAAAGAACAAAACTTACAAGAGTTGTGGCCAATCGGTCAATGCGAACATGATCGGCCTGACTAGTCACCAATCAGCCTAGGCTGCAACGTACTTATAAAGTTCATAAAACATAGTCATATTCATAAAGGCCTACTAACATAGAGTAAGAGCAATCATAACTACTGCAGGACATATGCTATTACCATGTAAGTTGTGAGTTGCAACAAGACGTGATGGGCCCCAGGCCATTTAAACTTGCATCTGCTCCTGCTCGCCCTCGCCCTGTTCGTCCTGCTCGTTTTCCTCCTCCTCCTCCTCCTCCTCCTCCTCCTCCTCCTCCTCCTCACCATCTTCAAGGGCCGCCAATTCTGTGGCCGTTGGAAGCTTATACAAAGCCCGAACACGGTTCCCATACTTCTTCATGAATGCACGTCGGGGCATGTCCTTCCAATCAGGATCGGAGTCAGTCGGAAGACAATCACTCTTCAAATGGAGTGCAATTGGGGCCGTGGCGTAGCGAGCACGATTCCTGAGCGACATCGCGTTGAAAAAGGCAGGATCAAACCAATCCAAAGGACAATCCACAGGTATGCATACAGAAATTCGGCTCTCGAGATTCTCAGGATGTGGGATGCGAGGCTCCTCGCGCTTCCTGCTCCCGCGGAAAAGTGGGTTCCCTGCTTTGCGGCTATTGTCAATGTGGTGCAGAAAGTTGGTAATGTGGGGATTGCGTGCTTTCTTCCTCATAATGAAGAAACCACCATCAGGGTTCCTCTCGTCATCAGATGTGCACTCATATGAACCAGCTAGAAGCCTGATATGCTGGTTCCAGCCATGGTCCTTCAGATAGGTGCGGCGCTTGAAAGTAAGCTAGAGTGAAATTTAGAGATCAAGTCTGAAAGATAATAAAAAAACAGTACCAATTGGCGATTCTTGTATGCTTTGTTCTCCTCAACACCCCGACGGACACTGCCCTTCTCTCTTGCCTCCTTCCCCACAAGCTTCTTCATATAACCCCAGATGAAATTGCGATATAATTTCTCAAGGATGGGTCTATTCTGGAGGTAAGCAAGATTTGGAGCGAGATGTTGGTAAGTGAATGTAGTAGCAGCCTGCTCAAAAGTCCATATAGCAATTGACTCGAGGGCTCCGTTATACAATGAAGTGTGTGTGCCACCGAGAAGATCAGGGCGCCATGCTGGTAGACCAAATGAGTGAACCTTCGAAAAGATCAATCGAAGATCATGCTCTGGGATGCGAGCAATATTGAGGGCGATATTTGAGTCAGGCACCAGATTGCATTGCCTGCGAAGCTCTTTGATCGCATCAAGTGCTGCTGTATCTGTTGCTTGAAACCGAGCATTGTGGGTATTGCCTTTGAGCAAAGCATTTATTTTGCCAGCAGAGGTGAAACGTTGTGAAAAGGTATTCAAGGTATGATTATCAGGGGCCTCAGGAACTGATGTATTGGTTACAGCACCCATTAGGACACGAAGGTGGGTCTCAAGGGCAAGCTGGGTTGTGCCATCTCAGAGTTCAGGAATAAATCAGAATAATCAAAGAAACACGCACTTTAAGTTGACTGGCATCATCAGGTATATCTATCTTCTTCAGATGATGAGTATCTTCTTTGACACTCCTCTCCCCTTCCCCGAGAACAAAGCCCTTTGCTCGCAGACGCTTTGATGAAGTTGATTCAGATGCCTGGGGTCTCTTGTGTCCAGAAGACCTTGATGGGGGGGATGGTGGCATAGCTTGGATAGTAGAGGGGACCTATTAACCAGAAGGTGAGGAAGATATGTCGATGTAAGAAGACAAAGAACAAAGGTCGTGCATGAGGCTTCAGATTAATTTGGTCACCTGACTAAATGAGCTTGACGCGACGCGACTAACATCACCTGATGAGACAATATTCCGGACTGGTCGATCACAAAATTATTATTACCAGTGATGCCTACAGAAATTGTACACAAAGTTGAACAATCTTTGCCAATAAAACACCTTTTTTGGGCAATGGCTTATGTCAGTTGTCTCGAAGCCTTCAGATCAGTGTCATCATGGTGTGGCTGTCTGGAGATATGTACATCATTGCTAGATGATCTGCCGAAGACATGAGATGAACTCATGTCATCACGACATGAGCTGGAAAATGCCTCCGGTGTATACGCACGAGCAAATACAGCAGTTTCGATGATTTTTGTCCTTGGATCGATATGATGGTGAGAAAAACTGGTCCACATCACGACTCCGGTCTTTTAGAGTAACTTTGGGAATTTCAGGAACATCTTGAACATCGACATCGATAAGAACCCCGTTTGAATCAGTTGCTTCGGGAAAATGTGTCCCAGGTTCCCTAGCATGTACTGCTAAAGATCAAGTGTCAGAATGTGGAGAATACAGATTGTACTTGGTTACCTTCACTAGATGGCTCTCTAGTACTAGTGTCACTTGCTACAGGTGCTACTTCCTTTGCTGTAGATTCCTCGTCATCTGACTCAACTACAACTCGGGACCTTTTCCTCGCTGGCATGCCATATGTATGTGAATTTGAAAAAGGCTATGCATATTAAAATACTCACGGGGTTGACGTTCAGATTCAGGATCTGACTCTGGCCAATGTCTGTAAGATCTGTTGTTACAGGTGGCGATGGAGAAGTCGGGGTCCAATCTAAGCCAGATCCTACAGAACTTGAAGGTGTTGTTGCACGGCGCTGCCTAGCAGCATCTTCAGCTCGCTTTGCCTCGATAGCCTCCCGATGGGATGACAAGGATGGGGCCGCCGAGTTTGATGTGTCAAGTAGCTTGCCTGATGCCCTCAGCACCCGCCTTGAGCGAAGTGGCACTGATAGAATGATGTTTGTTGCCATCGGACGTAATAGAGAGATGGCGCACGACAGTATCCTTGTTATTGGGCAATACCTTCTCTTTTTGTTGGTTTTGATGCTTAAGAACTGTACAGGACCACCGTAGATTGATCTGGGAGATTGTTTATAGTCGTGTGATCATTTTCTGGCTAGACAAATATATTGTATATCCCGAACTGAAGCCGCGGCTTGGGGGCTCGGCTCGGGCTTTTGTTGAGCTTGAGCTGAGCCCTGAGCCCCACAAGCCCGCTTCGAAGGCCCGGCTCGGCTCGGGCTTCTAGGGCTCGGCAGCCTGGGCTTCAGGGCTTTGAGCCGGGCCTTGCACATCACTAATACCCAGAAAGACTTGAGGACAAAACTCAAAGGGTTGAATGAGAAGAGGAAGGAAGCAGGTCGTGCAAAGCATGGCAGATCTGCATCAAAGTGCGACGATGCCAGCATACCACTCATACGTGGCTTGGGTACTGTATACATTGGAACTTTAGGTACGAGAGTTGGCCACTTGTATGTGTTGGCTGTCATTGACGACTTTTTAGATCAAGATGTCCACTGTGTCAGTCTCAATTCCCCACAGCCATTCAATCACCCCGAACTCAAAGTTCAAGTCAGCAACGATACCAATGACAATCTCGGGACAGGATGTCGCACACAAACCATGGTGCAACCGCATTTCAGTCTGCCCCACGTTCCAAGCACCGAGGACGTCATCTCTCGCTCGGGGCCACCCAACCCTTTCTCCTACGCCAGTCTGCCATTTCTGTTCCCCTGAAATGCCAGTCAACCTCCAAGTCAATTTGAGGTTGGCTCTTCCCGGGCTGCAAATTCACTTCCTCAGAACATTCATGCATCACAAGTGCTATATGCCTCAGCCAATCTTCAAGTTCCTTTCTCCATCCCATCTGATCACTCGTCTCGGTATGTTCCCCACACAGAAGATACTCTCGGATTCACAGTGCCAGATCTCGATACTTTAGAGGCTCGGTTGGATGAGTTGTACGGCCCTATGTCCATATAAATAATGACTCGGATACATAGTACATATGAATGAGATTGGTTCAGACTCTGAGTCGAACATCACTTTCATTCCGAGCGCGCGACAACGGGTTCAGCTCTCAGACGTACCGTCGTCTGCTTCTGCTCTCGTCCAAATGTGGAGCTTGCTGTCTCATACTTCGCTAATTTGACAACAATAGTTATTTGCTTAAACCTGTAGTTATTCGTGCCAAAAAGCAGGTGGGTGTAGTCGTTCGGTCCTCACCAGCGAAGATCAAAGCTGTTATCGCTTACCTAATATATTTGTTGCCCTTGGGTTGCGACATTGGGATATTTTCCATCTTCCGCCCACGATGGGCTCGAGGACCGACGATCCCAACTCTTTTCTATCCCACCTCGAATCTCTCCTCACATTCCACGAATCTTCGAACTACACAACCCAATTTCCACTGCTTCCTCCAGTCATCGACGGCAGACAAGCCGCCGTCTTGAAGAGACTCGATGACCTGATTGCAAAGCGGAAGGACGATACGACCAACAGGCCCAATGCCCATCGAGACCAAGACAACCACCGTGTTAACGGACACTCATATCCTGACGCCGTCCGTCCGCCACCTTTCTTTCTTTTCCCATCTGGCACTAACCCCGTGTTTTCCCAGCCGACGATACACGATCATCCCCGCAAAGCGGGGCCCATGTCTTTGAAGCCTCTCGGAAACAGCGCCGCTGCGCCATCCCACTGCGCAACCTGCGGGCGCACCACCCCAGTCATCGCCATATCCGACATCGTCACCACGCCCCCCATCTTCAACTCCGAGACAGAAGAGCTGCATCACCTCCGCATGGAGCTCCAGCTCCTCAAGGATCAGGTCCAGGACGTCGCCCGAGTCTGTAACGCCGTGGCGCGCGGCGACTTGAGCCAGAAGATCACCGTCCCCGTGCAGGGCGTCGTCATGGTGCAGCTCAAGGACGTCATCAATACCATGGTCGACAAGCTGGGACAGTTTGCGAAGGAGGTGACCCGTGTATCCCAGGAAGTCGGAACGGAAGGGTTGGTCCCAACTCCGCTCTGTATTTCTCTTCTATTTGACTTCGCGAAATAGCAAGTTGGGCGGCCAAGCACTGGTTCTTGATGTCGAAGGCACATGGCGCGAGTTGACCGGCGTAGTCAATAAATTGGCGGCCAACTTGACTTCACAGGTATGTCTTGTTCCTCGCGACCACCACGACCCAAATGTTCCATTTGCTACAGGTACGATCCATCGCAAAAGTCACGAAAGCCGTCGCTTTGGGCGACTTGAGCAAACAGATCGAGGTTGACGCCCGTGGCGAAATTCTGGACTTGAAGAACACGGTCAACGGCATGGTGGTTAGGTCCGTTTTGTCATCTATCTTTTTTTTAACATGCTCACAATCAACGACAGGTTGCGAGCGCTGGCAGCCGAAGTAACAAGAGTAACATTGGAGGTCGGTAGCCAGGGAAAGTTGGGCGGACAAGCGCACGTACCAGACGTCGAAGGGGTGTGGTTCGAGTTGGTTCGCAATGTGAGTTTCGTCGTATCTGTCATTCTCCATCTCTTCGTTAATCCGCCCTCCTATGCTTTCAGGTTAATAGAATGTGCTCGTCCTTGACAGACCAAGTCCGGTCTATTGCCGTTGTCACCACCGCAGTCGCTCGAGGAGACTTGACCCAGAAGATCGAGATTCAAGTCGAAGGAGAAATGTCGACTTTGAAAGGTATGTCCACTAACTTTCCTCAGTCGTAGCGATGCCGATCCGTGCCTCGCACGTGCAGGTACTGTCAACTCTATGGTAGATCAATTGTCTGCCTTTGCTTCGGAGGTGACGAGAGTCGCGCTGGAAGTCGGTACGCAGGGGATATTGGGTGGACAGGCACGTGTGGAGGGTGTGCAAGGCACATGGGCCGACTTGACGAGAAATGTGAACGTGAGTATCAGTTTTGTAACTACATTTTCGCATCGCTCATTTGCCTTCCCTCAACAGAAAATGGCGTCGAACTTGACTGACCAGGTGCGTTCGATCTCGGAAGTAACCAAGGCCGTAGCGTTGGGGGACCTCGGCAAGCTAGTGAATGTCGACGTGCAAGGCGAGATGCTCGACTTGAAGATGACCGTCAACTCCATGGTAGCTCAGCTGAGCACCCTCGCAAACGAGGTTACCCGCGTCAGTTTGGAAGTTGGCACCGAGGGCATACTGGGTGGGCAGGCGTTCGTCCCCGAGGTGCAGGGCATGTGGAAGGTCTGTCTCTCCTAGCTGTGCCATTTCGTGGTAGGATGTTGCTGACGACTCGGATATCGTAGGTGTTGACCGACAACGTGAACCTCATGGCCATGAACTTGACGAACCAAGTCCGCTCGATCGCCCAAGTGACCAAGGCTGTGGCTGGCGGGGATTTGACGAAGAAGATCGAGGTCGACGTGCGTGGCGAGATCCTGGAGTTGAAGGAGACGGTGAACGGCATGACGGAGAGTTTGAGCTTGTTTGCGGATGAGGTGACGAGGGTCGCGAGGGAAGTGGGGACGGAGGGGCGGCTGGGAGGGCAAGCGAGGGTGACGAACGTCGGTGGCACATGGAAAGATTTGACGGATAACGTGAACGTTATGGCGGCCAACGTGCGTACTTTTCGTCTCGTGCCGCTGGGTGATTTCATGGATGACTATAGTTGACGCTGCAAGTGCGTACAATTGCCGTCGCCACTGTATGTGTTACAATTTTTCGTTCCTCCCCGCCGTTGTGCCCATGTGCTTTTTTCTAGACGGCTGTTGCCCGTGGGGACCTCACGCAGAAGATCAGCGGCGTTTCTGTCTCGGGCGAGATGTTGAGCTTGGTGAAGACGATTAATGACATGATTGACCAACTTGCTATCTTTGCGGACGAGGTTAAGAAGGTCGCCCGTGAGGTCGGCACAGAGGGCAAACTGGGTGTCCAGGCCGAAGTGGGGAACGTCCAGGGAATCTGGCAGGAAATCACGTACGTATTTTTTTCTTCTACCCTGCGGTTTTTTTTTCCCTCTTCTTCCATTTGTGGGACTGTGCTTACCAGAACGTGATGCTTTTAAAAAAAATTGTTTTAAGATTGTCGGTCAACACGATGGCGGGGAACTTGACGACGCAGGTGCGGGGCTTCGCCCAGATCTCGGCGGCGGCCATGGACGGCGACTTTACGCGGTTCATAACGGTGGAGGCGAGCGGCGAGATGGACTCTTTGAAGACCCAGATCAACCAGATGGTGTTCAACTTGCGGGATAGCATACAGAAGAACACAGCGGCGAGGGAGGCGGCGGAGTTGGCGAATCGGAGCAAGAGCGAGTTTTTGGCTAATATGTCACATGAGATCAGGTAATTCTAGTTTTATTTTAGTTTGTCATTTCGTTTGTGGTACATTTATGCTTTTTTTTTTTTGCTCAGGACACCTATGAATGGTATTATTGGGATGACGGAGTTAACATTGGATAGTGACTTGAACCGCTCACAGCGCGAGAGTTTGCTCCTGGTTCATAGCTTGGCGCGGTCGCTGCTACTGATCATAGACGACATCCTGGATATTTCGAAGAGTAAAATTTATTTATTTTTTGGTCTTGGTCGTTGATCTTACTAATATATTTTCTTGTCTTGCTTTAGTTGAAGCTGGACGCATGACGATGGAAGCAGTCTCATACTCTCTGCGACAAACTGTTTTCGGCATCCTCAAGACTCTCGTCGTCCGCGCGTCTCAGAACAATTTGGATCTCACGTACGACGTGGAGCCGGACATTCCAGACCAGCTCATCGGGGACTCTCTCCGGCTGCGGCAGGTTATCACGAACCTTGTTGGGAACGCGATCAAGTTCACGCCGTCGAAAGTGTCGCGCAAGGGGCACGTCGCACTCAGCACACGCCTCCTAGCGCTCGACGACCAGAGCGTGACTTTGGAGTTTTGCGTCACGGACACGGGGATTGGGATTGCGAAGGACAAGTTGAACCTGATTTTTGACACATTTGCGCAAGCGGACGGATCAACTACTCGAGTAGAGCATCACTCTAAAATCCGTTGTTGGATCGGTATGCTGACATTTTGACAGGAATACGGCGGGACCGGACTCGGGCTGTCGATCTCGAAACGTCTGGTGTCACTGATGCAGGGCAACATGTGGGTGGAGAGCGAGGTGTCAAAAGGCAGCAAGTTTTTCTTCACGATCACATCGCAGATCAGCCAGAGCTCGATCGAGAACACGCTGAGCAAGATGTCGCCCTTCGCGAAGAGGACAATTCTGTTTGTTGATACGCTGCGGGATGGCACTGGCGTCGTGGACAGGATTAGAGAGCTGGGGCTGCGGCCGTTTATGGTGCATCAGGTGGTGGAGGTGGCAGACAAGGAGCGCTGTCCGCATATCGACACGATCGTGGTTGATTCGTTGAGCGTTGTAGGTGTCTTTTGTCTTGCACTTTTTTCTTTTTAATGTGATTGATGTGGCTTTTATAGACTGAATCCATCCGTGAATACGAACACCTGCGATATATTCCTATCGTCCTCCTGGCCCCATCGATGCCTCGACTCAATCGTACGTGGTTGCACAGCAGTCTTGATTTTTCAGGGCTCACCCCCACTATGGCATTTCAGTGAAATGGTGCTTGGACAACAGCATAAGCTCGCAGATCACGTCCCCGGTGTCCGCGCAGGACCTGTCGTCGGCCCTCATCTCAGCCCTGGAATCGAATACAGTCAGCCCCGTCTCCGCCCCAAACGACGTCATCTTTGATATCCTCCTTGCCGAGGACAATTTGGTGAACCAGAAGCTGGCAGTCAAGATTTTGGAGAAGTACGGGCATACGGTGGAGATTGCGGAGAATGGGAGTCTGGCGGTGGATGCTTTCAAGGGGAGGGTGACGCAGAGTAAGCCTTTTGATATCATTCTGGTATGTATCTTTTGCTTGTTTTGCACACCCCAGCCCTTTTTGTTTTGGTTCTGTGGCTAATCGCGATATGTGATTTGCGTTGCAGATGGATGTGTCGATGCCGTTCATGGGTGGTATGGAGGCTACGGAGCTGATTAGGTCCTACGAGATGCATCGCGGACTCACGCCAACACCCATTATTGCACTGACGGCTCATGCTAGTACGTTCTCTCCTCCCTGATTCGTTTCCCCCTCTGGGATTAAATGCTGTGCAGTGATCGGCGATCGGGAACGGTGCTTACAGGCTGGCATGGTATGCTACCGTACTTATCGTTCTGTTCTCCTCTAACGATGTTGTCGCTCTAGGATGATCACATTACGAGTACGCATCCGAGCTTTCATCCCCCCTGCCTCCTTGGATTGTTTCTCATCCCGCTCTCTCTTAGAGCCCCTGCGGCGCGGGGACCTCCTCAACGCAATCAACAAGCTCGCGGGCGAGCGGGGTTCGGCTAAGCATCCCTTGCTACGCCGGGCTCCTGCGATCACTCAAGGATTCAGTGTACCCAACCTCTGACCACCTCCCATCAACCGCTAGCTACCATGGTTTCTTCTCCCTCTCGTGCTTACGACACAGGTTCTACAAATCGGTGTTGCTGCTGCTGACAACGGATATCACTAATTCAGATGCCAATGGCCCCACTATCTCATACCATGTAATTTTGTACCTTTTCGACGTATCCAACCCGTTTCAGTGATTTTTTTTTGTATGTATTGTATGCTCTTCTTGACGTAATTTGTACATATATCCATCGCAATACCCTGTACATTTGCTATCTTCCTGGGACCTGATGTTTATGAACATGTCACACTGACGTTGATCAACAACTTCAACGTGTTACCCATTTTGGGGCTTATTCTGTACTACATATGATGCATGGGTAGTGTTATGGGCAGGGTATGGGTATGGGGAATTCCCTCAAAAAGTGTGCTGTCCAAATGGATGCTATATGGATGTGCCAGTCAAAAGTGAATGACTGGCGTATAATCATACCAAGTATTAACCCACACACAACATAACTGTTATATACAATAAGTGTACAGCAGATTCAGCTGCAGACAAATTATACAATACTGAGGACACAAGGGACAACACAACATGCGCTGGTCAAAAACAATGAATGGTGCAACAATGAACACAAATATAACAGAGCTATTTAAGTGATCACCAACACAAAAATGATAGTCACTACAGTATATACAGACACTGAGTACAACAATGAGTCAATATTAAAAGGCAATGAATAACAGATTGATAAAATATGATGTAGCAGACCAAATAAGCACCAGTTGATGTCCTAATGCAATGATTTTCGGAATCAACTCTTGATTCTGGGGACATGGGACACCAAGGGGGCACATGGTACAAATAGGGACATGGGGACATGTGGGGACACATGGGACAAATATGGAAAAATCAGGACATGGGAACACATAGTGTTATGGGGACACCAAGGGGACACATAGGGGCAAATATGGAAAAATAGGGACATGGGGATATGAAAGAGATACATAGGGACAAATAGGGACATGGGGACACCATGGGGACACATGGGGTTAGTGTTATGAACTGATCTTGTAGGATGGAGTTACGGCAGTGTTCTGACAGAGTTCCAATGTGACAATGGACTTGGCTTCAATCTATAAGAGATTGTGCCCTCCTCTACCCCCAATGTCCAATTTACAAGGTGACGATGATAAGAGCAGAGGTCTGGTGGAGCTCTGGAAGTAAGAGGCAAAGAGGACTTAGAGTGAGAGAGTTGGAGAGGTAACAATGCAATAATCAAAACTGAGGTTACAAGTGACAGTATCTAAGTTTTATAGTATGTAAGGAACCAAGGTAACTACAGTGGGTTCTGCAGAGTACTGAGTACACAGTAAGTAAGATAATCAATCAATGATATGTGTTGCAAACAAAACAGGGGGTGGGTATGAAATGGAATTTGAAATGGATATTTGAAATAGTGGCAGCTCTGTCAGTGATCTGCTGGAGCTCTGTCATGGGCTTGCATGTGATATAACAGTTATGGGGACCCCAAGAGGACACATGGGGACAAATAGGGGCATCACAGCAGTCCTAGTCACACTCTGGGTGGTCCTAGGTGTGTTGAGGTGCATTTCATCAAGTCACCAGGGGCTGTAACCACTCCCATCACATACAGGCACAGTGGGGATGTGGGACCTGTCCTGGCAGTTTGGGACTCTATTATGTCACAGGGTGTGACATGAAAGGAGATCTTGTGGGGTTTTGTGAAGAAAGGCTGCTGCCTGTGAGTTTTTGAGGAGGGTTTTGTGATATTGCCTGATGAAATGTGGTTCAATAGTGCAATACAATGGTAGTTGTGGGCAGGGTTTTTGGAGTCTCACCAGTTGTGAGGTCCATGACAATCAAGGATCAGGTTGTTGAATTGCAAGTACTTCGATGCTGGTGCCTTGTCATGACCTTTCACTGCATTGTGCATATTCTTGGTCATTGCTTCCTCATCCAAAGTGATGACATTGTTTTCATATGTTGTGCAAATGGTGTTAAGGTCTGAAGGAGAGTGGGTGTAAGGGCAGGGGGAATCTTGACATTGAGTTGATGTATGTCATATTCCATTGCAAGTAACACTTCCAAGAATTTAATGACAAAATGAGCCAACTGTTGGCATAACTAAACAATGAATGATGTCTATGAAATTCACACTTACTTTTCATGCAGCAGTGTTGGGATCTTCAAAGAGCCCTTCTTTGTTCTGTTGAATGTATCACAATGCCCAGATTGATTGGCCCTTCACTTCACTCAATGTCTTAAGGCTGTCATAGAAATATTGACCTATGGGGTCAATCCAATGCCAGAACTACAAAGCAAAATTAATCTGCACCATTGGAACTGTATTGAACAGCACAATATATTAACTATAAATCACTGTGCTGTTAAGAAATATCTGAACAGCATGTCATGACAGTTTGCATGTCTGAGTATCAGTGCAAGTCAAACACATCAGAATGGTGCAATGGTAGGGGGTATCATTGTGCCATTCAGACTTGTTCAAATAGCACATCATTCAACAACTTTCTGTCTTGCGCTGTTCTGTGACATCTGACTAGCACAGCCAAGAGATCCAGATTGGATATCTATATGCACTGGTCTTACACTTTCAAATAGCACATATCTTCATGCAATGGTCTTACACCATCACATAGTGCACTGAAATAGTCCACCAGTTGACAGTGTGAGACTGGAGCACTTATACATTCCACAACAGTTTACAGTGTTGCAAAATATAACATGAAGATGCATGGTTCATTCATTGCCTTTCAGCACAGATTCATGGGGGTATTGCTCACCTCAGATATAGCTTCTTGAACTTTGGTCAGAGCAAGCAGCAGAGTCTCAAGCACAGTCAGCATAAGTATCATAAGCAGCTTTTGGAAGTGGTGCTCATAGTGGTGCAGATGGATGAACTCCCATTTTTGATGCCATTGGTCACATACCTCGCACTGCTCAGGGTGCTCAAACAATTTCTTGTATACATGTTGCATGAAAATATGTTCAACTTTGGCACAGTACATCACCCAGTTATTGCCCAAGTCCTTGCGCCACATCACCTCTGTTGCTGACTTGTCAATTGGATCCAAGTGGAATAATTCTGACCAGATTCTGCTTGGATCTGTGTGCACAAAGCCCTGTGACATTGTTTATCAGTGGCATGTGCTACCCAATTGGGACATGTCACACTGTGTCACAACATGTCACCACACATTGTGACTGCCAGCTCACCACCTTTCTCTCCCACCACCACCACCCTCAATGCCACTTTCTCCCTGCTTTCTCCCCTCCTCCACTCCAATGAAATGGGGGCCACAGGCCCTCATATTAAGTATTCTTTTATTATTACCATGGTTATCTAACTGATAAACTAAATTTTCAGTGTTTTGTATTTGCTATAACAACAGCCATTGACACCCCACCTTCCTCCCCAGTCAGCTGGGAGGGAGGGGGGCCCACTGGCTGATGGGGTGGCCCCAGGGTGACACTGCAGGCCTAAGCAGGGTGGACATGGGGGGGGGGCATGCCACACAACAGAGGGGCACCCCAGCCAACATGGGGACATGCCTGACAAAGGGGGAACGCAGCACACCACTGGGGGACACCCAGAATCCAGATGACTGGTGAGGTGTGTCTAATGACCAAAACCACCCAGCCCAGCCCTGTGAGCCACTGCTCATGGGGTGGAGCATTGGAAGAGTGATGAGGGGCACAGCTGACCATGGAAGCACCCCCAACCACCACTGTGAGCCATTGCTCATGGGGTGTACTTTACACTCCCCCACAAGTCTACGTAGACTCCCACTAAAATCCACATAAAGTCCATGTAGTCTATGTTGCCTCCCACTAAAGTCTATGTGGACTCCATGTATAATGTACATAGTAATTCCAAAGAAATAAAGCTACTATAGGGAGTCTACACGGAGTTTACATGGAGTTTACATGGAGTTTGTTTATTAGTCAATGTAAACCATTACAGATGTTATAGTGTGCTTATAGTGGGTCTACATGGAGTATGGAGTCTACATGGACTTTGGCCATTCCTAGCCACCATTCCTAGAGGTAAGTCATTACTTCAAATATTAAATGCATTTATTACTAGTTATGGAAACATCAATACTAGCAGAGATGTAAAAACACCCCAATGCACTAGAGGCAGGGGGGGTATGTATTTACTAATATAATACAAGACTAAATAATATGAAATAGAATAACCCCCCCCCTACATTACTTGGAGCGAGATGGGGGAGGGGGGGGGCACAGTGCAGCAACCTGCCCCTCTCATGGCACCCCATTCCACCCCATGAGCAATGGCTCATGGCATTGGTTGGAGGTGCCAGCATGGGGGGCTGTGGCCTGCTCAGTGGCATTGTCACTCCACCTGTGCTCCATCCCACAAGCAGTGGCTCGTGGGGCTGGGCCTGGTGGCATCCATTGGGGTGCCAGGCTTGCTTGTCACATCACCCTCAGCAGTCAGGGGTAATGAAGCCTCCTGCCACATCCAAGAGGCATCCCCTGTATTCTAGGGGTCTCCTGTCGCATCCCAGAGGTGTCCCCCTCAGGGTTTTCTGTTGCATCCCTTGTGGCTCCTGTTGCATCCCTCAGGTGCTGGCCCTCTCATCACATCTCTGTGGCTGGCAGCATGTTGTGTTGTGTCCCCCTCAGCTCCTGAAGTGGTTAGTGACGTGGTGGGTGGAGTGGGCTGTTCTGTGTGCACCTCACAGGTGCCCCACTGCTTGGGCCTCCCAGCACCTCCCTATCCCCCTCCATGCCCCTCACACTCCTAGCTGAGTGGGGAGGAGGGGCAGCATGTTGTGTTGGGATTAGGTCTTTGAGAGCAAGTGGGGGATCACTCAGACAAAGTAGTGAGTGTGTGGAACAGGCAGGGAATGTCTATTCATCTCCTACAAAGTGTGGAATACTTATACAACACTGTTAGGAGGTATAGTGTAATATACTCCTATAATATATTAAGGAGGTATTCTGTCATAGACCCCTGTATCAGTTAATCTTGGAGTAACTATGTCATTTCCCCTATAACAATAGTGTCATAGTACCTCCTATGATATCATGGCTTGGTAAGTCTGAGACTTCCTGCAGTATGGGTCTTAGACACTTTATCCAAGGCTCTGTCTTGGATAGCCTATCATAGACATGTTATATCTGTTTCACTGTGCAGCATGTGTTAACTGTGCATCCCCCTAATAGTCCTTACATGTGTTAATGACTTAGCATATTGGGGAATATGTCCTAACCATGGTTACTGCCTTGGCTTGCCTGTATGCCATATCCCAACAATATCATTTATAGATCAAAGTTACAATAATAAGCAAGGTTGTGTAGCTGAACAGTAATGTATGGATACTTATGTAATATGTTATCTAATGGTTGTGGGTTCAATTTTCTAACATGGCAATCTTTATATATTTAATAGTATGAGGCTTGTATACATAGAGTCTATGTGGAGTCTACATGGAGTCTATGTATAGTTTAGTGGGAGTCCCACTACTCCTTGTAAATACATGGAGTTTACTGGGAGTCTACATGGAGGCTACATAGACTTGCCATCAACATGAATTCCATGTTTGGTAAACCCATACTCCACCTAAAGTCTATGTAGACTCCATGTATACATGTGGGGGAGTGTAAAGCCCTCCTTGTGGGGTGGAATGGGGTGCTCTGTAAGAGGCATGGTGCAGATTGTGACAACGATGACGACAGCACGATGTGTGGCCCCCTCCTCCCTGAAGTGCAGTGGGGGCCATGTTTCATATTATATCTAATTTTCTACCCTCTGTCACTCAGTTGCTGTATTTTACACTCCCCCACCAATTCCAATCGGACTCCCCAGAATCCGGTTATTCTGGTTGGACTCCACTGGAATCCAGTTATTCCAGTCAGATTCCACTGGAATCCAGCAAGTGTAACCTAACTTTATTAAGTTGAGCACACAAACTTGTAACACAGGGTCAAAATAACATTTTCAAAGCAAGGATTGAACCCTCAACCTCCAGATCCTCTATTATACATTTTCAAGCAATTTAACAGCTAAGCCATAGAGTCTTTTATATGTAGATTATTATTATTACCTATTACCTCTATGGACTTGATATATAACAAATAAATTTGAGTGACTGCATTAACTAAGTATGCTGTGTATGTGGTGTTTACGTATAAGGGGACCATCATGTCGCCGTCGCCCCCTTCCCCATGCCCATCCACTCTGTCACATCACGTCGGACAGGTGCTGTCGCCACCCTGTCGGCCTCATCTGTAGCACCCCATATCTGCCCTGCGAGCAGTGGCTCACAGCGACGGTAGGGGGTGCTGCTGTGGCTTGCACCTGTTGCCCTTGCCTCATCGTCGTTCCATCACCCACCCCTCGCCATGCCAGTACCACTAGTGTAGCACCCCTTTCCACCCCATGAGCAATGGCTCATGGTAGTGGTTGTGGGTGCTGGTGTGTGGCCTGCTCTGCATCTGGGTGTTCCCCTGTTGTCTGGGTGTTCCCCTCCCTTGTCTGGGCATCTCCTGTTGTCTGTGTGTCTGGGTGGTCCCCTCCCTCAGCTGAACGTTCCCCCCATTGTCTGGGCATCCCCCCATTGTCTGTGTGTCTGTGTGTGTCCCCACCCCTCTAGTTGCATCCTCCATTTTCTGCTGGTCATCTGGT
This sequence comes from Tricholoma hemisulphureum, assembly GCA_964034925.1. Lineage (NCBI taxonomy): Eukaryota > Fungi > Basidiomycota > Agaricomycetes > Agaricales > Tricholomataceae > Tricholoma > Tricholoma hemisulphureum. The sequence continues at coordinate 631,938 of OZ035931.1, forward strand.
GTCCCCCCCATCATCTGGTGTCTCCCCCTGTGCTTGCCTGTGCTCACCTGGTCATCGGGACCCCATACAGGGGGTGCAGCTCATGACGTGGCAGTCAAGGGGGGTTCTGTGTGCCCCTGGCAGGTACCTTGGTCCTAGGGCATAGGGCTATGCTATCCCCCATTGAGCCCTTGACCTCCCAGCTGAGAGGGGAGGAGGGGTGGTGTATCAGGGGCATGTTGTTGAAAGCACAAGAACTGAAAAAAAAATGCATTTATCAGAAAAATAAAATTGTCAACAATTGAAAATACTTAACACGGGGCCCCAGGCCCCCATAGAGTTTGAGTGGAGGATGGGGGACAGCAGGGGGAATATGGGGAGGGAGGGGGAGGCAGCATCCTGGACAAAAAAAAACACAAAACAAAAAGAAAAACAAAAAACACCACTTACATGGGGGCCCAAAGGCCCCATGGTGTGCAATGTGGTGAAAAGGGGTGGCATTGGCAATGGCAGTGATGGGCTAGGGACAGGGGTGGCAGCAGTGTTGGTGGTGTGGGAGGGGAGGTGGTAGAGGGGGGGGGTCATGGTGGTGGTGGGAACAGTGGTGGCAGTGGCAGTGGTAGTGGTGGCCTGTGAGTTGGGTAACGGGGCGGTGGCCACAGCATTGGATGGTGAGGGAGGAGGGCCACACCGATGGCGGTGGTGATGGTGTGGTGAGCTGTGAGCTGGCAGTCATGATGCTTGGAGGTGGTGTGTATGTGACCGGTGGTGAGTCCTGTTAGTCCAGTTCTGTGTCATGCCATGTGTCTGGCAGATTCCAGTTAATCCAGTTGATTATGAGTCTGGTGAGATTCCATGGATTCCAGATATAAATTTGATCATTGGTCTGTCCAGAATGCTTCCACAAAGGGAAACTACATACAAAAAAAAGTCCACTGGATTCCATGGATTCTGGAAATTCCAGTCAGAATAACCAGAATCTGACCGGAATAGGTGGCTTAGTGTAATGTACTCCTCAGTTGAGTGATGGGGTGGGCTTTTTATTTTGTAGTCTTATGTAAATGGGTAATAAATAGTAATATTGATGTTTTACTATGCTATTTGGTTCAATTGCAAGTTGTTTACTAAGTCATTCCCCAATAACCCATCCCTTTGCCTTGTAGTGAGATAGGGGGTTTCAATTTTGATGTTGATGTAAAAATTGGTCAGAATCTGGTTGGATCCACTTGGACTCTGGTTGGGACCAGTTGGATCTGCTCGGATCTGCTCGGATCTTGTGGGGGACAGTAGAGTACTGCCTGAGATGTTGTAAATTGACTTCTTCATCCATTGCACAGTGAATACAACTTCATACCTGAATATCAGGTGGAAGTGGTGCAGAGAGAGCATGTACTTATGTGTCTAATCATGATTCATGATTTGTCTGATGAGTGAATTTTTTTGTCTGCTGAGTTTTGCAAGTCATGCATCTGCACCACGCAGATTCTTGCCATTTTATGTCAGCATGAGATATTCCTTCAACATCATCACCATCCCCTCACAGTCATCCTGGCCCATATACTTCCATGTTTCATTTCATGATATGTAATTTGTGAGGCAGTTGTTATCTTTTCTCATAATCACTGCATGTAACATATCCTTTGTTAACTTTGCACAATCAGATGAATAAACACTCATTGGCATCATATACTGTGGTTCCCCATATGGAGCTCGCATCACACAATGCCTCTTCTGCATCAATCAGCTGTTGAAGTCATGCAATTGTTTGCACCCATGCTTGTTGTGCTTTCCCCCTTTTTGGGGTCTTGCCTTGAAGCCCTTCCAGCTTCTTCTCATGCTTTTCAATTATCTTTGTGCTTTGTTGGGTCATGATCTTCCAGGTGTGATAGCAGTGATTCACTCCTGCAGATCATCCAACTATGTGTTGGAACTATCTGACAAACTTGCCAGGAGGTGAATTCACCTGAAGTTTCATGTGACCCTATTCAGGCCACATAACCCAAATGATGATGCCCCACTCCATAAGAGGCAGAAAGTCAAACCCTATGACTTTGGGGCACCAGATGATGCAGAGTGGTTTGTTGATGAGATTGTCAGTCACAGATGGAAAGGTAGGAGTCTTGAACTCCTGGTGGAGTGGAACCTGGGGGACTCCACTTGGGAATCCCTTGGAAACTGCAACAAACTCACTGCACTGGACAATTACTTGATGCTCATGGTAGAGGAGCACCTCACCATCTCTACAACTCCTTGGGTGGTGGTGTCTGACCTGTCCAACAATGTCACCACTGAGGACATTGTTTGTTTGTTTGCTGGGGATGGAGTCACCATTCCCCAAACCAGAGATGCCCCAGAGTGGGAAGCTCTCTACTCCAGAGCTGGTCCAGCAACACTGACACATTGCAAAGGACTTTGGCCATGGCAGCCACAAGATCTGAGTGGTTCTGACCAGAGTCTGAGCGGATCTGAGCGGAGTCTGAGCGGATCCAAGTGGAATCTGAGTGGATCCAAGCAGAGTCGGAGTGGAGTGGAGCCAAGTGGAATCTGAGCAGAGTCGGAGTGGATCTGAGTGGATCTGAGCAGGTTTTTATATCAACATCAAAAGTGAAACCCCCCTATCTCACTACAAGGCAAAGGGATGGGTTATTAGGGAGTGACTTAGTAAGCAACTCACAATTGAACCAAATAGCATAGCAAAATATCAATATTACTACTATTCATTACCCATTTACACAAGACTACAAAATAAAAAGCCCACCCTGTCACTCAATTGAGCAACAGAGGGTATAAATATGAAACACAGCCCCCGTCACACTTCAGGGAGGAGGGGGGGCTGCCTGTTGTGCCATTGCCATTGTCATTGTTGTCGTTGCAATCTGCACCACACCTCTCACAGAGCACCCTGTTCCACCCTATAAGCAATGGCTCACAGTGGCGGTTGGGGGTGCTTTTGTGGTTGGCCATGCCTCTCACCACTCCACCACCACTCCACCCCACAAGCAGTGACTCACGGGGCTGGGCTGGGTGGTGTCAGTCATTAGACACACCTCAGAGGTCATCTGGGTGTCCTGCTCCCTTGTCAGGCATGTCCCCAGTCATCTGGGTGTCCCTAGGTCGTGTGGTGCATTCCCCCTTTGTCAAGCATGTCCCCGTGTCAGCTGGGGTGCCCCTCTGTTGTGTGGCATCCCCCCCATGTCCACCCTGTACTGGGTGCCCCCCTGCGGTCATCAGGCACGTCCCCCAGTCATCTGGGTGGTGTTGGTTGTTAGATGCACCCCCCCTCCTGTTTCCCTGTCCCCCCCCCTTGTTGCCTCAGCGTCTGACATCCCCTGTTTGGTGGTTGTGGTGGGGGTCATGGCAGGTGGTAGTGGCAGGCAGTAGTGTTAGGAAAGTGTTGCAGGCAGCTCAGGAGAGGCTTTAGAATGAAGGGGGGTGTTCCTCTGAGTGTTTCAGAGGTCAAGGAGATATTGTCTCATATACACAATTACATGTAGTATATATACTACAGAATGTTAAAGTCTCAGTAATTAATATAAATATAATTACTGTCTTGGATATAGCTCTAGGCTTGCTATCCCAATACTCCCCCTCAAGCCTAGGCGGCTGTTTGAGGAATAGTTTATAAATCATTACTCCCCCTGGAGTCTAGGGTGGAATAGTTATTATTTCTTTCAGGTGCATCAAAACCTCTGTGGATGGAAAACCCATTGGGAAAAACCAATCTCACCTAGGAAAGCTACTGAGTTATTTTGACTGAATTCCCATCTCTTCCCTATGTCATGAAAACTTGGGCTTTGGCAAAGCCTTTGTTAATATGTCCGCTATTTGATCCGGATCATGACAGTTTTGAATATCAATAATTTTGTTGGTGACTAGATCTCAGTGTGGAGGAATTGAGGGAGCGTTGGTCAGGTTCCATTTGGGTCGTCAAACTCAGATTGTCTGAACTAGGGAGAACCAAGAAAGGGTGAAGGGAGAGCCTCCAGTGAGGGGTAGTAAATGGAATAGAATGTGAAGGCCCATGGAATGGTTGAGTTCGAGATCTTGGATTATGCAAGGTTACACAAGATATGTAGTGGGTGGAAGATATTGATTTGAGGATGAAACGTAGCAACTAAAGATTTTCGAGGCTTATGGGAGGAAACAAGGGCTGACTTTCTCTGGACTAGAAATCTTGGGAGGTCCAGCAAGCCAGCAAGTCAGAATAGAGAACGGTAACTTGTGTACTACACCTTTTTGTGTAGAAAACTTAGTCTCCACTTTGTAGGAGATGAACTTAAGGAGAGGTGGGGAGATTTTCAACTGAAGATTCAATACTCCATTCGAGAGGTGGGAGGACCTTAAATACAAATCAGAGATCAGAACTTGGCCGCATGCATGCTCTCACATCAGTCGGACCATGCAATAGCAATGTAAACTAATCTGGACAAAGGATCATGAAGGAGACATGTGAAAGCATAAGATCTAAGTGAATGATGTGAAAAAAGGTGTACAGGTGCATGCCGAAGACAGACAACTGGACAATGACTCAGGGAGTTGCACAGATTTGTGAGGACTATTGACATGCATCACCTGGCCCCCTTCAAGTGTGGTGCCCTCCAAATTGCGGCTCTCAACCCTACATTCCAGTTGACTGAATCCTGTAGAGGCACCTGGATGCAAACAAAAAAGACAGTATGTAAAAGAGTTAGAGCCATAAGTGTCAAAGTGGAGTGATGATAAGAATTCACCTGAAGTCAAAAGTAGAAAGCTGGTCCATCCTTCAAAGTCTTCTTCGGCTGGTTGTCCTGTCTTTGCAGAAAGAGAGTATCAAGAGGATAAAGGTGAAGAGCAATGGTTTGATCAAGGACTAGGTGACACAAAGAGAGACACAATTTTGGTAGAATAGAGGGAAGATCAACAGATGACAAGAAATCAAAGCTATCAACAAGAACATGCTTGACATGCGTTTCAGCATTAGGGCCAGCCATAGGCCCGGTCATGTGTTAATCAACAGTCCAGGCATGTGATCATGTTATGCTGTTGAGTTTATGAGCATAGCTCTAGGCTCTACAACATCAGACCCAATGATGCCATATAGCGATATGTTTCGATCTCTGATGAAATTGAGGGTTATGAGTTAAAATTACTGACCCTTCATTATCGCCTTTAATTATTGTTGGATTTTCTTGGGTGTATCCGAGTTCACCATACAAATTTCTTAGCCATGTGGCCTCATGTCCAGCTTCAGATAGTGCCACATATTCGGCTTCCGTTGAGGATAATGCAATAATTGTTTGTTTCTTTGATTTCCAAGTTATTGCTCCCCCTGCTGTCAGGAAAATATATCCTGTGGTGGACTTGAGGTCCTCAGAATTTGCAAATGATGCATCGGCATATCCATGGAAAAGGTTATTGTTTTCAGTCTCATCTTGGGATTTTCTATAAATAATTACAAGAGTTTTCGTACCTGCTAAGTACCGTAGTATCCGCTTTATTGCACTGTGGTGTTGTAAGCCCGGGTTTGCGGTATATGCTGCCAATTTATTAACAGCGAAGCTAATGTCAGGTCGCGTGAAGTTTGCAATGAATTGTAGACATCCCAGTAATTTGGTGTATGAATTACTCCAATTCAGCTCATTATAACCTGGGTTGTCGATTAATTTAATATTTGGATCCATTGGCATTCCAACAGGGTTCTCATCAATCATGCCTTCTTTTTGAAGGACATTTTTGATATATTTTTCTTGAGATATTTTGATGCCATTGTTGGTGCACATAATTTCTATGCCCACAATTTTACTAGGCTCTCCTAGGTCGGTAATGTCCCATTCTGATGTTAATGCATTTTTCATATGCTCCATCATTTTGTCTGTTGATGCAAAGAGCAGGGTGTCATCTATCCATACAGTTATGATGCCTATGTTTTCTCCATCCCGTCAAATATATCCACAAGGATCTGCAATTAATCATCCATAATTTTAAGCTTACCATCAAATTTGTTATTCCACTCTCGGCCTGCCTGCTTTAATCCATAAAGCAGTTTAATTAGCTTGCATACTCGGCCTGTTCCATCTTCACATCCTTCAGGTTGTTTCATGTATATAGTCTCTTGTAGCGTGCCATTAAGGTATGTGCCCTTTACGTCCATCTGTTGTATTTTTAGACCTTTCTCTGATGCGAGTGCTAAAATCGCCCAGAGTGTGTCCATTCGTACAACTGGTGAAAATGTTTCTGTGAAATCATAACTGGGTCTTTGTGCATACCCTTTTGCAACTAGCCACGTTCTGTGAAGAAGTGACGTTGTGAATAATTACTTGTTGTTCCCACATGTCATTTTTGTCCCAGTTATAAGCGCTGGCCAGATCTGTGTTTTCATCTGGTTGCTTTATTTGTCCAAAGACATATCCCAATATGTCACAGTTTATAAAAACTCATAACATCCTTTCTTTCCATTTGTGCCAATTTTCATCCGTCAAATGATCGTGATCAGCGATCTTGTTTACGTTTGAATATTCTTTGGTACGAATTAGGGGTATTGCCGTGGGTAATTGAATATTCCCTGGTGGGCTATTATTTTCCTGGCACCTTTCTTCTGCTCTTCGAAGAATTTCCAGGGGGATATTCTGTTGTCTTTGTTTCTGTTTAGCTTTGGAGACATAAACTCTTTTAGGGTTTTGTTCCATTGCTGAAGGTGTTCTGGGCTCTCCAAATAATGACTCCATGTCATCACGGTCCCCAACATATTCCAATTCTTGATCCATGTGCCCCTTTTTAATAAGTTAGTTAAAATATTGGACAGGGCCCATAACCTATTGGGATCAGGAAGTTGAGCACAAGATGAGGACAAGGTTTTTGAGGTATTGAGTTTAAGTCAAAGGTAAGTGTATGAGGGAGTCTGCCACAGGGAGTAATGTTATTATCCTTGGCTCAACTGACTGGCTCCAGTGATCAAAGCTGTTGTGTGCTGTCTGAGCCTATCAGACCATGGCATCTCATATGCTCTGCCATGCTCTTTAGAGAATGAGTGGTGCTCTTGCATCACTGTCCCACCTTCTTTGTTAAGTGTTCACTGTTTTTATTAGTATTAATTATCATGAGCAATTTCATACACAATGAAGCAACTACTTGTAGTATTTAGGTAGTGCAACTTAAGTCATGCTAAGAAGGGGAGAATGTAAGGGAGCACTACCATTAAGGTAGTGTGTGTTGGGACAGAGTATACAACAGTATACAGACAAGCCAAGGCAGGTAGCATGGCCAGGGGATAATGCCAGAATATGTTAAGTCATATTGACACATGTTTAACAGGAGTTAACACATGCAAGAGCAATTAGGGGAATGCACAGTAACTTACCAATCCATGATATTATAGGAGGTACAATGACACCATAATTATAAGACAAGGTATAATAATAGTGACATTAATAAGTAGGGGAGTCTATGACTTCATACCTCTTTATTATATTATAGGAGTGCAATACACTATACCTCCTAGAAGTGTAGTATAAATATTGCACCCTTTGTAGGAGATGAATATAATATTCCTCCCTGTTGCAGACTCCACTCCCTCATTTGCTTCGAAGATTTATCTTCACTTGCTTCCACACTGGCCTCACTCCCAATAGCATGTATAGTTGTTTATACTGAGGGCTGCTGGAATTATAGCCAAAGTCAGCTATTTGACAACCTTAAGTCTCATACCACCATGTAGCACCAGAATATAATTGATTCATATTCTGTTGCAAGTGGTTCTTAAGCACCCCCTATCACATTCATTACAAGCATATTGATCAGATACTATCTCATTAATCAAATAAAACTCAGTGAATATGCACCACCACATACTGGTCCAGTGTTATAAATTGATCAATATATATCTTGTTGTTGCACTATTAAACTGATATAGACTGGCACAATTCTCACAGTGTATATATCTGCCAGTCTCCTTCTTCCTAGTGGCAAGCAATTGTGGTACAATTTGCACCAGTCACTCACATCCCATGGCCCATATTTCTTTTCTTTCATCTTCCATCATGCACTAGTCCCTCTCCTTTGATTGGCTCCCAGATGACCAACCAAGACCACCTCCCATGGTTGAAGCTGGCTGCAGGTGCAGGTTTGGATGAGCAAGGCTGCCATCAGCACTGGTGGACCACTCACCTCCTGGCAGTCAGCCAGCAGCCCACAGCAGCAAGGGCAAGACTCACATAATTTGCTGAATCACTGGGGTGTGCACAAAGGCCTCAACCCTGGAGACATTCTCCTGGTGAAACTGCATCAGGGCAGTGACCTGAAGATCTATTAGCCACCCACAAAAGCCAAGCCAGATGAAGGATGACTACCTTCCCATACTGCCTCTGGTGCCCAATGATGCATGGAAGGTGCAGCCCCGTGCACTGTCCCTGCATTTCCTCTGGAGACCCTTGTCTTGCAAAGACTCCCTGAGTAGTGCCTATGTTGCTGGATGAAGCTCCCTGCTCATCCCTTGCAGCCAAAGATTGCAAAAAGTCAGGGGCTTTCTGAGGGGCTGTGGGTCAGCCTGGGAGCGAGTGCCATTGTCTCTGAGGTCCTGGGGCCAGTTTTAGGGCTGGGAGGTGAGTGGTGGTGGCTGTTGTTGATGGTGGCTGTCCAGCATTGTCACAAGTGACGTGGCAGTATTGGCTGGGATGGGAGGGCTGATAACGGGTGCAGTTGGAGCTGGGGCATCACTACAAGCTTGCATGGTGGTCTCACAGGTGCTGAGAGGTTCAGTGGATGTCCCTGCATTGCTCAGTGGTAGTGTTTGAAGGTCCAGTCTTGAAGACTGGAAGAGACTGCGGATCAGACCAGACTGTAACTGGACTCACTAAGACCTACGGTCTTTGTCCAATGAGATTTCAACCTTAAAAAAGACTGGGTAAGGACCAGACCACTGGTCTACTACTATCTAATAATATTTATTATATTATAGTGAATTTAATTTAATTATACCTAACTACATTACATGGGACAAGCACAGGGGATCAAAAAGAGAGAAATCTCAATGGTTTGTATACCCATAGTGAGTTTGCACATGTTTATTTGATAAGGCTAGTGTTGCTACAGTGACTTTTGATAGATGCCGTCTTTTTGTTTTTGTTTTTTTCTGATCCCACACAAATAATTAACAACACTGCCAACAACACATCAAGAAATGACACTAATCCCCTCATACTACCATTACCACCCCCCCCACCCCCCTCCTGGCCCAAATGATGTCCAGTGTTGTTTGGGCCTTGTAAGCTTTTTTTCTGTTGTTTTTTTATATATTTATAATTGACTTACTATTTATTTTATAGGGCAGAACTCACTGTGAAATACCATAGCACTACCTGGCCCCAGCCCCATGAGCCCCTGCTCATGGGGTGGGGCTATGGGCAGTAATGTGGCATCTTCGGCCCAGTCAAAGTGTGTGGGGCACAGTGGTGAGCAGGGAGTGGCCATTGAGGGCCATTCACACAATGGGGTGGTTTGGGGTGGAGGCAGGGGGGTCAGCATCACTGTCTGGGACCTGGCATTCAATAAGGGAGGTGTGGAGGTGGGCATGGGTGATGCAGGGGGTACAGACAGCTGGTGGGGGGTCAGTCGTTACACAGGGGGGCTCAGGGATGTGTGGCAGCAGCACTGGCCATCTGCAGCTGAGCAGGGGTTGGTCAGGGCGAATGGGGGACACAGGGAGTGAGCAGAGGGTAGTGGGTGGCTTTGGGGGATGTGGGGTGGCCAGTGTTGTCAAACATGACATGGCAGGGGCAAGGGGGGGGGGAGCAGCATTGAACAGAAGGCCTTTCCATCAATGTCCTGGCTGTAGCAGGTGCTGGGGGCATCATTGGCTGTCTGTGGGTCATCTGGGGCTCATGGGGGGTCATCAAGGGTGAAGTTGGCAGGGGCTGGGCTGAGGATGCTGTCATAGGGGTCCATGATGTGGCAGTGGCCATTGGTGCCATGCTAGGTGAGCTGGGGGTGCAGGGAGTGCATGGGGGGCTGGCTCTGTGGTGCAACATCTTCCTTGGGGGCCCAGAGGTGCCCAGGGGGCAGTTGTCAGTGGTGGAGGGGGCCTGGGTGGTGGTTGAGGCATATGACCAGTTGCGCTCTTGAATCCAGCACTGAGGGATGTGGTGTGGGGCTGTGTGTGGGCCCGGGAGAGAATGTCGTCATTTGTGAGGTGCTGGGGCAGGTTCTGAGGCTAGGGGGGCATTGGTGGTGGCTGTTGTTGATGGTGGCTGTGCAGCTGTTGTGGAAGGGTGATGAGTCCTACTCATCAACCTTACCATTTTAGGATTTTCTTGATACCACCAACATTATGCCACAGCAACCTAGTGTCACCATTGATTTTGATGCATTTTCATTTCCTCTCTCATTTTACTTGACTGACTGGATAATGAATATTTTTACTTCATAGATCATTGACTCCAAACGGATTGGGACGTCCTGCCTACATAACATGGTGTTTGGCCATGTTTCTCACCTGGACATCACACCAACATTATCTATCCTGGAAGAGAAGGGTCGGATGTGGTTATTCATTTCCATTTCATTTCTTGAATCTTTGATTATATAAGTAGTCCATCATGACAATCTGTCAACTCTTGAACTCCCCATCAAAATGGCTATTCGACCTCCAAATTGAAGAGCCAAGCAACTGGAAGGTAGGGTTGAGAGCTCATGTCAAAGTGCTCTCTGCACTTGCTGGGGGACAAGTCGCATTCTGTAAATAGAGAGCCTCAATGATCCACCCTTCCCCTAGACATTCCCAGTCTGTGACACCCTGAGATGAGGAGTTGAGTATGCCAGACCTGCACCATGCCCCTCATAACCACCAAACCTCTTACAGGACTAAACAGACTCTTCTCCTCCCTTCTTGCTTATTTTCATGTTGTTTGGCCCCATTGACGCAAGAGAGCGCGTGTGATGGTATTGTTTGTAGCTTCTTACATGTGATTGTATAAAGATGAACTCCCACCTGTTGAATGGAGCATTGAATTTCTGGTCCCACTCACCGATACAATGTTCTTCTTGCTACATTCCTACCTGTTCCCAAGTTTTCTGTACACTAAGGTGCAGAATCTAAGATAAGTCCCTAAGTCTTTGAAAAGTCTATGTATTCTATTAGTCCCCATTACCTGGGAACTTGTTTCCTACCCTTTGAGTAGTAATGAAGGTTTTTCCTACAAAGTTCATCTTCCTTTTTTTGATGCACATTTGACTCGTATTGCCCACATTTGCTAGGCAAATACCATGTGACTCTATTGACTGTTCATGTGGTCAAGGCCACAGATTCATTCCCTTATGACACACCAAGTTGTCCCCCTTCATTTCCAATATATTTACTATTGAGTCCTTTTCACATACAAATCATTTTCCCACTCATCCGGGTGACTATGCTTACCCCATCTCTTGTGACGTGACGACCCTCCAACAGACCAACTCACCTTCAACACTGTCATCATGGGTGATGTGGGAGCACAGGTGGGGGGTTCTAGGGGGATCTGCAGGCCATCACAGGCCTGCATTGTCCTGTCTGAGGTGCAGGGGGGGGCCTGAGCACTGGTGTTTGAGGTGGGGGGGGTATTCTTGCTGATTTTGGGGCACTCATCATCAGATGTGGCCATTTGGATGGTGGCAAACAGGTCCAGAGGGGCAGGGATGGTCTGTGAGGCAGTAACAGAGGTTGAGGGGGCCATCTGGGCACCTGCATCGGTCCTGGAGGTTGTTTCCATCTGTACCCCAGCCTCCTTCAAGGGAGGTGTGCCCCGGGGGAGCAGCTCATGCGCATGGACTGCCATAGAGAGACAGAGCCCAGTGCCATGGACCTCTGTGAGCCATGTGCATTGTTCCTCTTCTTTTCCTTCCTGTAGTCCAATCTTGAAGCCTTCCAGTTTTCCTTTTTTCAGAGCCTTCTCCTCCCTCTCCTCATTTATCTTCCTGCCTCTTGCATACCCTTCTTCATGTCATTTCAACCACGACTCTCCTGCCTCTTCAAAACCTTCCTCATAGCCTTCTTTGTGTCCCTTCTTTTGTCCTACTTTGTGGCCTTCTTCAAACCCTTCTTGCCAGCCCTTGTGTCTTGCATCTTCAAGTAATCATGATACCTCTTCATGGCTGTAGGTGAAGTGGGAGGTGTCATCGAGCAAGGGTTCAGATGAGATGGCTGTGGCTATTCCGACAACACATGTCATGTTCATCGTGCTTAAGTTGTTGCTATTTTTGTAGTTGGGGCTAATGCACTTGAGGCTGTCATTATGGCAGTTACAGCATCAATGTTCACTCTGAGATTTGATGCATTGTCATGCCACTTCTTCTTCTGGGCATGTTTGCCTTGTCCTGGACCAGGCATCATTCTAGATAGTGACTTCAGGACTGGACTGATAGCTTTGGGGCTACAGAGTTTTGACTTCAGGACTATGGACCAGTACTTCAACACTAGAACTGGTGACTATGGGGCTACTGGTGACTTCAGGACTATGACAGACTGAGGTTGAGATTGCTATGAGACTGTAGACCTAAGAGCTGTGACATAGCTGATGAGAACTGAAGCCAAAGATTGTTGGGATATGGCATGCAGGCAAGCCAAGGCAGTAACCATGGCTAGGACATATTCCCCAATATGCTAAGTCATTAACACATGTAAGGATTATTAGGGGGATGCACAGTTAACACATGCTGCACAGCTAGGCGCATGTAGCATGTCTATGATAGGATATTCAAGACAGAGCCTTGGATAGAGTGTCTAAGACCCATCCTGCAGGAAGTCTCAGACTTACCAAGCCATGATATCACAGGAGGTACTATGACACTATTATTATAGGGGAAATGAAATAGACTCCAAGATTAACTAATACAGGGGTCTATGACAGAATACCTCCTTAATATATTATAGGAGTATATTACACTATACCTCCTAACAGTGTTGTATAAGTATTCCACACTTTGTAGGAGATGAATAGACATTCCCTGCCTGTTCCACACATTCACTACTTTGTCTGAGTGATCCCCCACTTGCTCTCAAAGACCTAATCCCAATATCCAATATCCAGGACAATGTGTGCATGCTCTGGTCATCTCACTTCAACACAAGGGCATATGGAAATTGGGAAGTCCAGTAAAAAAACCATCTGTCTGTCTGTTGATCAGTCTGTCAGCATGTCAGCTAATTGTTATATAACACAATCAATCAAGACCTCCACATGTCACTCACCATTTTTCAAGACATGGACATGGACCATGAAGAGGCTGATGATGACTAAGCCCCTATTATGCGAGTTAGAGCATGGGACAGCTCTTCAATAACAAAATTGAGGGAGCCCATAAACAATATTAATTGGGTAGGATGGAGAGAACTCATGAAGAGAGTACTCTGGCTATGCAATGTTGAACAATATGCCCAAGGAACAATTAAATATCCCAACAATGCTGGATAGCAACTAGCTTGGGATTATAATGATAATTATGCCCAGACCCTTATCCTCGGCAATGTCTCCTTCATGGAAATGGTTCACACTGGACAATGCACCACTGCAAAGGCCATGTAGGACAGTCCTGAAGCTGCTCACGTGTTAAAGGGGCATCAAACAATTATTTCTGTCATGGAATTCCACTCAGATCCACTCAGACATTTTTGATAGAGCAGCCTGCAAATGGCTGTTATTTCATCCGACTGGATCTGACTGGATCTGACTGATCTGATGATGATACTCAGTCCGAGGAGACACCTGGAAATGACACACCAAATGTACTCCAACTAGACTAGAGGAAGGTTGCGAGGTGGCTTTGGGTTGGTGTTTGTCACAAGGTAGAAGGATGAAAGGTTGAGGGAGAATACGATAAATGAGACTAGAACTGGGGTTGCTGAGACGAGATAATACGATAGGATGAAGCTAGAATTGAGCTCTGTGCTCTAAACGATAGAGGGGAAATGATTTATTATTTTTCTTTTCTATCTACTAGATGTCTTATATAGATATTCTAAGTGGGGCCAGGAAATTGAAGTGGGTGAAGAGGACCCAAGTAAAATGAGAAGGAATCAGATGCCAATGAGAAGGGGGGGGGGGAGGGGTAATGGAATAAGGAGTGGGTAATGGAATAAAGAGTGGGTACTAGATCAAGAAATCTACCTGGTGTAAGAAATCTACCTGGTGTAATAGGACTTGTCTCCTATCCAAAAATGCGTCCAGTGGCTTGTCAGGCAGGTGATAGGGACTGGAGAGGATGATGATGTAATCCTGGGAACCTTGTCATGTGACCAAAATCATAGGACTGTTGATAATACCGTTCCTTGCACTAGAACCTTACACCATGATCTCTAACAACATCTCTCTTGTCCTTTTCTTCTTCATCATCCTCTTGATTATGTGCATCCTGATGGCCTACCAATGGAGACACGCTATTGTGTGGGGACAATTCTCATCAGAGCTCAACACAGAAAATTTGCCTGTTGGAGGAGATGATCCCATTATCTTCTGTGACCCATTACGATGGAGCCTTGACTGGAGTGAGTGAGATATCTTCTTCCTTTGCCAACAATGAGTTGAACAATATCAAGTGCGACCAGAGGACAATGCGGTGGTGACCCAAGCCAGGAAAGAAGAGAGTGAGGTGGATGATGGAGTGGGCCAAGAGGTGGAGGTCGATATAACTGATGTGGGAGCTAAATATGAAGAGTTTTGAGGCTGCATAGTAGCATGAGTATTGGTAGTAATGCGTGTGAGATCCTATGATGATTGTAGAATGTGGCATGAGGAGGTGTCGTTAAAAATGTGAAAATGGGATGGTTCAGAGCTTTGGACCCTCCTGATACCTATCACCGATTGGATCTGAGTGGAATAATTCTGACCGGATTCTGCTCGGATCTGTGTGCACAAAGTCCCATGACTTTGTTTATCTGTGGCACATGCTACCCAATTGGGATGTGTCACTGTGTGTCACAATGCATCACTGCGCATCATGACTGCCAGCTCACCACCTTTCTCTCCCACCACCATCCTCAATGCTGCTTCCTCCCCACTTCCTCCCCTCCTCTGTGTGGCCCCCATATTAAGTATTATTTTATTATTACCATGGTTATCTAACTACTATACTAATTTTGCAGTGTTTTACATTTGCTATAACAATGGCCGTCAATGCCCCGCCTTCCTCCCCACTCAGCTGGGAGGGAGGGGGGCCCACTGGCGAATGGGGTGGCCCTAGGGTGATGCTGCAGGCCTAAGGAGCAGGGCACCTGCGAGGTGCACCCCCAATGCGTGCCCTCCATGCTGCCACGTCACTAATGCCCCCCCTCTCCCTCCCCTTTCCCCCCTTCCTCCAACAGCTGCCAACCACCCCCCATGACAAGCCCTGGGAGCCCCTGCTCGTGGGGTGGGCAGGGGGCCATATTTCAGCCCGGGATGAGCCCACATACGCCGCCACACTACCGCCACCACGTTGCTACTGCCTGCCATGACCACTTGCCACGACCACCGAACAGGGGACATCAGATGCCAAGGCAATGAGGGGGGGGGACAGGGAGACAGGAGGGGGGACGTGCCAGATGCCCTCAGTGGCACGTCTAATAACCAACACCACCCAGATGAAAGGGGGACGTGCCTGACAACCACAGGGGGGCACCCAGCATGGGGTGGACATGGGGGGACACACCACACAATGGAGGGCACCCCAGCTGACATGGGGATGTGCCTGATGAAGGGGGAATGCGCCACATGACCAAGGGACACCCAGATGACCAGGGACACGCCCAACGAGGGAGCATGACACCGAGATGACTGGTGAGGTGCATCTAACAACCAACACCACCCATCCCAGCCCTGTGAGCCACTGCTCATGGGGTAGAGCATTGGTGGAGTGGAGAGGGGCATGGCCAACCACAAAAACACCTCCAACCACCACCATGAGCCATTGCTCACGGGATGGAATGGGGTACTTTGTGAGAGGCATGGTGCAGATTGCGACGGCATGATGGGTGGCCCCCCCTCCTCCCTGAAGTGTGACAGGGGGCGTGTTTCATATTTTATACCCTCCATTGCTCAATTGAGTGATGGGGTGGGCTTTTTATTTTGTAGTCTTATGTAAATGGGTAATAAATAGTAGTACTATTGATATTTTGCTATGCTATTTGGTTCAATTGTGAGTTGCTTACTAAGTCATTCTGTAATAACCCATCCCTTTTGTTAGGATAGCAAGCCTAAGGCTATATCCAGACAGTAATAATAATTATATTAATTACTGAGACTTCAACATTCTGTAGTATATATACTACATGTATGGGTCTACCTAAGACAATAATACCTGGGCCTCAGAGACACTCCCAGGAGCACCCCCCTTCATCCTAAAGCCTCCAGAATACTCACCCTACAGGTTATGGGCCCTGTAGCCATCTAAACAGATCATTATACATTGATATGCAACGCCATCACTGTGATCAATACCAGAAATCAGCGCCATCAATTTGCGCGCCATCACTGAAACTCCTATTATAGGTGATGGCAGACACATTCTCTGAACCCAAGCAAGAAGGCAACATTCATGATGCCCCAATTACTCAAGTTAGGGTGTGGGACAGCTCATCTATTACGAAATTACAGGAGCCCCTAAATGACACCAATTGGGTGGTATGGAGAGAACTCATGAAGGGCATACTCCATTTATGTAATGTGGAATTATACACTCAGGGGAAGGTCGAATATCCTAAAGACCTGGAGAATCAACTTGCCTGGGATTATAATGACAACTATGCCCAGACATTAATTTTAGGTAATGTTGGGATTATGTATACAAGAGTATACAGGCAAGCCAAGGCAGTTAACATGCCTAGGGAATATTGCCAGAATATGCTAAGTCATATTAACACATGCAGAGACATATAGGGGAATCCACAGTTAACACATGCTACAGGATTAAACATCCTGCAGCATGTCTATCATAGGATAGGCAAGATATAGCCATGTCTATCATAGGCTATCAGAGACAGAGCCTGGGATAGAGTGTCTAAGACACACCCTGCAGGAAGTATAAGACTTCCAAGCTATGACAGCATATCTATAGGGGAAATGACATAGTTAATGAAACATTAACTATTACAGAAGTCTATGACTTCATCCCTCCTTTATATATTATAGGAGTACATTACAATATACCTTCTAACTGTGTAGTATAAATATTGCACATCTTGTAGGAGATGATAATAACATTCCTCCCTGTGGCAGACTCCCTCATACACTTACCTTTGACTTAAACTCAATACCTCAAAAACCTCGTCCTCATCTTGTGCTCAACTTCCTGATCCCAATAGGTAACCTCACAGCAGCTGAGATGATCCATGCAGGCCAGTGCAAGACTGCCAAAGACATGTGGGATAGTCTGGAGGCCGTACATGAGTCCAAGGGACATCAAACTGTTGTCTCAATCATACAAAATTTATTTCACACTTCAGCTGATGATGAAACCAATATTAGTCTCCATCTCAATCAATTCAAGTTGTATTGGGAGCATATTAATTTAACCGGGGACAATGACTTCTAAATTTCCAATACCTTTTTCAAAGTCATCATCTCGTCGTCATTACCCCTCTCATGGGATGTTTTTACAGAACCCTATATTGGTGGGAGAAAGGGGGTGAAGGAAATAGACCCAAAGAAGACCACAGGATCACAAGAATTTATCGGAATTCTTAAAGAAGAATATTTTAGGTGCCAAGAACGCATCCAGAATGGAGAAACAATTAATCAAGTCATGTTATCTATGCCCAAGCCATTCAAGAAAAATCTGGCTAGTCATATATTGTCCAAAAAACCCTCCAGCATATGTTGTGGGCATTGCAATAAGCAGGGACATGCTATGGAAGATTGCCACTGGCTGGGACATTCCAGATGCAATATATGTAATAAATTCAGTCACAATGACGCCCATTGCTGGAGTAAACACAAGGTGACATCTCGCAAGGTCAATAATAATGACGAAAGAAATAAGAAGAAGGGTGGAGCATTCAAACGTCCTCAAAATTGAGGAAGAACATATTGTGTTTTAAATTGGTTATTACAAATAACTAAGGTACATTCTTCTGAATAGATTTTGGTACCACTCCAAAGGCTTAAGGCACACAGAGATATTTATCCTGACAGTCGAAGAAATGCCAACCATTTTTTGCGTCAAAAATAAGCTGTGCTATAATTAAATTCCAAGGCCTCATGGTGAATGGAGATATTTATCTGATATGTAGCTGATAATGCCTCATACACCAGATATCACTTCGGAAAGCGAAGGGAATTCAATTACAATTTTATATGGTGACATCCTGAAGCTACTATGTTTTCCTACCATTCTATGGACAGGCACATCTGCAGAGAGAATCGGCTGGCTACTGGCTACCATGCGAGGTAGATGTCTAATGGGGGCAATCAGCTTAATAGAAGGGAACAAGTAGAAGATGTCAGCACCCCAAAGTAATTAGGGGGGCACACCACCAAAGGGGCAATCCATGGACAACAGAAGAGGCTACTCATCAATTATTTTTATGGATGGGATAGGCACATATTACAAACTCCAAGTCTATGATTTTTGACCACCACTAGAGGACACCTTTCAACACCCATATGTCAGGTGAGGGGGAGCCAGATGGAAGCATGCTGCCAATGGACATGGAAAATAATCCAAGTGACAGCTTAATCAATAAGGCAAGGAGAAGTCCAGGATTGACACAAGGAGCAATAATTATGCATGGAGCAATTTAACCCAGTAGCTTTCCTCACATGAGTTGGATTTTCTCCCATCGGGTTTTTCCACCACAGAGGTTTTAATGCACCTGGATGACAAAAATAACTATTCCACCCTAGACTTCAGGGGGAGTAATGATTTATTTATTAAACCATTCTGCTTTATGGAAAGGGGAATGAAGATTTATCCAACTATTCCCTAAACAGCCTTGGCTTGAGGGGGAGTGTTAGGATAGCAAGCCTAAGGCTATATCCAGACAGTAATAATAATTATATTAATTACTGAGACTTCAACATTCTGTAGTATATATACTACATGTATGGGTCTACCTAAGACAATAATACATGGGCCTCAGAGACACTCCCAGGAGCACCCCCCTTTGTCCTAAAGCCTCCAGAATACTCACCCTACACCTTTGCCTTGTAGTGAGATGGGGGGGGTTTCATTTTTTATGTTGATATAAAAACTAGTCAGAATCTGCTCAGACTCCACTTGGACTCCACTTGGACTCTGGTTGGATCTGGTCGGATTTGCTCGGATCTTGTGGGGGACAGTAAAGTACTGCGGAATCTCTATCACTATTGCCCAGGAAACCTATAGGATTCTGTGGCTATGCATCACCCACAGATTTTGTTTTGCTTATTATGGCTGATCCACTGGGATGATCACTCATGTGAGACATCCAGCATGTCCAGTTTTTTGATGCCATTCTGATGGTCATGTCATTGTTTGTGCATATTTATTTGGTGGCTCACAATAGCTGCAGGTGACTGTGGGTATTGGTCACCCATAGACTGTATTGTGCCATTCATCACCATATTCCTGCTCAACCATCAAGTTTTTGGTATCAGCAGACAGTGTATTGTTATGGCAATGTGATGACACCATATTTGTTTTATCTGTTTGCTTATACAGCCAATTTCAGCATGTTGGATATCATTCTGCTCAGAAATTCATGCTGAGTGTAAAGGGAGTGCAGGACATTGCAGCATTGGAGATCCAGCTCTGTGCCAGTCAATGTAATGATGCTCTCAAAGCCATTTGACTCACATTGGGAAAGAAAGCATTTGTGTTTTGAACAAAAATCCATCCAAGAGGAGACCAGAAAGACAAAGTCATGGGATGAGATTCATGTGGTGGATCAGACACTCTGATTGAATGCTCAGATCTATCAATCTTTGAGGGAATCATTGGTGGATTTGCAGGCACTGAAAGCAATGACTGACTTGTTCCAGGTGCTTGAGACAAAACATCTAAAGACAAGCACCACACTCCTGGACCCTTGGCAGGATGGTTTCAAACATCTGCAACTACCTTGGTTTTGGTATCTGGATGTTGCTGGTGATAGCATATCAGCCAGCCATTTGAAGGAATGTAGGTTCAGGCTCATGAATGAAATCTGCATTGATTCTGACCATAATGACAAGTCCACAGGGTTAACTGGCTACAAGCAGAAGTAACATTTGATAGAGCAAGTGAGGAGCTCATTGTGGTGAGGCACAAAATGGGGTGGACAATTAGATGTTTCCAATACCATGCAGAGCAGTGGATGAGAAGAAGAGAAGATGGAACATCCCCTGGGCATGTGATGTATGTGGTGAGGCAACAGGCTATGTGGGGGCAATTTGCAACCTCTGCAAAGGATTCATTTTCATGCACCCCGTTACCATAATGCGCACTAAACAGATTGTATTCAAGTGAAATTACCATCCCTATTCACTGCCATTCTCTGCTGTGCAGTCTCGCTACTGTTCAGCATCCACCACTCTGCCAGTTGGTATCTGGTGTCCCCATGCCCATACTTCCTGATGCCCAGTCTTGGGATCTGACTCACATCCCCATTCCCATTTATTACTGTCTCATTGTCTGCTGAATTGTAGATAGTTCATTACTGATGGATGGCATGGCCATATCTGACATTTCATGTTCACATTACCCAAATACACCAGAAATCATTATACAGGAATAGTGCTACATTGCAGTGCAGTTAATAAATGGATGAAAATACAGAAGGGCTGGTTATCACTTTGTTACAACAAAATCATCCCTTACTGAGTATCCAGCAGCTTTGAATCTTAGCAGGCAGTCCCTCATTTGGTCAATGCTTTGCCCAAGCAATATCTCCATTGCCAGCAGCCAACAGAGTACATTCTCCTGTTCATCCCCTCAGGTCTTCCTCTTCCCTCTTTACTCCCTCAAATACACTTCAAAGTCCCCTGACAAGAGCTCAATCTGAGTTTTCCAACTATCATGCTCATCATCTCCAGTTCCCTCTGCCCAACACTTCCCTTCCTGAATGTGTGATCCCACAGAGCAAGGCAGGTCAACTTCCATTGGGTCCATATCCATCTGATCAGCATCATCCTGGCTTTTGATTGAGGATGGGTGATCCCAAGCCACATGGTGATGGGGAAGGTGGTGTAGGAAGGAATGGAGGCATTGGTAATGATTCAGGTGTCTCACCTGCTGGTGTGGCAGCAAGGGCAGGAGGGGCAGGTGTCTGGCATGTCAGTTGGGGGGGGGGGGGAAGGAGGGTTAAGCTGGCATATGGCATGCCAGTGTGGCAGCAAGGACAGGAGGGGCATGTGCCTGTGAAGATGGATTGATTACAGTTGGTGGTAGAGTGGCTGTGAAGCCCCTTTGGGGGTGGGTGGTCTCTGCCAACTGTGGGGCAGGGCCACAGGCAGGAGGTGGGGAGGGACAGCGGCTGGGAACAGTGGATCCTTTGACTGAGGCCTCTGTGGAGCTATCCCACAGGAACAATTGGTCTTGATGAGGTGGCACAGGGGGACAGGAAATGGGACTGAACTGCTGGCACTTTCAGATGTGCAGAGGGGTTGCCTCCTCCAAAGGGGACTTGAACTTTGCAGACTGTCATGGAAGGGATGCAGCTAGGTCACTGAGAATGAATGGAGATTGCAGTGTAGCCTCAGTGGAGGGCACTGGTGTTGTGGGCATGGGTGTATGTTCCTGTAGATGGCTGGGACCTGCTGTTTCCAGGTTTAGCCAGTTCCATTTCATAAGAGGTACAGGCAACAGGGATGGGTCAGTTGTGCTGTTATCAAGTGTGTTATCAAGCCTAGGCCTCTTGTGGAACATAGGATTATCATATAGTATTAAAAGTGACATAGGGTAGTAGGGTTTGAAAGCTTCATAGGGTAGGGGAGAGGGAGGGGAGGAGTAGTGGGTTTGGTTATAAAGATGGCATAAATACATGTCTTATTCACCATGAATAAGAATATGAGCCCAGTGGATGTGTGCACAACATATGAACAACTGACCAACAATGTACTGGTGTTGAGAACACTTAATTGAATGAATTTGCAGGACTCACCATGACTTGTCATGTTGTTGGAGGGTGCAGGTACACTTCCTAGTGATCATCTATGACAACATGTGAGCAGTAGATATGTATGCAGAATATTATCAGAGCAATCATCAATCAAATACTTCTGTCAGAAATACTTATATAAATATTCAATGCTGCAGGGCTATTATCATATAACTATGTAAATACACAACTTCCTTGATGTCTATATGATGGGAGGGAGTATACACAGTGACTATGTGATGATTTTCATTTCATGGTGTTTCACATGATCATTCTACTGGAGGGTTTGGAGAGACTCAAAGTAGATGGCATTGGCCCTTGGTTGAGGAGCAGCTCATACTCTCCAAGGAACACATTGGAAGCAGAGGTAGAGAAGAGATTGGCCCCTGCAGCCAGAAGGCCACCAGTTACTTACTCTGGTAGGCACCAGTTCAGAAAGGAAAACCTAAGTGTCCTATGACAAATAAAGGAATATATAATATTAAAATATAATACAAATGATGCTATAGAGTTTCCCCCTCATGCTTTGAGTGGGGGGGCATGTAAAGTAATACATAGAATTAAATAAAATGCCCTTGAGGGGCTGCCATCACATCCATTTTTTTTGGGCATTTTGGAGTGTGCTGGGCCATGTCAGCCACTATTGAGGGCAGGGGGAATGGGGGTGGTGGGGTTTCATTTGGGGTGGAGACTGTGAGCAAGCAGTACCACATGATCACGTGACCAATAGACAGTTAGACAGTCACACTGTACATAGTCAGACAAGCTATCACTACATGAGTCCAGCCATAGCCATAGGCTGAGGACACATCCTGCATGTCCATCTTGGTGATGAGAGTGTGATTCAAAGCTCTAGCCACTGCTTGTTTTCTTTTTTGCTATCTTTATTGGGATTAGGTCTTTGAGAGCAAATGGGGGATCACTCAGACAAAGTAGTGAGTGTGTGGAACAGGCAGGGAATGTCTATTCATCTCCTACAAAGTGTGGAATATTTATACAACACTGTTAGGAGGTATAGTGTAATATACTCATATAATATATTAAGGAGGTATTCTGTCATAGACCCCTGCATTAGTTAATCTTGGAGTAACTATTTCATTTATTAGTCAGTGATGGTGACCATATTCTGCTGTAATTTACACTCCCCCAACTATTCTGATCAGACTCCCCATAATCCAGTTATTCTGGTCAGACTCCACTGGAATCTGGTTATTCTGGTCAGAGTCCACTGGAATCCAGTTATTCCAATCAGACTCCACCAGAATCCAGTTATTCTGGTTGGATTTCACTGGAATCTGGCTAGTGCAACCTCAAACTTGTAACACAGGGTCAAAATAACATTTTTGAAGCAAGGATTGAACCCACAATCTCCAGATCCTCAATTATACATTCTCAAGCAACTTAACAGCTGAGCCATAGAGTCTTTTATATGTAGATTATTATTATTACTATTACCTCTATGGACTTGATATATAACAAATAAATTTGAGCCTGCATTAACTATATATATAATATCTATGTATAAGGGGAGGGGCCCCATGGTGTCATATCAGTTACTGTTGTCACCCCCTTCCCCATGCCCATCTGCTCTGTCACATCATGTTGGGTAGGTGCTGTTGCCACCCCATTCAAGTTGCAGCCTCACCTGTAGCACCCCATCTCTGCCCTGTGAGCAGTGGCTCACAGGGACAGTTGGGGGGTGCTGTTGTGGCTTGCACCTGTCACCCTTGGCTCATCATTGTTCCATTGCCCACCTCTCACCATGCTGATCACTAGCATAGCACCCCTTTCCACCCCATGAGTAATGGCTTGTGGCAGTGGTTGTGGGTGCTGGTGCATGGCCCACTCCATGTCTGGGCATTCCCCCACCCCCCATCATCTGGGCATTCCCCCCGTGTTTGAGTGTCCCCCCGTTGTCTGCATGTCCCTGGGTGTCCCCTCCCTGCCCAGTCGTGTCCCCTGTTGTCTGCTAGTCACCCCATGTCCCCCCCATTGTCTGGTGTCCCGTTCCCTGCTCCCCCATGCTCCCCTGGTTGTTGGGACCCCATACAGCAGTGGTGACATGGCACTGAGTGGAGGTGTGGCTTGTGACATGGCAGTTGAGGGGGGTTCTGTGTGCCCCTGGCAGGAACTTCAGTCCTGGGGGTTAGGGCCATACCATCCCCCATCAGCCCCCCACCTCCCAGCTGAGTTGGGAGGAGGGGTAGCGCATTAGGGGCTTGTTGAATGCACACAAAAAAATTTATTAGCAAAATATAATTTAGTAATAATAAAAAATACATATTTGGGGGCCTGGGGCCCCATACTATTGGACTGGTGGATGGAGGACAGTGGGGGGAATATGGGGAGGGAGGGGGAGGCGGCATCCTGGACAAGAAAACACAAAACAAAAATAAAAATAGAAACAAAAAACAAAACAAAGCTTACATGGGGCCCAAAGGCCCTGTGATGTGCAATGTGGTGAAGAGCAGTGGCAATGGATGAGGGAAGTGGGTGGCAGTCGTGTCAGTGGTAGGCAAGGTGGTAGAAGGGGGGTCACGGTGGTGGTGGGAATGGTGGCTGTAGTGATGGGAAGGGCTGTGGTAGTGGTGGTGGCCTGTGAGTTGGGTAAGGGGGGGGGGGGCTGTGGTGTCGGATGGTGAGGGAGGGGGCCACATTGCTGGTGGTGGTGGTGGTGGTGAGCTGTGAGCTGGTGGTCATGATTGTCACAGGTGGTTTGCATATGACCAGTGGTGAGGAATCTGTATTCCAGTTATTCCGTTTCAGGAAGCTTAGAGGGGACCTTAGGATGAAGGGGGGTGTCTCTCTGAGTGTCTCAGAGGGCCAGGTATTATTGTCTTAGTTAGACCCATACATGTAGTATATATACTACAGTAAGACAGCCAGCAATAGGTACCAGCACCCTTATGTAAGCATGATGTCACACACCATGTGACTGCCAAATTTTGCATTTGAGATTTTTTTTGAAAGTTGGTTGATGTAGATGCCACCAAAAAAGAGGAATGACACAGGAAAACTATTGTGACCAAACTGCTTTGTCAATAAAGCATCTACTTTTGGATGTAAACCTGCCATGTTTATGTGATGTGCAATGACATCCCAAATACATCAGGGTGGAATGGTTGAAGATGATGATATAATGGTTCTACAAACTGCATTTGGTAATAGATACCTAATATGAAAGTCATGTGACCTGCCAAGCCATGCCAAATGTTGCAGTACCAATTGACTTTTTTTCTCTTTCTTGTCTAAAATGACTTTGGGGATAAAAAGGGATGAATGTAAAATAAAAAATAAAAAATAATATATCTCAACAGTGACTTGACATGAAATTAATTTTCTTCATAGGATCTCTTGGTAGGCCTTATTAGCTTGTATCCCATGTTTAAAATATACTAGAAAAGTGTTGTGGATGGAGCAATAGAACTGTGACATTGTTGATTATGTAAGGGTGCTGGTTCCTGTTGCTTGCTGTCTTATGTTAAAGTCTCAGGAATTAATATTATTCCCTGTGGCTGTGTTCAATTATACCAGCAGCAGATCCTAACCCTAGAATGGGTCTTTGGCCTTGGCTTGCCTATATCCCAACACTTCCCATCAAGCTGAGGCTGTTTGGGAAATATTTGGATAAATCTTCACCCCTTTCCACAAGGTAGAATGGTTTAATAAATAAATCATTACTCCCCCTGAAGTCTAGGGTGGAAATAGTTATTTTTGTCATCCAGGTGCATTAAAACCTCTGTGCTGGAAAACCCAGTGGGATAAAACCATATCACATGCGAGGAAAGCTGCTGGGTTATTGCAGATAAATGTCCCCCTTTGCCTCATTAGGCCTTTGGAGCGATATCCTATAAAGTTGGCTTTTCTTCAACTTTATGTTTGTAATTTTCACAACCTCCATATTTTCTTTGATTGTGTGGACAAGCCTCTCCTTCTCTTCCTGATTTCTTCTTCAAGCTATCGCATTTTTGGTTATTTTATTTTCCATGCCCAATTGGCTGTGTGCTTCCATCTGACTTCCCCTCAGACATTTTGGGTCTGGAAAGGTGCCCTCTAAGCAATGGTAAGAAATGAGAGATTTGGAGATTATAAGGGATACTCAGTCTGTCATGTGACTGGTAATCGTTTGGATAGACCATAAATCCTTTTCATGGTAATAAGTTATTAATTCTTTTCATGACTTCCATTGGTTGGTCATGTAATTGGTAGCCCTTTGGATTGCCCGTTTTAAATTTCATTGCCCGTTTTCCTCTATAGAGCATTATGCCCCCATTAGACATCTACCTTGCATGGTAATTGGGGGTGACCACAATTCTCTCTGCAGGTGTGCCCATCCTTGGGATGGCAGGAAATATCAGGTTGCTTAATAATAAATGTTTCCCTTTGCCTTTGAAGTGATATCTGGTGTCTTTGTAGTCGGCATTTCTTTGACAAGATCTCCCAGATAAATGTATTCTACACCATGGGTGCCTTTGGAATTTAATTGCACATAGTCGACCTGTCATCGATGCAATTTTTATTAAATAGAATTGGCATATCATCAATTTTAATATATCTTCATTTGCCTCTATTTTAGGCCTTTGAAGTTTAATTTTATAATGTTGGCATATCTTCAACACAATGTTATTCATTAAAATTGGCATTTCCTCGATTTGATTTTGGACAAATAATATTGTTCCCTGATTTTGGATAAATGTCTTCCTTTGCCATCATAGGGCCTTTGAAGCAATATCCAAGTCTATTGGGATAATTTTATAATTTGTTTAAGTTGTCATAGTCGGCATATCATCAACTTGATGTTGTGACTTATTGGGATCAGGAAGTTGAGCACAAGATGAGGATGAGGTTTTTGAGGTATTGAGTTTAAGTCAAAGATAAGTGTATGAGGGAGTCTGCCACAGGGAGGAATGTTATTATCATCTCCTACAAGATGTGCAATATTTATACTACACAGTTAGGAGGTATTCTGTAATAGACCCCTGTACCAGTTAATAATACAATAACTATGTCATATCCCCTATAATAGTGTCAATAATAGTGACATATGATATCATGGCTTGGTAAGTCCTAGACTTCCTGCAGGGTGTATCATAGACACTCTATCCATAGCTTTGTCTTGGATAGGCTATCATAGACATGCTGCAGTATGAGTAATCCTGTAGCATGTGTTAACTGTGGGTTCCCCTTTATGTCTCTGCATGTGTTAACTGTCCATTCCCTAGGGTTATGGTTAATCTGGATTAGCCCTAACCCTAGTGTTGTCCTAGCTTAACACATGTGTTAATATGACTTAGCATATTCTGGCAATATTCCCTAGGCATGTTAACTGCCTTGGCTTGCCTGTATACTTTTGTATACATAATCCCAACATGATTTCAGATAAATATCTCCATTTGCCCCTCGCATCTGGAGTGATATCTGAATCTATCAACAAAAATATATATATCAGTTATCCGTAATAAATGATTAGAAGACAATGAGCTCATCTTGTTCCATAGCCATATTATTAATCTCTTTTGTCTTCGCCCTTTTGTTTTGCCATTCACCTTTATTAATCATCTGACATTGCCTTGCATTTGCCCCAGCAGTTGGTGCTCTCATGACCGAACTTGTCACATGTTCCACATTTGGATTCCTAGCCAGTGGCAGCTGTCAGTGGAATGGCCGGGCTTCCCGCAATGCTTGCAATACATGCCATTAGGTTTGTTTGATGATATACAGCTTGCCAGATTTTTCTTGTATGGCTTGGGCTTTGGCATTTTCCATGAGGTTGATAATGTTGTTTGATTTAATTTATTTCTGTTATCTCCATTTTGAGTACGGTTTTGCCACCTAAGATATTCTTCTTTAAGAATTCCTATAAACTCTTGAGATCCCATCATTTTCTTTGGGTCCATCTTGGTAACTCCTTTTCTCCCACTGATGTATGATTCTGTGAAAACATCCCAGGATAGGGGTAGTGTTAAGGCGAGAGCCTCAACTACTCAGTACAAGTATCGAGTTCGTTAACAACGAGGCTTTCGTTGCTAAGTTAAATCATGCTAAGTCAGAGGCTTTCTGGCTTAGGTCGAGTCGCGCGTTTGAGAGCAGTATAAGGCTGATAATTGCCTAAGGTCAAGCTAAGGAGCCTTGACCTCTGTCTACTACAGTTTATATAGCTAATTACCTGGCTACGTGTCGAATACGTGTCTACACGTATTATAAGAGTCAGTAAACTATCTATGGGTGCAAAGCTGTAGAGTGCGATGTAAACGGACGGCTATCTACTCGGTGTCTAATGAAAAAGGGAATATGGGCGCTGCCCGACGAGTCAGAGATAAAGAGACGAGTCATGATGAACACTGCCGCGACGGAGAAGGAAACAGAAAAGAGACGAGTCATGGTAAGCACTGCCGCGACGGAGAAGGAAATAGAGTAAAAGGAAATCGTAACACTGCCCCCCCCCTATCCTCGAAGTTTCCAACTTCGTTTCATTCTAACTCTTTCTCCACTCGTTCCGTAGATTTGTTGAGCGGTCGATAGACCCATAACTCTTGATCGATCGGCAAGAAAGTGGGTGGCGTTGGCGGCGGTACACGCGGTATAGGTGGGATGTAAGCGGGCGCGGGGACGGCAATGGGGGTCGAGTCGAGCAGGGCGTTCGAGGGGGTCGGAGAGATGTGGGAGAGGATTTCACCGAGTTCGTAGATGTTGTGTCGGTGTTCAGTTTCGCGAATAGAGATGTAGGAGAGCGATAATAAGATCATCCAGCAAGTAAAGAAGAAAAGCCCGAGGGCGAGGGCGATGATTTGCATGTATGTCATGATTGGAGTGGGGATTTCTGGTGGTGCTGGGGAATGTCAACAAACATCTGTCCTTTAATAGGGGTGGAACGACCCTGGTCCGGGTTCACCGGTCGAATTCGCCCAAGCGCTGTCATCGAAATTGGAGAAGTATTCGGCCGCTGTATATGCCGTTTCTTCTTCGCTCCCACTTCGCTTCTGATCAGGGGTGACCGATCGCTTCTTGTTTCGGGGACAGTCTTTTGGGTAGTGCCCTGGCGCTCGTTTCTTGCAGATGTCGCAGGTGAAGAGGTGACAGTAGGACGCAAAATGTCCCAGCCCTTTGCATCTGAAACAGGTTTCGTTTTTCATGTGAGGCGGAACTGTAGAGAGTGGCTGGTTAGCGGTCAGGGTCATGCTTCGGACGTAGAAAGGGGTCGGAGGTCGTTCTTTTCGTTTCGGGGGAGAAGGCTGCCAGGCATTGGCGGATGCGGTTCGTGCGGATTTTCGAAGGTGGTAGGAGGAGGAAGAGGTCGCGGATCCAGATGGGGGCGTTTGCAACGCGTGTGTTTCTGCTCGGGTTTGTGTCGGGGCGGTGGAGGTGTTGGGCTTTGCGTACTTTAATTCGTAATTACTAACTACAGAGGCCATTCCTTTTTCTAACATTTGGGACATCATACTGTGGGTGAGTCGTTCTAAATTTGAGATGGTATCAAGGGTGAGATCGTATTGTCGGAGGGTTTCTTCAAGGGGTCGGTCGTGGACTTCGCGGATGATTTCGGCGCGATGTCCGGGGTCTTGGAGGTAGTTGTTTGTGTATTCAGCGAGAGGGGGGAGAATGTTCAGGGTTTTGAGAGCGTGAGAAGAGGGGAGGTCAGACATGTTCGTTTGATGGTGATGGTTGCGGGTGAATTCGCTGGGTCAGTTTAGAGATGTTTCTTCTCCTTATATGCAGCAAGGAGGTCCGCAGCGTTTCTTAAATTATCCGTAGGCTCCCATGTGTTTTCAGACGTGGGGTAGCCTAGCCACTTCACCAGAAATACGTGTCCTCTGCCTCGTTTTTTGTGGGCGATGATTGACTCTACTTCGTGTTCTTCCTGTCCGTCGATCAGGTCAGGGGGTGGCCTTAGGTAATTGGGGCCGTGGGCGGCGGTTTCGCGATAAGGTGTGAGGAGGGCGGTGTGGAATACAGGGTGGATCTTCCATTGATGGGGGAGTTTCAGCTCGTAGGAGAGTGGCAACAGAACCTGCTTGATGGGGAAGGGTCCCTCTCGTTTCGGAGAGAGTTTCCTTGTCACATCTGTCAGTTTTAGGTTTTTCGAGTTAAGCCACACCTTCTGTCCTTTCTCGAATGGGGTAAATTTCCTTGTGATTCGTTCTGCCATGGTTTGTCGAGCTAGCTCGTGCGCTGCAAGTGCTTCGTTTCGTGCTTTTAATAACTGAATTAGGCGTTGTTCTGCTGCAGGTACGTCGCTTTTCTGATAGGCCGTGGGTATCGCTCGGGGTTCGTATCCCATCATGAGGTAAAACGGGGAGTGTTTCACCGTTGAATGCGTGCGTTGGTTGTGGGCGAATTCCACAGTGGGAAGGAGTCTTCTCCATGTTTCAGGGTTGTTCGTGCAGAACATCCGAAGGTAGACCTCGATTTCCTGATTCACACGTTCTGTTTCTCCATCTGTTTGAGGGTGGAAGGCGGTGCTCATCGCGAGTTTGATTCCGAGGAGTTTTCCGAGTTCTTGGTAAAGTTTCGACGTGAATCTGGGGTCTCTGTCGGAGATTATCTTGTATGGTAGTCCGAACCGGGTGTAGACATTTTTTAGATATGCGTCCGCAGCCCCTAATGCATCAATCGTTTTGTTGCAGGGGATTAAAATTACCCCCTTAGTAAGTCCATGGTCTACCACGACCATTAATGAATCGAACCCGTCGGACAGGGGTAGGTCGGTGATGAAATCAGTTGTCACGAGCGCGAATGGGCGCGTTGTATTGCTTTTAATTGGTGTGAGCGGTGGTGTCGTCGGATGTGTAACGACCTTCATTTGTTGGCATTTTGCGCAGCCTTCTACCCAGTTTTTGATTAATACCGTCATTCCCGGCCACCAGTAGTCTCTGCGGATGAGTTCGATCGTCTGGAATTGCCCAGGGTGTCCGGATGGTAGCGAGTTGTGGTATAATTCGATTATTTTCTTTCTGAGTTCGGTGTCGGGTGGTACGTAACACCTATTCTTAAAAAAGATTAGACCGTCTTTTACTTCCCAGTCTGTCAGATCGGATTTGATCGGCGGGGTTCCGTTAGTTTTGAGCGCTTTGATTGCCTCTGCAACTAGTTCGTCTTTCATCGTCGCTTGAACCAGAGCTGTCTGCATGTCTGTGTCGATGACGTTTACGAAGATTTCTGGAGGGAGTAGTGTGATGTTCTCGTTGTCGTTTTCTGTTCCTTGATTCCAGTCTTCTCTTCTCGATAGCGCGTCAGATTGTATCATTTGCGATCCTGGCACATGTAAAAGATTTAGCTCGAATTCGGATAAGAATAAGCTCCATCGAGCTTGTCTTCTATTTAGTTTTTGGGCGGTGCGGAAGTATGTCAAGTTCTTGTGGTCGGATAGGATTGTTACTGGATATGCGCCTCCTTGGAGATAATGGCGCCAGGTTTCCAGGGTGCGTATGATGCCTAGGAGTTCCCGATCGTAGATTTCATAATTCCGTTGCGTTGCGTCGAGTGAGTGTGAAATATATCCGCAGGGGTGCCATTGTCCGTCAGTGCCTTGTTGTCTGAGTACCGCACCGGTGGCGAATTTCGAAGCGTCTGATTCGATGGTGAAGGGTCTTGCCGGATCGGGCATTGACAGGATTGGTGCCTGTGCAAATCTAGCTTTTAGCGCATCGAACAACGTTTGACATGCTTCTGTCCATTCGAATTTAGCATCTTTTCGGGTTAGATCATTTAACGGTTTCGCTAGTTCAGCAAACCTCCCAATAAATCTTCGATAGAAGTTTCCAAATCCTAAAAATGATTGTACTCCTTTGACGTTTGTCGGTTCCGGCCAGTCTTTGATTCCTGCTAGTTTTGTGGGGTCCATCAATATTTGATCCGGTTTGACGATTAGCCCGAGGAATTCAACTTCTTGGACGTCGAACTTGCATTTCTCTGGTTTGAGGTAGAGGTCGTTTTCGAGTAGTCTTTGTAAGATTCGCTGTGTTCGCCGTTGATGTTCTTGTTTGTCTTTGGAAAAGATGAGGATGTCGTCCATGTAAATGACTACCCATCCCTCGTCAATCATATCTTTGAAGATGTCGTTCATCATGCCTTGGAACGTGGCGGGGGAATTGCATAATCCAAAGAACATTACCGTTGGCTCAAATAACCCTTTATTCGTCTTTAAAGCTGCTTTCCATTGATCACCTTCTTTGATTCGGATGTTGTGATAACCCCATCGTATGTCGAGTTTTGTAAAATATTGCGCTCCCTTTAGTTTGTCGAGAAGGTCGCTAACCAGTGGGAGTGGGTAGGTGTTCTTGATCGTTCCGTGGTTGAGGTACCGATAATCTTGGCAGGGTCGAAGTGCTTCGGAGTCTTTCTTTGCGACGAAGAAGAAAGGTGATGCCATGGGTGATTTTGACGGTCGGATGTATCCTTTCTTCAGGTTTTCTTCGAGGAAGTCGTCCATTTTCGATTGTTCTGCTGGTGTCAGTGGGTAGACTTTACAATCTTTTGGTAGGAAATCATCTTTCAAATCGATTGCATGATCCCAGGGTTTCGATTCGGGGAACCGTTCCGATGCTGCCTTTTCGAATACCTTTCGATATTCTTGATACTGTGCTGGAAGGATATCATCGAGTGTCTTTGTCTTTTCTGGGTTGTCCGTTTGATTGTCGTGAGCAAGTTTCTGCGAAATAGAGGTTTTAGCTCTGATCCAGATCCCTTGTCCAAGGCAAAATCGTGGCGAAGTTCTTGATGACATTATCCTCGATATCCTTTTTGTGTTGTTCGAGTATGAATATTTCGGCGCGTCGTATTCCAAGGTGAGGGGCGGTTCGGTGGTGGTAGGGTTGAATATTCCGATGACGGGTTCTCCTTTGATGTAAGCAATGACGAGGTCGTCTGTTGGTTCAGTTTCGACTTTGTCTGACGTTAATAGGATGTTGTCCGGGGTTCCGTTGCTGTTGTCTTCGATCGGGTGTTCTTCTTTGATAGGGGTGATTCTCCTGATCTGTTCCTCGGTGTTTTGTCTGAATGCCGTGTCTTTGATCATTTCCCTAGATTTAGCAACGATTCTCCGAACTCGGGTGAATCGTTCTTCTTTGTCAGGGAAAGTGATCGTACCTTTTTTCCAGTTGATATCGGGGTTTTCCTTTCTAAACCAAGGTAATCCCAGGATCACTGACTCTTTTCCCAAGCCAGTTACCAGGTATCGTTCGTCCGTTTGTCTTTCTCCGACGGTGAGTCGGGCCGTTGTAGAATGAGTTGTTCCTTGTTTGTTTAGTGTCCCGTCGGCGTTCCATGTCTTGATTGGTTTAGCCAGGGGGGTCATTCGAAATCCGTGGTCGCGTGCGAAATCTCGATCGATAAAAGTTCCGGCGGCCCCTGAGTCAAGGAGCGCCTCTGTTTCGACGATTTTGGTTCCTGTTTCTAGCTTAATGGGTACTCTCATAGAGCGTTGTCTCATATCAGCTACTAATACAGATGAAACCGTTAACTCAGCGGGGTCTGACGTCGTTCCAGTCCGCTTCTTTAAAAACCCTTCTCTTCAAGGATTGCGAGAGTCTTCTCTCGTTCTTCTTCGTCTAACTCTCCCATCATGGTGCGGAGGTTGTTGTATAACCCTTGCCCTGTCTTCTTCTGCCAAGGCTTGGGGGAGGGAGATGTTGTGATTGTCCCATCTTTCTTGTGATCGCCGGAGCGGTGTCCGGGTTTGTGACAGATGAAGCATAGCCCCTTTCGCATATGCTCCATTCGTTCGGCGGTGGTTAGTCGGTTGATATCAGTGGCTTCTCTTTTGATCGAGGGAGTAGATCTGGGTTCATAGATCGTGCGCGTTTTTCCTGCGATGGCGCGCGCTCTTTTCCATTGACCGTCGTACTTTGCGGCTGCCTCCATCATGTTGTCGAGGGTGGTGGGGACTTTCTCCATGTTGTAGATCTTTTCTGTTAACTTGGGGTGTAATCTGTCAATGAAATATTCGATAAGGGAGACGTCTTCGTTGATCTTGGCCCTTCCTTTCAAGATTCTGAACTGGGCAATGTAGTCTTCGACGTCTCCGGTCTGTTTGAGTGCCTTCATCTTCTGTCGTGCGTCTCCTGCATCATCGATTGGCGAGAACGCGGTTTTGAATGCTTCTTTAAATTCTGCCCACGTCCCTAAGGCTGTCTCTCCTGCTTTCGACTCTGCCCATCCTGCTGCCATGCCCCCGTTCATAAACGAGAGCATGAAGATGATCTTCTTGTCGTCGGTGTCGTAGATGTCTTCATTTGCTCGGAGGTAGAGTGAGACCTGAGAGAGGAATGTGCTTGCTTTCATTCTTTCTCCGTGGAAGTCGGTGGGCGCGCGGATCTTGATCTCTTTAGACGTCATGTCGTAAGCGTCGGTGTCGGTGGTGTCAAGGAATTGATTTGTGGGTTCTGGTTCGGTTTCTTCGTCTGGGTTGGTTGGCTCAAATTCTTCGTCAGGGATGTATCGAGGTGGTTCAGTGTTCGTTCTCTGGCTGTACCAGCGTTCAGAGGGTTCAGAGTAACGTACTAATCGACCTTTGTGTCTGTACCAAAGGGTGTCGGGTTCAGGGGTGGCGCCTTGCGGTGGTCGATCGGGGGAGTGTCGGGTAGGTCGTCTGGAGAGAGGGGAGTCTGCTCTTGAGTAAGAGGACGTCGTGGATCAGCTTGACCTTTTGTTAAGGCGAGAGCCTCAACTACTCAGTACAAGTATCGAGTTCGTTAACAACGAGGCTTTCGTTGCTAAGTTAAATCACGCTAAGTCAGAGGCTTTCTGGCTTAGGTCGAGTCGCGCGTTTGAGAGCAGTATAAGGCTGATAATTGCCTAAGGTCAAGCTAAGGAGCCTTGACCTCTGTCTACTACAGTTTATATAGCTAATTACCTGGCTACGTGTCGAATACGTGTCTACACGTATTATAAGAGTCAGTAAACTATCTATGGGTGCAAAGCTGTAGAGTGCGATGTAAACGGACGGCTATCTACTCGGTGTCTAATGAAAAAGGGAATATGGGCGCTGCCCGACGAGTCAGAGATAAAGAGACGAGTCATGATGAACACTGCCGCGACGGAGAAGGAAACAGAAAAGAGACGAGTCATGGTAAGCACTGCCGCGACGGAGAAGGAAATAGAGTAAAAGGAAATCGTAACAGGTAGCAATGATGAAAAATGACTTTGAAAAATATATCTCAAATTTTAAAGTCTTTGTTGCCCATTAGATTAATTCACTCCCAGTAGGATTTGAGTAGATTGAGATGTAAACTTATATTTGTTTCATCATTGGCTGAGGTGTGGAATAAATTCTGTATGATGGAGACAATTGTTTGATGTCCCTTTCATTTGTGCATGGCTTTGAGACTGTCCCACATGGCCTTTGCAGTGGTACATTGTCCAGCATGAACCATTTCCGTAGAGGTAACATTGCTGAGAATAAGAGTTTGGGCATAATTGTCGTTAAAATCCCAGGCTAACCACTCTTTGGCATCCTCAGGGTATTTGACTGTTCCTTGGGTGTATTGTTCGACATTGCATAGCCTGAGTACTCTTTTCATGAGCTCCCTCCATACCACCTAATTTGTATCATTTAGGGGCTCCCTCAATTTTGTTATTGAAGAGCTGTCCCTTGCCCTAACTTGTGTAATAGGGGCTTGGTCTTCATCAGCCTCTTCTTCCTGTTGCTTCTGCTTCTGGGTTCCCTTCGAGCTGTATACTCTCACAGATTGTTTATGAGACTGTGGCAGTGGTGAGGGACTTCTAGGAGGTTGTTCACTTCATCCTCTTCACAGTGTAATCCATGGTCCATGTCCATGATATGTCTGGAAGTAAATTATTGAAGTATGGCCAGGTTTAATAAAATAAACCTCAAGCAGGGCCCATAACCTGTTGGGAGAGCATTTCAAGAAGCTCAGAGGAGATCTTAGAATGAAGGGGGGTGTCCCTCTGGGTGTCTCAGTGGTCAAGGAGTAATTGTCTTAGGTAGACCCATACATGTAGTATATATACTATGGTATGTTAAAGTCTCGGGAATTAATATTATTCCCTGTGACTGTGTTCAATTATACCAGCGGCAGATCCTAACCCTAGAATGGGTCTTTGGCCTTGGCTTGCCTATATCCCAACACTGAGTGAGTCCAACCTTGTGCTTCCCAAAAAGGAAATTGTGAGCAAATTCTGCATGGAGTCCATGGGAGTCCGCACAGATTCTGCACAGAATCCAGATTTAAAATTTACTAATTTTCAAACATATTTAAATTAATGTACTTATTGCCTATTTACATCCATATAAAACATTCACCTCCAATGACAGAGGGGTTTCTACTAATTTTAAGACTATAAAAAAAAAAGAATCCACCCCTCAAGACAGGGGGGTCCTCATTCTTAGCACGATTGCGTCATGGTGCCCTGCCCCTCGCATAGCACCCCGTTCCACCCCATGAGCAATGGCTTGTGGCAGTGGTTGGGGGTGCTGGTGTGTTGGGCTGTGGCCCACTCCAGCATCATCATTGTTCCACCTGCACTCCACCCCATGAGCAGTAGCTAGTGGGGCTGGGCCAGGTGGTGCTCTGCATCCCCCAACATCTGGTCATGTCCTCCTGCATCCCCTGTCACCACCCCCCCCCCCCCCCTGTGCTGTGGCATGTCCCCCTGTTGTCTGGGTTCCCCCCCTTCACCTGGGTGTCCCATTTTGCCTGGGCACCCCCCTCATCGTCTGGCATCCCCCTCCATCATCTGGTGTGTCTCTGGTTGTCTGGGCATCCTCCATCATCTGGGTGTTCCCCCTGCCCTCTCCCATGTTTCCCCTGGTTGCCAGGGTGGCATAAGGGCAGTGGTGACATGGCAGTCATGGTGGGGTTTGTGATGTGTCCCCTGCGTCCCCTGTCATCTGGCATCCCCCCCCATCCCCCTCATCTGGTCGTGCCCCCCTGCAGCCCCTGTCGTCTGGTGCGTCCCCTTCTGTGGTGTCCCCCCCCTCGTTCTTGGTTGCATCCCCCACATCCCCTGTTGTCTGGCATCCCCCCCTTCATTCTGTGGCCTGGGGCCATTGTCATTCCACCCATGTCCTACCCCACGAGCAGTGGCTGGTGAGGCTGGGCGCATCCGCCATTCCCATCATTCGATGCTGGGGGCGTCGCTGGTGTCAGTCTTCTGGGCTGGGTGTGGGTGCTGTGTCGCATGCCAGCAATTGGTGATGTGGCAACATGGCAGGTAGCTGGATAACAAATGCAGCCCCCTGCCCACCCCATGAGCCTCCTGGCACCTCCCTGGGGCCATCTTAACCTCTATTGAGCCCCTCACATCCCAGTTGGGCGGGGGGGGGGGGCGGCACGTGGTCAAGAGCCCATCATGGGGGGAGCCATCATTGTAGATACAATACAAACCACTGGAAACAAACAATTAGCTAGCTAATAATATTAATTAAAAAAAGAAAATACTTATTATAGGCCATAGAGGTGGAGAGGGGGGGAGGGAGGTGGCGGCATGTGGTAGTGGTGAGTGATCAGTATTGGGATCAAGAAGTTGAGCACAAGATGAGGACGAGGTTTTTGAGGTATTGAGTTTAAGTCAAAGGTAAGTGTATGAGGGAGTCTGCCACAGGGAGGAATGTTATTATCATCTCCTACAAGATGTGCAATATTTATACTACACAGTTAGAAGGTATATTGTAATGTACTCCTATAATATATAAAGGAGGGATGAAGTCATAGACTCCTGTAATAGTTAATGTTTCATTAACTATGTCATTTCCCCTATAGATATGCTGTCATGACTTGGAAGTCTTATACTTCCTGCAGGGTGTGTCTTAGACACTCTATCCTAGGCTCAGTCTCTGATAGCCTATGATAGACATGGCTATATCTTGCCTATCCAATCATAGACATGCTGCAGGATGTTTAATCCTGTAGCATGTGTTAACTGTGGATTCCCTTATATGTCTCTGCATGTGCTAACCTCTGTTAAACATGTGTTAATATGACTTAGCATATTCTGGCAATATTCCCTAGGCATGTTAACTGCCTTGGCTTGCCTGTATACATAATCCCAACAATCAGTGCTGGCAGTGATGCATGATGGAATGTGAGGCAATGTGATGCAGTGCAGTGATGAGGGTAGTTAGTAAACAATAATGTATGTAAGTAATATGATACTGTAGGTAGTGTTTGAAGGTCCGGTCTGGTCCAGTCTTTCACCCCTTTCAGGCTTGGACTGGGACCAGGACTGGTCTATTTTTTACTCAACTACATAGGGACCGAGACGAGACCACACAAGACCGGTCCCAAACGGTCTGGTCTCGGTCTTGGACCAGTCTCAACCGGTCTTTCCTACATTAATCTACTATAATTGAAGTGTTCAACCGATTAAATAAGTCACCTCCCCTCGCATTTGCAAGCGAGGGGGGCAGCACAAGTCAGGGGGCTTTAGAGTACTCTACAAATAAAATACAATAAAATTGCATGCGAGGGGGGGTGGCAGCACAAGTTGGGGGGGGAGGTGTTGCTAGTCAGTGGCAGCCATGCCGGTGGGCAGTCCATGGAGGGTAGTGACGTGGTGGCATGGGGGTCACTAGTGACGAGGCAGCGCTGGGGGGTTGCTAGTGTTATGGTGTCGCTAAGACTCCACCCCATGAGCAGGGGCTCATGGGGCTGGGGCCAGGTAGCACCGGGGTATCTCACAGTGAGTTCTATCCTATAAAATAAATAGCAAGTCAATTATAGAAAAAAAAACAACAGAAAAAAAAGCTTACAGGCCCAAATGACACTGGACATTGTTTGGGCCAGGGGGGTGGTGGTAGTAGTACGAGGGGACTACTGTCGTTTCTTGATGTGTTGTTGGCAGTGTTGTTAATTATTTGTGTGGGATCAGAAAGAAAAAAAAAGATGGCATCTATCAAAAAATCACTGTAGCAACACTACCCCTATCAAATAAACATGTGCAAACTCACTAAGGGTATATAAACCCTTGAGAATTCACTCTTTTAATCCCCTGGGCTTGTCCCATTTTACATAAATTTTGGAATATATTAAGTATCAGTATATAGTAGTCTCAACCGGTCTCAACTGGTTAAGACCGGTCTTGATCGGTCTTGATTTTAATAAAATGGTGATGGACCAAAGACCGGACTGTGGTGATGATACTCAGTCTGAGGAATCACCTGGAAACACACACCAAATGATAGTCCTACTAGACCAGAGGAAGGGAGCGAGGTGGCTTTGGGTTGGTGTTTGACACAAGGCAAGATGGTATGAGAGTGAAGTGATAATACGATAATAGGACGATGACTTGTGCTTCTTGAGATGAGATAATACAATAATAGGACTATGGAATTGAGCTCTGTGCTCTCCCAAGTAAAATGAAAAGGAATCAGATGCCAATGAGAAAGGGGGGGGAGGGGTAATGGAATAAGGAGTGGGTAATGGAGTGGATAGTGGGTACTAGATCATGAAATCTACCTGGTGTAATAGGACTTGTCTCTTATCCAAAAATGCGCCCAATGGCTTGTCAGGCAGGTGAGAGGGAGTGGGGAAGATGATGATGTAATCCTGGGAACTTTGTCATGTGACCAAAATCATAGGATTGTTGATAATACCGTTCCTTGCACTAGAACCTTACACCATGATCTCTATCAACATTTCTCTTGTCCTTTTCTTCTTCTTCATCCTCTTGATCATGTGTATCTTGATGGCCTACCAATGGAGACATGCTATTGTGTGGGGACGATTCTCATCAGAGCTCAACACAGAAAATCCGCCTGTTGGGGGAGATGATTCCATTGTCTTCTGTGATCCATTACAATGGAGCCTTGACTGGAGTGAGTGAGATATCTTCTTCCTTTGCCAACAATGAGTTGAACAATATCAAGTGCGACCAGAGAACAACATGGTGGTGACCCAAGCCAGGAAAGAAGGATGTGGTGGGTGAGAGAGCGGGCCAAGAGGTGGAGGTCGATATAACTGATGTGGGAGCTAACGACAAAGAGTTTTGAGGCTGCATAGTAGCATGAGTATCAGTAGTAATGTGTGTGAGATCCTATGATGATCGTAGAATGTGGCATGAGGTGGTGTTGTTAAAAATGTGAAAATGGGATGGTTCAGAGCTTTGGACGCTCCTGATACCTATCAGCGGTTGCAGTCTTCATCAGTCTTAATATTTTTTGGTCTTGATCAGTTAAGGTCCAGTCCAGTCTCGGTCTTTTTCCAGTCTTGTAACTGGACCTTCAAACACTAACTGTAGGAGGTCTTTACTCTCCCCCCCCCGCTTCCTAGATAGTGTAAATGGAATAGAAATTCCCTGTATCAGTCCTAGTCCATTCCTGATCCATTCCTAGTTCATTCCTAGTCCTGCCAGGAATGCCAGGAATATTCCTTAGGAATGGTCCCAGTCTATTCCGGGCTGGTAGTATTAATATATTAAATATTTGTATTGCACCATCAAGGATTGAACCCAGGTTTCGGGAGATGATTACTCAGCACAAATGTGGCAATATAACCACTAGACTAAACAGCTGATATTTGTTTAGGTAAGCTAAGCAAATATGCTATGTCCCGACTCTCACAGTCACTCAGCACATGTTTGGCCA
This sequence comes from Tricholoma hemisulphureum, assembly GCA_964034925.1. NCBI lineage: Eukaryota > Fungi > Basidiomycota > Agaricomycetes > Agaricales > Tricholomataceae > Tricholoma > Tricholoma hemisulphureum. The sequence goes on from OZ035931.1 coordinate 672,491, forward strand.
TGTGTTGGTTGAAAATGCATGGTCATGTGTGACTATTTTGTTTATTGGTGAGACACACTTCCTCTGCCCCCCTCACACTGCAACCCCCACCACCTCTGTCCACAACTGCCACCACTGCCACCACCTCTGTCCACAACTGCTGCCCACTCACACTGGCCCTAGATGACCAATGCACAACAATGACCCCAACCCCACTGGTAAGCCCCCCCCACCCCAACATGCCATGTCATTGACCCCCCCCATCCACCAGGCAATGCCCCTGCACCCTGGAACAATGACTTTAGCACCTGCCACCACCTGGTAAGCCCTTGCACCCCCCACCTTGCATTCCATGTCACTGACACCCCCACCTCCCCCCCAGCCTCCACCCCTTCTCTGCCTACCCCCCCCCCCCCCCCACTCTGCCAGCTCTCTAACCCCCCACCGCTTTCACCCACAAACACCCATGCTTGCCACAACAGCAGGATGGCACCACCAGGTCACACTGACGAGAGGGGGACACAACGGGATGCCAAGAGACCCCCCAGCAGCCAAGGGGACATGATGTGATGCAACACACCACCACCTAGCTGGACATGACAGGGGCCACGAGGGAGGCTACAGAAGGCCCCTGGATCCCAGGAGACACCCCCAGGTGGCAACAGGATGTGACAGGGGCTGAAGGGACGCCACAGGACACACCAGGATGCGCCAGTAGACCAGGACAGCCAAGGGGGACATGACGGGAGGGCCCAGCAGCCCAAATGACACCACCTGGCCCAGCCTCACAAGCCACTGCTCGTTGAGGTGGAGCGCGGGTGGGGCAACAGCAGTGCCAAGTGGGCACCAACCCCCCATGCCAGCACCCTGAACTACTACCATGAGCCATTGCTTGTGGGGTGGAATGGGGTGCTATGCAAGGGGCAGGCCACTGTGATGCAACATGATTGCAAAGCCCCCTGCTGCCTGAGAGATGCAGGGGATTTTATTTAGTTTAATTTAGTCATGCATTATATTAATAAATAATATCTCCCCCCTGTCTCGTAGCAAGTTGGGGGGTTTTTACACACTTTTTGTTAGTATTTTTGTTAGTATTGATGTTTCCATAAATGGGAATAAATGCATTTAATATTTGAAATAATGACCTAGTACCTCCAGGAATAGTGGCTAGAAATGGTCTAGAAATGGTCTAGGAATGGCTAGGAATAGACCAGGATTCCTAGGAATGTGAGGAATGAACCAGGAATCCACCAGGAATCCAGGAATGGACCAGGAATGGACCAGGATTCCACAAGGAATGGGGGGGGAGTGTAAATACTTGTACTGTAGTGTAATGGTTAATGCTATTGGTTATCTCATAGGTTATCCCAAGTGCTCTGGTTCAATTGGCTGCCCTGGCAAATATTTTACTCTCTATTACTTTATCTGCTCAGACTGATGACAGACCAATGCAGACGTCCATGCTGGTCCTAGTCTGCACTGATCACAATTAGCTTGGACTTGGACACTTGGAATCTGTGATTCCATGTAAAACAGCACAGATTCTGTGTGGACTGACTCGGACTCCATGCTGCTGTTACACAACTAAAATGTATATTTAATTGTGTGCAGACTGACATGGATTCCACACAGATTCCACACAGAATACATGGGGGAGAGTAAAGACCTTGAGTTCAGGTATATTCCTTGGAATCCAGTGGTAAAGTTGACCTCCAGCCTGATCAGAATTATCTATTATAAGACAAAGATATGTAAATGGAATGCTCTGGAATTCTGGGAATTCCAATTGGAATAGGCGAAGGAGTGTAATGTACTCATATTCTGGGTTAGGGGGAATGAGACACCTCATTCTCTGATCCCTCTTGTCCAAGTAAGCAGTACCTCATGTATATTATTAGTGATATATTCATTGTCTGATCCCTCTCACCCAGGCATTAACACCTTGGTTTGGCACTGTGACTAGTGTTTGAAGGTCCAGTTGCAAGACTGGAAAAAGACCAAGACTGGACCAGACCAAGACTGACAAAGACCAAAAAATATTAAGACTGATGAAGGCCACAACCGCAGTCCGGTCTTTGGTCCCTCATTATTTTAATAAAATAAAGACTGGTTAAGCATACTACATACAAATATTTAATATATTCTAAGTTAACTACATCTTACATTACATGGGACAAGCCCAGGGGATCAAAAGAGCGAAATCTCGAGGGTTTATATACCCCTAGTGGGTTTGTACATGTTTATTTGATAGGGCTAGTGTTTCTATGGTGATTTGTGATAGATGCCATCTTTTTTTTTTTGATCCCATCTTTTTCTTTTTTTTGATGCCACACAAATAGTTAACAATACTGCCAACAACCACATCAAGCAACAACGCTAATCCCCTCACATTACTACCACCATGCCCCCCCTGGCCCAAACGATGTCCAGTGTCGTTTGGGTTGTGTGTAAGTTTTTTGCATGGTACTTTTTATTACTGCTTTACTATTCATTTTATAGGATAGAACATGCTGCCTGGCCCCGGCCCCAGCCCCATGAGCCCCTGCTTGTGGGGTGGAGTCCGGATGACACCCCGTGCTGGCAGTGGCACTCCCAGGACAATGATGTCCACCAGCACTGACCTGCTGCACACCTCCTGCACCCCTAGCTTGCCTAGAACAACCCCAAAGGCTGCCAGCACATCACGGATGCCTGGGATGGTGTTCCCAGCCCAGCCACTGCCAAACCTGACCTTGACGGCCACCAGCTCATCCCTGCCAAACCCCCTGCTACCTCAGATGTGCCTAAACCCACCCACTCCCCCCAGAATGGTCGAATGGCCATGTGTTCGACACCCAACATGCCCAGCTGCCCCTTCTGTGCCACATTTGATGACGCTGCCCCACCCCAGCACCCCCAGGCCTCCCACTACCACCCATTCACCCCCATGCCCCCCCGTTCCTGCTGCCCGACCCTCATTTGCCTGCAGACACCCCCTGTTGCCACTGCTCACCTCTCCCACCCCCCTTGCATCACCACCGGCTTTCTGCACCCCCTGCTGTCCCCAGGACCTCCCCTGCACCTCCCCCATCAAATGCTGTGTCCCAGACACCACCCCTGCCACCCCTGCCTCAGCCCCAAATCCCCCCATTGTCCAAGTGGACTTTGACGGCCCCTACCTGCTCACCTCTGTGTCCTGTGCACTTTGACTAGGCTGATGACCCCCCCCCACCCAGACTTGTGATGCCCCCAGCCTTACCTCTACCAGAGCGAGCCCTGAGAGCCCCCAGCACACCCCCCAACTACCTGTCACTTGAAGCTGCTGACCCCCCCTTGCGTGCAAGCATGCGGGGGGCCTTGTCTTTTTTTTGTCTTTTTGTTGCATGACTAATGGCACCCTATGTATTCCATGTAGTTATGCTAGAAATAAGTACATAAGTTTCATCTAGCCTCATGAGCCACTGCTCATGGGGTGGGTCCGTAATATAGATAGAAATATATATGTAAGACCGGTCCAGACCAGCTAAAAGACTGGTCTGGACTGTAAGTGGTCTGGACCAGTCTTGTAACCAGTAAAGACCATCTAAGACTGGTGAAGACCGGTCTGCACTGGTCCGGTCCAGTCTTAGACAGTATATAGATATATGTGGACCAGTCTCGGTCTCAGTCTGACCCCTTGAGGGCAAAACACCGGATCGGACCTAACCTTCAAACACTAACTGTGACCATGGGTGCACCTAACTGAAAAATAATTCAAAATAATTCACCAAAGAGGAAAGGAGGAAAGAAAGGGAAGAGAGAGGTTATCTTATCTTAACATCACACAATTTCAGCAAATTCTTATTGGCTATTATACATTGACTGTATCCCAAGGGGCACAGCAGAATGTTCTCCAAGAAAAAGTAACCATGCAAACAAATTATTTTTTCCAAATTTTCACCATCTGACTTATTTTTCTCCTGAAGAAAATTTAATCATGTCAGCTAGCACCAGCTGTATTGAAACACAATTGTGCACAAATCCAATAGATAACAGCTATTCTATGGTGCACAACACCTAAACACCGCCACTTTCAAACAGCGGCCAAATTGGTCACAGAAAAAAATTATTCAGAAACCCTTCAGAAAACAGCTCTGAGTGGCTCCAATGTGAACTTTCTAATACACTAAAAACACCACTGATTTGATAGTATATTAGTTGGAGCTAGGAACAAGGATCCAACTGGTAGTCTGTAGAATTGAAAATTACATCCTTGCATTCCACAAAAAGACCATGAAAAAGTACAAGAAGGAAGCTGCAGCCCATGCTTGACGAGGACGGCTTATTCAACAAGAATTACATTCAGAATTCAATCAACTGGACTTTGGAGGCATTCAGAATGACACACTGACACATAGTTCTGACCACTTGCTGTGTAACCCACATCTTGGATCTCCAACCCGACTTCAAAGAACAATGATCACTGGTTCAAGAAGTCATTGAAGCTGTGGGACATTTGTGCTTTTTTTGCCCAAATTCCACTGTGAATTGAACTTCATTGAATTCTTCTGGGGTGCTGTGAAGAAATGGCTCCAGGAGAATTGTGATTATACCTTCTGGACAATTCAGGAAAATCTCCCTAACGCACTCACATGGGTGGAACTGACAACATTCCAAAAGTGGGAGCACAGAATGATTCAGTGGATGGATGCATACTGAGCGTGTTTGACTGCCAAGGATGCTCAATTTCAAGTGAAGACTTTCAGCTCATGGCAATACAAGTCTCATTGATGCATCCCAGAGCAACTAGCTCGCTACTTTGATAAGTAGATAACACTTATCTGCTTATGTAATCATCCCAATATAGTAAGTGGCCAATCTGGCTGGCAAAAAAAAAAAAAAAACTCTGTCAGTTTTGAGTATTTTGAAAATCGCTCTAGTAGATTTGATCCTCTCATCAATCAGAGCATTTCTACTAGAGGAATAAGAAATTGGGTAAAATTTGAATGACCTATTTTGGTTGTTCAAAAGTGGTGGTGTTTAGGTGTTGTGCACCATACTATTATGCATTGGCCATTGCTGGTGCTATTTCTTGCCATCCATTTTCAGGTGATCAGTCAAGACTAAAAATAACATCAAGCTGTATAAATTAGATTCTTATCAGAGGAGAAACTGTAAATATCTTGGGTCTGACATAGATTAATCAATGCATCATCACCTATATCACTCCGGCAAGCAGACTGAAAGAATATGGATGTAGTGCCAATTTAGTACTGTGGGAATGATGCACAATCATTATGTAATAGCAAGATCACTTGTTATGATTACCAATCCTAGCAGCTATGCTTACAAAGTGCTGCATCCATGGTCACTGCCCCCCTTGGTTTACAAGATTCCAGCTTCATCTCAAGCTATGCACTGTTGTCAACAATAGGAAAGGTTGGGCTGTGATTGGAGTGTTAGCTCAGATTGGATCCTCAAGCAATTCAAGCTGCTCAGGTGGGTGGGATCAAATGCTTGCTTCATGTCTAGGGAAGTGCACGGGTAACCCGCGGGTACTTTTGGGCGTACCCGTACCCGTACCCGCGTCTACCCGTACCCGCAACCCGCGGGTCACGAGTCACGGGTCACCGCGGGTACGGGTAGACCCCCGTCTCCTGTTGTGTAACACCTCCTGCATAGGCCCCGATGATGATGGCGACAACACTATGTTGTTGCCATCATTGTCGGGGCCTTGCATTTGTTACATACATTTAACTAATGGTTTCGGCACTCAGATGAGTGCCGACAACCTTTTGATTACTTATGTACTACATGTATGTACTAACTAACTTAATATATATATTATTTACGGGGGAAGCGCCGCCCCAGAGGAAGGGGAAGCTTGTGGAAGCAAGGTCTTATATACCGGATAATGTTTATCACTATTTGGTTCCAGTAAACGAACGCGAACACGATGCGTCGTTTGCTAAAACAAGTTGATATTTGCTATTGTTTGGTTTCAGTAAACGCGACTCGTTTATGTATATAGTAGTATTAATTATCAACTTGTTTCAGTAAATCACACATCACAGTGAAACCAAACAATACTTATGTACTAGTAAATATCAACTAGTTGATAATTAATACTACTATATAGTTGAAGTAAATGAATGCAAACACAGAAACAAGTCGCGTTCGCGTTTACTGAAACCAAACAATAGCAAATATCAACTTGTTTTAGCAAACGACGCGTCGCGTTCGCGTTCGTTTACTGGAACCAAATAGTGATAAACATTATCCGGTATATAAGACCTTGCTTCCACAAGCTTCCCCTTCCTCTGGGGCGGCGCTTCCCCCGTAAATAATATATATATTAAGTTAGTTAGTACATACATGTAGTACATAAGTAATCAAAAGGTTGTCGGCACTCATCTGAGTGCCGAAACCTGTAAATACAAAACTGTACATAGACATTTGGCGACGGGTTGGGTGCGGGTCACGGGTACCTAAGCCGTGACCCGTACCCGTACCCGTAACCCGCACGGGTTGCCAAACCCGTGCTCTTCCCTATTCATGACTATGCACATAGATAGAACCATTGGTTTAGGAAGCTATATTATATGCATTGATATAATGACTAGGGTGGGTGAGGGTGGGTTGAGGTTAATAAGTGAGAAAAGGTAACAATTATGTTGATTTCGAATATTGATGTACAATGTAGGTGGAAAAACAAAGGATGAAGAAAGAGAAAGCATGTGACCACTGTTTGGCTACTTTGCTCAGCAGGATGTCGCTGCTGGCATGCTCTGTTCCTTTGCTTGCTGGCAGCTTGGGCTATTGATTTCTATTTGAACTGCATAAAACCAATTCCCATCAGTGAAATTAATCAATTAATCGTTTTTAATTAATTGTCAGCAGAAATAATTTGTATTCAGATCTAGCAAAATCTACTTAAAACCTATATCCCCAGTTCAGGTGCCCAATGCATCAATTGCAGGGGCACCAAACCAGTCAACATGTCAGTATGACTGCAAGTTGTGAAGGATAATAAATAAATACAATTGCATCAGCTTCCTCCACTCTTTTTTTTTTTTTTTTTTGTTCAATAATTTATACCGTGGTGCATGTAAGCAGTCCGCGGGCACAAAGTACAGACATACCAGAGTAAACTATGCTCTACTATACCAGACCCCCGCCGGTGTGAGACCTTCCTCCCTCTTTTAACCTCTGAGGCGGGCAGATATACCACATATAGAGCTCGCTGGAGCCAGGAAGGCAGAGCCGCGCCCTTGCGCCGCCACATGCCAGAAGACCCCCCACCCACAGCTAGTCCGGTCCCCCCAGGCACGGCCAGCCGAGGCCAGCCGGTGAGCAGTGTCAATTCACCATAAGCCCCCAGCCCCTGAAGGGCCTGGAGGTTAACCGTAGTCCCTAACGGGCAGAGGGGTGAACCACCCCCCTCATTGAGAGATGGACCATTGGTCCGGCATCCCTGCCATCCGATGAGATGTCTGGCTGAGACCCAGTGGGCCTAAACGGTGCCTGTAGATATGGGTACACCTGTGGGTGGCTGAGGCCCCCACTTGTATGCCCATGACGAACCCAGGGACAAGCCCCAGGAGCACCCCATCCATAGCGACAGGGTGCGTGGTAGCGCCGCCTGTATCCAGACAGGCAGCTTGCCGACAATGGATAGGGGGTGTTACCCCCCCTGGTCCGATGCACGAGCAGGTCAATGATGTCGCCTACGCTGGTGACGCCGCGGGGGGAGGGGCCCCTCAGAGGTGTCAGTGCCTAGTGGCAAGCTGTCCAACACTCCAGATAGATCCCGGGTGCTGCCTGTGACAGGGGCCAAGGAAGAGGTCCCCCCTGCCAGGACACGATTAATCACGCCCTCGGCTTGAGGGAAACGGAGGGCGGAGGCAAGAGTTGCCCCGGCCAGGTAGGCGAGCCACCCTGGAATCCCAGGAGCCAGCAGGTCAGATGAGATACACTCCATCCACTGGATGGCAGTACTCAGCATGTGTTCCACCGCTTCAGCTTCATCCGATGCCTGGCACATTGCTGCCGGAGTGGGAGGAATTGAGGAGCCCCCTGGGGGAGGGGCAGACCCCAGTGAAGAAGGAGGGAGGGTGGATGCACGGTCCCCATCCCCCATAAATGTATTGCACAGTGTATATGCGAGGGAGCAGTCCGCCTGGTGCCTGAGGGCACGCTGACGTTAGAGAACATGGCCTGGAAGGGCCAGGACATGCCGGGCACAGTGGAGCATGGGGCCATCCATTGCCTCATGCGCCACAGACAACAGATGATCAAAGGGGTTGGAGACCCCCTCGTTGTCGTCACTGTTGTCGACGTCAGACCAAGATGATGAGTCTTGATCGGACTGATCACCTCTCCTCTGGAGGGAGCAGAGGGCGGAGAAGGGATCCCCAGTGAGGGAGTCAAACGGATCATCGAGATCGAAGTAATCAGTGTCGTATTCCATAGAAAATGTAAAAGTGGACTCAGCAAAGATGATGGTTGAGACCAAGATCCTAGCATGAGAAAAAGTGCGTCCAGCATGCTCAAAAGTGAGATGGTGTGGCATCCCAGTGATCACTTGGGGGGAGTGAGCAGGGCCCCAGGCCTGCGCAGAGAGAGGGAGAGAGATAGATCCAGTGGGAGGCATGCCCCGCTACCACAGGAGAATGGAGTCGCTGGCTCGAGTCCAAGGCGCTAGAGATCCTGTAATGAGGGTCCCCGTAATCAGTGTTGATGCACAGATGTACATTACACACCTGGAGCCAAAGATCCTCTCCAGGGATCCTGCAGCCCCGCTAAGTGTCCCCCCCCCACCCCAACATGTTCTCCCCTTGACCCCAGGGCAGGACCTCCGGCCGAAGCCGGCAGTGTTAATTCACTGTCAAGCCCCCCCACCTAGGTGGAGGATGCCCCATCCCAGAGCCTCAGATCATCGAGTCAGAGCGGGAATGAGAGAGATAAAGAGATGACCCCTGAGGCGGTCATCCGGGAGACATCCGAGGAGATCGGACAGACAGATTGGCAGGGTGCTCAGGACTGCTCCCGAACATCCCTCCAAGGATCCAAAGGTCAGGTCTGACCAGAGATCAGGCCAGAGGATGGACCGCTAGGCGACGAGCCAGGCGTTGTGAGCAAAGTTCCCACGGGACATTGTGGTGGTAACAAGTCAAGAAGCGAGCTTCCTCCACTCTAGTGTCTTTAGGGGGCAGTCCATAACTCTAACCAAAAATGTTAGTAGTTGTGGCCACTGACTTTTCAAGGGATAGCCAAACAAACTTTCTTAAGGTCACTAATCATAATACTGTTTGAATTTGGCAGTGGTTCTGTCAGGACGTTTTGCACACCAATCAATGGCACAGAGGTTTCTATGAAAGGTTGAGTATGTGAGTGACATGCAGAAATTGGTGCATCACATAATGTACCATGGAGTCAATGAGGAATTAGGCTGCATTTTGGCAACTTTCTTTGTTGCATTTGCTCCACTTGCTTTCTGGCTGTCTAAAGTAGTAAGAGTGGAGTTGAAAGCTAGAGACACTAGTTCCAGGGCATTGCAGGGAGACACATGGGTGGTTGTGACTGTGCCTGTGGTGGTCATGGGAGTGACTGGAGGAAGTTCAGATGCAAAGGCAACTAAGTCTAAAGCAGTCAGTGGAACATGGTGGAGGCCATTGCTATGTTGGTAGCCAGGGCAGGATGTGCAATTTCTATGACATGGTCAGGGTGAGTGTTTCAAGGTCTGGTCTGGTCTGTTTTTTTTCCTTTTTCTGGCAGTAACTGGGACCATAACTGGTTATAAATTTTCTATTTTATGAAGGGACTGTAACTGGACCATGCAGGACCGGTTACAGTTGGTTATACATTGTATGGACTGGTCACAACTGGTCACCTTGCAGTTGACTAGCCATTTACAGGGCTACATATTCTAATTAGATATATAATTACAATGTCCCCCTGCATGCTCACATTCAAGGGGGGGCAGCACTGGTGTCATTGACAAGGCAAAGAGGGACAGCAATAATAATAATAATCCACATTAGCATTGGGGCATCATTGGGGTGGGCCTTGGCATGAGGGGGAGGTTGTGGCATTGGGTTACCATTGTCATGGGGGGGGAGGACTTGGCACAAGGGAGGGCTTTACACTCCCCCAGATGTATACATGGAGTCTACATAGACTTTAGGTGGAGTGTGGGTTCACCAAACATGGGATTCATGTTGATGGCAAGTCTATGTAGCCTCCATGTAGACTCCCAGTAAGCTCCATGTATATACAAGGAGTAGTGGGACTCCCACTAAATACTATACATAGACTCCATGTAAACTCCATGTAGACTGTATGTAGACTGGACTCTATTGGGATTAGGTCTTTGAGAGCAAGTGGGGGATCACTCAGACAAAGTAGTGAGTATGTGGAACAGGCAGGGAATGTTCATTCATCTCCTACAAAGTATTTAAACAACACTGTTAGGAGGTATAGTGTAATATACTCCTATAATATATTAAGGAGGTATTCTGTCATAGACCCCTGTATCAGTTAATCTTGGAGTAACTATGTCATTTCCCCTATAACAATAGTGTCATAGTACCTCCTATGATATCATGGCTTGGTAAGTCTGAGACTTCCTGCAGGATGGGTCTTAGACACTCTATCCAAAGCTCTGTTTTGGATAGCCTATCATAGACATGCTATATGTGTTTCACTGTGCATTCCCTAGGGTTATGGTTAGTGGGCACTAGCCCTAACCCTAGTGTGTTCTAGCCATGGCTACTGCCTTGGCTTGCCTGTATGCCATATCTCAACAGACTCCATGTAGACTCTACATAGGCTCCACATAGACTCTATGTATACAAGCCTCATACTATTAAATATAAAGAAATCACCATGTTGGAGATTTGAACCCACAACCACTGGATTATATCTTACATAAGTAGCCACACATAACTGTTCAGCTATGCAACTTCACATATTATGGAAACTTTGATCTCTAAGTGATATGTTTGTCATGTGTTCATTGAAACGCATGGCCTTGTGTGACTGTTTGTTTATCAGTTACACATGACATGCTACCACCACCACCACCACTGACCTCACTGCCGCCACTGCTGCTGCTGCCTTGCGCCTTGACCACCACCACCCCCTTCGCCATCTCTGGCCACAGCCCCTGTTGGGAATGGAGTGTTGAACAGTGACAGGAAGAGTTTAAGGACAAGGTTAGATTATGAAGTTAATCTCAAAGGCTAGTGAGTGAGGGAGTCTGCCACAGGGAGGAATGTTATTATCATCTCCTACAAGATGTGCAATATTTATACTACACAGTTAGGAGGTATAGTGTAATGCACTCCTTTAATATATAAAGGAGGTATTCTGTAATAGACCCCTGTACCAGTTAATAATGGAATAGCTATGTCATATCCCCTATAACAGTGTCAATAATAGTGACATATGATATCATAGCTTGGTAAGTCCTAGACTTCCTGCAGGGTGTGTCATAGACACTCTATCCTTAGCTCTGTCTTGGATAGGCTATCATAGACATGGCTATATCTTGCCTATCCCATGATAGACATGCTGCAGGATGATTAATCCTGTAGCATGTGTTAACTGTGGATTCCCCTATATGTCTCTGCATGTGTTAACCTCTGTTAAACATGTGTTAATATGACTTAGCATATTCTGGCAATATTCCATAGGCATGTTAACTGCCTTGGCTTGCCTGTATACTTTTGTATACATAATCCCAACAGCCCCCAACCTCACTCCCTCAGGCCGGCCAATGCACGGCGACGGCCCCCAGCGCCCCCAGACAGTATGCCGCCCCTCCCCCCCTGTTCCCTGACGTGCCACATCACTGACCACCCCCTCCCACTAAGTATCACCCCTGTGACCTGGGGCGGCAACCTCAGCACCCCCCATGACCTGGTAAGCCCCCCCTCCCACCCACATGCATGCCATGTCACTGACACCCGTGCCATCCCCCCCAATCCCTGCACCTCCTGCCATCCCCCCCAATCCCTGCACCTCCTGCCATCCCCCCCAATCCCCGCACCTCCTGCCTGCCCCCCCTCCCTCCCTCCTACACTACCATCCATGGGGGCCTGTGGCCCTCATGTTGGGTATTTGTTTTCTTTATCTAATGTTTTTAAGCTCAAATTTATTTTTTCAGTTTTCTATATGTAACATTGGATAGCCAATGCACTGCCCCTCCTCCCCACTCAGCTAGGAGTGTGAGGGGCATGGAGGGGGATAGGGAGGTGCCGGGAGGCCTGAGCAGCAGGGTACCTGCAAGGTGCGCACAGAACAGTTCACCCCACCCACCATGTCACTAATCACCTTAGGAGCTGAGGGGGATGCAATGCAACACGCCGCCAGCAGCGGGAATGCGATGAGAGGGCCCAGCACCCAAAGGACGAGACAGAAGGCCCCTAGAACATGGGGGACACCTCTGGGATGCAACAGGAAACCCCTAGAATGCTGGAGACACCTCCAGGATGCGTCACCAGCGCCGACCACTGAGGGTGACATGATGAGCAAGCCTGGCACCCCAATGGACTATGAGAGGGGCAAGTTGCCACACTGCGCACCCCCCCCCTCTCCCATCTCGCTCCAAGCGATGTGGGGGGGGGGGGGTTATTTTATTTCATATTATTTAGTCTTCTATTATATTAGTAAATACATGCCCCCCCTGCCTCTAGCACGTTGGGGTGTTTTTACATCTCTGCTAGTATTGATGTTTCCATAAATAGTGATAAATACATTTAATATTTGAAGTAATGACTTACCTCTAGGAATGATGGCTAGGAATGGCCAAAGTCTATGTAGACTCTCTATAAACACTGTATAACACCTGTAATGGGCTTTACATTGACTAATAAGCAAACTCCCTGTAAACTCCATGTAAACTCTACTGGGATTAGGTCTTTGAGAGCAAGTGGGGGATCACTCAGACAAAGTAGTGAGTGTGTGGAACAGGCAGGGAATGTCTTGTGTTGTCTGTGTTCGTATGTAGCAGTATATATACTACAGGAGCTATAGGAGATATGATACAATATCAATAGGAGCTTCTGTAGTAATGACTCATGGTCCCAAGATAGACTTGTCTATCATTATATATCATAGGGGGAAAACCCCTGGATTACTCATGAGACAGCCTTGGCTTCCTTGGCTTGTCTATCCTTGCATAGGAGACTGTGTTCATACTCCTTTCTACAACTGGTAGACCCCAACCCTAGATATGGGTTCTAGGCTTGTATCCCAACAAACTCCATGTAGACTCCCTATAGTAGCTTTATTTCTTTGGAATTGCTATGTACACTATACATGGAGTCTACATAGACTTTAGTGGGAGTCTATGTATAGTCTATGTATAGTACATGGAGTCCAGTGGGAGTCTATGTATAGTCTACATATAGTACATGGAGTCCAGTGGGAGTCTATGTAGTAAAGTGCACACACAAGGGGGAGCACATCGGGTTGGTGTCATCTGGGCATCATCATGTGATATGGGTCCTTGAGGGGGGAGGACATGAGGTTGAAGGGGGGTCTGGCCTTGAGGGGGGGTTGCCAGAGTGGGAGGGGGGAGGCTATGAGGATGAGGTGGTGTTGCCAGAGTGAATTGTGGTGTCATGGAGGCAGTGGCATCGTCCAGCATCGAGGGGGGGGTTGCCAGAGTGGGAGGAGGGAGGCCATGAGGTTGAGGTGGTGTTGCCAGAGTGGGCCATGGTGTCAAGGGGGCAGCAGTGTCATTAACAGTGGTGGTGGTGGTGTGAGGGATGTGGGGGGTTTGAAGCCAACAATGTTGTTGTGTGTTTGGTAGGGGACAGTAAATCATCAAAAAATGATGGCAACTGTATATATATATATATAAATATGGCATCTATCAAACTGCCAAAAATGACCCTAGGAAAGATGGTTCTAGCAAGCAAATAGGTGCAAACTCACTAGGGGTATATAAGGCCTCTAGATTTCAGACTCTTGATTCACTGGGCTTGTCTCCTCCTGTGTCAAAAAAAGTAAAATTATTATAGTAAATATTAATCCTAAATATATAAGACCCAAGTCTGGTTATTAGCCAGTCTTAACTGGTCCTTAGCAGTTATATAGTTTACTTAAATATTTTGTAACCATAACTAGGGTATTTCACGGGTGCGGGTATTCCCGCGGTGTTTTGGTCACGGGTGTGACGGGTACGGGTGCGGTGTTGGACTCTGCCGCACCGCGACAGACCGTCTACCCGTACCCGCGGTTTACGGGTATTCCACGGGTTTTCAGTGTCTATTCCCACGCCCTCCCATCAAGACCAAACGGCAACGAGCATGCCACATCACGCGGAGACGGATACGACAACGAGAGGGCGACAAGAAGGACGAGGGGAATGAGTGCAAAACGGGGACGGAGATGACAACAAGGGGAGGGCGACAAGAAGATGGACGAGGGAACGAGGGCAAAACGGGGACCCAAACGACAAACGACATGTCGTTTGGGCCCCTGGTACGTTTCTCTTTTCCTTTTCCTTGTTTATCTACTAACGGTATGTTTCCCTTCTTTAGGATCCAAACTACCTCGTACCAGTGTGACCTGCTAACGACACCCACCGCCGCGAGCCACTGCTCGCGGGGTGCTGGATCCCCTTACCCACCGACACCCACGCCCGCGAGCAACTGCTCGTGGGGTGGGACTTGTTCTATGTCACCGGGACCAGCACGACAACACCGCCGCGAGCAACTGCTCGTGGGGTGGATCCATACTAGACGACACCCACGCCCGCGAGCAACTGCTTGCGGGGTGGGATCTCTTCTGTGTCACCGGGAACAGGGGGCGGATTTCTACTAGACGACACCCACGCCCGCGAGCAACTGCTTGCGGGGTGGGATCTCTTTTGTGTCACCGGGAACAGGGGGCGCCACTGCCGCTCCCTGGCCCACTTCGACTGTTACGACCGACCCATGGCGACACCGCCGCGAGCAACTGCTCGCGGGGTGGATCCCTGCGCTACTGCCTCTGACCCCACCTCCCCTGCAGCCCCTGTGAGCTAGACAGCAAGCAATGGCTTGCTGCTATGCAGCAGGGGCTTCATTTGATGGAGAAGGGGTTGGGCCAGTGCGAAGGAACCGCGGGTACTAACAATACCGCGGTTATCTCGTGACACCGTATATGTTTCGTACGGGTGTATACCCGTACCCGTCAAGGTTACGGTGTTCACGGGTACAGTTACGGTTCTGGAAAAGTGTACCCACGGTATACCCGTGAACAACCCTAAGGTCCATAACTGTAACTGGACTGTAACTGACTGTAACTAAGACTGATGGTCTGGTTACACCGGTTACAGTCCAGTTACAGTCTTGGTCTTTTGCCAGTCCTAGTGACTGGACCTTGAAACACTTGTCAGGGTCTAGCAGAGTAACTGTTGCAGTAGAGACTCTAGGGGCCATCACTGCTGTGACAGTGGAAATGAAAGAGAGCTGGAAAGAATATGGCTGAGAGGATGGTGGACAGGGTTCCTCTGATGCAGTTGGAGCTACAGATGGTGTTGGGAAAGAGTATACAACTCTATGCAGACAAGCCAAGGCAGGTAGCATGGCCAGGGGATAATGCCAGAATATGAAGTCATATTAACACATGTTTAACAGGAGTTAACACATGCAAGAGAAATTAGGGGAATACACAGTAACTTACCAATCCATGATAATATAGGAGGTACAATGACACCATAATTACAAGACAAGGTATAATTATAGTGACATTGATAGGTAGAGGAGTCCATGATTTCATGCCTCCTTATTACATTATGGCAGTGCAGTACACTATACCTCCTAGAAGTGTAGTATAAATATTGCACCCTTTGTAGGAGATGAATATAATATTCCTCCCTATTGCAGACTCTACTCCCTCACTTGCTTCAAAGATATAACTCTATTTATCTTCACTTGCTTCCACACCAGCCTCACTCCCAATATAGTCTTTATCCTTCAGCAGAATATCAACTGAATTTGAGGGCAGTGGGAAAGCAGAGTTGAGAGAGCTAGTCCAGGAATGACCCATAAGAAAAGGTGAACTAGGGAACAATGCCGCTGGGAGTTGGTGAATGAGACTATGTGATGGAGGAACAAGACCATTTGGTGCCATCAACTTCAATACACCCCTGTGGCTGGAAATCAATTGTGGATGGACTTGGAGCCTTGTATAAATTGAGCTTACTTGAGTGTTTCAAGATGAATCCTAGAAGTAGTCATATATGCAGCTAAACTATGAATTTAAAATATTGAACATACTGGAGTATTATGTTTGCCATAGATAGTTCTTCAATCTTCTTCACAACTTCAAGGTGATATTGATCCTGGTTGCCATCTGATTGTGAAGCCTCTGTCAACAGAGAATCAAGCTGTAAATAATTTGCAGTTGATATTCAGTGCTCACAACAATGGTATACACCTCATAGTCCTAGACTGACTCTGTGAAGACTGACTATGTGAAGATGCTAGAGGCTGAGAAAAACTTTGGTGGAAAGACTGCCAAGGCAGTGTACATCCCTGTATCACAATAAAGTCTCCTATCAGATGTGAATCGGGTTGGATATGGCACTGACAAAGGCATTCAAGTTGGCAAACCCCATTTTCTGTGAAAATTCTGCAGTTGAACTCCAAGTCAAAGTGTCTTGGCTCATTGAAAATAGCATTGAATTGGAGAGATGTTGAAATGCACCCATTGAGAATTGTAACCCATTGTAATCAACAATCTCTGTGTCCATTGGGGTGGTAAATTGAACAAGGTATGGTCCATAAATAAAGTAGTGATGGTATACAACAAACAAACAACAAACATAGCACACACAGGGTTAAGTATGACATACAAAAAATTTCCCTGTGGTTCTTGGCCTTTGGATCTTGAATGATGGCTTACTTGCCACTTACATGTTTGCCATGGCAGCCTTTAGTCATGAGCCTAGTATTTTGTGCAGTAGTCAGAGAGAGCTTTGGCTTTGCATTCAACACTGTTTTGGTTATTTTGACCACATCCCATGCTTTTTGAGGTTGCCAGGAGTTGAACATTTGCCAAGGACAGAATGGCCCTGCTTGGCTTCATTGATCAATGTTTTATCTAAGAGTGCATTCTTGAGGATGCCCAGAACACTGCAACAGGTTGCTGTCAGGAGGTCATCAATACCCTAAGGCAATGACGATGGCTCCCACAAACAAACAACAATAAGAAAGAATGGCCTAGTAGTCTAAGGTGGTCACACTGAGTGATATATTATGACTATATAGTACTTTACATGTGGTATCCATGCCTTAGCCATGGGTCATCAACAGGTGCAGCACCATGCCTACAGCATGAGGTACACAGCTTCATGTGCCTACCATGTGTCTGATCATGCAGTGTGTTGCCCATGTCTTCCTACCTACCTTTGACCATGTGTTTGATCGCAAGGACCTGACGCCTACCCTTAGCCATGTGTACATAAAAGTGTCATCAAAGCCAAACAAATGAAATTAATAGATTAAACTGTCTTGTGAATTTTGTACTCCTGACAGTTGCAGAACTGTGTATAGCATTCTGTGTGGTATGTAGAGGCTGTATGGTATGATCTGAAGTGAACACCCTTAGGAGCAATGCATTGCAGAGGTCAATGAGGTGTTGCTTTAGGGGATAAAAGTATGGTGAGATGTGGAGAAGGATGTGAGAATCAAAGTGGCCCATCATGTGGCTGAACTTGATGTGCCTGGCCTGCTGGGTATGTGGCAATACACTGCTTCTCTCAAACCTCTGTGTTGATGGCCATTCTGATGGGGAGACTTCAAAAAATGCTGGTGTTTCCAAGCACACAATTATTGACAAGTCTGGGGCCAAAAGGAACATCGAGCCTGTTGAGAAAACTTGCTTTGGTTGGTCTATTGATTGTTATCCAGCTATCCTTTAAAACCCCACTCCTACCATTCAGCAACTGAACCAAAAAAGTCCTTGTTGCATGACCTAAAGGTCTGGGTCCTGAAGAGAAGTTGTTTAACAGGGTATATCTTGGACCTGATTAGTACACTACAAATTTCTGGATCTTGGCCTGCAGAGGCAGCATCATGTGTAATGGCAAGAGGAGAGCAGTTGCAGAGATGATGGGGTGGTGTTTTAAGACAGTCAATAAATGGTTTGGTAATCTTGTAGTTGAAAGGCTTGAAAAGCTTCCAGAATTTTTCATTGCTGCTGACTCCTAGCTCCTGATGAATGATTGTTGCATCTACACCTATCATACAGTTGGGGAGAAAGACCAAAATTATCACCATGCAGAAGAATATCAGAGTACTGGAATTGCAATCAAAAGGTATGACATCCCTCTCAATCTGACCCATATGATTAGTCATAGATGATAGGGATGAAATCGCATTCTGGCTGAGTGCAAAAAGTCATGTAGCACTTAATCAATACAGTCTCTGGCATCCTGATTGGAGGCTTCTTTTCCTTGGTATGCTCAATGAGTGCTTGGACATCTTGCCATTGCAGGTGCCCCTCCCATGTGCAGGCAGGTAAGCATAATGTCAGGCATCCACTTTGATGAATGACCTTCCACAGGTCTGTGTGAGTGTAAGGCCATGAAGTAGCAGAGGGGCTCAAGAGAGGATTCCTATTCAATTAAGAAATACAGTGGTGCTGTGCTCATTACAGAAGTTATTCTGGTCCAAAAGGACTCCAGGAGATATGAATGACCCAGCAAAATTTTGCAGGTGAGAAGGGAGACTCTGAGAGAAGTCCAGGATTTGATGTATGTTGGAGTAACCTGGGTACTATGGTGAGAAGGGAGAAGTTGAGGAGACTGGAAGCCAGTACTTTACTGTCCCCCACCTAATCTGAGTGGACTCCGAGCTGTCAAGTCCTAGTAAAGTCCTAGTAGAGTCCTAGTAATTTTTTTTTTCAGTGTTGTAAGGACAAAAGTCCAAGCAT
Source organism: Tricholoma hemisulphureum (assembly GCA_964034925.1). Taxonomy (NCBI): domain Eukaryota; kingdom Fungi; phylum Basidiomycota; class Agaricomycetes; order Agaricales; family Tricholomataceae; genus Tricholoma; species Tricholoma hemisulphureum. The sequence continues at coordinate 691,361 of OZ035931.1, forward strand.
AATCTGAGCAAAGTCCAAGCTTGCAGGCGGATTTAATTCAGTAATTTACACTCCCCCATGTGTCCTTGCGGACTCCGCGCAGAATCCACTCATTCCGCGCGGAATCCGAGTCAGTCTGCGCGGAGTCCGCACATTGGGTACCCCAAAGGGAGATTTGTAAGCAATTCTGTCCGGAATCCGAGATGGTCCGTGCGGAATCCGCACAGACGGTACCCCAAAGGGGGATTTGTACGCAATTCTGTGTGGAATCCGAGGTGGTCCGCGCGGAATCCGCACAGAATCCGCACAGACTGTGACCAAAAACTCGGATTATGAAGAATTCCATGCGGATTCCGCTCATTCCGCGTGGAATCCGCACAGACTGTGACCAAAAACTCAGATTAAACACACCCCAGAACAGTCCGAGTCTGTGCTGATCATCAGTTGCTCGGACTAGGACGCTCGGAATCCATGGATTCCGAGCAAATAGCACGGATTCCGTACGGAATGGCTAGGATTCCGCATGGAATCCGACCTTGTATTGCACAAGTAAACCACTCATTTGATTGGTCACAATTCCATGCGGAATGACTCGGATTCCACACGGATTCCACCCATTCCCAAGTAAACCACTCATTTGATTGGTCACAATTCTGTGCGGAATGACTCGGATTCCGCACGGATTCTGCAAGGAATACATGGGGGACAGTAAAGACCTCATTTAATTGTAACCTACTTTTTGGACTTGGAGCTAGAGGCTTTCAAGGAAGATTTCCCCCTTTTTCCACCAGCTGATTTCTTTGCTTTCTTTGACAGCCCACCTTCATCTGAACTATCATCCTGCCTAGCCTTTCTGGTTTTCTCCTTCCCTTCATTCATTCTTGCTTTCTCCTTTTCCTTCAACCACCTCTGATAAGCTCTATCCAAAGTCCCCTCCTTCTTCCAGATCCCCAAATCCTTGAAAGAATAATGAGATTTCTGAAGATGCCAAACCTCAAGATCTGAAGGTTTCTCCTCATTCTCCCCTCTCCCCAGCCACTTCACCATGTTCTGTGATTCTGAATATCACTGAAGGCACTGCCAACATGAGAATGCCAGAATGAGCACCCACAAAAAATGTTGACCATCTCTGAATGACCACTAGTTGGCAGTGTCTATTGGTTATTGGTCTTCATCTTGGTTAATTCAGCAACAGCCTGATGGCACACAGTACACTTCTTGTACCACAGTTGAAGGGAAGAGTCAGTGCAGTGTGTCAGAGCAGGATCAATGTCTAGAGCATTGGCAACCTGCACCAAAACAGGAATTTTGAGGACATGCTCACCATACTGAGCTTCCAACTCTGAATCAGATGGAGCAATTGAGGGAGCAGTAGATGTGGCAGGCAGAGAACCTGTGCAGATAGTGTACCATCATAGGTACTCTAAAGCATACATTATTACATTAGTGTTGAGAAATTAAAGAAAATTCTTACTATGAGAATTTGAGTCTTGTATTCTTCATTCTCCTTTGACCAGATCAGATCCTCATTTTTCTCATGGCCAGATCATATCATCCCTTCATCATCCACTCACCATCCTCATAGGCATAGACACATTGGTTATGGCCTAGCGCATAGTGAGTCTATATTATTTGAGATCTAGAATGGATTCTTACATTGCACAGGGAAGTGCATGTCACCAATTTCTTCAAGAACATGGGCAAGAGAATTAGTTACTCATGTTTAAGTAATTGCTGGTTCATTGTTGCCACATCCAATTTGGCATAAGCAGGATCCTTTGCAGAGATGTACAAATAGACCTGCCCAATAGCAAAAATAAAAGGGTTGTTATCCTCAGCAATATCTGCCAGATTAGGGTTGTTGCAATGGGCCCTGTTGGGATTATGTATACAGGCAAGCCAAGGCAGTTAACATGCCTAGGGAATATTGCCAGAATATGCTAAGTCATATTAACACATGCAGAGACATATAGGGGAATCCACAGTTAACACATGCTACAGGATTAATCATCCTGCAGCATGTCTATCATAGGATAGGCAAGATATAGCCATGTCTATCATAGGCTATCAGAGACAGAGCCTTGGATAGAGTGTCTATGACACACCCTGCAGGAAGTCTAGGACTTACCAAGCCATGATATCATATGTCACTATTATTGACACTGTTATAGGGGATATGACATAGTTATTCCATTATTAACTGGTACAGGGGTCTATTACAGAATACCTCCTTTATATATTAAAGGAGTGCATTACACTACACCTCCTAACTGTGTAGTATAAATATTGCACATCTTGTAGGAGATGATAATAACATTCCTCCCTGTGGCAGACTCCCTCACTCACTAGCCTTTGAGATTAACTTCATCATCTAACCTTGTCCTCAACTCTTCCTGTCACTGTTCACCACTCCATTCCCAACAGGCCCTGCCACAAAAGATTCCCCCAGTAGTGCGGGAAGCACCTTGTAACTCAGTTTGAGTAAGACATGGAGGATTACCCATTTCTGCATCTGACATAGTAATATTAGGGATATATATTAAAAAATGCAGATACCTTGATCAGGCTGGTCCCAATCATCTACACCACCCATACCATCAGAGTCCTTACCCAATGCAGACAGCTGGATGGTCCTCATCCATGTTCATCACATCCATGATTCTAGAAGAGCCGTCATGTCCATCTTTAGCACCAGCCACTGGGGCCCTGGGGTTGCTGCTGCCATGCCCAGCCTTAGCACCACTTGAGCCAGCATCATCAAGTACAGCCATAACCTTGTGGTTGGTACCATCATTGTTGGAGGCAGTGCTGTTGTTGAATGCAGTGGCAGCCCTTCTTGCCCTAGCCCTGTGTTTGGCACCATCATCACTCAAGTCAGCAGCATCAAGTTCTGCCATAGCACCGGCCATCCTAGCCTGAGGGTCAGCATTGTCCTCACTTGAGGGGGTGTAGTCACATCTAGCCTTAGGGTCAGTCCTGTCATCGCTTAAGGGGGTGCTGCCACCTCCAGCCCTACCACTGTTGGCGTTGGTCTCACTATGGACAGACCTAGAGGTCTGGCTGTTGGTCTCATGGTCTGAAGTACCACTATCCTCTCCTCCTCATAGGTCTGAATGTCATTGATGATTGATGGCTGCTGCTGATTACCTGGGTGCACATTTTGGTTTCTTGTTCTTCTGCTCTTTTTTCCCCTCTCTGCCTCCCTTCCCCTTCAGTTCCAGTTTGTCATCTTCCTTGTCTTGGGGCATTTGTGGGTCAGTTCATCAGTGTTGGAAGTCTTGCACTTGGAATGGGGGGGTTGCCTCGTTGGAGACCGCTTTGGGTTGTTGGGAGGCTGGATTGGGTTGTTGTGGGCATGACAGTGTGGTGGGATGAGTTGGTGGTGGTGGGGATGGGGGGAGAAAGAGGGGAGAGAGAAATGGCATGTGATGTAGCAACATCAGCATGACGAAGCATTACCAAATAGCTGGAGATTGCCAGACACTTATCACACTTGGGGAGTCATTAATGTTAGTCATGTGTAAAGTTCTCTGCTGTTGGATTTATTATCTGGGTTATAAATTTAAATAATATAAATTACTGATCTGAGAGATCCAGTTGGATCTGGTCGGAATTATTCCACTCAGTTCCAACTGGATCTCTTGGACCTGCTTGGACCTGCTTGGATTCCAATGAGGCAAATTGCAGCCATTTGGCAGGCCACTCTATCAAAAATGTCAGAGTGGATTCGGATTGGAATCTGACCAATTCCGAGCAGATCCACTTGGATCTTGTGGGGGACAGTAATGACCTCATTGGGCATGCTATAGTGCCAGATGGTAGTGCTGGGCAGTAGTGCCATTGGTAGTGTTGGTGAGGAGGTCTGGCCATTGGTGTGTGGGCTGATGGTAGTAGTGTATGCATGTGCACTGTGTTGTCAGTGGTGCATCAGTGAGAGGGAGGCTGGCCATTCCATAGCATATTGCCATTTCCATTCCTATTGGACATGCTATCAGCATTCCCATTCTGTTGGCATTCATCAGTGGTGAGGCATGTGTGTGCTGGTGGATGAGTGGGTGGCACACTGGAGAGAGGGATGGAGAAGGAGCAGAGAGGGGGGTTGGCTGTTTCATAGGGCAGCTGTTCCTGTACTGTTTCCATTCCTGTTCCTGTTCCCCCTCTATCTCCATGGCTGTTCCTGTTGGTGTGTGTTTGTGGTGAGGCATGTGTGTGCTAGTGGGAGGTGGTACTGGGTATGCCAGTGGATGTGGACAGCAGCAGTGTGCCATCAGTATGGTGGTGCAGCAGTGTGCATGGGCCATTGGTACAGCAGTGAATTGGGTGCATTATCTGCAACAGTGATGCATAGGTATGCCATCAGGTAAGTGGTGACATCAGTGTGTCAGCAGTAGTGCATTGGTTATCAGTGTGGTAAGTCTGGGCAGCATGCTTCTTCAAGCCCATTGCAAATTAATCCTATACACACTATGCATTCATCCTGAAATCCAGCCTTGGCCTCCTGCTTGCCAAGCATCAGCCACAGCAAGAGGATGCCATCATCACAGTCATCCATGGCCTAGATCCAAATGAGATTTCCATTACTAATTAAATGCATATAATGCTCATCCTGAATTTTGGTTATGGTTTGGAATTGCAGTTCTAAATTATTCAGACATCATTTGGAGATACATTTGGAAATCCAGATTATTTTCCAAACAATAAAATGGGGTTCCATGTCAGAGTACAAATGGAGAGATCCATGTCAGATGGGCAAGATGTCGACAATGGGAGGAGCATGCCAACATCACAATATTACTGCATCTAGGTTCATTTGACATTGCTTAACTGTCAATGAGGTTTAGAAGGGAGGTTTACAACTAGAGGGGGGGTGGAGGCCTCATCCAGACATAAAGTTTACAATGCCTTCAGAGCACAAAATATTCTCTGGGGGTCTGAGGGAACCATCATATATCACCCATCAGCTTGGCAAAGGCAGTTTGGAACAAAATCTAAGTTTCCAGATCCTATGGGAAGTCATGCAGTATCACCTAACCTTCCCACAATACATTACATATTGACATGATCCCATCACAGCATGCCCACTGATCAGTGTTAAATCTGCTAATATCCCTTACCCACCAATATGTCCCTTCAATATTGTTAACTTAGATTTATAATTTAACATTCCTGAAGCTGTTGGGTGTATGTCAGTATCCACCCTTGCTTGTGCCCTGCCTTGACACATCATCAGGTACAGCCAAATGTCCAGCAAACTTTGGTTGTTGTCAGGTGCAAGCAGCTAAAGATGGCCTTTCACACCAGTGCCAAAGATGACAGCTCCCACAGACATACAACAACAAAATAATGGCAGGGGTAGTCAGTAGTCAAAGTCAGTCACACCCAGTAGTGGTGGATAACCCAAGAGAACATCACTAGTGTCTCTGTGCAATATATTACGGTTTATAGACTATGTTGCATGAGGTAGCCATGTGTTTACCATGAGTTGTTAATGGGTGCAGCACCATGCCTAAAGTGTGAGGTGTGCAACTACATGTGCCTACCATGAGTCTGATTGTGCTGTGCATTGCCCATGTGTTCTACCTACCATTAGCCATGCATTTGATCATAAGGATCTTGCACCTACTCTTGACCTCATGTACATAAAAGTGTCAATATGATCAAACATTGAAAATAATAGTTTAAGATGTCTTGTGAAATTCGTACTCCTGATGTTACAGTTGGCCTCTTGGATAGTGGGGTGGATTATTTCATTTTCCTTTTGTTACCTTTCTCCTTTTGTCTCTGACTTGATGGGCAGTGCCCGAGACTTGTTTTCTCTGACTTGTTTGTCGACTTACCTTGTGTACCTGGATCCAAGTAACTAGACTGCAGTATCTGACTCAACCTCTACACCTTTTGCATAGCATCATGACTCATAGCTACCCCAAGTATTTACTTAGATACTATTGGACAATTAGCTAGAGGCTTTGAACTATAAGAGCTGTAGTAGATAGATGGTCAAGGATCCTTAGCTTGACCTAGACTAATCAATAATCTTGACTGCTCTGACCTCAATCTCAACCTAAGGCTAGTAAAGCTTAGCATCTCAGAACCTTTATGAAGAAAGCCTCTTTGTTAAAGCAAACTTGACACCCCGTACTGAGTAGTTGAGGCTCTCATTTTAACAAAAGGTCAAGCTATTCACAACATCCTCTTACTCAAGAGCAGACATGGGTTGGGGGGTGTTGGTTGTGTCTGGGGTGTCACCTCATGTCCTATGGGCCCTCCAGTGGCATCCTCTAGGCATGTACTTTACACTCCCCCACAAGTCTATGTAGACTCCATGTATAGTGTACATAGCAATTCCAAAGAAATAAAGCTACTATAGGGAGTCTACATGGAGTCTACATACATGGAGTTTACAGGGAGTTTGCTCATTAGTCAATGTAAAACCCATTACAGATGTTATAGGGTGTTTATAGAGAGTCTACATGGACTTTGGCCATTCCTAGCCATCATTCCTAGAGGTAGGTCATTACTTCAAATATTAAATGTATTTATTACCATTTATGGAAGCATCAATACTGGTGGAGATGTAAAAACACCCCAATGCACTAGAGGCAGGGGGGGCATGTATTTACTAATATAATAGAAGAGTAAATAATATGAAATAAAATAACCCCCCCCCACTCGCTTGGAATGAGACAGGGGAGGGGGGGGTGGGCACAACATGGCGTGGCAACTTGCCCCTTTCATAGCACCCCATTCCACCCCATGAGCAATGGCTCATGGTAGTGGGTGGGGGTGCTGGTGTGGGGGGCTGTGGCCTGCTCAGCAGCATCATTCCTCCACCTGCACTTCACCCCATGAGCAGTGGCTCATGAGGCTGGGCTGGGTGGTGTCCATTTGGGTGCCAGGCTTGCTCGTTGTGTCACCCTCAGCGGTCGGGGCTGGTGAAGCCACCTGTCATGTCCCAGAGGTGTCTCCCATGTTCTAGAAGTTGCCCATCACATCCCATGAGGTGTCCCCCACATTCTAGGGGCCTTCTGTTGCATCCCTCATGGCTCCTGTTGCATCCCTCAGGTGCTGGGCCCTCTCATCACATCCCTGCGGCTGGTGGCGTGTTGTGTCATGTCCCCCTCAGCTCCTGAGGTGGTTAGTGATGTGGCGGGCAGGGTGGGCTGTTCTGTGCGCACCTCATGGGTACCCCACTGCTTGGGCCTCCTGGCACCTCCCTGTCCCCCTCTGTACCCCTCATACTCCCAGCTGAGTGGGGAGGAGGGGCAGCGTATCCACAATCAGACATATATAGAAAACTGAAGAAAAAAAGTGAGTGTAAAAAAAATAGATAAAGAAAAACCATACCCAACATGAGGGCCTGTGGCCCCCATGGATGGGTAGTGGAGGAGGGGGGGGAGGCAGGAGGTGGGGGGGGGGGGGGAATGGGGGGGATGGTGTCAGTGATGTGGCATGTGCATAGGTGGGAGGGGGGGGCTTACCAGGTTGCAGGTGGTGCTGGGGTCGTCGCCCCAGGTTGTGGGGTTGATACCTAGTTGGAGGGGGTGGTTAGTGATGTGGCATGTCAGGCAACAGGGGGGGAGGGGGCCGCTTACCATCTGGGGGTGCTGTGGGTTGTCACCACGCATTGGCCGGCTTGAGGGAGTGAGGTTGGGGGCCATGGACAGAGATGGTGACAAGGGGTGGTGGTGGTCAAGGTGTGAGGGAGGCAGCAACAGCAGGTGGCAGCAGGGTCAGTGGTGGTGGTAGGAGCATGTCATGTGTAACTGATGAACAAATAGTGTAGGGAGGTAAAGCTGGAAGCTGACTAGAGGCTTTTGGATGAAGGGGGGCACTCCTCTGTATGTCTCAGAGGTCAGGAATTAATTGTCTCAGTATATACTATACATATAGTATATATAGTATATAATGCTGAAGTAATGCTGAAGTAACAGTAATTAGTAATGTCATAATTACCACTCTGGATATAGCAATCATAGGCTTGTATCCCAACAGTTCTTGCTCATAGAGAAATTGGGAGATGAGCTCTGGAAGCTGAGGAATGTTCAAGTTATGACTTAGAGCTGAAAGTGAGCAAGGAAGACCAGAAAGTAAATGACAATGATACAGATGAATGGTTCACCATGCAATTGACATTCACATACCAGGTATCCTGGCCCAAATGACTTCTCCAAGGATATCATGGGTATTAATAGCACCTCCATCATGGTCATCAGCATCCAGGACTGGATCAGGAACCATGGGCAGGGCACCATAGTCAAGCAATGGAGTGTTTAGCATCTGCATGCTTGAAAGTTAACACAGCTGGCTGCAAGTTTATTAAGTCATTGATTTGTAAGAAGCATTTGTGAGAGCACATTGTGATGATTGGACCATTGCCATGGATCCTTGACAGCTTTAATATGTTTTTATTCAGTGATTGAAGAACAAAGACCATTAAGAGCTCCAAATTCAGTTATGATGTAGGCATGATGCACAAGTGAATGTTGGCATGGGAGTGAGATGCCATCTGGATGCACACCCTCACATTCAAAAATTTTGCACTCTTGGTGGAAATGTATGATGGTTCTGTTGATCTCATTGATATCATCTTCATCAAGGACAGGATGGCAGACAAGGTAACAAAATTCCATGAAACAGCTGACTGCCTGCAGCATCTGCAATGGAACATAGCCAGCAATTGCAGGGAGATAAACCTGTATAGCAACCAGTGAGTTCACCAAAATCAGTAATAGCACAATGCAAATCCCCACCTTCTTAAGTGCCTTAGAATCATCACCTGTCCATTGTTTGAAACCATGTCCTTCAGGGAACTGTTGAAGACCAGGAAATGATAGTGCAGCAGCAATTCTAACAAGACACATTTATGAGTGGCTAAAAATAGTAGGATAACTTTAGTCACTGGTGATCAATATCAGCAAGTATCTGATCAGCCTCACTAGCCATGTGAACAAGCCTCAGGTACTATCCTACCCAGGTAATGAGATGATCCTTGAATGTTCCTTTGGTTACTTGATCGAGTATTGGGATCATGGAGTTGAGCACAAGATGAGGACGAGGTTTTTAAGGTATTGAGTTAAAGTCAAAGGTAAGTGTGTGAGGGAGTCTGCCACAGGGGGGAATGATTCTATTCATCTCCTACAAATTGTGCAATATTTATACTACACAGTTAGGAGGTATAGTGTAACGTACTCCTATAATATATAAAGGAGGGATGAAGTCATAGACTCCTGTAATAGTTAATGTTTCATTAACTATGTCATTTCCCCTATAGATATGCTGTCATGGCTTGGAAGTCTTACACTTCCTGCAGGGTGTGTCTAAGACACTCCACTTAGGCTTCTGTCTCTGATAGCCTATGATAGACATGACTGTGTCTTGCCTATCCTATCATATACATGCTACAGTGTTAACTGTGCATTCCCTAGGGTTATGGTTAATGGGCATTAGCCCTAACCCTAGTGTGTCCTAGCTATGGTTACTGCCTGGCTTGCCTGTATGCCATATCCCAACATCAAGAATGTCAGGCAAGATGAGTTCATGAATATCAGCATGAGGGAAGCCATAAGTAAATGGCTAAACAAAAATTCATGATCAGAAAGGCTGTGAATTTGATCAAGTGATTGGAATTACTGTACCATAATATCATCAACTATGCCATAATTATCCCACAATGCCTTCTTATCCAGTGCATCAAAGAGTGCTAGAGTGAGTTCATGGGATCATTGTCCCCCTTCCTCATCAAGATTATCTTCCAGTGCATCCTATCTTCAGGTTGGTTGTAACTGTAAGCTAAATGTGTATAGCACATAGTTAAATAGTACAAACCTTGAACACCATCCCTGAACAATACAAGCACACAATATTTGCTCCAGATAATCAGCAATGTAAGGGCCAATCTCTATTGGGATCAAGAAGTTGAGCACAAGATGAGGACGAGGTTTTTAAGGTATTGAGTTTAAGTCAAAGGTAAGTGTATGAGGGAGTCTGCCACAGGGAGGAATGTTTTTTTTTTTTTTTTTTTTCAACAATATTTAATGTGGTGCACGAGCACAGTCCACGGCTATCTACTACATGAGACAGCGGGTATACAATGTAAGTTTGAGGGGAGGCTACAGCCCCGATAATGCACAAGTGCCTGAAGGCCCACACGCCGCTTGTTCGAGCGGTGCGCATGGCCAGACTACAGGCTGAGGGCGCTCGGGAACCTCCCCGAACCAGCTTGCCGGCACTCCCAACGGCGCATACTAACCCACTCACCCTCCTACCCCCGCGTGGCCCCTGCATGGCCCTTATTAATCGCACATGCCCACTGACCCACCGGCCAGGAATGAGGATTATAGGCCTTCCCGCAGGTTGACCAACCCGCCAGCCATAAGGCCCGACGGGGTCCGGAGCCCCTCAGTTGCCCGAGTACAGCCCCTCCTCGCTTAGCCGCCCCACGTATGGGATGGTACCCACTATACAGTGGGCCCCCCAGCCTTGCCAGTGACGAACCCGAGGTTCGGTGTTACCAACAGAAGCACAGCAGGCTCAAAGGTAGAGTGTGCGTTCGGCGAGCCCTCAGGCACACCAGGCCACCAGACAGGGGTCATACGCCCTGTGCGTGACCCTCATCCTGGATCCCACCCCTCAGGGGGGGCAAAGGCGAACGCGCGCAGGTTCGCCTCAAGGAGTTCAACAAGGTCCGTGATCCAACGTGGGCCTTGCCGGTGCTTCTTGCGCTTCACGTGTGGGCACACGTGGAGCAGGTGATCGTGGTCCTGGAAGGGCCGGGGGGGGGGCATGTGCAGTGAGTGTCCTCACTGGGGTGGAAGCGGTCGTGGTAGCTCCCAATGGGGGCATGCACGGTGATGCACCAACATAGCCGGGCCGTCAACCTGCCATTGTGTGCAGTTTCTTTGAGCCAAGGCCCACATCCGGAGGTGGTGGGCGTCGCAGGGGTCTTCCGTTGGGCCCGCAGGCCCAAGAAGCTCTTCCCTCGGTACTTGGGGTCCGCAAAGCGGGTAACCCAGTCTTTCTCCGCCACCTCCTTGAAGGAGGCGATCAGCCAGTTGTGGGTGGCCTTGGGGGATATCCCCAGGGGCAGTCGGAGCAATGTCGCAACGTCGTGAGCCTGCTTGTGGACCGCCCACTCCGCCTTGGAGGGGATGAACCACAGGTGGACTTGGCGGTCCTGGCTCAGTTTGAACCAGGGGCGCAGGAGACAGCACAGCCGGAGGGCATACTGTTGGCCCCCCGATGGGGAGCAGTCCACCCACGCGTCAGCCAGTGTGAGGGCATCCGAAAAAACCACCACCTTTTTGCATCCAGTGGCCACCGCCGCGGACACCCCCAGATGGAGGGCTTGATGTTCAGCATCTGTCGCTGAGGCGTGACCAAGGAACGCGGTGACATGGCGGATCTCCTGGTTCCCACGGAACACCAGGGCGGCCGCCGATGGAGACGTGCAGTCTCACAGAATGAACCCGAGAGAAGCCCGCAAGGCGAGGCATGGCAGTGTATAGCAGTGGTATGCGACGACAAGCAGTGTCTACGTGTATGCTGGGATGAACCTGTGGTCATGTGACCATGTATCTACCTACAGTCTGTGCGAGGCTGGCCACACGGCTACACCGAGGCCTGGTGAGCTGTCTTGGGTACCGACCCATCACAGCCAACTACGAGACAGTCCGGGCCTGCCCTGGCCTCAGCCAGGACATGGTCCAGACGGTCGACATACTCTTTGCGCTCGTCTGTCCCTTTGGGGGGCGGGCGGTGAGGGGAGATTCTGTCCATGAACAGATCTATCAGATGGTCTCCAGGTTGGCTCTCAGGGCCAAAGGCCTCGAAGGACTCCCCGGAGAGGGAGCAAATGGTGACCACATCCACGGCAGGGGACACGATATTCCGTCGGGCAGCAGGCGGGAGGGCCTGAAGTCCCAGCGGATGCCAGGGAGCATCTCCCACAAGGTCCCCTTCCAAGACAGCTCGGACGGGGTGGGTGTGCGTCAAAGTAGCCATCTGTCATATCCCATGCAAGCACCCCTCGGAACTCTGCCTCGGAACTCCGACGGAACTCCGTAGGAATTCCGAGTATTTCAAATTCCTCATTTCAAATTACCTCTCCTGTTTTACTTACATCACATCTTCCGTAGTTTACTCAAGTCTGTTCTTCATCATAGATATCATCACGAAATTTGTACTTGGAACTCCGCAAAACTCCGCCGCAGCTACACCGAGTACTAGCCTTAGTATAAAACTACTTTACATACTTTGTATTCTTCAGTTCAAATATTAGTTGTTATCAACTTATCATTTGTCAACTTTAAGACCTCAAACTTCTATCTTAATCTTCGGACCTCCGGACCTCTGCTTTGTTCCTGTCCCTTACTTCGGACTTCCTAATCGGAACTCCGCTTTTGCACCTTTTCCTTACCTCGGACTTCCGCACAGACTTCCGGACTTTTCAGTTCCTTGCAAATTGGACACCGAGCATAGAGAAGGGCGCAACCTCTTAAAGGTTGAAGCCAAGTCCTCGTCGTACATCGGAACTCCGCTGGACTCCGCCGATTTCCCGCGCCTTAGGATCAGTTCTTAACACCATCCAGAGACAGCTCTTGTCAGCCAGGCGGCGCAGCACCTGCGGCATGGGTAGCAGGGCAGCGAGACATTCCATGGCCCCCACGGGGGTTGTATGGAAACAACCTGTGATCCAGCAGGCAGCAGTGTGCTGCATCTGGGACAGGGCCTTGACAATGCCTTTGGTATGGGTACCTCGGCAGAACCAGAGTCGCAGCCCATATGTCGCCACAGGGATGACGCATGAGTGGTAGAAGAGGTGTTTGTTCACCGGGGAGAGTCCCCAGGACAAGTTGCCAAGCATACGCATGGTGCTCACCGTGGTGAACGCCTTGGTGGTGTAGAACCGGATGTGTTCCTTGAAGGACAGTTTCTGGTCGAAAAAGAAGCCCAGGTACCGCCAGATTGGCTTGGGTTGTAAGGGGGTGGCTCCCATGAAGGGGGCAACACCAAGGTCAATGGGTGGGTTGGGCGCCACCCGTGCTCTAGAGAAGTGGAAGACCTCGGATTTGGCGTGTTCCAACACCAGGCCAAGGGCTGTAAAGAGTCGGAAGACCTCATTGTAGGCTTCCACCAGCTTCAGGAGGTTATCCTCCACTGGTTTGGACTGTGCGATGAGGGTGCCATCATCGACATAGGATATGAGGTCCGCCAGCGGCCGGGGGGTGCAGGCAAAGAACATGCGCATCACAGGCGCGATGTAGAGCGCCGAGCAGACCGGGGACAGGGCTCTGCCCTGTCCCACTCTGACATCAGCAGAGAACCTGCCAGAGCTGTCGGTGTTCCATTTGTAGGTCGTGTAGCGTCCTACCAAGTACGAGCAAAAAAAGTTCACCACACAAGGCGGGAACCCCGATCTCTCAACAATAGCCAGGAGAACCTGGTGGTTCAGCAATGGAAAAAACTGAGCAATGTCAAAGGCGACTATGCTCATCTGGAGCCCCTTCACCCATCCGGCCCAGATGATGTGCGTGAGGTAGACCCCAGTATCCTCAGTGGAACACTGGGCGACGCCCCCAAATTGATTGGGGTGAAACACGCCGTGTGCGACTCCGTCGAATTGAAGCCACCTGGACAGCATCTTCTCGATGAGCTTACCCAGAGTGTTCAGCAGCACGATGGGCTGGAACGACTTAGGGGTATAATAGTTAGGTTTCCCCGGTTTTGGTATGATCACCGATGTGGATTCCTTGAAGTGAGTGGGCCAGTGACCCAGTGTGACGCACGCCTCAGCGATGTGGACGAGCAGCCGAGCAACTTCTGCGTTGCCCGCCCAGCGCTTGAGGAAGGACCAGGTGACGTGATCTGGCCCCGGGGCAGAGCGCAATGAGCACGCTTTGAGTGCCTCCCGCAGTTCGAGCAGGGAGAAGGGTATCCACTCCCGGGAGGGGAGGGGTTTGTAGTCATCCAAGACTGAGAGGTCTACGGGGCGGTCATTGGCCACATTGTAGGTGCCATCCAGTGCTGTCCAAAGCGACTCCAGCGTGTTGCAAGGTGCACCCCCATAGGAGATGGCCTCGCATGACGGGAGGTTTTGTTGTCTGACCCAGGGCATGAGGTCCCAGGGTCACTGGTTAGTGAAGGATACCTCTTCAATGCACACGTCAAAGAAGGTCCATTTGGCGGCTTTGACTGCCTGCTTAATCTTCCACTCCTCGGGGTCTCGGGATTCCTGATACTCCTCGAGGGCCGTGTGACATTCGTCCGACCACCACTCCTTGGAGTGGCTGCAGATGTCTTTAGACCGGGTGTGGGTTCTCCACGCCAGCGCAAAGGCCTCCGAAATGGCTTGCACCACCTCGTCAACTTCTGCCGGTGTGTGTCCCGTCCAGTGGGACAGGGCCACAAGTCGGGTGGAGATGTCCTCAAGATAGGCCGTCTCCTTGTCCAAGTCAGGGCGATCCCCTTCATTCGCATTGGCATGTGGTAGAAAGGGGTCCAGAGGCTCACCAGGATAGCAGGTCAATCACCATAGGATTGAGCTCGCTGTTGTATGGGTAGTGAGTGGGCTTAGCCTCGTCTGGGCGACAGAGCGAAAGCCCAAGTCGGGTGGTGGCTGCCAAAAGGTGGTCAGCCTGGACATTGGCCTCAGGTCCCCGGGGGTCCCAGAGTTTGTGGCAACAGTTGAAGTCCCCCCCTATAAGGTGGAAACGGTGTGGCCAGGTCTCTGCCCCCTCCGACAGGAGGCGGATCCTGGTGTGGTTCCTGTCTGAGTAGACATTGGCCAGGAAGATGAGGTCTTTGCCCGCACCCAGGGTGAAGACAATGACGTCACGGTGATCTATGAGATCCCGGCGGTAGCTGGGTCTCAGGGCCTGCAGTCGCTTGTCAAAATCAACAGCAATGCGTGGAAATTCCCCATGATTGGTCCTGGGGAACGGAGCGGCATTGTTGGGTGCCAGGGCAGTGTCTGTCCTGGGTTGTCGGACCATGCACCCCCAGTTGGGGTGCATGGGGGCGCCAATCACCGCTTCTCCGTCCCTGGTTACGGACAAAGGCGCATGCCTAATAAGGTTCCAAGGTGGTTCCTGGATGAGCAGGATGTGAAACTCATCACTCTGCGACTCAAGTAACGTGTCCAAAAGTCCATAATTTTGATTTACATTTTGACACAAAATACGTAAATAAGAAATATCCCACGTGTTCCTCATTTATGCTTGCCCACCGCGTCCTGTGGGGAAGGGGTCAGATAGAGGGGCACGGGCGGCGCGGCGCTCACATACCTCAGCATAACGCTTCTTGATCCAGTCACCGTCAAAGCAGTGCTTCCAGAAATTGCAGTGACGATCATTGGCTGCGTGTTCCTTGCAGCAGTTAGGGCAGCGAGGTGGGTGGGGGCACGGGGAGTGTTCCAGCATGGGGGGGATTGGGGGCGTTGCCTTAGCATTGCCCTTGCAGCATCTGGCCAAGGTGCGGTGATGCTCCTTGCGGTGAGGGCCGCTGCAGATGGGGCAGCGGATTTGTGGGGCATGGCAAGCATTGGTTGGATGACCCCACTTCCAGCACCGTTGGCAGAGTGAGATGCCGGGGTTGGCCTGGGCTTCGCAAATAGGGCAAACATACGGTCCAAACTGGACCGCCCGCTTGGAAAGGGCCTTTGCCTGGGCGCCGCTGACCAAGTCAGAGACATTCATGTAGACCGTAGCAGTGTCGGACTGCTTCGAGTTTCGGACAATCTGGAGGGGGGCGTTAAGAATGACCAGGTCCTTCAAGCCGGACTTGGCGATGAAATTGAGCACTGACTCCACAGTAGTGGGGCAGTGGTCCTGGAAGTATGGAACGTTGATAATCTTCATGTACGACGTCGAGGAAGGGAGTTCCACAGAGACGTGGAAGTCCCCGACAAACACAGCTGCGATCGCCTGATGGATAATGCGGAGGTCCTCCGTGGAGGCCACAGCGTTTGTAGCGATGGAGTACCCTCCATATGCTAAAGAGACCGACTCCGCCAACAAAGCGGAGCGGTGAAGGGATAGAGCCAGGCGGACCCTTTCCAGGATCTCGTGGCTCTTAATCAGAACAACTGGCGGGGGGGGCATGCCGCCCTCCCCGGGGATCGCGTGGACGATGGCAATGACCTGTCGATGCAACGGGCCATGGACAGTGGACGAAGCTTTGGGCTTCGACATGACAGGTTTAGCCTGCTGGGGCATAGCAGCCAGCCTGGCGGTAGGGAGTTCGGGGAACGCCATGGCCATGTGGACCAAGCTGTCCACCGAGGAGGTGGGAACATGACCACCCTTGAACCGGGCGGCCTGTGCAAATGTGGGAGCCTGGACAGGGCCAGGTCTAGCTGGGGGGGCCCTCTGCTGTGGGATAGCAGGGAGCGGACGCCCACCCTTGGGGTGGGAGGCGCGGGGGAGGCGGTTGGCCAGCCCACCCCGACAAGGTGGAGGAGGGGCAGGACAAACCGGAGCCGTGAGGGGCATGGGGACGTCCTGGTTGGGGGCAGGGGTCGCCTCTCGGTCAAACGAGTCGACAAACGTATCGAATGACATGGACCTAAGGGGGTCCATGACCGGAGCTAGAGGTACTCCAAAATTGTCCGCCACCGATATCAGGGAGGCTGCCCTGTAGCAGTTCCTCTGACGCGCCCCTAGAGGCTAGAGAGCCCAAGGTGTTGGCACCTTGGACAATGGACTTGACCAGGACCCTCACTTTGAGCTCGGTCACTGGTTCAACGTCATACATATCCCTGTCCTCTTCGTCGGATGAGGGAGTGGTGCTTGGGGGACAGCCTGTGACGATGGTTGAGGCCCTGGAAGCAGCCTGCGAGGCGCACGGGGGGTGTCCTGGCTGTGGCTGTACTGCGACGGTGAGGGAGACAAGCGAGGCGTGCGGACTGGGCCGGCCTGCGAAGGGACTGGGGGCCTCCCAGTAGGCCTGGTGGCCACCGGCGAGGCAAGAGAGGATGGGGGAGCTCTGCTGGGAGCGGGGGGTTTGACTCGCGGGTTGCCCCGGATCGTGCCACCCGATCCACATGTGGGTTGAGAGGGCGTTGACATGCACTGCTAGCAGTGTGGAGAGAACCAGATCGGAGAGATCAACGATGAGCAAAGGGCCACAGAACGGATGAGACGATGAGTAGCTGTAGAGATGTGGCTGTGCATGTTGTGGTAACAGATCAAGAAGCGATGGGAGGAATGTTATTATCATCTCCTACAAGGTGTGCAATATTTATACTACACAGTTAGGAGGTATATTGTAATGTACTCCTATAATATATAAAGGAGGGATGAAGTCATAGACTCCTGTAATAGTTAATGTTTCATTAACTATGTCATTTCCCCTACAGATATGCTGTCATAGCTTGGAAGTCTTACACTTCCAGCAGGGTGTGTCTTAGACACTCTATCCTAGGCTCTGTCTCTGATAGCCTATGATAGGTGTGGCTATATCTTGCCTATCCTATCATAGACATGCTGCAGGATGTTTAATTCTGTAGCATGTGTTAACTGTGGATTCCCCTATATGTCTCTGCATGTGTTAACCTCTGTTAAACATGTGTTAATATGACTTAGCACATTCTGGCAATACTCCCTAGGCATGTTGACTGCCTTGGCTTGCCTGTATACTCTTGTATACATAATCCCAACATACACTATACATGGAGTCCAGTGGGAGTCTACATAGACTTGTGGGGGAGTGTAAAGTACACAACCATTTCCAAAATCAGTCAAATGAAAAACAGAATCCGGAGAATTAACACATATAGATTTATGGGGGAAATATTCTGTCAAATCCATCAACAGAAAACATTATTATTTACTGTTTGTTGATGCCAAAAGGTATGTCACCATTGAATGTCTAAAAGAAAAAGTGATGTGGCACAGGGTGTAATGAACTACTTGGCCTATTTAAAAACTCAAGGCTAAAATCCAAAAGGAATTCAAATAGATTGCGGAAGAGAATTTATCAATGAGAAACTCGATAAATATTCTAAACAGCAAGGAATACAAATCCGGTTAACCGCACCATATTCCGCATCACAAAATGGCATTGCAGAGAGAATGAATAGGACACTAGTGGAATTATTGTGTGCAATGTTATCTGCAAGTTCACTGCCAGAGTATCTTTCAGAATATGCAATATTACATGCTGCATATCTCTGTAACCGATCATATACAAAGCACCTCCGAAAATTAACTCCCCATGAGGGATGGTACAACCAAAAACCAGATGTGTTGCACCTGTGCGAATTTGGTGCGCCAGTCTGGATATTATTACAAGGGCAAAAAAAGGGAAAGAAAATTACTCCCAAAATCAAAGCAGTGTGCTTATCTCAGATATGACCATGGCACCAACGCAGTTAAATATTATAATGCTGAAACACATAATATTCTAACTTCACAGAACTTCAAATTAATAACTGGCAGCCTACATCCTGAACATTCTGAAGACATAACTTTAATACCCTTGATGCATGAGGGGGAGTCTGATGGAGACATGTCGCTGATGGATATTACAGATAGTGAGGAAGCACCGATCACAAGCCCACCAATCACAAAAGAAGCACCAATCATACCAATCACAGGGGAAGCACTGATCAAAACACCTCTGAAGAAGCAATCTCAGAAGCAGAAACAAGACAGAATTAATGATCCCAAAGATCACATTGATATTAACAAACCACGCATGACACGTGCAATGCAAGACAAGGAACCACATAGAATGCATGGAGTTCATACTGATTATAAACCTCTATTACACATTACAAAAGAAGAAAAAGTTGAAAACTTCAATGATAAAATTCAAGCCTATGCAATAATAGCTGGAGATGAATTAAATAGCCTCAAGGATGCTAAACAATCCCCAAAATGGACAGAATGGAAAGATTCAATGAAAATTGAATTAGACTTGCTCAAAGAAAAAGGTACTTGGGAACTTGTTGAAAAACCTCCAGATGCCGTTCCAATCTCAAATAAATGGGTATTTATTCAGAAACAAAATAAAGAAGGGGAAATTGTATGATATAGAACATGGCTAGTTGCAAAGGGGTATGCACAAAGACCTGGTTATGATTTCACAGAAACCTTTTCACCAGTTGTTCGAATGGACACACTCCGAGTGATTTTAGCACTCGCATCAGAGAAAGGTCTAAAAATACAACAGATGGACGTAAAGGGTGCATTCCTCAATGGTATGCTACAAGAGAGTATATATATGAAACAACCTGAAGGATGTGAAGATGGAACAGGCCGAGTATGCAAGCTAATTAAACCGCTTTATGAATTGAAGCAGGCAGGCCGAGAGTGGAATAACAAATTTGATGGTAAACTTAAAATTCATGATTATATGATTAATGGCAGATCCTTGCACATATATTTGATGGGACAGAGAAAATATAGGCATCATAACAGTATGGGTATATGACACCCTACTCTTTGCATCAGCAGACAAAATGATAAAGCATATGAAAAATGCATTAACATCAGAATGGGACGTTACCAACCTTGGAGAGCCTAGTAAAATTGTGGGCATAGAAATTACGTGCACCAACGATAGCATCAAAATATTTCAAGAA
Source organism: Tricholoma hemisulphureum (assembly GCA_964034925.1). Taxonomy (NCBI): domain Eukaryota; kingdom Fungi; phylum Basidiomycota; class Agaricomycetes; order Agaricales; family Tricholomataceae; genus Tricholoma; species Tricholoma hemisulphureum. The sequence goes on from OZ035931.1 coordinate 710,922, forward strand.
AAATATATCGAGAATGTCCTTCATAAAGAAGGCATGATTGATGCAAACCCTGTTGGAATGCCAATGGACCCAAATAAATTGAAAACCCAGATTATAATGAGCCAAATCAGAGCAATTCATATGCCAAATTACTGGGATGTCTACAATTCATTGCAAACTAAACATGACCTGACATTAGCTTTGCTGTCAATAAACTGGCAGCATATACTGCAAGCCCAGGCTTACAACACCACAGTGCAATAAAGCAGATACTACAGTACTTAGCAGATACAAAAACTCTTGGAATTATTTATAGAAAATCTCAAGATGAGACTGGAAGCAATAACCTTTTCCATGGATATGCCAATGCATCTTTTGCAAATTCTGAGGACCTCAAGTCCACCACAGGATATATTTTCCTGACAGCAGGGGGATCAATAACTTGGAAATCAAAGAAACAAACAATTATTGCATTATCCTCAATGGAGGCCAAATATGTGGCACTATCTGAAGCTGGACGCAAGGCCACATGACTAAGAAATTTGCATGGTGAACTTGGATACACCCAAGAAAATCCAACAATTATTAATGGCGATAATGAAGGGTCAGTAATTTTAACCCATACCCCTCAATTTCATCAGAGGCCGAAACATATTGCTATATGGCATCATTGGGTCCAAGATCTAGTAACCAACAAAATTATTGATATTCAAAACTGTCATGATCTGGAGCAAACAGCGGACATATTAACAAAGGCTTTGCCAAAGCCTAAGTTTTCACAACATAGGGAAGAGATGGGAATTCAGTCCAAAATAACTCAGTAGCTTTCCTTGGTGAGAATGGTTTTTCCCAATGGGTTTTCCATCCACAGAGGTTTTGATGCACCTGAAATAAAATTATTAACCACTCCAGGGGGAGTGATGACATACACAGAACCATTCCACTCAGTATCCTACACTCCCTAGGCTTGAGGGGGAGTGTTGGGATTATGTATACAGGAGTATACAGGCAAGCCAAGGCAGTTAACATGCCTAGGGAATATTGCCAGAATATGCTAAGTCATATTAACACATGATTAACAGAGGTTAACACATGCAAGGACATATAGGGGAATCCATAACACATGCTACAGAGTTAAACATCCTGCAGCATGTCTATGATAGGATAGGCAAGACATAGTCATGTCTATCATAGGCTATCAGAGACAGAAGCCTAAGTGGAGTGTCTTAGACACACCCTGCAGGAAGTATAAGCCTTCCAAGCCATGACAGCATATCTATAGGAGAAATGACATAGTTAATGAAACATTAACTATTACAGTAGTCTATGACTTCATACCTCCTTTATATATTATAGGAGTACATTACACTATACCTCCTAACTGTGTAGTATAAATCACACCTTGTAGGAGATGATAATAACATTCCTCTCTGTGGCAGACTCCCTCATACACTTGCCTTTGACTTCAACTCAATACCTTAAAACCTCGTCCTCATCTCGTGCTCAACTCCTTGATCCCAATAAGTCTGGTACCACCTGGCTGAATGGGGCCATGCTAATCTTTGGTGTGTTCTTTATCCATGATTACTGAGTGAATATGGTCTCTCATATGTGGGTTAGCCCAGCAAACTACAAAGAACTATTCAACTTGCATCATGCACAAACTTGCAATCCAATCAAATGAATTTTTGGAGCATCCTCCCCAATTTGAGATGGCAATTCAAGCACAGATCCCAGCTGCACATGCAGCACTATGTAATTTTATTATGGATCATGATCCAAATGATGTTGAAGATCTTCTTGCTGCACATGGTTAGCCAGATATCCCTGGCACCAGTAATCAGGAACAGTTTGGGACATTGGCTGAACAGCAGGTGACCCACTGTGAGAAGCAATGATCAGAGGTATTTTGTGACCATATTGCACAGCACATGTGGAGGAGCTACCAAGATGTATTGCAGGAACATCAGGAACAAGGGTATGATGTCGACAATATGGATGTCAATTTGCTTATGGGATGACTACCAAAACTGAATGAATGGATAAGTAAAAGGGGTGATAGAGGACAAATGAACAAAGAATGATAAAAGTCATTAACTATCTGATCACTGGATTGGGGGTCTAATTCCAAGTGTACAAGCAACCCAATCCTGATGATTATCATCCTCCACAGCCATGTATGTGTTGAATGCTGCTTTGTCCTGCTGGAAGATATAAATCAAGTCTATAATTTGATTGCATGTAAGCCAGGATGCCTCATCTCTCTCTACCTGCCTCACAGCCTGCTTCCTTCGACAGGGGGTATCCAGGCTGACATTGGCAGGAGCAAGGGCATCATGAACAACCTCACTGAAGCCAAGTGCAGATTGAGTGAGACTCTCAAGGAAAACAGCCCTAGAAACCTTCTGCTTCTTTTCCCATCAAGGCATTGGTGTCGCAGTAGCTGGTGTACAACATTTCAATGCAGAAACTCTTGGGGTTGGAGGTGGCTCCTAGAATTTTTGAATATCAATTCTCTGGAGTAATGAGTAAACATACTGGTACATCTACCTTGTCATTGACATCATCAAGGTTTCCACCCTTGGGGACATCTCATCTTCTTGTGAGTGAGATTGTGTGCCCCAGGTTGATTCATCCACTTGGCTTCTTGGTTTGGGAGTGTCAGGTGTGGTAGATCCTCCAGACCACCAAAAAATATTCTGCCCATGAGCAGCAGAGGGCATGAGACACATGACCTTTTCAAGATGGGCCCATCCTGCATTTCAGAATGGATTTGCATCCTTGTGCTTTGCCACATATGAATCCCAGCTGTCAGTGGTGGTGTCATTGATGGATGCCCAGGTCCACCTGGAAACACCCTGGATAGCGTTGACAACTGCAAAGGTCTTTTGGAACTGTAACTGTGGTGTTATACATGAAAAATGAATGAAAAACCAAACATATACATTTCCCCACTTGTATTTACAAGAAGCTGCTGTCTTTGATCCACCCCAGGACACAAGAGGAGTCAGGACTCAGTTCTTCAGAGGCCTCCATCCAAACCCAAAATTTGAAGTTTCCACTTGTTCCTCCCTCAGCAGGGACTTGCAAGAGGTAATCAAGGAGGGTTTCCATGTTGTTCATAGTCCGCATCTCCAGCAGCCATATGCACAAATGACACTATGAGTCTGGGCAGACAGGACACTGCATGCTACTGTACATGACAAATTGACAGTCACATGCAAGCTTACAAAGCTGAACATCAACCTGAACTCCAACTCAAGTTCGGTTGCTGGACAGAGCCTAAGAAAGGCCCAGATGTAGCAAGTAAATCAGAGCATTGCACACCAGTTGGGTTTGAAAGGCAAAGCAGCAGCATGGGCCATTCAGAAGCACATTGAATGTGTTCATGACTGGCCATGATGCACATCAAGGCAGTGCTTCACTGGGCCCATGTACAGGTCACATCTCTTACTTATGTTTTCACTCAAAATTTTGTGGGTGCCCAAAAACCTTGTGGGAAAAACATCAGATATAACCTTTTAGACATATTTTGCCTCCCTGAGTCCGAATCTGAAGTTAGTTTTTGCCTAAATATTCTGAGTCATGAGATATCAAAATTGTCGTGTTTGTTTGTCCGCAACTGTGACTAGAAACATCAGGGTCTCCTTATTTTTCTGATGCAGCTGGTCCTGGTTGATCACATCATATCTCAGTATGTTGCATGATTGTCAATGAATGACCATTGGTACATCACTTCCCTGACCTAAGAGATCTTAGCACAAACTTCCTCAATTTCCTTACACCAGTCTTATTGGGATTAGGTCTTTAGCAAGTGGGGGATCACTCAGACGAAGTAGTGAGTGTGTGGAACAGGCAGGGAATGTCTATTCATCTCCTACAAAGTGGAATATTTATACAACACTGTTAGGAGGTATAGTGTAATATACTCCTATAATATATTAAGGAGGTATTCTGTCATAGACCCCTGTATCAGTTAATTTTGGAGTAACTATGTCATTTCCCCTATAATAATAGTGTCATAGTACCTCCTATGATATCATGGCTTGGTAAGTCTGAGACTTCCTGCAGTATGGGTCTTAGACACTCTATCCAAGGCTCTGTCTTGGATAGCCTATCATAGACATGCTATATCTGTTTCACTGTGCAGCATGTGTTAACTGTGCATCCCCCTAATAGTCCTTACATGTGTTAACTCCTGTTAAACATGTGTTAATGACTTAGCATATTGGGGAATACGTCCTAGCCATGGTTACTGGCTTGGCTTGCCTGTATGCCATATCCCAACAAGTCTTTAAATATGGAAGTGGCCAAAGTACCTAGGGTGGCCAAGTAGGTGACCTTCACTAGTACACTAAAATGTACTAGTTTCCCACACCTGGCCAACTCACTGTCAGAAAATATTGACAGTGTGCACAGGACACAGTGTAAAAATGGGAGTAGGCAATGCCAGCTATAGCCATGTCAGCCAGATTTGGGTGCTTATGTAATAATATTGCCAAAACAGTGACCCCACTGTCTCCACCCAAATTTTAAGCTAGTATATGGTTCTCCCCAGTTCAACAAGACATGTAGTCATGTCAACATATAGTATAGATCATTATTACATCAAAATACAGCGATAAATGTCCATAATGATGCCTCCAAATGACTGCATTCTAATGTTAGAAATCATCATCATCCTCCCATTCACATACACCATCATCTTCAACCACATTCAAGTCAATGAACTCCCCTTCATCCTCTGAATCTTCCACATCAATTTCATCACATATTCCCTCTCCCATCTGATGTCCAGGCAAATTCCACTCCCCTGCTTCCAAAGACAAAATTGCACCAATAAGGGCAATTTTTAGGTCTCCAACTTTGGATCTTGTAGGTACATTGTTAAGATTTGGAGCACCTGCATTCCTGAATGCTCCAAGTTGCTTTCTGAGATCCTCTCCAACCATCTTTTGTATCTTGTCCTTGTCCAACTCCAATTGAAGTTCCTCAATCTCTTTTTTTCGTTGTGCTGCAGCCTCCTTCCACTTATTTGCAGCCTCCTCTCATTTGTCATTCTTCTCTTGCTGACATACAACCATTTCCTTTTGTTTGGCCCTATCTTTTCCTTTCAATGCACGAGCCTGCCCACGAAGGAACTTGAAATCTCCAGGTTCTGTAAATAATGCATTTACAAAGTTCTGAGTATTATTGCATTCAAACATTGCAAGTGCATTATAATTCGTCATGGTAAGTTGGGACTTGGTTCATTTTCTTCAGCTGTTGACTGATCAATTACACCATTGGGTGCAAACTCAGATGTAAACTGTTTCCATGTCTCCTCTGCTCCTTTAAGGAAGGCAGTAAGAAGTCCACGAACATGAGGAAATGTGGAAATCCTTTTGTGAACCGCTTCAAACATCCCAGGTGATTTCCAGGTTTTTCTGTCAAGTGCTGCAGTTGTAAATGAAGGAGATGGTCCAACAAGCAGATCAGGATTTTTAATTATCTCCCCTATATGGTCTGATACCTTGGCATGGTATGGACCAAGTTCAAGTGCATTCTGTCCAGGTGTATGAACTTTCTCCATATATGGATGAGAAATTGATTGAGCATAGAGGGATAAGACAGCAAGCTCAGAAAGGGTGGGGATATCATGAATTCCATTCCAGAAATTTTGCTCCATATGATTGAGCTTCTTTGTGCTTTTTCAAAGTTGGTAATTCAAGATATTCAGTAAAATGTGAAATATGGGCTAAAATAACTGTTGCATCATCACAGTATGATCCAAAATGTGTATTGGATGTATCAGGAAAAGTGAATTCACTGCCAACATTTTCTTGCCACCAGAAGTGAAAAATATTGTGATGCCCTTTCTTGTCATCCTTGTGATTGAAAAGTGCACCTGCCAATTGAGTAGCTTTGATCCCCCCACATGCTGTAGCTTCAAATGCTCGTTCTTGTGCTGGTGTAATTGTATCTCTGTCAGATGCCATATCAGCAAGAACAGCAGCATTGTCACAGTTTGCAAGCAAGATAGGAGGTGTTTGCTTGTGCTCTTCCCACCATTTGGACATTGCAATATCCACCCTGAACACTATTCAAATCTTTGTGGCAACCACAGCCAGCCCAGACATAGTATGTCAAATATTGTTTTTCCTTGTCAGACATCATTTCATAGGCATCATTTCCTAGATCGATGACAAGACCTTCTGACATTTTTGCCAGTTGAGCTTGCTGTGTTTCAAGAGGTAAAGAATTCCATGCTTGAGTTCCACCAGACTTTGAAATAACCTCACAGTATTTCACATAAAACTTTGGCATGAGTTCTTGATTATCTGAATCAAGAATCTTTTGTTCACCCAATTGCTGTAAAACAGCAGCTTTTTTGAGCTCCTCCAGTGTACAAACATCTTTCTTTTCCTTTGCACAATGATCTGTCATCATGCCAACCAGTTTGGCAAAGATATCAACAGTGCATAAAATAGATCCATGTCATTTTCCCAGGGGTGAGTGATTGTATAGATCAACAATAGTATCAAGCACTAAATTCCAATCCTTGATTGACTCTTCACTAGAGCTATCAAAGGATGGAGTAATGCCCAAGAGATGTGTAACATGTTGTTTTGCTCCATTGAATGATTCATAGTCACTAGCCTTCAGATTAATGTGCCATGAATAATACTGCACATTCCGATGACTGGTACCATCTCCACTTCCTGTGAATGCTTTAGCTTCTGCCATTTCAAATCCAAGTTGAATTTGGCTGGCAACATATCTCTCCATAAGAATACATGAAACAGTCTGACAGCTAATAGATCCTTTTGCTGTAATTCCTGCACTTTTGAGAATGGCTGTAATCACTTTACTAACATGTTCTTTTGAACAGCCAGCTTTGACAAGTAGGTGAAGGAGATTCTGAGTTTCCTGAGTATATTGTGCAAAAGTGAATGTGTGGATTTTTCACAAATGGCCTGTTGGCGAGCCTTCTCTTTTGCCTGAAATACAGGCTTCCACTGAAGTGTAGTAGCATTGTTACAGCGTTTTTGATAATAGGAAGCCTGATTCCATGATTGTTTGACATTTTTCTGTGCCAGCACAAGCTTTCCTTTAACTTTAGCCAGCTCTATCCCAGACCACTCCATAGTACAGAAAAGTTGATTTTGTAGATTGGAGTACTTCTTTTCAAGCTGTGCCAGATTTTTGCCATATGAGGTGGTATCATGAATTAGCTTCTTTTGTTCTGCAAGATGCTGTGTATTAGTTGCCTGAAGAATTTCTATTTTGCTTTCAAGAAAATTCTTGCAAGCTAGACCATGTTGATGAGCACGATGCTCCACACAGAAACACTGATAAAGATTGGCTGACTGCAATTGTTCAACTTTTAAAGCCTCCAAAGCTTTGAAAAGTTTGGCCTCCAAGAGAGGTACTTGATTAGATAATGCCAGTTTGGATGCCTGCAATGTGTTGATAGTGGCCTGTGCCTCTGAAAGCTGAGCCGCAAGTTCAATGTTTTGAGCATCATCAGGAGTGAGATTTTGGGTTGGTTGGTCTCTCCAGGCTGCATGAAATCCAGCTATATTATGCCTGCAGGGGGCAACACCTGCTTTGGGTGGCATATTGTCGACAATCTAAATTTGATCATTATCAGGTTACATGTATATAAATGTAATGTACCTTTGGTGGGAAAATCCAGGGATGTGTTATATTGGGAGATATTGGTTGTCTTCTTCACCAGATGGTATAGCATCACCACCCATCTTTGATCTGGTCCACAACTGCCCAGACTCAAAAGAGAATGTGTATATCCAAAATTGGGTATAATGGTAATGGTATCTACAGAAATGTACTAATTCCAGGTCCACACAGTTGTCTGGAATAGGGCAGTCATAGGACATGCACCCCCTTTCTCAACTTGGCACCACTCAAGTGGGTCTGCTTTGTCAAGGACTACAAAAGACTAAAGATGAGTGTAATGCTGTGAAAAACAGCTGCTAGGGTAGGAAGGAATGCACCTGGGGTGTTTTCTCAGCACAGAGTGCATGGATTGCTTAGGTATAAGAGAGTGATCTGAACGAAATTTTGTGCTCTACAAGTCTCTGATGACGAAATTTTAAATTTTTCTTTCTAAGCTATGCAAATCAACAGATTCTACCCTAAAATAGGGTGTTTCATGGTGAAGCAGTACTATTTTAAAAAACGGTCAGCAGAGACATGAAGAGCACAAAAAATCAGTTAGAGTTGCCTCCAGAACCTAAGCTGTATGATCAGTGGATAATAAGATCTATAGGTTTTGAGTTTTCAGCCTATTTTGAGGGGGGTTTGGCTGGTGTTTGCTGAGATAGATGCATTCCAGATGTTTTATTAATCACCTTGCATAATTGAATTATTGTACATGTATAATAAAGACCCCTGAAAGTGGCTCCGAGCCAATGGATATGTTGTGCCCACTTAAAATCACTTGGGTCACTCGTTGGAGCGCCAAATGACGCGCGCGCATCACGTGGCATCGCTGAACACATTCGGCGATATGCGGTGATTACCCACCCCCAGTAAAAATACAAAACATATACCACAACATCCTAGACAGGGTTGCAGTAGCCTTTAAACACCCTTCAGTGTTCATAGTCATCCTCCTGGATTATCACATAGCTGACTACCCAACCTTCTATACTTAGTATGGAAGGAGAGGAACCAAGGCCATCAAAGAAAAGCTGAGTGGATGTCCCTGTTCCACCACCACCTTGGAAGGGGGGTAGTCAGACTTTGCTGAAGATTCTGGCACTGGGTTAACAAGTAAGGGTCGGAAGATAAAGAATATCTAGTACTTTCAAAAAAGTGAAACACCACAATGCTTGTAGAGCATCGGTATAGACGGCACTGAAAGGTTTAAAAAAATCTATTCTGAAGTCGGTAGTAAGGAATGTAAGGGTTTATATACAGCAACAAACCAGGTCCATATCGATAGTTAATATAAATGAATCCTTTACCAGCGATCTGGGGGCATGTAGTGAATAATGAGTAATGCCAAAGAATGGTTGGCCTGAGATAATACGATATTAAAAGTAAATCCATCAACGTTCAAGTCCGAGTCTTAATATCAGCCTGAATACCTCCACAAACAATCGCGATGCTCACTTCTTCACACGACAGTTCAGGCTAGGGTTCCAATCTTCTGAGCCGACTCCGCTGGCAACTATGAATAAATCATTAGCGTCATACCACTTCTTGATCGCCTTGAGCTTATCATAATGCTCGCCAAAGAAGGCTTCTTTAAAGTTCTTTTCATATAACAATGCCTAGGTCACTGTTGAATATGTCGAGTATCAAATGTCAGAAAGCCGTTACTTGCCTTGTTGAAGTAAGTACCCCGACCCAAACCACTGAGTATATCCAATTTTGCTCTTAAGGTTGATTTTTTCTCCTCAATCCCGGATGCGGAATCACCCTCCTTCCATCCTTGCTGATAGAGACATCCCCTAGTGCTTTCCACCAATCAGGATGAGCTCCAACAGAATCAGGATCCATTGTCGATACAGCTCCTCCTGCGGCAAAGCTAAGTATAATGGTTAAAACCAATCAGATTTGGCTACAAAAACAACTTACTTGATGAACAATCCAGGAACTGACAATGCCGACAAAATGTCCGCCACCTTATCAGGATCTTCTTTCGCCATATCCCTATAAATAAACCTCAATATTATTTCCTTCACTACACCTTCCGGTACATCGCCGTCTGTATTGAAGGAGCTCGAAAACCAGTCATAGAACGATGGGAATGACGTCGAAGAGATGTTAACAAGACCACCACCTGCCCTCTGACGGATGAATTCAATGAGGGTGCCCAGAGTTTTATTGGTTTCCTCTGTGCTGGTGACATTCTGCGCCAAGAGAGTGAAAGAAAATAGCTCCAGTGTGAAACCTCCGTATCTGCTCCATCCCATATCAGAAAGGTTCCTGAGCATACCAACTAATTTGCTCATCATGTCCCTAGGAGCGTCTTGTGAGAGTTGTGTTGCAGATATCCTCACACCAGTCATTGGCATTGTGGGGTATGTCTTGTAGGCGACCGTGGTGACAATTGCGAAGGTGCATCCACCACCACCCCTCAAGGCCCAGAATAGATCCAGATGCCAGTAAGAATTGACTGATAGTGCTTCGCCGTCTGCAGTTACCACATTGAATTGGATCACATTGTCGGCACCTGATGTGTCGGGATTAAAGTGCGGCAAGTTGAAAATAAAAGAAGTGCATACCCAACCCATACGTTGAAGACAGGGGGCTATGTCCTCCACCGGTGATCCAACCACCGGATGTCCCAACCGTGCTTCCAACACCGCCTACGACATTTCGATTCTTGTTATGAGCAGCTTTGTAAGCTTTGTACCACTGCTCTCCAGCTTCAAGGATTATTGCTAAGAGTGAAGTGCGTGAGCAGTACAGTATATAGTGGAGGACCAACTGACTGTCATAGGTCACAGAAGATGGAGCACCGTCGGGGACAAATGATGGGTTGAACGAGATATTGCTCATGTGATGCATCCATAGTAAGAAACTTCCACGAGCTATGCTCCTTCCGAGGAAGTCATGGCTGCAGATTGATGCATTAGAATGATGGGCGACACTCATAATGAATTTCAGCGCTCACCCAGTGTTCTTGACCACCAATCACAAATTATGTTTTGAAGCAAATCTGATAGCTGCCCGTACATCGTGCACTGTTCTCGCATCAACTCCAACCGGTGGAACACTTCCTTGTTCGCAAGGGAAACTGTTGGGAATGGAGTGCTGAACAGTGACAGGAAGAGTTAAGGGCAAGGTTAAGAAGATGAGGTTTAATCTCAAAGGCTAGTGAGTGAGGGAGACTGCAACAGGGAGGAATGTTATTATCATCTCCTACATGATGTGCAATATTTATACTACACAGTTAGGAGGTATAGTGTAATGCGCTCCTTTAATACATAAAGGAGGTATTCTGTAATAGACTCCTGTACCAGTTAATAATGGAATAACTATGTCATATCCCCTATGTAATTCTCCAGATAGACTTGTCTATCATTGTATATTATAGGGGGTTCCCTGGATAGCATAGGAGACAGTCTTGGCAGTCTTTGTAGTCTTGGCCAGTCTATTAAGGGTAACAGCTTGGGAATTAATATTATTCCCTGTGGCTGTGTTGGATTCTGCCAGTGGCAGATCCTAACCCTAACCTTAAGCTTAGGACTTGTATTCCATCTCCATAGGCTTGTTAACTGCCTTGGCTTGCCTGTATACTCTTGTATACATAATCCCAACACTCCCCCTCAAGCCTAGGCAGTGTAGGACAATGAGTGGAATGGTTCTGTGTATGTCATCACTCCCCCTGGAGTGGTTAATAATTTTCTTTCAGGTGCGTCAAAACCTCTGTGGATGGAAAACCCATTGGGAAAAACCAATCTCACCAAGGAAAGCTACTGAGTTATTTTTGACTGAATTCCCATCTCTTCCCTATGCCGTGAAAACTTAGGCTTTGGTAAAGCCTTTGTTAATATGTCCGCTGTTTGTTCCGGATCACGACAGTTTTGAATATCAATAATTTTGTTGGTGACTAAATCTCGGACCCAGTGATGCCGTATAGCGATATGTTTCGACCTCTGGTGGAATTGAGGGTTATGGGTTAAAATTACTGACCCTTCATTATCGCCTTGAATAATTGTCGGATTTTCTTGGGTGTATCCGAGTTCACCATACAAATTTCTTAGCCAAGTGGCCTCGCGTCCAGCTTCGGATAATGCCACATATTCGGCTTCCGTTGAAGATAGTGCAATAATTGTTTGTTTCTTTGATTTCCAAGTTATTGCTCCCCCTGCTGTCAGGAAAACATATCCTGTGGTGGACTTGAAGTCCTCAGAATTTGCAAATGATGCATCAGCAAATCCATGGAAAAGGTTATTGTTTTCAGTCTCATCCTGGGATTTTCTGTAAATAATTCCAAGAGTTTTCGTACCTGCTAAGTACCGTAGTATCCGCTTTATTGCACCGTGGTGTTGTAAGCCCGGGTTTGCGGTATATGCTGCCAATTTATTAACAGCGAAGCTAATGTCAGGTCTCGTGGAGTTTGCAATGAATTGTAGACATCCCAGTAATTTGGCGTATGAATTGCTCCGATTCGGCTCATTATAATCTGGGTTTTCAATTAATTTAATATTTGGGTCCATTGGCATTCCAACAGGGTTCGCATCAATCATGCCTTCTTTATGAAGGACATTCTCGATATATTTTTCTTGAGATATTTTGATGCTATCATTGGCGCACGTAATTTCTATGCCCACGATTTTGCTAGGCTCTCCCAGGTCGGTGACGTCCCATTCTGATGTTAACACATTTTTCATATGCTTCATCATTTTATCTGCTGATGCAAAAAGCAAGGTGTCATCTACCCATACCGTTATGATGCCTATATTTTCTTCATCCCGTCGAATATATGCGCAAGGATCTGCCATTAATCTTCCATAATCATGAATTTTAAGTTTACCATCAAATTCGTTATTCCACTCTCGACCTGCCTGCTTTAATCCATAAAGCGGTTTAAATAGCTTGCATACTCGGCCTGTTCCATCATTACATCCTTCAGGTTGTTCCATGTATATAGTCTCTTGTAGCGTGCCATTGAGGTATGCGCCCTTTACGTCCATCTGTTGTATTTTTAGACCTTTCTCTGATGCGAGTGCTAAAATCGCTCGGAGTGTGTCCATTCGTACAACTGGTGAAAAAGTTTCTGTGAAATCATAACCGGGTCTTTGTGCATACCCTTTTGCAACTAGCCGCGCTCTGTATCGTACAATTTCCCCTTCTTTATTTCGTTTCCGAATAAATACCCATTTATTTGAGATTGGAACGGCATCTGGAGGTTTTTCGACAAGTTCCCAAGTACCCTTTTCTTTGAGCAAGTCTAATTCAATTTGCATTGAATCTTTCCATTCCGTCCAGTCCGGGGATTGTTTTGCGTCTTTGAGACTGTTTATTTCGTCTCCGGCTATTATTGCATAGGCTTCTTCTATATTTAGAAAGGTTTCGTCATCTTCCTCTTCCGCAAGGTGGTAAAGATGTTTGTAGTCGGTACGAATTCCACGAGTTTTCCGTGGTTCATTATCACTTGCACGCGTCTTCCGTGGTCTAGTGATATCTATGTTTCCCTCATTTTCATTCCGTTTACGCTTCCGAGGCTGCCTTGCCGGTTCCGTGATCCGTTGATCGGAGTTACCCGTCGGCGGCACATTCAGTGTTTCCCCACCAGACTCCCCCTCCGTCGAGGGTGTAACATCGATGTCTTCGGGAGGCTCAGGTTCATCTGTAGCGTCTATAAGTCGGAAGTTCTGAGAGGTGAGAACATTTCTTGTTTCGGCATTGTAGTATTTTATTGCTCCCGCGCCGTCGTCATAGCCGACATATGCACGATGCTTTGATTTAGGTAGCATTTTTCTTTCTTCTTTCTGGCCTTGTAATAATACCCATACTGGGGCTCTGAATTCACGTAAATTTGATACGTCTGGTTTTTTATTGTGCCAGCCTTCATAAGGTGTTGTTTCCCGAAGATGTTTGGTAAATGATCGGTTCCGGATATAGGCAGCGTGTAAGACTGCAAATTCCCATAAAAATTCTGGAAGCTGGTTAGCAGCCAGCATTGCTCGGGATAATTCGACCAGGGTTCTGTTCATCCTTTCCGCAACTCCATTCTGTGATGGTGAGTATGGTGCGGTAAATCGATTTTCTATACCTCTTTCTTTGCAATATTTTTCCAGTTTTTCGTTAACAAATTCTTTTCCACAATCAATTTGTATACCCTTCGGCTTCTTGCCTTGTGTTTCCAAATGGGCAAGGTAATTTATTACCCCCTGTGCTGCATCACTTTTCTCTTTGAGGCATTCAATTGTGACGAACCTTTTAGCATCATCCACAAATAGGAGATAATAATATTTGCCATTAATAGATTTGATGGCGTATTTTCCCCACAAGTCTATGTGGGTTAATTCTCCTGGTTTCGTGTTTCTTTTTGTCGACTTCGGAAAAGGCTCCTTATGTTGCTTTGCACTGATGCAAGCTTCGCAATCTGGTTTAGGACTATTTTCGTCGACATTGAAACCGATCACCAATTTTCGGCTCAATAATTGTTGAAGTCCAGAATATCCTACATGTCCAAATCGTCGGTGCCAAGTTTCCCAACTAAGTGGCTTTACGTTTCCGACGAATGTTTGATTAACGACAGGAGTTTTAGACGGCTTGCTTGAATTTTTTAATACCATTTTCATCTTGTATAAATGGTTATTAATTTTCTTTCCTTCTGCAAGTTGTTGTCCGTCTTTAGTTGTGAGGATTAATTTTCCTTGTCCTCCAATATATTTTCCACCGGCCGCATCCCATCGCCCCAACGAAATTAAATTGTTTCGTGTTCCAGGCACATGTAGGACGTCTTCCAGATGAATATTAAAATTTTGATTATTGCATGTTGAAATTATTTCAACAGTTCCTTTGCCTGCAATTTTAGCTTCCAATCCACCTACCCCAGTTACAGAATTATTTTTCATTGGAGTGTATGTTTTGAAGGCTTCTCTTTGATGCGTGACATGCGATGTTGTTGCTGAGTCAGCCAACCAGTCATAGTAGATCAAACGCTCGTCCATTACGGCATCGTTACAAGCATCATAGGAATCAAAATTATAATGTTCTTCTTGAGCTGAAAATGCAATAAATTCCTCCACAGCATTGGACTGTTCCACAGGTTTTATTTTCCCTTTTTCCTTATCTTTCTCCTTTTTCTTCCCCCAACAATTTTTTGCCTGATGTCCGATTTTTCCGCAATGATGGCATTTATTGCCTTGGAATTTTCGGCATTTACTGGACCAATGTCCAGGGCGCTTGCAATGATCACAATATGGCTTCAGGGATTTTTTACGATCGGTAAGACGGTTTTCAAGGGTTTTCTCCTTTTGGGCGGTCGTCTGGATTTTAGCCAGGTTAACAATTCCGCCGGAGTTATTATTCCCGTTATTCCGGTTAAGCCGTAATTTGTATTCTTCCCTTAATAATCCAATAAATGCGTCCGAAGTTAAGCGACGCTTTGGATCTAAGTCATTTGGATCATTTGCGTTTCCGTTGTAGGGCTCGACATATGTTTGCCAAGAGTTTGGTAAGGATGCCGAAATGATCGATTTAAATCGGATATCTGAGATATGGAAATCTATATTTGGAAACCTGTTGATCCGGTCTCGGTAAGACTTCAAGACGTCCAAATGCTTTAGGAGGTCGTCGGAATTATCAGCCTTTGTCTCATATAATAAACACTGCAGTTGATTAACTGTTTGATGTGCCTTGTTTTCATGAGTGACTGATAATGCGGTATACATAGCTTCTGCGCTCTGTTTTGATCCGACGTGATTTATTTGCGAGGAGGTGACGTTGTGGATAATGACTTGTTGTGCCCAAGTATCGTTTTTGTCCCAGTTGTAAGCACTCTCCGGATCTATATTTGGATCCGGTCGGTTTACCTGACCAAAAACATATCCCGTTATGTCACAATTAATAAAAACACGCAACATTCTCTCTTTCCATTCGTGCCAGTTTTCATCCGTCAAATGATCGCGATCAGCGATCTTGTTTACGTTTGAGTATTCTTTGGTCCGAATTAAGGAAATAGGTATTCTTATAACCGGATCAATTTCTGGTGTATTGATCCGTTGTCTGCGCTTCTCTTGTGCTCTGGAAGTATATACTCTTCCTGATCGTTTAGGGGTTTCTTGTGCCGGGGGATCCCCAAATAATGATATATGGTCGTCTTCTTGGTCCCCTTCATAATCCATGTCTAGTTCAGGGTCAGGGCCCATAACCTGTTGGGAATGGAGTGCTGAACAGTGACAGGAAGAGTTAAGGGCAAGGTTAAGAAGATGAGGTTTAATCTCAAAGGCTAGTGAGTGAGGGAGACTGCAACAGGGAGGAATGTTATTATCATCTCCTACATGATGTGCAATATTTATACTACACAGTTAGGAGGTATAGTGTAATGCGCTCCTTTAATACATAAAGGAGGTATTCTGTAATAGACTCCTGTACCAGTTAATAATGGAATAACTATGTCATATCCCCTATGTAATTCTCCAGATAGACTTGTCTATCATTGTATATTATAGGGGGTTCCCTGGATAGCATAGGAGACAGTCTTGGCAGTCTTTGTAGTCTTGGCCAGTCTATTAAGGGTAACAGCTTGGGAATTAATATTATTCCCTGTGGCTGTGTTGGATTCTGCCAGTGGCAGATCCTAACCCTAACCTTAAGCTTAGGACTTGTATTCCATCTCCATAGGCTTGTTAACTGCCTTGGCTTGCCTGTATACTCTTGTATACATAATCCCAACAGAAACCCAAGGCAGTGTTCAAGTAACACCTGCTAACGGTCTCATTCGGGAAGATATAAGTTTTGAAGTTGGGAGCCTGCATCGTGCCAATCTGGTCTGATCTCCAGACTCCGCTTGTTGTCTTGTTCTTTGTCTCCAGGCATTCCGTGGAATTGGGCGAAGGATAACAGGCAGAGGCTGGGGGTTGAGGGTATACAATTGGCTGAGAAAGCTCAGAAGCAAGCGTTGAGAAGTCGGCAGCTTTGGGCCAGCAGTCCTCCTGGAATAAACATCGACAATTCGGTGTGCCAACAACAAAAGGCAGTAAAGGCGTCAAAGCCGGTATCAACCAAAGGCCCTTCAACAGGAGCAGGAACCTAGGTGGCATCAGCTACTGGGAGGGGGCAATGCCATGACAGACTCCAATTTTTTACAGAGTGATTCGGTTCCGTCCTTTGCTAGGGCAAGTCATCATCATTTGTCTCAGTAAAAGTTTTAACAGTGAAGTCATGCGACAGTCACCTACAAGACTTTTCACATGTTTGGATCCTTACATACAATGACATTACAATTTACATCATGACATGACTGCTATATGTCATGATCAATGATGTGCACTCATCGTCTGGTCGGATCTATGACTGTTCTTTTGTATAGAGCACTTCAGCGCTTCAGCAACCCGGTTGAAAGTAAATTTTTGTTCGTACCTTAGCAATTTTTGGTTGAAGTTAGAGCCTCGGCTCGTTTTTGGCTGTGGGTCCAGCTCACATCAGCTCAGTGGAGTGTGTCTAACCAGTTGACTTATTTGGTTTCTCAAGCTACCATATAGCCTCTATCCACTATGTGAGGGGAGGCAATCTCGGCCAAAGCCACGGTTAAACTTAAGTGAACAAATACACCCAAACCATCATTTTGAGTGAAGCTGGCTGTTGTTGTGGGGTTCCCAAGCATATCTTATTGTTTTTTCTACATACATGGCTTCTATGATATCCAAACTCAGCTTGTGAACACTCATTATGCCATGTCATGTAGTATCTCGATTGTAAGAGCCAGAGACAAAGTGTCAGTCAAGAATGTGAAGTTATCATAATCCCTTATTTTACTTACAGTTTTATTAATTCCTACAACTTAGAAACCCCTCCAAAGTCACTTAATGATTGACTTTGTTCACAGTCATTTGCTGAACAGCTCAGTTATGTGTTCATGCTCTAAAATATCTATAACACAAGTCAATTAATAGCATAAATCCACCCTACAGCTTCCTGGAAGTTGGAAATAGTGATTTAGTAACATGCACTTCATGGGATGTCTTACTTTACCTATATGATGTGTTATAGGAGCATTTAGAAGTGATTCCTGGCCTTCTCACACATTTTATGTGTCAATCACTGAATTTGAACTCTGCTCCTTGTCATATATCAAAAGTAGGCAATCTCACAACCCATTTTGTAGCTTCCTTGTTCACAATGACACATAATGTCTTTGGTAAAGTTTTCATGAATTTGACTGGGCTACAAGTTCTTCATGCCAGATTTTTAAATTTCTTTCTTATTGCTTCTGTAGACCTCAAAAAATGAAGTATTTCTGCTCTTATTCAATAATAAAGGTGAAATTAAAAAAATTGGCCATGAAGAAGTTGTAGAAAATACAAAATGGAAAAATGTTCTCTGTGATAATGAGCTGTGAAAATTGTTGTGTTGGTGGTCTATGGGGATTGAACCCTTAGAGCTGATACTTAGGCAGTTTCACCCTTGCAAAGGGGCTCATCAGAGGGCTTAACCACTGCCCTAACTGCTCTGATAGAGATTGTCTGGGACAATCTATTTGATGGGATGTCTCTACCCTGCATAGGTTGCTGAGGGAGATTCTATCACATGTGAGGCTGTGCACATGCCAGGTACCAGACTCTGGGATCAGCAGATCTGGGCCTGCCTGGACCAATCATTGATGATCAGCAGATGTGACTCCAAACAGGAGGGTGATCAATTTGGGTTACATCTCATATGGGATCCAGTTGCCACCTCTGGTGTCCACATGACATTGGACAAAAGCATGTAGCTTGCAGTGATGCACTGCCAGTGAAGAACTGGACCTGATGAGAGCCAATCTGTTTGTACACTAGACCAACTGTAGAAATCAGTTGGCAGTCTCCTAAGATAGCCCCAAAACATTTGCTAAGTATTCATAATTGTCTTGGTCTCCATCATGATCATCATTGTCTTCATCCTCATCATTTGAATTTCCTAGATTCTCTATTCCAATCTCATCAGTGTCACCATTGCCCATAACTACTGCATCTTCCTCTTGTTCAGCAACAATAATTCTGACCGGTGGCTGAGGAGCATTATCTGCCACAGGTTCAGATGCAGTAGTCTGTAATTGAATCTGAATTTCATCTGGCTTACTCTGTAGCCACTGTGATACATATGTATAGGTTGGACCACAGGGGGCAGATGGATCTCTCAAAGGAGGAAGAGGATGCTGCCTTGATCCACTACTGCCACTTGGCCCAGAATGTTCTGCAGCTGGCCTTCCTACAGATGTCTTTGGCAGTGAAGAGTCAGGAAGTGGTCTAGTTCTGGGTCAGCCACCCTTGCCAAGTCCATACACAAACACTAGGGGGTTATGTAAAGATGGTGCAGGACCAGACTGGTCTAGGGCAGACCCCATATTACTCATATCAATATCAGGAGACACTGGGAGCATGCCAGTAGCTGGACTACTATCAGGATTGTGAAACACAGCCTGATCTTGAATTGAATAATTATCTGAGACACCCTGTGCTGCATCAGAAGGGCCCTGGAGGGCAAGAGAGTTAATGTCAGAGTTAATAGTGGAGTCAAAGATCATTGGATCAGGTGTAATACCCATAGGTTCCAAATTAGGTGACAACATCACCTCTGGAACACTTACTGGAGTTTCACCATAAGGAGGAAGAAGAAGTGCAGAAGGAAAAGAAGGAGGAGCCTCAGGGGAAGATATTTCAGCTCTGGAAAGGCAGAGAATGTCACCTGCCATTTCCAGAAATTATATACCATGTACTCACTTCTCAGCAACATGTCCATCCAATAAATTGATCTCATGCTATAACAAGTTCTGAAAGTCAATGCCCATAGATGGAATAGGACTGCTCAAAGTTCTACTTATTTGCTACTTGTTGGTTACTTATTGGTTTACTTATTTTGCCACTTATTTGATAAGGAAAACAATAAGCAGAGCAATAAGTGGCAGATTTGAGAATAATGAACTTGAATGACTATTATTCTTATTTGCCTACTTATTTGCTCACTTCTTGCTTTGCTTATCAGGCCACTTATTCTGAATTCAAACTCTGATTGATCTCATTTCTCATCAACATCCTTGACACACATCCCTCTCTCACCCACCTTCTCCATCACCATTCAATTTGACCACCATCACAACCCCCAAACCCAACTCAACAGCAAACCCCATGCCTGCACATGTGCCACAGCACCCATGGGCCCACATGATGCAATTGTTGTTTGGGCCCCTAGGTAAGTTTTCTCATTTGTTTCTTCCTTTTATCAACTAACTAATTGCTTTGCCACATCTTTTGGAATGAAAATTACCATTAACGACCAGGGGCAGCACAAAACATGCAATATACACCCATGGCTGCAGAGAGGAGGTCCAACCACAACTGCAGCAACATGCCCCAGCCTCATGAGCAATTGTTCATGGGACAGGTGGAATGAAGACAACTGAGGGGGATGGGTGGTGAGAGACAACAGGGAGGTGAAGGGGGTGACAACAAGAGCAGGACTTGCTTGCAGGATGGAAATGGGGAGCAGAAGGGGGCCCATGAGATGTTGACAACAGCTCTTGGGCCATAGGGAACTTTTTTTCTTTTACTCATTTCATTTTCTTGTTACTAATGAAACATTTTAGGTCCATTGATGACTGGTGCCCCTGATGCACCCTCCAATGACTGCCACACACCAACCTGATGAACCACAAATGAGGGGGGCATGACAGCAACCACCCCAGCACCTGCCTCTGCCACTGTGAGCAAGGATGGACAATGGGGGCTAATGGATGATAAGGGCCAGACACAAGGGACAGTGACTGACACCCACCCCCCCCATTGCAGACAACTGGTCACATGGGGGATTGTTGGTGCTAATTGCTGTGAAAATACAGCTGACAATGGGGAGGGGACAGCCCAGCACTTGCCTCCAACCACTATGGGCATTTGCATGCAGGGTGGAGTGGGTGCTAATGGGCAGGTCACCATCAACATGGACTCACATACAGAATATGAACAACAAATGGGAGCCATGACAATCCAAGGGCCACACAACCATGACCAAGGGATGGCAACAGCAACAACAACAACAAGGAGGGGATGATGGCAAGAGGGGGAAGCTTAACATGACAATGATGACAGCATGACAAGAAGGGGATGACAACAGGAGGGGGGTCAATGCCACACAACAGCATCCCCTCCCTCACATCTGAGGAAAGTAGTCTTCTGTCTTAGTCTACATGCCCCCCTCCCCCACTTGAAATGTGAGAGGGAGGCTTTAAATCAAGGATTTACACTCCCCCCCCATTCCTTGTGGAATCCTGGTTCATTCCTGGTTCATTCCCCACATTCCTTGGAATCCTGGTCCATTTCTAGCCATTCCTAGACCATTCCTAGACCATTCCTAGCCACCATTCCTGGAGGTACTAGGTCATTATTTCAAATATTAAATGCATTTATTACCATTTATGGAAACATCAATACTAACAAAAAATACTAACAAAAAGTGTAAAAAACCCCCAACTTGCTATGAGGCAGGGGGGAGATATTATAATACAAGACTAAATTAAACTAATTAAAATCCCCATGTCTCTCAGAGCAAGGTGGCAGGGGGCTTAGCGATCATGTCACATTGCAGTGACCTGCCCCTTGCATAGCACCCCATTCCACCCCATGAGCAATGGCTTGTGGTAGCAGTTGGGGGTTCTGGTGTGGGGTGCTGGGGCTCGCTCAGTGCTGCCATCACCCCACCTGCACTCCACCCTTGGGCTGCTGGGCCCTCCTGTCATGTCCCCCTTGGCCATCAGGGCATGCTGTTGCATCCTGCTGGGTCCTAGGCCCTTGCGTTGCTTCCCCCTCAGCTCCAGTCATGTCCCCTGGCCTCCAGTTGCATCCCCTTGGCTCCAGTTGCATCCCCTCAGCTCCAGTCACATCCCCTGGCCTCCAGTCATGTCCTGCTGATGGCCTGTCACATCCTGTCATGTCCCTGGGTGTCCCCTCTGTTGTCTAGCATCCCCCCCAGCTGGCAGGCATGTCCCCCCTTCTGGGTTGGTCATGTCCAGGTGCCCCATGGCATCAAGACATGTCCCCTGGGCGCTGGGGGGCATCCTGTCTGGTGGTGACGTGGCAGGTCACAGGTGACCTTCCTCTGCTGAAGATCAAGCCCCCTGCCCAACCTGCGAGCAGGGGCTCACTGGGCTCTTTGGGGGCCATTGGGTGGCTGTTAGAGGGAGGGGGGGGGGGCATTAGTGATGTGGAGGTGGTGTGGGGTGCATTCGGAGCGTACCTTGTGGGTACCCTGCTCTGTAGGCCTCCCAGCACCTCCCTCGGGCCATCTGATCCCTTTCAAATCCCTCTCATCCCAGTTGAGTGGGGAGGAGGGGTGCTGTGAGGGATGCCTGTTGTTACAAGTAGAAAAGAAATTTGTTAGTTTAAAATTTTATTTAATGATTAAAAATGCTTAACATGGGGGCCTGAGGCCCCCATGGATGGGTAGTGGAGCAGTGGCTTGTAGGCAGGGTGGTGGTGCTGTGATGGGGTAGTTGGTCAATATCAACATCAAAAGAAACAACCTAAAGTGAATGAAAAGGTTAGTTAGTAAATGGAGAAGAAGACTAAACATATCAGGGCCCAAACAAACTGGCATCGTCTGGGCCCATTTTCATTCATTCTCTCCATTGTCATCATTGTTGTCATCATCTGATGTTGATAGTGGTAGTTAGTGGGTGATAGTAGTTAATGGGTGGTGATGCTGTGTTATTAATTGATGTATTTACAAGTGGCACCACTATTTCATTTGGGGGTGCAAATATGACCAAATGGTCCATGGGCAACCCCAGGGTATTTAAACCCCTTGCCTTTCACCCTATCTTCCCTGCAAGTGTTTACACTCCCCCCCCATTCCTTGTGGAATCCTGGTTCATTCCTGGATTCCTGGTTCATTCCTGGTTCATTCCTCACATTCCTAGGAATCATGGTCCATTCCTAGCTATTTCTAGACCATTCCTAGCCACCATTCCTAGAGGTACCAGGTCATTATTTCAAATATTAAATGCATTTATTACCATTTATGGAAACATCAATACTAATAAAGAATACTAACAAAACCCCCCAACTTGCTATGAGGCAGGGGGGAGATATTATTTATTAATATAATACATGACTAAATAAAACTAAATAAAACTAAATAAAACCCCCCCACATCTCTCAGAGCAAGGCGGTGGGGGGCTCAGCAATCATGTCGCATTGCAGTGACCTGCCCCTAGCATAGCACCCCATTCCACCCCATGAGCAATGGCTCGTGGTAGCAGTTGGGGGTGCTGGTGTGGGGGGCTGGAAGCAGGGGGGGGGAGAGTAAAGACCTCCTGCCAAGCACTGAAAGAAAACAATGATTAGTCAAAAGAATAATAATAATTAGAGCAAAAAAAACTTATTATGGGGGCCACAGGCCCTCATATTGGTGGAGTGGAGGAGGGAGGAGGGAGGAAAGGGGAGGCAGTGTCATGAGTGGTGGTGGTGAGGAGTAGTAAGCTAGTAGTCACGGGGTGACACATAGTGATGTAGTGATGACAGTGCCCAATAAATGGGTATATGTTGCCATGGCTTCTACAGCCTGGTTGCACAGCGGGTATATTGCTGCCCTGGGGCATGGATTCAAATCCTTGATTTACAATACTTTTAAATAGTCACATACTTGCTTGGCTGATCTTGGACATCCATGCTGCCTAACTGCTGCTCAGCTCAGAATAGGACAGAATAATTCTGTGGAATCTGTGCAGAAAACACAGATCCATGCAGACCTGTATGGACTCAAAATCTGGAATTATGCAGTGCTACAAGCCAAATTGATTTCTCAAAAGGCTGTTCAGACTAACTCAGAGTCCATGAATATCTGTGAAAATCCATGCAGATCTGTGTGGAATATATGGAGGAGTGTAAACACCTTGCAAACCAGCATGTTTGCAAATTTTACAGTTCATTCAGATTATTTTCAGCTGGGCTTCCCTCATGGCCCTCAATACATACTTTGAGAAGGAGGGGCTTGATACTAATGAGAACTACAGAGAATTCACTGAGAGACTTGCACTGACAACTTGCAGGACATGCACTGACAACATGCAAGACATGCATCAAAACCTTACAAGACTTGCACCAAAAACTTGCAAGATTTGTACTGGAGACTTGCAAGATTTGCACCAGAGACTTGCAAGACTAGCATCAAAAACTTGCAAGATTTGCACCAAAGACTTGCAACAATGGCTGAAATATTTGAATGACTTCTAGTAAAGACTCACATGACTTGGATGAATTGGAAATCTTGTATTCATTGTGCTTTCTTATCATCTATGCTTTGAATCTAGCACCCTTTTTAATGTTCAATAACACTATTTACTCACCTTATTTTGTGACATTTATTTCTTATTATATGACCATTACTGGACATTCAGTTCAAGATACTTTCTATATACCTTGTATTGAAATCTTTAGAAAGTAGTGTGACACCTTGTTTTCAATATTTTCAACTTATTTGTTTACTTGTATTTTTAAACATATTCTGATATTATTGAAAACATATCAAAACATTGTTCATTTCTATATTACATTATCTTTTCAATCCTTTTGCTTCTCAATATTGAATAAATATTGACATTAGAATTGAAAAGGTCTTGAAGACATATTCAAACTGGAATGCTCCATATTTCCAATATCTTCAACATATTTTAATTTGCAAAATGAAAACAACATCATGAAAGATATGTAGAATGCATCTTGAAAGTATCCTTGTATGTGTTCAATATACCTCTAACCCAAATATTCAATTCAATTATCAAAATATGTTTTTGGCATTGCCACTTGAAGTATTCAGAAAAAACTGATAAAGATATTCAAAACATATCTGAGAAGTATCATGATATTTTTCAAAAATATCATCAAAGTAATGTTGCTTCCAATATTGTAAAGAAGTACTTTGATCTTTTCAGAAACCTTTTTGTCAAAGTATCTTGAAAATATTTTGATTTTGACTGGAATACTTTTTCAATATTTTTTCAATACTTTGCTCTGAAATATCTGGTTATGCATCCAGTGTGAAGCCAATGTATGGTGCTGAACCTCTAGTCACTGCTACTTTGTGACAGAGGCCAAATTGGGTTTAGTAAAAAAGAAATTCATGTGATGTGGCATTGTGGCAGGGTTGGTCTCACTACACAGGATGCACAACTAAAAGTCAAACAGTTCACTTCCAAGAAGTACAAATCACACAGGCAAGTTCCAGAGACATTGGCAAAGATTTTCAATGCCTTAGATACATAAATTACCTTTTATAGAGCTTAGTAATACCCTAAATATGGAGGTGGCCAATTTGAAGTGGTTCTTAGGTGGTTCAAAAACATTTTTCTCTTTCAATTTTTACCCTAACAAAAATTGGTGAAGATGTTTTGTTGCTACAACTAGAAGGAGCATTTTCCATACAGCAATAAGAATTTGGAGGACTTTCCCAGCTCCAAAAAAGTTTGTCACAAAGTAGCGGTGACTAGAGGTTCGGCACCATAGGGATACTTAATTTACGAAAAATTGAAACTCTAGGCACATGATAGTAAGTCCAACAAGTGCCATTGTTTATAATTACATGATAAGTCCAGATGCACCATCTATCCGAGAGTCGCTGACTTGAATCGGAATAAATAAGTGCTTGTCTGAATGAATGAAACAGAACTCATTGAAAGGGCGACCGGCAGAAAATGACTGAAGAGACTGAAGGAGTAACAAAGATCAAACAATATCTATCCAAAAAATGGTGGCCGTAGGTGCAACTTGAAAGGAATATCGCCAAGATAATGAATAAGTAAGTGTTTGTGAAGTCTCTGCTCTTTTGGGGAATGGGCCACAACAAAGGGAAACGATCCTCATGCCATTTCATGACCTGGACAGTGTTCTACCGTTAAAATGAAAGTTGACTAAAGCATAAATGATAACCAACCTTCTGACAAACAGCTGTAATTCGGGAAAAGTTGGGGTCTGCGGGTGTTGCACATGCAAGAATTTTTCTGGAATTATCATGAAAGACCCGAGATATGTCCTCGAGGCTTACCGAACATATAAGTAACTTAGAGCAAAACCATCAATGCTGAGAACTGAGTGTGGGATAATCACGGTGCACCTGTGCGAGACCACCCTTGCGCATATTAAGATGTTTGGTGAAAACATCCCTGTTCATGAAACACATCTCCAGCGTTGCAACCCCTTTCATAAGGTGAATTGCATAGAAGTGTAAAACACGCTCAGACTTGACGGATGCCAAACTCTCAAGGGCCTCTATCGAATGCTCTAGAGAGTTGACTATCATCCCGCTCAAAGCATATAAAGGGCCGTCCTGTCCTAGTTCTGCCGCTTTAACCAAATCACTTTGATTAGCGAAGCTACCATATTCTGGGCAGCCCCAAATTTCTCTTGGCCAAAAGTGTTGTCCACGCTCGACATCTTCGTAGAAGTCACATATGATGTCAACTTTCTGTAACATTACCGCCAAGGAAATCAACAAGTTCATTTGTGAGTCGGTCCGCGTATCCTCTCTGCCTGAGGCAGAAAATATGCGTGCAAGGGCTTCGTAGACAAGCCCCGAGACGCAGAGGCAATAATGTTCGTACTCGGTAATTGTGTCAAAAGCTATGACGGCGGGACCGGTGGTAGGTGCATGGACTAAGCCAACCATACCATTTCCCATTCAACGACACACGTCGAGAATGATGGATCTGTAACTGTCGACGGAAGGTGAGGCGTTTGAAATTACCAGGAAGAGAAGTAATAGCATACTCAGGTGACATCAAGTTGATTTCGTCTATAATATTGTTATATTCAAGTAAGATTTGTCGGCCCTTCCCCTCGGCGTCGAATGTCCAGCCTGGTGTGACTGAGTATGTATGGAAGCCTTTGAGGATAGGATGCTTCTTTTCATCCGGAATTGACACGTCGTCTTTGACAGTATCCAGGGCATGCAAAACAAGATATAATATACATATCTGAGGCAAGGCATTAGAAATGGTCATAGATGATGATGAATACATAGAGTCGTTCCCTTGACCATGGGTATGAGGGTACTCACCACCTGCGCCACGTCTGCATCGAGTGTTATGATCATGGCAGAAAAACTGCAACTAGTTAACTCCATGAGTTGCCAGGCGCGTTGCATGGTACTTCGGTGCCATCCTGAGGCAGGTTCTTGCTTGATAGAGGCGGACAGTGATTTATAAAATACGTAGAACCGTAGGATGCTCCAGAACTCAAGGGGATGGGCAAAGAGTACTGGTGCCCAGTTCTTGGTCATGGTAATAATTCTGACTAAAAGATGGGAGAAAACTGTTGGCCCAGATCGATTACAGTCGACTTTGATATAATGCATGCCCTTTCAGGAGAATGCCGAGGGTATGCCATACGAATATGTTGTTCGGAGAGGTATGCAGTAATTCAGTTCAAGTCCAGTTACCAAAAATGGAAACTTTCACAACGAAAAGGTCAGAGATTCTAGTGCATTTTAGGCCTGAAATCAATTTTTCGAATTTCAGATACTTTTCAGGTCGCCTGAAAAGCTGACCTTGCCATCGTGAATGAAAGTGCAGCTTGTAATCTAGCCAAATTTGGCGGTTGAGCCCAACTGCCACAAGTTGACGCGCTGACATGCTAAGGAATGTTGGATAATTTGTTTCGTTCTTTGATTCCTGGCATTATCAGCTGACAGGCATTGTGGCAGCTATAATGGACACCATATCGCATTGCACAACATGTGCAGATGATAACAATCCACCATCATTGACAGAACGGGATCGGAAAATTACGCATGTCGGGTACCCAAGTTCCAGATTCGATTCTTTTCATCTCGAAGAAAAATGATTAGAACCAGGCGAAGAACGCGGAAATGAACGCGAAATTTTGGAGAATCGGGCCGATATCCAGGTTGTATCATATGTAAGTGTGCATATATCTTGCATATATCTTATATCTTAACGTCATAAATTTCGCTTTTATGAGTTGGTGAGAAGGCCTAAGTCCAAAGAATCAAAGAATTAAGAAAATTTGGGGTATCATATTGGGCATGTTCTATGATTAGTATCATTCTGATCGGTGTCCGAGTCCGGGTTCTAGGGTCATCTCAGGGTGACGGTTGTCGAACCATTCGTGCTGATCCCAATAAAGCACTTCAGCAAATCTAAGCGAATAAGATTGTACATACAACATCTGATTGGCTGGAAAAGGCTGCTCCACACCTGAGGCTGAAATCTGAGAGTCCCAGTCAATCGAATTGGATTCCATGTCATTTTTGTTTGCTTGCATTTACTGAAGTGATCTAATGGAGCATATTTAGCTGCCTACCATTACCGAGAAGAATCAGGTCTGTTATTGATTTCCAGAAGCACGTCTCAGCTCTTCGCTGTCACCGGTCATCGCAGATAGGCTCACAGATAAACTACGTAATCCCTCCCATATGTGAATCGGACTGTTCCCATGGCCCTACAAACTCACCGTTTCCATCATCCCTTCATCTTTTCAATTCCAATTATCAACTAATTTTTGGAGTTATTTTTGACCCAACTACTGTGTGATTAATACAGTATTCTATCCTGTGGAGGTCAAAGCAGGGCACAATAAATTCTAGAATGGTGTATAGCCCAAATACACAATATACATTTCCTAAGTGCATACTAACAGAGGAACCAGGAGGAGTGAAAAAAGCAAACCTATAGCCAGGAATGAGGAGCAGCATTCTTTGGGGGGAGGGATGCATCTATATATCAATCTATGTGTTGGGATTATGTATACAAGAGTATACAGGCAAGCCAAGGCAGTCAACATGCCTAGGGAATATTGCCAGAATATGCTAAGTCATATTAATACATGTTTAACAGAGGTTAACACATGCAGAGACATATAGGGGAATCCACAGTTAACACATGCTACAGGATTAATCATCCTGCAGCATGTCTATCATAGGCTATCAGAGACAGAGCCTTGGATAGAGTGTCTATGACACACCCTGCAGGAAGTCTAGGACTTACCAAGCCATGATATCATATGTCACTATTATTGACACTGTTATAGGGGATATGACATAGTTATTCCATTATTTACTGGTACAGGGGTCTATTACAGAATACCTCCTTTATATATTAAAGGAGTGCATTACACTATACCTCCCAACTGTGTAGTATAAATATTGCACATCTTGTAGGAGATGATAATAACATTCCTCCCTGTGGCAGACTCCCTCATACACTTATCTTTGACTTAAACTCAATACCTCAGAAACCTCGTCCTCATCTTGTGCTCAACTTCCTGATCCCAACAGGTTATGGGCCATCCCATCGCCCCAATGAAATTAAATTGTTTCGTGTTCCAGGCACATGTAGAACATCTTCCAGATGAATATTAAAATTTTGATTATTGCATGTTGAAATTATTTCAACAGTTCCTTTGCCTGCAATTTTAGCTTCCAATCCACCTACCCCAGTTACGGAATTTATATTGGAGGACAAGGAAAACTAATCCTCACAACAAAAGACGGACAACAACTTGCAGAAGGAAAGAAAATTAATAACCATTTATACAAGATGAAAATGGTATTAAAAAATAATTCAAGCAAGCCGTCTAAAACTCCTGCCGTTAATCAAACATTCGTCGGAAATGTTAAACCACTTAGTTGGGAAACTTGGCACCGACGATTTGGACATGTAGGATATTCTGGACTTCAACAATTATTGAGCCGAAAATTGGTGATCGGTTTCAATGTTGACAAAAATGGTCCTAAACCGGATTGCGAAGCTTGCATCAGTGCAAAGCAACACAAGGAGCCTTTTCCAATGTCGACAAAAAGAAACACAAAACCAGGAGAATTAACCCATATAGACTTGTGGGGAAAATATGCCATCAAATCTATTAATGGCAAATATTATTATCTCCTATTTGTGGATGATGCTAAAAGGTTTGTCACAATTGAATGTCTCAAAGAGAAAAGTGATGCAGCACAGGGGGTAATAAATTACCTTGCCCATTTGGAAACACAAGGCAAGAAGCCGAAGGGTATACAAATTGATTGTGGAAAAGAATTTGTTAACGAAAACTGGAAAAATATTGCAAAGAAAGAGGTATAGAAAATCGGCTTACCGCACCATACTCACCATCACAGAATGGAGTTGCGGAAAGGATGAACAGAACCCTGGTCGAGCTATCCCGAGCAATGCTGGCTGCTAACCAGCTTCCAGAATTTTTATGGGAATTTGCAGTCTTACATGCTGCCTATATCCGGAAGCGATCATTTACCAAACATCTTCGGGAAACAACACCTTATGAAGGCTGGCACAATAAAAAACCAGACGTATCAAATTTACGTGAATTCAGAGCCCCAGTATGGGTATTATTACAAGGCCAGAAAGAAGAAAGAAAAATGCTACCTAAATCAAAGCGCCGTGCATATGTCGGCTATGACGACGGCGCGGGAGCAATAAAATACTACAATGCCGAAACAAGAAATGTTCTCACCTCTTGGAACTTCCAACTTATAGACGCTACAGATGAACCTGAGCCTCCCGAAGACACTGATGTTACACCCTCGACGGAGGGGGAGTCTGGTGGGGAAACACCAAATGTGCCGCCGACGGGTAACTCCGATTAACGGATCATGGAACTGGCAAGGCAGCCTCGGAAGCGTAAACGGAATGAAAATGAGGGAAACATAGATATCACTAGACTACGGAAGATGCGTGCAAGTGATAATGAACCACGGAAAACTCATGGAATTCGTACCGACTACAAACATCTTTACCACCTTGCAGAAGAGGAAGATGACGAAACCTTTCTAAATATAGAACAAGCCTATGCAATAATAGCCGGAGACGAAATAAACAGTCTCAAAGACGCAAAACAATCCCCAGAATGGACGGAATGGAAAGATTCAATGCAAATTGAATTAGACTTGCTCAAAGAAAAGGGTACTTGGGAACTTGTCGAAAAACCTCCAGATGCCGTTCCAATCTCAAATAAATGGGTATTTATTCGGAAACGAAATAAAGAAGGGGAAATTGTACAATACAGAGGGTGGCTAGTTGCAAAAGGGTATGCACAAAGACCCGGTTATGATTTCACGGAAACGTTTTCACCAGTTGTTCGAATGGACACACTCCGGGCGATTTTAGCACTCGCATCAGAGAAAGGTCTAAAAATACAACAGATGGACGTAAAGGGCGCATACCTTAATGGCACGCTACAAGAGACTATATACATGAAACAACCTGAAGGATGTGATGATGGAACAGGCTGAGTATGCAAGCTAATTAAACCACTTTATGGATTAAAGCAGGCAGGTCGAGAGTGGAATAATGAATTTGATGGTAAACTTAAAATTCATGATTATGGACGATTAATGGCAGATCCTTGTGCATATATTCGATGGGATGAAGAAAATATAGGCATCATAACGGTATGGGTAGACGACACCCTGCTTTTTGCATCAGCAGATAAAATGATGAAGCATATGAAAAATGCGTTAACATCAGAATGGGACGTCACTGACCTTGGAGAGCCTAGCAAAATCGTGGGCATAGAAATTACGTGCGCCAATGATAGCATCAAAATATCTCAAGAAAAATATATCAAGAATGTCCTTCGTAAAGAAGGCATGATTGATGCAAACCCTGTTGGAATGCCAATGGACCCAAATATTAAATTAATTGAAAACCCAGATTATAATGAGCCGAATCGGAGCAATTCATATGAAAAAATTACTGGGATGTCTACAATTCATTGCAAACTCCACGCGACCTGACATTAGCTTCGCTGTTAATAAATTGGCAGCATATACCGCAAACCCGGGCTTACAACACCACGGTGCAATAAAGCGGATACTACGGTACTTAGCAGGTACAAAAACTCTTGGAATTATTTACAGAAAATCCCAGGATGAGACTGAAAACAATAACCTTTTCCATGGATATGCCGATGCATCATTTGCAAATTCTGAGGACTTCAAGTCCACCACAGGATATATTTTCCTGACAGCAGAGGGAGCAATAACTTGGAAATCAAAGAAACAAACAATTATTGCACTATCCTCAATGGAAGCCGAATATGTGGCGCTATCTGAGGCTGGACACGAGGCCACATGGCTAAGAAATTTGTATGGTGAACTCAGATACACCCAAGAAAATCCGACAATTATTAAAGGCGATAATGAAGGGTCAGTAATTTTAACCCATAACCCTCAATTACACCAGAGGTCAAAACATATCACTATACGGTGTGGAAGGGGAAGACGACATACCTGTCGACTTCCTACTTCCGAGGCATTTCCCACAGGACCCCCGACATGGCCAGGGATCCTTAAGTATTTGTATTATTCTGTTCTTTCTTTCTTTTATTGTTTATCCATACATCTAATTAACCTTCTCCCCAACTTCGAGACACAGGTAGAAGTCAGTGACGTCCTTGAAGGTCTACAAATGCCTCAACATGTCGATCTCTTGGGTTTATCATTCGTCGTGTGTCCTCAAGACTCTCGTCAAGATTGTACGCCCAACTTGAAGGGCTGGGTTTTGGTTTTGATTTTATTTTCCTTTCTTCGAACACTTTGATTTATTCTTCACACTTCCCTTTGAGAACCAAGATTCCGGCATGTACCCCCTCCCATGGCGAGCTGTTTCTGACTCAACGGGCTGATCTGTCAGATGAGTAGGGTCGAGGGGGCGCACTGGATGGTACTCCGCACTTGCTTGGGCCCCAGGTGACGTCTCGTCAATAGAGGGCCTCAGTGCTAGTCCCCCCCCCCTGAGCCATTCCTGACAGTTGAGGCTCTGAGAGGTGGACTCGACGATGCCGGTCCGACAACCACTTGTTCTTGCATTTGTTGAGTGATCTATTTTTATCACCACTTCCTTTTTTGTATATTTCCGCCTCTTTCTTATTTTATTATTCATGCCTCGTGTTCTGATTGGCGCAAGAGTACGCGCGCAATCACATGTGCATATAGCTAGAACTTGTATTTTGTATATAAGGTGTCCTCCCACCTTTCGAATGGAGCACGTTTCTTCCCCTCTCTCTTCTTGGATTCTGTAAGCTTCCCTTATGACGGCCCATCTTTCCTCAAGATAACTACACACGACGTGTAGTTTCCAAGTTAAGTATTCTTGTTTCTACGGTTACTGGGCACCACGGCCCTTTTCTTGTTCATTCCTGATTGGACCAACGAGTCCATTGTTTCCTGTACCACGCCCACGCGCGTATTCTCACATCGAGTGCCTTCGGCCTCGATCTCATTGTCTCGTGTCCCTTTCCCACGCAGTTCGATCATCGATCGATCCGATCGCAACGCATCGTTCATGAACGCGTCCGCTTTGACCCCTTGGCTCTCAGGTTCTTGACTCCTTTCGAGAACTCTGTGTCTCGTCTCTTTTCCCTTTCCACCACGCGTTTGACACTTTTGTCACGTGTTTACCCCCTTTAGCCTTACCTTTGCCAGCGCGACGTGACGACCCGACCGATCGACCTCAAGAGGGCCGAGACCCCGTCCACAACGGCATCACTGGGTCCGAGATTTAGTCACCAACAAAATTATTGATATTCAAAACTGTCGTGATCCGGAACAAACAGTGGACATATTAACAAAGGCTTTACCAAAGCCTAAGTTTTCATGGCATAGGGAAGAGATGGGAATTCAGTCAAAAATAACTCAGTAGCTTTCCTTGGTGAGATTGGTTTTTCCCAATGGGTTTTCCATCCACAGAGGTTTTGATGCACCTGAAAGAAAATTATTAACCACTCCAGGGGGAGTGATGACATTCCACTCATTGTCCTACACTGCCTAGGCTTGAGGGGGAGTGTTGGGATTATGTATACAAGAGTATACAGGCAAGCCAAGGCAGTTAACATGCCTAGGGAATATTGCCAGAATATGCTAAGTCATATTAACACATGTTTAACAAAGGTTAACACATGCAGAGACATATAGGGGAATCCACAGTTAACACATGCTACAGGATTAATCATCCTGCAGCATGTCTATCATAGGATAGGCAAGATATAGCCATGTCTATCATAGGCTATCAGAGACAGAGCCTTGGATAGAGTGTCTATGACACACCCTGCAGGAAGTCTAGGACTTACCAAGCCATGATATCATATGTCACTATTATTGACACTGTTATAGGGGATATGACATAGTTATTCCATTATTTACTGGTACAGGGGTCTATTACAGAATACCTCCTTTATATATTAAAGGAGTGCATTACACTATACCTCCTAACTGTGTAGTATAAATATTGCACATCTTGTAGGAGATGATAATAACATTCCTCCCTGTGGCAGACTCCCTCATACACTTATCTTTGACTTAAACTCAATACCTCAAAAACCTCGTCCTCATCTTGTGCTCAGCTTCCTGATCCCAATAGCTTTCATGCACTATAGCAATTCCAGCATGAGGAGCATCTGTATGGCAGCCATGATTATGTCTTCTTGCACATGAGTGTCAAATCTGCTCAGTCACCACCATCCAATAATACTGGTTACATGTTACAGTTGTCTTGTCAACACCAGTTACTGAATATTCTTTTTCAGTGGGTTGTTAACACTGGCTCAACTACCTCCCTCTAATCACTAAATTTTCAATCTCTGACAGAAAGACCACAGCTTACTGGCTGATTCTTCCATGCCCACTGAAAACTGCCATCCATGATGAAGTCCAAGCTATCCTCTCCCAGCATCTGAGCTGCTATACAAAAGGCTCTCTGCAGCCTCCATTTCTGTTTGAGAAGACAAGATGCTGAATATTGTTCCAGTGCAACCATCATGAAATTGTGTGATAACTATCCAAGAGTCAGATATTCAATTATATTTGTAGATCAAATCATATCAGAATGTTTCCTGCTTACAAAATCTGCCTGGATATACCTATGTATCTCTGATTTCCTGAAGTGAACAGAATCTACAGAATTGGGGGAGATTTGACCTTTGGTCAATCCTCAATCATCAACATCATTATATTATGGAAAGAGAATGTAGCATTATTCCAAGATCTAGAGTCAGATATTTGCAGATCAGGTGGTATCAGTTTGGTGAACACCAGCTCACAGCTTGTTGGATTACTACAAGCCCTCCAGTAGCAGATAATTTGATGAAAGAATTTCCTGAAGTTTGCGCTTCCAGCCCTTCTCAATACAATCCCTGTAGTTGCAAATAAACTCATCAAAGAATTTGCTGTCCATTGGACTGCATTGAAATGGGCTGCTCTTAAGTAAATCTATATAATTCATTAGGGTTACTCACAATACCACTATTGGGCCACCTCTCATTTCATTTTTCATTTCGCTTTTTGAAAAGTGAAATGAAAATTGGAGATCAATATGTACCAAAAGTGAGAGCCTCATCACTTTTGGACAATTTGTGGCCACTTTTCAGTCACTTTTTGACATAATTTACTTGACTTTCAGAATTTCATGAAGGGATGCTTATGTGATATCTGAGATTGAAATTGCCAAAATGCCAGAGAGCCAGCAATTCTACTTTTGGCATGGTTTTGGCTCACTTTTGCCCAAATTCCAATACCCCCTGTTCATAGTAGCCACTTTTCAGTCACTTTTCAAGCCCATTTTGATGATTTCTGTCTAAAAAGTGGACCAAAAGTTAAATTAAAAATGGCAGAAAAGTGCTACTGTGAGTAATCCTAATTCAAACCACTTTTAATGATCTTTGTCCATAAAAGTGGCCCAAAAGTGCTACTGTGAGTAACCATATTGTTTACATCTGCTAGACTGGAAACACTCAGTAATTCCCATCTGGTTAAATCTGGCTCTCCCTGTTTTCCTGATGATTACACCATGTTTCAATGCTATTTGGGGTGTTTCAGCTCACATGTGCAGATATCACAACATTGACACTTTTACCTTCAGTCTTCAGCTCATCTTCAGTCTGACTACATGCACACAACCCATTGGCAATTGCAATACTAGGGTCATTCACAGTAGCCATTTTCAGCTACTTTTTGGCAGTTTGGCAGAAGAATGATCAAAAGGAGATCAAAAAGGGCTACTGTGAAACCCCTGGAATGTAAAATGGACAAAAAGGAATGCAAAATGCATTTTACCTTCCTCCACCAGGCCTTGGCATATTCAAACTCCAACTCAAACATCTTGGTGCAAATCTTTTCATCAGTACATCTGTAAAGCAGGTGGCCCCTTGGCATGCTTTTGAGTCTTTTACAACTTAGCAGTGGAGATTCCATTAGTAAATATATATACTCCTTACAAAATGAACTACAAATGATAGAAGACTACCCAGAGCAAAAAAAAAAAAACCACCTCATGGGTCAGCAAGATGGTGAATGTAGGCATGGGGAGGGTGTAGGCAGGTGACATGCCCCATTAGTACCTCATCCACTGTGCAACCAAGTGCTCACAGCTGTGGGTGTCAGGTGCTGGGTGCTCCCCCCCCTCCTGTTGTCACCCTGGTGGCATTGGTGCTGGTCATTGTTGTTGGCTCCAATGTCATCATTGTCAGTGTACTGCACCAGTGTTCCTCCCTATGAGCAGTAGCTCATAGCAGAGGGGTCTGGTGCTGTGGGTGGCATTGTCATCTCCCCCTCTCCCTCTTCCCTGTCATTGTCCTGGTCTGCATTGGTGGTGTTGATGCTGATGCCATTGTCATTGGCAACAGTGTTGTGGTTGTCTCTCCCTCTCCCCCACCCTGTCATTGTGACAGGCTGCACTCATGATCCACCCTATGAGCAGTTGTTTGTAGGCATGGGGCATATCAGCTTGGTGGGTGTGGACAGCATTCAGTGTGCTTGTTACAGTCATCCCCATCATTCCCTGGCTTTGTCCCCATCACTCCCATTGTCCTGGTGCTTGCCAATGTCATCATAGGCTACTAGCACTCATGGTCTACCCTGTGAGCAGTTGCTGGGTTGTCCATTGTGGTTAGGGAGGTGCTGGGGCCATTCCTCATTGTTGTAGGGCCCTGATACTCATTCTGGTCATTGTTACCTGTTTTGGGGGGTTAGATTGTGGTCAGTGAAGTGGTATAGGTAGGGGCATTCTTACCAGGCAGGTATCTCACTTTCTGGGTCTCCTGGTGTCTCTATGCACCCTGCTATCCATAATCAATATCTTCACATCAACTTTGGATGGGGAGAAGGGTTGCATAAGCATGACTCACCTCACATTGTCATTTTGTTCCTAAAATATAGATAGAACCTTTTGTTAGTCAATTAAAACAATGAATGAATAAAAAATAACATACCTCCTAAATTACATTTGATGTCATTTGTGCCCAGTGTTATGAACTGATCTTGTATGGTGGAGTTATGGTGGCATTCCAATGGAAGTCTGATGTGACACTGGACTTGGGTTCAATCTAAAAGGGATTGCACCCTTCTCTATGCCCTATGTCCATTTTACAACTTGGCAGTGATAAGAGCAGAAGTCCAGTGGAGTTCCAGAAGATAAGAAGAGGGAAAACTTAGGAATGAGAGAGTTGTGAAGATAACAATGCAATAATCAAACTGAAGTTACAAGTGACATTATACTAAGTTTTATAGCATGCAAAGTTCCCAGGGTAACTACAGTGGGGATCTGCAGAGAACTGAGTATGCAGTAAATAAGATGATCAATCAATGAGATGTGATATAAACAAAACAGGAGATGAATTTGAAATAATGGTGGCTCTGTTGGTGATCTGCCAGAGATCTGTTCCAGTCTTGCACAGGATATGACAGTATTTCCCCCTTAGGACTGAGCCTTCAAGGTCACATGACGTTTAGATTCCATATATAGGAATTTGATGGGCTGCAGTCATCTTTCATCATAAACCACCATGTTGAGCTTCCAAAAAACTTCCCAACCTGCTCCCTCATCCTCTGCTGCTGAGGAATGTGCCAAACTGATGGTGCACCTTGAAGAATTGGCCACACAGGGGGAGGCCACCAAGAAGGCCGCCAAAGAGGAGGTGGAGAGAAAGGCCACCAAGGAGAGATGATTGCATGAGGAAAAATCACAAAGGAGAGAGGAGCACCATGCTGAGAAGAGGAAGGCCATGTAACCTGCCACTGAGGACAAGGTGGTTGAGGAGCTGCCCAAGAAAAAGAAGAAGATGAAGGCAGCCATGGGCAAGGCTGCTGGCAGTAGTGATGCAGCCAGTAAGTGGCATTTGTTGTCACTATTTTGTGGTTAACTTATGTCTAGTTGTAATTCTGCAGGCACAGCATGTGTGAGGTGTGGGACCTGCTGCCTGGCCTGTGATACCTGCTTTTGTTTGAAGCAGAGGTGCAAGGGTGGGCATGGTAGGAGGTGATGGCAGTGATAGCAGAGGTGGACTTAAGGGACCATCTGAAGGAGATTGCAGCAGGGGTGGCCCATCTTATGAGGAACTTGGCAGAGCTGATGGCAGTGATGTGGGAATTTACCAAGCATTACAAGTGGGGTGGGGATGAGGTGGAGGTGGAGATGGACAAGCTGGGGTTTGACAGCAACAGGGAGGAGGTCCAGCAGGAGTTGGAACTCCTGCAAGAGGAGGAGGAGGACTATGTCACATTCAAGATGTTGCAAGCAGAGTGGGAACTGGTGGGGAGTCTGACAGAGGGGAGGAAGAGGAGGAAGAGATTGTGCAAGAGGAGGAGTAAGAAAAGTAAAGTAAAAAGTATATGGTACATACAGAGGTCAGCAGAAGACTGTAAATAATGTAAATACTTTGTTTGTATGTAGATGGGATGGGTTTGTAATTGGCTTAGCTCTTGGTTTTCTTTTTGTTGTAAGTAAGGAGCTATGATCTGATAAGCAATAGATGTAAGTAAGATTGTTCCAAATCAGTATCCTTGTAACCTGACCAGCACACCAAATATAGTAGCAGACACTGCCACCACTTACCAAGTTTGGAGTCTAAAATTTTGCAATCTTGTCTTCAATTTTGTTGTTGATAGTGATCAGTGGAGGTGGCTGAATCTGGTTAGGAATTGTATTGACAGGTACTGGTTCAATTTGGGAAACATGTAGGGTGCAGAGGTGGTCTGGAAGACAAAGGATGAAGGAATGTGTGCTGGCTCAGGTGATAAAGGGGCCAAGGTTCTTTTCTAATAAGTTTTTGAAGGCCTAGTAGTGCAAATGTTTTCAGCACTATGGTAAACC
This sequence comes from Tricholoma hemisulphureum, assembly GCA_964034925.1. Taxonomy (NCBI): domain Eukaryota; kingdom Fungi; phylum Basidiomycota; class Agaricomycetes; order Agaricales; family Tricholomataceae; genus Tricholoma; species Tricholoma hemisulphureum. The sequence continues at coordinate 749,674 of OZ035931.1, forward strand.
TGGTCACCAACTTTAAACAGTGGAGTGGGGTTCCAGCAGTGACCCACAGGGTATTGGGATTCTGGAAAGCTCAGGACAAGTGTGGGTTGCTCAGTGGAGAGTCTGACACAAGTAGGGAATGTTTTATATCTCTCCTATATTATATAGCATTATATACTACAAGTTAAACTAGGAGGTATCAGGTAATATATGTATTTATATATATTTATCTAGAGTTTTAAAGTCTGGTCTAGTTCAGTTTTTCAGCCATTTCAGCCCCAACTGGTTGCCCATTCTCATAGAAAGTCCCCAACCAATGACCAAACTGGGTACAACTGGTTGGCATCAGTTGGCCACCAGTGTTGTAGGGCTACATGCTCTGCTTGTAGACCCCACAGATCAGGCCATTTCCTTTCTAGCATGTTCTGTGACATATGACCTTTCTAGATCTGGCACTCAAGCTGATGTGAGGTAGTAATGCACATTTTGCATTTATGCTAAGCTTTTTACTTTTTCTTATGCTATTCATACTCCCACTAATCTTTGCTTCCCCTGAGGTTATGTTTCCTTGTCAGAATTCTATGTTTCATTCTGTAACCTCTCAACATACACCTCAATCACACTCAGAGTGACTAGCTGAAGATTCTCAATCTGATGGGCTGCACTAGAGGATCTCAGACCATGATTTCTTTGTGTTCCCATCATTAAATTGACATTTACTGTGCTACATCTCTTGCCCTTCAGTCTTTTCTCTTGGTCACCTTAAAAATACATTCCCACGCACCAAATTCTACTGCAGAGTGGTCCAATCTGCTACTTATCTTGCACTTTGTCATCCAATGGGCCATGGAGTAAACCTGAGTGAACCATAAGAAGTCTAGCATATGGTGCTGGAGATTCTGGAGGAAGTACAGGTTGAAAGAGAAGCAACCTTGTGAGCTGCATCACTCAAATTGCAGGCCAGGCTCTCCATGGCACTGAATATATTGTCCAGTAATTAGATTCTGTGCCTTTTGACCTCAGGATTTTGCACCCATTACTCTGTACATTCCTTCCCAGTATTGTTAAAAAAATTAACTATGGATTTTTTTGCAGCTTGAAATTGAGAGACTTGCAGTTGTTGGAGTCCCACAGAGTGAATAATAGGATACCCATACTAGCCTAATATCTTCTGTTCAAAGAGCTCCAGGTGGTGGACAGACTGACAGTGCAGGTGGGGGCACATGCTGCAATTGGCAAACCCTTATAATTTCCATAGCAAAGGTCCATGTCTTCTTGGCAGTGGCACTACCATGATGCAGCTCAGTATGGAGAACTGATATGTAAAAAAATCTCCATAGTGCTATATAGCACTATGCAGACATAGACCTTGGCTATGGAAATTATTTTATTCCCAGAATTGGCAGGGCCCTCCTGCAGTGCAGCTGGGACTGTGCAGTACTGGCATCCCATACCACAGTTATCCTATCTACCCACTAATAGCACTGTCTAGCATACATATTACAGTTTATTATTTGGGGAGCAGAAGTGGAAAGAAGGAGAAGATGGGCAGTATGCAAATACAGATCAGATTGCCCAGGGATGGTAAATTGATGATCAGGGGGCAGTAATAAAATAAAGGTCCAAATGCCTCTGCATTCTACCAATTCTCAGATAGCAGTAATGGCTACTTGTTGTGGAGAAAAAGAAATCTCATAGCTAAGAATTGAAGTCTAGCCTCCAGGTAACTTAAGTAAGCAGAAAAATAATTTGGAGCAAAGATCTCTCCAACTGCACCACTGTGCCTTGTTATGACATGTTGCACATGGCATCAAGATACTCAAATCTTAATTTTTGATTTTTTTTTGATTTGTTCCAGACATGGCACCAGAGCCTAAATATATGGGATGAAATTTCATCCCAAATTCATCTACCATGAATTCAGCCATTTAAATTAGAAAATTCACATTATGGCTGAAATTGCTACCATGCTAGGTCCACAGTGCCTGCATCACACACTACATTGTAGATGTTTGCTGGAGCATATCATACAGTACACTCAGCTGCACTATGTGGGTTTTGAATCCCCCCCCCACAATGGCCCCACTTATGGCAAGCTCTGCTCTCCTTCCTGAGCTCCACTCACCTCTATCAGCCCAGTCCATGATCTGGTGCTAGAGCCGAGCCAATGCCAGATCAAAGACAGTTTCAGTGCCTGTAGGGGGTCCTGTGTCACTCTTTCCTATCTCCCGCCTCACAAGTGACACAGGTATTGTAGTAGGGCTCATCAAATCAAATTTTTTGATTTTGTCACCCACCCTCTTCTCCCTTTCCTTTCAACAGTTATTTCTTGGGTAATATACATTGTTCTCGTGGTACAAATGGTCTCCACTTGCAATGTCCGGTGGACCCCAAAATCAATAGGCGAGGGAGCGACATGCACAGTAAGTAAGAACTATAATAACGTGCGAAGAATGTGGCCCGGTTTCGGCTATTTGTCTGTTCTGAGAACTCGCACGGACCATCATGATCTACTCTAGCACATCCGCAACTAGCTCTACTATCTCTCGGATTCCCTTTCGCGCATTCGCCATGTCCTTGGCAACCGACTGCCACACCACAGAGTGGTGCGGTTCTGCTGCAACACACCGTCGCCGCACTTCCTCTCGATTTTCCTGCAAATAAAATAAGTATTCTGTCTCTTGCATTCCCATACAACGCACCTCCGTCCCATGCTGGCGCTCAAACTTCAACCACCACCCCCACGAATCCCCGAGATCCGGGTCTGTGGCAACCGCCCGTCCAAACCACGACCTCGCCTTCTCAATCTTCCTTTCCCCCCAAAACAGCCGTGCCACCGTGCAGATGATCACTGGGTTGTCCGCACTCTTCTTCAGCGCGTCCACACTCCTCGCCTTCCGCGTCGGCCGTGGCTCCGCCCAGATCGACATCGACCACAGCAGCCCCGACGTAGGGCACTCCTGCAGACCCCGCGCTAGCATCGCCTTGGCTTGCGCGGCCCCTCCCGACCGTTCTTCCACACCCACCGCCTCCGCCCAAAGCACATCCGACCCCGCGTTCCTTTGCCGTGCCGTTTCCAGCAGCGACCGCGCCATGATGCTCTTCCCGTCCGCCTCTTCAAGCCTGCTCGCCAGTATCCACAGCGTCGTCTCCTTCCGACATGCCTTTAGCCCTGCTTTGAAAGACCCCCGTGCTTCCCCGTACTTTTTTTGCGATTGCAGAATCTGTCCTTGTATCATGTACAGTTTCGCGAAATTCGGGAACTTTTCAAGTGCAATCCTCAGCGTCTCCAGTGCTGTATCAAGTTGCCCTTGCTGCCGTTCAAACACTGCCGACTTCATCCAGATCTGTGTACATTTTATATCACACAATGGAACTGGATGAATGATCTCCCTTACCCGTTCAGTGTCAGCAACCGTCCTCGCACGAATAAGCAGTTCCCTGGCTACACCAAGCTCCCCATTTTCCGCTTCCAACTTCACAGCAGCCAGCCAAATCTGCTCGCTCTCCGGATTCGCCACGAACGCTCGCTCGAGCACCTCTCGCGCAGCAGGCACGTCCCCAGCCAGCCATTTCTCCTTGGCAGCCATGAGCCAAAGCACCTCGGCCTGCGGGCAATGATGTACCGCCCGACTCAGAATCGTATCAAGACTCTCCCTAAAAACGCTCCATCAGCATTGATCAAAACAAAAAACAAAAAGTCCACCTCGATCCATGAGATTTTTCCAACTCTGCAGCTCTCCTCCACAAACTTTTCCGATCCGGGAAAACTTTGAGCGCATATGCCAGCACCGCCCTCGCAGTCCCCACCTTCCCCCTCTGCTCCGCACTCTCCACATCCCCAACCCACGTATCCAACCTGTCTTCCTCTTCCACGTCTATCGCCACCGTCGCTCTCACAATCGCCTCACACGTCCGCAGGCTCCCTTCTCCCTCACACCGCTCTGCCTCCTTCAACCACTGCTCCCGCGTCAACAACACCTGATGCCGCCTCAGCCCTCTCACCCCATTCTCGATCGTCTTGTCCACCGCCTCCAGCTCCTTGGCTTTCTCCCCCTCGCTCTTAGGTCGCCCTTCTTTGTCTGGCGCAGAGGCTTCTTGTTCGAGCAGTCGCCCAGCCGCAATCCAGATCTCGTGTGATGTGGGGACAGCCTTGCGTGCTTTGTTTAGCACCGCTTTCGCACGCTCGGGCACCTCGAGTCGTGCGAGCGCCAGCCAGAGTTCGACGGACAGGGGGATGACCTCGACAGCGCGGGTGAGGAGGATCCGTGCATCGGTGGCGGAAGACTCTAGGTTCACGGTTTCTTTCCATAAACGCACAGAGTTTGGGATGTGTTCGAGAGCTGGGTGAAGGTAATAATAACTTAAGAACAGTGCAGGAACGAGAAAACGGGAAGTGGACCTTTTCGCAAGACACGCTTTTTGGCCTTTACGTCGGCCTCCAACTCAGCAGCTGATATCCAAATCCTGACGCTCTGCCCTACATGCTGGACAGCATTGGCGAGTATCACTTTCGCATCCTCGTTGCTCTGATATTTCGGTTAGCTATTTGAAACCCTTGTCGTGTTATATAAACACCAACATGCAATCGAGCAGCCTCCAACCACACGTCTTCGCTCTTTGGACACTGCTCGCACCCCGCCTTGATGATCTTCCTGGCCGCCACCATCCGCCCGGCATGTTCCTCCAAACATGCCGCAGCAATCCACCCCGGTGCGTGTTTCGGGTTCGACTTGACGAGGGAGTCAAAGAGCATCCGCGCACGCTTAATGTCCCCGATCTCGGCGTCGGATTTCAGGACGACGCTGTTAAGAGAGGTTAGGTACCCTTTGGGATCGACGGAAGTAGAGGTGCCAGTAGTGGTCCCGGATATCTATGGAGAAGTCAGTCGGGTAGAGGGATGATGGGAACAGAGGAGCGTACCTGGTCGAGTTTGAGAGAGAGAATTTTGTCACGAGCTTGGCCGATCTCTACAAAGTTGGTGAGCGTCCCGTCTGCAGGGGTTTGCAACCCTCCATTCTATATATAAAATGAATAAATGAGTAAGGATGATCGGCGGGAAGCGATACCTCTTGCTGCCTCGCATCCAGGGAGCTTTCATACTCGTTCTTATCCCGATCGCCGACTAGCACACTATCTGGCACAACGTACGATCTCCCCTCCCGTCTTCTCTTCTTTCTCGTGAGATTCCCCACCTCTGGTATATTCTCCCACTCATCATCTGTAACTGCCGACAACCCTCTCTTCAAATCCGCGAACTGTTGCTGAATCTTTGGCCGTTCAGCGCGGTGTTTAGCCAGTTCACGCTGTTCCTGTGCTTCTCTTGTATTCGTAGAAGCAAAATGAACGAGGGAAGGTATAGTCAGTGGGGCTGCATGATCGACAAGCGGAACCAACCACAAAAGGCAGAATCCACATACCTCCTAGCTCGCCGCCGTCCGTCCATCGCCTGGTCAACCTGCTCGTATATCTTGTCCGCCTCTTCGTCGTCCTGCTCGTAAGTCGCACCCGCAAAAAGGCCGTATTCGTTATCTGGATCCTGGAACTGCTCCGGGTCGACCTCGGTATCTTCGCCCCGTCGGGCCTGCGCCTCCCTGGAAGCAGAAAATGATCATTTAAAAATCCGTGAGCGGGAGATACAGAGGCAGTATTACGCAATGACTTCTGCAGAGGGCCCTTCTCGCGCTGGGCCAATATCGGAACGGGTTGTGAATCCTGATGCTCTGAAGGGAAAACGTGAGGTTGATAATATGAAGATTGGAATGTTAGTTACCCTCGGCCTAGACCTGCAACGTACGAGGCAGGGGCGGGCATGGACAGAAAGGCGAGCTTGTTGGGCTTGTTTGACGACATCGCTGCAGTCTCGGGTGTGAGGATCTTCGCAAATGAACCTACCAAGGTTGTGAGGCAGCACGTGCACGCTGACTGGGACACTGCTAAGTGTGACACTATACAACAGTGACAGTGTCACACGACCAAAATTAGTGACCCTGCCCATTTGCACAACGCTACTGTACTTGAGGCATGAAACTACATAAAATTGGTCTTGGAATTATTTGTTGATAGTAGAATTCTAATATATCTGCCACATGAGGGGAAGCCAAACCCCCTGCCAAAATACAAGTCAAAACAAGTGTCTGCTACTCCTCCTCCGAGTCAACTACTCAACCCCAGCCAAAATCAGATCAGACATACTATAGAAGGTTGGGTAGTCAGCCACGTGACAGTCCAGGAGGAAAGGGGAATGACTGTGAATGTTTAACTGCCAGTGGGACCCTGTCTAGGATGTTGTGAGTCGATTGGTATATGTTTTGTATTTTTACACCAAGTATTATGCACACTGTGAATATTTTTTGACTGCGACTGCCAAATTAAGAAAAACCGGCAAGTCGGCCAGGTGTGGGAAACCATACTGATATGCCACATATTGTCATCGTTGAAAGTGTCTTCGACTGCTAACAAGTTACTACTTTATATCCAGAGGTATAATTACAAGAAAATATATATTTCAACTCTTATAAAGGAGTTTCATGCCCTAAAATTCATCTGAGGTATCCCTCCTATTCCCTGCAACATTCTCAGCCCTCATCAATGCACCACTGGGTATGCTGCTCCAAGAAGCCCTCAAAATACTAATAAATACATGCCTACATATTTCCCTTCCACTGTGACCTCTCTACTGTCAAAGGTCAGGAAGTGGGCCACCTAAGCATAAAAGAGAGCTGGGCAAGGATGCATTCCTGTTTTGGACTGCCTGACTGTGTCAAACTGCAGACAAGTGACTTGACTTGCTGGGCAGATATTCAGGAAGTGACAAATGTAAGTCAATCTGGCTGTGTTGGTTGATTTTACACATGGTATACAACTTTGGAAACACCTAGGAAATGGGCCACAAGCCAATTTCCCAAACTATTAGACCTTCAATAATTGTCATTTAATTACAATACATTATTACATACTATCCAAAGCTGGAAAAATATTTTCAGAATTTTTCTTGACTTCTGTCATGTTGAACAGCCCTTGAAATGTGTGGCCCACCTGGATTAGCAAAACTGGCATTTCAGGGTCAATTTTGATGATCAGGCATATTTTTAGAAACATCCACAGCATCCCTCCACATGAGCTCTTCAATGGACATGCATCTACCCTGAAGGTATCCTTGTAGCATAGTACCTTGGAAATATATACATTGTTGCAATAGAAAAATGCAAAGTGGCCCATCAGTGAGGGTGGCCCACTTCCTGACCTTTGACAGTAGCTCCTTCTCTGCTAGTGATGTAAAAATCTAGCTGAGGTAGCATTAGAGAGGGAACAGGAGGTTGGCTGTTGGATGGACAAAACCTCTGTGGGGTGCCTCAAGAAAGTCCCATAACAACATTTAATGATACAGCTATGCAACTGTATAGCCAGTTTTGCCCCAATGTTGTCTCCAGACAAAAAATTCATTCTGAAGTACAGATATGGAAAAACAGCATCCTAGTATAAGCATGTCACATATGAGAGAAGAAAAATGTATAGAAATAATAGAATGTCATATACAGGACAGGAATAGTGATAGGAACACCATATAAGAATATTGAAAGCAGCAGAGGGACCATCCATTCACAATCATTAACTCAAAGTCACAGTGTTCTCAGGGTCAAGAAGCATGTTACCAAGCCTTGTGAAAGAACTAGAGTAGTAAACAAGGTACATAAACCCATAAATCAAGGCAAATGAAGAGCAGGCCCACAGGAGGTATATGTGCAGCAAGTTTTGAGGCGAGAGGAAGGAAAATGATGCCCAATGCAGTGGATTACCATATCGGGTGTGATCAGGAAATAAGAAAATACATCAAAACAACATTTCGGCATGCATCAAGCCATCATATCTCAGCAAGGGATCGAAATTGGTGAACAAGGTTCAATATACACCTTCCTTAGGTCCAATTCTCAAAATTAAAATGCATAACTACCAAACTTGGCAACTACTCAACCATTAAATACCTGTGTGGCTGAGTACCCAGTGTGGCTGAGTAGGTGACCGGCTATAGTAGCCAAGAGGGGAATATTTGCTAACCCAGAATTGATTTGTATTTTTGTATTTGAGACTCCTTTTTCTGTGTTGACATATTTGTGATGTTCATCTACAGTGATCAAGCCTTGTTGATATCCAGCCACTCCATTGATGCAACATTCATATGTGTGTTTCATGAGTTTGGTTGTGCAGCATGTTACTAAGGCAAGTATACATTCCCACCAGATCCCATTTCAATCACACAGTTAATGCACTCCCTATGTAGTGTTGCCTCCATTCAGCATGCCCCCCAAGGGGGTGGCAGGATGGGAATCCTGGACCAGATGTGGGAGGGGGGTCTCACCAGAGGCTGAGATTTTTTTTTTGACTTACATATTACCTGATGCTGCTGAGCACACCAGGGGCAGTCCTTGCTGAGGTGATGCTATGAGTGTCACTGACAAGCTTGTTCCCCCATGACTCTACAATGTGTGACTCTACTGACTACATCATGTGACTACCTAGAGTGCCAGGCCCACTACTCCATATGCCCCCCTCCAAGATGGCAACATCCCCATCACCTCTGCCTCCTATCTGTAATGTTCCCTCCTTCTTGCTCCTCTGGCACTTCTTCATTGTAGAAAAACCCTTGCTCCTCACCAGCCACCCCAGACTCTGTTGTCCTACTATGGTGTCTTGCATTGCCTGATCTCCACAGTTCTTTGACAGTTTCTGCTTCATGCTTCAGCCTCTTCTTCCTATACCTTCTTCATTAATTCCTTCTGCTGCTCTGATAGCTCTGTGCCTTCTCAAGCTATAAATTCATATAGTTGACAGATGTTGAACTCTAGTGCTCTGTCTAGTGTTTCCAGCTTGTAGGAGTTTGATAAATGCTCAACAACCCACTGTGGGTATGACCACATGATGGCTAACTTCTTTTCTGTGCTTAGTGTATTTACCAGGTTGCTGCAACATACTTGGACAAGCTGTCCACAATGGAACACAACTTCACCAGCTTTAGACTTAAGAACCTTGTGATCAAACTTGGCCTTATGCTGTATTGCATGGTGGGCAGCCTCTGAGTATCCATCAAGCTGCTGCTGGGTGACATATGCCATGTAACTGTCAATATCAGTTGGGGATGGGAATGTGGTGCTTAGTTCAAGGGGTGTGTTTGGTGTGTTGATGACCATTCCAAGCAGGAGTTCCTTTGGTGAGAACTTCAGTGCTGGTAGTATTTGCCAGTTGATGCTATGGATTGCCTCTTCAAAGTGATCCAGCCAGTTCTGTGGTAGTCATTCAGGTGTCATTTCCTGCCACCCATCTTTGCCCAAGTCTGGGGCACATAGTTGAGCCAGTATATAGATGAGCAATTTGTTCATTCCTTCTACAAGACCATTTACCTAAAGAGAATACACTGCTACAGTGTGGGTTTTGGTACCCCACTTCATGGCTTGTGAAGTGGGTGCTACTGTCTGACATGAAGGTTTCTGGGGGTACAAAATTGTGGAATATGTTGGTTAGTGACTTGACTGTTGTTTTCAGACTCCCTTTTGTTTTGAACTTGTGTCCCCACACATGTTGCAAGGCCATGTCTAGGTAAAGGCCTATGGTTTGAAATCTGCCTTTGCCTTCTGGCAAGGAGAGGTAGTCACCCACCAACAGTTCAAAAGGGTGTCATCATGTGATTGGGTTTAGTGAGGTGAGTAGGTGAGTAGGTGTGCACCTCCAAACCCTTTGCATCATGCACATGTTGTTATGGCTTTTATAATGGATTCATCCAGCTTTGGGCTGTGTATTCTGTCAAGTAAACTCATTTTAATGCTCTTGCAATGTAAATGTCCATTGGCTGTATGTTCTTGTCTTGCTAGCTCCATGGCTTCTGCCTTTGTTATGCACTCCTGTTTTGCTCATGCTCAAACACCTGTACCTCCACCAATAAACTACAGTTTTCCATCTGTGATAACATAGTTGAGTGCCTGATGATGTGCATGCATGTGTTTGTGTATACAAGTTCCTTGGTCCAGTTCCAGTAATGTGTTGATAACCTGTGTAAAAACAGGTTCATCTTGGAATCAGTTCTGAAGTGCTGTGTGCTCATCCAATATCTCTACCTGGAAGATGTCATTGGCTAGTCCTGAGGTTTTGTGGGTGTCTGGGCTGACATTCCATTCACTGCCATCATTCTGGCCTTTGGGTATACCTTTGTATTGATGACTGAGGCCATCTGCTATATTTACCACACCTGGTATGTGTTGCATGCCCACAATATTGTGCACCAGGATCCCATCTCACCAATGCACATGTGTTGTGTTGAGGTTGTCACTGAGGAGAATGTCATGTAGGGCTTGACAGTCTGTCTCTATTTCAACCAGGAAGCCCCACAGGGTGTTGGCAAGCTTGTCAAGCAGAACTTCAGTGCCACAAACTTGAGAAGAAATGGCTTATACTTCTCTTCAGATGCTGAGGTACATTTGGACACATATCTGAGGGGATGTCACCTTGTCACTTTCTTACCCCCAGGTAGCATGCTTGTAACTTTTAGTGTGAGGATGCCAGCAAATGTATCTTTTGAACCATCTGTTGTGAGAATGAATGGCATGCCATCAAAATGGGGTGCATGGAGCACTGGTTCTGAGATTAGTTTTCCCTTCAAGGCTAGGAATGCCTTCATGTGTTCCTTCTTCCAAATATCTCCAATTTTATAATTGTGCATAATTCATTGATAAGCCTGCTTTCCACTACCTTTTGAAACATTAAAAGCATGCAATATATTGTGGAGAGCCTTTTTGACTGTGGAATATACTTTGACAAGGTCACAGAAGTATCCAGTGAGTCCTAAGAGTCCTTCAAGGTGCAAGGTGTCCTGTGGCTGGCTCCAGTTAATGATTGTGGTGAATTTTGACAGGTCTGGGGTGATGCCACTTGGCCTGACTGTTGCTCCAGCAAACATGGCCTCCATCATGAAAAGTTGAAGTTTGCTTGGTGATAGTGAGAGCTTTTCCTGGTGTATGTGTTCTAGTAGTTTCCATAGCTTGCTCATACCTTCTGTTAAGACAGGCTTGTCCTTGTCAACAAAGAGGTTGATTGTCATTCTGCTACTTGAGGCTTTCAAGTAGAATCTAGTCTCTTAGTCTCAGAGGCTTTCTGAGCTAAGTCTGAGATCATGTTGAGCAAGGAGCAAGTGGTAGATTGCTTAGGTCAAGCTAAAGAGCCTAGATCTCTGAACTACTACTTAAATACATGAGAGATGAGGCTATGCTAGTTCTGTGTGATGTCTAGGAGTCTGATGTAGTGGAAGAAAGAATAGTAAGACAAAAGAAAAGAAGGGTTTCAAATGTATCAAAGAAGGTGAAGAGAGAAAGAAAAAGATCTGGTGCCCTGACAATGATAGCAGGAACTGCAACATTTGTAACACCTTCTTTGAATGTGTTGGATGCAGAGCTGCCATCATCAGCAAAAAGCTCGATTATGCTATCTGTTGTGAGATTGTGCAAACACTGTCCTGTGAGTTGAGCAAACTCTGATGGGCCTCCTGTGACACTGAATGGCAGGCATAGGTACTTAAAATATCCCCACCCTTCCACATAGAATGTGATATATAGCTGGGAGTCTGGGTGTATGGCGATAGCATAAAAGCTGGCTGCAAAGTCAAAAACGCAGATGTATTGATGGCCTGAGAGTTGTTGCTGCTTCATCCATATATCCCCTTGAGGCATAGGAGCAATTTGGGTGACTCTGTTGATCTCTCTGAAATCCTGACAGATTCACCACTTTGTGTCTGGAGCTGTGTCATCCTTGTCAACTGGTGCAGGACATGGTGGTAGATCCAGTATGCTGGCCATGCCTTGTTTGACACATTGATTGTTCAGTATGTGTGTTTAGTGTTTGAAGGTCCGGTCTGGTCCAGTCTTTTGCCCTCAAGGGGTCAGACTGAGACTGAGACTGGTCCACAAATATATATATACTGTCTAAGACTGGACCAGACCAGTGCAGACTGGTCTTCACCAGTCTTAGACAGTCTTTACCGGTCTTACATATATATTTCTATCTATATTATGGACCCACCCCGTGAGCAGTGGCTCACGAGGCTGGATGAAACCTATGTACTTATTTCTAGCATAACTACATGGAATACATAGGGTGCTGTTAGTCATGCAACAAAAAGACAAAAAAAAACAAGGCCCCCCACATGCTTGCATGCAAGGGGGGGGTCAGCAGCTTCAAGTGACAGGTAGTTGGGGGGCGTGCTGGGGGCTCTCAGGGCTCGCTCTGGTGGAGGTAAGGCTGGGGGCATCACAAGTCCAGGGGGGAAGGGGTCGTCAGCCCAGTTGAAGCGCACAGGATGCAGAGGTGAGCAGATAGGAGCCGTCGAAGGCCGTTTGGATGACGGGGGGGTTCGGGGCTGAGGCAGGGGTGGCAGGGGTGGTGTCTGGGACACAGCGTTTGATGGGGGAGGTGCAGGGGAGGTCCTGGAAACAGTGGGGGGTGCAGAAAGCTGGCGGTGATGCAAGTGGGTTGGGAGAGGTGAGCGGTGGAAACGGGGGGCGTCTGCAGGCGAACGAGGGTCGGGCAGCAGGAATGGGGGGCACAGGGGGTGAACAGGTGGTAGCGGGAGGCCTGGGGGTGCTGGGGTAGGGCAGCACTGTCGAACGCATGGCCGTTCGGCCATTCTGGGGGGAGTGGATGGGTTTAGGCACATCCAAGGTAGTGGGGGGTTTGGCAGGGATGAGCTGGTGGCCGTCAAGGTTGGGTTTGGCAGTGGCTGGGCTGGGAACACCATCCCAGGCGTCCATGATGTGGCGGCGGCCTTTGGGGTCATCCTAGGTGAGCTAGGGGTGCAGGGGGTGTGCAGCAGGTCAGCGCTGGTGGACGCCGTCGTCCTGGGAGTGCCACTGCCAGCATGGAGTGTCATCCAGACTCCACCCCACAAGCAGGGGCTCATGGGGCTGGGGCTGGGGCCAGGCAGCATGTTCTATCCTATAAAATGAATAGTAAAGCAGTTATTAAAAAAAACGCAACCCAAATGACATTGGACATTGTTTGGGCTGGGGGGTGCATGGTGGTGGTAGTGAGAGGGGATTAGCGTCATTGCTTGATGTGGTTGTTGGCAGTGTTGTTAACTATTTGTGTGGGATCAAAAAAAAAGAAAAAGATAGCATCTATCAAAAAATCACCATAGCAACACTAGCCCTATCAAATAAACATGTGCAAACACACTAGGGGTATATAAACCCTCGAGATTTCGCTCTTTTGATTCCCTGGGCTTGTCCCATTTAATGTAAAATGTAGTTACATCAGAATATATTAAATATTAGTATGTAGTATGCTTAACCGGTCTTAACCAGTTAAGATCAGTCTTGGGCGGTCTTAATTTTAATAAAATGGTGATGGACTGAAGACCAGACTGCAGTTATGGTCTTCATCAGTCTTGATATTTTCCAGTCTTGATCCATTAAGGTCCAGTCCAGTCTCGGTCTTGTTCCAGTCTTGTAACTGGACCTTCAAACACTATGTGTGTTAGTTTGTCCATTGGTAGGCCCTGTCCATTGTGAGTCTTTTTTGCAAGAACTGTAGGTGTGACTGCTTGGATGTCTCATGGGTGCATGGGTTTGATGATTCCTGCTGCCAGCATTTCTTTCACTATGCCATGTATGTATGCTTTCTGAGGTGGGGTCAATGAGTGCTGACCTATTTTTGTACTAAACATAGTGCCTTCCAGTATGTCCAGCTTGTGCACTGCCCTGGGTTCTATATCAACTTTGCTTATTGCCAGGGCAAAGCAGTCCGCAAACTCTTTCACCAGGTCTAATGTTTCCTGATGCTGTGCCAGTGTTATATTGGAGCCAATATGGATTTTAGCTAATATTTTTGCAACTTGTTCTGGCTTGGATGGATCTGTGTGTCGGGTGAAAATGGTTTTGTTATCAATCAAGACCTTGTGGACTAGATCTGTATGCTCTGGTGGTTGATTATTAGCATTATTGTTTGCATTATTAATGATGAGATTAATGAGAACTTCCCTCAGGGGGGTGTGCCCAACACCCCCCAGTTCAATCTCACATGTGTTTTCATTTGTGTTGTTGGCTTGGTTGTGAAGGCGAGACACTGCCTTTGTCATTGGATTTGTGATGGTGATGACATCTGTTCCATAGTCATGAACCACCTTGAATGCATGCAAGAGTGGTTTCCTGAACAGGAAGTTCCAACCTCTATCACACTTGTAACATCAGTGATACTGTTGTTTTCTGCAGATACAGACACAAGACACTGGGCTGCCCACTTGTCTGTTAAGCTGGCAGCCCTTCCCCAGTTCTGATATAGGCAAGGAGTAGTGTTCAGCCACATATCAAGATCATCTGTAACTGCATTGACTTGTGCTGGAGCTGTGAAATGCTTGGTGCCTGCATGGCCCAAGGTGCTTCCACAGATTGAGTGCCATGCTCATTCATGTATGTTCAGCTGCCCAGTTGTTGGGCAGTTTCTCCAGTCATGGCCCACCTGACCACAGTTGTAACACTCACCTGAGCATGGGGGTGCTGTGCTGGGCATCAAGGGAAAGCCAGTATATTCTGATGCCCTTGCGCTATCTCCATACATGTGCCTCCACTGATGAAGCTGCATAGACCTCATTCCCTTGCTGGGAGTTGGGCTGGATGGGCCAGGCTGCGATTCGTTCCCTGACTTTTGCTCTTTGTTCATCAGTGATGGGTGGGCACAAACCAGCTTGCTGTGGATGGTGAGGGTTTACTGGCACGGTAGCTGCAGTGTTGTGCCATGAGGTGTATGTGTGTTGTTGTTGGAATTGCTGCCCTGTGATAGTTGTACATGCTAATTGTGTATGCAAGAGATTGGTTGGTGATGGGGATCCAGGAATGATGGCTTGCTTGATGCGGCTAAGTCTTGCTTCCTTTGCTTTCTTTTCTGCTGCTTCTTCCATATGTTTCTTTACACCATCATGAATGTGACTCAGTTTGACATCCTTGATGGCTTTGCAGAAGGTGTTCCAGTCGGCATCAGTTTCACCAACTTTGCTTTTGAGAATGTCTGGGAGGTGGCCTCGTACTTGCCAAATGCCCATGGTGGTCTTTTTGAAGTTGGCTCATTTCGCTAAATCAAGCAATTTGTCAGTGAAGATTTTGTGTGGTTCTACAGGGACTCCAAGGTGCATTTCCATCTTGCTGAGGTATTCTGTCACCAGCCTCATCTCCAGTATCTCTCTTTCTAACTCTGGTGCTGTTTTCTTTGCCACTTCCACCCCTGGAAACCTTACCAGGAACTTGGCCTCAAATTCCTGCCACAACTTTTTGTTTGATCCTTCCTCTGTGTACCACTCCTCTGCTGGTGAATCTGACTGTAAGTAGTCTGTGAAACTCTCAATTCATTCCTTGTCTGGTATAATGGCCAGGTGCCATATTGTCCTCCTGAATGCTTTCAGGAACTTTCAGTTGTACATTCCCATTGATTTCACTGCCAAACTGCTCTATGTATGCTGTGCTTGCCATTGTCTGTGCTTTTCTGGGTGGTGGCAGAGGTTGAGGTGAGCAATAGGTATTATGGGGGACTGTGGAATGGAATCAGTTGTGTTGGATGCCAGTGAGGAGATGGTCAATGTCATAGGTGAGGGTGTAAAGGCAATGTCTGATTCAGTGGTGGACTTTGATGTGACTGTGGAAGCTGAAGCCATCACTTGCTGTGGTCCAAAGTGGCCTTTGATTTGGGATTGGTTTTGCCAGTGTTGACCTGTCATGCTTTAAGTTCTGGAGCAATGTGTAGTACACCAGGGTGACATGAGTTATTCATGCAAAGTAGGCCAGCAAAGATGCTCAAACACAGCTCAAAGATCTCAAACACAGACTCAAGCTCAAATGTAAGGATGCTAAGGACAAAGATAGACTTGCAGACTGAGGACGAATCACACTCTCATCACCAAGGTGGACATGCCAGGGGTGGTCCTCACTGAGGCGATGCTATGAGTGTCACTGACAAGCTTGTTCCCCCATGACTCTACAATGTGTGACTCTACTGACTACATCATGTGACTACCTAGAGTGCCAGGCCCACTACTCCACCACAAAGCCACAATAAGCAAAGGATTTACTTAAATAACCCTCAGAAGCTGTCCTACAAAGTATTCCATAGATACCATAGATACCTGACAGCTGAGGTTGGTGACGGTGATAATACTCAGTCTGAAGAGACACCTGGAAATGACACACCAAATGTACTCCAACTAGACTAGAGGAAGGTTGCGAGGTGGCTTTGGGTTGGTGCTTGTCACAAGGTAGAAGGATGAAAGGTTGAAGGAGAATACAATAAATGAGACTAGAACTGGGTTGCTGAGACAAGATAATACGATAAGACGAAGCTAGAATTGAGCTCTGTGCTCTAAACGATAGAGGGAATGATAACTTGACTTGTTGTTTTTGTTTCTAACTACTACATGTCTTATATAGATTTTTAATGTGGGGCTAAGGGGTAAGAAGTGGGTAAGAAACCCAAGTAAAAATGAAGGAATCAAATGTCAAAGGAATGGGGAGAGGTAATGGAATAAGGAGTGAGGTAATGGAATATCATGTGGGTGATGGAATAAGGAATGGAGATATGGAGTATGTGTGGATACCAAATAATGAAAATTCTACCTGGTGTAAGAGACTTGTTTCCTGTCAAGAAATGCGCCCACTGTCCATCAGATATATGAGAGGGAGTGGAGGAGGTGATGATGTGACCCTGGGAACTATATCATGTGACCCAATCATAAGACTGTTGACAATACCGTTCTTTTTCACTATAACTCCCACTAAACCATGTTATCCAGCAACGCTTCTCTCGCCTTATTCCTCTGCATCATTCTCTTGATCCTTTGCATTCTAATGGGATACCGACAGAGAAGGGCCGAAATCTGGGGATGATATACAGCGGATCTCAAGATGGAGAATCTGCCCATTGATGATGAACCTGTTGTATTCCGTGATCCATTACAGTGGAGTCTTGACTGGAGTAAGTGACATCATCTCTTCTTTGATCAGATAGGAGGTGAACGTCTCCAAGTGCGACCAGAGGACAACACGGTAGTGGCTCAAGCGAGGAAGGAAGAGAATGAAGCTGCAGCAAGAGCGAACGGAGTTTTTGAAGTGACATAACAGATGTGGTTGATGACAAAGACGGAGATTCATTTGAGAATAGGATGTAGCACCAGATTTGCAATAGCAATGTTTTGTGAGGATGTGAAATGATCTGTGTGCTGAGCAGAGGATTTGATGTAAAATCGAAAAATGACTGGTTCAGAGCATAGATTGCTCTTGATACCTATCAACGGCCCTTCATTTGCCTCTGGTAGTGCCCATGCCACTCAACCCTTTGCCAACCTGCACTCAGAGCCCTCAACTTCCTCCCCACTGGAATGTCTGACTCCACAGATAGAGCCAACTCTGGACTCTGATTCTTGGGGATGATGTGCATGAAAGACTCAAACATTTGATTTGCATGCTTGCATATGCAGCATTGGTGTGAGATTCAAGCAGGGGACTCTGTAATAAAATGTAAGGTCCATGAATGTGAGACCATTTGGGTGCATCACATTGTTGAGTTATCTTCTTCTCACTGCTCACTTGCATGTCTAGTATCATTGCACATGCATGAGCTATGATTTCACACTGAAAATTTGGACATGCCCAAGTTGTAAGGCCAGCAACATGACTAAGTGCTGCTGTATGTGATCTACCTTATTATACTAGTATTATCTGCATACCTATAAACTTCTAGATAGTACCTACAGCCTGATTTTCCTCAACAGTCTCAAAGAGAACATAACATGTGACTAAAACATGCTGCATTAGGAAGGAGCCTCCCCCCACTGGACATAAGCATCCCCTTGACTGTGATGACCCTATGAAGTCACTCTCATTCTCCAGCCTTTCCTCTCCAGTTACAACCAGGCTCATAACTGAACTAGTTCCAAAATTTTGCACTGTGCAAAACATGCCTGCACACCCATCACTATCATCTACCCTCAAAGCTTGAAGTTCCAGCTAATGCTTCCTTGTTATGGCACTACACCAGAAGAAGAACCCACCTCAGGAGGGTGAAAAGCAGTACTTCTGTGATTGTGAGTGATATTGCAAGGGTCATGTCATGGATGTATCTTGTTCATCTCACCAGAGACATGCACCCTATCATAAGCCTGTGTTCTCCAAGCATTCCTAAGGACATTTCCAAATGTGCACAATGATCCTCACACATTAGGGTCATTCACAGTAGCCATTTTTGGCTCCTTTTCAGCTACTTTCTGTTTTACTTTTTGGTTACTTTTTCAAGAATGAAATTGAAAATGACCTGAAAATGACCTGAAAATGATGACAAAAAGGAGCCTTTTTGAAAAATGGACTTATACCCCTGTTTTGCAAGGAATCTCCTCTTCCTCTTCATTTTTGTCTTCACTTTTTGTCATGATTTTAAACTCCATGCTCTGACAACACCTGCCACTGCTGTACTCCATCACCACCCACTCCCACTCCCAGCGTGTACTTTACACTCCCCCACAAGTCTATGTAGACTCCCACTGGACTCCGTGTACTATACATGGACTATACATAGACTCCCACTGGACTCCATGTACTATACGTAGACTATACATAGACTCCCACTAAAGTCTATATAGACTCCATGTATAGTGTACATAGCAATTTCAAAGAAATAAAGCTACTATAGGGAGTCTACATGGACTTTGGCCATTCCTAGCCATCATTCCTAGAGGTAAGTCATTACTTCAAATATTAAATGTATTTATTACTATTTATGGAAACATCAATACTGGCGGAGATGGGGGGGGCATGTATTTACTAATGTAATACAAGACTAAATAATATGAAATAAAATAACCCCCCACGTCACTTGGAATGGGATGGGGGAGGGGGGGGGGGGGGGCGCAGCATGGCACGGCAACTTGCCCCTCTCATAGCACCCCATCCCACCCCATGAGCAATGGCTCGTGGTAGTGGTTGGGGGTGCTGGTGTGGGGCTGTGGCCCGCTTGGTGGCATCATTGCTCCACCCACACTCCACCCCATGAGCAGTGGCTCATGAGACTGGGTTGGGTGGTGTCCATTCAGGTGCTGGGCTCACTTGTCAAATCACCCTCAGCGGTCAGGGCTGGTGAAGCCACCTGTCACATCCCGGAGGTGTCTCCTGCATTTTAGGGGTCTCCTGTTGTGTCCCAGAGGTGTCCCCCATGTTCTAGGGGCCTCCCTCATGGCTCCTGTCACGTCCCTTGGGTGCTAGGCCCTCTCGTTGCATCCCCATGGCTGGCGGCATGTTGCCTTGTGTCCCCCTCAGCTCCTGAGGTGGTTAGTGACATGGTGGGCAGGGTGGGCCATTCTGTACACACCTCACAGGTACCCTGCTGCTCAGGCCTCCCAGCACCTCCCTGTCCCCCTCCCAGCTGAGTGGGGAGGAGGGGCAGTGTGTCCATGATCAGACATATATAGAAAACTGAAGAAAAAAAAAATAGATAAAGAAAAATCATACCCAACATGAGGGCCTGTGGCCCCCATGGATGTGTAGTGGAGGAGGGGGGGGAGGGGGGGCAGGCAGGAGGTAGGGGGGGGATCAGGGGGGATGGCACTGGTGTCAGTGACGTGGCACACATGTAGGTGGGAGGGGGGGGCTTACCAGGTCACAGGGGGTGCTGGGGTCACTGCCCCAGGTCATGGGGTTGATACCTAGTTGGGGGGGGTGGTTAGTGATGTGGCACATCAGGCAACAGGGGGGGAGGGGGCCACTTACCGTCTGGGGGCACTGGGGGTTGTCGCCGCACGTTGGCTGGCTTGAGGGAGCAAGGTTGGGGGCCATGGACAGAGATGGTGATGAGGAGTGGTGGTGGTTGAGGTGTGAGGGAGGCAGCAGCAGCAGGCGGCGGTGGGGTCAGTGGCGGTGGTAGGAGCATGTCATGTGTAACTGATAAACAAACAGTCACACAGGGCCACACATTCCCAACCAACATGTGACAAACATATCACTTAGAGATCAAAGTTAAGCAAAGTTGCATACTGAATGGTTATGTATGGCTACCCATGTAATATGTAATCCAAAGGTTGTGGGCTCAATTCTCTAAGATGGCAATTTTTTTATATTTAATAGTATGAGGCTTGTATACATAGAGTCTATGTGGAGTCTACGTAGAGTCTACATGGAGTCTACATGGAGTTTACATGGAGTCTATGTATAGTATTTAGTGGGAGTCCCATTACTCCTTGTAAATACATAGAGTTTACTGGGAGTCTACATGGAGGCTACATAGACTTGCCATCAACATGAATCCCATGTTTGGTGAACCCACACTCCACCTAAAGTCTATGTAGACTCCCAGTAAAGTCTATGTAGTCTACATAGACTCCATGTATACATGTGGGGGAGTGTAAAGCCCTCCTCCCAGCCCTACTCCCACTACCATGCATCCCACTCCCACTCCCACTCACACAGCCATGCCCCCTCTCACTGAACAAAGTTGATAATCTCAGACACAATGTGGGCTCAAATGATGGCAAATGTTGTTGGGCCCCAGTATGTTTTTTGATTCATTTCTTTAATAAACTTACAAACATTCTATTTAGAATTAGAGCTATTAGTGATGTTAGACATGAATGCAAGTGGGGCTGTGGGCACTCCCAGCTGTTGACCCCTGTGCCACTGCTGCAAGCAGGAGCTCACAGGGGATAATGGACTAACTGAGAGCAAGGAGGCCTGTGATGTGGTACCCAAAAGGTATGCATCCCCTCAGCCTTGACATGACCCACCCCCATGCCTATGAGAAACTGCTTGTAGGGTGGATTGTGGGTGCAGCCTGTCAGACAGGGCACAGGAGAGGGAGGGACAACAACAACAATGATGATGCAATGATGCAATGATGATGACAATGCCAATGACAACAATGACAACAATGACAACAACAACAATGCTGGCATCAATGACAACAGCCCCAGCACCAGCAGCACCAATGCAGGCTAGGATGATGACAGGGATGAGCTCAAGGGGGAGACAATGACACCCATAGCACCAGACCCCTCCACTACAAGCAACTGCTTGTAGGGAGGAAAGCTGGTGTGTATGGGCCAACAGGAAGGGTGAAGGCTCAGGGAGGGGGGGGGAGGGGGATGACACAGTGCCTGCCACCACTCCTATGAGCAACTGCTCATAGAGTGGCTTGCAGGTGTGGTGCAACCCTGGCGACAGGGCATAGGGTGAGGGAGGGGGGTGAGTGCCCAGCACCTGACACCCACTGCTGCAAGCACTTCCTTGCATGGTGGATTGGGTGCCAATGGGGCACATCCCTCTATGCCTACATCTCCTGTCTTGCTTGTCTGGTGAGGCATTTTCCCCCCACTGTCCCCAAGTAGTCTTATCTTTTGTAGTTCATTTTGCAAGTAGTATAAAGAAAATATATATATTGACTAATGGAATCCTATTGTTAACTTGTAAAAGACTTGAAAACATGCCAATGAGCTGGCACCTGCTTTGGTGATCAGCTCATGAAAAAAAAATCATGAAGTCATTTGGGGGGAGTTTGAATGTGCTGAGGCCTGCCATTGACAGGTAAAATGCATTTTTCCTTCCTTTTTGTTCTATTTACATTCCAAGAGTTTCACAGTAGCCATTTTCAGGCTACTTTTTGATCTCCTTTTTGGTCACTTTTTTTATCATTCTTCTGCCAAATGGTCAAAAAGGAGCCA
Source organism: Tricholoma hemisulphureum (assembly GCA_964034925.1). Classification (NCBI taxonomy): domain Eukaryota; kingdom Fungi; phylum Basidiomycota; class Agaricomycetes; order Agaricales; family Tricholomataceae; genus Tricholoma; species Tricholoma hemisulphureum. Next base: position 771,374 of record OZ035931.1, read on the forward strand.
AAAAGGCAGTGCTTTACTGCCCCCCACAAGATCCAAGCAGATTCTGAGTTTTTATATCAACATCAAAAATGAAACCCCCCTATCTCACTACAAGGCAAAGGGATGGGTTATTGGGGAATGACTTAGTAAGCAACTTGCAATTGAACCAAATAGCATAGCAAAATATCAATATTACTACTATTTATTACCCATTTACATAAGACTACAAAACAAAAAGCCCACCCCATCACTCAATTGAGCAATGGAGGGTATAAATTATTAAAATGTGAAACACGGCCCCTGCCACACTTCAGGGAGGAGGGGGGGCCACCCATCACGCTGTCGTCATCTTCATTGTGATCCACACCACACCTCGCACAGAGTACCCTGTTCCACCCCATGAGCAATGGCTCACAGTGGCAGTTGGGGGTGCTTTTGTGGTCAGCTGTGCCCCTCATCACTCCACCAATGCTCCACCCCATGAGCAGTGGCTCGCAGGGCTGTGCTGGGTGGTGTTGGTTGTTAGATGCACCATTGAGGGCATCTGGGTGTCCCCCTCCCTTGTTGGGCATGTCCCCAGTCATCTGCTGATCATGTGGGATTGGGATCAAGGAGTTGAGCACAAGATGAGGACAAGGTTAAGATACTTAAGTTCAAGTCAAAAGCAAGTGTGTGAGGGAGTCTGCCACAGGGAGAAATGTTATATTCATCTCCTACAAGGTGTGCAATATTTATACTACACAGTTAGGAGTATAGTGTAATGTACTCCTATAATATATAAAGGAGGGATGAACTCATGGGCTCCTGTAGTAGTTAATGTCATTTCCCTTATAGATATGCTGTCATAGCTTGGAAGTCTTAGACTTCCTGCAGGGTGTGTCTTAGACACTCCACTTAGGCTTCTGTCTTGGATAGCCTTTGATAGACATGACTGTGTCTTGCCTATCCTATCATAAACATGCTGCAGGATGTTTAACTCTGCAGGATGTGTTAACTGTGGATTCCCCTAATTGTCCTTGCATGTGTTAACCTCTGTTAAACATGTTAACATGTGTTAGCATATTCTGGTAATATTCCCTAGGCATATTAACTGCCTTGGCTTGCCTGTATACTCTTGTATACATAATCCCAACATGTGGCATGTTCCCCCTTTATTAGGCACATCTCCGTGTTGGCTGGGGTGCCCCTCTGTTGTGTGGCATGTCCCCCCATGTCCCCCCTGTTCTGGGTGCCCCCCTGTGGTCATCAGGTGTGTCCCCCAGTCATCTGGGTGGTCTTGGTTGTTAGACATGCCACCAAGGGCACCTGGCGCATCCCCCCTCCTGTCTCCCTGTCCCCCCCCCCTTGTTGCCTCGGCATCTGACATCCCCTGTTTGGTGGTTGTGGTGGGGGTTGTGGCAGGCGGTCATGGCAAGTAGTTGCAGCAGGCAGTAGTGACATGGCAGCAGATGTGAGCTTGTCCTGGGTTGAAATATGGCCACCTGCCCACCCCATGAGCAGGGGCTCACAAGGCTTGTTATGGGGGGTGGTTGGTGGCTATTGGAGGAAGGGGGGAAAGGGGAGGGAGAGGGGGGGGCGTTACTGATGTGGCAGCACAGGGGGTGCACATTGGGAGCACACCTTGCAGGTGCCCTGCTCCTTAGGCCTGCAGCGTCACCCTGTGGCCACCCCATTAGCCAGCAGGCCCCCCTCCCTCCCAGCTGAGTGGGGAGGAAGGCAGGGCATTGATGGCAGTCATTATAGCAAATGCAAAACACTGAAAAATTAGTTTATTAGTTCAATAACCATGGTAATAATAAAAGAATACTTAATATGGGGGCCTGTGGCCCCCATTTCATTGGAGTGGAGGAGGGGAGGAAGAAGGATTCAGATCGGAAGCCAGATTGTTGCCAAGAATGGTAAACTTGTGCCTAGCAGAAGAAAGATAAAGAATTGATTAAAATCCAGTACCAATCTATCATGTCAAAGGTAGAGCTGTCAGATCAGAGGCTGAGGAAGCATGAAAATGCCACAGGGCATGAGACTGATGTGTTGTTGAGTGGAGGGGAATAACATAATTGAATTTAACAGAATTAGTAACTCAAAATATTGATGGAAATAAGCTGAAAGAAAAAGTATACAGTTATCCTCATTTATTTGCAATGCTGGTGGACCTGGAATAATTTCCCTGGAAAGGGTAAGTCTATGAACAGGATAACTGACCCTACCACAGCAGTGATATGTTGTGACACAGTGTGACACATCCCCAATTGAGTAGCATGTGCCACTGATAAACAAAGTCATGGGGCTTTGTGCACATGGATCAGTCAGATCCAGTCAGAGAAAATCACAGTCATTTGGCAGGCTGCTCTATCAAAAATGTCTGAGTGGATCCAAGTGGAATCCAACCAATTCCAAGCAGATCCACTTGGATCTTGTGGGGCACAGTAAAGACCTCCAAAAAGGAGATCGAAAAGTAGCCAAAAAGGAGCCAAAAATGGCTACTGTGAATGACCCTATTAGTGACACTGTGGATCCCAGCACCACCCAGGATTCAGGGAAATATGTGTGCTGGTGTAGAAACCACTGGGATCTCTGAGTCAGTTACTGTGAGTGCTCACCCAATGTATTGCCATAAACCCAACTGAAATTAACACATCTCAGCAAAGCAATACCACATGAGAACAATCACAGCAGCATGGACACAACTGTGGACCATACATCTCAGCTGCATGGTGATGATGCCACACCAAGCTTTGGAATGAATGAATGTGGTGTTGTGGGTACAGTTATAAAGCCCAGTCAGGTCTGGTTTTTCAGCCATTTTGGCCCCAACCAACAACCAAACTGGGTACAACTGGTCAGTGTCAGTTGGTCAGACAGTTGCAACTGGTTGAAACCAGTCACAACCCAACCTGGTTGCAGTCAGTTGCAGTTGGTTGAGACCAACTGCAACTGACAATTTACAGTGTACTTTACTAGTTAGTATATGTACTTAGTCACTATGGACCATTCTGAGTAGAAATTTCATATCTTTGTTCTACTCCCTTATGGGTGTAAGCTTATACTCTTATGGTTGTCCATAAGGAATGAATATAATACCATGAGGGGATGAGTACTACCCCAATCTATTGTAGTTTTTTCATCCCATAAACTGCTGAACCCATGGGATGAAATACTCATGAAATCATGGTCATTTCATCCCCTGCCAATTCATATCATTGGATGAATTTAATCACAAATCAGTTGAATTTCATGCTTTACTGGTATTCATTGTAGATGGTTGGGGAATGGGATGGGGACTGCAGGAGGTGACAGGGGGCTGGTCTGGGGGTGGCAGGTTCAGCATTACTGGTGATGTTGTGGAAGGGGAATCTGCCCTGCTGAGGTCAGTGTTGTTGGGTCGTCATGTTGTGCTGACAAAGGTAAGACTGAATGGGGAAAACATGTGATGAAAGTGTCAAACATGTTGTCAGTGGAGAAAGGAGATGAGACAGAAATATCTCAAAAGGATCAAGAACTTGGGGATAAGATATTGAGAAGGGACACATTTGTGAATGGCATGCCATGATTGAGTCACATGGGAAATGGGGGAAAAACAGTCAATGAAAGGCAAGATTGAGTCCAATGGAGCTCAATATGAGAATATGCATGTTGGCATGGAATAGAAGACAGCGGATGTGTTGATCCACACTGAGTTGATGTGAGAAAAGGGCTGTGTTGCCCTGAAACCATAGAAACTAGAGTACTTAATGTGAAAACTAGACTGTGGTGTGTAGGTGTGTTGGGAAAGAGTATACAACTCCATACAGACAAGCCAAGGCAGTTAACATGGCCAGGGAATAATGCCAGGATATGTCAAGTCATATTAACACATGCAAGAGCAATTAGGGGAATACACAGTAACTTACCAATCCATGATATTATAGGAGGTACTATGACACGGGGAAAAGGTATAATTATAGTGACATTAATAAGTACAGGAGCCTTTGACTTCATGCCTCCTTATTATATTATAGGAGTGCATTACACTATACCTCCTAGAAGTGTAGTATAAATATTGCACACTTTGTAGGAGATGAATATAACATTCCTCCCTGTTGTTGACTCTACTCCCTCACTTGTTTCAAAGATAAAACTCCATTTATCTTCACTTGCTTCCACACCAGCCTCACTCCCAATACACCTCACCCAGTGAAGATGGTGTGGCACACAATGATTGGCATCCTTTCCACAATTGTGCTCAATTTGAGATCACTGATTTATTATACATGTGGAACCAGATGCCTGGGACACAAATTGATGTCCTATTTGATTTGTGGGCTGCTAGTGGTGACCATGGAGCAGAACCCCTTTTTCCAGCCATGATAACCTTTACAAAACCATTGACTCCATACAGTTAGGTGACCTACCTTGGATTTGTTTCACAGACAGGTATAATGGCCTTCTTCCTGATGGCAAGGCACCCACCTGGATGATGACAGAATACCAAGTGTGGTGTTGTGGTGTGCACCTTTTGATGTGTGGTTAATTGGTTAATTTAGAATTTGATGGTGAAATTGATTATTTTTCTTTTTAGATATTTAGGCCAACTGGTAAGTGAGAATGGTCTAATGTCATGACAGGGAACTGGGCTTGGAAACAACCTGTAAGTGATTCTGGTAATTATGTTAGCTGTAGATTTACTTATACTCATTTTCAGGACATAATTGCCAAGGATCCTCAAACTCATGGTGGTGCATTTGTCCCTGTCATCCTTGGCAGTGACAAGATGATGGTTTCAGTAGCCACTGGCCAGAATGATTATTATCCACTTTATGGACCTATCAGAAATGTACACAACACTGTTTGTCACGCCCACTGGGGTGCACTATGTCTTGTTGGATTTCTTTCCATACCAAAAAGTAAGCATGCCCCTATTTCCTTTCAGATATTGAGTGCTCATGAATTAAAAAGTGGACAGAGAATTTAAAGATGATTCAGATTTCCAGAAATTCTGCCACAAACTCTTTCATTCGTTATTACAAACAATTCTTGAACCCCTACAACCTGGTATGACAACTCCCAAAGTCTCCTGATGCTCTGATGGGCATTTTTGGTGCATCATCTATGGCTTAGGACCTTATATCTCAGATTATCAAGAACAAGTGATACTGGGCTGTATCATCCAAGGATGGTGTGTATGGTAAGTCTTTAGCATCCACATGTATTTATGAGCACAGGAACAGATGCACTGCTGATGGGAAAAATCTAGATGGTGGTGCTGTGCAGCGATCTCATGAACATATGCAATTATTGATGGAGATGTTTGGTGCAAAGACATTGTGGGATGATCATGGGGTTGTTGTGGGTATTCTCATAAGTCATTTTAAATTTTACAGACCTAGTATAATTCTTGCTTGTACTAAATGTGCTTTCAGCCATTTATAGCATCTTTTCCACGAGCAGATATTCATGAGCTCATGGCACCAGACCTACTTCATCAAATCATCAAGGGTACATTTAAAGACCATCTCATTGAGTGGGTTGGTGAGTATCTGGTTGCTAAGCATGGCAAAACTCAGGTGGCAGCAATAATGGCTGACATTGATCACTGGTGAGTTCTATATATCTGATTTGACTTGATCAGTATACCAATTGACAAAACACTTCAACATTGCAGCCATCCCTACATTCCCTGGACTATGCCAATTTCCTCAAGGTTGTGGATTCAAACAATGGATGGGTGATGACTCCAAAGCCCTTATGAAAGTAAGTACATGGTGCCTTCCAATTTTGCTAGTAGCTGAATCAATGATCAGGTTTATCTACCTACTATTGCTGGCCATGTCCCCCCACAGATGGTATGGGCATTAGGTGCCTTCATGGATTTCTGTTATCTAGTATGGCAAAATGTACTTGATGAATCAACCCTGATGTCATCAACACAGCTGTAGCCAGATTCCATGCAAACTGTGTCATATTTAAAGATGTTGGCATCTGCAGCAGTTTTTCACTACTGTGTCACCACTCAGTGAAGCACTTCCAGCTTCTCATTCAGATGCTTGGAGCTCCAAATGGGCTATGATCATTATTGGGATCAGGAAGTTGAGCACAAGATGAGGACGAGGTTTTTGAGGTATTGAGTTTAAGTCAAAGGTAAATGTATGAGGGAGTCTGCCACAGGGAGGAATGTTATTATCATCTCCTACAAGATGTGCAATATTTATACTACACAGTTAGGAGGTATAGTGTAATGCACTCCTATAATATATAAAGGAGGTATTCTGTAATAGACCCCTGTACCAGTTAATAGTGGAGTAACTTTGTCATATCCCCTATAACAGTGTCAATAATAGTGACATATGATATCATGGCTTGGTAAGTCCTAGACTTCCTGCAGGGTGTGTCATAGACACTCTATCCATAGCTTTGTCTTGGATAGGCTATCATAGACATGCTGCAGTATGAGTAATCCTGTAGCATGTGTTAACTGTGGATTCCCCTATATGTCTCTGCATGTGTTAACTGTCCATTCCCTAGGGTTATGGTTAATCTGGATTAGCCCTAACCCTAGTGTTGTCCTAGCTTAACACATGTGTTAATATGACTTAGCATATTCTGGCAATATTCCCAAGGCATGTTAACTGCCTTGGCTTGCCTGTATACTCTTGTATACATAATCCCAATAATCATCAATCACAGAATCAAAACATATCAAAGCAGTGAAGGAACTCTACCAATGGTCCAGCCATTTTGAAGCATTAGGTCAAATGCTACTGACTAATCAGAGGATTGACAAGCTTGCAGCATGTCACATTGATCTCACTGCCTGGTGTCATTTCTGTTCCTCCTCTGCTGCTGTCACTGCCACTTCCATGTCACAACCTTGATGATGCAGTTGATGGGCTGAGGGTCCTTGCCAGTGTGTCATTGGCAAGAACTCAAGGTAAGTCAATGTTCTTGCTTGTTTAGAATATTAACACTGAGGTTCTTCTGTAGTGTGCATGTACCCCTGGAAAGCACATGAACTTGCACTCTGAATAAACCAGCCAGACCTCCTGAACCATCTTCACTGATTTCTATTCAGCCAACGCCATCCAGAGGATCCATTTCTGACTTGTGACCAAGATATTTTGTAGGGAATGGAGTGGTGAACAGTGACAGGAAGTGTTAAGGACAAGGTTAGAGGATGAAGTTTAATCTCAAAGGCTAGTGAGTGAGGGAGTCTGCCACAGGGAGGAATGTTATTATCATCTCCTAAAAGATGTGCAATATTTATACTACACAGTTAGGAGGTATAGTGTAATGCACTCCTTTAATATATAAAGGAGGTATTCTGTAATAGACCCCTGTACCAGTTAATAATGGAATAACTATGTCATATCCCCTATAACAGTGTCAATAATAGTGACATATGATATCATGGCTTGGTAAGTCCTAGACTTCCTGCAGGGTGTGTCATAGACACTCTATCCAAGGCTCTGTCTCTGATAGCCTATGATAGACATGGCTATATCTTGCCTATCCTATGATAGACATGCTGCAGGATGATTAATCCTGTAGCATGTGTTAACTGTGGATTCCCCTATATGTCTCTGCATGTGTTAACCTCTGTTAAACATGTGTTAATATGACTTAGCATATTCTGGCAATATTCCCTAGGCATGTTAACTGCCTTGGCTTGCCTGTATACTCTTGTATACATAATCCCAACATATTTCACTCAGCACCAATTTTGATGACAAAATCTCTGTTTTCCATTCAGCCATTGCTACCTACTACACCCCAAGTGACCATTCAGGCATATGTGGCATGCACAAACAATGTATCTGATCAACTCCCAGCTGGCGATGGGGTCCACTGTGTCATGACTGCATTCTCATCAAAAAGGATCCAGAACTGGATGGAATGCAAGGCTTGCATGTTGCACAAGTTCTCCTATTCCTATCCTTTACTGCCTATGGTATCCCTTACCCCTGTGCTCTTGTTCAGTGGTTTGTTGTCATTGGTGATGCCTCATGTAGTGACATAGGGATGTGGATGGTCAAGCCAAAAATGGAGGATGACAGCACTCAAGCTACATCAATTATTCACATTGATTTTATTGTATGAGGAGCCCATTTGATTGGGATATATGGCAAGCTGTTCTTGCCCTGTGATTTTAGCCATTTTAACTCCCTTGCAGCCTTCAAAGCCTATTATGTTAATAAGTTTATTTATCACCATGCAAACAAGATTGCATTCTGAAATGCCTTAATTACAGTATCTGGTGTCTTACTACACCCCTTGAATTTCAACCAAAGTCTTACAGGATAGGATAGGTGCCTTACGTGTCATACCCCCTTATGCACCTTGGACCCCAGCCAAAATCTTATAGTAAACAGAAGTCAGACCAATCAAGGCATTCTAAGACTGATACAAGGTACCATACAGTAATTAGACAAGTTTAAGACAATTAAGGGCTCTAAGTAATTTGTTATTTTCCCAATGAGGAGATCTTCCACTGTTCTTGTATACACAGGAGGAGGGATTCCTTCTATTTTTTTACTGTCTCCTTGAGCTTTCTCAGCCCTCCCTTGAGGACTTGGGGTGGATTTTTACCTATAGAATGTGTGGTGAAATGTGAAAAACTCATATTTTTTGGCACCCCATATGCACTATCCTATGCCCTATGATACATTGTGTAACTGAAATTTGCCATAAATAGCTTAGAAAATTTATATGTAGCATACTAATCAACAATGGAGTGTCTGTATGTGGAAATTTTGTGATTGTTCCTGTCCACCTATGGGTTATGAGATATGGGAGTGTTTGGCCTGTTTGGCAGGGAACTGACTTAGTGGACATGAGAATGTATGGGTTATGAGAGGTTATGGGTTATCACAGGTATGGGTTAAGATAGAGTTGACTGTACTGTGAACAGGGTGAGGCATGGGATCATGGTGAACATCCACTGCCCTCCCCTACTATGACATCTGAAAAAGGAAATGCTTACAAACACCTGTGTTCTAGTGGTGCAAGTGGGCAACATCTTACTACTGCTCAACATTTTATGTGGGAATTTTATTCAACTTGGATTACTACAGGAAATAGGCTACAGTAAAGACAATATCCCTGTTATGACATAGGGAGACTACCTGCACAATTCATGCGAGTGAGGGGGCAGGACTAAAATGGCAAGAAAAAAAATACAGCTGAGCTCAGGGGATTAACCCCACAAGCCCCTCCCACCCCCATGGGTTAATGTTTGCTCCCCCCTCCCCCATTCTGTCACCTAGCCTAACTTTGTTGCCCAGAGGTGGGGGTCCCCAGTGCCCTCATTCTGTTGTTTTATGTGCAAGCTGGCCCATTGTAGGTAACAGGGTTGGGTGGGGCTGTTTTCATTGTATGTAGTTTCCTACAATCAATGAAATCAATGAAAAAAGAGAAGAAAGACAAAAAAGAAATGCTTATGAACTCAGAAGGAATTTCCCTCTGAACCTTGCCTCCTTGTCACTTGTCATAGTTTCCATTCCTGGTCATGTTGTCATGCTTGTGCTGGCCCCAGTATTCTTTGTGGCTAATGTTGAGCCTAGGTAGCAATGGTTGTGGTCCCCCTCCCATAAAATCCCCACCAATGGCATGCTCAGTTGAGAGTGCTGTTCTGGCCTGTTGTGCATGAGGGTGTTGGAGTGGTGGTGGATTGGTTACTGTCATTCCCATAAATAATAGCAAAACCCTTTTTTTTCTGGCATAACCCATTACCTAATTAGGTAGAATCCATGTGTATTGTTGCTGTGCTGCATCTTGTTTTGCCCCACATCACCAATCATGAACATTGGTGTCCCAAATGCTGCAGACTCTGACAAAGACCTTGACATTCTACCAGATGACAAGATCAAGGCCTATGATCATGAACATGGCATCATGAGAGAACTCATCACTTCCTGCAACAGCCAGGGAAATAACAGTGTATTGTCCTACCTTACCTGTATTTTGATGAAGGTAACAGATCTCACAAGTTTCAAAATAATCACTCCAGAGACAATTGCTCAAAAGAACAGCACAGCATGATCCACAGAACCAACTGATGTGACTACCGATGCCCCATCAACAATGCCTGCAATAGAGAAAGAGAAAGTCAAAGCACAGTCGGTGGATGCTCTGGATCCCAACTCTTTGCCTGCTCTTGGGTTCAAAATGATTTTACATGTGGAGAAGCCTCCACCTGCACTGGGATTGAAACAGAAGTCCTCAAAGCCTAGTTATCTGGAGCTGGAGCCATTCAAGTTTACAACTATAGAAACAGTTGCTGAGTATCTCACTTTGATCACCCATGGCCTTCCATGCTCACAAAAAAACCTCATGATGACCGAGATGCAAGGGAAGACAGAGAAACCAAAAACCGCCAACCCTCACCCTCTCATGACTGATGCTGGTTTCAAGGCCCTTATTGAGAAAGTTTCTACACAGAAGATTAGAGACCAAATGATCATCCTCTACATCAAGCCTCTGATGAAGCCAGTCACTGATGAAAGGGTGAGTGCTTTCCATTGACTGAGAATCAGAAGGATTGATCATTGCTTATTGTTGGGATATGGCATACAGGCAAGCCAAGGCAGTAACCATGGCTAGGACATATTCCCCAATATGCTAAGTCATTAACACATGTTTAACAGGAGTTAACACATGTAAGGACTATTAGGGGGATGCACAGTTAACACATGCTGCACAGTGGAACACATATAGCATGTCTATGATAGGCTATCCAAAACAGAGCCTTGGATAGAGTGTCTAAGACCCATCCTGCAGGAAGTCTCAGACTTACCAAGCCATGATATCACAGGAGGTACTATGACACTATTGTTATAGGGGAAATTAGGGATCTGCACAGGTTTGGCATACCTGCGCGGGTTACGGGTACGGGTACTCACGGGTACGGGTACGGGTCACGCTTGGCGTACCCGTGGACCTGTGCCCATACCCATCACCAAAGTGGGGGCGAGGGCTCGAAGTCTATAATCACTATTAATTTTAATTACTATATGTAAAACTATTATATCTAGATATTAAAAAATACATAGGTGGGGCGAACCCATGGTGAGGTGGTTGAAACGAGAGGCCTTATATATGCGCACGGGCCATTTGGCCTTGTGTGCACAGGTAATCGCGTCTTCGTTGAATGTTGATGCGTTGTTTACACACGTTTGGCTCCCCACCACAACGTTCAGAACCAGTCAGGACCTCGCTTCACCTTCCACCCTGCTCCGTGGCCACTACGACAACAAACGGGACGAATATGTCGATAATGAGGACCACGGGCTAAGACAAGAAGGCGACGGTGACGACGAATGGGAGGGAGAAAGGAGGAGAACCAGGAGCAGGGCTCAAACGACGCAAATCGTCGTTGGGCCCCAGGTATGTTTCGCTCTTCTCATTCTTTTGTTTATTGACTATGTTTCCTTTGTTTAGGATGTAACCTACATGCTACCACCACCACCACCACCACCACCCTCTAACGACACCCACTGCCGCGAGCTGCTCGTGGGGTGGGCCTTCTTCAAAATTACTGGGAACAGGGGACGTCGCTGCCGCTCCCTGGTCCCCTCATCTCAACAAAGACGACAATGGCATCAACTGGCACCGCCACGGGCCCAAACGACACAACGAGAACCACTGCCGCGAGCAACTCCTCGCGGGGTCGGAATCGGTGCCACTTCAAAATGGCGAGACAACGGCAACGCCGCCACCAGGCCAAACGAATGACGAGACGACTGGAGCTGAGGGGGAAACAACGAGGAGGCAAAGGAAATGGAAAAAAAGGCCCAAGACTCGTCGTTTGACGTCTCTTGGGCGGTTGGTAAGTTTTTTTTACTCCTGTTTCATTATTTTGCTGCTAACAATCCTTTTAGGTACTAACTAGAATACTACGATGACGACGACAGGACAACGAAGCCGACCAGCACCCGCCACCACCGTTGTGAACCCCTGCTTGCAAGGTGGATCGCAACGATGAAACAACGACGACGGGAGACAACGACAACACGGGGAGAGGACCAACAACGAAGCACACCACCCGCCCCCAGCCTCACGAGCGACTGCTCATGGGGTGGATTGTGGGTGGACCGACGACGATGGGGATGACGCCACCACCACCACCGCCCCTGCTCGCAGGGTGGGTGCGAGGGAGGGGAGACGATGACGAGAGAGGATGACGACGAGAGAGAGGAACGATGAGAGGGGATGACGACGAGAGAGAGGGACGATGAGAGGGGCCCAGGAGACACTCGTCTCCTGGGTATTTTTGTTTCTTTCTTTTCTCTGGCCCAGGGGACACGCTCCTGGACCATTTCTTTTTTTCTTTCTTTCGTTTCGGTGGCCCACCTGCAATCCACCCCATGCCTACGACTTGTAGGGTGGTTTGAATGATTGTAGTTAAGTATATAATTTAATAATTGTATTTTTGTTAGTATAACCCCTGACAAAACCCGTACCTGCCGTGACCCGTGGCTCATGACCCGCGGGTTGCGGGTACGGGTAAGGCACAGGTACGGGTACGGGTATGCTTGAGCGTACCCGCGGGTTACCCGTGCGGATCCCTAGGGGAAATGACATAGTTACTCCAAGATTAACTGATACAGGGGTCTATGACAGAATACCTCCTTAATAGGAGTATATTACACTATACCTCCTAACAGTGTTGTATAAATATTCCACACTTTGTAGGAGATGAATAGACATTCCCTGCCTGTTCCACACACTCACTACTTCGTCTGAGTGATCCCCCACTTGCTCTCAAAGACCTAATCCCAATACTTATAGCCAAGGGTCACCATGAACAAAGATGCAACCAGTTCTGCTCCTACTCCTACAAAGTTTGATTTTGGGGCACTCAAGATTATGGATGGGATGTCCATCAAGTAGCAAAGGGTATGTCTTTGTTGGTTCATCTTTAGGACTGTCACATCTCATCAGCTTGAAACCAACCAGGTAAAATTTGATGTGCCCACAAAAGACATCCATGGACAACTTAAAGCATGCTATCCAATCAGCACCAATCCTCTCTTCCCAGACAAACAAATCTATCATGATCAAAAGAATGGTGGGTATTTTGAGCTGATGAATCTCTGTCTTACCTCATGGGCAAATAATATTGTAAGCATTTCATCTGATTCAGGTACCCATATTAGTGATGATTTGCCTAGATGGAGGGAAAGACCAACAAGATACAGCCACCCTACAATGCACACTTCAACATGAATGCTCAGATCAAAACCATTCCAAAAGTATCTCCAATGCCATCTGGCTCAACTGTTGAACCTGCTACCTCATCAGCTGCTATTCCCCTGGCTCCCTTGGCTCCAAACTTAACTCAATAAGCTCCATCAATCATCCAGCAACTCTGTTTCAGATTTACTTCAACTGCTCATCCTTCAATAAATACAACAGCAACAGCAACAACACCAATTCATGCACCCTCATCCCTTATACCTTTCACCTGCCCCACCTCTGCATATATTGATGTCTCACTATAATAGACTGACTCTTTATTGGATTAGCAAGCCTAAGGCTATATCCAAGACAGTAATAATAATAATATTAATTACTGAGACTTTAACATTCTGTAGTATATATACTACATGTAATTGTGTACATGAGACAATCACTCCTTGGCCTCTGAGACACTCAGAGGGACTCCCCCCTTCATCCTAAGGTCTCCTCTAAGCTTCCTGAAATGCTTTCCCAACAGGTTATGGGCCCTGGCTCTATTTAAAACAATCCAAGTATATTAAACACATTTCACAACATGTCTGAAGCATTATACAACAATGAAAAATTTGCTCCTGACAGTGAGTACAAAAACTCTCAAGAATACATCCAGGAACATGATCGAGACCTAGCTGATCATGTGGAATTATTTGGGCCATCACCATCTGCCTCCAGTAAGGCAATAGTCCAGGAAGTGCCCCCATCCACACTCAGCACACCCAACACAAAAATTACCCCTAAACAGAAAAACACACAATCCTCCTTATCTGTATCAAGGAATATTCAAACATCAACAAGATCTCAGATTGGGATCATCTCACTGATGAGAATTGGCACGAGTGGAGAGAAAGGATGAAAAGGGTATTTATTAATTGTGATATAGCTGGACATATTAATGGGGCTGTAAAACACCCAAGAGAGTCCAGAGATCCTGAGGGGGGGCATTATTGGGACAAGAACAACACCTGGGTGCAACAAGTTATCATACATAACATTACCTCTTCACAAATGAATCATGTCAGATCAAAAATAATGGCAGAAGCAATGTATTCTGCACTATCCATCACTCATGAAAATAAGGCACACCAACCTGTAAATCATATACAGTGCCTATTGTACGAGACAAAGGCCAACATCACTGATGACCTCCTAAAACATATGGACACCCTCAAATCTTACTGTGACTGCATCAATAAACAGAATTTCATATTTCAGACACCCAATTTAAATCTATCATATCAGCATCCCTACCATCAAGCTGGCAAACATATGTCTAACCATATAATGGCAACACTAATGATCTGAATGACATGGAACCAAAGTGCTCATTGTCATTGGACACATTTATAGGATTATTGCTAGAGGAATACAAACTTTGGTTGAACAGAAATACATATGGGAATAATAATGGCACTGGTGGAAGCATAAATCTGGTGAAAACCCAGAAGGCTACTGGTCCCAGTAAATCCCTGGAAGATCATATCACTGAGAGGAAATCCTCCATCAAATCTTATTGTGATCATTGTAAGCAGGACTAGTAAATGCCGGAAGTTTGATGGCAAAAAATGCCGTAACTGTGGAAAATTCAGACATCTAGTGAAGAATTGTTGGGGGAAAAGGAAAGAAAAAGCAAAAGAGAAGAAGCCAGGGACACAGCCAATATTATAGAAGATGTAAACCTGGCCCCCAGTCTCACTCACTTGGGCCTCTTAAGTGCTACTGTAGCCCCGTCCGAGCCAGGACACATTTCTTCTTCCTGTGCACCTGGATGTGCCCTTTAGACTCCCTCCCAGTGCCAGACACTGTTCATAACATGTCATGACAACACCCTGGACTTCTCCTTATAGATACTGACCAGTACCAAGCATATGTCTGAACCTTAGATATTCTTAGTAGACAAGTAACCTGTAACCTGCCCTGTTGTAGTCCTCCCAGTTCTGGAGAATACACCATGATCCTGTCAATTGTGTGATAATGCCTCAGTGAGCCTCCAAAGACAGGAGGCTTTCAGAAGAGCATATAACTTTCTCAACAGATGAGGAGAGTTATAATTTTGATGCATGTAATAACAATGCCACAATTGATGAGTGTCTGATCTATTATAATTGGTTGGTCGACTCAGCAACGACCTTACATGCAATGCATCAAAGAGATGCATTTACTTCCTACACACCTAAAGGAAATATTTCCATAACAGGTGTGGGCAGAAAAGAGGCAAATGTAGCAGGACAAGGAACTGTCAATTTAATGTTGACATGCAACGAAGAAAAATATATTTTACATCTACAAAACATTTTACACATTCCCAGTACACAAAATAATTTAATTTCATTGGGAAGATGGAGGAAAATATATAGGAGGAAAAGGGGAAATAACCATTGTTAATCTGGATGGTAAATCCATTGCACATGGGAATAAAATCAACAATCATCTCTATAAAATGGAAATGATTATTAGAAACCCAGGCAACACCTCCAACAATGCTGGCAATAATAAAACTTTCATTAGAAATGAAAAGTTACCTAGTTGGGAAAGTTGGCATCAATGTTTTGGACATATTGGATATACTGGATTGCAAATATTACTCGACATAAAAATGGTAAAGGGTTTTAATGTTGATCTGGAAACCCCAAAACCAGATTGCGAAGCACGGATAGCCACAAAACAACACATTAAACCATTTCCAAAATCAGTCAAACAAAAAACAGAATCTGGGGAATTAATGCACATAGATTTATGGAGGAAATATTCTGTCAAATCCAACAATGGAAAACATTATTATTTATTGTTTGCTGATGATGCCAAAAGGTATGTCACCATTGAATGTCTAAAAGAAAAAGTGATGCGGCACAGGGTGTAATAAATTACTTGGCCCATTTAATAACTCACGGCCAAAAGCCAAAGGGGATACAAATAGATTGCAGAAAAGAATTCATCAATGAAAAAATTGACAGATATTATAAACAGCATGGAATGGAAATCCTTAACCACACCATACTCTGCATCACAAAATGGGATTGCAGAAAGGATGAATAGGACACTAGTCAAATTATTGCATGCAGTGTTATCTGCAAGCTCACTTCTGGAGTGTCTCTGGGAATATGCAATATTACATGCCCCATATCTCCGAAACTGATCATATACGAAGCACCTTTGGAAATTAACTCCCTGTGAGGGATGGTACAATCAAAAGCCAGATGTGTTGCACCTGCGCAGATTTGGTGCACCAGTCTGGATATTATTACAAGGCCAAAAGAAGGGAAAGGAAAATGCTTCCTAAATCAAAGTGCCATGCTTATCTTGGATATGACAATGGCGCCAATGCAGTCAAATATTATAATGCAGAAATGTGCAATGTTCTAACTTTGTGGAATTTTAAACTAATGACTGGCAGTCTAAATCCCAAACCCTCTGAAGACATCACCTTAATACCCTCAACACATGAGGGGGAGTCTGATGGAGACACATCACCAATGGATATATTGGATAGTGAGGAAGCACCAATCACAACCCTGCCAATCACAAGAGAAGCACCAATCATAACACTTCCAGAGAAGCAATCTTGGAAGCAGAAACAAGATGAAATTAATAATCATGTTGATATTAATAAACCATGCATGATGTGTGCAATGCAGAAAAGAGAACCACATAAAACACATGGAATTCATACTGATTATAAACCCTTACTACACCTTACAGAAGAGGAAGAAGTTGACACCTTCCTAGATAAAAATCAAGCCTATGCAATAATAGCTGGAGATGAATTAAATAGTCTCAAAGAAGCCAAGAACTCTCCTGAATGGTCCACTTGGGAAGGAACCATGAAAGTTGAATTGGATCAGCTGAAGGAGAGAGGGATGTGGGAACTTGTCCAGAAACCTCCAAATGCGATACCATTTGTGAACAAATGGGTTTTCAATAGAAAACAAAATAAAACAGGAGAAATAGTAAGATACGGGCATGGTTAGTTGCAAAAGGGTGTGCACAATGGCCTGGTTATGATTATACAGAGACCTTCTCACCAGTAGTCCAAATGGACACACTCTGAGCAATATTAGCACTCACATCAAAGAAGGGTCCAAAAATACAACAAATGGACATAAAGGGTGCATACCTAAATGGCACACTCCAAGAAACAATATATATGAAACAACCTGAAGGATGTGAAGATGGAACAGACCAAGTATGTAGGTTGATAAAACCACTTTGTGGATTAAAGCAGGCAGGGCAAGAGTGGAATAATGAATTTGATGGTGAACTCAAAATTCACAATTACAGATGCTTATTTGCAGATCCATGTGCATATATTTAAAGGGACAACAAAGTCATTGGCATAATAACTGTCTGGGTCGACAACACCTTACTCTTTGCATCTTCAGATGAAACAATGCAGCACATGAAAAATATGCTCAACTCCAAATGGGAGGTAACCGATCTTGGGGAACCAAGTAAAATTGTGGGCATGGAAATTACATGCCTGGACAACAGAATCAAAATATCTCAAGAAAAATATATCGAGAATATCCTCTGCCAGGAAGGAATGATGGATGCAAATCCCATTGGCACTCCCATGGATCCCAATATTAAATTATTGGAAAATCCAGATTATAACAAACCCAACAGGAGTGATTCATATGCAAAATGACCTCAAATATTCTCCACAACATATATGACAAAAATGGCTCCTACAAATCGTCCGAACTTTTTGCTAAAAGTGCCTGAGATAGAAAATATGAAGTAAATTTATTTGTACAAAATGTAGTTTGTGAAACTCGTTGAGATGCATCAAAAAATTGTGCTCTCATTTAAGCTTGCGACCTCTTTTCTACAGTTGGAAATGCTGCAAAAACACAAGCATATCTTTCAATGCATGGAAAACATTCTATCCAGAGCAAAGAAGTGTGGGAGAAGCTTTTGCCCCAAAAAAGAACAAAGCATCAGAATGAGGGGAAAGAAAATGTGTGTGGCTTATTCCCTTGTTGTTTTCAAAGGCTTATGATTGGCAGGGTTCTACACTAGTGTCTGAGGCATCATCAGCAATGTCTATCAATGTTGTATGCTCAAAGGAATCCATCAATGTCTTCACATCTCCAGCTGCTAAAAATATCCTTGATCAAACTCATGATGCATCAGCAACCCATGGGATGTGTCATTTCATTGGCTTTTTCTATCAGGCTTCTGCCCCTGAGATCCTGGTCTGGCCATTGACACATTCAGTCATTCAGTTCCTAGTCACACACAACCCATCAGAGTACGTGACAATGAATCAGTTCTGGCCTTCTGATTTGGGATGCTGGGTGAGCACCAGGTGTTGGGTGATGGAGCTGTTGATGCAGAAGATCATCATGAGAGTGACATTGAGGGATCAGATACTTCTCTACCAAATGAGAGAATTCAGATCCAAAGTAACAGCAACGACACACCAAGTGCAGCCGAGGGAAAATGTCATGAAGCTCCCATTGTCATCCAAGCAATGATGGCACTTGATGATTTGAAGGCTAAACTTTGTACACAATGAGAGAAAGATGCAGGTTACAAGGATCCTGGCTTGGATCCATTCACCCAAGCATGGTTGGAAGGGATGCAAATCTTTCTTTCCCTCTACACTGATACAAGGTCTGCAACTCACAGGAAAAGGGTGGCATCATCACTCCAAGCAGCTATCTCACTACTTTGAGGGAGGTACTGCACTCAAATTCTTTGGAGACTAGTCCAGCAGTTCATTGAGGATCGCACCATGCTTCCAGTGAACCCATATGGGGATTGGAATGAGAGCATGCTTGTCGATGAGGATCTCAGTCAACACATCAGGCTGTACCTGCAGGAGCTGGGAAAGGATATTACAGCTGAGAAGCTTGTTGCCTTCCTTGCCTGGCCTGAGGTGAAAGATAAGCATGGGGTCAATTTCTGTCTGGACTGCACAACATTACTTATGTGCACTGGGGTACAGATGGAAAGAAGCATCAAAAGGCCAATATTCAGATGGTCTTGAATGATCCAATGTCATTTGGGATCGTAACAATCATTATCTTCCCAAAATCAAAGCCCTACAAACTCAAATGCAAGGGTACTCAAAGGATGACATTGCAGCAGGTGCTTGTGCAGATGGAAAGTGGGTAATTATCTGGTACCACAATGAGAGCATTTTCTATGCTCATGACTGCTGTCATAAAGCTTGGTACCATAAAGACACACCTGCAAAGCCATATCAAAAGGGTGATGGACATTCCTTGATGATTGCAGACTTTGTGTCTGCAGATTTCAGATGGCTTCAGTCTTTTGATGGGAAGCAAAGTGTGCATTGCATCATGAGACCAGGAAAAAATCATGATGGATACTTCACAACAGATGACATTGAGGCACAGGCACAAAATGCTATGGACATCCTTACCAATGAATTCCCTTCTGACTTTGGGCATGTCTTCATCTATGACAATGCAACAACACACAAAAAAGTGCTGAAGGGACTCCATCAGCTCATAACATGCCAAATAACACTCCTCCTGAAGGGAAAAACTGGTTGATTGAAGTCACCAAGCAAAGTGCCAATGGGAAGGCAGTCTACAAGCAGGATGGCTCACTTGAGAAAGTAAAGGTCCAGGTGAATGATGCCACCTTTGCAGATGGTACACCACAGCTGCTGTATTTTCCAGAAGGTCATCATTGTGCAGGTGTGTTCAAAGGGATGGTGACTATTCTTGAGGAGTGTGGTTTCACTGATGTGTGTAAGAAGCAATATGAATGTGAGGGCTTCAAATGCACTTTGCTGGCCATTGACTGTTGTTGCCATCACCTCCTATTCAATCAGCCGGATTTCACAAATGTAAAATCTATTCTTGAACTGGCTTGTGAAACCCAAGGATTCCAGCTTATTTACCTTCCAAAGTTTCATTGCAAACTCAACCCAATTGAGCAGTGCTGGGGCTATGCAAAACAGATTTATCATCTCAACCCTGGATCTTCTCATGAAGATGCACCTGAATGGAATGCCCTCTCTTCATTAGAATCTATTCTGCTCACATCCATCTGCTGTTTTTCAAACTGATCACTTCGGTTCATGGATGGATATTCTCATGGTCTAACTGGGAGTCAGGCTGCTTGGGCTGCCAGAAAATATAGAGGTCATAGAGTACTACCCAGTACTATAATGAATGAAATTGAGAAAGCTAATCTACCATAGACACTAGTATGTTCAATCTAGTTGCTATATCAGCTTATTTGATCATACACAACAGAACAACAACTTGAAATTGAAACTAGTCAGTCAATTCTTAGCCTCACATCAAGTGGTCTTTCCAAGACCTTTATATATATACACATCAATTGCTGGAATGGATTCTGCTCATGTTGGATTGTTAATTTTATAGTGATTTAAAAGTAAACTTTCACCCAATATAGGCAGCCATGTCACAGAAAAGTAACATCATGTGATGTAGGCTGATTATGGATGTCATCTACCTTAGGATGTTTGCATTTTTATCAAATTCCACAAGGCCCGATATCAGCTTTGCAGTCAACAAGCTGGCCGCCTACACCACTAACCCAGGTTTACAACACCACAGTGCAATAAAGCAAATACTCAGGTACTTAGCAGGTACAAAAACTCTTGGGATAAATTATAAAAACTCCCAAGATGAGACTGAAAACAATAACCTCTTCCATGGATATGCTGATGCTTCATTTGCTAATACTGGTAATTTACACTGCCCCATATGTTCCGCGTGGATCCACGTGGACTATGCGGACGTCCGCGGACTCCACATGATTTGCATGCAAAGTCCACGGACTCCGTGCTAGTCCGCGCAGATTAGCACGGACTCCATGCTAGTCCGCGCGGATTCCCTTAGGCTCTGTAGTTTTTATATAGATATTTAAATGAATTATCCTAATTTAAAAACTCTGGGGTGTCCCCCCCCTTGTCTCATCCGCCCCCCCGCCCTTGTCTCATCCGCCCCCCCACCCTTGTCTCGTCCGCCCCCCCCCCTTGTCTCGTCGCCCCCCCCCTCGTCTGGGTGTCCCCCTCGTCATTGTTCCACCCGCCTTCCACCCCACGAGCAATCGCTCGCGAGGCTGGGGGCAGGTGGTGTGTCGTCATTGGGTTCCCTCCCCTCGCCCGTCGTCCCTCGTCTCCCTGGCATCCCCCCCTTCTGTGGTGTGTCCCCTGTCGTCTGGGCGTCCCCCCTTCGGCTGGCGTCTGCCCTGGGGCGTCTGGCGCGTCCCGTGCTTCCCCTGGTCGTCGGGACGCCGTACGGCGGTGATGACGTGGCACTGGGCGGGGCCGCTCATGACGTGGCAGTTCGGGTGGGTTCCGTGCACCCCTGGGGCATCTGGCGCGTACCCCTCCCCACTGGCGCGTTGCCCTGCTCCCTGACGCGTCCCCTCTCTCCCTGACGCGTCCCCTCTCTCCCTGACGCGTCCCCTGTCACCCCAGCGCGTCCCCTCCCTCCTCGCTATGTCCCAAGTGCACCCACCCATCCACCCCACGAGCAGTTGCTCATGGCGGTGGGGGCGGGTGCTGCCTCACATGCAGGTGGTGACGTGGCGTGGCTGGTGGTGTCAGCGTCGTTGCTGGTCGGCTCCTGTTGCGGGGGGGGGGGGGGGGGGGGGCGATCGTCGCGGCTGGCTGGTGATGGTGACACAAAAGTGGAGCCCCCCGCACACCCCGCAGGCAGGGGCTCGCAGGGCTGTGTGGGGGGCTGTTTGGGGCGGAGGGGGGAGCGGGAGGGTGGTGTCAGTGACATGGCAGCGCAGGGGGTGCGTTCGGGTCTTACCTCGCGGGTACCCGACTCCACAGGCCTCCCGGGACCTCCCTCGGGCTGTCCTATCCTCCCCTGAGTCCCCCCCTCCCAGCTCAGTGGGGAGGATCAGTGGGGAGGAGGGCGCGCTGTTGGGGGGCCGTCGTTGCATGTACAATAGAAGCAATGAAAAAAATTAGTTAGCTTAGTAAAAAATGATTAGAACATAAAAACACTTACTATGGGGGCCCCAGGCCCCCAGAATGGTGCAGTGGTGGAGGGGGGGGGAGCCGGAAGTGGGGGGGGGATGGGGGCCATCGTTGCATGGACAGTAGAAACCCTGGAAAAAAAAGAATCAGCTAAATATTAATAAAAAACTTAAATATGGGGCCACAGGGCCCCCTATTGGTGGAGTGGAGGAGGGGGAGGGTCGGAGGAGGGAGGAGGAAGAGCGAGGCGGCGTCGTGGGGGGTAGTGGTGAGGGTGATGAGCTGGCAGTCACGGGGTGATGTTGGTGACGTGGTGACAATGGTGCCCAGTAAATTGGCACATGTTGGCATGGCTTATACAGTCTGTTTGTCTAGTGGTTAATTGCTTACCTGTCACACTCACGTGGCCTTGCAGTTGTGGGTTCGAATCCTCCTGCCCCCCCTACCTTTTAGAGATTTACAATAATAAAAATATTAATTATTCATTAAAAAAATAATTACTCCCTCGGATGGGCTCGGACGTCCAAGCTGTCTGACCTGTGCTGTACTTGGACTCGGACGGAATAATTCCGTGGAATCCGTGCAAAAAGAAAAAATCCGTACGGATCCGTGCGGACTCAAAATCTGGAATTAAGCAGGACTACAAGCCAAATGAATTTCTCAGAAGTCCGTACAGACTAACTCAGAGTCCATGAAAATCCACGCGGATCCACGCAGAACATATGGGGCACTGTAAAGACCTCCAAAACATGCAGAAGAGTGTCATATAAGACTTCTTTGATCACATATTGCAGTGGCAAATAGCCTGAAAGAGCATTCAGGTTCAAAGGAATCAAAGCCAGCAATGGAAAAGTGTCTCCTGCACACTATCCTAATGAGCTGAATAACTCTGAACCTTCCCAACACATTTCCAAATGTATTGGCCAAAGGAGTGTTAATGTAATGCCCAATACCACAGATATGATTGGCACCAAGCAGCCTGCCAATGCCAAAGATGAGGCCAATGCCAATGCCAATACCAATACCACGTCTTCTCACAACCCAGCTCAGTCAAAGGGCAGAAAAGCATCAAAAGGCAGGCCCAAACAAAAGCAACCTCCCCAAAGATCATTAACAGGACCAGCCCCCAACTCTGATTCCTCTGATGCCTATGAACAAGTGAACCAAACAACAATGAACATACTCTGCCTAGCCAGTGTCATCCAACCACAACCAATTAATGGTCCTGGTGATGGTGGCCCAGTGTATCTCATTCCTAAACAGATTTAGAAGAGGCACATCACTGGGAATGTGAATGGCACCCCTTGCCCAATTGATCCATTGCTATTGTATGAGATGGTACCAGTAGGATTGGTGTCAAGAGTACAAAATATGAACAATATATATTCGTTATCTTATCTAATCTTTTATCTAATCGGTTTGTTTGGTAGTGTAGACACTTTTATTATCAGTAGGCACGACATGCATTAGGCATGATTGGACACATGGCTAAGGGTAGGTAGGCTATCGACCTCATGGTAGACACATGTAGCTGCGCACCACACGCTGAAGGCATGGTGCTGTGCCTGCAAACGACTCATGGTATGCACATGGGAAACGCATGTATTGTAGTATATAAGAGTGAATATATCGCCCAGAGACACTAGTCGTGTTCTCTTGGGTAATCCGCTATAACCTAGTGTGACCGCCTCTGACTACTTGGCTATCTCTTTTCTTTTGTTGTTGTTATTCTTGAGGGATCCCTCATTGTGCCTTGCAGTATAGCGTTGTCCTAACAATTGGCACCAGCAGGGTTGGCCACAGTGGGATCAGCAACAGTGGGACCAGCAACAGTGGGA
The DNA here is from genome assembly GCA_964034925.1 of Tricholoma hemisulphureum. Lineage (NCBI taxonomy): Eukaryota > Fungi > Basidiomycota > Agaricomycetes > Agaricales > Tricholomataceae > Tricholoma > Tricholoma hemisulphureum. The sequence continues at coordinate 795,344 of OZ035931.1, forward strand.
TCAGCCACAGTTGGATCAGCAGCAGGAGGGCCAGTGAATTGTGGAGAAGACATGTGTCAGACATCTGTGGAAGGACTGAACCCTGCAGAGAATACACATCAACAGATGACCCCACCATCTCAAAATAGGCACTCAGCTCAAATTGCATTGGCATTACCGACCAATGTATCACATGGACAATGTACCTGAGGGACAGCTGATGAGCTGGCACAAGAAGAGGTCATTTCAAAGAAGGCTGTTGGGAATAGATAAAGAAGAAAAAATGTATCATTCACCAAGTAACTTTATCACAACTCCATTTTTACAAGTATGTACAATAGATAAAAAAAAGAACAATAGTGTCCTACTCTTTTCTCCCCCATTTGGCTTCCTCTCTCTCAGCATGAGGCATGGTGACCTTTCTAACTTGAACAGAGGAGGGGAGGGCTGGGTGATGCAGAAGGACAGGGTGAAATACTTTCAGCTGCTGATGCTGAAGTGGCAGCAGCATCAGCAATTGGCAGTGCAGTGAGGAGGGGAGGAAGTGGGAGGGTCATCAACATTGCAGGTTCTGTGGATGCCTGGGAGTCTGGGGAGTGGCAGGGACAACTTGAATAGGTGGGCCAGTGGACATGACACCCTCAGCCACATCAGGTCTGTTGTCCATGCATTCTGTCCCACTTGCACTGGGAATGGCTAGGTAGATAGCCTCAGCATTGGCAGTGGGTTCAGCCATTGGTGCATCAATGGGTGCATCACCATTGGCAACCCCCACAGGCTGCTCAGCACTGTCAGTGTCAGTACCATCAACATCTGGAATTGTCTCCAGAGGGTGCCCTTTCTCCTTGTCAGCATGAGGGGGATCAGCATCAGCATCAGCATGCTCTGTGTTGCCCTCCATTCCAATGGCCATTGCTATGTCTCTCCACCTGTGACTCCACTTTTTTCTAGCTGAGTGTGCAAGGAAGCAATGTCAGGAGGGCCATCAGCATCAGCATCAGGACTGGGCATGGCAGTCAGTTGAGGCTTGGGATCAGCCATCTCAATGTCATCTACAGCTAGTGTAGAGGTGTTAGTCTTTATAACCATTGCAATAAGCAGAACTTACCTTTCAATTTGCCTTTCTGCTTTTGAGTGAAGTGCCTGGTTGGCCCATCCTCCCCATTGGAAGAAGGCACCCTTCTGGCCAATGTTTTCCTCTTCTTTGGCTTTGGCCCACAGCCCACATCTGTGTCACACCAGACTTTGCTCTTTCCACAGTAGTAGCATGCCATTTTGCCATTCACCTGTTCATAGCAATCACAGCTGAGGTGGGAACAGCATGAACACGGTGTTGCTCTTTGACCACAGCATGTGGCATTGTGTGAGGCTTTACACCTAGGGCCTTTTTTTGATGGACTTCAGTATCAGCCTTGGTCTTGGTCTTGTCCTCCTTGGCTGATGCCCCAGAGCACATCTCCCAGCACTGATCTTTTGGCTGGTGCCTTGCTCTTGATCCTGAGGCTTCAGCTTGTTTGGCTATGGTTGCTGGTGCTGGTGCCTTCCTGACTCTTGCCCTGGTGAGCAGTTCAATGGCTGTAATTTTCAATGGCTGTAATTTGTGTCTTCTTTGGTTCTGATTGGCCTGGTGCTGCTGGTGCTGATGTCACTGCCAATGCTGATGCCAATGCCAATGTCAGTGCTGGTGCTGGTGCTGGTGCTTGTGCTTGTGTTTGTGCCTGTGCCATGGCCCACCCCTTTGTGGTTGGCAATTTGATTTGAGGCCAAGGCCAAGTCACTGCTGATCCTGATGCCCCCCTTGCTGATGCATTGGTGTCTGCCGATTGCCTGAATCCCATTGTCACAACCCAATTTTTCTGATCAAACCTGTCCATTGCTTTGCATTGATCTTCAATGAATTTGTCATCCCCTGTTTTCTGTGACTTTGACCATGCCACAATAAAACCCCACAAAAATGCATTGGCTCAGAAGACTTTCTGCACATCCTCCACAAGGACCTCCTTTTGCCAGTTAAACAAATTTTTCTATTCAATGTGAGTTGCATGTCAGTCCTGTCAGCATGCCAAACACTTACCAGTGCACTCTTTTTCTCCTTCATCATAGCCTTGATGTTTCCTAAGCAAAGGCCATTGCAGACCGCAGTTTCAATGTCATTGATCTGGCTGATAATGTGTTGAGGTGTAATGTTCATGTTGAGTCAGCATGGGTCAGGTGGAGCAATAGATGGATGGATGGATGGATGGATGTTGAAGTGAGACAATCAACAATTAGATGTGTTGATAAAACATATACAAACAAATATCAACTGACTAATATCTGATCATAAATACATAAGATAGCATTATCCTCTTTGTTATTACATTGATCCATTTACAATGAGCAATCAGCAGGAAAGCCATGCAGATGTTCCTGATGGCTATGTTGCTATCCAAAGTGATAATGGGCAGCACTATCTAGTGCCCCATTTCATGATTCCGGCTACCCATCAGGCGATGGAGGCCTATCAGAAGAAGGTGGATTTCAATGTGCACATGGTACATGGGGGGGTAAGTGGTTCTTTTCAATGTCATTGCTATTGGCTGATGCTGTTTATCCTCTGACTTACCATCACTCTGCAGTCTGGAAATATGACCATTGTACCCTACTATCTGTTAGCTTGAAATCAGCTCATGCTTTCTGCCAATCCAGTAAGTGTAATGTTCCTCATTTGTGTGACTATATTAGTTGATCCTGCTGCAGAGTTTGACAGACAGGGAGCTGTTGAGCTGCCATGCTGGAGTGAAAGCCCTGCAAAACCAGCTGGATACATTGTACAAGGATGCCAGCCATCATCTCTACATGGCTGAGGTTGAGAATCTGGAACAGTGAGATGTCACATTGAAGACATATGTGACCTTGAAGGAAAGGATAGAGTGTAATCTGGAATCATTTGAACACAGGTTCTCAGAGATTCTAATGAGACAATCATCCCATGAGAGTGACAATGACACCATGGCTGAATGCCCTCCTCATTCTCACTGATTTTATGACAACCCACCACATACTATCTAGCTAAGATGACATTCTTATTGTAGCTACAATGGATATTACTCATGCAACATTATTGTCTTGGATGCTGATACCAAAGCACTTTGTCACTTGCCCATGCTGAATATAGTCATGCCAATGCCAATGCGATGCCGATCATGTGTCTGATGCTATCTCATATGTTGGTCACTGTTTGTTTTATTATGCCAATGCCAATCATGTGCCTGATGCTGTCTTATATATTGATTGGTCACTGATCATTTTATTACATTGTTAATGTATGTCTATGACATGGTCCAGGAAGAATTGAATAGTGGAATTATTTGTTTAATATAGATGCACATATATATGTAGGGAGTGTTCAACCAATAACTATTGCCATTATGAATTGCCATGTTGATGCCCTGCCCAGGCTGATGCCCATGCTGATGCCCACTGCCGACCCTTCTCCAATGCTGATGCCATTGTCCAACACCTCTGTCTGCCAATGCTAGTTACTGATATTACTTCCAGTATATGCATAGAGGCAACAGTGCACTTATTTATTACTATGGTATGTGTATACTATACATGGAGTGTTCAACAGTGTCCACTGAACCCACATCACTCAACACACTGTATATGTTTGATAGGTCATATCATTTGGTACAGTGTAGCTTACCTATGTGACATCTTTGCCTGAAACTGTTCTGTCTGCCTAACAGCTGTTGTAAATATTCTTTAAATATTCAAATCTATTACATTTCCACTTCCCAGAGGTTTTGGGCTCAGCTTAGCAGTCACAAAAACAAAGCAGACTTGGTTGTCTGCAACTGTACATTGCAACTTGCCACCACTATTCTTTTTCATCTGCCCCTTTACCCATTTATGCCCAAGAGCTTCCTCCTCATCATAGACAGCATCTACATATAGCAGCATGTGAGGATGTACAAAGCTTATTTTCACATGCATGGGGAGAAAGACAGCATGTTGGAATATTGATCACCTGCACTTTGGCTGTTAGTGGGGGACACAATTTCAATTGATGAATCATGTAGCATTCTGTGAGGTGTTTGTCTGTCAAGAGCATGAAGGGGCACTGTGGACACCATTCTGGAAATTCACACCCAAATTCCCCCCTCTTATATAATTTAGTAAATGGAACATTTGAAATATAAACTTGTTTAAATTCATCCATTCAATGGAGGGACTAATCCACTAGTTAATATTTGTACTACAACTCATTGCATGGAATGTATACTTATGTAAATTCATCCATTTGAAAGCACTAATTCACTGGTTAAGATCTGGATTACACTCATTGAATAACTACTATTGTCATCAGTAGAATTGGCTTTTCCATCCTCTTTCTCAACCTATCCCTCCACCCAAATATTGCTCATCTTCATAATACCCCTGGCCATCCTCACCTGCAGAGATATCTTCATCCTTGTAGTCACTGGCTCTATCTTAGTCTTTAGTTCCATTATAGTCACTGGATCCATTGCAACCTGTGGATGTGCTAGAGGGTTATAAGGCATATTTCCCCTTCAAAACATGCCTAAAATCATAAGAAATGGTGAAAAAATGAGCATGTTATGATCAGAATATCATGCTATAGATATATATTCAATGGTTTTATCTTCTTTCATTACAATGTCATTGTTTTCATCACCTACATGACTTAAGAGCTCATCATATTCACTCAGAAACCTCAGTTTCAAAGAGTTGAAACAGAGTTGGGTTGGTTGCAGTTGCAGTTTTTTTGCAGTTGGAGTTGGAGTTAGTGATTTTTTGGATAAAAAACTGGACCCAACTGGACTTTAAAACTCTATCACTGGCCCCATTGTTGCTGCTGTTGTTGCTGGCCTCATCATCAGGAAATCAGCACAGTGCTGGTATAATCAGGTGGAGTTTGTAAGATTATGTCAGAATTACATTGAATGTTCAGCCATTAGAAAATGATAAGAATGAATCCAACTCAGTCCCAGTCTGACAGCATCTGAACAGCTAACACAAGTCTGCTATTTGTCTGTTCAGACATTATTTTATGGTCCAATCATTGCAGCAAGGCAGTAATCTAGGACACTCCAATGCCAGTCTTACTTTTATCTGATCATACATGGTTTGATCAAACCATGTAATAGGCCCACAATCCTGTTGTGCATTTACAGTGGCAATCAAAAGTATCACACAGCCACCACATGATTGCCTCACGCGAGCCTTGCAAGCACAACAACACTTTCATATACCACAAAATTAGTGTTACATGTTCAGATAGGTGTAGGGTTTCAAATCAAAACATGTTTTAGTGATATTAATTAAGTCCCACCATTTTACATGCACTTTACTCAAGGAAACCATGTGCAATACTTTTGCTCATATGTGATACAACACACTTCTCAGGTATTTATACAGGGTTGAGTGGATGGTTTGCCATAGAACTTCTGCACACTATCTAAGTACTCATGATCTACACATCCCCCACTAAAGTTGCTCAAGTTGTCAATTTCAAGAAGCTTGATATGGGCAATAATGAGATTGCACACAGGATTGGTATCCACCATACTACCATTGCCTGGATCCTGAAATGCTATGAAAAATCAGCTGACCCTTAATATGTCAACCCCAAATCAGGCCATCCCTGCAAGCTGGATGCCTGAGAGGTCTGTGTTGCTGCCCAGATGCTTGCCAAAACGGAAGCTTCCAATGCAACAGAGGTTGTCAAGAAGCCATTCCCCATCACACAATCGCCCACTGCCTGAAGGACTATGGCCTTGTTTGCCATGTCCGGAGGTCCTGTCCCTACATTTCTTTAGCCAATCAGGAGAAGTACTGCCTTTGGGCCATACAGCACATGAGCTGGATGGTGGAGGACTGGAAGCACATGGGTTTTACCAATGATAGGCTTCCACCAAGTATGGGCAGCAAAATCGTGTTTTGCCATATTCTAAGGTCACAAGGCAACCTTCCTCTTTGTTCTGTTTCCCAGAATTTCCTTCTGAAGACATGTGAATGCCCATTACTAACTATACTTACCTATATTTCACTTTTACGGACTTCACACTCTTCACAGCCACTTTGTGGAGTTTGCAAACTGACCCACTTCGTACTTACCTGGGTTACCCATAAGTAGTTAGTATAGGCAGTCCATTAGCAATGGACATGGACAGTATCCACATTTTGCAAAATATCCACTTCAATTTAGTTAGTATAAAAAGTCTATGTAAAATATTAGAAACAGAGAATTCGCCTCCCCCTTTCTCAGTGCTAAGGTTTCAACTTTTGGAGGTCTTTACAGTGCCTCATATGTTCCGCGCGGATCCGCACGGATTTTCACGGACTCTGAGTTAGTCTGTACGGACTTCTGAGAAATTCATTTGGCTTGTAGTCCTGCTTAATTCCAGATTTTGAGTCCGCACGGATCCATACGGATTTTTTCTTTTTGCATGGATTCCACGGAATTATTCCGTCCAAGTCCGAGTACAGCACAGGTCAGACAGCTTGGACGTCCGAGCCCATCCGAGGGAGTAATTAATTTTTTTAATGAATAATTAATATTTTTATTATTGTAAATCTCTAAAAGGTAGGGGGGGCAGGAGGATTCGAACCCACAACTGCAAGGCCACGTGAGTGTGACAGGTAAGCAATTAACCACTAGACAAACAGACTGTATAAGCCATGCCAACATGTGCCAATTTACTGGGCACCATTGTCACCACGTCACCAACATCACCCCGTGACTGCCAGCTCATCACCCTCACCACTACCCCCCACGACGCCGCCTCGCTCTTCCTCCTCCCTCCTCTGACCCTCCCCCTCCTCCACTCCACCAATAGGGGGCCCTGTGGCCCCATATTTAAGTTTTTTATTAATATTTAGCTGATTCTTTTTTTCCAGGGTTTCTACTGTCCATGCAACGACGGCCCCCATCCCCCCCCCACTTCCGGCTCCCCCCCCCTCCACCACTGCACCATTCTGGGGGCCTGGGGCCCCCATAGTAAGTGTTTTTATGTTCTAATCATTTTTTACTAAGCTAACTAATTTTTTTCATTGCTTCTATTGTACATGCAACGACGGCCCCCCAACAGCGCGCCCTCCTCCCCACTGATCCTCCCCACTGAGCTGGGAGGGGGGGACTCAGGGGAGGATAGGACAGCCCGAGGGAGGTCCCGGGAGGCCTGTGGAGTCGGGTACCCGCGAGGTAAGACCCGAACGCACCCCCTGCGCTGCCATGTCACTGACACCACCCTCCCGCTCCCCCCTCCGCCCCAAACAGCCCCCCACACAGCCCTGCGAGCCCCTGCCTGCGGGGTGTGCGGGGGGCTCCACTTTTGTGTCACCATCACCAGCCAGCCGCGACGATCGCCCCCCCCCCCCCCCCCCCGCAACAGGAGCCGACCAGCAACGACGCTGACACCACCAGCCACGCCACGTCACCACCTGCATGTGAGGCAGCACCCACCCCCACCGCCATGAGCAACTGCTCGTGGGGTGGATGGGTGGGTGCACTTGGGACATAGCGAGGAGGGAGGGGATGCGCTGGGGCGACAGGGGACGCGTCAGGGAGAGAGGGGACGTGTCAGGGAGCAGGGCAACGCGCCAGATGCCCCAGGGGTGCACGGAACCCACCCAAACTGCCACGTCACGAGCGGCCCCGCCCAGTGCCATATCATCACCGCCGTACAGCGTCCCGACAACCAGGGGAAGCACGGGACGCGCCAGACGCCCCAGGGCGGACGCCAGCCAAAGGGGGGATGCCCAGACGACAGGGGACACACCACAGAAGGGGGGATGCCAGGGAGACGAGGGACGACGGGCTAGGGGAGGGAGCCCAACGACGACACACCACCTGCCCCCAGCCTCGCGAGCGACTGCTCATGGGGTGGAAGGCGGGTGGAATGATGACGAGGGGGGGGGCAACAAGACAAGGGGGGGGGGGCGGACAAGACAAGGGGGCTCCGCCCTGACAAGGGGGGGCGACGAGACAAGGGCGGGGGGGCCGACGAGACAAGGGGGGGGGGCCGACGAGACAAGGGTGGGGGGGCCGACGAGACAAGGGCGGGGGGGCCAACAAGACAAGGGGGGGGACACCCCAGAGTTTGTAAATTAGGATAATTCATTTAAATATCTATATAAAAACTACAGAGCCTAAGGGAATCCGCGCGGACTAGCATGGAGTCCGTGCTAATCCGCGCGGACTAGCACGGAGTCCGTGGACTCCGCATGCAAATCATGTGGAGTCCGCGGATGTCCGCATAGTCCGTGTGGATCCGCGCGGAACATATGGGGCAGTGTAAATTACTAAACTTTTGTCTCCTCTCATGTTCAACTGCAAAGTTGACTTGCAACTTATTCGAATATTGTCACTGCGTTATTGCGACCAGGAACTGGGACAATCCTAGTTCATTGGTAAAGTACTTTTCATTAAACTGTGCTATTAGACTGCAAACTATTGACTACCTTTATCGCAATGTTTCACTAACCTTTTCTACTAACTTCGCATTCTCTGCACTTCATTTAGGCTGTACATCATTAACAGCAGACATCACAGAGTTCCACCATTGTAGAAGAAGGCTGGTTCTGGTACCCTTTAAGCTAACTCTTCCCCCTTCTAGTTGTCCAGTGCTTTTTTGCAGCTTGGAACGCTAGGACCACATCAAATTTGGAGCCCACTGCGAGGGGTTTTTCTTTAAAGATTTTGTCAGAACGACCTTTGACAAACAAGGGATTTTCATCCGATCCACTTGATTCAGTCCGCCATACCTTGGAATCCACATACCACCATCAATTTCCAACCAACCCACCTCGACCATCACAAGCTTTTAGCATAGTATTCAACCAGGCATTTCTACTACAACCAGCAACCTTTGAAGAACAAACGCCAAACACATCAGACTCACAAGAATCATCTCCAATTAATTTGCCACTCGCTTTGCAACCACCGAAACCAGTTACATTATCAACGATGGCTACAACAACACCCAATATGCCCACTAGAGGCCATTCTAGTGCACGAAAGTTTACGCAAGACAAACCTCGTGAACTCGGATGGTACTTCGCAGAATTAGAACTGTTGTTTCGGTCATGCCAGATAACAGTCAATGATCAGAAGAAGCTACATGCATGTCGCTATGTCGCAATTGAGATCGCAGAACTCTGGGAAGCCTTACCAGAATATGATGTGACAGTGACTTATGCTCTCTGGAAGACCGCAATCTTAAAGTTGTACCCCGGAACTAGCAGCACCGATCGTTGGACAGAAGCAGACCTAGACAAAGTAGTCAGCGAACGATCGCATTTAGGAATCAAAACACTTGAAGACCTCACAGACTACTACAGGCAATTCTACACCATTTAGAAGTTCCTTATAGATCAAGCTAGGATCTCAGCGAATGAGCAAAGTCGTGCATTCATTCGAGGAATACCTCATCACCTTTGGGAAAGGATGTTAATGAGGCTGATGATTATGCATGAAAACCAAGTGGCAAATCAAGGCTACACTCTCGCGCAGTTATATGATGCAGCGGTGTACATTTTAACTGCAGAATCGCCCAATTTGCACAGCAGTTACTCTCCAGCCCATGATCTAACTTCGCAACAGTCTTCATCGTCTTACAATCCTTCCTTGACTCCCCCTCCAGCAACAGGTATAAACATTGAAGATTTGAACAGCATCTTCAAGAAGCTCGCACAGACAATAATTGTAGCGGTCAATGCAAAGACAAGAGAAAAGCCTTTGCAGGACAATTGCCCACTGAATTCAGGCAATTGCAACTTCTGTGGCGAACAAGGTCACTTTATTTCGCAGTGTCCAAAGTTGACATTGTACATCTGATCAGGAAAATGCAAGCAAAATGCCAAAGGCAAGGTTGTTCTCCCCTCAGGATCATTCCTTCCCTGTGCGATCGTTGGGAAGTTCTTAGCAGACAGACTGGACAAATATCACAGGTTGAATCCTGGACAAGTAATGGTTACACCGCTCTCCACATCCCCAGCAACATCCACAATGATTTACGACCTTATCCCCTCTTCGCCTGAACCCAAGGTAGTGGTTACAGAAACTACTACATGCATTTCTGCAGAGGAACGTATCAATGCGCTTGAACGCAAACTACTCGCACCTCACACGAAACCCATATTTGATGGAGTTGAAATACCACAGGTTCACAGAGGACCCCCAAATTGTACAACAGAAAGTGACAATGCTGTGACATTGACCAAACCATCAACCACTTCACAGCCTCCTGCCCAGACCTCACAGACAAACGTGCAACCATCGACTACAGCTGCACAACCAGTGCCAGCTATAGTGAAACCACCTGTACACCCATTCACAAACATTCCAGAAGCACAGTATACCCCACCAACATCACGAACTGTCACCGCACCAGAGAAGAAGAAACCATCAAGAGAACCAGCCTATAGGACTATCGCACCCATCTACAACTCGAAGTTCGCTGATGAAGTATACACCTGAACAATGAAAGCACCGTTTGTTACCCTATCACCAGAGGAATTGCTATCCATTTCACCAGAATATTGCCAGAAAATGCGCAGTGCAGTCACCCCCAAACATGTATATCCAACAGAGATAGAGAAGGTTTCAGATACAGTTGCCACCCACTTCCAAGACGAGTTACCACAACTAGAACCTGACGAAACCAGTTCACATGGCACCAATGGAATACCCCCTCCATCCGATGCACTTGTGGTCCAAGATGCATACAACACTTATTTGAGTAATCTACAACCCGGTGAAGAATGAAAGACTATAACCGTTGCAACCATGCAGCATGGCTGCAGCAGATGATGCACTGACTGGGTTAGGATAGAGACCATGTGACCATGTTGACATCCATTTGTGGTAGACACTGTAGCACAGCATTCCATCCTTGCCTTTCGACGTGTTTGATCATGTCTGAGCATTCTGTGGTTTCCTCTGTGCATGTCTGCTAGAGACTGCACGTCTCCACCGTCGCAAAGGAATCACATGCCCTTCGTTCAATCATGATGCTAGTTGATAACCAGGAGCATATCGAGGCAATTATTGATCCTGGTTCGCAAATCATTGCAATGTCGGAAGCCATCTGTTACAACCTTGGTTTACATTTCGATCCAATGATACAACTCAATATGCAATCTGCAAATGGTGAAATAGATCGCTCACTTGGTATTGGGATCAGGAAGCTGAGCACAAGATGAGGACGAGGTTTCTGAGGTATTGAGTTTAAGTCAAAGGTAAGTGTATGAGGGAGTCTACCACAGGGAGGAATGTTATTATCATCTCCTACAAGATGTGCAATATTTATACTACACAGTTAGGAGGTATAGTGTAATGCACTCCTATAATATATAAAGGAGATATTCTGTAATAGACCCCTGTACCAGTTAATAATGGAATAACTATGTCATATCCCCTATAATAGTATCAATAATAGTGACATATGATATCATGGCTTGGTAAGTCCTAGACTTCCTGCAGGGTGTGTCATAGACACTCTATCCATAGCTTTGTCTTGGATAGGCTATCATAGACATGCTGCAGTATGAGTAATCCTGTAGCATGTGTTAACTGTGGATTCCCCTATATGTCTCTGCATGTGTTAACTGTCCATTCCCTAGGGTTATGGTTAATCTGGATTAGCCCTAACCCTAGTGTTGTCCTAGCTTAACACATGTGTTAATATGACTTAGCATATTCTGGCAATATTCCCCAGGCATGTTAACTGCCTTGGCTTGCCTGTGTATACATAATCCCAACACTTGGATTAGCAAGAAATGTTTCATGCACATTTGGCAAAGTCACTCTCTACTTTCAGATCCATGTTATTCACAACCCAGCCTACAACATCCTCATTGGACAACCATTTGATGTGTTAACCGAAAGCACTGTCAAGAATTACAAGAACAAAGACCAGACGATCACTATCATAGATCCAAATTCAGGACAAGTCAGCACTATCCCTACAATCCCTAGAGGAAAGCCTAGACACATTGGGTTTTGACAGAAAGGCCCAGATGGAAATTTTCGTGTACTTTCGAGGAATTGATTGATGATCAAGGAGAAACTGCGATCCTTATAGATTTCAATTTGCTTCAAGATTCAGCTTCCATTTATGCTTATGCCCTTCTTCCTCATTCAACTTCACCAGTTCTCACAGATTCAATTGTTTCCAGATCCTATTTATCAGCTTGCAATCGCTCAAACAGCATAGAACCAAGCTTCGATTGACTATTCTCTCTTATACATTTTTCCCACACTTCGCAGATATCACATCCCTCTTACAAACCCTCAACGACCTCAACTTCACCACCATCAACTTTTATAGATGCTATTCCCAAAAAAAAGGAGTAGTGACAAAGAAGAAGTACAAGCCAGTTGCACAGAAAGTCCACTCCATTGTGGCCAAACTACCAGAACGATATCACATAGTGCAAAACATATTAGGTGATCCATTGACTGATATGCCAACACTCGACCCAAATCCACTTCCATTTATCCCCACAGGACATTATACAGAAGATCGTTGTAAAGCCCTAGACATGAAACATGAAGATTTCTTATGGCCTCGCAAGCGAGATTTAATGCACAACTTCATGTATAAACAGAATGAAGCCTTCGCATGGGACGACTCCAAGTGAGGAAGCTTTTGCTCTGATTTCTTTCCCCCAATCAACATCCCAACCATCCCCCATGTACCATTCATCAAGAAGAACATCCCCATACCACCAGGAATATATGACAAAGTCTGTGCTATCATTCGCAAAAAGATCACAGCCGGCATATATGAACCTTCAAATTCATCTTATCACACGAGATGGTTCTGTGTTCTGAAGAAAGATGGCAAAGGACTAAGACTTGTCCACAGTCTAGAACTGCTCAATCGCATTACAATCAGACACTCTGGAGTCCCACCCATTCCCGACCACTTAGCAGAACAATTCACTGGTAGGGCATGTGGCGCGATGTTGGATTTATGTTGGATATAACAAACGACTCATTGCAGAGAGTTCACGCGATTACACCACCTTCCAGACACCATTTGGCGCACTTCACTTGGTTACCCTGCCCATGGGATGGACAAATTCGGTCAATATCTTTCATGATGATGTTACATTTATCCTACAACCAGAAATCCCCAACCTCACAATTCCTTATATCGATGATGTACCAGTCAAAGGTCCAGCTTCGCAATACATCCTTGAAGACCGATCCTTTGAGACCATTCAAGTGAACCCTCAAATTCAGAGATTCGTATGGGAACACTTTAATAATGTTAACAGGATTGTACAATGCATGAAGTACTGCAGAGGAACATTCTCTGGCACAAAACTCTTGATTCATGTTCTGAAGTTTTGGGTCATTGGTCACTGCTGCACTTACAAAGGAAGAATAGCTGATGAATCAAAGGTAGCAGCAATCAAGAATTGGGGACCATGCAACAACATTTCAGAAGTTCGCACTTTCTTAGGGACTGTAGGAGTCCTTCACAACTTTATTTGCAATTTTGCACAATGCGCACACCCATTGGTGAAACTTACACACAAAGATATTCCGTTCGAATTCGGCGAAGAACAAGTCAAAGCACAAGAACACCTGAAGACAGCCTTACTTTTGTCCCCTGCATTACTACCAATCAACTACAATTTGGAATCTCCAGTCATACTAGCAGTCGACACTTCATACATTGCGATAGGCCACTTTCTATGCCAATGCGCTCCAGATAACCCGAAGATTTGATACTACAACCATTTTGGATCAATCACCCTCAATGACAGAGAAGCTAGGTTTTTGCAACCAAAGCTAGAAATCTATGGCTTATTTCGCGCTTTTCGCACCCTCCAACTCTGGCTTATTGGTGTTCGCAACCTAGTTGTCGAGATGGATGCCCGCTATGTCAAGGGAATGCTCACTCACCCTGACATTAATCCTTCTGCAAGCATTAATCGCTGGATTATCACAATATTAACCTTCCATTTTACACTAGTACATGTCAAATGTGCTCTTCATGGTCCTGATGGACTTTCAAGGCAACCAAGACAACCAGATGATGATGAACTAGAACAAGATGACTTCGAAGATTGGGTTGGCTGACTTCATGGATTCATTCATATTATTCATGACCTCTCCCCACCTCCAACTTTGCACGGCACTGAAACCACTCCCTCATTTATATCGATTCTTGCTAGCGCTCAAATCTCAAGTCAGGAGGAGAGCTATGCTATAGTTCCACACTCCGAAAATGCAAAACAAGACGATTTGAAGCTCGAAGCAGTACGGGCTTGGCACAAAGACTTACAGAGACCTAGCGAACTAAATGATTTGCAGATGCCACTTTCATCTGATACGCAACTAGATTCTTCCACGATCAAGACCGCCTTTGGAAGAGAGACTCCAATGGAGCTCACAAGCTTGTTATTCCGCACCACCGACGACTTGACATCCTGCAAAATGTTCATGATAACATTGGACACAAGCAATATTATGCAACATGCAATGCACTCCTACTACGATTCTGGTGGCCCCACATACACGCAGACCTTCTATGGTATGCGAACATGCCACATTTGCCAGGTACAACAAACCACAAAGATTCGAATTCCCCCTGTCATCGCCACCCCAGCTCCCTTGTTCTCAAAGATCTACATGGATATGATGCACATGCCGAAGTCAGGGAACTTCAAGTATCTCGTTCAAGGACGTTGTTCACTTGTCCACTGGCCGGAGTTTCACATGCTTGCAAATGAGAACACAACCTCGCTAGCCAACTGGATATTTCAAGATATCATTTGCAGATGGGGAGCACTTTGCGAAATAGTGACAGACAATGCCCCTGTCTTCCTCAAAGCTCTTGCAGTCTTAGGATACAAGTACAAGATCCATCACATTCAAATTAGCGGCTACAACTCCAAGGCAAACGGCCTGGTAGAGCGAACCCACTTTGACGTCAGACAAGCATTGTTCAAAGCAGCTAATGGAGATGAAGCAAAATGGTCCCAAAGCTCTTATTCAGTATTCTGGGCAGAACAAATTATGACGAAAAAGATGATGGGTTGTTCCCCATACTTCGCAGCCACTGGCACACATCCGCTGATTCCTCTAGACATCGTCAAAGCCACCTACCTCCAACCACCTCCAGACTCTGTGCTGTCTACCACCGATCTCATTACTAGACAAGTGATCGCACTGCAGAAGCGCAAGAGCAACTTAGCAAAGATACATTCCAGAGTCTATTCCACACAAAAACAAGCTGCAATACAATTTGAACAGAAACATCTTTGCACCATTCATGACTTCTTCAAATATGGTGACCTTGTACTGATGTGAAATACAAGAATTGAATATTTGCTGGATTGCAAACTCAAACCTCACTACTTAGGCCCTCTAATCATTATCTCTAGGAACAAAGGAGGAGCCTACATCGTTTGTGAACTCAATGGAACAGTCATGCATAGGCCCATTGCAGCATTTCACCTAGTCCCCTATTATGCTCAATGATCTATTCATATTCCCCCTGATGCTATCGACATTGATATGAAACGCCTTCGACGAATTAGAAGAAATGGACTTAGCAATGGACAAAGAGCAACAAGAACTACTTGATCCAACGCTTCTTGACTTGTTACCACCACAATGTCCCATGGGAACATTGCTCACAACGCCTGGCTCGTCGCCTAGCGGCCCATCCTCTGGCCTGATCTCTGATCAGACCTGACCTTTGGATCCTTGGAGGGATGTTTGGGAGTAGTCCTGAGCACCCTGCCGATCTGTCTGTCCGATCTCCTCGGATGTCTCCCAGGTGACCGCCTCAGGGGTCATCTCTTTATCTCTCTCATTCCTGCTCTGACTCGATGATCTGAGGCTCTGGGATGGGGCATCCTCCACCTAGGTGGGGGGGCTTGACGGTGAATTAACACTGCCGGCTTCGGCTGGAGGTCCTGCCCTGGGGTCGAGGGGAGAACATGTTGGGGTGGGGGGGGACACTTAGCGGGGCTGCAGGATCCCTGGAGAGGATCCTTGGCTCCAGGTGTGTAATGTACATCTGTGCAGCGACACTGATTATGGGGACCCTCATTACAGGATCTCTAGCGCCTCGGATTCGAGCCAGCGACTCCATTCTCTGGTGGTAGCGGGGCGTGCCTCCCACTGGATTTATCTCTCTCCCTCTCTCTGCACAGGCCTGGGGCCCTGCTCACTCCCTCCAAGCGATCGCTGGGACGCCACACCCTCTCGCTTTTGGGCGTGCTGGATGCACTTTTCTCACGCTAGGATCTTGGTCTTAACCATCATCTTTGCTGAGTCCGCTTTTATATTTTCTATGGAATACAACACTGATTACTTTGATCTCGACCATCCGTTTGACTCCCTCACTGGGGATCCCTTCTCCGCCCTCCGCTCCCTCCAGAGGAGAGGTGATCAGTCCAATCAAGACTCATCATCTTGGTCTGACGTCGACGACAGTGACAACGAGGGGGTCTCCAACCCCTTTGATCATCCGTTGTCTGTGGCGCATGAGGCAATGGACGTCCCCATGCTCCACCGTGCCCGGCACGTCCTGGCCCTTCCAGGCCATGTTCTCCAACGTCAGTGTGCCCTCAGGGACCAGGCGGACTGCTCCCTCGCATATACACTGTGCGATACATTTATGGGGGATGGACCATGCATCCACCCTCCCTCCTTCTTCACTGGGGTCTGCCCCTCCCCCGGGGGGCTCCTGAATTCCTCCCACTCCGGCAGCATTGCGCCAGGCATCGGATCAAGCTGAAGCGGTGCGGTAGGGTGCGCAGGGCTCTGGCAGGTTCTAGTTCCGGTCGTCGAAGACTCCAGGAATCGGATACGCGTGGTCCAGGAAAGGACGCGAACGCGAGTTTGGAAGGGAATGATGAGAAAGTGTGGCCGTGGGTGATGGTTGATGGATCTTGTCACCGTAAACGGTTACGAGAGGTCGTTGTAGGGTGGAGAACGGAGCAATGAGGGTGGTAAGGCGAGAATCCAGGGAATCGGGCCCTAGTATATCAAACTGTAGTCCACGCTGTCCAGATCCCAATTCTCGAGGAATCAGAAAGGCGAAGAGTCAGTCACTAAATACTAAAATACTAGTACTACACCTTAGTGTGCAGCAAACTTAGCCCTCTCTTGTAGAGGGTATAACTTAGAGTCGAGAGATGCAAAAGGATAGGAAGAATTTGATGCTCCATTCGACAGGTGGCAGGTCACCTAAATACAAAACGCGAGAGAAAAACGGGCCGCATGCGTACTCTTGCATCGGTCCGACTGCAGATCAACGATCTAAACTAATCAAATGCCCAAAGAGAGAAGATTGAAGACTACAGGAAGATCACATAAAAAAGGACACATACAAATCCATACCGAAAACGAGAGGCTGGACAATGGCTCAGGGAGACGAGCATTGCCTGTGGGCCCTATTGACTTGCGTCACCTGCCCCAGTTCAAGCGCGGGACCCTCCAGACAATGTCGCTCGACCCTACGTTCCAGACTCCAGAATCCAGAGAAGCACCTGTACGGCAGAGAAAAGGCCAAAGAACGATAGGCATAACACATCAAATGTCGAATTAGTAAATGAAGTGTGAAGTGACGGAAGCCCGAGATCCCCAGCAAAGCCCATCAGATCTAGATTCTTCGGCTAACTGCTCCGAGTGTGATCGAGGTGGACGTCGAAAGGTAACAAGGTAAAATACAGAATGCTGACAAGGAATTAATCCTCAGGGGGAAGCCAAGATTAGTGCAAGTACAAATAGCATAAGAAAACATGAGAAGCTTAGCATGAATGCAAAGCATGCAGTTTTACCCCACATCAGCTTGAGTGCCAGATCTGGAAAGGTCATGAGTCACGGAACATACCAGAAAAGAAATGGTCCAATCTGTGGGGTCTACGAGTAGGACTCGTAGCCCTACAACAGCGGTGGAACACATGCTGAGTACTGCCATCCAGTGGATGGAGTGTATCTCACCTGACCTGCTGGCTCCTGGGATTCCAGAGCGGCTCGCCTACCTGGCTGGGGCAACTCTTGCCTCCACCCTCCGTTTCCCTCAAGCCGAGGACGTGATCAATTGCGTCCTGGCAGGGGGGACCTCTTCCTCGGCCCCTGTCACAGGCAGCACCCGGGATCTATCTGGAGTGTTGGACAGCTTTCCACCAGGCACTGACACCTCTGAGGGGCCCCTCCCCGCGGCGTCGCCAGCGTCGGCGACATCATTGACCTGCTCGTGCATCGGACCAGGGGGGGTAACACCCCCTATCCATTGTCGGCAAGCTGCCTGTCTGGATACAGGCGGCGCTACCACGCACCCCATCGCTATGGATGGGGCGCTCCTGGGGCTTGTCCCTGGGTTTGTCATGGGCATACAAGTGGGGGCCTTGGCCACCCACAGGTGTACCCATATCTACAGGCACCATTTAGGCCCACTGGGTCTCAGCCAGACATCTCATCGGACGGCAGGGATGCCATACCGATGATCCATCTCTCGATGAGGGGGGTGGCTCACCCCTCTGCCTGTTAGGGACTACGGTTAACCTCCAGGCCCTTCGGGGGCTGGGGGCTTACGGTGAATTGACACTGCTCACCGGCTGGCCTCGGCTGGCCGCATGTGGGGGGACCGGACTAGCTGCGGGTGGGGGGTCTTCTGGCATGTGGCGGTGCAAGGGCGCGGCTCTGCCTTCCCGGCTCCAGCGAGCTCTATATGTGGTATATCTGCCCGCCTCAGAGGTTAAAAGAGGGAGGAAGGTCTCACACCGGCGGGGGTCTGGGATAGTAGAGCGTAGCTTACTCTGGTATGTCTGTACTTCGTGCCCGTGGACTGCGTACGTGCACCGCGCTATAAATTGCTGAACAAAAAAAAAAAAAAAAAAAAAGAACTACTTGATCCAGACAGCGATAGCAATGATCAAGAAGAATCATCCAAATCCTAGTACCATATCCATTTTCTACTTTCAACTCTCTTTTGTTTTCTTACATATCTTTTCATTTTTGGAAACTTCACTACTATTCCCCACTCATACATTCATTTCTTTCTTAAGTCGCGATATTGTTCCCTTGATGATTGCACAGATCCTTAGGAGTTTACCGGCAATGATGATGACTGAGCCTTCCCCTTTCATTCTTTTCTTTTCCATTTTCTTTTCATTTCGTGAACCCAGCAAAGTTTGCAATATCTTTAGAAACTATCTCTCACTTCGCAAAACAAGCAAACTTCAAATTGCTTTACAACTATTTCCTTCACTTCGCAACCTCACTGGACTTATCCTTAACTTTGCAAAAGATTTTCTTTTTTTTAAATACAAAGCACTCAAATCAAGTCTCTATGCATTGCAAAAGTAGAAGAAAAAGGACATTCAAAAACAATGAAACCATATCAAAATTCCTCATCTTCCTCCTCATCACAGGAGTCGGCCTCCAGGAAGGCCATGCAAAGTTCCTCGATGTGGATCCTTTGGGTGGTAAGCTCATTTTTGAGGTACTTGACACGCAATGCCAGGCAGACGAATTCCTCCTTCCCAACTTCATAGTCGATGCGCCGGCATTGCTTCGAGACCTTGGGACCAACAATCCGAACCTTCTTGACGCGAGGTTTGGCTTCACACGTCTTTGACGTCAACGCCCGCGACTTCCTCCCATCTGCAAACAACATGAGATGACTGCAAAATGATATATATATAAAACACCACACACTGATTACCACTTTGACCTTCGATTTGGAAGGCCCAGCCTTGGGTTGTGGGATGGTTGTCATGACCATCTCTGCCTTTGCCTTTGCCATTACCTCTCCCTTTGCCTTGCCTTTTGCCTTCCCCATACACGAAACCCCCTCCCAATAGCAACCCACCTTGTCCAAGGCGCACTTGACACATTTGGGTTCGCATTCTGGAATGATGCAAGGGGGCACCGTTTGAAATCCACTGCAACAATCACACTATGTAAAAACATTAATGAAACAGTGCACAAAATAACTTAAGGGAAATCTTGCACAGGTCCTTCGATGCCGCAAAGTGACATCACTGGTATTTGAGGCACAGTTGACGCATTTCGGCCCCTTGATGCTGCCATTTGAGCACCAGGGAGTGGTGACCATCGGTCAGGTACAGTGACCTCCGAACTGGGGACCCGCCACCGCTTCATCCTAGTTTGTCTTGACAGCGTTTCTTCTGTTGCCAACTCGCCCGCAGTCTTGTCAACAACCATCGCGTCATCCTCCTTCTCATCCTCTCCCTTATCCATCTCCACCTCCCTTTCCTTCCCTTTTCCTTTCCCCTCCTGCTTACTGGAGACCTCACCCTGCACTTCCGCATCCATCACAACATCCAGCAAAGTCCTCACCACTACTGGTGAAGACTCCACCAGTCTTTCCACCAACTTCACATCAGCCTTCTCCTCCTCCTTCAAAGATGCTTCAAGAACTGCGAACTCTTCCTCTGTCATCTTGTCGGCCAAGTACGCATTGGACGCTTCTTCAAGGTGGATAGCATGTGCCTTCGCTTGGTCTGCAAAGGTGTCTGCAGTGCAAGGGGCCTCCTTGACAATCATGGGGTAGAGGGCACCTCCCCATTCGTGCCATGCCAGGTCGTTGAAGCGAGTGAATGCCTCACACGCTTCAAAGAGGGCGGTCTTCATATCCTTGTCAGCCTCTGGGTCCTTCGCGAGCTTTTCCAGTTTCGCCTGTGCCAAAGATACTAATAAATCGATTTATAACATGTTTTGCAATGCACCCAGTTCTTGGCAAACCGTTTACCCCAGGCCTCGTAATCTTCGCGTTCTGCAACGCCATCTGGAAGGGTCATCATATCATCCTTAATGATAGCCTGGACTTTAGAGATGAGGATAGAAGACATTTCTTTAAGAACAAAGCAAAGATTTTCAGAGTAAAGCGGAGATGTGGAGAATTGAGTATGTGAATGCGATGAAGAAAATGCTCAAACTCCAATATCAACAAACAAGTTCAACATCACATGACCGCGCCTCAGATAGGCTGTAGCCTCCCCACCACACATACAGAAACACTTGAAAATTTAACAAGACACTTCGCATCATCACCATTATACTTTGCACAATTCCGCAATATTGGCAAACACACTTTTGGCTTTCTTTTCCATACATCCTCCATTTTGCAAATCCATTCTAGACTTTATGGACATCTCACTATGTCCCTCCCACTCTCCTTTGACTTCACAAAGTTTACACATTTCACATCCATCCAGTTGCCAATCTGCGATTGCTTTCTTGCCTGAACCGGTACCAAACTCCATTCTTTCTCTAGCTTCACCGACATTTTGCACCTCTTCACAACGAACTCCTAGGACTCGCATCATCACGCTTACCTTAGCAAACTTCTCACAATCATTTGTCACCTGTCAACAATGCTGCTTCACTTCCCTTTTCCTAATCCAACATCTTTCCGACTTCTTCAACTTTTGGTTCTACATGTACATGCTCAGTCACTCTTTGGCTACCTTGGAACTAGGGACAGTACCTGGCCAGGGGACTTTAGGCCCTTTTCAGTGTTATTTGGCTCCGGTCTTCTCTCTTCGGTTCTTCCCCAATACTATACCCTTTATGTCAACACCACCATCAAACGGGGACCTGAACGTTACACCCCAAACCACCTATTAAAACATTAACAAAAGCTATGCCTCCATCTCCTTATTCGCCATATTCATACCTATCACATTATGTCTCCCATCACCAACTCTAAAGATTAGCCTTTGAAGGTTCGGTCGATAGAACCGGAAAATAACCGGTAACCAAACCAAACTTCGACCGATAAGAACCGGACCGTCGGTCACAGTTCTACTAGGTCACAGATCGGTCCAGTCACCGGTTCATTACATTTCGACAAACCACAAAAACCGTCCAAAACCGGTTGTAATCGGTTTGAACCGGTCTTTCGGGTGGTTATCACAAGCAACTAAAGTTTAATAATAATAATAGTAGTAATAGTAAATAGTAATAGTAAATAATAAATAACTACTTTAATAACTATAGTTAATGGGACAGGAGGTGCCCGACTGCAAGTGTCTACAAAGGGGGCCTTTATATATACCCCAGGAATGCGCACGGACCATTTGGCAATGTTTGCCACGTCCGTGTGCAAAGTGGTGCCATGGTTTGTTTACATGATTGATTGGTTGTTTGCTGGCACCCTCGTCACAACGGCCGCCACCCTTCCTTGCTTCAAATGCGAGCGTCCGTTTTCTCTGACAACGCCCACCGCCACCCCTCCCTCACGTTTGACGCGAGCGGGGGGTCTGTTTCCTCTGACAACGGCCACCTGCACCCTTCCTCGCCTCAAACGCGAGTAGGGGTCCGTTTTCTCTGACAACGCCCACCGCCACCCCTCCCTTGCTTCAAACGCGAGTGGGGGGGTCCATCTTCTATGACAAACGCCCCTCACCACCCCTCCCTCGCCTCAAACGCGAGTGGGGGCTCATCTGATAATGGTCACCATCGTCCCCGCACGCATGCACCCTCAAATGTGAGGGGGGGGTTGGCAACACTCCCACTGCATGGCCCCCACCCACTCCCAAACTGTGTAATCTGTCATATATTATTACTTAGACTATGTTATGTAGTACTAAGACCGGTTTCGACTGGTCCAAGACTGGTTTCGACCAGTCCTGGACCGGTCTCAGTCGAAACCGGTCAAAACCAGTTATGTAAGGTAAACCGAACCGTCTTCGACCGGTCCTTGGCAGTCCGGTCGACAGTTTTAAACAAAGTTGAAAATAGAAAAACCGGTTCGGTTCCGGTTGAACCCCAAAAAAGGCAAAAAAACCGGACCAAACCGGACCTTTAAACACTACTAAAGATGCTTCCATGTTCACAGTGCTAGCAACACTTCTGTTCTTATTCGGCCTAGTTTTCATAGATATCACCCTTGGACACTGTCTTTGCCATGTAGTGCCTTCTCCACAGTCTTTCCAGCTCAATGAGCAGCATTGCCTCTTCATACACACTATTTCTGAACCATCAAGTTTGACATCTTCTCTTTTGAGCTGATTTCCACAAGTCCCTCCTATAGCCGCCATGTGATACACACACGAACTGATCCCACCTACACCAACGTTCCCAGCACTGCTTCCTCCCCTTCCTATCGAGCCCATCAGCACTTCCATGTCTGCCAAATCACTTTGTGTTCCCACAATCACAATCACAACGCCTACGCCATGAAATTTGTACGAAGCCAAATACCATGACCTTTTTACAGGTCCAGTCTCATCATGAGTATTCTGTCCGCAAGAGAGCAAACGCACAGTCAATTATCACTTTCTGAACACATCGTGATATGCACCCCTGAGTGATTGATCAAGCAAAAATCTTCGAGAGATGATGAATTGGTCACTTGGAGGCCGAGGGCAGCCTCATCTTCAAGTCAGGAGGAGATGATAGGCTTCCACCAGGTATGGGTGACGAAATCGTGTTTCACAGTATTGTAGGGTTGCGGGGCGGTCTTCCTCTTTCTTCTGTTTCTTTCCATTCCCTTTTGAAAGACATGCAAACACCATTTGTTAACTAAACCTACCTATATTTCACTTTTATGGACTTCGCACTCTTTGTAGCCACTTCGCAGAGTTCACAAACTGATCCACTTTGTATTTACCTGGGTTACCCGTAAGTAGTTAGTGTAGACAGTCCATTAGCGATGGACATGGACAGTATCCACATTTTGCATAGTATCCACTTTGATTTAGTTAGTATAAAAAGCCTATGTAAAATATTAGAAATAGAGATCTCGTCTCTCCCTTTCTCAATGCTAAGGTTTCAACTTTTGTCTCCCCTCGTGCTCAACTGTGAAGTCGACTTGCCACTTATTCCAATATCGTCACCGTGTTATTCTGACCAGGAACTGGGACAATCCTGGTTCATTGGTAAAGTATTTTTCATAAACTGCGTTATGAGATTGCGAACTACTGACTATCTTTATCGCAATGTTTCGCTAACTTTGCCTACTAACTTCACATATTTTGCACTTCATTTAGGCTGTACATCATTAACTGTGGTCATCACAGAGTTCCACCATTGTAGAAGAAGGCTGGTTCTGGGACCCTTTAAGCTAACTCTTCCCCCTTCTAGTTGTCCAGTGCTTTTTTGCAGCTTGGAACGCTAGGACCACATCAGCGCTTCAAAGAGGGGTAAGCGGGGAGGAAAACAGAAGAAGAAAAGAAAGGAGACCGCTAAACCAGTTCACCTCACCTCAATGGCGATGGACTATCCACCACTTGTGACCACCATCACTGGTAGCGGGACAGTCATCCCTCCAGCTGCACATGCACCAACTCCTCATACCAAAGATCCGAGGAAGCGTCCTGCTCCTCAATTGTACTTGGGTGCTGTAATAGGCATGACATCAGTGTTCCCTGCTGCCAAGAATCTCACACCTGACATGGAGAACCTCAAAAAAGCCGAACTCCATCTAGCAAGACATGAGGAAAAACGGCGAAGGGCCTCTCCAGTCGACCCGGATCCCCCGGTCCCTTTTGTATGATTTGAAGAAGTGTCAGAAGATCCTGACATTGTATCTTTAGGATCCACTCCTTCACCCCCTCCAGCTTCTAACGAGACTGTGTGGAATGCTGTAGATGATGCTCTACAACAGCATAAAGAAGAAGAGTACTTAGAGATTTATGGAGGACCCCAGGATCACAAGTACATCACCAATCATTCTTCTCACACTACAGCTAATGTGAACCCCCCAGTGACATTTTTATGTAATGGGTTGGCAGCTAAAGCACCTGTAAAAATAGTTCATTATGTACATGCTTTAAGTGCTCATGAGGCACTGAATAAAATAAATTTGTGTGTGAATGAAGTGTGTGACAATTGCCTAAGTCACAACCCTGATGACTTAGGGGAACACACTGCTCTCTGGCTGATGGACAGCGGTGCCTCTCAACACTGTACAAATAATATAAATGATTTTTCGTCCTTCAAGTACTTAGAAGCACAGCCTGAAATATCCACTGCTTCCAATAATGCATCAGCCCACATTGAAGGCAAGGGGGCTGTATTTCTAAAATTCAAATTAGGAGACGAGTCACATACTATCTGCTTGTACCCAGTCTTCTACTCATCCCAATTGAGCAGGCAACTACTCTCAATGGGAATCTTCCTTTTGACTGGAAATACTATCTATGGTCATAAAGATGGTATTGAGGTCTGGAGTCACAACAATCAACTGACAATGAGCAAGTTTCCAACTTCCAGTACCGGACTCCCGGGAATAACGATCCCATGATCAACTCCCATTTGTCCAGGCTGTGTGAAGGGTAAAATGGCCTCATGGCCTTTTCCAGATTCAAACAGCCATGCGACTGAGGTCTTTGAGTTAATCCATATGGATCTCAAAGAGTTTCCCACACTGTCATACCACAAAGAGAAATACTTCATTGTATTTGTGGATGATAAGTCTTCCGCCATGTGGAATGTATGCCTGACCAAAAAGTCAGACACACTTGACGCTGTAAAGCAACTTGTTGCGTTAGCCAACAACCACTACGGAAAACCCGTAAAAAGTTTCCGCATGGATGCTGGGGGGGAACTCAAAAGCAAAGAACTCACACAATTTCTGCTTGGACAGGGGATTAAGATTCAAACATCTGCCCCCTACCAACACCAGCAGAACGGCCATGCTGAGTGCGCCATTTGGACAATTACTGAGAAGGCACAGGCACTGTGGTTTAACGCATGTTTACCTGCTTCTTGGTGGAGTTTCTGTATAAGACATGCATGCTTTTTGATCAATCATACTCCGATCAATCGGACTAAATGGGTTTCCCCATACAAACAAATTGAAGGCAAAAAACCAGACTTGGCACCTGTCAAGGTCTTCGGTTGCGCTGCTTACATGTACCTTCCAAAAGAGAAGCGCCTAAACAAATTGGCTGCACGCTCGGAACTCATGACCTTCTTAGGCTATGAGGTGGATGATGGAACAAAGGGATATCTCTTCATGCGTGCAAACAACTCACTGTTCATCAGCACTAAAGCCGTGTTTGACAAAGAGCTCTTCCCTAGATGTCCAAAAGCTAGTACACCCCATTCTACACCGTTTGGAGGAACTAGGCGACCTGATCATGACCATCAGCATGGAACAGATGAAGGTGATGATGATGATAATCCACCTTCCAACTGCCCCTTCTCTAAGTTGAGTCCTTCGGGACCTTTGACGTTGAACATACCAAGAGATTTGGAAGCACGGGATACTGCTGCTGAGAATCCTCCTACATCGCCTCCAGTAAGCCCACAGGACTTTACACCTAGGGCAGATGATCGGAACGAGTGGAGAAATCTCCCTCAGTGATCTGGCAGAAGTAGGAATGTTCCATCTCATCCAAGTAACGTGTACGGAGAAAATTGTGCTCCCTCAGATATAGAGCAAGACATCCGACGTGACCGTTATTGGAAGAAGACAGTGGATTCCAATCAACCAGGTAGCTCCAGCGTTCGGCCACAAATTCTTCATGGAGACAGGCAAACTGGGCCTTGTGCTCCGGTGCCACAGCCATCTGCTGTGCAACCTTCCAATAACAGGGGATCTGAAACAGCTACAGTCCCTGAAACCCCCGTCAAACGCGATTACAATCCAATGGACGAAGACACATGGCTCACCAGAAGTGTCAGAGAAGGAGGAAATAATCTAACCCACATACTGCTCAAACAAGCAGTGTCTCCATTGGACAGTGGGAAAGACCAAGTTCCAAACCAATACCACGATATCATGTGCCTATCTAAACGGCTGCAAGCTGATTGGAAACTAGCCTGTCAGGAAGAGTTGGTAGCTCTCTCCAAAAGGCAAGTTTACGAACTCGTGGATCTTCCGCCGAATCACAAAGCGATCTGGAATCGATGGGTTTTCTCTGTCAAAGATGATGGAAGAAAACACACCAGACTAGTGGCCAAAGGCCATTCACAGGTCAAAGGCGTTGACTTCAATGAGATCTTCTCACCCATCGTCCACTATGAGTCAATTCGTCTCATGTTTGCATTAGTGGCTCTAGACAGCATGTATATGACCGGCCTACATGTAAAGACCACTTTCCTTTATGGCAAATTAGATGAGAAGATATACATGCTCCAACCTCAAGGCTTTGCAGTGAAAGGCCAAGAGAAGAAGGTCTTGCGACTATTGCATGCACTTTACGGCCTTAAACAAGCATCTTTAGCTTGGTGGCGCGAACTTGCAGCATTCATGAAAACCATTGGTTTCAAATGCGCGAGTTCAGATGCCAGGATCTTTATCCACAAAGCAAGGAATGGCACAATTTTTATCGCGCTGGTGTACATCGACAATGGCATCTCCATGTCATGAGACAAACAACTTGCCAATAAAATGAAACAAGCTTGCTTGAAACATTGGGAATGTTGTGACACTGGCAAAGTCACGAGCTTCTTAGGCATGCGTGTAACTAAATCCACTGCAAAAATCATGATTGATCAGAAATCGTTGATAGGTATCAGGAGCGTCCAAAGCTCTGAACCGTCCCATTTTCACATTTTAAACGACACCTCCTCATGCCACATTCTACAATCGTCATAGGATCTCACACGCATTACTACCAATACTCGTGCTACTTGCAGCCTCAAAACTCTTCTATTTAGCTCCCACATCAGTTATATCGACCTCCACCTCTTGGCCCACTCCGTCATCCACCTCACTCTCTTCTTTCCTGGCTTGGGTCACCACCGCATTGTCCTCTGGTCGCACTTGATATTGTTCAACTCATTGTTGGCAAAAGAAGATATCTCACTCACTCCAGTCAAGGCTCCATCGTAATGGGTCACAGAAGATAATGGGATCATCTCCTCCAACAGGCAAATTTTCTGTGTTGAGCTTGGATGAGAATCGTCCCCACACAATAGTGCGTCTCCATTGGTAGGCCATCAGGATGCACATAATCAAGAGGATGATGAAGAAGATAAGGACAAGAGAGATGTTGTTAGAGATCATGGTGTAAGGTTTTAGTGCAAGGAACGGTATTATCAACAGTCCTATGATTTTGGTCACATGACAAGGTTCCCAGGATTACATCATCAACCTCTCCAGTCCCTATCACCTGCCTGACAAGCCACTGGACGCATTTTTGGATAGGAGACAAGTCCTATTACACCAGGTAGATTTCTTACACCAGGTAGATTTCTTGACCTAGTACCCACTCTTTATTCCATTACCCACTCCTTATTCCATTACCCCTCCCCCTTTTTCTCATTGGCATCTGATTCCTTCTCATTTTACTTGGGTCCTCTTCACCCACTTCAATTTCCTGGCCCCACTTAGAAAATCTATATAAGACATCTAGTAGATAGAAAACAAAAAAAAATAAATCATTTCCCCTCATCATATAGAGCACAGAGCTCAATTCCAGAGTCCTATTATCGTATTATCTCGTCTCAAGAAGCACAAGTCATCGTCCTATTATCGTATTATCCCTACACTCTCTTATCATCTTGCCTTGTGTCAAGCACCAACCCAAAGCCACCTCGCTCCCTTCCTCTGGTCTAGTAGGACTATCATTTGGTGTGTGTTTCCAGGTGATTCCTCGGACTGAGTATCATCATCGTATCTGAAAAAGATACTTGATCGCTTCAACATGACAAATGCCAAGAGTGCACCCACTCCCTTACCATTGGGGTATCAACCATCAGAAAACACTGATCAAGTTGACTCCACACGCCATCAGAAGTTACAGCAGGTCATCGGATCACTGTTGTATCTGATGCTCGGAATGCAACCTGACATTGCTTATGCAGTCATTAAAATGTCGCAATTCTTGGCTAATCCAAGCCAACAACATTTAGACAAAGCGATGTACATAATTTTTATGGACTCTGATTGGGCAGCTGACACAATCAAGCGCC
This sequence comes from Tricholoma hemisulphureum, assembly GCA_964034925.1. Classification (NCBI taxonomy): domain Eukaryota; kingdom Fungi; phylum Basidiomycota; class Agaricomycetes; order Agaricales; family Tricholomataceae; genus Tricholoma; species Tricholoma hemisulphureum. The sequence continues at coordinate 824,202 of OZ035931.1, forward strand.
GATCCACCATGGGCTTCTTTGCCAAACTTGCTAGCAGCATTGTATGCTGGCAATCACGCCTACAAAAAACAGTGGCATTAAGCTCCACTGAGGCAGAGTATATGGCATTATCCGACTCTTGCCAACAAATCATGTGGATGCAGTCCCTATTTCACAAACTTGGATATGACCTGGCGCCTACTACATTGCATGGCGACAATCAAGGGTCCATATTCATCAGATCAAATCCGGTTCAAGAAAGAAGGACAAAACACATTGACATTCGCTATCATTACATATGCAAATGCATCGAGAACAACAAAGTCTCCATCGTATTCCTCAAGGGAAAGGATAATCCCACAGACATGTTCACAAAGGACTTAGTCGCAGTACCATTCCTCAAATGCAGAGAGCTCCTTGGAATTGATTTTACCAAGGACAAGTAGAATGCAGCTGCAGAAGCGCCACACTACTTGTGGGGGGGTGTTGAAATACCAATTTCCACCTCTCTCATCATGTGACCCTGTTGACCAGTAGATCACATGTGCTCTTATTTACAAATGGTCTGTGCGCGTATTACATAGGTATATAAACCGGCTGTACTCGACTATAAACAATAAGAGCTGTTTCACTCTTACCACCACCTCTGTAGTTAACAGTAAGCCTAACCATCTCAACAGTGAGTAGCGAGAGGAGTTCCACTACATAGAATAGTATGCTCACAACATTGATGATGTGTAGAATTTTATTTCATTTCCTTTCTATGTTGCTACTCTAAGCACTAGTAGCACTACTGACACCCTGTTTTAAAAGATGGGAGGGTGTAACCTTGGCTTACTACATACCAGACCATGCCTTGTTGTTTGTTGTTAGAGATTCCTTCTTCTTTTCTTTTCGACTACAATCTCATATCTTATACTACTCGCTCTAGGAATACTATGCTGTGTCTTAACACTTTCAGTGATCAGAAGTAAGTCATAGTATTCCTTCCTTGTCTTCTTTGGTGTTTCCTGTCCCCACTTGTGGCCAGGTTTCCAGTGAATCATCAACATGAATCACCCTTGAATCACTGACTCTGACTGTCACTATTAGCATTCCATCCTCAGTTTCCTGATGCTTGAGTTGCTTAGCAGCCTTATCCATGAAATAAGCCACCTAAGTTCTGTAAATTCTTTTTGGATTTTGCTGATGGAGTCAACCATGAGTTATCTGTGCTATGCACTAACTTCCCTATTGGGGAAAGTTCCAGATGGTAGGGGAAGTACTCAACATTACAAAGGGACCATACTAAGGCCATTGCAACTTGTAATCTACGCACCACAGCACCCTCGTCGCCTTGATCACTTCCTCTCAGATACTGGTTACATTTTTAACCAATTTCTCCAGCTTATCATCGGCAGCCTCTAACGCGGCCTTGTAATGTGGAATGCCTTTTGTCGATAGGATGGTAGAAGGTGGGTGGTATAGGACTAGTGTTCCCGACTTATCTTCCTTCTCGAGGACGAGAACTCGAAACGGCATGATGGCTGCAGCGCGGAGGTCATATTGCAGCATGGTTTGCGCAAAGAGCGGGTTTCCGATCGTGTAAACACGCTCTGTTGGAGTCGAGTTCACATTGTTGTTGATGTTGAGAAATTTAGCATAATCCCACTGCCAAAAAAACCTAGAACGCAGAGAAATCAACGCATTTTATTAGGTCAATCATGAAGAAATGTACTCGAAGCCAGAGGGGCCGACAAGTTGGGTGAGGCTCGCCACTACTTCATCCTTCGTTCCCGCTCCGTGTACAACAGTTTTGACTACGTCCTCCCCCGAACCCGCCTTGTTAATCTCCGTGTCCATGCGGGAATAGACTTCGTCGATAAGGAGCGTAGTTTCGAAAGTGACGAGCTGTGCAGCTAGATTGGTGATACGCTTTGTAGGAAAATCCTCATGTGCTAACGCACACCACAAAAAAGTGACCGCGGAGGTGAGTAGAATAACATTAGTCTTCATGTTAAAAAATGAGCGGAGGATCACGACTGACAATCAATGTATACAGTATAGTATTTAAGAAAGTCAATGGAACCCCTGACATGAATTATGTAAAGGAGCCAGTAGCTTCAAGTTACAGTACCTTTTCTTGACGAAGTCAATTAATAGCCTCGGGGCGATAAGTCCACGGTAGATCTGGACACTAAAGGTCGAATCTTGATCAGGTTACTGTCACGAGCCATGCCATGCCAAGCCAAACTACAAGTGGTGGCTGAAAAAACTGTTACTTGGCAGACGTAGAAAAAGGATTCGTAAATTCTTACACCTCGGGCCAAGGGGAAAGGTTCTGTTGAGCACTCAGGGGTGGATGGACGCAAACAGGTTCGGAGTAGACCTTCCTAGCGTTGGCCGAATTGATTCACGCCTAGAATGTGTGATACTATTACTAATGGGGAATCACATGCCAACTATGTACTAAATCGATAAGTTTACATAAGAACTTTGCATTGCATTCTGTAAAAGCACAAGTCCGAGATGGGGCGAGAGGGAAACATGAAGAATTTAATGAACTAAATAAAACTATATACATATAAGACTTGCATGAGCAGGGGGGCTAGTGTCGTCGTTGTCGTCGTCTCCCTCCCTGACCTCCAGAGCTCTACAGATGCTATCAGTGTGTCCCAGACGGCGAGCCATTGCTCGTCGCCGTAAACCAGGGGAGACGGAGGAGTGGAACGGGGGGGAGGGGTGAATGAGGGCGCGCGTTGTCCCCTCTCGTTGTCGTCGTCGTCCTTCCACCCGCGATCCACCCCACGAGCAGTGGCTCGTGAGGCTGGGGACGGGCAGTGTGTCGTTCATCGTTGTCCCTGTTCTCCCATCGTCGCTGTCATCACAGGCTGTCTCTACCCCGCGAGCAGTTGCTCGCGGCAGTGGTGTGATGCAGTGGTGGTGGCACCTGGTAATCCCTCTCCTGTATGCCCTCACCATCGTCGCTACTGTGGTTTGCCTTCCTCTCCCTGTCACGGTGTCTTCATCGCAGTTTCATCTTTGTCCCTGTCGTGAATTGTCCAACTCTTGTTCTCGTAGTGGTGGCGTGGGGCCTTTGGCTGTCTCGTGAATACATAATTAGAACCTAAAAATTAAATGAAAACGCCAGAGAAAAAAGATGGCCCCATCATTTGTTTTCTTTTCTCGTTATCTGGCGTTAGAAGCAGTTGAGAACCTAGAAAAGAACCGATTAGTTGTGAAAAATAAAAGATGAAATTTTGTTATTTTGGGCGTTGATACCCATGGTGTGCAGTATTGATGGCTTGGGAGGTGGTTGTACACGTACCTAGGGCGCAAACGACGATAGACGTTGTTGACGAAGCAGAACACTTCTTTGATCAACGAACGATGTACGCACGCAGTGGTGGCAACCATTATCCATTATGTGATTTGTCCCAGTGAGGGGTCCTAGTGCTTGAGACCGTAAAGCCGCTTCAAGTCCCAGTATGTATCATAGTTTCACAGCGCTACGCTGGCACATGTGTCCGTCTTCCATATCCGCATGGCACATAAGGCTGGCGAGGAACAGAAGAGTAAGGGTGCCTGTGGCAATCGGCGGAGCCCTCGAGGCCTACCTTGACAAGTTGGAAGACAAGTTGGCATTTCCCGTTTGCAAAGGATGATGATAGTCTTACTACGCCACGGTGGAGAGAAGAAGTATCTATGGTATGTGCCAGTGTGTGGTTCCAGGAACATACACCGCGCGGAACACGCCTACAACTTGAAGGCTTTTACGTGCGTTCAGCCAGCGTGACGGTCAAGTTTCTTGTTCAAGCCTGAGATATGAATCACACGCTAGTAGACTAGCGTTTACGTAATCGTGACATGCTGGGTTTATTGCCACCTGATTGACACTCACACGAAATCCATCGTGACTCTCACTGTTTCATCTAACAGATTTTTGTAGATGCAAAACCACGATCTCTAGACTCTCAATCACAACTCCGATCTTTCATTACAATTTCACCACGCGATCATTCAAGTTGTAGTAACTTGTACTTGTGAGAAGCACCAAAAAGTGCTGTCTACCAGTGCGTGTTTCTCAGGTAGAGAAATGCTCGCATTTCCGCCCGACAACTTCATCTCAAACCCTGGTTACATTTCTCACCAGCTGCTCTATCTTGGCGTCCAAGCCCTCTGTCGCCACCCTCATTTTCCGATTCCCATTTGACAGAATTATGGACGACGGCAGGTGGTATATGACTTGGGTACCAGAATTGTCCGCCTTCTGGCGGACCAGAATTCTAGGAGGAACACTGAGTGCCGCACGCAGGTCATACTGCAACATGGTCTGCGCAACGATTGGGTTTCCAAATACGTAGTTGCGCTCGACTGGAGTCGAGTTCACACCGTTAAAGATGTTCAAAAATGGGGCAAAATCCCACTGCCAAAAAAACCTAGAGTGCAGAGACGTCAATCCGTACCCTTGCCCCTTCAGTTGGACAGGGACGTACGCGAAGTCACTGGGACCGAGAACCTGGGTGATACCCCCCACCACCTCATCCTTCGTTGTCGATGTGTTCACAATAGACCGAATCACGTCCGCTCCCGACCCCTCCTTGTTGATCTGTGTGTCTATGCGAGCATAGACCTCGTTGATAGGTACCGTGGTTTCAAAAGTAACGAGCTTTGTAGTGAAATGGGTGATATGCTTCGTCGAGCGGACCTCCAACCGCGCTAACGCAAAGGAGCCGAGGGTGAGAACGGAGGTGAGCAGACACAAGCTGGCCTTCATGTTCAAAGATGGGGCGAAGTATCGACCTAGCATAAGCATATTTAAGATAGTCGAGGAAACCATAAAAGGAATTCAAGGCCAAGTTAAAAGCTTGACGAACTGCCATAGTCAATTACTAAACGACCTCGGGAATTGTACATAGGGTGGCTGATTATTCCAAGGAGTAGATCTCACCATTCGGGGTAGATCTGCTCAAATTCTGAACCTTGACATGCATGTAAAGCAATGTTAAGTTTAAGTTACTCAGTCTTCTTTACATGTTAGGTATGTAAGGACATCAAGGGGCATAATAAAGACACTCTCCCGTATGTTCGTTGCACTAAATACGAAGCAGCCGTTGGCCCACCGACTAACTATGTTGATAAGTAGTGTCATGTGATGGGATTAATTCTTGCTCTGCGCAACTCAACAGCGTAAACTTCGACACTCCGTTCAGATGCATTCTGAATTGGCTTGGCAGGTTTTTTCAAGAGGTTTTTGCAAGCTTGAACAAATTTTGATAGTTGTGACATCTCTTGATTCAAATTCAAAATCAAAGTTGTCTTTCAGTGCCTTGTAGCACACACGGCGCCTACTCCCTGCATCCGTGACTCGTCTAATAGTGTTGTGGCCTGATTCTTGGCCCCACAAACATATGGTTGGGGCCAGCTTGAAGGGTAGGCTTTCCGAGTCCCGATAAGTATGTGAACTTTTGAATCCTCACGGTATAGTCACCCTTAAGCTTAAGTGCCAGGCGCTTCCGAGTCTGATCAATGCGGCGCGCCTCCCATTCACGGGTGCGTTCAAGGCACCTCCTTCGGAAGTGAGTTCACACCAATAAGCCGAGCTGTCCGAGGAACAATTGTCCGAATTACAGTATTATTTCGAGTGAGTACTCCAAGGAGGGCTGCCGCGTCGTTGTGCCTACATGTTAACGTTGTGCCTGTGTTATGCCTCGACCTTCGTTCTGATAATGATCGAATGGCACGAAGTAATGTACGACGCAGGCATCACTCCTACAAGCTCCTCCTTATCGATCCACTTCCTCTGGTCTGCGATGGGGTGGCTGGAGAGGATTCCGTACAAAAGCTCTGGGTATGCCACTGCACCAGTGCGTCGCACAGCGCCACGTGCTCATCGTCCTCTAATTGTCCAATCTTGTTATCCAATGTAACAATGTCGTGGGAACCTTTCCCGAAGCCCGAATAAATCCTGGCACCGCCTCGCGCCGCCCTGATGACATTGTTTTTTTTTGGCGGCTTAATTATGATTCTGCAGGATTGTCGGTGGGTGACGTCATCAATTGGCGGTTCTCGTAGGCGTTTTATGGTGGCATCGCAACTTGCTTGTCAGGAGGGACTCCATTCTTGCTCCATTCGCCGTAAGTTTGAGTTGCATTACGCAGTTTTCCTTTCAATACGAGATCCTTTCCAGATTCGGGTGCTCAGTACGAGCCAATACTTCGCATATTCCACGATAGGCACTGATCAATCGCAATCTCGAGATCATAAGTAACATAGGGTGGGGAATTTTGAAAGCAGGGAAAAACTTTCTCTGCTACCTCGGGTAAGAATGGCTTCTTGGATACTGACTCGAAAACGCTGACTTCACATTACCTTTGGACGCCACAGTCCAGGCTCCAAGCAGGCACGGCAGATCGCATCCGTAAAAAAATTATTTGTTATCGCAGGTGTACTCGTTACGTCGGCCTTTTCCACGGCAACTTATCGCCGCGACAATGCACCACAAACTGTGCTTACCCCACTCCGGTTCGATTTCTGCCATATGCGGACACCGGCCTGCAGATCCCAAGAGGGTAATGGCTGGAAGTCTTAAGCCGTGTCCAGACATAAGCGTTAAAGATGTGTGTTCGGAACTGGGAGGTGAGGTCATGGGAAACTGAAATGTTGAAAAATTTGTCGAGTACAGCGACATGGCGATGGTATGGTAGTAATGACCATCCCTTGGTGTACCAGTCTTCGTACACTCTCAGGCAATTGCTGAGGATGTTTGAGGGCCGGGTTCGACCCCTAGACAGGGATTTCGCAGTTCACAAAAATACTCGTTTAGTTCTCGTATTGAGGGTTAAAAATGTAGCACAACGCGCAGCTCAACGCAGCTGAAGGTGAGTGTCCTAGGGGGGCACGAGGACTACGTCTCCACATGTGTAATCGTCGGTCATGATACATACCACAGACATTAGGAGTACGATTGGGAAGCGAGAGAGCTTTAGCTAATTGAATCGGAAATGGACGCCGGAGAATGGTGCGGCAAGTCGCATCTTATCAGGATAGGGATCATGTGGGAGGGGAAAAAAAGACCGTGGAAGCACAACCCATCCAGCCACATAATATTGTTGTGGTCAGGACACGGAGAGACTGAGCCATAGAAAAAGCAAAAAAAAAATTCAAGGTGCGTCGCCCATATGTAGTCAGTCGGCTTGGCGATGCGACAGGAGGAAGAGCAGAAACACGAATGTAGAGCATGGCAAGCTCCGGCCCACTCCGAAAATTTGCCAAGTTTGCTGGATTTGGTATATGCCCGCGGTATCTTAGAATCGGCGGCTCTAAGGCATGCATAGGTCAGCCACGACCGAGAGGGAGAAGACAGAGAAAAGAGGCATTACATGTACATAGATATCGGGCCCGGGCCCCAAGCTTGGCAAGTCACATAAGGCACATGTCGATGCGGATGAGCGGTAGTTGTGTATTTGGACGGATTGGGTGCATTCGTCATTTTTTTGTTGTGGGGTTCGCGATTCGTTCGGGCCATGAATTTGGGGTATCGCGCTCAGCGGATGTGCAGAAAAGAGGAGTTGGTTGGTTTCATATCCTTATAATAATGTTTGCACGAGCGCATCGATCCAGCGCTGAGAATACTAAATAGCAACCGCGATATCAGTTTACCACGTTACCAAGGACAGAGGGGCATAACAATGTTTGTCGTCAGACAAATTTGGGTGCGATCAATCGCTGCACTTCCCACTTCTATCAATTCGAAGAGGACGATTTGAGCGAGGGGTGATACTGGGATTTGAGTCGGTCGCAGAGTCGGGGGCAGGGAGGAGCAGGTCGAGCGCGTGCAGGTTAACAGGATGGAGCGGGGCAGCAGGGCAGAAAGGGCCGCTATATAATAGTATCAGTCAGAGAGAGTGAAGTGTCAACTTCACAACGGTTTCAAGTTGTCGGGCGCTTCTTGAGGGCCGGGAGCGTACGACGGATTTTAGATCACGGGCCCGGGCGTGACATGACAACCACGATCGACGATCGTCCTTGTAGTAGTCGTACCGATCGAACGATTCGAACCAAGTATTGAGCCGTATATGTACGTACGACAATGCCTCACCGAATCAAATCATTCCTGTACTATAAGTAATTGTTCTTCATTTGCTTCCTCCTCTTGTTCTGGGCTTGAAGCTCTTATAACCCTCCTCAGCTGTGCTGTCCAACGTATTTACTTTCTGTGGGTCTATTCACCACGACATAATAGATCGAGTCCTGTCTACGGTATGTAACTCTAACCTCATCGTTCTCAACCACTGGCTTATCCCCGCTGACTCGGACATCAGGCTTCAGTGTCCATTTGTTTCCATGTCTGAGCACACTTGCCTCCTCCCTTCCACTCAGAAACTCCAGTCACTCCTGGGTGCAACTCCCTCTATCCTTGAATCTACTCCTGCCGAGGTCTGCAGATGCACAACAACAAAGGCTCGCCGCCGCGAGGGCCGCATCTTCGGTCGCTGTTCCCCTCTCGCCTCTCCCACATCCTCCTCCCGATCCTCCTCGCCCTTCAAGGTGACATGCGATTCAGATGGAAGCTACATACTTATTTCCCAGCCCCCCTCCATGGAGAACCTTCTCCCCCCATTCGCCCTCACTCTTGACATTGACATTTCGACTGTAGAACGACCACCGCGCGAGTTAGTGTCGAGGGGCTCGAAAAGGACAGAGAAGACCAAGACAACCTCGATATCTAAAACCAAGGCAAAAGGAAAGGCTAGGGTTAGTACACGCAATTCCCCTCCTATCAGACGTCCCCTCCCATATCCACCCGTCCCGTCGGTCCCGTTAATCCCAGGTGACGAGAGTCACACACAGGATACTCTTGGCTTGCGCTCTCAGGCTAGTCCAAGCCCAGTGCAAAAACGTGCCCCCGCTCTCAATGCCCTCATGACACCTACCACGCAAACGCTGCCCTCCTCCCCTTTGCCCCTGATCCCACTCTCTCCATCATTCTATTCTTCCAACTGCCCTGAATTTGGTTTAGACGGCGGACGGGACCGCGAGGAAGAGGCGGTGATAGAGGAGGAGAAGGAAACAGAACGCAATCGGCGCACGAAGCAAATCGCAAAGCTTACGCGGACCCTAGGGGAGAACGTCCCCCTTGAGCTAGTGTTTCCTGCTTCTGTGGACACGCCGGTGCCAGCACCTTTTGATCCGGATGCGAACGCCCCACTGTTAACACGCAAGCTTTCTGATCCTCTGCACTCCATACCTCCAACACCGCTCTGTTTCAAAACACACGCCCGATCTCGGAATAAGTCTCATCCCAATCCTGAATACTCTATCCCTACCCCGTGCACTTCATTTTCCGCATCTCGATCTACCGGAAATATGACGACAAGTGGGAATGTTCTCTACCCGCCCCTAGAGATGGCACCCACACAGCCCCCTTCTCTCTTGCTGCCCCAGCACCATCCTTACTCCCCTCGCCAGGAGAAGTTGAAAAGGGCAGGCCTCACTGTGGAGATACCGGGGAGCGTCCCCGACCATCACCCGAGGAGCTGGAGGTCTCAGAGCGCGGATGCCTTGGTGGGGTGGCAACCTCAGATGGAGGGTAGCATCGGGAGTGAGGGTGGGGTTGTGAGGGAGGTTACTGAGAACGCGGCGACACGAGCATGGGCACATGTACCGTGCCCGCCTTCTCTCCCGGTGTCATTCCACCCTGTCCACGGGGAGAACGTAAGGACAGGCTCGCCTACGTCACGCCGGACATGGAAACAGTGCAAGACGCACCGACATGCTCGCTCCTCGCCATCCGCTTCCTCTGTCGACTCGGGCGTATACGTCGACTTTGACGTCCTCGCGTACGACCACTCCACACCTGCGCTCACACCCGAGCCTATGCCGACGTCCAGAATCCCCTCAGTCCTCACCCGCAAACCCTCCAAACTGAGGTTGCAATCGACAACGGGGCCGAAAGTTTCAAAGACAGAGGAGGGGAAGACCAAGAAAACGCATTGCATGAGGAGCAAGAGTGTGGGCAGAGCAGAGGGTCTGCTGGGAGGCACGAGGGTGGGCGATGAGGGTGGCGGGACGCCATATCAGTTACCCTCGAGGAGCAGTACACCTCACCCCATCTTTCCGCGGAGTGCTACACCCCAACCTCTGGAGTGCGGGAGGCGGAAGGAAGTCGGGTGGAGTGGGGAGTGGAATCGGGGGGATATGGATGAAGTGGTCAGGGCGCTGAGGGGCCTGAAGGCTAGGTGAATATTTGAAATTTGGAATTGGGGTCGACTTCTCTCCGATTGGGTGCATAGGTGTGGATGCTTATTATGTATGTATTAGTACATGTCGTATAAAGTCCTTGATAATTACCATTCATAGTAGGCTGATAATTCTGTATATATCTTTACTTGTTCAGTTGTTGTATGAAGACGGTGTATCAGGGTAGATTGGCTATTGGAGAAACGTAGACCGATGGGTCTCGTCGCAACAGGAGGCAGTAAGCATAGACAAAATATTGGGAAGCGAGACTGGGTCACGAGACAGTGTTGGCAACAAACACGAGCCACAAAACATGGCAAGCCACGGGTATCCCACGATCCATGGCACCCATCGAGCATTGATATTAGTCATTCAGACATCATAGGGCCTCGCGTCTTTCCGAATCAATTGATGCGAGATCAATATTACAGCTGAATTCAAAACGATAGGCCACCACAAAAAAAAATCCAGATAGGGCGGAGCCCAAATTTCAAATGCCGAAGGTAACTATGCAAAAACATCAACTTCAGGGACTGCAAAAATAGGAAGGATGACTAAAAATTCATGTCCATCGAGCAGCTCTCCCAAACACCAGCCCCTGTTCAGCTTAAAGATCTGCAATGCCTCCAACGGCTCAGCGTGATCAACAAAAAACTCAGTGTACATGGATGAAATAGCCCCAGATGTACAATTGTCCTCAAAGAGCTCTCCTTGAAGCTTGATGTTCTTGAGGTACTCGATTGGGGTGACATCAAAGATATTCTTTGCGTGTTGGGTTGCGCTCGATTGCAGGTCGTGTTACCTGCCACCAACTGATTCAGTACATATTCTCTGGCAGAAGGTTTACTGACTCTCTTCATTGTGTATCCTCTCCTACGTAACGTCCTCACAATTGTCCCAATTGAGGCTACAACATTACAGACTTCACGCAGTTGGTTTTGGAGTTCCACAAGTAGAATATCAGGCTGCCGTTTGATACAGCCTTCGAGAAACTGTGGCAATCGAGACAAGGAATGCAAGAACACAGATAGGAAGGGATATCTCATGAGAGCATCTAAAGTGTCAAGTAGACGAGGTCGGCCTTGGATTACTGGAGCCCGAATAGTTTCACCTGTCTCACGATAAGTCTGTTGAAGACACCTCATTGCTCTTGCACTGTTGGGATAATGTATACAAGAGTATACAGGCAAGCCAAGGCAGTTAACATGCCTAGGGAATATTGCCAGAATATGCTAAGTCATATTAACACATGTGTTAAGCTAGGACAACACTAGGGTTAGGGTTAATCCAGATTAACCATAACCCTAGGGAATGGACAGTTAACACATGCAGAGACATAAAGGGGAATCCACAGTTAACACATGCTACAGGATTACTCATACTGCAGCATGTCTATGATAGCCTATCCAAGACAAAGCTATGGATAGAGTGTCTATGACACACCCTGCAGGAAGTCTAGGACTTACCAAGCCATGATATCATATGTCACTATTATTGACACTGTTATAGGGGATATGACAAAGTTACTCCACTATTAACTGGGTCTATTACAGAATACCTCCTTTATATATTATAGGAGTGCATTACACTATACCTCCTAACTGTGTAGTATAAATATTGCACATCTTATAGGAGATGATAATAACATTCCTTCCTGTGGCAGACTCCCTCATACACTTACCTTTGACTTAAACTCAATACCTCAAAAACCTCGTCCTCATCTTATGCTCAGACTTCCTGATCCCAATAGGTTATGGGCCCTGGCCAATATTTTAAAACTAACTTATTGAAAAGGGGCACATGGATCAAGAATTGGAATATGTTGGGGACTGTGATGACATGGAGTCATTATTTGGAGAGCCCAGTGCAACTTCAGCAACAGAACAAAACCCTACAAGAGTTTATGTCTCCAAAGCAAAACAGAAACAAAGACAAGTGAATATCCCCCCGGAAATTCTTCAAAGAGCAGAAGAAAGGTGCCAAGAAAATAACGGCCCACCAGGGAATATGCAATTACCTACGGCAATACCCCTAATTTGTACCAAAGAATATTCAAACGTAAACAAGATCGCTGATCACGATCATTTGACGGATGAAAATTGGCATGAATGGAAAGAAAGAATGTTACGAGTTTTTATTAACTGTGACATATTGGGATATGTCTTTGGACAAATAAAGCAACCAGAAGAAAACACAGACCTGGCCAGCGCTTATAACTGGGACAAAAACGACATGTGGGCACAACAAGTGATTATTCACAACGTCACCTCCTCGCAAATAAATCACATCGGATCAAAACAAAGCGCAGAAGCTATGTATACCACATTATCAGTCACTCATGAAAACAAGGCGCATCAGACAGTTAATCAACTGCAGTGTTTATTATATGAGACAAAGGCTGATAATTCCGACGACCTCCTAAAGCATTTGGACATCTTGAAGTCTTACCGAGACCGGATCAACAGGTTTCCAAATATAGAATTCCATATCTCAGATACCTGATTTAAATCGATCATTTCGGCATCCTTACCAAACTCTTGGCAAACATATGTCGAGCCCTACAATGGAAACGCAAATGATCCAAATGACTTAGATCCAAAACTTCGGACACATTTATTGGATTATTAAGGGAAGAATATAAACTTTGGCAAAACCGGAATAACGGGAATAATAACTCTGTGGAATTGTTAACCTGGCTAAAACCCAGATTACCGCCCAAAAGGAGAAAACCCTTGAAAACCATCTTACCAATCGTAAAAAATCCCTAAAGCCATATTGTGATCATTGCAAGCGCCCTGGACATTGGTCCAGTAAATGCCGAAAATTCCAAGGCAATAAATGCCATAATTGTGGAAAAATCGGACATCAGGCAAAAAATTGTTGGGGGAAGAAAAAGGAGAAAGATAAGAAAAAAGGAAAAATAAAACCTGTGGAACAGTCCAATGCTGTGGAGGAATTTATTGCATTTTCAGCTCAAGAAGAACATTATAATTTTGATTCTTACGATGCTTGTAATGATGCCGTAATGGATGAGCATTTGATCTATTACGACTGGTTGGCTGACTCAGCAACAACATCGCATGTCACGCATCAAAGAGAAGCCTTCAAAACGTACACTCCAATGATAAATAATTCTGTAACTGGGGTAGGTGGATTGGAAGCTAAAATTGCAGGCAAAGGAACTGTTGAAATAATTTCAACATGCAATAATCAAAATTTTAATATTCATCTGGAAGACGTCCTACATGTGCCCGGAACACGAAATAATTTAATTTCATTGAGGCAATGGGATGCGGCTGGCGGAAAATATATTGGAGGACAAGGAAAACTAATCCTCACAACAAAAGACGGACAACAACTTGCAGAAGGAAAGAAAATTAATAACCATTTATACAAGATGAAAATGGTATTAAAAAATTCAAGCAAGCCATCTAAAACTCCTGCCGTTAATCAAACATTCGTCGGAAACATTAAACCACTTAGTTGGGAAACTTGGCACTGACGATTTGGACATGTAGGATATTCTGGACTTCAAGAATTACTGAGCTGAAAATTGGTGACCGGTTTTAATGTCAACAAAAATACTCCTAAACCGGATTGTGAAGCTTGCATTAGTGCAAAGCAACACAAGGAGCCTTTTCCAAAGTTGACAAAAAGAAACACAAAACCAGGAGAATTAACCCATATAGACTTGTGGGGAAAATACGCCATCAAATCTATTAATGGCAAATATTATTATCTCCTATTTGTGGATGATGCTAAAAGGTTTGTCACAATTGAATGTCTCAAAGAGAAAAGTGATGCAGCACAGGGGGTAATAAATTACCTTGCCCATTTGGAAACACAAGGCAAGAAGCCGAAGGGTATACAAATTGATTGTGGAAAAGAATTTGTTAATGAAAAACTGGAAAAATATTGCAAAGAAAGAGGTATAGAAAATCGGCTTACCGCACCATACTCACCATCACAGAATGGAGTTGTGGAAAGGATGAACAGAACCCTGGTCAAGCTATCCCGAGCAATGCTGGCTGCTAACCAGCTTCCAGAATTTTTATGGGAATTTGCAGTCTTACACGCTGCCTATATCCGGAACCGATCATTTACCAAACATCTTCGGGAAACAACACCTTATGAAGGCTGGCACAATAAAAAACCAGACGTATCAAATTTATGTGAATTTGGAGCCCTAGTATAGGTATTATTACAAGGCCAGAAAGAAGAAAGAAAAATGCTACCCAAATCAAAGCGCCATGCATATGTCGGCTATGACAACGGCGCGGGAGCAATAAAATATTACAATGCTGAAACAAGAAATGTTCTCACCTCTCAGAACTTCCGACTTATAGACGCTACAGATGAACCTGAGCCTCCTGAAGACACTGATGTTACACCCTCGACGGAGGGGGAGTCTGGTGAGGAAACACCGAATGTGCCGCTGACGGGTAACTCCGATCAACGGATCACGGAACCGGCAAGGCAGCCTTGGAAGCGTAAACGGAATGAAAATGAGGGAAACATAGATATCACTAGACCACGGAAGACGCGTGCAAGTGATAATGAACCACGGAAAACTCGTGGAATTTGCACTGACTACAAACATCTTTACCACCTTGCGGAAGAGGAAGATGACGAAACCTTTCTAAATATAGAAGAAGCCTATGCAATAATAGCTGGAGACAAAATAAACAGTCTCAAAGATGCAAAACAATCCCTGGAATGGACGGAATGGAAAGATTCAATGCAAATTGAATTAGACTTGCTCAAAGAAAAGGGTACTTGGGAACTTGTCGAAAAACCTCCAGATGCTGTTCCAATCTCAAATAAATGGGTATTTATTCGGAAACAAAATAAAGAAGGGGAAATTGTATGATACAGAGCGCGGCTAGTTGCAAAAGGGTATGCACAAAGACCCGGTTACAATTTTATGGAAACTTTTTCACCAGTTGTACGAATGGACACACTCCGGGCAATTTTAGCACTCGCATCAGAGAAAGGTCTAAATATACAACAGATGGACGTAAAGGGCGCATACCTCAATGGCATGCTACAAGAAACTATATACATGAAACAACCTGAAGGATGTGATGATGGAACAGGCCGAGTATGCAAGCTAATTAAACCGCTTTATGGATTAAAGCAGGCAGGCCGAGAGTGGAATAACGAATTTGATGGTAAACTTAAAATTCATGATTATGGACAATTAATGGCAGATCCTTGCACATATATTCGACAGGATGAAGAAAATATAGGCATCATAACGGTATGGGTAGATGACACCCTGCTTTTTACATCAGCAGATAAAATGATGAAGCATATGAAAAATGCGTTAACATCAGAATGGGACGTTACCGACCTTGGAGAGCCTAGCAAAATTGTGGGCATAGAAATTACGTGCGCCAATGATAGCATCAAAATATCTCAAGAAAAATATATCGAGAATGTCCTTCGTAAAGAAGGCATGATTGATGCAAACCCTGTTGGAATGCCAATGGACCCAAATATTAAATTAATTGAAAACCCAGATTATAATGAGCCGAATCGGAGCAATTCATATGCCAAATTACTGGGATGTCTACAATTCATTGCAAACTCCACGCGACCTGACATTAGCTTCACTGTTAATAAATTGGCAGCATATACCACAAACCCGGGCTTACAACACCACAGTGCAATAAAGCGGATACTACGGTACTTAGCAGGTACGAAAACTCTTGGAATTATTTACAGAAAATAACATAAATTACATCAAAAAACAAGTGATTATTTAGCCAAAAGTGATGAGACTGCCACTTTTGGATCACTTTTGAGTCACCTTTCACTTTTTACTTTTCATAAAAAGTGAAATGAAAAGCAAGTCAAAAGTGAGTCAAAAGTGGCTACTGTGAGTAGCCCTAATGCATCTGCTCTGCAGTCTCTTCTGAAAGATGCAGAGCCTGAATGACCAGTCCAATGGGAATAGTCATGAACTGACAATGAGGTTGACACAGATATCATGGCTGTGAACACTTGGGACAGGCATCAAGAGAGCTAAAAGGACCAGTGAAGGCTGTGCAAGTGTTGATATGTCATGCAAAATCAGCACTACTCCAGTGAGCATTTCCAACTTCTGTTTTACTTGATCAAATGAGAGGAAAGGATTATCTGGGTAAGAAGCCTGCAAAGCTGCTCTAACATCATTGTATGTCTTCTCTGAAGCATTGGCAGTGGAAATGAAGGTGTGTAATGCTTTGAGAAAGTGCTTGTCTGAAACTTCATCTGGAAAATATGATGGTGCTTCATGCAAATGCTCAATATCACCTTTGTACATGTTATTTTGGGGTAGAGGGCCAACACTTTGTGTGGCAGGCACTTGTCCTCCTATTATTACAACTTATAATTATGTTTAGCAAATAACATACTATAGTTATCAGCAGATGTGCAATTTTCTTGTTACCAATAATATACTAGTCTTATATCATACAGCTCTTGTATCAGTTAGTAATTCATGAAGCCAATAAAGAAATGTGAATTTCTCAATAAGGAAATATTTAAATGATATAATATTAATATATTACTGATCAGTAGAAAATGGCATGAAACTTTTGTAAAATGTCATGTGATCATGCAAATATGAACAAACAATAACAATGTAAGCTATCTACAAATATAGTAATTCAAACAAGTTAAATTATGTTAATTAGAACAAGACAGATCTGGTTACTATAATAAGTTATGTCAATAAAGCCAAATAGAGATACACAATAGTGCAAAGAATTGACACAAGGGGACTAAGACCATTTACAACACCACTAGGCCATCTACCAATATCATTTAGAAAAAGATGTACTTGCTTCCACAATCTTATAATTCTTGTCCAGCATATGTTGCATCCAAGTATTTTTTTGTAGTGTTGAAAATTTGTTCTTCCCCTTGCTCATTGTTGCTTGGATTATGTATCAGTGCTTCATGCTCTATGATCCTTGCACTGACTGCTCTGGACATGCTTTCACTTGTCATGTACAGGCTGTTGTGAATCTTGCAGCTGTCATTCCACCATGTGAGCCTTCTCTTGCTCATTTCACAAACTCATTGCTGAGTTTACATGTTCCAATTGCTTGTTTGGGATGCTTCCTTTCATTTTGGACCTTGTTTCCTTCAGGTTCTTACCTGGCCAGTCTGTGAATTGAGGTACTACTGTTGTTGTTGTCTTTTGATTGCCACTTTAGCAATGTCTACTACCTCTGCAGATTCATGGTATTAGCAAAGCCTGCTTTCTCCACTGGTCATCCTGCTGCCCTTCTTTGTTCTGTGTTTTTCCCTGAATTAAATTTTGTGCTTCCTAGCTCATCAATTGCAGATCTCTCCTATGTTCTATGCACTGTCTGTATTGGTTGTTGATATTTCCCAAGCTCACAACACCCATGTCCTACTCCTGGTTTCAGCCTCTATAAGACCTCGCTTCACACCATCACAATTTCAAACTTTGTATATCCCAAATGCTGTCTTGCTTGCCTCACTACTCACCCTTCTGTATATTGATTATGCCTAAAGCTCCCAGTTCTAAGTCAGCTGCCTGTTCTGAACTTAATAACTTTTGCTTAGGCTCTAATCCATTCTGCTGCAGGACTTCTCCTAAAAAGGCTGACAAAACCCAGTCCTCAATACTGTGAGTGTCTTTCATGTCTTTTATATATATATATTTCTCTTGGTTAAACATTTAAAGCCCAGGTCTGGATCTTGAATTGTGAGTTTTGTCACTTGTGTCATGTGTTGCTTTGATTCTCATCTGACTTTACATATAGCCTCATAACCCAGCAAATTACTAGGTCTTCAATGAGGTACATGCCTTATTGCTTTACATTATGGGTATTGACATGCTTGGTTTGAAGGCCTTTGAATAAATGAAAAACCCATCCTGTTGTTCATAGTGACTCTGAAATATGGGTCCCTCATTTTCACCACTTGCTTAGTGGCCATTAAGCTTCTTTCATAGTGAGGTTCTGGAATCACCTCCCTCCAATAAAAAAAATTGCACTTCACCTCCTGCTCCCTTGCCAGCTTACAGCTCTCTGCTGTCAGCTGCCATTAGGTGTGGTGGCAGCTTGCTGTCAACCCTTTCTCCTCTTATGATTCTTTTATCCTTTAGAAGCCCTCTGGATGGCACAGTAATTGATGTATCTATGCCTCTTGCACTTGATACCACTGTTGCTAGGTTTGTTTCTTTTTCACTTGATTAATTGTTCTTATGTTATCTGCGGTGCTGTTCCTGAAGGCCATCCCAAGTAACATTTTTTGTTTTGCTGTGGTTGCTCACAATTGTCTCACTGTGTGGTTCTAGATGCACTATTACCAAAAACCACAAAGGCTAAGGTATACACAGCTGCCTCCAAGTTGGTTTTCTTTGTGTTCCATTATCTTGCTCTCAGTTGTTATTCAGATTGCATTCATGTCTTTCTAAGGAGTCAAAAGAGGTCATCTCCCTAGTCTTGGCTTCCCCATGTGCCCTCACTCCTTCTGATGTTGGTGATGTGGAAGTGCCCATGATATATTTCCCTGTTTATTTCTGCCTTTCTTTCTTCTCAATGCCTGTAACATGTGTTGCTCTCAGAGTGCTGGATGCCCTCTATGGGGCAGCTGTTTTGGAACTGGATGTTCCTTTATGAGCCCCCCCCATCCCACATGACTTTTTCCTTCAGTGACAATGCTGCTTGTAGTTGTGTGGATGCTCATGCTACATCTGTCAACCCTGGTTCAGAATTGGGAATGGACTCCACTGTAGAGGGTGATCTTGGGGAGAACACCTGCTCTGAACAATGTATATGTCCATATATATATATGTATTTAGCCAGGTTCTAACTCATTTCCACTTTGCCAGTTCATCTTCCCAGAATGAGGCTCTCAAGGATCCTGATTCTATTGGCACTGATGATGATGATGTGACAGCTGTCATGAGTGTGTTGTTAAGAACTGATCCTAAGGCGCGGGAAATCGGCGGAGTTCCGATGTACGACGAGGACTTGGCTTCAACCTTTAAGAGGTTGCGCCCTTCTCTATGCTCGGTGTCCAATTTGTAAGGAACTGAAAAGTCCGGAAGTCCGTGCAGAAGTCCGAGGTAAGGAAAAGGTGCAAAAGCGGAGTTCCGATTAGGAAGTCTGAAGTAAGGGACAGGAATGAAGCAGAGGTCCGGAGGTCCAAAGATTAAGATAGAAGTTCGAGGTCTTAAAGTTGACAAATGATAAGTTGATAACAACTAATATTTGAACTCAAGAATACAAAGTATGTAAAGTAGTTTTATACTAAGGCTAGTACTCGGTGTAGCTGCATCGGAGTTCTGCGGAGTTCCGAGTACAAATTTCGTGATGACATCTATGATGAAGAACAGACTTGAGTAAACTACAGAAGATGTGATGTAAGTAAAACAGGAGAGGTAATTTGAAATGAGGAATTTGAAATGCTCGGAGTTCCGTCGGAGTTCTGAGGCAGAGTTCCGAGGGGTGCTTGCATGGGATATGACAGTATTTCCCCCTTTGGGCCGAGCCCTCGAGGCCATATACTGCCAGTGATGGGTTGGGAAAGGTATGAAAGGAATGGTGGGGTTGTAGTAAAATGTAAAGGTAAATGGTCATAAGGAGGGTGAATGTAGATCATAAAATGGTGCAGGGTTTTGGTAAGTAAATTATAAGCAAAGGTGACACATACGTAAAAAGGAGTGACGTTGTTTTGTAGGTATTGAAGGACTTTGTTCTTGAATGAAAGTACTGTTTGTGATAGGATGTCTGAAGGTGAAGTAGGTGATATAAGTAATGTAAGACGGTGAAGTAGGGGTCGAAATTATCGGTGTCCACAGCGGAGGTCCGTTGGAGGTCCGTGCGGATGTCCAGTTAATACTTCATGAAGTCTAATGGTGGTATGAGGTTAAAGACGGAGGAGGAATTAATGATTTCGGAAGTCCATGGAAAGTCCGTGGCATGTATTGGATATTGATGAGGGCAATAGAAAGGTTATTATCGGAGGTAAGAGCGGGGTTTTGCGGAGGTCCTGTGGGGGTTTGGAAGTGGAACAATAAGTGGTCGATAGGATTGGGGAAGGGATAAGAATGTTGAACACAAAAAAATCGGAGGTGCGTGGAAACTCCGACGCACTTTCCGAGGGTTGACCCAGCTCGAGGGTAAGAGGGTTAGCTCCCAATAAATGGTATAGCATTACCCAAGGGTGTTAACAGTGCTAGACCTCTATACTCAGAAGTCTGGAAAGTTATTTGACCATAGGGCTAACCAATCAACGGATTGTAATTGCCTAAGCCAAAAAGTCCAAAAGACGGAAGAGCAGGAAGAGTAAAGCCAGGTGACAAAGGTGATGCATTGACTCGCCAGTACCACAATGTTACTTGTTGCATTAAAATACCAGTAAAAGCGGCGGAGTCCGATCGGAGGTATAGATGAATCTAATAATGAGGAGAGCCGCAGTCAGAAAGGGTGATCATAGACGGATAATAAATAGTCATAAGAGGGATAGGAAGTGTATAAGAATGGCGGGGTTGCGGCGGATCTCCGAAAAATGCACGTTGGTAATAATGCAACCAGTAAGTACGTGCTGGAGGGACTAGTGAGGGGATCAATGTTGTGAGTCTGCGGAGGCCGCCGAAAAGTCCGTGGGTTCCCCGGGGTTAATAATAGCTGTAGCACGAGCCTTAGCTTTTGCTGCCTTGCTACAATCCCTAGCTTCATGTCCGGCAATCCCACAGTAAAGGCATAAGCCTTCCCTGTAACGGCGGGCTCGTTCATCTCCGGTAAGCTTTCCATCTTTCCCTAGCTTGTTGGGAATGGAAGGTGCTATGTCACCAGAGTTGTCATTGTGAATAGTAGGTTCAGGGGTCGTATTGGAAGCGGCGGAGGCAGCGGAGTTAGCGGAGGTAGCGGATATTCCGTTGGAATAGGACAAGTAATCTGATGCATCAGTGTCTGACTCACTGTCAGTGGTATCTTCATCCTTTTGCATCCAATAAACTTCATCGGCATCCTGGGCCTTGAGACGGAGGAATTGCAGGGATGCTGGCTTGCCTCCTCGGAGGACTTCAGTGCGGAGTCGGAGCGGAAGTCCACGGAAATACGCTTCACGGAGTGCTGAATCATTCCAATCAACTCGAGCAGCTAATTTCCAAAATGTGACGTTGTATGTGATGATGTGTGAGGACTCCTTCATCTTGAGAGCAAACAGGGATTTCTCGGCATCTCCGAGAGGGTCATGTGGGCCAAAATTGGTTTCAAGTTCATTGATGAATGCTTCAAAATTCCACATCCAATGGGAACTATTGCTGATGTCCATAAGACCTGGTTCAAACCAACCAAGGGCAGAGCCTTTGAGGTAAGATAGAATGAATAAGATCTTTTTTTCATCAGAGGAAAAAAGTGCAGGTTGATCACGGAAATGGAGGTTACATGAAATGAGAAAATCTCGGAGTTTGCGGGGGTCCGATCCATCAAATGTATCAGGTACTCGGACCTTGATTTTCTTATTCTGGGATTGACTTGAAGTCCGGATACTTTCTGCAAGTTTGTAAAGGACATTAAGAAATTGTTGGTTATTGTTAGGCTCGGAGCCCGCGGCAGAGTCCGAAAAATGGTCAGGGTTATCGTCTGGATCATTACCATCAGGATCATGGTTACCAGAACGATTGTTCATGGAAATTCCGCGGGGAATGGGCAATGTTGTAGAGGGTGAATTTTCGGAGTTTTGGGTATTGATAAGACCAATTCCTGGGGGGATGCTGGACGATCTAGGAGTGGTAGCAAAGGTTGAAATGGGTTGTTGACCAAAAGATGATGAATGCCTAGATGGATGACATATCACTTGAAGTCTGCTATGAGTGTGCATGGTCTGGGAGTAGGATAATTAGAATGAGGGTTGTTGTAAGGAGCGTAAGAAGTGTGAGTTCAAATATACTGTTAAGAACTGATCCTAAGGCGCGGGAAATCGGCGGAGTCCGGCGGAGTTCCGATGTACGACGAGGACTTGGCTTCAACCTTTAAGAGGTTGTGCCCTTCTCTACGCTCGGTGTCCAATTTGTAAGGAACTGAAAAGTCCGGAAGTCCGTGCAGAAGTCCGAGGTAAGGAAAAGGTGCAAAAGCGGAGTTCCGATTAGGAAGTCCGAAGTAAGGGACAGGAATGAAGCAGAGGTCCAGAGGTCCAAAGATTAAGATAGAAGTTCGAGGTCTTAAAGTTGACAAATGATAAGTTGATAACAACTAATATTTGAACTCAAGAATACAAAGTATGTAAAGTAGTTTTATACTAAGGCTAGTACTCGGTGTAGCTGCGGCGGAGTTCTGCGGAGTTCCAAGTACAAATTTCGTGATGATATCTATGATGAAGAACAGACTTGAGTAAACTACGGAAGATGTGATGTAAGTAAAACAGGAGAGGTAATTTGAAATGAGGAATTTGAAATGCTCGGAGTTCCGTCAGAGTTCCGAGGCAGAGTTCCGAGGGGTGCTTGCATGGGATATGACATGTGTCCTGTTAAGACCTATTCCTGGCTCCCACTTATCTCAACCTGCCCCACCTGCCATATGTCTTTTCTTTTTTTCTTTCTTCTTTTCCATTAGTGTTAATCTGTATCATTATCTGCTCTTTAGTCGCCTTTGTGAAGTCATTCTGTTCTCCCCAATGGCTGATTCCTTGTGAACACCATTCATGGAAACCTGCAAGAGGATGTTGAAGCCAGAAGTAGAGTATGTAGCACTTTGCTTACCTTTAACAGTGTCTTATCATCCCCAGGATCTTCTTGAAGGACCTTATGTTTGTCTGCTCAACTCCTTATGTCAACACCACTCATGCAGATCCATAACTTCTCTATGTTGAGAATCGTTGCCTGTGCTTGAAAGACAAAAAGTGTCTCACCACCAGCATTATGACCAGTATGGTCACTAAGTCATTCTTATTATCCTCCTGCAAATCAGGGCCATGCAATTCTCCATTTCAAGTCCACAAGATTACAATTGCTCCCCTTGACCAAGACATGCAATGTGATGTGTCCCTGTGGGGCCAACATTTCCATTTCCATGTATTGGGAGTGAGGCCAGTGTGGAAGCAAATGAAGATAAATGGAGTTATAGCTTTGAAGCAAGTGAGGGAGTGGGCAATATTTATACTACACTTCTAGGAGGGATAGTGTAATGCACTCCTGTAATATAATAAGGAGGTATGAAGTCATAGACTCCTCTACTTATTAATGTCACTATAATTATACCTTGTCTTGTAATTATGGTGTCATAGTACCTCCTATAATATCATGGATTGGTAAGTTACTGTGCATTCCCCTTCCCCCCTGCCATGGTCTGTTGTGTGCAAGCTGCATGCACATGGCCACCAAATGAGCAGCTGCTCATGGTAGTGGTTGTGGGTGCTATGTTGTCTGCAGGCAGTTGTTGCTGCAGTAGTGGTGCAGTGGTGATGTGGCAGTAGGGTGGGTGCTGCACTGGTGGTCTGATTGGATTCTGGAGATTCCAGGTGCCAAATTGATGATTATGACCAGAATTGTTCTACATAGAGA
Organism: Tricholoma hemisulphureum; assembly: GCA_964034925.1. NCBI lineage: Eukaryota > Fungi > Basidiomycota > Agaricomycetes > Agaricales > Tricholomataceae > Tricholoma > Tricholoma hemisulphureum. Next base: position 847,933 of record OZ035931.1, read on the forward strand.
AAACTACACCCAAAATAAATTCCACTGGATTCCAGATATTCCAGAAGTTCCAGCCAGAATAACTAGAATCCCATCAGAATAGGTGGTTTAGTACAATGTACTCCTTCTGTAGGCCCTGTGGTTGACAATGATTGTGTCCAGCACTGGTAAAAGGATACTACCATTTATGAGTTGAAGAAGGAGCTCTGCAAAATTCTTCAATTTGTTGATGGTATGGAGGTTGCATCATTTGCTCAGCTTGATGCTAACCAGTGTTGGATGGCAGCCTGTTCCTTCTACATGAGCAAGTGTTATTGAAAGAGAATGATCCTGCAGCATGTGCACTGCCAAGCACACAAATACCTGCCCTGCATCCCATGCCTTCTCTGAGCAGGGGTGGGCAATCACCGCATATTGCTGAATGCGCTCAGTGATGCCATGTGTTGGGATTATGTATACAAGAGTATACAGGCAAGCCAAGGCAGTTAACATGCCTAGGGATTATTGCCAGAATATGCTAAGTCATATTAACACATGTTTAACAGAGGTTAACACATGCAGAAACATATAGGGGAATCCACAGTTAACACATGCTACAGGATTAAACATCCTGTAGCATGTCTATGATAGGATCGGCAAGATATAGCCATGTCTATCATAGGCTATCAGAGACAGAGCCTAGGATAGAGTGTCTAAGACACACCCTGCAGGAAGTGTAAGACTTCCAAGCCATGACAGCATATCTATAGGGGAAATGACATAGTTAATGAAACATTAACTATTACAGGAGTCTATGACTTCATCCCTCCTTTATATATTATAGGAGTACATTACAATATACCTCCTAACTGTGTAGTATAAATATTGCACATCTTGTAGGAGATGATAATAACATTCCTCCCTGTGGCAGACTCCCTCATACACTTGCTTTTGACTTAAACTCAATACCTCAAAAACCTCATCCTCATATTGTGCTCAACTCCTTGAACCCAATACCATGTGATGCATGTGCATCATTCAGCACTCCAACAAGTGACCCAAGTGATTTTAAGTGGGCACAACACATCCATTGGCTTGGAGCCACTTTCAGGGGTCTTTATTATACATGTACAATAATTCAATTATGCAAGGTGATTAATAAAACATCTGGAATGCATCTATCTCAGCAAACACCAGCCAAACCCCCCTCAAAATAGGCTGAAACTCAAAACCTATAGACCTTATTATCCACTGGTCATACAGCTTAGGTTCTGGAGGCAACTCTAACTGATGTTTTGTTCTCTTCATGTCTCTGATGACTGTTTTTAAAAAATAGTACTGCTTCACCATGAAACACACTATTTGAGGGTAGAATTTGCTGATTTGCATAGCTTAGAAAGAGAAATTTGAAATTTTGTCATAAGAGACTTGCAAGACTTTACACTCCCCCACCTGTCCTATTGGACTCCGATTGGACTGCTCAGAGCCCAAGTCAGTCCAAGTCAGTCCGAGTGGAGTCTGAGTAGTCCGAGTGGATTAGTAGGCTTGGACTGGCTTGGACTCCACTTGGACTGACTCAGACTGACTCAGACTGACTCGGACTGACTCGGACTCCACTTGGACTCTACTTGGACTGAGGACTTGGGATTCAAACTCGTGTCTGAAAATGTAAAAGGCTTATATCTCCAAGGATTGAACCCTCAGCCTTGTATATCCAGCTTAGATAAACAGTTTTTGAGGTGCTCTAGCCAACTGAGCTAAGTGCCTGATACATTTTTACCATATTAAGGGTACAATATGCACTTTACAAAATTCACATTTACACTACATAGTCCGATTGGACTCTGAGTGGACTCCACTCAAACTCTACTCAAATTTTATAGAATAGTGAGTTTTTATTCGTATTTTTCATTGAAGTCACATAATTCTATTTAAATAGAGTCAATTGATGTAATACAAAATTATATATATACATATTTTTTTTAAATGCCTCCCTGGTGGGGGGTGCTCTGTCATGCTGGGGGTCCTGCAACTCTGACAGTGGTATTTATAAGAGTCTAAATAACGCAGATATATATACGAAAGAAAATGAAAGGGGGGGGGGGGGGGGAAGGGGGACGTGTTGCGCTGCTGTCGTTGTCCCCCCCTTCCCCATGCCCATCTGTCGCCCTCACCTACTGCACCCAGCCTCTACCCTGTGAGCAGTCACTCGCAGCCATGGTGGGGGGTGCTCTGTCATGCTGGGTCATGTGTGGCACATCTCCCTGTCCCCTGGTGTGTCCCCCCCCCCTCCTGGTGTGTCCCCCCCCCCCTCCTGGTGTGTCCCCCCCCCCTCCTGGTGTGTCCCCCCCCCCCTCCTGGTGTGTCCCCCTTGGTCCTGACACGTCCCCCTTGGTCCCCTGGGTCCTGGCTCGGTGTTGGGTGCATCGGAGTCGTCCCTGTCATTCCCTCGCCGCTGTCCTTGGTCTGGCCATCGTCGCCCCTCCCCCTCCCAGTCTCCCTGTTGGCCCCACCCAATTGCCCCCCATTTCCACCACTCAAGCAGTGGCTTGTGATGGCGGTATGGGGCTGTGGTGGCGGCTGTTGGTGTGTCCCCTGCTGCCTGTTCTCCCTGTCTGCCTCACCGTCTGTTCCCCCATTGTCTGCCATCTGCCACTAGCACCCGCTATCCACCCTGCAAGCAGTGGCTCACAAGGCTGGGGACAGGTGCTATGCTGCTCATCGGGGCTCCATCCTTGTCATTGGGGGCGGCAGTGGAGTCTGCCTTTTCCTGCCCCTCCATTCCTGTCCTTTGTTTGTTTGTTTGTTTGTTTGTTTGTTTGTTTGTTTGTTTGTTTGTTTGTTTGTTTGTTTGCTTAGTTGGTTGGTCGTCACCCTGTGGAGTGGCATGGGCATCGTTCAGTTGCTCGTCACCCTGCGAGCAGGGGCTCACAGTGGTGACATGGCATGTCCCTTCCTTGCCCCCTGGCTGTTGTTGTCCCTGTCCGCGTACCTGGTCCCCTCCCTGGCCATGGCATGGTTGTGCTGTCTTACAGGGGCAGTCACATTGCAACATAGTTATAACCTAAAATAGATGAAAAAAAAGCATTAGTAATTTACTAAAAAAGAAGATAACAAATATGAAAAAAAAATTATGTAGGGCCCAGACGACAATGAACATTGTTCAGGCCCGATGCAGTTTCCCCAGATGGTGGCTTAGCGTGGCGGCATGCATGGGAATGGTGAGGTGTGTTTTGACAAGGGGGGGGCAGTGCAGGGAGGAGAAAGGGAAGGAGGAGGGAGGGAGGGAGGTGGAAGGGAGGCGGCGACAGTGGTAGTGGTGGTGGATGGAAGTGGTGATGAGCTGGCAGTCATGCGGCTGTGTGCTTTGTCACATGCAGCATGGCAATGGTACATGGTGCCAGTAGATACAAAAATCAAAAAGCCACTATTGCCTAGTGGTTATATTGTCTCATGATTATGTAATATACACATCCAATACTTTGGATTTGATTCTTGCTTGCAACAATCTTTTTATATCAGTAATAGTGGTCATGTGCCAGTCTGAGCACTCCGAGTGCACTCCACTCGGACTCTCCTAGGAATTCCGAGGACTGGCTTGGACTCCACTCAGACTCCACATGTGGAAACTGCATGGTACAAGCATGTCATTTCATATATCATGGCAAAAAACACCCCAGGTGCATTCCTTCCTACCTTAGCAGCTGTTTTTCACAGCATTACACTCATCTTTAGTCTTTTGTAGTCCTTGACAAAGCAGACCCACTTGGGTGGTGCCAAGTTGAGAAAGGGGTGCATGTCCTATGACTGCCCTATTCCAGACAACTGTGTGGACCTGGAATTAGTACATTTCTGTGGATACCATTACCACTATACCCAATTTTGGATATACACATTCTCTTTTGAGTCTGGGCAGTTGTGGATCAGATTGAAGATGGGTGGTGATACTATACCATCTGGTGAAGAAGACAACCAATATCTCCCAATATAACACATCCCTGGATTTTCCCACCAAAGGTACATTACATTTACATACATGTAACCTGATAATAATCAAATTTAGATTGTTGACAACATGCCACCCAAAGCAGGTGTTGCTTCCCACAGGCATAATATAGCTGGATTCCATGCAGCCCAGGGAGACCAACCAACCCAAAATCTCACTTCTGATGATGTTCAAAACATCAAACTTGCAGCTCAGCTTTCAGAGGCACAGACCACTATCAACACATTGCAGGCATCCAAACTGGCATTATCTAATCAAGTACCTCTCTTGGAGGCTTTAAAAGTTGAATGATTGCAGTCAGCCAATCTTTATCAGTGTTTCCATGTAGAACGTCATGCTCATCAACATGGTCTAGCTCACAAGAATTTTCTTGAAAGCAAAATAGAAATTCTTCAGGCAAATAATGCACAGCATCTTGCAGAACAAAAGAAGCTGATTTGCAATACCACCCCATATGGCAAAAATCTGGCACAGCTTGAAAAGAAGTACTCCAATCTACAGAATCAACTTTTCTGTACTATGGAGTGGTCTGGGATAGAGCTGGCTAGAGTTAAAGGAAAGCTTGTGTTGGCACAGAAAAATCTCAAACAATCATGGAATCAGGCTGCCTATTATCAAAAATGCTGTAACAATGCTACTACACTTTGGCAGAAGGCTGTATTTCAGGCAAAAGAGAAGGCTCGCCAACAGGCCATTTGTGAAAAATCCACACATTCACCTTTGAACAAGGGTGCCTATACTCAGGAAACTCAGAAACTCATTCACCTGCTTGTCAAAGCTGGCTGTTCAAAAGAACATGTTAGTAAAGTGATTACAGCCATTCTCAAAAGTGCAGGAATTACAACAAAAGGATCTATTAGCCACTGGACTGTTTCATGTATTCTTATGGAGGGATACATTGCCAGCCAAATTCAACTTGGGTTTGAAATGGCAGAAGCTGAAGCATTCACAGGAAGGAGATGGTACCAGTCATCAGAATGTGCAGTATTATTCATGGCACATTAATCTGAAGGCTAGTGACTATGAATCATCCAATGGAGCAAAACATGTTACACATTTCTTGGGCATTACTCCATCCTTTGATAGCTCTAGTGAAGAGTCAATCAAGGATTGGAATTTAGTGCTTGATACTATTGTTGATCTATACAATTGCTCGCCCCTGGGAAAATGACATGGATCTATTTTATGCACTGTTGATATCTTTGCCAAACTGGTTGGCATGATGACAGATCATTGTGCAAAGGAAAAGAAAGATGTTCATACACTGGAGGAGCTCAAAAAAGCTGCTGTTTTACAGCAATTGGGTGAACAAATGATTCTTGATTCAGATAATCAAGAACTCATGCCAAAGTTTTATGTGAAATACTGTGAGGTTATTTCAAAGTCTGATGGAACTCAAGCATTATATTCTTTACCTCTTGAAACACAGCAAGCTCAACTGACAAAAATGTCAGAAGATCTTGTCATCAATCTAGGAAATGATGCCTATGAAATGATGTCTGACAAGGAAAAACAATATTTGACATACTTTGTCTGGGCTGGCTATGGTTGCCACAAGGATTTGAATAGTGTTTGGGGTGGATATTTTGCAATGTCCAAATGGTGGGAAGAGCACAAGCAAACACCTCCTATCTTGCTTGCAAACTGTGACAATGCTGCTGTTCTTGCTGATATGGCATCTGACAGAGATACAATTACACCAGCACAAGAATGAGCATTTGAAACTACAGCACATGGGGGGATCAAAGCTACTCAATTGGCAGGTGCACTTTTCAATCACAAGGATGACAAGAAAGGGCATCACAATATTTTTCACCTCTGGTGGCAAGAAAATGTCGGCAGTGAATTCACTTTTCCTGATACATCCAATACACATTTTAGATCATACTGTGATGGTGCAACAGTTATTTTAGCCCATCTTTCACATTTTACTGCATATCTTGAATATTACTGACTTCAAAAAAGCACAAAGAAGCTCAATCATATGGAGCAAAATTTCTGGAATGCAATTTATGATATCCCCACCCTTTCTGAGCTTGCTGTCTTATCACTCTATGCTCAATCAATTTCTCATCCATATATGGAGAAAGTTCATACACCTGGACAGAATGCACTTGAACTTGGTCCATACCATGCCAAGGTATTGGACCATACAGGGGAGATAATTAAAAATCCTGATCTGCTTGTTGGACCATCTCCTTCATTTATGACTGCAGCACTTGATGGAAAAACCTGGAAATCACATGGGATGTTTGAAGCAGTCCACAAAAGGATTTCCACATTTCCTCATGTTTGTGGACTTCTTACTGCCTTCTTTAAAGGAGCAGAGGAGACATGGAAACAGTTTACATCTGAGTTTGCACCCAATGGTGTAATTGATCAGTCAACAGCCAAAGAAAAGGACCTTGCATGGATGCCAGCAACAAATGATGTCAATGAAGGTGCACTTGGTGCTTTTTGCATTCAAATGCAAACCAAGTCCCAACTTACCATGACGAATTATAATGCACTTGCAATGTTTGAATGCAATAATACTCAGAACTTTGTAAATGTATTATTTACAGAACCTGGAGATTTCAAGTTTCTTCATGGGCAGGCTTGTGCACTGAAAGGAAAAGATGGGGCCAAACAAAAGGAAATGGTTGTATGTCAGCAAGAGAAGAATAACAAACAAGAGGAGGCTGCAAATAAGCAGAAGGAGGCTGCAGTACAATGAAAAAAAGAGATTGAGGAACTTCAGTTGCAGTTGGACAAGGACAAGATACAAAAGATGGTTGGAGAGGATCTCAGAAAGCAACTTGGAGCATTCAGGAATGCAGGTGCTCCAAATCTTAACAATGTACCTACAAGATACAAAGTTGGAGACCGAAAAATTGCCCTTATTGGTGCAATTTTGTCTTTGGAAGCAGGGGAGTGGAATTTGCCTGGACATCAGATGGGAGAGGGAATATGTGATGAAATTGATGTGGAAGATTCAGAGGATGAAGGGGAGTTCGTTGACTTGAATGTGGTTGAAGATGATGGTGCATGTGAATGGCAGGATGATGATGATTTCCAACATTAGAATGCAGTCATTTGGAGGCATCATTATGGACATTCATCACTGTATTTTGATATAATAGTGATATATACTATATGTTGACATGACTACATGTCTTGTTGAACTGGGGAGAACCATATACTAGCTTAAAATTTGGGTGGAGACAGTGGGGTCACTGTTTTGGCAATATTATTACATAAGTGCCCAAATCCAGCTGATGCTGCTATAGCCAGCATTGCCCACTCCCACTCTGAGTGCCCCACAATAGTGAATGGCATGGGTTTCAATACCTGTGCAGGTTTGGCCCAAGGGTACGCGTGGGTGCAGGTAAGGGTACACCAACCCAAACCCTCACCAAACCCTTAACCATAGGGTGGGTTGGTGGGTGTAGTTACCACTTTGGGAAGTCCCAAAGTTGTGTATTACTTTACATGTTTCAGCACTCATCTGAGTGCCAAAACATGTAATACTTATTGTGCCTGTGAAAACCCCTGGGTACCCATACCCTTACCCATGAAAACCCGTACCCTCATGGAAGGGTAAGGGTTTTCATGGGTAAGGAGCCCCAAAATACCCAGGGGTTACCTGTGCCAATCACTACCCCACAAAAATGTGGTTGTCAGCAGTCCAAAAAAAATCAATGCAAAGTCCTGGCTGATTTGTTAGCAAACAAAGGCTGCGCTTGAAGCACTGGCCACAATCCCTATGCCAGCAGCAAAATGGACATAGGGTGCCAAAAATGACACCAGCTGAAGCCCAGAAAATAGGTAAACTGGATACATTACAGGAGCAATCAGGTTACATTTCATCTTTGTCACCAGGGTCAACAGCAGGCATCAGCTCAGTCATGCCACCTACTCCCTGTACTTTAGAAATATCTTTGGCCATTGGCACTTCAACTGAGGAACATGGTGTAGCCAATGATGGCCATGAAAGTGCCAATGGTAGGACTGCCACTGGTCGGAGTGTGGTTTATCAGGCTGGGGATCTCATTGTCAATTGGGTGACTGCTGATTTACAATGTGCCAATTTACAGAGTGCCAATGAAAAAAGTGCCAATGATCCAGCCATGATGTACCCATGCATGAAACTGTCCAATTTGTTCATGGCCTGAAAGTTACTGGGGAATCTGATGCAGCCCCTGCCATTTTAACTGAAATTAGTGCCCAGGAGGCTACTGATGCATGGGAATCATCAAGTGAGTCATCCATTGAGTATAATCCACATTCACCCCATTTGGCAATTCACATCATGCTGCCAAGGCATGGGCATCACCAGAGGATGATGATGAACCCACCCCTTCAGCATCTTCAGCAATTCACTGCCCATGATGCTGCCAATGCATGAGCATCTTCTTATGAAGACTCCTCTCAGTCAGCATCTTGTATCAGTGCTCAGGATGCTGCTACTGCATAGGAATTATGATCAGATGACACTGAGCCTACAGGCCTCATGGCTGCCAATGTCCCCAGTGTCAATTCCAATTCCAACCTCACTGTCCCCCATGGTGATCACCACCTTTCATTCAACAGCTTGTCTGGTTGCCACTGGTGCACCAAATGTCACCCCTGCTACATCATGCTTTGTCACTGGACATCAGGCTGCAGAAGCATGGTCAGCTTCAAGTGATAGTGATGAATCCAGTATATGTGCAGATACTGAGGATATCACTCTGCCTCATACCTATGGGCCTGGGTAGTGATGGGCAGGGGTAACCCCAGGGTCAACTCAGGCTGGCCCTGACCCTACCTCCCTCATACCCTTGACCCCAGCCAAGGGCAAAGGGTTTTGAAGGGTAAGGGTGAGGGTATGTAAGGGGTTGGAGGGTAAAAAACCTCAGCAGGGCCTGGACAAGGGTTTGGTCCAAATAACTGCTCAAGCTTTATAAATAGTAAACAAATACCAAGATACCTTTGAAATACACATCATTCAAGTATACTTATGACAATACACATGATTTTCAGTAAATTATTATGAGGGATTCAGTATATTCTGAACAATACTAAGGGTTGCAAAGGTCATGAGGCCTCTTTGGATGATCTTTTCTCTGATTCAACATTGTTTAAAAGGCATACAACATCTAGAGTACCTTGATAATAACCCCTGTAAAACCCCTGTAAAACCCATGACCCTGACCCTCCTGACCCCTACACTTGACCCTTGAAGGGTTGACTATTATGAAGGTACTCTAGATGTTGTATGCCTTTTAAACAATGTTGAGTCAGAGAAAAGATCATCCAAAGAGGCCTCATGACCTTTGCAACCCTTAGTATTGTTCAGAATATACTGAATCCCTCATATTTCATTAATAATTTACTGAAAATCATGTGTATTGTCATAAGTATACTTGAATGATGTGTATTTCAAAGGTATCTTGGTATTTATTTACTATTTATGAAGTTTGAGCAGTTATTTGGACCAAACCCTTGTCCAAACCCTGCTGAGGTTTCTTACCCTCCAACCCCTTACATACCCTTACCCTTACCCTTCAAAACCCTTTACCCTTGGCTGGGGTCAAGGGTATGAGGGAGGTAGGGTCAGGGCCAGCCTGAGTTGACCCTGGGGTTACCCCTGCCCATCACTATTAAGCAGTCATCTGGTGTTCAGCACACAGGTATCATGCACTACAGTGTGCCTGTTTGCTAGAGCACATCATATGGTACATTGTAACTGTCTTACTGTACCTGAAGTGATAAGGGCCAAGTTTAAAAAAGCATATATCGATTATTGGCCAAAATTGCAAGTTATAATAGTGAGGTTTTGGACCAAGGTTGGTACAACCAAAGCTCTGGCCTACACTGGTGGTTTTGGATTTGAGCTATCCCCAGTGGGGCCAAAGCCATTGCTGAGCTGTCACCTTTGGCTTGGCTTGGCTTACACCTTTGGGCAGCCAGGCTGGGCACATCACTAGATCAAAATGCTCAAAGAACTTGGACTTTGAACACATCTCAGCTCCTTTTTTTTTTTTTAATCATTTTGCTTGATTTTTTTTGCACCCAATATCAGTAAAAATAAACAGCAGGAGTCAAGGTTATTCTATTCACAAGTGTATTTGGTCATATCTTTCTTGGCTCTTAACCAACTTCGATGAACTAAGGAGCTGTAGCATACTAATTGTGACCAACCCTGACCACCAGCAGCCCAGTAAGCAAGGTCCAGTTACAGCACAGTTACACCCTCAGCCCTCAAAACTGCATCCATGATCTTTGGGATTCGCCTCCCAACAGCCTTCGGATTTACAAAAAAAAAAAAAAAAAAAGTACAACTGAGCTGGCATTGACCTTTGACAAACAACTACCGACAAGACCAAAAAAGGACGGAAAACAGAAAACAAGATGAAAACCAAAAAAAGAGTAAAACAACAAGAAGAAAACAAAGCAGGAAGAGCAGAAATGATAGTGCAGGGGTATCAAACAGACATTGTTGGTGATGGCAATGGTGTTGGTGTTGGTGTTGGTGTTGTGGGGGGGTGGTATAGGTACAGTGTACAGGATACAGGATGCAATCATAGATGTGCTATGAACATGTCGTGGGATGGGGCGGGGTCGTGAAATGCACAAGAACGATGAGTCGTATGTTGCATTCTTCTAGATCATTAGAAGAAGAAGAAACGAAAAACAAGAAACCGATGGGCGCCTCGCAGAAGCAAATACAGTGTTAGTGATGCACAAAGTCCAATACTCACCCCACCACTACCCGGCCCCGGCCCCCCTCCTTGCCCCCGCGCAGATCCCCGATGCGCACCTCATCCCCTCGCCAATCCTGCACGAACACACCGCCCTCCGCACAGCGCCCCAGCACCGTCCGCCAGAATCCCGCCACCTTGCGCGCCTCGCGGCCGAGCGCACTCGGGGACACGACAGGAAGCATGCCCACCGGGAACGCCACGGCCGGGGGGTTGGAGCGCATCCATCGGCGCACCCCAGCCCTCCGCGTCTTGGTCTTCTTCACTTTCATCGCAGGGGCCGCCATTGTCGTGCCTCCCGCAGGGGCATTATCGCCAGACACCCGCACCCGGCGCATCAGGTCGCTCTCCCAGCTCAGGTCGCGGATGCACCGGAGGCTCGGGAACGCCGCCCTGCGTACCATGCTCCCGATCTGCTCGAGGAGCACAAAAAACTCGCGGCCCTGGCCTTCATCCTCACCCTCCCCCAATCCGCCGGCATCACCCAGCGCGAGCCCGCGCGCGAGCTCCATGTCATCGCGCAGGCGTTTGTCGAGATCGCGGATCCCAATGAGCTGGAGTGCGGGGTGGGCAGGGAGGAGGATGTGTGGTGCGATCCAGTCTGGGTTCTGCCAGTTCCACTCGGCGTCGGCGCTGCAGATGAACTGGGCGAGGTTCGGGCACCACGCAGCGAGGCCGCTTGTCGATGATGATGATGATGAGGATGAGGATGACATTGGTGGCGTTGAGGTTGGTGGCGCGGGGGCGGTGAGATAGTGCTCCTCGATGGTGGCGGAGCTGTGCCCGAGCTCGAGCTGGGTGAGCTTGGCACCGTGGGTGATGAAGAACTGGGCAAAGCCCGACGGGCGAACAGAGGAAGAGGAGCCCGCGGGCGGGTGGAGGGAGTAGGAAAAGTCGGAGGAGAGGACGGAGAGGTGCACGAGGAGAGGCATGTCCCAGGTGGCGAGCACGAAAAAGGTGGCATTGTCGAGGGTCACTTTGAGTGAGCGGAGGGCGGGGAGGGCAAGGGCTATTTCCTGCGCGCTGTTAGGTGAGAGTGGGGCCGGGGGTGGGCATGTGGATGACGAGTCGTAAATCGGACGTGCAGAGCCGGTTGTGGTGGGGTACATTGATTGGAGATGGGTGGAGCAGAACGTAAGCTCGAGGAATTCGAGGTTGGCAGCAATGCCGGCGCTAGCGAGCACAGGGCTCATGCGCAAACAGAAAGAGACGTTGTCCTCTGGGTCGCCCTCGAGAGTGGAGTAGTTTGTCCATGAGAGGCGGCGGAGGGCCTGGGCTGTGCGGGGCTGTGCGAGGGCGTCGAGGAGCTGCGGGGGGTTGGTGGACGCAGGGGATGGGCGGCGGATGGAGCGGTAGTCAGAGTATATGGCAAGGCGCGGGGCGTTGGCGAGGATGGTCATGACATCGTTTGGGCAGCAGCGGCCGAGGGTGGGTGTCTCGATGTGGAGGCGGGCGATGTGGGTGCCCTTTGCGGGTGCGGCGGTGAGGAGGGCAGCGAGGGCAGCGGCCTGGCTGGCGCTGCTTATCCAGACGAACTCGAGGAGGAGCTCCTGGGCGTAGGCGTTCCAGGACTTGCAGACGCGGGTGAAGAGGAGGGTTTGGTGGATGGAGCGCTGGTAGTGGGCACGGCGTAGGGCGAGGTTGGAGTGTGGGTGGGGGAAGTCAAGGAAAGAGACGGGGCAGTGGGGCGGGGAGGAGAGGAAGGAGGGGAAAGGGCAAGTGGTGGAAGAGGAGACGCAACGGAGGATGAGAAGCCATATTTCAGGTGGAAGCGGATGGGGTGTTATACTAATAGGAGATCTGGGGAGAGAGTCAATAGCGGTGAGATGAAGCAAGTAATTACTGACAGTTGGAATTGAACTCTGCTTGGGCGCAACAAGGCGAGGAATCGACCAAGGCGGGCTGGAGGAGAGTGGTCGTGGTCAAACATGAAAAGAGCTGAGAGCACAATCTTGGACTCGGACCTTGTATCTCCCGCACTCCCACGTGGATTTCGCAATAGCCGTTGCTGCGTCCCCCCCTAACGTATTTGCACTCCACGTCCCATTTTTTACACTTTTGAAATACTTTTGCGAGTCGCGACATGACCCATCTGACACACGATCGCGTTATCACATGAAGCGATGTGTGGCGGACTCAGACTGTATTCTAAGCACCCCTTTTCCCTTTCCCCTAACCCCGACTGGCCTCGACTGGCTCACCCACACCCACGGGTTGAATACTATAACAGGCACAGCCTTAGGTCGTGCTACCACACCACACCCCGACCCTGCGTGGCCCTGCCGCGTTGTCATGGTTGGATCAGTGCATTAGGCGTGAGGCTCGAACTTGCACGGTGTGTCATTGATATCTCCTACACCGAGGATCTGATCTCAAAGTTTTTAAATCCTCTACCTCACCGCTTGCCCCGCGGACTCTGCTTTGCGTGTACATAGTGTGGGGATCGGGCTTTTGCTGTCTACCACGAACCATATAAAATTGTATTCTCCTGTCAGCAGGCTCGCTTCACTGCCACGCCACCTGCCAACCGCTCCACCACTTCACAATGAGCCGCCTTTTTGGGGGGAGGTTCTCTTTCCGATGAATCGGATGTGGTAGACCACGATGAGCCTACCAAGGGAGGACCACGTAATCTCCCCGGAACGTGCTGCGAATTTTTGGCTCGGATCGAACGACGCACTTGCCCGGGGGCATTCAAAACACAAGCATTACACCAAACCACAGCTCTCGTGCAAAGTTTGCACACCTGGCGCACCAGACCCGGACCGCCGCACTGCAAGCACATCGGTGTTAAGTCCTGCCGGACAGAATTTTGAGTACCTGCCATTACTAATTATTACTTTGGCGTCGGATGTTTCTATTACTCTGCTATCACTATCTGCTAGCTTCCCCGATCACACGCTTGCATATGCGCGCTTGTCAACTATGATTCAACATTTGCAAATTCGGAACGAGCACAAAACCTACCACGGAGTTCAAGCTTCCGGCCTGACTCAAAAATTTGCAGAAGTCCCAAAAGTTCTAGGACACCTGCAATTGTTGTTTAAATATTAGCAACTCCAAATTTTTTGCTCAAAAGTAATGATATTGTATATGCTGAAATTACTTCTCAAAATGTCAAATTTTAGCAACCTTTTTAGACCAACCTATATGGGAGATTTTGGCTGTGACTTACAGTAAGGAGTTCTCAAGTGACAACTGAAAACTACTACTTGAATTCAGTTACCCCAAAATGAGCTATTGAAAGGAGGCCAGGATTGGCCACCTCACTAGGATCAAGTTACATTACATGGTAAGGACTATACCTTTGTTGCACAAAGTATGGATGAGGCAACAAAGGAGAAAAAGATCATATATATATTAGAAATTTGGACTGTGTAGGAAAGTGTCTGCATTGAGTGTAGTCCATTTCCCATGTTTCATGTATGATCCATGGAGTTTGGCCCAGGATTAGTGTTGCTAACAGCTCAGCTTGGAGCCAATGAGCTGATGAGCCAAGCTATATTTGAGCTGCTTGGGAGCTTTATTTGGTGAGCAGCTTGATTATGGCTCAGCCCTTCTGGCTCCTGAGTGGCTCTGAGTGGCTCAAGCTATTGAGCTGATTCCCAAAATAGAATCATAGCAATGCCTGCCACAATGCGCATTCCCCCTACCACCACCACTGGCCCAAACAATGATTGCATCATTTGGGCCCCAGGTAAGTCCCCCCCAGTTCATTTCTTGTTTTTACTAACTGACTAAATGTATATTCATCTGTTCTACTGCAAACAAGGAACATTGGTGCAATGAGGGCCCAGGCAACAGTCATGTCGTTTGCGACCCAGGTATGTTTTTTGTGTTTTCTCCTTCTTTTGATCAACTGACTAAATGGATTTCTTCATTGTTTAGTAACTATTCTACTGCCAACGACACATGCTAGCAAGATATGCCCAACACCCAACAACCATGGTGCTATCCCCATTGATCATGGACAAGAGGGTGAAGGGGACATGGGAAGAGATGCAACATGAGCCCAAACAATGCAATCATCATTTGGGCCTTAGGTGTATTGATTTTTACTCAATTCTTGTTTCTTACCAGCTAACTAATTGTTTTCTTTCCTTTTAGGATCTAAACTATGAGTTGCAACACAAGCCAACCACCAACCGACCATGACCATGCCAATGGTATCCCCCATGTTCAAACAGGGTCCATTTAGCAGGGTTAGGATGATGGAGAGTGGTGCTGTGTATTGGGATAGCAAGCTGAAGGCTATATCCAAGACAGTAATAATAATAGTATTAATTACTGAGACTCCAACATTCTGTAGTATATATACTACATGTAAGTGTGTACATGAGACAATCACTCCTTGATCTCTGAGACACTCAGAGGGACACCCCCCTTTGTCCTAAGGTCTCCTCTAAGCTTCCTGAAATGCTCTCCCAACAAGTTATGGGCCCTGGCTTTATTTAGAATAATCCAAATAATCCAATCATATATTCAACACATTTCACAACATGTCTGAAGCATCATACAACAACAATAAATTTGTTCCTGACAGTGAGGATGAAAACCCTCAAGAATACATCCAGGAATATGATCAAGACCTAGCAGATCATGTGGAATTATTTGGGCCATCACCATCTGCCTCCAGTAAGGCAATAATCCAGGAATCACCGCCATCTGTGCCAAGCATGCCCAACACTAAAATTGCCCCTAAACAGAAAAAACCCATGATCCTCCTTATCCAAACCAAGGGATATTCAAATGTCAACAAGATCTCAGATAGGGATCATCTCACTGATGAGAATTGGCATGAGTGGAGAGAAAGGATGAAAAGTCCTGAGGAGGCACATATTTGGGACAAGAATGACACCTGGGTGCAACAAGTTATCATGCGTAGTGTTGCCTCTTCATGGATGTGTCATGTCAGATCAAAAATAACAGCAGAAGTGATGTATTCCACACTATCTGTCACTCATGAAAATAAGGTGCACCAAACTGTAAATCATATACAGTGCCTATTGTATGAGACAAAGGCCAACATCACCAATGACCTCCTAAAACATATGGACACCCTCAAATCTTACCATGACTGCATCAATAAATTTCCTAATACAGAATTTCATTTTTCAGACACCCGATTTAAATCTATCATATCAGCATCCCTACCATCAACCTGGCAAACATATGTTGAACCATATAATGGCAACACAAATGATCCAAATTACATGGACCCAAAGCGCTGATTGTCATCAGACATGTTTATAGGATTGTTGTGAGAGGAATGCAAACTTTGGTTGAACAGAAATACATACGGGAATAATAACAGCACTGGTAGAAGCACAAATTGTAAGCCTGCTTACAACTGTTTGTATTTGCTTATGTTTGGCAGACTCCATCACTATTTTAGTCACCTCATGTATCATTCCTTTTCCTTCTTCTTCTCTTCTCCTCTCTCTCTCTCTCTCTCTCTTCTCATAGATATCTATTCTCAAATACCACATTGTTGTCCTATCATTCTCTTGTGTGGACTGATTGTGAGTATTTCCCCCCCTAACTCCCACTCTGCCCAATATAGTGTAGTCCATCCCTGACAACCCAGGAATGGACTTCCACAAATCTGGTGAAAACCCAGAAGGCTACTGGTCCCAGTAAATCCCTGTAAATTATACCACCAAAAGGAAATCCTCCATCAAATATTATTGGGATCATTGTAAGCATGGTGGACACTGGACCAGTAAATGCCAGAAGTTTGATAGGAACAAATGCCATACCTGCAGGAAATTCGGACATCTAGCAAAGAATTGTTGGGGGGAAAGGAAGGAAAAAGCAAAAGAGAAGAAGCCCAGGGACACATTCAATATTGTAGAAGAGCATATAACTTTCCCAACAGATGAAGAGAGTTATAATTTTGATGCATGTAATAACAATGCCATAATTGGTGAGCATCTGATCTATTATGATTGGTTGGCTGACTCAGCAACAACCTCACATGTAATGCATCAAAGAGATGCATTTACTTCCTACACACCTATGGGAAATGTTTCCATAACAGGTGTGGGTGGAAAAGAGGCAAATATAGCAGGACAAGGAACTGTCAATGTAATTTTGACATGCAATGGAGAAAAATATATTCTTCATCTACAAAATGTTTTACATGTTCCTGGAGCATGAAATAATTTAATTTTGTTGGGGAGATGGGATGCAGCTGAAGGAAAATATATAGGGGAAAAAGGGAAAATAACCCTTGTTAATATGGATGGTAAATCCATTGCGCATGGGAATAAAACCAAAAATCATCTCTATAAAATGGAAGTGATTTAGAAACCCAGGTGATGGCAACAATGCTGGTAATAATAAAACTTTCATTGGAAATGAAAAGTTACCTAGTTGGGAAACTTGGCATCAATGTTTTGGACATATCAGATATACTAGATTACAATTATTACTTGATGGAAAAATGGCAAAAGGTTTTAATTTTGATCTGGATACCCCAAAACCAGATTGTGAGGCATGCATAGCTGTGAAACAACACATTAAACCATTTCCAAAATCAGTCAAACAAAAAACTGAACCCAGGGAATTAACACATATAGATTTATGGGGGAAATATTCCATTAAATCCATCAATGGAAAACATCATTATTTATTTTTGTTGATGATGCCAAAAGGTATGTCACCGTCAAATGTCTAAAAGAAAAAAGTGAAGTGGCACAGGGTGTGATACATTACTTGGCCCATTTAATAACTAAAGGCTGAAAGCCAAAGGGGATTCAAATAGACTGCAGAAAAGAATTTGTCAATGAAAAACTTGACAATTATTCTAAACAGCATGGTATAGATATCTGATTAACCATGCCACACTCTGCATCACAAAATGGGATCATGGAAAGGATGAATAGGACACTAGTCAGATTATTGCACACAATGTTATCTGCAAGTTCACTTCTGGAGTATCTCTGGGAGTGTGCAATATTACATGCCACATATCTCCAAAATTGATCATATACAAAGCACCTTTGGAAATTAACACCCTATGAGGGATGGTGCAATCAAAAACCAGATGTGTTGCACCTGCATAAATTTGGCACACCAGTCTGGATATTATTACAAGGCCAAAAAAGGGAAAGGAAAATGCTTCCTAAATCAAAGTGCCATGCTTATCTTGGATATGATGACAGTGCTGGGACAGTCAAATATTATAATGCAGAAACACATAATGTTCTAACTTCACAGAATTTCAAGCTAATAACTGGCAGTCCAAATCCCAAACCTTCCGAAAATGTCACCTTAATACCCTTGATGTGCTGGAGACGCATCACCAATGGATATATCGGATAGTGAGGAAACACCAATCACAACCCTGCTGAACACACCAACCCGACCAATCACAAGAGAACTACCAATCATAATACTTCCAGAGAAGCAATCTCAGAAGTGGAAACAAGATGAATTAATGATTGCGTTGATATTAATAAACTGCACATGGCACATGCAATGCAGAGAAAAGAACCATGTAAACCACATGGAATTTGTACCAATTATAAACCCTTACTACACCTTACAGAAGAGGAAGAAGTTGACACCTTCCTAGATAGAAATCAAGCCTATGCAATTATAGCCGGAGACAAATTGAATAGTCTCAAAGAAGCCAAAAACTCTCCTGAATGGTCCACTTAGGAAGGAACCATGAAAGTCAAATTGGATCAGCTGAAGGAGAGAGGGGCATGGGAACTTGTCCAGAAACCTCCAAATGCAATACCAATTACGAACAAATGGGTTTTCAATAGAAAACAGGAGAAATAGTAAGACACCAAGCATGGTTAGTTGCAAAAGGGTGTGCACAACAGCCTGGTTATGATTATACAGAGACCTTCTCACCGGTAGTCCAAATGGACACACTCCAAGCAATATTAGCGCTCATGTCAAAAAAGGGTCTAAAAATACAGCAGATGGACATAAAGGGCACATACCTAAATGGCACACTCCAAGAAACAATATATATGAAACAACCTGAAGGATGTGAAGATGGAACAGACTGAGTATGTAGGTTAATAAAACTACTTTATGGATTAAAGCAGGCAGGGTGAGAGTGGAATAATGAATTTGATGGTAAACTCAAATTTCATGATTATGGATGCTTTTTGCAGATCCATGTGCATATATTTGAAGGGATGACAAAGACATTGGCATGTTAACTGTCTGGGTTGATGACACCTTACTCTTTGCATCTTCAGATGAAACAATGAAGCATATGAAGAATACACTCAACTCCAAATGGGAGGTAACCAATCTCAGGGAACCAAGTAAAATTGTGGGCATGGAAATTACATGCCTGGACGATGGAATCAAAATATCTCAGGAAAAATATATCAAGAACATCCTCTGCAAGGAAGGAATGATAGATGCAAATCCCATCAGCACTCCCATGGATCCCAATATTAAATTATTGGAAAATCCAGATTATAATGAACCCAACAGGAGTAATTCATATGCAAAATTGCTAGGATGTTTGCAATTTTTATCAAATTCCACAAGGCCCAATATCAGCTTTGCAGTTAACAAGCTGGCTGCCTACACTACTAACCCAGGTTTACAACACCACAGTGCAATAAAGCAAACACACACACACAGGTACTTAGCAGGTGCAAAAACTCTTGGGATAAATTATAAAAACTCTCAAGATGAGACTGAAAACAATAACCTCTTCCATGGATATGCTGATGCTTCATTTGCTAATACTGAAGATCTAAAATCCACAACAGGGTATACTTTCCTAGTATCAGAGGGAGCAATTATGTGGAAATCAAAGAAACAAACCATAATTGCATTATCTTCCACTGAAGCTGATTATCAGATGCTGGACATGAAGCCACTTGGCTAAGAAATTTATATGAAGAACTCGCAAACATCAGGTGTGACAGGTGGTCACTCTCCCAAGTCCTCATGCCACCACACTGATGTTCATTCACAATCCTCATCCTCCCTTCCTCTGCTCACTCTTTTCACCCAGATCCTCCTCCTGAGTCCCCAAAAACCCTCAACCCCCCACACACACAACCACTCTACCTGAATGGATAGAATCACTCACAACCCCAACCTGAATGAGTGCCCTGACTATAGCTCTGCTCCCTTCACCACTGTCCAAATGGCTTTGGTAGACCACAATGGCATCACAAAAGAGCAGGCCTGTCAACAGCTCATCAATGCCTGGAATGTCCACAATGACTCCCTGAAGGAGGCTTGGAACCTACAAGCCCAACAGGACCTCCTCCTCCAAGAGGAAAATGACCACATCACATGCAAGGAAGAACACCAACAGGCACTAAGAGAACAAGCAGAAAGGCAGAGATACATGAACTTGAGAAGAAGAAACTCAAAATGAAAGAATTCAACCATGACACCATGGTGGAAGACTTCATTTCCCCTTGACCCTCCATATGCTCTGAACAAATTCAAGGTGTTTGAATACATAGAACTCTGGTACTTTACCCCAGAAGGATGCATCAATGCTTTGAACACCCAGCACTCACAGGCAGACAACACATTCAGCCTCTCAAAAGTCAGTGACTCCCTTGCACTGAAACAGCTTGCAGCAGTCAAGGCTTTGTGTATTGCGATATGAGATGCAGACCTGACTTGGAGTCAGATGATGATGGGAAAAGTAATCTTCCTCCAACACATCCAAGAAGCCAGCTGGCCTGAAGGCCACATCTCATCCCTCACCCACTTCTTCATCAACCTTGAGATCCACCCCCACTGTCTGTGCTCTTATGGAGAGAAGATGCTCACCCTATATCAACCCAAAGTCTGCTGCAATTGGCATGACAGGCTTAAACACAACCAGGGCTTCAACATTGTGACCATAGATGAAGCACTCCTCCAAAGCATCTCCACCAAAATCCTGGACAAGATGAGAACAGAGGGCTTCCAGGAGGTCAGTCTCCCCCCCCTTCTTTCCAGTCCTGTATGCATGATGCTGACTGAACTTCCCCCCCCTCATACACCGCTTTCCTCAACTCTCTTGCTTTCGCTTCCTTCTTCACCTGCTTCATACATGTTTCTGCTTCTCATTTTCCCCTCCTTTCTTTGTGCCTCAACTATGCTTTGCTTCTTCTAATGAACTGACCCCTTCACTGCTTTGTGCATTATCTCATCTCTCTCACACTTACACTCCTGTAATGACCCACAAATGCAAAGATTGAGTCTCTTCATCAGAGTATCACTATGCACAACCTTGATTGGCATAGCTCTAAAAGTAAAACTTTACCCTGTGAGACAGACAAGAGTGCCACTCTCATTCTTGCTCTCCCCCTGGAAACAATGGGCAGAGTCCCCTCCACCTTATCTCCCTTCCCCAAGAAGACCCTCTGCCCAGCAGCTGGGTTTTCAGGATGGCACAAATCCTCAAGCCCCCACCATTTGTGCCATATGCCTCAGCATCTTCACACACAGTGTTGCAAGATGCTTGTCCAGCACCCTGTGGGATGGGTCCAAAGCAAGATGTCACAGAAATGAGCAAGGCTGGATTATCAACCCACCAGACTTATCCTCTGTGTCAACTGGCAGTGACCAAGTGGCTGCACATCCCAAGGGCACCACCATGAGTGCTCTGGCTGTGGAAAGTCAGACCATGGTGCTCAGAAATGTTCTCAAGCACAGAAGAGCTAATGCCCTCACACCCTACAAGCCAGACTCATAGGAAAAATTGCTGCACAAACACAACCTTCTCAAAAAATACCCAACAGTCCCCAGCCAGTTATGATGTGGATTTGACATCAGCATCTGATTAATACCCCCCTCATATACACCCAGCAACAGTCCCACCCTCCTTTCCCTCTGGAATGAGTACCAGCAAATCATCAACAAGGAGCTTGCATCACAGAGATACCTTGGCCCCTTGGCAAAGGCAGAGGTTGAGCTCTTCATCAACCCATTCCAGTCTTCCCCACTCTCCCTGGTACCAAAGTCAGGCAAGCCTGGAAAGTACTGGGCTGTATATAACTTCTCCCACCCCCCTTCCCCTTGGCATACACTATCATCCATTAATCACTCCATCAGCTCAAACTTATTCCCCTACATATGGGGCACCTTCTCTACCATCTGCCTCACTATATAGAATCTCCCCCCAGGGTCCCAAGCCACAATCCATGATGTCACCAAAGCCTATCACACAATACCTGTCACTCCAGAGCAATGGCCAGGCCTCATCATCAAGCTCCTCAATGACAACCAATTCATGATCAACATGAACAACAACTTCAGGCTCACATCAGCCAGTGGAGTCTATGGTCTCCTTGGAGATTCCACAGCAGACATCTTTCATGCTTCAGGCATTGGCCCTCTATCAAAGTGGGTCAATGATCACATTTTCTTCTGCATCCTCTCCAAGCATCTTTCCTCCTAAGGTAGAAGTCATTCATAACCCACAAACATCATGTGATATTCCAAATTAGGCAAAAAAGAATGAATCTACTGTACATCCTCAGCCTTCTACAACCACTTAATAAAAAATGTGCTTCCTGGGAAATGTGCTAGTATTTGTGTTTATGAAGCTGTGATAGTTAATTTTGTGTGAGACTTATTTGGCAAAGGAGAATATCAATGAGATGTGTTGCATCCTGATTTTTGGAATAAGTCAGTGGGAACATCTTCCTGTACCAAACCCTGTTGCACAGACACACTTGAGATATATATAAAGAGATCTCTGAAAGCAGAATTCTAATATTCTCTTTTGCTGTACTTTAGTGGCCAGCCTACTTGGCATAGCATTCAAATATGGACTTAGGGAAGAGGAGTGACATCCAGAATAAAAAATCTGCTTTCAGAGATCTCTTTATATACATCTCAAGTATGCCTGTGCAACAGGGTTTGGTACAGAAAGATGTTCCCACTGACTTATTCCAAAAATTGGGATGCAACACATCTCATTGATATTCTCCTTTGCCAAATAAGTCTCACACAAAATTGACTATCACAGCTTCATAAACACAAATACTAGCACATTTCCCAAGAAGCACATTTTTTATTAAGTGGTTGTAGAAGACTGAGGATGTAGATTCATTCTTTTTTGCCTAATTTGGAATATCACATGATGTTTGTGGGTTATGAATGACTTCTACCTTACAACCGTCAGAGGCTTCAGTGCTGTAATTTACACTCCCCCACCTATTCCAGTCGGACTCCACAGATTCCGGAAATTCCAGTCGGATTCCGGTCAGTCCAACCGGAATCCACTGGAATCCATGGGGTCATAACATGGGGTCATAAATTCCGGTTATTCCGGTGGATTCTGGTGGAATTCTGTGTAACAGACTGGGGTTTTAGAAATGTATTCATATAAATAACATTGAACATAGACAGACACTATACTATTGTTACAATCAGTATTACTTAATCAGTACCACTTACTCATCATCACTATCACTATCACTATCACTATTCTCTGCCCTACTTGCCTTTTCCTCTTGTTTTGCAATAACATGTCTAGTATGATAAAATAGCATGCTGTGCAAGAACCAGTTGAAGTTACCAGGTGTCATTTTCTTCAACATTGATTCATATCCTCCCATCCATGCATTTAACTGTTCACAAGCCTGTTTGTTATAGGTCAGTCAAGTATCATTGGTGCATGAAATAAGTATCAAAGCTTGCCTGTGTGTTGAATGCACATCTGAAACAAGGTTTGCCTTGTTTATCTTTGGCTTCAACAACTAGATTAGGTGCAGAGCCATCTGCTGGTGCAGGATTGCACCATTTCTTGCAAAGTTCATCATCATCTCAATGGTTGATGTAATGATAGGCATCAACAATAAATCGTGTTGTCTGTTCCCATGCCCTTTCCCATGATCCATTCCTGAGAGCAGTTCGAAGTACCTGGCATGCTTTATCAATGCAAATGTAATCTGGTCGGGACTCTTCAGTATGGAAAACCTTCTCCAAAAATGCCAAGATATTGGTGGGTGATTCAGCCTTGGGAAATTTTGCCCAGGCAATCACAACACCACATGGTGCACATATTGTTTCAACACAGTAAAACCTAGGAGCACTGAAATAGTTTTTATGCTCTGTTTCCTCCATTGGTTCATCTGTAAGCCTGGCATCCCCAGCCTTACCACATGCCTCCTTACCCCTAGCTACTCCTGCCCCTGCCCCAATGGCCAGTTGTATGTTTCTGTTGCATTCAGGCTTACAGTTTGTAAGCCAAACCTTATATGTAGAAACTGATCAGTGGCTGTGACATTGTTGAACCTTAGACATCGTAGCACTCGCCTTCATGTAGTCCCCGCGCCTTGGGAATATATGGTGGTCATGTTATGCTTGGGTCTTGTCTCAGTGAGCCTGTAGACACAGGCTTTCATCATCATGTGGTTGTTCTGTTTGCTCATTTGTTGAAATCCAAGGCAGGTTTTCAGCTGGCCTTTGTGTAATTCTTTGGAAACCAGGTGCAGATTGTCTTTTGTGTTGAGTAACATATTTCTTCCATTGCTGCTGATGCTGTTGACATGCTTGAGTTGCTCTGATTTTTTCATTGTCACAGTTGCAAACACGGCATTTTGCACCATGGGTTTGTTCATGTATTGCACAAAAGACAGCACCACGATAGTTTATGAGATCATCTGCACAATTCTCATAAGCACAGTGCTTTGGCCCAAAGCATGTTCCATCAACAACCACCATCTTTACTGGTGCTGTGTCAACATCCATGCCATCTTCAGAGGTGGATGCAGATGTTGAACCAGATGATAAATCAGAAGATGATGAAGAACTGGAATTGGCACCTTGTGGAGAGGGTTGTTCAACCTCATCAACTCCAACTACATCAGCAGAAAGAGCAGTTGGAGTAGTATCAGAAGGTGTTGCAATGTATTCATGAGTGCATTCTGAACAAGCATGTCGATCTGCAGCTCTGATAACTCCATTTTCACCAAGAACCAAGAAAGCTTCTTTTGTGATTTCACCAATTGCAAGATTGTCCCAAACTGATAGCTCCATATCAGCAGAAGCAGCTATGGTGTGGATGGACTCCTGAACAAAGGCCTGCCAGATTTGACGGCGTGACAACCGATGGAACACATGTTCTTGTGTTTTTCCAAAAGAATTATTCCAGAATTCCATGTATGCTGAGGCTGATGCATGAAAGCTGTACATGGCATTCACAACAGCATTTGAGAAAACCCGATCAACCCATACACTTTGACCAACTTTAAGGTATTTGGCAGAATTCAAATACAAGTTGGTGAACTGGTTCTCTTCATCGATTTTCTGGTGTGCGCTCGTGATTGGCACTATATAGTGTTGTGCAATTGGGGCATTGTCCAGTAAGAACTGGAACATTCTTGTGAATGGTATTGTTTTTCACAAGTGTAACTAGGGGAATGTCTCTCTGTTTGGTTGTCTGAACCAGAGACCGAAATCCACATCCACTTGTGACACATTGATATGATTCTGGACAGATGATATGCACAGCTTCAATTGCTGTATATGATATTGGCTTGAGAGCAGTCTTTAGATGGCCCTTTTTGTTGTATTTGATGAGGCCCAAGTGCTGTGCCAATTTATCAAGTTTGGTTGCAATGTTGCTGATGATGTGGTTTTCAGAAATGCCTTCATACTGGTCAGATTCATGCAACAAGGATGCACTGTTGTCCACTTTTGCATGTACTGCCCGTGACAAGCTTTTGATCCAACTGTTGACTGAAGATACATTTTCTCCTTTTGCAAGTGAATACTGTTGTCTTGCATGTAAGCTAAGAAGATCGGGATTT
This sequence comes from Tricholoma hemisulphureum, assembly GCA_964034925.1. Taxonomy (NCBI): domain Eukaryota; kingdom Fungi; phylum Basidiomycota; class Agaricomycetes; order Agaricales; family Tricholomataceae; genus Tricholoma; species Tricholoma hemisulphureum. The sequence continues at coordinate 873,375 of OZ035931.1, forward strand.
TCAGTCATTGTAAACAACAGTAATAAAACTGTTGAAAGTGAGATGTCAGCTGGAAAGTTTTTCTGGATGAATTGACTGAACGAGAGGAAAGTCAATTCTGGAAATGGGCTGAAATCTGACAATGCAGCAGTGGTGGGCAGAAAACTAAGACCAATCCACAATGGCAAAGGTAGACAGCAAAGACTTGAAAATAGCCAGAGGATTGCTTTTCCACCATTGGGGACACTGAAAAGATGAACTTAGAACTATAACACATGATTCAATTGGTCCATTGTATCCTACTTACATAGCCTTAGATTTCTTCTTTTTTCCTCCAGTTCTTTCTCTTTCTCTTTCTCTTTCTCTTTCTCCTTACCCTTGCCCTTTCTCTTTTCATTCTTCTTTTCCTTGTCCTTTTCCTTTCCTTTCCCCTTCTCTTTCCCTTTCCCTTTCCCTTTCCCTTTCCCTTTCCCTTTCCCTTTCCCTTTCCCTTTCCCTTTCCCTTTCCCTTTCCCTTTCCCTTTCCCTTTCCCTTTCCCTTTCCCTTTCCCTTTCCCTTTCCCTTTCCCTTTCCCTTTCCCTTTCCCTTTCCCTTTCCCTTTCCCTTTCCCTTTCCCTTTCCCTTTCCCTTTCCCTTTCCCTTTCCCTTTCCCTTTCCCTTTCCCTTTCCCTTTCCCTTTCCCTTTCCCTTTCCCTTTCCCTTTCCCTTTCCCTTTCCCTTTCCCTTTCCCTTTCCCTTTCCCTTTCCCTTTCCCTTTCCCTTTCCCTTTCCCTTTCCCTTTCCCTTTCCCTTTCCCTTTTCCCTTCTGAGTTTCCCCTATGTCAGATCCTGCCTCTGTCCCCCCCTTTGTCAAACCCTCTCCGCCATTTGCCAGCCATTCCAAAAGATCCAAAAATGCATATGCAGGTTTCAATATTCCCCACAACTCGATATCCGATAGCTTGTCATCACTGTCCTCAAGCCAAGACACCATTGTAGGATAACTGGAAAGCTTCGGAAATGCCTTGCTATACGTCAAGTGCCACTGTGATTTACCCTTGAAAACACTGATGATATCTGCCTGTGTTGGCTTCTGATCAAAAACATCTCTCAACTTTCCACTCTCCCATAATGTATCGCACATCTTGACAGCCGCCAAGTATGCCTTGTACTTCTGCCATGCATAACCCAAATTTACATCCTTGTGATCGGTCAACTCAACTGGAATACTGAGAGAGGCAATGATCTTGTCTTTGAATGGAGAGCTGGTATGAGCAGGGATAGAAAGAGGTGTAGACATGCGAGTATCAGGCGGAGTGGTGCCAGTAGAACCAAGTGGGGTCGAGACAGATAACCCAGAAGGGAAAGCAGATTGGTGTTCCTGATGTGAGATAAAAATCAAGTATTCTTGGTGAAGACTGTAAAAGTCTCTCACATAACAGACTGGAAGAATATACTCTTTCTTTTTCTTAGTCCATTCAATGTCCTCATTAAACGATACTGCAGCGTTGTATCGGCCTTTGTCAGTTGTTGGGATGAAAGGCTGCCTGGTTAGGTAGCCTCACTAAGTCAGACGGTAAGACAGGATCACGTTATCTTTGTTGCACAAGGTAAAGAGTCAGTCTAAGATACATAAGAAGGTCGGTAAACTATACCTTTGTTGCACAAGGTAAAGAGTGGGGCAACAAAGGAAAAAAAGATGGTATATATATGAGATTTGAAACCGTGTTGGAAAGTGGCCGCATCGAGCGTAAGTTGGTATATGAGTTCGCCGATGTTCGCCGATGTTCAGGGTGGCTGTGTAGCCATTGTAAGCATCAATGTGTGCCGATGTTCGCCGATGTTCGTGGTGGCTGTGCATGCATGTTTGTGTCGTGAGTCTGGTCGCAGGCTTACACTCCTCCCCACCTAAAAAAATTGTGAGGGTGTCAAACCTCTGTCCTATTCTCAGCTTCCCATCTGTCAAGTGCATCTGTCTCAGTCATTTCTGAACCAGGGCGCCACTCATCATGTTCTTTCCCGTATCCTTCATAGTGGACAAGGTATTGTACACCTCGTCCACGTCGGTGAGCATCCACAATCTTGTCAATGTACCACTCCTCAGTGCCATCTTCAGTAACAATGGGTCATGGCCGGGCAGGCTCACGGTCAGGGAAGAGGAGGGGATTGTTCGGGATGTATCGTTTGAGTAGGTGGGCATGGAAACCAGGGAAGGTGTTTGGGTTGTTTGGGAGTTTTAGTGTATATTCTGAGTGTTCAGGGAAGGTGTGTGTGATGGTGTAGGGGCCGTCATTTCTCGGCATGAATTTTGCAACACGCATTTTTCCTTTGCGTTTGTAGTTCCGGCGCCTGTTTTCTGTGGAGAGCATGACAAGGTCGCCAATCTCATAGACATCTTCTGGTGCCCGATGTTCATTGGCATGGTATGCCTGTCTGATTTTTGCAGCAAGGAGATTGTCCTGCGCTTCTTGGACATCAATTGTGACTCGGGATATTATGTCATGTGCGGTAGTTTGTTCGGTAGTGGCATTACTAGGGAGTGGTGCGATCAGAGGGATGATTCGGGGGGATCGTCCAGACTTCAGTTGGAAGCCTGAGAAACCAGTGGATGAGTTCACGGTGTTCATAATAGCAAAACGCACACGAGGGAGTTTGGCTAACCACCCCTTCTGGTTGTTGTCAACATGGTACCAGATGGCTTGGTTCACAGTTTTGTTGGTCCGTTCACTGCTGCCGTCAGTCTCAGGGTGGTAAGAAGTTGACATCTTCAGTTTTACACCAGTGAGCTTATGGAGGGCCGTCCAAAGTTCAGCAGTGAAGAGAGCATCTCGGTCAGAGATAAGATGGAGCATCAGGCCGTTTTCACAGTACCATTCATCAAAAAGGACAACGGCAACTTGGGCAGCAGTGTATGTGGAGTGGGTACCGGCAATGCGTATGTCAGCACCAAGAAGGTCAGTCATGGTCAGTATGGTGTCCTTTCCATCCTCCTCGGGGAGTGGTCCGATGAAATCCAGTGCGACAGTGTCGAAACGGTCATCAGGAACTGGTAGGGGGTGTAGGGGACCAGTGGGTTTGGAAGTGCGGGTTTTATTGCGCTGGCATTCAGAGCATGATGGGATATATGCTTTCTCCAGGTCCCGACGCATGTTTGGCCAGTAGTAGGAGCCACGGAGGGATTCATAGCTTTTGTCAAAGCCAAAATGGCCCAGAGTGTCATGGGCAAGGTTGTAAAGGAGTTCACGGACTCGGAGATCTTGTGGGATCACCAGCCGGCGGCCAACATAAAGGAGTTGATCGGTGAGGGTTGCCCCTTCGATGCTCCCCATATTGATGTCCTTGGTGAGTTGTTTGGCAAAATCATCAGTCTCATAGCCGGTAATGATTGCGTCAAGTAGGGATTGGTCAGCGGCAATATTGAGTATGCCGGTGACTGGGGTTTTGGGTGCATTACGTGTGTGTGCCATCGCACAGGCCGCAAGGCAGGCATCAGGCACAGTGTCAGGCATGCGGGATAGGGCATCAGCAGCGGTGTTGTCTTCGCCGTGGATGTAGGTGATTTGATAGTCAAAGTCTGCAAGATACATCGACCATCTCATTTGTCGTCTCGACATCTCCTTCTGCGATTGGAAGTACTCGAGAGTTCTGTGGTCAGTGAAAACTTCGAACTGTGCACCAAGCAGGTGGGATCGCCATTTCTTCAATGCCTTGATAATGGCAAGAAGCTCCTTCTCATGGACCGGATAATTCTTCTCGGCATCATTGAGCTGGTAGGAGTCATAGGCAACTGGCCGGGATGTATCCCAGGTTTTTCCAAAGCTTAACACAGCCCCAGTCCGGCGGTCACTGGCATCAGTGGTGACATAGATGTTTGATGCTTTGTCTTCGTAATTAATTACGGTGAGACAGTCAGCACTGAGGACAAGTTGTTTGATGTGGTCAAATGCATTCTGATGTTCTGGGGTCCATGTGGGGAATGGTCGGTCACATTCCTTGGTAGTGAGGGGGGTGAGGACACTTGTGTATTCTGCAAGTGCTGGAAGGAAGGTGGCAATGTATCTGGTTAGTCCTAGGAAACCTCGGACTTTGGTGGCAGTTGTTGGTTGGGGCCAGTTCGCAATACGGTCGGTTTTGCGTGGGTCAGGTTTGATCCCAGCCCCAGAGACGATGTGGCCAAGGAAACATAACTCAGTGGCAAACAGGCTGGATTTCACCTGGTTGCAATAGATGCTGGCTTTGCGGAGGGCCTGAAGGACTGTATTGCAGTTTCGTTCATGTTCCTCCATGGTTTGTGACCAGATGATAATGTCATCGAGGTACACATGGCAAATTTTTCCAATGTGTTCTCGGAGCGCGTCAGTCATTTGGCGCTGGTGTGTGGCAGGGGCATTGCATCCACCCTGTGGCATGACAGTCCATTCATAGAGTCCCCACGGTGTTCTTACAGCAGTGAGGTGAATGTCGTCAGGGTGTACCCGTGTTTGGAAGAAGGAGTTAGTCATGTCCATCTTCCCGAAGATCTTTCCCTTCCCGCAATCGGCGAGTATGTCATCAATGCGAGGTAGGGGGAAGTTATCTCGGACAGTGTTACTGTTGAGAGACCGGTAGTCGTTTACCCAGCGGGGGTCGACTGTTAAGTCAGGGACGCCAGCTTTATATTTTGGGACACAGAATGCTGGTGAGGCATATTCTGATGAAGATGGTCGTATTCGGCCAGCCTTTAGGTGGTCATCAAGTAATCTTTTCCAAGATTCTTGGTATTTCTTTGGTGCTGCATATCCTTTGCCATTATTGACCTTGGTGGGGTCTTTGAGCCAGATGCGGTGGAACATGTGTCCAGGGACTTCAGAGGTATTGTCTGGGAGTCGGAGTGGGAAGCGGTCGGCATATTTTTGTTTCATTTTCCGGTCTGCTTCTTTGAGGACCTCTTGGAATGCGAGGCCTTCAATGCGGTCTCGAACAGCAGCCATGATGGGGCCAGGGAGGAGGTAACCAGCAAGTGTTGGTGCTCCGGTCTGCTCGAGAGTGGTAGGCTTGGGTGCCCGAACTTTCTTTGGCATCGGTGGCTGTGCTGTTCGCCGATGTTTGCAGCTGTGTTCCAATCCTGAGGTGCGAGAGGGGGGGGGTTTAGGAGGTCATAGCCTGTGAGTTTGTCAATGGCCGTTCGCTCATGTGGGTCTATCAGGATCTGTTCTGATGAAAGAAATGGCATTCCTAGTATAATGGGGAATGGTAGCCCCTTAATTACTTTCATCTTGTGTACTCCTGACTTCCATATCCCCCGTTCAGAGCTGAGGTCTAGTTTCACATACTCCTCCGAGACAAGTGGCAGCATTGATAAGGAGGACATGTTGTTCTCCTTGGCAGGGAGACGATATCGTCGGAGACCAAGTTTCTCGGCAAGCTCCAGGCTAATCACTGTGCAGGCCGATCCAACGTCAATTAGTGGTTGGACTGGCATGGGGAATTCGGAGATGAGGGGGCCAGTAGCAAAGAGGTTGGTGTATAATTGTGGGACAGTGAGGGGGACATTGACAGGGGAAGGGACATACGAGTCTGTTTCAGAATCTGAGATGTGTCCGGCTGCCATTGCCATGTTTTGGGCTGGCGCTGTGAGGGTCATGTAGGTCACCGGGTCAGGCCATGAGTTAGTTGCAACCATTGGACAGTTGGTGAAGGTGTGCCCAACGTTGAGCTTCCTGCACCGGGTGCATCCATTGTGGTCACGGATGAGGGTTCTCTCAGCCTCGGTGAGGGCCGGCAGGCGAATTCTCTCAGCCTTCTTAGTTCGGCTGGTGGGGGTAGAGGTAGAGGCATGGGAGGTCAAAGGTGCATCTGTGAGGCGGGAGAGGAGATCCTTTTTTTCACCTCGGTGTGCAGTGCGGGCAGCAGCCGAGGCATCAATCATCTTTTGGGTCCGGGCATTTTCAGCCCGCATACGGTCATCCCGCTCCTTAACCTCAAAGGCCCAGGTAGCGAGATCAGTGGCTAGGACTGGTTCAAGGCTTAGATTGAGCCTCAGGTCCGGGTGTAGGTTGGATTGTAGTTGGACCTTGAGCTGGTCCTTGGTGAGTGCTTTGCTTGGCGCTGAGGTGGTGAGGATTGCGTTGAGGTTCTCAACCTCTATTTTCCAATCCATAAATTCCCGGTTGCCTTGGGTTGTGGAGAGGATGGTTTCGAGGATGTCATAGGACCAGTTCTTCTTGAGGACCAGTTGGGCCAGCTCAGTGAGATACTGATCCAGGGTGATGGCATCAATCCGAGTTTGATCTGCCTGATACCAAGAAACGAGGCGCGGCTCAAACATCCCCTCAGCAACGTAACTGACAATTTCAGTGCTGGTCTTCCCACCATGCTTCTTGTATCGTTTGCATGCAAGGGTCCACGACTGCATGATGAGTGGGGTGATTCTGCCCGCAGTGAGCATTGGGCATTCCTTCATCTTCGTGACCTTGACTTCAGCAAGGGGTTGTGTGGTTGGTGACATGGCAATTCGGGCAGCAGGTAAGGTAGCTTGGTAGTTGCAATGGGAGGTGGCTGTGGTAGGTGCACTTTCGTCAGTAGACGAGTCAGTACTAGGTGATGGGGACAGTGGTAGAGACACCGGGCTGTTTGGCTTGGGGCGTCGGTGTGTGTCCGTTAGGATCTGTAGTTTGGCAGGTTGGCCAGGGTCCTGCAACTTTCTTCTCGCACTCCTGGTGAGGAGTGGAATCGAGGTAGAGGGTTGCCGAGACAGTGTGGGTTCGTCAGGTATTGAAAGACGCAGTCGGTGTCAAAAAAAAAGTGAAAGGCTGCCTGGTTAGGTAACCTCACTAAGTCAGACGGTAAGACAGGATCACGTTATCTTTGTTGCACAAGGTAAAGAGTCAGTCTAAGATACATAAGAAGGTCGGTAAACTATACCTTTGTTGCACAAGGTAAAGAGTGGGGCAACAAAGGAAAAAAAGATGGTATATATATGAGATTTGAAACCGTGTTGGAAAGTGGCCGCATCGAGCGTAAGTTGGTATATGAGTTCGCCGATGTTCGCCGATGTTCAGGGTGGCTGTGTAGCCATTGTAAGCATCAATGTGTGCCGATGTTCGCCGATGTTCGTGGTGGCTGTGCATGTTTGTGTCGTGAGTCTGGTCGCAGGCTTACATGGGATTATGTATACAAGAGTATACAGGCAAGCCAAGGCAGTCAACATGCCTAGGGAATATTGCCAGAATATGCTAAGTCATATTAACACATGTTTAACAGAGGTTAACACATGCAGAGACATATAGGGGAATCCACAGTTAACACATGCTACAGGATTAAACATCCTGCAGCATGTCTATGATAGGATAGGCAAGATATAGCCATGTCTATCATAGGCTATCAGAGACAGAGCCTTGGATAGAGTGTCTAAGACACACCCTGCAGAAAGTCTAGGACTTACCAAGCCATGATATCATATGTCACTATTATTGACACTGTTATAGGGGATATGACATATATTCCATTATTAACTGGTACAGGGGTCTATTACAGAATACCTCCTTTATATATTAAAGGAGTGCATTACACTATACCTCCTAACTGTGTAGTATAAATATTGCACATCTTGTAGGAGATGATAATAACATTCCTCCCTGTGGCAGACTCCCTCACTCACTAGCCTTTGAGATTAACTTCATCCTCTAACCTTGTCCTTAACTCTTCCTGTCACTGTTCACCACTCCATTCCCAACATCAGTCCACTCCCCTTGTTCATAAACAGAGATTTGAGGATTGGATTCTATCATGGGATTATTATTAATATTAATAGGTATGCAGGCTCCATACTTTCAATCGGAGACCACTTTGCAGCAATAGATTTGAGGACGGGTGCCATAGAAAACTGGACATCGACTTGGAGAATACGGAACGGCTTGGCTTCGGCAGGATCAACTGGTGAGTTATAAATATGTACTTTTCCCATCCTTAAAACTTGAGTCTCGAGATCGTCATCATCTGCATCAGCAAAATTAAAGACATTGCCAGTGGCACGTCCACGCATATGTCCACCAGTGGCATGGGATGATCCATGGGGAGCAGGGGGTGGACTGGATTGTGGACTAGTCATATGAATGTCTATGGTGTCATACAATGCTTAAGAAGCAATAGCAGAGGTGAAGACCTCCTACCTGGATCTTGAAAGCCTTTGGGTTGGACCGAGCGTGTTGCACGAGGAACAACTAGGATGATATATTAAAATTAACATTATATATTATTTTTCATTACCTGTGTCACCCATTGGGGAGTCACCAAGCAAAACATCTAATACGAATTCTAGATATTAAATTACAACTACAACAAATAAATATACCTTGGGACCTATGGGCTACATAGACAAGGTGTGGTCAGGATATAATCAGTAAAGGTAATAAAAAAACGGGGGCTTGCTAGTGGTTGTGGTACCCCCATCATCGGCCTTGCCGTCCATGGCCTTCTTGCCGCTGGTGTTGGTGGTGCCGACCTCCCCGTCATTGGCGTTGGCGTTGGCGTCTGTGGCCTTGCTGCTGCTGGTGTTGGTAGTGTCGGCCTGGTCATTGGCGTTGTCGTCGCCCTGGCCCTCCCCGTTGTGGCTGGTGTTGTTTTTGGTGTTCGTGTAGTCATCCCGGGCCTCCTTGTTATGGCCAGCGTTGTCGTTGCCGGCATTGGTGTTGTCGTTGTCATCCTGGGGCTCCCCGTTACTGGCGTCGGCGTCGGTGTCTTTGGCGGCCTTGCTGTTGTTCGCATCGTCGGCCTCGTGGTTGGTCTCATTGTCGGCCTTGGTCTCGTTGTCGGCCTCCCCATTGTTGTCGTTGTTGGCTGCAGGCTCCCCGTTGCTCGTGGTGTTGTCGCTGTCGTCTTTGTTTCCATTGCTCGTGGTGTTGTCGCTGTCATCTTTGTTGCTGGTCTGGCTCCCGTGGGCGTCTTCCCCATCGTTTTTGTCGCCGCTATCCCCTTCGCTGTCCTTGCTGTCAGTGGAGGGGGTCTGCCGTGCTCAGCGTCGACCAGAACCCCCCTGAACAGGAGGAGGCGGCAGGAGACTCACCGTGGCTGATCGAGTACGTTGAGGGGGGGCAACAGAGACTCCACTTGCCTCGAGGGCGAGTTCAGCTCTAGGAAAGCAAAAGGAGTGAGAATAAATGTTATAAGACTCGAAACATACCTTAAAGGGGTGGCTGAAGCCGCACCCTGTCCTTTCGAGTGCTTTTTCAAGGTCCTGTAAAAGGAATGGGCGGCTAGTAGGTAATCTACGGGTAAAAGAGGTCAGTTACTTACTTTTTACCACCTTTCCCCTTCCCAGCCTGTTCCTCTTCCTCGTTCTCCTCATCTCGCTTCACTTTCTTCAAGACGTCCTTTTCGAGTGCTGACGTGGCATGTTTACGGGTTTGCGAACCCGTTTTGGGTGGGGATTTGGCCGGCAATGGGCCCGATCCTTTCTTGCGTGTGCTGGCACGAGTGTTGGGCATTTGTTCTTGATGGGAGTTGTCGGCGGATGGGGTTGCAATGGGTCGGTGGTTGGTGGATACGGTGAGGTTGCGTGTGAGAGTGTTTGTGATGACATGTCACACAGTTGTGATGCGTTATGATTAGTCGGTGATTTGTTACCACGCACCTTGGTTGGATAATAAATAGTTTAAACACTGGTCAGTAATAATGACTCTGTGGCTCAGTGGTTAAGGGTTCTATTCTTAGGTCATACCTAAGGTCGAGTGTTCGACTCTTGTTGTATACGAAACTTTTGATTCGAAAAGCACGTGCATTCCGGTTAGTCCGGTTCTCTCTCATGCCATGTGTCCGGGTGATTCTGGTTAATCTGGTTGATTATGAGTCCGGTGAGATTCCACGGATTCCGGGTATAAAATTGATTATTAGTCCATCCAGAATACTTCCACAAAGGGAAACTACATACAAAAAAAAGTCCACTGGATTCCAGAAATTCCAGAAATTCCGGTCGGAATAACCAGAATCCGACCGGAATAGGTGGCTTAGTGTAACGTACTCCTTCAGTGGCACCTCTAAATCACAGCTAACAGCAGCCAGCTACAAGACCAAATCAGGCTATGGTAACAGGGGTTCAGACATACCAGATGGCTGCACAACCAAGTTTGATGAAGATGCCAGCTTCCCCTTTCATGACCTTTCCACTACCTCCCCTCAATCCCCCAAAGACACCATTTTCACCTACTGTGATGCCAACATCGACCACATCTCCAATGACCTCAGCACCCCCCTGGGAGTCTTACAAAACAATCCCCTTCTCCACTGTCATCCCTTACCTCAGCATTGTCTGGGATCTCCAGGCATAGACAGTCTCCCTACCAGACTCAAAGAAAGCAAAGTATGCAACCACCATCTCAGATTGGGCATTGTGCCCAAGGCACATGATGGCAGAGGTCCAGAAGCTCCATGGCAAACTTCTCCATGCTTCCCTTGTGGTACCCCAAGGATGCACCTACCTCACAAACCTTGAGACCATGCTTCACAACCTCCATAACCATCCTTTCACTTTACATACCCCACCTAAAGGAACAGATAGTGATTTACACTGGTGGTCAAACACCCTCATGTCACCCACCCTCATCTGCAAAATCCCTGGCCCTTGCCACCTCATCGATCATAGTGCCTACTTGGATGCAAGCTCTGGCACAGGCATTGTGATCACAATCAGTGGGCAGTGGTGCACCTGGTGCCTCCTCCTCAGGTGGAACACCGAAGGTCAGGAAATCAGCTGGGCAGAGGCCATCAGGTTCAAACTCCTTGTCCATACCCTCCTCGCTGCCTGCTCCCCTGGAGAGAACCTCCAGGTCTTTGGTGATAACCAGGGCATTGTCAAAGGATGGTGGAAAGGCAGGAGTAGGAAGAGACAGGCCAACAAGGTCTTCCACAGGGTTCACATAATCACATTGAGTCAAGCCTATATCAATGCCTTATCTTCATGAAATACATCCCAAGCAACAATAACCCCACAGATGGCCCCCCCTGAGGGATATACCCCCCACTCTGGCTTCTCCTCCCTGCTACCCCCATACCCCCCGAGCTACAACCCTACATTGCCAACTTCAATGTGCTGCCTTGTCAGTCTGAAATGGATGCTCCTCACAGTCAGAAATGGCCAACCCCATGCCCCAAGCCACTGAGGGAACCAGCCAGTGCACACCACCTCCCCATCAACAACAAGTCAACAGCCCTCAGCTCTGGATGGAAATACTCAACAATGCAAACAAGTAACCCCAAGCAGTGGAACTCCCCCCTGCCACACCCAAACACACCAGCACTCCTTGCCCTGGCCCCCTACTGCCCTCACCTCACCCCTCTACCCTCCCCACTCCACCCCCATTGCCTTGCTTGCAAGCAGTTTTGTCTCTGGAAACCAGCCACCCCACACCTTCTACATGACAGCCAAGGCCAACACTTGAACCTGACAGATGAGGATATGAAGCAGGTAATGGACATCATGGCCATGGCATGGGCTGAGAGCACTCGAGAAACCTACAGCACCGGCCTCCTCATATTCCATGTCTTCTGTGACAACAAAACCATTCCCAAGCCTCAGCATGCCCCAGCTAGCCCAGTCCTTCTCCAGTCCTTCATTGCCAGCATGGCCAGGTCCTACAGTGGCAATGCTATTTCTAACTACATATAGGGTATCCAAGCCTGGCACATATTCCATGGAATCCCTTGGGCCATCAATGACCCCAAGATGGACACCCTCCTCCAAGCTGCAGCAAAAGCCACCCCCAAATCCTCCAAGCAAAAGAAGCAATGCCCCTACACAGTCGGCTTCATCATCAAACTCCAGAGTCACCTCAACCCTGAGAGCCCACCTGATGCAGCTGTTTTTGCATGCCTATGCACCTGTTTCTATGCAACAGCCCATGTTGGGGAATTCACAATGAAATGCCTAACTGACTTCAACCCATCCCTCCACATCTCCCATGCCTGCCTCGAAAACACCCAAGATAGAAACAGCCTCCCTGTGACCAACCTCCTCATCCCCAAGATGAAGACTTCCCCCACTGGCGAGATAGTCTCATGGAGCCAGCAGGAAGGACCAACAGACCCACAAGGTGCACTCACAAATCACTTCAATGTCAATAACCCTCCCCCTGATGCCCACCTCTTTGCCTACAGGCACAAGACAACTCTCCATCCCCTCACAAAGTCGAAATTTATCTCCTGCCTGGCCCAGGCAGCTAAAGCAGCAGGCAAGGACTCACTTCAGGGACATGGCATTCAAATTGGATCTACTCTGGAGTACCTCCTCCACAGCGTCCCATTCAAAGTCATGAGAGTCCAAGGGTGCTGGGCCAGCAACACATTCTCCCTCTACCTTTGCAAGCACAGCCAAATCCTAGCCCCATACCTCCAAGTGATGCTGGCCCTCCACCACAAGTTCTTACAGGTCACAATGCCCAGTGTCCAATGACACCCTGCCTCGAACTCTCAGATTCCCCACAGCCAGTAAGTCAAGCAGCCTGTCTCCTATGACTTATATGGGTGATGGACTCACTCGATGCATCACCAGGCTCCTAATTATTGAAGGGAGCAGCTCATCTCATCACCCTTGTCCTGGTTCCAGGCTTTGCCTCGGGTCCACAAGCACCCTGCACTTTCCCCCAGTAGCTTATTCCCAATGTCTTTAGCCATACTATTGATATCACACCCTTTTCCACCAAACCATGCTGAAGTGAACTCTCAAAGATTAAAGATGGATTACCACAGCAGCTGTATTTCCCTGACAATCACCCAGTTTCTCCAGGATGTTTCAAGGGCATGGCTGTACCTCTTCAGGAATGTGGACTTGTGAAAGAGTCAAAGCTTCAGTTTGAGTGCCCTGGGTTTAAATGCAAACCAGGTGTGAGGGACTGTTGCTGTTGCCGAGTGCTTTATACTCAACCAGATTTTGTTGCCATTGAGTCACTACTTGAGGCTCATGGCTGTGTTTGGGGCTTTGAAGTCCTCTTACTTCCAAAATTCCACTGTGAACTCAACTTTATTGAGCAATGCTGGGGTTATGCCAAGCAAAGATATTGTGAGTTTCCACCATCATCAAAAGAAGCCAATCTTGAGAGGAATCTCCTTGCAGCATTGGGGATGGTATCACTTGACAAAATGCACAGGTGAGTAATATTTTTGCGTTTTTAACTTATGCCTATCAGATATTCTTATCAATCTCAATGTTTCATGCATGCTTATCACGAAGGTCTATTGGGATTAGGTCTTTGAGAGCAAGTGGGGGATCACTCAGACAAAGTAGTGAGTGTGTGGAACAGGCAGGGAATGTCTATTCATCTCCTACAAAGTGTGGAATATTTATACAACACTGTTAGGAGGTATAGTGTAATATACTCCTATAATATATTAAGGAGGTATTCTGTCATAGACCCCTGTATCAGTTAATCTTGGAGTAACTATGTCATTTCCCCTATAACAATAGTGTCATAGTACCTCCTATGATATCATGGCTTGGTAAGTCTGAGACTTCCTGCAGTATGGGTCTTAGACACTCTATCCAAGGCTCTGTCTTGGATAGCCTATCATAGACATGCTATATCTGTTTCACTGTGCAGCATGTGTTAACTGTGCATCCCTCTAATAGTCCTTACATGTGTTAACTCCTGTTAAACATGTGTTAATGACTTAGCATATTGGGGAATATGTCCTAGCCATGGTTACTGCCTTGGCTTGCCTGTATGCCATATCCCAACAAGGTCTCAATGGTAAAGATGCTGCATGGGCATGCAAAAAATATAAAGGTCACCACATCATTCTAAGGGCTCTTCTTGCTTCATTTGATAAGCCAAATGCTATATCTACTTAATTTTATACTACTTATCATATCTACATTGAAATTCTTATTCAATTGGCTCCAAGTGCATTGACATGCATTATTGCATGGTGAATATATGTGATGTGTCACACCAAAAGTAACATCACCTGGTGTCATCGTCTATGAGTGAGGACTATCTTACTCACACAGCACAGATGCAAATAGATGCAAATGGCATCCAGGTATATAAACCCTTGCCCATCCACCCCATCATGCCTGGGCCATGCCCCAAATACAATATTAAATAAGTAAAATACATGTTAATTAAGTAAAATATATAAATTTTGATTCAATTTGGACAGCTGTCATTATGACCTTGGGACTCAGGCATAGATGTCACTATTTTGCAAAACAATCCTCTAATGACAACATATGTTGCATGCAAACTACAGTCTGGTTGCAAGACATCCCAGTTTGCAAAATTTTGCAATTCATCATGATTTCCATAAAAGGCATCCCCTACTTGTTGAATAAATTGTTTTGCAAACTGGCTTCCTACTAATGAAACTTAGGAGAGTATTCAGAATGACTCTACTCATATTTCTGGTACTCAAAACACTCATTTTCATGCCTCAAATCAAAACAAACCTACAGACAGGGTGGGCTGCAGCTGCACATGTGGCCACAAGCCGGTGATTGCGTGGGTAAGCAAAACATGATTATGTAATATCATCACTGCGCACAAAGAGGGCTGACCATTCAATGACCCTCCCCTCCCTTGCCCCCCATGCTGGGTCATCTCAGGTTGGCACACTAAAGCCTCGTTCGTGCATTGATGCCAAGCCTGGCCCCTGCGGGGCTGAACCCTATCTTCCTAACCCTAACTGGCTAACCAGACCTAACTGGACCCTAACCAATCCCTAACTGGTACGCCCCCCAGCAGCATGGGAATTATATAATTGTAGTTGCAGTGCAAAGCAGGCATCTAATGAGAGTAATATATTGAAAAAAACAGTATTCTAGTTAGAACATATATTGCAAAATAGCCTTCTAAGCTAGAAGCTAGTTTGCATGCAAGTTGGTATCTAGGAGAAGGTCAGTTTGCAAAACACTGCCAGCATCTAGTGTGGGACTTCCCAAACTGGTGACTACACCCACCAACCTGCCCTACAGGTAAGGTTTTGGTGAGGGTTTGGGTTGTTGTACCCTTACCCACACCCATGCATACCCTTGGGCCAAACCCATGCCATTCACTAGGGCTCACACAGGCAGGGGGTGAAAGTGAAGATGGGCAGACAAAAAATATTGTATATAATGAAGTGCTATTAGAATAATGAACTGAACCATTGAGAACTGGTTCTTTCCTGTTCTGTCCAGTTCTCAGTTTGGTTCTGGAAAAATAGTAAAAGTTCAGTTCACAGTTCAGCAAAGTGCCAAGAACCAGACTGAACTGAACTTCAGCAACCCTATGGAGAGCAAGTGATCTGGTGTAAACTCAGGTACAAAGTGGGAAGAAGCCAGTTTTATAGGGCCGTTGAAATCCAAATCTAATAGGTACAAACACAATCCCCCCAGGGTCAGTGGGTGAAATGGGAAGCATGATGGGGGCAGGCTGGTGAGCAATGGACAACTGGGTGGCAGGACAGGTATGGTGGTGGGACCAGAGATGATGGGGAGAGGAAACAGGCATGATGACTGCATGGGGGATAGCAGGGACAGGTACCCATATGGGGCAGTGTGTGACACTCATGGTGGTGATGCGGCATGATTCCCATGGTAGTTTCAATAGCCAAATATATATACACTCATTGCTTTATCTGCTTAAATTCCTACTTAATCTCCTTACTGACATGGCTAGGCAGCCCCTAAAGCACTGTGGCTAAGCAGTTAAGCAGCATGAATATGTGAATAAGGGTGAATAAGAAGGAATCAAGTGAAATTAAGTGGATTAAGCAGAGGACCCTACTTATTCTAAGGAAGATCTCCTTAATGGCTATTTCCTTATTTCTGCTATAAGTGAGCATTGGATTTTCCTGATGACTATCGAGGATATGGCCATCGGAACCTTAAATTCAAGGCTGAAGCAAGAAATTCTACTGTATTAAGTGGATGTTCTTATTGAAAACAACTTTGTAAAACGTATGTATCACGGTGAAGGGCGACTACAGTCATTAGGCAGAAAGAAATGTGACTCTGGCAAGTGGTCAAAAGTGATTACTAACTTGAAGAGCGGGACTATTAAAATCAGGGTTACAGTAAGACCAAAGTCCAGAGTCACCGAGACTCAGCGACCAATGCATCTATTGTCTGCTTGGCAGCGGCCTCCATTGCATCACCTTTGTTTGAGGCCACACCGCAGCCATACGGGACATCATCGACTAGGATAGATAGATAGATAAATATAAAGGCGGACATAAAAGAAAGGGACTTGTGCATTCACCACGCGCGGTAGAGCACCAGACAGGGGCATGGTTGGGGCCCTTAAAATTGCTCTCATATTTCACGGTCCGCCCAGTTCTCTTGGCAATGGTATCAAGCTCGTTTCTATAGTCTATACGGACGTCAGTGAATCCACCGCATATGTGAGAAGGAACACACACCTGTCATTTGTAATTTATCGGGTGAATGGGTGGATGGTAAAGAAATATTGAATACGAAGGAAATTCATAGCTCCCTTATAAGCCTACCAGAACCAGTGGTGTAGTGTGCGCAGTAAGGTTGTGCACATTCCTAGCAAGGGAACATGGATACAACAAATAGACGGATGTGTGTTCGACCCTCCACGGAGAATAAGATACCCCAAGGGTCGAGGTATCAACCTGGAAAGGAACAGCCGACGGGATACAAGAAAGATACTCTACATTGCAGTTATGAGACGGATAAGTAGTGTTATCCTCGAGCCGGAGCGCTTATGACAACGCTCATGAAAGAGTATAGCTCCGTCGAATATGGAGCTCACAACTGCAATTAAGACGGTTGTAGATGCTAATTTGTTAGTGAATATGACGCTAACAATGGACTGACTTGTGTCGGGGACAAACGTGAGACGTGCGACGTATCGTGAATGGTGTAGTATCCAATCGGGACCCTGAAAAGCTGTTAAACAATAGCACTATCCCGAGAAATTTAGACCAACTTCAGTATAAGGAGGTTTGGTATGACTCAGAAGTTTCCTACTTCGAAGGTGAAATGAAGATTAGCTGGATGACTATCAAATAAAATGTCCCCTGCTGTGAACGAACCCGGGTGAGGCAGAAACAGCTTTCACCCGCAGTCAGACTGGGAGGTTGTACACCCTATCAAACTGAAATGGGAACAAGTGAATAGCGCAGGTATTCATGCCAGGGGATAATAGTTGATCTGGGATAGGTGGATGTTTGAGGTTTAGCGCTAGACATGCAATAAACGCTGATGACCAAGAAGTCCGTTGCCATGGAATCATAATCTCTTATCTCTGTATAGGTTGTGGGATGGCTATAGTAGCTAACCGAAAAATACGGATCTCGAAAAGCGACTGAGACGCGTCGCGCGCCGAAGGAGCTGTTGAACTGGAGCTGTTGACTATTCAATGAGACTGCAGATCAACCTGTGTCAGTCGATGCATTCGCGCACATGGGCCAGGATGTCTGCTTGCCATCGAGGTAAACGTCTCTTCTGGGCTGTTGGCATTGTATAGCATTTCAAATTCCCCAACACCAGAAGATCCTTGGATCTTCTGGAATGGGAGGAGTAGCACCCAAGACAGCGGGATGCAGCGCGGAAAGTCTTGATGACGGGCAGACCAGCAGAGAGGTGGAGGTTGTTAGGGGGGGATGGGCGGCGTCACAGTGCCGCTGTCACTGGCCTACCGCGACGTGCAAAATGAGTTGGTCATTGAACGGAGTGTAATTTGCATCTTCCGTCAGGATGCACGCAAAGCTCGAGATTGAACTTGGGCTCATGCAGCTTTAAAAATCGGTGTACTTTGTGCGAGGGTTCGCGCAGTTACAGTCAGTTTTGACACAGACGGGAGCCTAAAAGTGTAGGAAAGCGGATCTCGGGGAAGGAATCCAGCTTCTTAGCTTCAATCTATAGGGGGGGGGGGTGAATAACTGGCAGACAGGTGCGTGTTGGTTGAGATCGAAATGCACTGGCAAGCCCTGCATTTTGACTGAGCAGTCTCGTCCTGGACCTTAGTCTTGTTACTCTTTCATTAATAATTCAAGTTACCAGTGAGGCATTAAACCCCCCCCAAAAAAGAGAGATATACATCGCATAGTCCTCATCGTAGGGGAGGAACTTTCTTTAGATTTCAGGTCCTTGGGTTTCTCCCAGGTTCTCTCCTTGCCAGGGTTTTTCATGATGTTATCACGTGTTGCCAAGCTCTCGTTCAAGTTCGTGCTCCGCATCCGCGTTGAAACTGGCACCACATCCCTGTCGCCGTATCCTCCAAAGCTATTGCCCACGATGACCAAAGGATATCTCATGAACAGTCTTATAGAAAAGGTGTTCTACCATACCCCTGCGTATCGTTAACACCAGAACTGAGACAACGTGTGTAGATGCAGTCGCCAGATCAGGATTTCCGGTGCGTGTCTGCGACGCGGTCTTGGATCTCTTTCGTTATCTCACCATGAGGTTCTATTTCAAGGTTCATGGGTCTAAATGATCTGATGAACGAGATCAAGCAGGATCAGAATTGTTTCTTTGGGGATGAAGCGGTGGAGAACAAGGTTTTAAATCAAGTACTCGCGCTTGTGGAGGATAAGATATCGGAAGTAAAGAATCAGGCAGTAAAATGGTATGTAGTTGCTCCAACGACGCCGATGTGAGACTGACATCGTGGCGATAGTCTAGGACAACTGATCAAGATCATCCGCCAACCACAGATGGAGACTGTTGTAGATAAGTTGATCGATTTTTCCGGCGGCAAGGATGAAGAGTTGCGTGATATCTCGAGTCTTGGTACGTGAATCGTGCGGGAATGGCTACCATCTGTGCTAAGATGGGTCGATACAGCATTGAAAACAATTACGGCAGAGTTGCCGCCGGATGGCAAGATTGCGACCACAGCATGTGGCAAATTGGCCCCCAAGCTGCTTGGTCAAGTGCAAAACGTAAGTTACACACCTTGTTACCCCACCTCGTTGAACAACTATCAGCATAGTCGGATACTCCTCCTGAAGCACTCGTCGAGACTTTATCCATCCTCTCAATTCTTATCACCCGTTTCCCCACCCAAATCGCGGCTACGACCTTCAGTCCCCCTCCTTTGACAGTCTTAGCAGTCCTCCTTTCCCATCCCCGTCCCGTGGTCCGCAAGCGCGCCATCATCACCCTCTCTCAGTTCATCCCAATATCACAACCAGAACTTTTCACCAACTTGTTGAATCAAGACATCCTGCCATACCTAGATCCAACTGCCAATCCTGAGAAACAAAAAACAACGGTGCAGTTGGTAGCTGCAGTAACACGCCACTCGCCGCTTAGTATTACGTCAGTGTTCGACAATATTGTGCCCGGGATTTTGAAAGCTGTGCAAAGAGACGATGATGAGTTACGAGAAGGGTGTCTTCAGGTCGGTTGCATGATCCGGATCATGGTGCTCTGATATTAAATGGTGTAACAGGCACTCGAAGCGTTGTTGTTGCGCTGCCCGGGTGAAATTACTCCGTACCTACCCGCGATCATACAGGCTGGGAATCAATTCATCAAATACGACCCAGTGCGTCGATCCTGTCTCGCCAAACGTTTGCGTGATTGATAGTTCAGGATTTAACTCTCAGAACTACGCTGGTGAAGACGAAGATGAAGAAATGGCTGACGCAGAAGATGAAGACGAAGACGATGCTGAACTTGACGAGTGAGAATATGACTTCAAACCTCTCCCAGTTTGCTGATTACGGGCAGGTACTCTGATGACGAGGATACTTCATACAAGATTCGCCGCTCTGCCACGAAACTCCTTGCCGGCGTTGTGAGTACGAGGCCAGAGCTTCTGATCTCCATTTACAAGGACGTCTCCCCGGTCCTCATCTCACGCTTTGGTGATCGCGAGGAGACCGTGCGTCTTGAGGTCTGGGCCACCTACGTCATCCTCCTTAACCAAACGTCCGTGTATGGCGGTCTCCCCCAGAGCAAGGATAGTTTGGCCTTGCGCGGGAAAAGGAAACGTGATGTGGGAGAGAACATGGATGTAGAAGAGGGGCCGTATGCGCTGCTGGAAGCGCAGGTGCCTGCTTTGTCCAAGGCCTTGCTCAATCAGCTCAAATCTGCCAAGACGGCCCCCAGCACACTCCAAGCGGGGTTCAGCCTCCTACAAGCTCTGCTCAGTGTCCTTCCCGGTTGCCTTTCTACACAGGTGATCTCCATCATCGCGACATCTAAATCTGTTCTATCGCAGCCTGTCACCACCTCCACATCGACGCTCCACCTCACCTGCCTGTCGTTCCTGGTGCTCCTCTTCTCTACCCACGCTCCACCCACTTTCTCCAACTCCCTCCCCAACGCCACCCCAGTCCTCCTGAAGTCAGTGAGCGAGAGGCACCCCCGTGTCGCGTCGGAATCCTTCCGAGTCTACTCAGCGCTACTGAACTCCCTCAAGCCGGTGAAGACCGCAGAGTGGGTGGGGCCTGTTTACGAACAGGCTATCGCTAAGTTAACTGCGCACGACACGGACGCAGAGGTGCGCATGTGTGCGGAGGATTGCATTGCAGATCTATGGGTCTGTGCGACGGATATTGTGAGGGGTAAAAGCGGGAGGGAGTGGGAGAGCATTTGTCGGGCGGCGGGCAAGACGGATGGTGCGGTAAAGGTAGTGACAAAGGTGGCGAAGGAGGTGCAGGTTGGGGATGTGTGGGTGAATGGATGTGTGGATTGGTTGATTGGGCTATTGAGGAAGAGTGGTCGGGCGGGCAAGCCCGAGATCTTTGTGGCGTTGGATGTGCTGCTTAGGAGGTGGGCACCATTTTCCTTGTTGGTTCAAGTTTCATATCTGACTGCTTCACACGTCTAGTTACCAGTCTGGTATCCCGCCCGCTCTTGCACCAGCCCTTGTAACCCAAATTAGACCCTATCTCTCCACCTCTGACATATCCCTGCTCTCGCAAGCCTTGATCGTCCTCGCACTCCTTCTGCAGCTAACGCCGTCCACTACGTTCCCAGAAGTTGAACGCGATTTGCTCCTAGACATCTATCACATAGCGCACTCGCCGCTCGTGTCTGGCCCTGCGCTTGACTCACTCCTTAGCTTCTTTGCCGCACTGGTACAGGCGGACAACCAGATTTCGACGCATCTGGTACCGAATCTGGTCATCACGGTGGAGAAGACCTCCAAGGCTGAGGCGAGCCCGGCAAATGTGGCACGGTGCGTTGCACAAGTGGTAAAGAGCCAGCAGGCGGTGGCGGCAGGCACTATTGCGGAGTATTCGAAATATATCAAGGTGTGTTCCTTTGATGAACTTTGTTCGAATCTCATGATTGTTCTCTGTAACAGAAATCGTCGACGGCCACTCCTTCTCTTGTCGTCCTCAGTCTTCTTATTGTTGGGGAACTTGGTCGATTCATGTCCGTTCTGCTTTCTTTTGGTTGTCCTGTATGCTAAATTCGTTTCCCTGCCTTCTAGTGACATGTCACACCAAGGAAACATATTTTCGAATGTCATTGAGCACTTTGCTGCGGATCAAGAGGAATTACGGGCCGCCGCTGCTTTTGCTGCAGGTACGTCGATATATTGTCTTCATTGGTGAGGGGCTGCTAACTGTCAATTACTAGGAAACATTGCGATCGGCAACCTCCAACAATTCCTTCCCGTGATTGTTAAAATGGTCGAGAGTGATCAGAAAAAGCGGCTACTTTCTTTGCATGCTTTGAAAGAGGTACTTTTGTTACTTTCTTCCGCTGTCTGGAGTTGGCCATGTTCAATCTTGATTCAGGTTGTGACGCATTGCTCGCAGGCACAATTGGAAGGTGTTGCGGATATGCTGTGGGTGCCTCTATTCGAAAACTCGGAAAACTCGGAAGAGACGACGAGGAATGTCGCAGCGGCCTGCCTTGGAAAGCTGGCCACGACTCATCCCTCCAAGTATTTACCTCAGCTCCATGTATGTTGTGGATCCTTATGTCTATACACTCGGACTGACGAAACTGCCAGGCTCGCATCCACGACAAAGGCGCATCTGCCAGGGCAACTGTCGTGTCTGCTATCAGGTACACGTTTGCGGATACTACACAGTCATATGATGAACTGCTTGCACCGCTTCTTGTCGACTTCTTGTCGTTGATGCTCGATAAAGATCTTGTACGTTCCATCTATTCTTCCGGTTTCCGCATCCCGTTACCCGCTTTTGATGCCTCCTCCCTCTAGACCGTTCGCCGCCTCGCGCTCTCGTCATTGAACTCCGCTGCACGCACCAAGCCCCATCTGATCAGGGAGCACCTGCCGTCACTTCTGCCCAGTTTGTACAACGAGACTATTCTCAACCCCGATCTTATTCGTACTGTGCAAATGGGACCTTGGACACACAAAGTCGATGACGGCCTGGAGGCCCGAAAGACGGCTTACGAAACAATGTACACCCTTGTAAGCCTTCTTTTCGCTCATGCTTCGCAGCATGCCACATGAATACACTCTTTTCCTCGTTTCAGCTCGATACATGTCTGATCAAGCTCGACTTGCATGAGTTTCTGAGCCGCGTGATCCCAGGGCTCTCTGATGACTCTGACGAAGTTAAAGTCATCTCGCACATGATGCTCTTCCGGCTCTCGCAAGTTGCCCCCGCCGCTATGTCACAGCGCCTGGACGAGGCGACGCCGCAGCTGGAGAAGACGATGAAGGGCGCAACGGTCACGAAAGATACGGTGAAACAGGATTTAGAGAGGGCAGCGGAGTTGCAGAGGAGCGCTCTGCGGGCCGTGGCGGCACTGAGCAAGATTGGAGCGGGTGTATCGCCGAAATTCGATGCGTTTGTGGAAGAGCTGAGGAAGAGCCCGACCTGGGGCTTGGAATTCAAGGAGTTGATTGTGTAAAAGAGCAAAAGACCACTTCATTAACTTCATCTGCAAGTTGTAGTATGTAACTTCAAACTGCGTGGTGATAGATTGCTATATGGTATGCTGTCCAAATTTAAAAATGGTGATACAAATGTCGTGAAGATATTGAAGTATTGCCGGATAATCCTATGGTTCTGTCTCTGCTGTGGTGTTCAGGATGAAACTGAGGCCCACCACAGTGGACCCCAAAATCAATAGGCAAGGGAGCAGATGTGCTATAATGATGCTGTGTGTTGTGTGGGGGGATGGGGGTGTTGCAGGTGCATCAAGAAAATCCAAGTTTGGCTTAAACCTCCTTAAAGTTCCTTAAAGTCTACTTATTGTCCATCAGGTAAGATAAGCATGAAATTAAGCAGCGGACCCTACTTATCTTCTACTTATTCTCCTTATTTTGATTTATTTCTTGCTTAATCTTCTTATTTTGATTTATGTTTGTATTTTTGAGGATAAAATAAGAAGATTAAGCAGGAGAAATAAGGAAAATAAGTAGCAGATAAGTAGGGTTCTCTGCTTGGTTTGGTGCTTATTTTACCTGATGGACAATAAGAAGACTTTAAGGAACTTTAAGGAGGTTTAAGCCAAACTTGGATTTTCCTGATGTGGGGAGTGAGTAACACTGAGGGACCACACTGTTCAGTAAAAAAACCACATACTTTACATCTCCCCCAAGGGAGGAATTATACATGGCCAGCAGACTGGGCCAATGGGATGAAGGTCACAGATGGGCTGATGGGGGAGGTGCATGAGAAATATATGTGGGCCAATAACATGAAAACATCATCACATGAGCTGATGTGTCCAGTTGCTGGACTAGAGTGAGTATGGTGGAAATAAGTCTCCAGATAAGTTTCCAGAAATTTTTCTCCAGGAGTATTGCTCCAGAATATTGGTCCAGAACATCACTCCAAAATATTGCTCCAGAATTGTCAGGAGCATGATTTTTACTTTCATTTGTTTGGCTTTGAGGGCACTTTTATGTACACATGGCTAAGAGTCAGTGTCAGATCCTTATGATTGAACTCATGGTAGGCACATGTAGCTTCACACCTCATGCTTTAGGCATAGTGCTGCACCCACTGCCAACTCATGGCTCAAGCATGGCTACCTCATGTATTGTAGCATATAAACTGTAACATATTGCCTAGAGATTAGTGATGTGCAGGGCCTGGCTTGGCTCAAAAGCCCAGGCTTAGGCTCAGCTTACCAGAGCTCAGGCTTGCTGAGGACTTGAGCCCAGCCCAAGCAGAAGGCTCAGGTTGGGCTTGGGCCAGGCTCAGGCTCAGGCCTGGGCTTGGTAGAGGGAAAGCATTACCAGGAGTTGATATCAGATAGCTATGAAATCTCCTGTACAAAAACATCACTGTCATCATGATCCTCAAACCCCTCATCATCTGGGAGATCCTCAACCATGTCATCCCACCCCCCTTCTTCTGGGTTGTGTGCTGTTAGACTGCTGTCCTCGAGTTCCTCCATCTCAGTCTCAGCATGTGTATTTTTGTGAAATAGGAGATCATGGTGGTATAGACATTTGAGGAATTGCAAAGCTTCAATTATATCTGGTTTGAGCTGGTTACATCTCTTGCTGATTGTAATTCCTGCTGATGAAAACACACATTCACTTGAAATGGATGATGCCATGACTGGAAGGTAGTCTCATGCAAGAGATGCTCAGAGAGGGTGCCAAGTAGCACTCCACTACAACAAAGTTGTTAGCTTCAGGAAAAATATCAGGCTTGATGATCTTTACACTCCACCACTTGAGAATACTCCTATTGCCCAGATGATCACTCAAATTCCAATAGCTTTCAAATCCAGGAAGCTATGGTTCACCCTGATCTCCTATGGGAGTGGGTGTCACACTCGACAAGGCTTCAGCTTCATCATCTGATAATTCACACAGCAGAACCCCAATCTTTTGCATGGTGGATTTTCCAGTTCATCATGGTTGGGCTGGTGCAGGATTGTTTCCATACATCTCAAGGTAGCCACATTGCTTGTACTGGTGGTAGTTTTGTTCACATATGCTAAATGTTTCACTGCATGAACTGGAACTGACTGTGAACTCTGCTTGCTTCTTGATTTCTTCCAACTTGTCTATCCCCCAATATGTCTTAATATGCTCAGTTTTTCCAGATGGGTTGAGAACTGAGAATTGGTCTTTAATAGGGGGTCAAACCCATGAGGTATTATCACATATGCATGGCAAATGTGTACACATCAGAATGTGCAGTTCTATCATAGTACTCTTTGATATTTGTGAGACCAGCATTCAGAGCAGGGACAAAATCAGCATATTTTGCCTGAGCTGCTTGTTTTGTCCAAGCCTTGTGCAGAGCTTCAAGTGCTGGTAAAGCGAGGTATAAGGATGGTCTTTGTTCTGATGAGAATGCTTGTTGTGCATTATCTGCATGTTGGATCATGGGACCAACATCAGTAACAAACATTTGAAGCCATGATATATGTTTTACTCACTGCCAAAAGGTCATTGAATAATGTAATATGGCCCCATTCATCACTCAACAACTGGAGCATATCAATTGTTGGGATTATGTATACAAGAGTATACAGGCAAGCCAAGGCAGTTAACATGCCTAGGGAATATTGACAGAATATGCTAAGTCATATTAACACATGTTTAACAGAGGTTAACACATGCAGAGACATATAGGGGAATCCACAGTTAACACATGCTACAGGATTAAACATCCTGCAGCATGTCTATCATAGGATAGGCAAGATATAGCCATGTCTATCATAGGCTATCAGAGACAGAGCCTAGGATAGAGTGTCTAAGACACACCCTGCAGGAAGTGTAAGACTTCCAAGCCATGACAGCATATCTATAGGGGAAATGACATAGTTAATGAAACATTAACTATTACAGGAGTCTATGACTTCATCCCTCCTTTATATATTATAGGAGTACATTACAATATACCTCCTAACTGTGTAGTATAAATATTGCACATCTTGTAGGAGATGATAATAACATTCCTCCCTGTGGCAGACTCCCTCATACACTTGCCTTTGACTTAAACTCAATACCTCAAAAACCTTGTCCTCATCTTGTGCTCAACTCCTTGATCCCAATATCAATCTTTTGACATTTTGTGAGGTCCTGCTCCTCCCATCTGATTTCATATACAAATGTGTCAACATACTTTTACCAGTCAGTAATACTGCTAACTGGATGTGAATGGCTGGAATATACTGGTTTAGTTGCTTCTGCATGTGAAGTCATCACATAGGTGGAAGACCAGCAGACAACCATGTCCAGAAGTAGTTGATGCACCCTCACCCCTTCACATCTCTAGATGTCAGTGAAAAGTTGCTTGCATTTGGCAGATGAGCAGGCCTGATGAGAAACAAGATCAATCTCTAAACTACTAGCAAACAATGGGTATCTATCCACCTTCACACATACTGCACATATGAGGCCCGCCTCATCATGAGTCCTTTACACTCCCCCACCTATTCTGGTCAGATTCCCCAGAGTCCGGTGGACTTTTTTTTGTATGGTAATTCTATTGTAGCAATTAATTCTGGTAAATATATTATTGAATTTTATTACAGAATCCCCAGAATCTACCCAAACTCAAACAAAGCCAGGATAAGCAGAATATCTGGAGTCCTCACCCTGTCACATGCCTGCCTACTACCCATGACCCACCCCATGACCATCCATGACTGCCAGCACACAGGCTCCGAGTCACAACCACCTACCATGACCACAATGCCCCTCAGCTGGTGCCCCTGCCGCTGCTGCCACCACCACCATTCCCTCACCCTGCTCACAGGCCGCCACTACCACTGCCACTGCCACCACCACCCCACTTCCATCACCTATCAGCGCCACCAGTGCCCCCCCCTTCCCTCACCCATCAACGACGATGCCGCCACCTCCAGTCCAACAGTATGGGGGCCCCAGGCCCCCCCAAGTATTTTTTATTATCACTATTTATATTTTACTAATATACTATTTTTTTTTCAGTTTTTTTGTGTGCATTCAATGAGCCCCCAATGCGCTGCCCCTCTTCCCCACTCAGCTGGGAAGTGGGGGGCTTGAGGGGGATACTATGGCCCCCAGACCATGGCCACCACGTCATGAGCCACACCCCCCTCCAATGCCACGTCACCACTGCCTGTACATCACCCTGACCAGGAGGAGGACAGGGCCGGATAGGGGGGGCACCATACCACCAGGGACATGCCAGACGATGGAGGGGGGATGCCAGATGACTGGGGATGTGCCAGATGATGGGGGTGACACCAGACGACCCAGAGGACATGCCAGGACACAGGGGACACAATGGGCTGCCATATGACACAACCAGACGAGTGGGCCACCCAGATGAGGGGAGAGATGCCTGGGGGGGGGGGGGAGGACCAGGGATGCGGGGATGCACCAGGAGGTGGGGGACACCACAGGTGGCCCACCCTACAACTAGCACCACCCAGCCCAGCCCTATGAGCTACTGCTTGTGGGGTGGAGCATGGGTGGAATGGTGGGGCCTGGGGGGGGAGGGGAGGGGGGGATGGGCAACCACACCATAGTGTGACACAGCACCCCTGACCACTGCTGCAAGCCACTGCTCACAGGGTGGAGATGGGGTGCAATGGGCTGGGGGTGATGAGATGCAGGGAGGACAGGGAAGGAGGGGTGATGGTAGCACCAACAGCAGCACCCACAACCACTGCCATGAGTCATCACTCATGGGGTGGAAAGGGGTGCTACATTAGTGGCACTGGCAAGGTGACATGCAGGGAGGGGAGGGGGTGTGGTGGCTAACACCATGATGCACCTACTCCCCCTGTTAAGATTGTCTCTTAACTACTCAGTAAGTTCAAGACGTCAAGGTGCTTCCTTGCGTCGAGTTCGTCGTTAGACTCTAAGGTGCTTCCTTAGGTCAAGTTCTTTGTGAGCAGTTTAAAGAGTTTATATCTTTAGGTCAAGCTGAGGCCTTGACCGACTATCTACTACAGCTTATATAGACTACTAGTTACTCTGGTCTATATAATGATTGGCTAGTAAGTATAGTAGCTATCTACTCAGGTCTTTTCAGGAGTGTTTCAACAAGTAAAGATGCGCTGACTGTCAAGTGAGCGCATGTCAGAAAGTAAATATAGGCGATACGATAGAATCGTAACACCCCCACCCTGTTGTATACATTAATTTTATATGTAATATATTTTATTTAGAAACATTTTGTAAATAAAAAATGCAGTCAACATGCCACATTGTATGCCAGAGACCATGATCACTTCCCCCCCTGCAAGTAATGATTTTATATGTAATATATTTTATTTAAAAACATTGTGTAACCAGGTAATAAAGATCATTTCCTAGACATGGTCTTATGGCTTACCTGTTATGTTGCTACTGAATCTGTTAATTGGGACCTGGAGGTTGAGAGTTCAATCCTGGATTAGAAAATATTATTTTGAGTTTGACTTGTTAAAAAGTTCTTGAATCAGTCAGAATAACTGGAATCCACCTGGAATCCACCTGGACTTTCCGGAGTCTGGGGAGTCTGACCAGAATAGGTGGGGGACTGTAAAACACTGACAAGACCAGTTGAGACTGGTCCAAGACTGAGACTAGACCGTTTAGGACTGGTCTTGTGTGGTCTGGTCTTGGTCCTTCTGTAGTTGAGTAAAAAATAGACTGGTCTTGGTCCCAATCCAAGCCCAAAAGGGGTGAAAGATCAGACCAGACCAGACCTTCAAACCCTATATGTCAGTCAAGGAGGTGAAGTTATCATAATCCCTTATTTTACAGTTTTATTAATTCCTACACCATCCTTATCAACTTATAAACCCCTCCAAAGTCACTTAATGGTTGGTTTTTGTTTACAGTGATTTATAATTGGTTACTAAACAGCTCAGTTGTGTGTTCATGCTCTAAAATATCTATAACACAAGTCAATTAATAGCATAAATCTACCCTACAGCTTCCTTCCTGTAAGTTGGAAATAGTGATTTAGTAGCATACACTTCATGGGATCCCTTACTTTACCAGCAAGAAGGCAACACCTATTGCTGCTGTTGAAGCTGAGGCTCAACTCAACCATACTGCCCAGGTGGAAAAGTTTATGAAGGATGTCAATTGGACTCACTGGTTCCTGCCAACACTTACTCAGGCACTCTACACATTATCCAGTCCCTTTGTGCACTTCACAATGCAATCCTCTCAGTTCCTTCAGACAGTCCAAGCCATTTTTGATCTCACCTTCCTGACAGTCACTTTTGTGCTCCAGCCTGATGACAAGCTTATCTTGGAGGTACATACCACACTGATGCATCTATTGCTATTCCTAACACTGTTACTATAGGCCTGTAAGCAGATGAGAACCTGGCAGTCATTAGTTGGAAAGGATGTTCTAGAGCAGATCCAGGTGATGTTTGCTCAAGAGCCATATTATAATGACCTGAAGTTGATCCAGTCATATGTCATATCAGTGCTGCAACCTAATGCAGCAGCATACTTTTCAAAACCACAAAAAATAGATGGTGGAGATAATGAGGTAAATTGCCAGTCTTTTGGTTATTGACCAATGCTGACCACATGCTTAGATTTTAGAGCCTGAGGGATTTTTACAGACCAAGCTCATTCTATCAACAGCATGAGCTTTCCTCCCACATGCTGCAAAATCCATCATGGACCCAGCAATTGGCCCCCAGAATCCACTGGCCAGCCTCTATGCACTCATTTTGACAGTGGTATGACATTTCCTTGCATTGCATGATTAAGCTGACTGCTAGTGTAAGATTAAGCATGCCTTGATGGCTTACTTACCCAAATGAATTTTCACAATGCCAAAATATTTCAAACACAATCACTATTGGAAGCAACTCAGCAAGTTCACAAACATGCTTCAGACCAGAGTGAGCAAATGATGTTGGCTGGAGGTTCTTGGCAGAATTATCATTCTTGATGAGAAAGCCATGACTGATGAAGACATTGATGGTGTGCCAAACTTATCCATTCTTTCTGTGTATCATGTCAGCATCTACATTCCTAAAAGCACAACAAAGGTTTGAAACCCTCCTCATCATAGCTTTATGAAGAATGTGCCCTTTAATCATCACAAAATTTTAGAATACTCTGAGTCCTTTTAATTATCCATATAATAGTTTAGTCAGTTTTGATTTGTTTTGAGAGTTTTGAAGGTTTTGTATGCAGTGTCCATAGCTGAGTTTCTATCAAAGTTGACCTAGGTATTTGGGTTTTGAGTTTTTTTTTTAGCTTTTTTGAGTTTTCAGAGGGTTTCCAGTATTTACAAAACCCAAAAAACTAAATGGATGGAATCCTGATGCACACCACCTAATACTATTCTGTAAGCATCTACACCTAGTCTACACTAGCTGTTAAGGCGAAGGCCTCAACTACTAAGTACAAGTTGTTGAGTTTGATAGCAGCAAGGCTTTTGTTGCTAAGTCAAATATCCTAGACAGAGGCTTTCTGTTGAGTTTGCGTGTTCAGAGTAAAAGGCCTGTAAATTGCCTAGTTCAAGCTGAAGAGCTTTGACTGATATCTACTACAGTTTATATAGCTAAACTAGTACTACATGGCAATATGTGTAGACATGTATCTATCTGTAATAACGAGTCAGAGTAAGTAAAGCTGTACTGGGGCTGTGGAGACATGAGGTAAATAACTAAGCTATCTACTCAGCATTTCTAGAAAAGGAGAGATGGGCACTGCCTGAGCGAGTCAGAGATAAGAACGAGTCAAGGTAAGCACTGCCGTGATGATGAAGGAAAATGAGATAGACAAAATGGGAATACTGATGTGCCTGGCCCGGCCCAAAGCCGTGAGCCAGGCCAAGCCAAGCCTGTTTGGGCCCGGCCAAACCAGGCCATTGGTGACGGCCCAGCATTGGCTTTGGCCTGGCTCAGAGGAGCTGAAAGCCAAAGCCGCCAGCTCAGGCCGCGGCTTTAGTCGTACTAATTTAATCATTGAACTTGAAATATGTGTAAATTCCTACTTTTCGAACCTTTTGTGAACTGTTGGGATTATGTATACAAGAGTATACAGGCAAGCCAAGGCAGTTAACAAGCCTAGGGAGATGGAATACAAGTCCTAAGCTTAGGGTTAGGGTTAGCAGCTGCTACCCTTAACCCTAGAGCAATGGCAGTCTCCTATACAGGAATAGACTGGCCAAGACTACAAAGACTGCCAAGACTGTCTCCTATGCTATCCAGGGAACCCCCTATAATAGGGTTGTTCACAGTAGCCATTCTTTGCTCATTTTCAGCTCATTTTCAAACTCATTTTTGGGCCATTTTCATGTATTTGGCAGAGGAAAGCACAAAAGGGAACCGAAAATGAAATGAAAAATGATGTGAAAAATGGTTACTGTGAACACCCTGGGAAGTGAAATTAAGAAAAATGATGCGAAAATGCATTTTGCTTGCCAGGCACAGTGCCAAAAAGATGAAAAATGATCATTTTTTGGTTCCCTTTTTGCAAAAGTGAGGGTAGGGTTCCATTTTACATTCATTTTTTATTCATTCTCAGTTTCATTTTTGAGAAAAATGGAATCAAAATGAAATGGAAAATGATGACAAAATGAGTCAAAAATGAATGAAAAATGGCAACTGTGAACAACCCTAATATACAATGATAGACAAGTCTATCTGGAGAATTATATAGGGGAAATGAGGTCACTATGAAGTCATTACAGAATACCTCCTTTATATATTAAAGGAGTGCATTACACTATACCTCCTAACTGTGTAGTATAAATATTGCACATCTTGTAGGAGATGATAATAACATTCCTCCCTGTGGCAGACTCCCTCATACACTTATCTTTGACTTGAACTCAATACCTCAAAAACCTCGTCCTCATCTTGTGCTCAACTTCCTGATCCCAATATGAACCCATTCTGTTTTGTAACTTGAAGTATATCATATAGCTTGTAGTACGTTGACGAGAAACATGGCGTCGGTAAACAGTCATCAACAACGCGTCAGTACTACGCGGGTGTGGCAGAACTCGGTGAGTTCTGCTTCAGTTCCCATCATCTTATACTTAATTCCAATTAATTTGCACGTCGTTTAAAGGGCCTAGTGAGAGGAGAGGCCCACGGCTTGCCGTTCTTTCACAGTTCAATGTTTTCACTATGTAGTAGCTACAACCTGGGTGTGGCAGAACTCGGTGAGTTCTGCTCCATTTCTTATCATCCTGCACTTGATTCTAATGTGTTTACATGTCGTCTGAAGGGCCCAGTGCAACGAGAGGCCTGCGATGTGCCGTTCTTTCACATTTCGAGTTTTTCACTATGTAGTGCCCACACCCTGGGTATGGCAGAACCAGGGCATTCAGTCAAAAAAGACGTGGTCTTCGCTTCCCCCGAGGACAAAAATATAGGCTAAAGTTCGTGGCCAGCGGACTGGGCCGATGGGACGAAGGTGACAGATGGGCCGACGGGACGAAGGTGACAGATGGGCCGACAGGACGAAGGTGGCGGATGGGCCGATAGGGGGAAGTACCAGAAGAACACGCGTGGGCTGATAAGCTAGAGCATCGCATCAGCCGCTGTATTTCTGTTGCCGGAGACTGGCCAAACGACCCCCGGACCGGAGAGCTCTGGACTGGAGCAGGCTGATCCGGACGCCAGAACCCGGGGGCATTTAAATAATAGAATGTATTGAATTTTGAAGTAAACAATACTATCGAGGTAGAGAAAACATCATATTACGTTCTTTCTGTCTGAGCAGCAATTCTGTGTTTTCCATTGTGGCTGTCAAAGCCTGGAACTGCTTGTGGAGTTGATTATTTACAGCAATGTGGGATCTCGACATCTTTAACAACTCGCGATACCCAAGTTCAATAGCTTCCCGATACTGAGTGATTTGCTAAGCGGACTGAGCTATTCCATCTCCATCTCAAGACCGAAACAACTCACCTTGGGAGCAAACTCCTGGGAGGTTGCCAGAGTGGAAGGTGTGCAGCCAGGGATAGCATGGTCTGATCGACCGGGAAGGAGCAACCTCACAGTAGGCCGGGGGATATCTGGTAATTCGAAGTCAGTAAGCGAGAAGGAATCATCGTCGAAGTCATCCTCCATAGGCGGATCAAAGCAAAAGCGATAACGACAGGGGCTCTTCACGGTCCCATTGTCAGAGTCATATTCCATAGAGCAGGATGCGCAATACTCGGACGCCGATTCTCCCGCATCGTGTTCCATAGGATTACAGGCAATATCCCAGAGTGGCGGAGGGATGGAAAACGTTCCGGAGTCGTCATCATCCGACAGGACATCACTGAACCTAAACTTAGCTAAGAAATTGAAGGACATGCCCAACAAATAAATGGTTGTCACTCACAGGTTGGGGAATCAATCTGGACCTGGCAGTCCTTGGCATCGGTAACACAGGACGCCCGAGCATCCACCTCCATCTTTTCAAAGCCGTATGGGTCTAACAGGGAGGGCACATGGTTTGAGGCGAATGGATCCTCAGGGAGTTGGGAAGAAACATCACAGAACCCCAGGAGCATGAAGTCTCCGGCGGCGGGGAGGTCGAAGTCTCCGGGGGCAGGGAGGTCAAAGTCACCGGGGGCGGGGAGGTTGAAGTCTCCGGCAGCAGGAAGGTTGAAGTCTCCAGCATCTGGACCGCCCGCCAGAGGGCATGAGGTGGCTGGAGAAAGTGCTCGGCAGATGCAGTCTCCAGCATCCGGGGGGTTGAGGCCACCGACAGTGGGGAGATCAAAGTCGCCGGCGGCTGGGTGACTCGCTGGAAGGTGTGGGTCGGAATCATCGATCCCTGGGAGGTCGATGTGGCCGGCATATGAGATGGCTGCCGGAGGGCGAGGGGCGCCCAGAGAAATACCTAGGTCGAAGTCGCCGGCGTCTGGGAGACTCGATGCATGGTGTGGGGCCGAATTAACCAACCCCGGGAGATTGAAGCCGCCGGCACCGGGGAGGTCAAAGTCGCCGGCATCTGGGAGGACACTCGCCGGAAGATGTGGGGCGGAAACTTGTTCAATCCCTACGGCATCAGGAAGGTCAAAGTCTCTGGCATCTGGGGCGCCCAGAGAAATACCTAAGTCGAAGTCGCCGGCGTCTGGGAGACTCAATGCATGGTGTGGGGCCGAATTAACCAACCCCGGGAGATTGAAGCCGCCGGCACCGGGGAGGTCGAAGTCGCCGGCATCTGGGAGGACACTCGCCGGAAGATGTGGGGCGGAAACTTGTTCGATCCCTACGGCATCAGGAAGGTCAAAGTCTCTGGCATCTGGGGCGCCCACCGGAGGGCGAGGGGCGGCCAGAGAAATACTTGGGAGGTTGAAGTCACCGGCGTCTGGGAGACTCGATGCATGGTGTGGGGCCGAATTAACCATCCCTGGGAGATTGAAGCAGCCGGCACCGGGGAGGTCGAAGTCGCCAGCATCTTGGACGCTCGCCGGAGGGTGTGGGGCGGAAACCCATTCGATCCCCAGGAGGTTAAAGTCTCCGGCATCGGGGCCACTCGCCGGAGGGGGTTGGGCAGATGCATTGCTGATCCCGGGGAGGTCGAAGACACCTGTATCTAGTACACCCTCCGGAGCCCCCATGTGTACATCTTCAAAGTCAAAGTCGCCTGGATCGAGCAGAGCACCCACCGGAGGACAGAAACCTCCCTCTGGGGTGCCATTAGACCCTGTGAGCTCGGCGAGATGGTCAATGCAATGTCCGGTGCGTCGTGTCATCACAAGGACAGGATGATGTGCTTAACTCACCTGTCTCCTGGCCCAATGCCACCCATTGTGTATTGGACGGGTGGAGGTCAGAAGGGTGGTGGGAAGGACAGTTGGATGGGTCCGGGGGATCTTGGACTGGAGGTGAATTCTGAAAAGGGCTCTTTGTGAACAACTCAAAGTCATACGCATCGGGAAGATCAGTAGCGCCTGTGGGACCATGGGGATGCGTTAGTGATGGTTCCCCCTGTAATAGTAGGAAATACCGGAGCCCAGGACTGCTCCGGAAGTAGTGTCCAGAGAATGCCTGGCAGGAATAACCTCCATGTCGAAGTCCGATGCATCTGGAATGACACTGGCAACCTGAAGCAGAGACGAGGTAGATACTAAACGTCGAACCGATCAGCCTTTGGGGATAAATTGTACGACCTCCGGACTTTCCTGTTGATGCCAGCGATGGAAGGTAGGGAGTGCCATCTTCAGGGTGCATGTCTAGGTTGAAATCCTCCACAGATGGTAACATATCGAATGATTTTTGCATTGATCAAGTGTTTGACTGAATGCGAAAGACGGTGATCTGAAGCTAATGAAAGTGTAATGATTGGCGCGGAAGTGAAACCAAAATCATTCAAGTCCCAATCAACAAAGGTTGTGAGAAATAAACAAAGCCCCGTGACTGCCGCCAATTACGCGTTGACTGCAATTAACAACTTTCTGTGATACCGCAAAACGCATGTTTACCTCAGGTGTTGCAGTAACTGCCTCAGGGCCCCGCTCTATTCTTGGTCAGCAGCCTGATATGGAACGGCAACTTCGTAATTTCATCCAGGCTGGACCTCACAGTCAGGACGAGGACTTTGCAATGATACGGGAATTGGTGAGTTTTACCATCCTAACATTCCATACATGTTAATACCACTTCCATCTAGGGACAGTATTCTAGAGCACGAAAGGGAACCAATATCTCTCAAATCCCCCGGTACCTCCTGCACGCGCTGAAGATAGTGGGCGAGTGGGTACGGCGGCGCAATGCACACCCCAAAGAGCCAATCCCCTGGCACAATATCAGGGACATCACGGAGTATGGCACGGTCGCTCTCACCATCCCAACTGCGCCTTCCGCCCCAGTACCTGCCTCCAACCCTGACGCAGCCCCGAAATCCAACCCGTCGGTGATCACCCCACGACCAATCGCGAGCCTGCCGTTGGAACCACCGGCTGCCACTCGTGAGACAACTACAGTGCCTAGCGTGGGGAGTGGTGCGAAAGGAGAGACCAAGTCGAAGGGGAAGGGATTCGCCAATGCAACGGAAGTGGGGAAGGGTCAGTGGATAGAGGCAAAGGCGAACAAGCCGCAGGTGACCACCTACGCAACATCAAAGAAAGTGAAACTCACCGTCTCGCCCGCTGAGGTGCCTCTCCATCACCTCCGGAGCGAATCGCCTGTCGCCTCTGGATCTCGGACCCAACCCCCTGCCAAAAAACCCCGGAAGGCCACTGGAGCGAAGTCAACCCTCGCGACGGCAGACTCTGAACCTCAACCTCCTACCGATAACATGGCGGACCCAATTCCTCACTCTGAGCCCCCCCCACATCGACACCGACGGACCTCGATTCAGGCAAAGAACCGAATGCCCCGTCTGCACACCCCGGCCGGGCTCACGGAAGATCATATTTGGTCTTCCGTAGAAAGGCTGGGTAAGATTTGTGCAGAATGCGAGAAGAAATCCGTGACAGATCAACGGGAGTGTGTGTTCTACGGGACAAATTACAGCTGCTACTGGTGCACGCAGAAGAAAACAGGATGTAGTTTCACCGTACTCCGGAAGTCACTTTACAGACAGAAGAAGAAGTTGGGACTGCTTCGGTCTACGGCCAATGGTTTGGGGAAGAAGAGGAAGAGAACTGAAGAAACTGATGACGAACAGGATGACAGCAGCGACCCGGAGATTATCGACACACTGCCAAAAGTCCCGGAGCCAGTCAAGGTAACGGCGAAAGACAAGGTCAAGACAAAAGGCAAGATGCCGGAGAAAACCCCGGAGAAGCCCATTGCCATCGCAGAGAAGGCCAAGTCCCCCGTCATTGCACCCGCGGCATCCTCAGCTAAGGCATTAACGACGTTAGCAGGGCAATCCAAGGGAAGGCAAACGACTCCAGATGAGAGAAATTTAGTTCCCTGGAAGCGATGGGGTGCGTAATTACCTACACTTTTTCTCTGGTTTTAAACACTTATTTGCTCTAGTCATGAATGCTGAACATCTCAGCGAGGACGAGCGGTGGGAGGACCTCAAAGCACTGTCTCCGGATCGCCTCCATCGACATGCGGTCTCTAGTGTCATTGGCATTCGCTCCGAGTACAAGGCGATCCAGTCCACTGTCATGAAGCTGGAGCAGCAGAATTGGGTACTTCTGGACGAGAACAAGGCGATGAAGGGATGGATTCAGTGCATGAAAGAGTTAAAAGGACGGCTGGAAAGGGATGTGAACACTGTTGATGCCCGGATGGCGGATGACACGCAGATGGAGGAACGCATGACGAGGATGTCCCGGCAGCTCGAGGAGGTGTTGGAGCGGAACTGCGCCTTGGAGTCGGAGCTCGGTGGGGTGAAGAAACGCCTGCAGGAAGTGGAAGAAGCTCGGGCCAGACAAAACAGGGAGGATATGCCGGATGACAGCGAGGATGAGTCGGATGACGACGGGAAGGACAGCGACGACGGCTCGTCTTTGGACACTCCCACTTCCTGGCCAAACAGTGCCCCCGCAACTTCCGAACCTGTTCCACTGTCTCCGGGCACGCCTCCAGGGGGTCGACTTTCCTCATCCACACTCCCTACCGTGATTCCTGTGGCCCCTGTACCCCCTGTTCCTCTAGCTACGATCACCACAGCCGGAATCACTCCGCGCATATCATCCCGGCCCTCCTCACGCCAACCATCTGTGGCCGGTGATTCCTCCGGTACCGTTCCACGCTCTCGATCTTGCTCGGTCCCAACTTTCATTCCGCCAGAGGTGCTGGAGTCAATAACGGAGGAAAACACTGAGACTCACGGAGTCATGGACATTTCATAGAGACTTTTTCTACAAACACCTTTTTATTTTCAGTACTGTATCTACCCTCCCGATGTGGGGAAGAAAAATAAATGTAGTTAACTGTTGAAGTCAATTGTCTCTGAGTGACAACGGCGGAATGACACATCAGCTCAGCTCTTGGGGTTGCGCCTCCCATGTAAGTCTCCGTCATAATGGTCCCCAGCCGGAGCCTTGCTTATCGCCTTCCGAGGCTTCGGTCTAGAAGCAGACTTTGCCGGCCGGACTTCCTTCTCCTTGCCTTTACCTGACTTGTTCCCCCCTGGAGTTTGGCCCCCAGACAACTTTTGTCTTTTCATTTCTGTCTCTATCCTTTGCTTCTGCTTCATGGAAGGGACCCTGATCCTCTTTGGAGTGACTGTATCCTGAGACATAGCAATGATTGGGTCCTCCGGACCCTGTCTCGGATATATCTTCTCTCCGGT
The DNA here is from genome assembly GCA_964034925.1 of Tricholoma hemisulphureum. Classification (NCBI taxonomy): domain Eukaryota; kingdom Fungi; phylum Basidiomycota; class Agaricomycetes; order Agaricales; family Tricholomataceae; genus Tricholoma; species Tricholoma hemisulphureum. Next base: position 911,334 of record OZ035931.1, read on the forward strand.
CGCACACCAGTAAACGCCCGCCTGTGAGTCTGGGCTACCGTCTCTTGGTGTCCGGAGTACGGGCTCCGGAATTGTTGGACACTCCGGCTGCGAGAGCTCCGCCTCTGGCTCTCCCTGTTTATGGACTGAAGGGATGGATGTCCTTTCCTTCTGGCGGACATGTGCATCAATGGCTGCCTGCACTGCTGGATGATCAATATTCAGTTCGCCACCGTCAGTATACAAGTTGGTGGAACTATTGCCAGCCGGAATCAAAGAGACGGAGACTGGGCCCGCCAAGGTGTCCGGGGGAGCCACAAATGCAGATGCAATTGGCGAGCTGGGAGATGTCTTCACTGGCCCACCAATGGGGTCCCATTCTTCATTGGCCAGGGCAATAAGCCTGTTAAGTCTCGGGGAAGGTCCTTCATCATCCCCTTCACTTCCCGAGGTAACTACTCTGAGTCTCCGGCGCCGTGTCTGTGGCTTCGGAGTTTTTCTTCCAACTCTGTCCAATACATCATCATCATTTTTGGCCATGCCTCTGAGCGGTGCCGCTGGTTGGCGCCCTTTGTTGGCCCTGATGATTGGTGGGAGAGTTGGCGGAGGAGACATATCCCCGTTGACTTCAAATTGTACAGCATCCTTGCTCTTCCATTCAGCCTTTTGTATATCATTTCCGGCATGAATCAGGACTTTTTCAAACTGAAAAGGAATACCACCATTATTCTGAATAGGTAACCACCTCTCAAACAAGAGCACTATCTCCCATTTATGCATCTTGGATGGATCCCATAGTACGACATATTCATCCGGGCCGCTGGCCGAGACTCCAGCTGTGTCTCCGGATCTCAACCCCGGACACGCAAGAGGCATGTACTCCAGCTGGTTAATCATTTCCGATTGTCTCGCCCTTAGCTCCGTCCATGGTACAGAGCCGGTGGAGCGACCCGCACCATAGTCTGCCCAACTGTTACCATTTGCTGGAGATGATCAAAACAGAAACCCTCACTGTATAACTTTTCGATATATGCCCGGAGAATGTCCTTCTGATAGTCCAGGTACTTGCCTTTACGAGGGTAACTGACCAAACAGTTCAGCGGGAGCATAGGCTGTCCCATTGAACCAATGTCGAGGAGTTGCTTGGGCTTGGTTAATGAAGCAATCCTCTCCGGAGCTTCATCACTGGACGTTCCACTCAGATTGTCCTGGATATAGCGGGAGAAGTCGCCCACCAGATCCGACGTTGCCCAGTGTGGGTACTCGCATTTGAAGCTGAGTTTCTCGTGGCCCATAGTGTCATTAGAATCAAATCTGCAGTCTAATTTCGATGACCGTACTTATTGTAACAGATTAAATTGCTTACATGGTCCATTTCTTCCTTCTATCGGTCCCAATCCATGCTCCGAGAACCACCATCCGGACTCCCATTTCCAGGTACATGGTCCTAGCAAACTGATTCATCCGCTTCGTCAAGGACATGTCCGCATCCCTACAAGAAAAATTAAGTCCGGGTGGAAACTGCCTGAATTCACATACTTTCGACGTTTATCAGCTGGTGGTCCACTGTTTGACCATTGCAGCTGCATTGCCTCAATCTCCGCATTCCGCTTGGGATCTGCCTTGATTTCTTTGTTCAGTTCCTCGTATACCTTTGTATATAGGCCCATGTAAGGCCCGGAGGATTTCATAAGACTGGAATTTATTTTCATAATCCGTTCATGGATTAGTTCCCCATAGAGTGCTGCGATAACTGCCTTCCGCTTCGGAATCTCACCAACCTCTACCTTTGCCGGAGTTCGAGCATTGGTTGCATACCAAGTCCTAACATGCTGTCATCATGTTACGTTGGTATCACACACGATTTCTATGGGACCCACCTTCCGCAAGTCCTCTTCGGAGGGTGGTTCTGGCAGCTTTTGTAGGTCAGCCATTGCGCCTTCTACCACAAGTCCCCTGGGCTTTCGGTACCTGGCTGTCTTCCAATCATCAACACGGGCCAGAAGAACCCTTCGTTGCTCGGTAGTCCAGTTGACGCCTGTTTCCTTTATTTCTAACAAAACTCTGGGTGCTTCTACCTGTCTGTTACTCTCCAAAGTTTCATTAACGAGAGCATCAACCGATGGGCCACCCTCCGGAGAGGTAGAATCATTGGAAACCGACATAGCTGTGAGGTTATTAAAGTGATGAATTCGATGGCAGGAGTGCTTGGAGGGGGTGATGTGCTGGCAACGGCCAAAATCAACACTGAACCATCAGAGTTTATTTCAATCAGGGAGGCCCTAGTCATGAAGATGGATCATCCCTAGTGTTCGCACTAGTACTACTATGTATAAATGTATGCTGGATTACATAACCCGGAACATTTGAAGTGCTTGTTACCCGATGTATGACCGGAGTTTGGGCCGCATCTAGAATACATATCACCGGGAGCTCTTTCCATGGCACAGCGAGGTGGGAACGGCACTGCGATGACAATGCTCTATCATGGTGCTAGCAGGTGGGAACCACAGACTAACAAAAACAAAAAGAATAAGTTGGGCTGTTACCTTGGTGAGATCCCGATGAATAACCTCGGTTACCTTGGTGAGACCCTGATGGATAACCCGGAGCTGTTACCATGGCACAAACAAGAACTGCATTGAGATGCTAAGATTCGGCGGAGAATTACTCCGGTGCCAGGGGGATTAGCCAGACAATGAAATGAGAAGTATATAAAGGCTAAGGAATATGGACCTCTCAGCATGTTCAGATGGCAAAGGGACACATTCATACAGTCCGAAAAGGGCCAACCCTTATGACCACTGTACAGACTAACACCGTCCGAGGTCCCCGCACCAGGACCATTCCAGTTCACACGCGACACTCTCCACTCACAAGTCCACACAAGTCATCCATCAGAGGTAGCACTCGAAGCTCTCCGGCTGGGTCAAATATGCTCCATTATGTCGGTGCACAGCTGCTCCCACTTGATGGCGAGTTCCGGACTACCAAGGTATAGTTATCCAATGCTTTCAGGGAGGGCTTTCTTAAATCTTTGGATAGACACAGCAGGACTACATCGAGGACTGGATCCCAAAGAAATTGTTTTACCTCCAAGCCATGATGGATAATGAAGTTCCAGTATCATGGACATGTCGTGGGTGTAATGCCATGGACGGTGACTGGAAATGCAACGACTGCTTTGGGTCTCCGGTCTTCTGTGCAACCTGTTGTCAGGACCAACACTCTAACCTCCCTTTTCATCGTGTAGAACATTGGACTGGACTATACTTCGAACCTGCGTGGCTCTTCCAAGTTGGTGTGATTCTAAACATGGGTCATGGTGGGGCTCCATGTCCTGCCTACCTCAGCTCTGATCCTCCGGACATAACTCTGCCTCCAAACAATGGCTATGAGGATGACGACGAAGATATTACTGAGGGGGATACCCAAGGAAACATTGTAACCTATCTTAGAGAGGTGGCAGGCATCTACAATCTCTCCTCCGGGCCCCTGCCCACTCCGGATGACTGCCATAAGATGACGGTGGTGGATATCTCTGGAGTCCATCAGGTCTGGACAAAATGGTGCAACTGTCCCAACTCTAGGCTCCGGCAGGAGGAGCACCTGTTACAAATGAGACTTTTTCCGGTCAGCTACAAGAATATTCGAACTTGTTTCACCTACAAAGTCCTCGAGGACGCCCGCTTGAATAACTTGGAATGCAAATCCTCCACCTATCAATACTACGAAAAGCTCCGGAGATTAACATCACCTCTATTCCCCGGAGCTGTTGAGGTTAGTCTCAACATCCAATCCACTGCCCACCTGACCGGGTTGTAGGACCGCTATCGTGAGCTGCTCCGGGCACTCCGAATAATGCGGGTTCTGAAGGAGAAGAAATGGACTGGGATGGACCCTGGAGATACAGTATTGCCGGGATCTATGGCGACATTCTGTGCGGCATGTCCACAACCGGGGGTGAATATTCCGGAGAATTGGCAGTCTGACCCAGATCAGTACATTGCTTTTTTTGTTGTGGATACCTTTTCCTGTCATTTTACTGACATCCAATTCAGGTATTCGTACACCAGAACATTTGTTATGGACGGCAACTTCACAGCAATACACCAGCAACGGGACAATGCACTCCGGGATGTATGCCTAACCCACGGAGAATTCTTTATGACGGAACCAAATCGATATAAAGCTCATCTAGCGCTGGCAAAGGAGGTGAAAGAGGTCAGTCCCCAGGAACTTAGCAAACATTATCTAACTATTGCGATAGAAACCAACCTGCAATGAACATCATGCGATCAAGGATAAATTTGTCAAGCATAAGGGCTTGGATATCTCTGGAGTTGGTGCAACCGCATGTGGGCGACATGGCTGCTTTTGCCCCGGTGCAGTGGTAGATTTTCAGAAGGGCGAAAGGTATGGTTTCTCATGATTAGAAGACTCACTCTGGAGTTTCTTTCCGGATAGGCAAGCAAATATAGATTACTCCTTGTCCCAAGCACTCTCGAACTCCAATGTTGCTGGCTTGAAATTCGTCATTCTCATTTATGATGTGATGTGCCAGTATTATAAAAGAATGGCAGCACGGCGTGAAGAAAGTGATTACCTTTCAATTCCAATTTTGGTGGCAACGTATCTTGGAATTGGCCTCTTCCATGTCGGAGGACACTTGTGGCAGTGTTTTGCAAGATTCTCACCTACCTTAATCCCCGGTGCAGGCCAGGTTGATGGAGAAATTCTGGAATCACTTTGGTCTGTTCTGAATGAAATATCTCCTAGCACTCAAAATGCAACCATCGCCTCCCGGACCGAGATGCTCGACGATCATATGGGTGATTCAAATAGAAAAAAAATGTTAAATATCGGTAAGCATTCCAGGTCCTATATTATTACCAGGATGTCACTATTTTACAGTTGTAACCACTTGCCGGAGATATCGAGAGGCTTTAGATGGTGAGCAGGAGAGTAGAAGTGACTTGGAGATATTCTCCAAGCGCTCACAGCCTGAGGAACTTGCCAATTGGGAAGCAATTGCCAATCGTTGCATGAGTGAACGACTAGATAATCCCAACGTCATGGATACATATGATATGGATCCGGGGGCTGCCACAACAACCCGTGCCTCTTCACAACTGGAGCTGCTGATGGCCGAGGCTTCCTCCGGTGACGGGAAAGGAGAGACCTCTTGGTTGGCACAGGGATTGAAGGTGCAGGATGCACAGTAAGTCAATGATGTCTTCCTTGATTACATTAACCAACCTAAATCTAGGCTGTCCTTGAGAAACTCAATACGTCAAATGGGCAATATCCTCTCAGTTAGGGAGAAAGTCAACTTGGCGACAAAAAGAGAATCCCTCGATGCAAAAATCGACTCGTTTGTATCTCATGCAGATGCTATTCTTAATGAACGAGCCCTTGATACTTATTCCATGATGATCGACACCCCCCCGGGTCCTACCTTGGTTCCGGACAACGAATATAGGACGGACTCCGAAGACGGACAAGATGTGAATGAAAACCCATTCGTTCCTTGAGGGACTCCATCCTTGGTTACTTTTGCTGAAACTCGTCGACTTCCTTTTCCATCATCATTTGTCAGTTCGGACATTGCTTCGTTGGGTTTACAGGAGCTTGCCGCAAAGGAACTTCAGCTAAGAGTGGGACAAGCGAACGATGCCCTGCAGGCCATTCGAATGGCCCTCGGAGAAAAGACATTCATATTCCGGAAGGACCTACGTCTAGCAAAGAGCAAATTTAAGAAGGGGCGCGCATGGTCAAAGGTCCATGCGGTTACTCGTCGCATTCAACAGCAACGATGGATTTACCATGTGGCTAGAGATGCGATTATAGCTTTAGGTGCATCTCCGGAGTTGCAGGAGCGGTTCAAGGTTCTCAGGAGAGAGGATCTGAAGGTCTCCACGGCAGCAGTGAGATCTGTAGGAACAGGGAATTTATCAGCCGGAGGCCGTAGACAAGACGAGCCATTGGCCTGGTTCTGGACAATGAACTTGAATAGGAATGTTGAGGCCGGCGAAATGCTTCAAGAATGTAGGTGAAATGCTAATCTATCTTTCCTTTGATACTGATCGTCAACTACAGTTTACAAAATTCACTGGCTCCGGGCTCATGCCCGTTACCATCGATGGAAGGAGGAGTTGAGCATTACAAAGCACGAGATGGTATGGATTACTGCCTACTTCACTCAGAAGGGAGAATTTTGGTTGGCAAAGTCCAGAAGCAACTCCCAAAGTTCCCCAGGAGCTATTGCTTATGCATTGAGGCAGGCATCAATGTGGAGTATGTTAGGTTCAGCTGCTCTGAAAGTATTTAAGCTTGTGAATCCGTCCTATGATACTGTCTTTGGTGCATAACCTCCTGTTTGCTTCACAGTATCCATTCCATTGGAATATTTCATTTGGAATCAGTTGACGTCGTGACTGTCACAATACAATCTGATTATCAGGTTTCCTCACCATCATCATGGAACAGTTGCTGGAAACCTATGGATCCTTGGATAATGGTCCCCCAAGCCCATTTAACATTCTCTCCATTCAGGTCCCACCCACATCGGAGTTACTGACCACTCTTCGTAACATTGATCATGCCCGGGCCCGGAACAGGACTTTCTTGCAAAGCCCCGCATTCCCTTTCAAGGCCGGAGAATTTCAAACTAGAATAAATCGTGCATGGGAGCTTTCGGAAGATGTAGTAGCAAGTGACGGGATTTTACCCGTTCCATCAGACTCTGCATGTCAAGGGCAGGAGCTTGTCATATATGCCACGTCAAGGGTCCGGGCTGCGGTGGGCACTTGGTCGAGGTATTACAAAGATAACAAAGATAATGGGCTTGATCTACAGACGGATTGGTGGGGGATGCAGATGTCGGTTGAAATCGTAATCAATTTGTTTTATTGGTGTCATGATTACTAAACGTCAGTAGCAACAGGCATTACTGGCAGTAGGTCGGATGATGGCGGAGGCACATTATCCCTATGTTCCCCAAGTTCTTGTGAGGGCCGCATCCCTGCTGCGAGCCATATATGCTCACGACTTGGGCGATGATGAGAGTCTGGACCTGGATGAGGTGCTTGGGCAAGTTATTTCCCTTCCCGGAGATCCACACGATCCCTCACGCGAGGTCCTGGAATATCTTGATTCATGGTGGTTGTCCCCTGGACAGCAAGATGTTCACATGGTGAACTATGTTTTTGACTTGGAGAGGTACTTAAACGTCCACCGCATGCAGGTATAATTCACAATTAGTCTCTGAAGTTTGGGATGACACTAACATGTCATGTAGACAGGGATCTCATGGGCAAACATCCTGGCAACCCCCCTCGCCGCTGGAGACCAAGCTGAACTCCGGTTGATCATGGAGACCTACAACACTCTGCAAGACACATGGGAAAAGGCCGTGGCAACTCTAAAGCAAAATGACATTGCGCTTGCACACGAGCGGAGGATTCTAATGCATTGGTACAATCTCCGTACCCAAGCTAGGCAGCAGACGGAAGGATAGATTTTGTACTTGGAAATGTATTACGTAGTTTCTTTATCATCATATTTTGACACATTCATCCAGGTCCCAGCCCGAAGTCCAAACCTCTCGTGAACGCGATTCCGAGTCCAATGTGCAATGCACACCCGGTCGCCATCGACAGCCCGCGCTCCGTGGACCACTGTCTTTCCAGCAATCCCAACTATTGTCCCAGGCTCATAACATAAACGCACTCCTATTCCTTCTAGCTCCAAACGGCAGTGGTCGTATTTTCCAATGGTGGTCAGACAGTCATACCAAGTAAACCGTCCATTGACGTCTCGATGGTTTGGAGTCCGTCGGTTGCTCATGACTGACAGTCCTCCGAATGGAGATGCCCACAGGTCAACAATGCCTTCTACTTCGTCGACCTCTTGTACTAGCTCCGGATTATCTAGTAGCATTTGCATGGCTTTGATTCCCAATCTATACTGCTCCGGGTGAATGATTGCTAATATTCCTCCACATAACGCGGAGTATTCCAAGATGGTTTTCAGCCATTTCCACCCAGGTGAATTTGTGGCCTTCAACAATGCGGACACTTCCGGTGGTGCATGCTAAGCCGGAGTAAGTGGGCTATCCTGGACTAACCTGATTTACATACCTCTTTCCCCACCTGGTGCCAAGCTGGCGAGAGATGGACTTCACCCGACTTTAATGATCTATTCATTTGGTAGAGTTCAGCCTCTCCCCTCCAATTCCTTTCGTTGATCTCCAGCATTGACTCAAGGATCCGGCATGATTCCCATAATAAGTTCTTCCAAGTTTCTTTAGCTTGGTTGTCTGCAGGAGAAGATATAATACCTGTCGTGTTGGACTTAAAACTTCAGGGAGATGCCAAACCAAAATATTCCCATGTTGATCAGTAACAATCCCCGGTTTCACAAGCAAAAGCCCCGGAGTGGATTCAGGGTTCAACGGAGGATATCGTTTCCGGAGCTTGGCTTCTTGTTTGGGGTTCCAGCCACTTTGTTTTGGGGTAACTGCATCTGTATATCAGTCGGCATCCCATGTGGTTGCCACTGCATGTAAATGTGGTTTGGGGTCATACATTAAGTATCTGTCATACCTCGGTTTCCGAACGCTGCAGCCGCCATTGTGCAAACGTGTTGACAGTCGCAGAGTAACTGTAAACTGAGGCTATCCGGTGATTCCGGCTCCTGATGGCAATTTGGTCGAAGTCGGTGCTGAAAGAGTTCGACCATGTAATGTGCAACTATTTCGGTGAAATTCAGCTGGGTTTCCAAGCGTGGTGCCATGGTTGTTGCATGCAACGTGTCCACTACTTATAGAATACGAACATCTGCCTCATGCAACAGGCGTGTATTATTTGATTCCCTCCCGGAGACTGATTCCCAGAGACTTTTGGAATTTCTGGGCGACCCTTTTCACTACATTCTCCGGGTGACCTATTCCCAGAGACATACGTGGAGACATTCCTTGAAGACATTCCCGGAGACAGACTATCTAACTCCACTACATTTCTCGGGTCCCCTGCGCTGGAGTTCTGATAGGCCCCACTAGCTCATTTCATCAGCCAATCCTCTGGGTAGGTCAATATGATTATTTCACTACATTGCCTAATTCACTACATTCCCTGGATATTGCATTCTCGGAGACCCATCCCCGGACCCGGAGACATATTGCCAGACATTCCCGGAGACATTCTGGGAGACAGACTAGGGCACTACATTTCTATGGTCCCCTGCACCAGAGTTCTGATTGGCCTACTAGCTAGCCAATCCAATATTTATGTGGTGGGCCCATCCGATATGCATGCACCGCGGGCCCAGTCTGCTGGCCACGTATAGTTCGCAATATTTCCTCCCTCGGGGGAGACGTAAAGTACATGTATTATATACTGAACAGTGTGGCAGAACTCGGTGAGTTCTGCTTTGTTTCTTATCATCTTATACTTGATTCTAATATATTTACATGTAATTTAAAGGGGCTAGTGAGACGAGAGGCCCACGATGTGCTGTTCTTTCACATTTGATGTTCTTGCTATGTAGTGGCTACAACCTGGGTGTGGCAGAACTCGGTGTTTCTTATTATCTTATACTCCATTATAATCTATATATATGTTGTTTGATACCCCCATGAGATGAAAGGCTTACACTAAATTGTTCTATCACATTCCAAGGTTTTTTTTATTCCACATGGGGCCTTCTGGAACTTGGGCCCAATATTTTTTCCATGCCTATTTGCATCACAGATAAATTTGACGAGAATGTGTGCCAAAAGCCGTGGCTTGGGCCAAGCCAAGCCAGGGCCAAGCCGTGAGTGGCGGCTTTGGCTCGGCCCAGCTCACGAGAAAGCCAAAGCCGGCTCAGGCCAAGCCAAAGCCGCGGCTTTTGGGCCAAGCCGGGCCGGAACATCACTAAATGGGAAATTTATAACACTAGCTACAAACCATCTACAACTATACTACACATGTCTACAGACTGTCTACCACTTTTCTGCAGTTGTCTACAGTCTACCACTTCTACCAACTGCTACAAAATACTGCAAACATCTACCAACAACTACTACCAGATCTACTGGCTCTACAGCAATTCCCAGGATTTGCTGAAATCACCACTCCAAGACTCTTATATATGCAATCATGAGGCTCCACTCCAGCTGATGCACTATCTTGGTGTCATCAGCTGGCAGGCCTCATGCCATTTGGCATTGAGATCCAAAGACATAGAGTTACATGCATAAAGACAATTCCTCTCTTCCCTCTCTTCCCTCTTCCCTTTTTTGGTTAATTTTATCATGGTCAGTGCCCAGACCTCTGCCGATTTTCTGATGTTAAGGGTAGCCCATATCACCCTCACGTCGGGTACCAGGTTATCGAATATGAGCCCTTAGGAAGTCACGCATCGCCCGTTTACCTGATAAGCTGATACTCTTAAGCTACTAGTATATAGAAGGGATGATATTATGTGCTAGTACATGAATCGCTGACACTTAGTCACTGGAACAAATTGTCAGATTTTGAGTATGTTAAATTCAATGTCATGTGAACCGCACCCTTTTCAAGGCCGTGGTCTCTAGAAACTTGAATGCATGTATGTTCGTCAGCAAGTAGTAAATGGTAATGATGGATAAACGAAACCCACGTTCTCTCGTTGGTCTCAGCGTTCGGTGATTTCAGTATCTACCCGTATCGAAAGCTCCTTCGTATGTCGCCCTCTAGATGAGGTGCTTGGTGAAATCACGGACAGAGGCATGGCGAGGTGTATCTCAGCGTTGTCGGATCCATCTAATCGCCTGGTGAGGTGATTGCGCACGTTGAGAGTTGCAAGGAATGAATTGGTATAGACTGGGCAGGAGTCGTCGACTATTTCCGTTGTGCAACTGGCAACAAGGACTTACATCGTCCAATGCAAAGAAAAAATGCGGAGTAGATCAGGGTGGTCGGCGCTACCGATGCCTAGCAAGCAAGAAAGATCAGCTAAGGGAAGGGAAATCGAGGGCGGACCCGACAGCAATTACGACTGCGAGCGCCATGACACTAGACAAATTAGGTGAACTTAATCATGGATTTAGAGGTAAGGACACCTAAAAAATTACCTCGTTAATCTGCCTGAAATCAGTCAATGACTAAGAGCTGTGCTATGAATGTGCTTACAACCCAGTGTTCACAGAGAGCAGTATCTTCGAAGTCACGACATTTCAATTACAGGGAGCACTAGCGAGGTAGAGACTAACCAGTCGACTAATCATCGTGGCCGAGCTGTCGACGACGTTAGCTCCGTGTTGATCATTGTAAAATGGAAGAACTTTTACTGTTTGAAGCCAGTGTGAACGCGGCGGAGGAAAAAAACGAGCGTAGCGGCAATCAGTAGGTCCGCAAAAGTGGTCACTGCACTCATTGCGATTGTCAGATGCTATACACGGGTTCGTTGGTATTATACGGCTGGCACACAAGTAGTAAATACGGACCGTGGTAGTAGCCCAAAGCTCCAAATATGTGTCCATGGTCATTCTATGAGTAATGAATGACGATGATTCAAGTTCGGATGCAGTCTGTAAATGTTATTTAGGCTTACGTGCGGACCACCCAAACTTTGAAGCCCGCGTTGCAATTAAAACGTGTGGAAATTTGCGTAAATAGGTTGCGCATACCAATTTCACAAGCTGACTCGGAGAAGGGGGTTAGTCATTTAATATGTCATTTGATATCGATTACTTACCAGCGTTTGCCAGCAGGACTACGGTGATTCCCGCAGTCAGCCAAGGATTTTTGCTCACTGTCGAAATATATCGAACTGGGTGTATCCTCGACGGATGGGATCACTCACGACGCCAGACTCGCAGAGTGTAGAAGCTGGTGTTGAATCGAAAAACGAGGCTTGGAGTTTATTTTCTCACAGTATTTGCTAGTAAGCACGCACCACTGAACTAGAAAACAAGTCATTGCCTGGTTAACGACAGTAAATTTCCACAGACGCAGACGCGGATAGGAGAAAAATTCACGAACGTTGAGGAGGGTCACGAGCTGGTTCGGGACATGCTCATGATCAGAGTCCCGTTCCCATTTCCAACAGTTTGATCACTCACCGGTGCCGACCTGATGACAGATTTCGTGCCAAAAGTCGGTCTATTAAGAAATCACAAAGGTACGGACACCCACCAAAGCAGAACGATGAGGGCGGGTGGGTTACTACGGAGTAGTTGTGAGAATTTTTGAAAGACCTTGAGGCGTGAAGGAGAGACGGACTTATAGTTTGTAATTACATAGTAATAAACTAATAAAGGATCAGTCACAAGGAGCCAACGAGGAACTACTGGAAAGGACCTGAATACGAAATCAGTGCTTGATGAGCCGTTTCAAATGCCAACGCGCATGCCACCTAGTAATAGGAGAGTTGGAGTTGTTATGATGAAGATCACGGAATGAGTGGTGTACCAGTGACTTTATGTACCAGCGGTCTGTAGAGTAATCTGCAAATATAAATGAAATATTCGACACGGATGGATTATTCGTACTCATGAAATAATAGAATGTCTGAACGTATGTGACCCCCAATAGTATGGCGGCCCCAAGTGTTCCAACGAGCACTGCCCCCATCCTGCCATGTTGTTGGACCATCGTCATTATCAGTGAAGAGCGAGCGCATAAGATGCACTACATAAGGGACGCACGTAGTGTCAAGTGTCGGGGTTATCATGCTTTCCATGATATCGTCACGTAGATGTCGAGAAATAACTAGGTACTAAGTATTCGGAATCAGAGGGGTCGGTTGGAGCCAGGACACTATGGCGGTGTTAAGTTCGTTAATGACCAAGTAGGGTTATAAGTAGGTTAGACAGACGATCGTTTTGCTGTGATGATAGCATCGTGATGAAGCAAGATCAGCGTTTAACATTTAGTGTTTGATATTTAATTGAGTGGAATCCACACTTGCCCCTTTCCTGTATGGCGCCTTGCCCTTGATGGAAACCGGGAAATGTTTCTCGCAACCATCATCAAACACCAGGTTAGGAGTTTGATTCTTTGAGCGCTGAAGTTCGAAGATTAACATTTGATCGATTAATGATCCACTGGCATTCAAGTTGTTGATGTCCTCGGGCTTGATATACATGGAGGGCCATGCAAGGGCCATGGCACCTGTCTTGAAAGTGGTGTCTTTCAAGTATGCTGATCCCGGTACTACTAGCGTAGCCTGGCGTCGTTAGTGTTTCCAAGGAGTGTACAACGAAGTTCCTTATCGAAGTTTCCGATCCGATCATATGGAAGCTAGCGAGATCAATACATTGTCGTAAACACATGTGATAATACGATTGCAACTGCCACGCTATATTTAGCGCAAGTTATGTTAGAGCAAATGTCGGTGAGAAATCCCTGTGGGATTTGGTGCCAATGTCAAAAAACCCATATGACATGGGCAAACTGACTCAACCCAAACCAAAAATTAACCCATACTGGGCCAAACAACACAGGTGGGCTGATTGCAAAATAAAGCCCATTCAACATGTTGTTGAAGCTGCAGGTCGCCGCTAGGCGTCCACGCAGGGGAAGGCATTATGGTCCTACATACCTTGTGTGTGGTGCTAATATACTGTCTTACTCTGGTGGTGGTTAGAAGGAAAGAACTGCTTGTATTACTACGAGGTTTACAGCGTCTTATATACGTTTAGTACACGCGCACGGACCATGTATATGTAATCAAGCATGTGACTCAGTAAGTGAGTCGTTGAGGTTAGGTATTGGTTTTCAACACCCCCCCACAAGTAGTGCAGCATCTGCAGCCATAAAAGGCGCTGTGTGCGCTTACTTGACCTTGGTAAATTCAATACCTAGGTGCTCTCTGCATTTTAGGAATAAGGCGGCGGGTAGGTTCTTTGTGAACATGTCGGCCGGGTTATCTTTTCCTTCGAGGAATACGACAGAGACTTTGTCGTTCTCGATGCATTCGCGTATGTAATGATAGCGAATGTCAATGTGTTTTGTCCGTCTTTCTTGAACAGGGTTTGATCCGATAAAGATGGATCCTTGATTATCTCCGCAAATGATAGTGCGGTTCAAATTAAAACCAAGTTCTTGAAATAAGGACTGTATCCACGTTATCTGCCGACAAGAGTCGGAGAGAGCCATGTATTCGGCTTCTGTGGACGAGAGTGCGACCGTCTTTTGGAGGCGCGATTGCCAGCATACAATGCCGCTAGCAAGTGTGGCAAAGAAGCCAGTAGTGGATCGGCGTTTGATAGGATCACTCGCCCAGTCGGAATCTGTGTATCCGATCAATCCCTCGGATTTTGCACCATTATAGACGATCTGGTAGTTTTGAGTTCCTACGAGATAGCGCATGATGTACATTGCTTTGTCTAGGTGTTCTTGGCTTGGATTAGCCGAGAATTGCGACATTTTAATGACAGCAAAAGCAATGTCAGGTCGCGTTCCGAGCATTAGGTACAATAAAGACCCAATGACTTGCTGAAACTTCGAACGGCAGGTGGCATCAACCGGTTCGGTATTTTCCGATGGTATATAGCCAGTGGGTAATGGGGTTTGAGCTATTTTAGCATTTGTCATGTTAAAGCGATCAAGGACCTTTTTCAGGTACTTTTGCTGATCAAGCTTAATGACTTGCGCAGTCTTTTCGACGCGCATCCCCAAAAAGGAAGTGACATCGCCAGTGTCACGACATTCCCAGTGCTTCAAGCACGCCTGCTTCATTTTGTCGGCTAACTTCTTGTCTTTCGACATAAAGATACCGTCATCTACGTATACAATGGCGATTACGATAACGCCTTTTTTGTTTTTGTAAATGAAGATGCCAGCGTCTGAACTGGCGCGGTGAAAACCTATGGTCTTCATGAACGCCTCTAGTTCGCGCCACCAGGCAAGCGAAGCTTGTTTAAGACCATATAATGCGCGCAAAAGGCGCATGACCTTCTTCTCTTGGCTTTTTACAACAAAGCCTTGAGGTTGGAGCATGTATATCTCCTCGTCCAGTTTGCCATAGAGAAAGGCGGTTTTAACGTCTAATCCGGTCATGTACATGCCTTCTAGACTCGCCAGGGCGAACATCAGGTGGACGGTCTCGTAGCGGACTACCGGAGAGAATATCTCGTTATAGTCAACGCCTTCGACTTGTGAAAAGCCTTTGGCCACGAGTCTGGCACGTTTCCGATCATCAGCTTTGATGTCGAAAACCCATCTGTTTTTGATCGCTTTGCGACCGTGCGGAAGATCCACGAGTTCGAAGACCTGTCGTTTGTATAAGGCGTCTAACTCGCCACGACACGCGGTCTTCCATTCTACTTGCTGCTTTTTGTCTTTCAAGCGAGCAATGTCACTAAATTGTGTAGGAATTTCCATATCTGAACTCGATGGTATTGCTTGGTTAAGCAAATAGTTCATCAATGAAGTTCCACCTTCTTTGACACGTGCAGCGAGCCATGTGTCCTCGTCCATCGGGTCATATTCGCGCTGAGATTCAACCCTCTGATTGTTATCAGTTGCAGTAGAAGGGTTGTTATTATTGGAGATAGGCACATCAACATGTGGTGCCGTAGAAGTGCTTGGTCCAGGTTCCATGTCACTTCGAGAAGTTTGTTGGGGTCTCCTCAGGCCTTGAGGAGGCTGACCAACTGTCTTCTTCCAATAATTCTCATGTCGGATATCTCGCTCAATATCCGTTGGTAAACGTTGTTCACCATACACGTTTCCCGGACGGTTTGGGACGTTCCTGGATCTACCAGATCTGCGTGGAAGTTCATTCCATTCGCTTTGATCTTCCCTTCGCGGAGCAAAGTCTGCGGGGGTTACTGGAGTAGATGGTGCAGGAGGAACTTCGGCATTGTCATGTGCCTCTTGTTCTCTTGGTACGTCAGTCTGTGGTTCAGACCGTAAGAAGGGGCGGTTTTCAGGCGGAGGATAATCATCGTCGCCAACCTTTCCATGTAGAATGTCGTGATCTCTCTGTTCCTGAGAATCATCATCACAATTGAAGTCTTCGCCGATAGGCGTTACTTCGGGTGTGTGGGCACCAGGGCAACGAGGGAATAATTCCTCATCAAATATTGCTGTTGCGCCAATGAACATTGAATTGTCCGAGCGCATAAAGTAATAACCCTTGATCCCGTCCACATCTGCCGAGCCTAGGTAGACCATTAGCTCAGAGCGCGCTGCAAGTTTGTTTGCGCGCCGCTCTTTGGGCAGATAAACATAGGCTGCACATCCTAAAACTCTGTCCCGGGTGAGATCAGGCTTAGAGCCGTTAATCATCTCGTAAGGGGTTATCCACTTTAGTCTCGCAATCGGCGTGACGTTGTGGAGATGGATGGCATGCCGCACACAGAATTCCCACCAGGAAGCCGGTAGACACGCTGTGAAGCGTAATGTCTGGGCTTTTTCCGTGATTGTCCGAATGGCACGTTCGGCACGGCCATTCTGTTGATGCTGGTAAGGGACACTTTGTTCAAGTTTTATTCCCAAACCGAGCAAGAACTTTGTGAGCTCTGTACTTTTTAATTCTCCCCCAGCGTCAATACGAACTCGTTTGACCTGTTTGTTGTGCTGTGTCTTGGCCATGGCGATGAACTCTTTGATAGAAGAGCTCGCTCCTGACTTTTTTGCTAAGCAGGATGCCCAAAAGGCTGACGAATAGTCATCAACAAAAACAATAAAGTATTTGAATTTGTGATAAGACAGCACGGAGAATTCCTTGAGATCCATATGGATTAACTCGAAGGCTTCCGTTGCTCTGGTGTGCGACTCAGGGAAAGACTTTGACGTCATTTTACCCTTGGCACAACCTGGACAAATTGGGATGTTCCTAGGAATCGAGATTTCCTTGGGTAATCCGGTGCATGTGGAAGGCATCTTTTTCAACGCTGCGTCGGACGGATGTCCTAAGCGTCGGTGCCAAGTTCGGTAGTCTGCAGCATATATGGTTGCGACAGAGGTTTTGGTTAAGCCCATTCCTCTTTCAATTGTCGATGTTACCACATACACTGATTCAATCCTCTCGGAAGGGAGACTCTGAACAGTGATGCAATTTGATTGATCATAAAAATTGATGCCATGAATGGAACCTTTCACGGTCATCTTAGATCTTAATAAAACCCCCATGGAGATCAATCTCATATCCATGCCGGGGATGTGATGCACAGGGTATAAGCGAGTAATTCGCTGTCTGTCATTCACAAGATGTCTGATAAACACTGCACCCTTGCCTATCATCGGGACTGGTCCCTTGGCAGTTTGGATGTTCTCAGGTTCATCGAGCTTCTCATAGGAGGCGTAATCTGAGATTTCGCCGGTGTAATGTTGGGAAGCTCCTGAATCGATGATCCAGGTAGCTAAGTTTTGTGAGTCTTTCTGACTCGAGCACTCAGGTCCGTTGCACATCAAAATAGTATTTATTTGTGTCATAGTGACACGCGAGTCAGGTACATGCATGTAATTTATAGGCGATGAGATCGCCGTCCTGGAGCTAGAATAGCATCCTGGAAAACTGCAATTAGTCTCGCTGAGTGCTTTAGGAAAGAGTACTGACCTTTCGTCAAAAGCGCCAGTATCAAGCCCGATGGGCTGATCGTCGCTGTCCATCCTGTTCTGGATTTCCTCATCAACTGAGTCCCAGATGAGCTCCTCATTGGGAAGCTCGGGGGTTGATCCGAGGGATACGAGATCCTCATCGGACACTTCCTCGATTTGAGCTGTAGGCTCGGACTGAGTCTCCTCGATTTTTCGGCGTTTGCCGTCTCGCCTATCAGTAAGGCGTGATTCAAGGGACTTCATGTTACCTTGGGATCTCGAGAGATCCAAAGCCTCGAGAGTGTCTCGGGCTGTCTGGTAGTCCTCGTATACAGACGGGGTCCCGATTAGGGTTCCCGTGAAGGCCTGAGCGGCGGGCCGCTTTCTCGGGTCTTTCGTCGTGATGGGAAGAGCCGTAGTAGGCTTGTAGAAGGAAGGAGGGATGATGGCGCCGCTACCAGTGATGGTTGTGAAAAGCGGTGCCGGCTGATAAGCCGCTGAGGCGAGCTGTGAAGCTGCAGCCTTAGCTTTCTTCTCATTTCGGTCTTTGACCTGTTTGCCTGCGCAGCGATTCTTCCTCTTCTCATTGGAGGCCGAAGCCTCGGGCTTATCTTCACGCTGTTCTCTAGGTTGCCACTTTGGGTTGTTACCTTTTCTTTTGACAGCAGAGATTTTCTGAGCCGATTGAGTTTTAGAGGTTGAGGAGTGATTCCTCCTCCCGCTTTCAGCGGTGATCGCCTCCTGGACCGCATTGAATGTCAAATTGGTCGTGTCAGGGTGCGTCTGCAGGATTGTTGAGGCCAGCGAATCATACTCTTTGGGAAGAGCGTTCATCAAGATCATCGCTTGGACGATCTCGGGGATCACAACTTTGTTGGAGGTCAGGCGGGAAAAGTATTCCGCCATTTTTGAGATCTCCAGTTGCGGATTCGCTATGGACAGGCGCATGGAGACAGCCGCCTTAAAGTCCATAAAGATCTGGGAAGGCCCGATTTTCCCAAAAGCCTTGAGGAGTTTGTCCCAGCACTCTTCGGCTGTCATCTCATCCGCGATCAAGTGGCGCATGGAGGGAGAAATTCTCATCCCTATAGATCCAGCAGCCTTATCATTCTTGTCATTCCAGTCGGCAATATCCTTCTGCAGCTCTTTTCTTTCAGCGCTCGTGAGAGTGCTGGCGGTAGAGCGCGAGGTGCCATCTGGTCTCTCTGAGACTTGAATGGTGTGATCCGACGGACAAGGAAAAGCCCCTGACGTTATCTGCCAGAGACCTTGGGATCGGAGATAGGCTTTCATCATTTCAGCCCAGGAAAGGTAGTTTGAGCCAGTAAGGATGGGAATGGAAGTCAATGTTGACGACATAATTGATGCTGCGTGATAAACACGAATCAGCTTCAATTCATTTCCGTTGCCATGAGGCGATAACGCCGAAGGCAAAACACATTGTTCCCATACTCCTTGAGAGCATGTTTGATAAGAACATATATTTTTAGACTTAAGTCACACAGCAGCTTGTGAAAGCGCTTAAGGTGTAGGGGATAATGCTATCGGTCGTCGTGTCTGCATTAATGCTGACATTTTACTCTATTTTGCTGCGCTGAGCGCTGCAGAGAGTGACAACGATAGGCACCAGGGCCCATAACCTGTTGAAGCTGCAGGTCGCCGCTAGGCGTCCACGCAGGGGAAGGCATTATGGTCCTACATACCTTGTGTGTGGTGCTAATATACTGTCTTACTCTGGTGGTGGTTAGAAGGAAAGAACTGCTTGTATTACTACGAGGTTTACAGCGTCTTATATACGTTTAGTACACGCGCACGGACCATGTATATGTAATCAAGCATGTGACTCAGTAAGTGAGTCGTTGAGGTTAGGTATTGGTTTTCAACACATGTTCAACCCACAAAAAATGATCCCATTCAAAATGGATGGGCTGATATCAATGAAGCCAAGCACAAGATATAGCAGCCCAGGGGCATCCAAGCCAGTTCTGATTGATGCTGAGGCTGCCTTCACCTGCTGACATTTGAGGTGGGACCATAGGGTTATAGAGTTAGGACAAGCAAGCCCAAAGGGCAAGTGAATTTCTTGTGTAAGTAGAGGAGCAGAAAGTAAACAAATCTCTGAGTTGCCTCAGAGGATGCATTTCAGCTTGTAGCCTCTTCAGTACTTCTGCTGGGTTTTATAGCCAACCACAGCTGTGTGACATGTGAATGGCACCAAGCCAAACTTCCAGTGCCAAGGACACCAACACTCTGCTTTTCCTGGTATCTGTCAACCACTGAACACTATGGGATGACAGCTGATTCAGGAGTAGTCAGCAACAGAGCACAGTTCTGTTCCAACACCTGCTAAGTCATAGATAAGACCCCATACTTATTCAGCCTCTGGACCACCTTGTTCTGACTATGTAATAACCTTCCTTCATTGCCTTTTCATGTGATATGCAACTTTACAGCATATCCTAGTGGACCTAGCCCTAAACATGTGCTCCAATGTTTGGGGTTTCAGTCTAACCTGTTAGGATGATGCTATACCTAAAGCACAACAATAGCTCCCTTCAGACAATATATATTCAATGGTTCTTCCTTCTTTCATTATAATGTCATTGTTTTCATCACCTACATTACTTGAGGGTCCATGATATTCACTTAGAAACATCAGTTTCAACCAGTTGTGACAGGTCAAAACAGAGTTGGGTTGGTTGCAGTTGCAGTTTTTTTTGCAGCTGCAGTTGCAGTTGGTGATTCTTTGGGTAAAAAACAGGACCCAACTGGACTTCAAAACTCTATACCAAAGTGCATTCACACTTGTTTTGGGTTCATTCACTTTCCCTGGAGCTCTATCATTGTGATAGACTACATGGTCATGAGTAGTGTCCACCTTGCCTTTTGCCTTCTGCATCATGGTCTGAGTTTGCTGTCAAATTGCTTGGGAAAATTCTTTGAATGAGCAAATGTAGGCAATAAGTCTCCATAGGATATGGGTCCCCAGACCTCCAAAAACCCTGTATGACACAGGCCAGCAGACTCAGCACAAGCCAAAAATTAACCTGTACAACATGGGTGGGCTGATGCAAAATAAAGCCCATTCAACATGGTTCAGCCCACAAAAAATGATCCTGTTCAATACAGATAGGCTGACACCTGTGTTGGGATTATGTATACAAGAGTATACAGGCAAGCCAAGGCAGTTAACATGCCTAGGGAATATGCCAGAATATGCTAAGTCATATTAACACATGTTTAACAGAGGTTAACACATGCAGAGACATATAGGGGAATCCACAGTTAACACATGCTACAGGATTAATCATCCTGCAGCATGTCTATCATAGGATAGGCAAGATATAGCTATGTCTATGATAGCCTATCCAAGACAGAGCCCAAGATAGAGTGTCTATGACACACCCTGCAGGAAGTCTAGGACTTACCAAGCCATGATATCATATGTCACTATTATTGACACTGTTATAGGGGATATGACATAGTTATTCCATTATTAACTGGTACAGGGGTCTATTACAGAATACCTCCTTTATATATTAAAGGAGTGCATTACACTATACCTCCTAACTGTGTAGTATAAATATTGCACATCATGTAGGAGATGATAATAACATTCCTCCCTGTGACAGACTCCCTCACTCACTAGCCTTTGAGATTAACTTCATAATCTAACCTTGTCCTTAAACTCTTCCTGTCACTGTTCAACACTCCATTCCCAACAACCTGCATATCAATGAAGCTGAGCACAAGACATGGCAAGTCAGAATGTTGAAGCTGGGCCTAATTGATGCTGATCAATGCCATGGTTAGCCAGGCCAAGGACATCAAAGCCAATCAAGGATTACTACTGGTATCATGGGTTTTGGCTCAGATTGAGGTGGACATTGAGTGTCTTGATCACAAAAGATTGTATTTCAGTATACTAATGAGGGTAAAGAAGAATTGGTCATGGTAAATTACATCTGATAAGGGAAGATCTATGAGTAAGACATGTATGAAAGAGCATGTTTCCTGGGGATATTGCCATGGTGGCATTGGGGTGCAATAAATGTTACCAATCCCAAGGACTGGCTGAAGATAGTTGATCATCCCACTCCCCTGGCTTGGTTCCCAGTTACTTTTGTCAGTAATGGCTTAGGAATAATGCCTGTTTTAGACTTCTTTGTGGGCCTTGTGGAAAATAATGGTTTTGCAGGCTTTGAAGCATCCACCTCCCCATCAAATAACCTCCTTGGCACAGGAGCATGACCACTACAACATGGGGAGGGGGGTTTTATAGTCATGGGGAGTGATGCCTTTGCTGGGTGAGCTTTCCTCTCAGTGGCCTCCAATGCACCTCAACAATGTAACCAATCATCAGCCTCTGGGTGTGGATTGAGAAAAGATGATGTCTTGCATTGTCCTCTGCATGGGAATGGGATGGCTGGTTCATGGGGCCCAGGAAGTATGGCTACTCTCTTTGTGCAGCAGGTGTTTCATTTAGATCATCATTGTCCATTGAAACTTCTTGGTGAGTGCATTTCTGGCTCAGCCTCGCATTGTCCAGTGGTCCAATAGGACTAGTGAGGATCTTCACAGAATGTCCATGCATTGGAGAGGGTGTTGTCTCTGCTTCTTGTTCTATCTCATCTGTTGGTAACAATTCATCAGTGCCCAGACCTTTCCACTCCTCATCAACATCAATCTCAGCCTTGGCCTTGGCCTTGGGTGTCTCCATTCCCTGCAATGATGTCAGCACTCAAACACATAGCTTATACCTGGCATATGGGGTGGGGCTTGATGATCTTTGGGCATCATTTCTCTCTTGATGATAGAAGGAACCTTTCAGTTCAAGACCAGCCTGATATTTGGTATCAGCTTCAATCATTGATCTCAGGTGGGGGTCTTGGGGACTTTGGCCTTTCCAACTTTAACCTTTCCTTTCTTACAGATAGAGCCTCCACCATACAAAGGAGCAACAACATCTTTCTTGATTATGATTTGTTTGAACCAAAGAGTTTTTGACATGTTCCCTATGGCCTATTGTTCTCTCCAGTTCTGCAAACATGCATCAGCATTGACAGCCCTCATGTGGGATGGATCCTTGAAGGCCTCAGTCACCTTTGGTAGATATACTTTATCTATAAATATATGGGGAGTCTGCATGATGACCATCTATGGCACAGAAAGCTGTGTCCCTCCAGTGGCCATGTGATAGCTTGCTGTCACAAATGCCCAGATCCACCAATGCCTTTGCCCATTTCAGGTCCTCCCAGACTCTGAAAGCAGTGGCCAGCCATTGCTGTCTGACTCAAGGATAACAGGGGGCTTCACCCCCCTTTTATGACTCCTTTGCACAAGGAGATTCCCACCGGAAAGCTTGGCATCTACCAGCATCATGTTAACAAATCCCAGACATTCTAAATTGTAACTTACAATGTATGTTGTTGGAGTATACTTGCCAGGCCTCCATTGCTTCCTTCACTGTCACTTCATGCATCACATGAAAAGGGTCTGTCAGGACAGGTCCAAGATGGCTATTGTCATCATGTCTATCATGAAAAACACCATAGTTATGATAAAATGTCAGACATTTGACATAATGCCTACATTGGGACCATCAGCTCACTGTCAGACATAATAGGACACAGAGGTGAAAGGGCACATGCTGAATTGCTCAAATGCCATCTTCATCACCTTCACCAGGTACCTTTCACCATGTTTCTCAGCATTTCTATGGAGTCTTGTCAGCAATAAAACAGTGCAAGATGAGCAGATCTCTCACCTTTGGGAAACAAGTTCTGGTGCCCCCATCTCTGTCTATTCAATTGCATGTTGCTGAAACCTTTTCTTTTCAGCATGTGAGAGGCTTCAAAGAACAAATCATAAGCCTTGTTGATAGAAGGAAAGTGTTATGAACTGATCTTGTAGGGCAGAGTTACAGCAGTATTCTGATGGAGTTCCAGTGCAATTAGGGAAACAGGTTTGGCAACCTGGGCAGGTTACGGGTACAGGTAGGCATGGGTATGGGTACGGTTCATGGAGTGGTTACCCACAGCCCATGCCTACCTGTCACCCAGAGGGGGGTGGTGCAGGGCAAAAGTCAATATATTAAATAATCTATATAAAACTATACAACTACATAATACAGAAGTGGGGTGAGCCCAGCTAAAAGGTTCGAAATAGGAGGGCTTATATGCCCCTAGCATGAACATGGGCCATTAAGCCTTGTGTGCACAAAGTAATTGTGTCTTTCATTGATTGTTTATATGTTATTTACCTATGTTTTTTCTACTACACAGCTGCTGCCAGCTCATGCCCACACCACCACCACCCACAATGCTGCCTCCACCTCCCTCCCCCTCCCTCCTTTTCCCCTCCTCCCCCATCCACTCCATCATTATGGGGCCACAGGGCCCCAATATTAAGCATTTTCTTTTCTTTTTAAACTAATAAACTATTTTTTTCAGGTTTTGTATATACAGTGACAGACTTGCAACCTCCCCAGCACTTGCAAGATGGCAATGACACCTCTGACAGCCCCACTTACCTCCAGGACCCCCTGTTCAATGAGTCAAAGCCCCCACTGCCCATGCCATGTCATGCACACTGCCACTGCTGTCCCCTGCCTTGCCTCCTCCCTGCAGCCCCTAGCGCATCCAAGCCAGCACCCTAGTCATCTCCACAGCCCCTAGCCCCACCCCCAGCCCCCACAATGTCGAGACAGCCCCTGTCCGGCACCGTGAGCCCACCATCACCCCTGACAAGAGGGGGGGACAATAACTGATGAGAGGGGGGCAACTATGACAACAGGCAATGAGATGGGGACATGGGACAACTAGAGGGGGGGGACAATGATGAGAGGGGGGACAATGATGAGGAGAGGGGATGATGAGGAGAGGGGGGACAAGACAACCACCATGGATACCAACACCAGGCACAGGAGACACTTGTCTCCTGGGTTTTCTTTCTTTCTGTTCTCTGGCCCAGGGGACATGTGTCTCCTGGACCATTTCTTTTTTCTTTTTTTCTTTCATTTCTTTGGGCCCACCTTCCACCCCATGCCTATGAGCGCCTGCTCGTAGGGTGGTTTGATTCATAATTATAAAATACATCTATTTAGTCTCATGACCAAATGGGTGTTATGGTGATGGATAAGAAAGGAAAAAACTTCCCATCACTGAATAATGTTCAGATTGTCATTGTTCACTTTTTCCATCCCTGGAATCCTGATAGAACCTAGCAATGGTGACTGTTCAGAAGGGACTACTGTCACTCTGCCACAGATTCCCTCTCTACTAAATGATGGATAGAGGGATGCTCCAGCATGGAAATACATCCAGAAGATGACAAAAGCATGTGTGTGAAGGCAGGGGCCTCACCAATCTAGCAATCCCAGTCAGGTGATACCAATCTTATTCTGGGTCTCCATCAGGTTCCAAGAGTGAACTGTCGCCCAACATGGGACAAGAAAGACCATTACCTGGCCCAAGTATCAAGACAAGTGGTAGTGTGAGACATAAACAGATTGTACATTCTATATTTATCACACCATTGGCAGACAATGTTGGGATACAAGCCTATAATTGCTATATCCAGAGCGGTAATTATGACATTACTAATTACTGTTACTTCAGCATTACTTCAGCATTATATACTATATATACTATATGTATAGTATATACTGAGACAATTAATTCCTGACCTCTGAGACATACAGAGGAGTGCCCCCCTTCGTCCAAAAGCCTCTAGTCAGCTTCCAGCTTTACCTCCCAACAGGTTATGGGCCCTGGCTTATTATAAACAACCCAAAAATCTATTTACAAAACCTTCTACAACATGTCAAAAGCCCCAAGCAATATTGAAGAATTTGTCCCGGACAGTGACGAAGAAAACCCTCAAGAATACATCCAGGAGTATGATCAGGACTTAGCTGACCATATGGAATTATTTGGGCCATCACCAGCCGCTTCCCAATACGCTACAGCAGGAGCGCCGTCAGCCGCGCCCAAGGCGGGAATCCCGCCGAAACAAAAGAAGCCCATGATCCTTCTAATTCATACCAAAGAATATTCTAACGTAAACAAGCTCTCCGATCGGGATCACCTTACTGATGAGAATTGTTGGGATTATGTATACAAGAGTATACAGGCAAGCCAAGGCAGTTAACATGCCTAGGGAATATTGCCAGAATATGCTAAGTCATATTAACACATGTTTAACAGAGGTTAACACATGCAGAGACATATAGGGGAATCCACAGTTAACACATGCTACAGGATTAATCATCCTGCAGCATGTCTATCATGGGATAGGCAAGATATAGCCATGTCTATGATAGCCTATCCAAGACAGAGCCCAAGATAGAGTGTCTATGACACACCCTGCAGGAAGTCTAGGACTTACCAAGCCATGATATCATATGTCACTATTATTGACACTGTTATAGGGGATATGACATGGTTATTCCATTATTAACTGGTACAGGGGTCTATTACAGAATACCTCCTTTATATATTAAAGGAGTGCATTACACTATACCTCCTAACTGTGTAGTATAAATATTGCACATCATGTAGGAGATGATAATAACATTCCTCCCTGTGGCAGACTCCCTCACTAGCCTTTGAGATTAAACTTCATAATCTAACCTTGTCCTTAACTCTTCCTGTCACTGTTCATCACTCCATTCCCAACAAGAATTGGCACGAATGGAGAGAAAGGATGAAACGGGTATTTATTAATTGTGACATCACTGGATATATTAACGGGGCCGTAAAACGCCCAAAAGAATCCACGGATGCCGAGGGGGCGCACAACTGGGACAAGAACGACACCTGGGCACAGCAAGTTATAATACATGATGTTACCTCTTCACAAATGAATCACGTCGGATCAAAAACTACGGCGGAAGCGATGTACTCCGCGCTATCGGTTACTCACGAAAACAAAGCACATCAAACCATAAATCATATTCAGTGCCTACTGTATGAGACAAAGGCCAACGCTACCGACGATCTCCTAAAGCATATGGACACCCTGAAATCTTACCGCAACCGCATCAATAAATTCCCTAATAAGGAATTTCATATCTCCGACACCCGATTCAAATCTATCATATCGGCATCTCTACCATCATCTTGGCAAACCTATGTGGAGCCATACAATGGCAACGCAAATGATCCCAATGACTTGGATCCCAAGCGCCGCTTATCATCGGACGTGTTTATAGGATTATTACGAGAGGAATATCAACTTCGGCTAAATTGGAACGGGAATAATAACGGAACCGGCGGGAGCGTAAATCTGGTGCGAACCCAGAAAGCTACCGGTCCCAGTAAATCCCTGGAAAACTGTATTACCGAAAAGAAAACCTCCATCAAATCTTATTGCGATCATTGCAAGCGCGCGGGGCATTGGATGAGCAAATGCCGAAAATTTGATGGAAACAAATGCCGTTGTTGTAGGGCTATGAGTCCTACTCGTAGACCCCACAGATTGGACCATTTCTTTTCTGGTATGTTCCGTGACTCATGACCTTTCCAGATCTGGCACTCAAGCTGATGTGGGGTAAAACTGCATGCTTTGCATTCATGCTAAGCTTCTCATGTTTTCTTATGCTATTTGTACTTGCACTAATCTTGGCTTCCCCCTGAGGATTAATTCCTTGTCAGCATTCTGTATATTACCTTGTTACCTTTCGATGTCCACCTCGATCACACTCGGAGCAGTTAGCCGAAGAATCTAGATCTGATGGGCTCTGCTGGGGATCTCGGGCTTCCGTCACTTCACACTTCATTTACTAATTTGACATTTGATGTGTTATGCCTATTGTTCTCTGGCCTTTTCTCTGCCGTACAGGTGCTTCTCTGGATTCTGGAGTCTGGAATGTAGGGTCAAGTGGCATTGTCTGGAGGGTCCCGCGCTTGAAAGGGGCAGGCGACGCAGGTCAATAGGGCCCACAGGCAATGCTCGTCTCCCTGAGCCATTGTCCAGCCTCCCGTTTTTGGTATGCATTTGTATGTATTCCTTTTTATGTGATCTTCCTATAGTCTTCAATCTTCTCTCTTTGCATCAGGAAATCGTGGGTACGTTGATATAACCAGGCAGACTTTGTAAGCGGCCAACATCCTGATCTACCAATATAATTGAATACCTGACTCTTGGAATAATGCTGACATGTTTGTCACACAATTTAATGATGCTAATGATTGAGGATTAACCTAAGGTTGAAATTCTGGTGATTCTGTTCGCTCAGGAAATCGGGGGTATGTTGATATAACCAGGCAGACTTTGTAAGCGGCCAACATCCTGATATGATTTGATCTACCAATATAATTGAATACCGGACTCTTGGAATAATGCTGACATGTTTGTCACACGATTTAATGATGCTAATGATTGAGGATTAACCTAAGGTTGAAATTCTGGTGATTCTGTTCACTTGGGAAATTGGGGGTATGTTGATATAACCAGGCAGACTTTGCAAGCGGCCAACATCCTGATATGATTTGATCTACCAATATAATTGAATACCTGACTCTTGGAATAATGCTGACATGTTTGTCACACGATTTAATGATGCTAATGATTGAGGATTGACCTAACGTTGAAACGTTGAAATTCTGGTGACTCTGTTCACTCGGGTACGTTGGCAGACTTTGTAAGCAGCAAAGATCCTGATACGGTTTCATGGAATAATTATGACTGCTTATCACAGAATTTAAAGAAATTAATTAACGTTCAGGCACTATTACTAAACAAACTAGACTCTCCCACACCTTGTGCAGTTTATAAAATAAAAATCTCCTAAACGGGGACCAGCAGCTGAACTTGTTGGTCGTGAGGTAGTTAGCTCAGCGGCAAGTATACGCGCTCAATCTGGTAGACGCAACTTGAGGGCGGTCTTGAGTGGTTTGTATTGTGTCCAGCACCCGCTGAATACCTGCGCATACAAGGAGCCTTGATGAGCCGTGTCGGTGTGAAAGCGACCTGGTCCGCAGCACACCGTTATTCACGCACGAGAATCGAGTTCCAGCCAAACTAGCTTCGAGGCAAGACTTCAACATTGGTTGAAGCCCGCAGCGCTCCCACGATTGTGAAGCGACATGAGGGACTGAAGTGTGTTGAGGTTGTGCCTGAGTAGCAAACGGTGTAACATCCTATAGCCATGTTCAGGAGGCAAAAAAAGGTGCTAGGACAAACAGAGACGCACAGAACTAGTTGTTTGTGAACTTCTTGAAGACACCCCACCACCAACTGCGACTGGTCTTCAATATTTTGCTGATCTTCTAGCCATTGGGCACAAAGTTCAAGTAGAACAGGTTGATAAAGTGTTGCAATGATCAGCGCGAGTGCCGGTGCGGAAGGAAATTTTGGCAAGGAACTAGCAGCTGAACTTGTTCGTCGCGAGGTAGTTAGCTTAGCAGCAAGTATACGCACTCAACCTGGTGGGCGCAAGGTCTCGAGGACTGTCTTGAGTACCTTGTAGTATGTCCAGCTGCGGCTGAAGACCCGCGCATACAAGGAGCCTCGTTTCTTCACTCATAAGCCGTGCCAGTGTGAAAGCAGCCTGGTTTGTAGCGCAGCATTATTCATGCACGAGAATCGAGTTCCAGCTGAACAAGCTTCGAGGCAAGAATTCAGCGTTGTTGAAGCGCGCGGTGCCCCCACCATTGTGAATGCGACTCCGAGTCTGAGCCTATGCAGGGCTTGGTGCTCCCAGAGAGGAGAGCAGATATGGGTGCTCAGCTGTAGGATCCAAGTGATAGCGCAGATACGATCGATACGGCACACTCGGCTCTGCTGTGAGCCTGAGAAGTCTGAATATGTTGAACCGTGACAAGTTCACAAGAATTGTTTGCTTGTGTTTAACCGGTAGGCTCGTGCGAGTCATTGACCTCAACTTATGCTGGCAACGCATGGAAACAAGACATATAAATTTGTTCCGAGTCAATGGGAGTCAATCACCGTACATCTCATCCCTAGCAAGTAACTCGGAGAGATCTCCTGAGTCAATACCACTCTCTGAATCGGAATCCTTACTCTCCGTGTCCCAATCATCGGCGATGTCGAAATCGGTATCAAAATCTGTGACAATTCCTTCATCAGTTTCAGGTCCAATTACCATGTCAACTCTAAGATCCATGCCAACGTTTGTGCTGGTGGAGGCCCCACCGCGACCGCCATTCTCTGACAGAGGGTTACCATCCAGACGTCCCCTTCTGGAGTTCCTATTGCCTTCCGAGTCAACCAGTGGAAATCGATCATCTGTATCCCCAGGTCTGGCTTCACATTCCGGCCCCCCTGCTTGTTGATCTTCCGCCTGTGGGCCTAAAGAGGCTTGAAGATCTTCTGTCTCTATTCCCTTACGTTGGTTCTGTCGAGTATACAGATGTCCAACCACTTGACCCCAGCGATATCTCATCATCATATCTCTATTGACAAACCTTAGTCGAAATCAAAAATCAGTATTTTATGTAGACAATGTTGCTTACCTGCTGATGAAGTACGATTTCCAATCAACAACATCCTGCGCCCAATATGAGAGACCAGATTCACCATCCTCCCGAACCTTTCCTTGCCTAAATACAGGAATGATATGACATCCGCGAAGGACATCGCCAGGATCAAGAAATCCAAAAGCATTTTCATCATTCACTGGGAGGAATGAAACACAATGTAACATTCATGCAGACCGAGCTGCGTTACCGTTTTCTATTTTATACCACCGAACCCATAATACCTCCAGTCGGTGAGGACGGTAGTCAGTATTTCCCGCGCCAACATACATGACTTTGGCATGAAAGATGCCGAGGACGTGAGCATAGCAGAATGGGTGGTTGTCACCGGGTGTGCTGCTACCCAGCATGTATGTTGGGTTGAGTATCATTATGTTTAGGGATCTGCACGGGTAACCCGTGGGTACTTTTGAGCATACCCGTACCCGTACCCGCGTCTACCCATACCCGTCAACCCGCGGGTCACGAGGCGCGGGTCACGGCGGGTACGGGTTTCGTCAGGGGTTGTAGCAACAAAAATGCATTTATTTAATTATATATTTAACTACAATTATCAAACCACCCTACGAGCAGGTGCTCGTAGGCATGGGGTCGCCGGTGGGCCCAACAAAACAAAGAGGAAAAGAAAAAAAGAAAAAAAAGGAAAAGAAAAATAGAAAAAAAGAACGTCCGCTCGTCGCTGCATCACCCCACCCGCGCTCCACGCCACGAGCAGTGGCTCGTGAGGCTGGGCCGGGTGGTGTCAGTGGGGCTCCTGGGCCCGCCCGCCATGTCCCCTCGGCTGTCGGGACCTGCCTTCGCGTCCCCCCTGGGCTCCTGGTGCACCCTGGTGCCCATTGGGGCCTCCCGTCGCATCCAAGGGGTGTCCCCAGGGCTCTGGGGGGCTCCCATCGTGTCCCCCTGGCTGGTGACGTGGCCTGGCATGTCCCTGTCGCGTTCCATCATTGCCCTTCACCCTGCTGTCGTCTGGGGCGGGTGCCGCGTGGCAGGTCGGATGGGAGTCCCCTGGTCGAAAACCAAGCCCCCCACCCACCCCGCGAGCAGGGGCTCGCAGGGCTGCATGAGGGGCTGTTTGGGGCTGCTAGAGGGAGAGGGGAAGGAGGGGGGAGCGTGGGGGGGGGGGGGCGTCAGTGATGTGGCAACAGGAGGGACGCGATTCGTGGCGCACCTCGCGGGTACCCCGCTCCTCGGGCCTCCCGGCACCTCCCTGGGGCCGTCCAATTCCCCTTCGGGGCCCTCACATCCCATTTGAGTGGGGAGGAGGGGCGGCACACCTGGCGTTCGTTGTTACAAATAGAAAAGCTGAAATTTCTTTTTTTGTTAGCTAAAAAAGAATTGACAAGGTAAAAAAAACCCACCACTTACCATAGGGCCACAGGCCCCATGGAGATGGAGAGGGAGGGAGGGAGGGAGGGAGGCGTTGTCGTCGTGGGTGGTGGTGGTCAATGGTGAGCTGGCAGTCACGACGCGTGGTGACGCGTGGTGACTGATGGTGACGCGAGTGTGAAAAAAAATAGTTTATTAGTTTAAAAGCATAGAAATGAAATGAAAATACTTAATATTGGGGCCCAGTGGCCCCATAATGATGGAGTGGACGAGGGAGGAGGGGAAAGGGAGGACGAATGAGGGAGGGGCAGGCGGTTGTGCAAGCGGCTGTGTAGTAAAAAAAACATAGGTAAATAACGCGTGAACAATCAACGAAAACGCGATTACTTTGTCCACACAAGGCCAAATGGCCCGTGCGCATCGCAGGGCTATATAAACCCTCACGTTTCAACCATCCACGCTGGGTTCGCCCCTCTTATTTAATTTTTAATATCTAGTTAAAATAAATTTACATAGATAGTAGTTAAAAATAATAGTTGCTATATATATATTGAGTCCTCGCCCCCTCTTGGTGACGGGTAAGGGCATGGGTCCAAGGGTACGCCAAGTGTGACCCGTACCCGTACCCTTGAGTACCCGTACCCGTAACCCGTGCGGGTACGCCAAACCCGTGCGGATCCCTAATTATGTTGCAATGCCCACTTTTCCCTATGTGGATGATGTCTTCATCGCGATGGACATCATACCAAGTATAGTTGATCCACATAATGTTGTGTTTGTATATGCGTTCTTGCTTGAGGGTAATTGCTTGCCATTCCTCTAATGTCCCATGGACACTGTGATCCCGAAGGGTACTGCTAGGTGAGGAAGAAGATTCACCAATGGTAGTTTTGGTGCTGGAAGCTTCGAGTTGCTCGGCGAGCAGAAACCTCATGCGCGGGAGGAGATGTTTCTTCAATTTTCAAATGAAATTCTATTACAATCATCAGCAAGAAATTGACAGAACGATAAGACTTTGCATGACCTTAATAGCCGGGTCACCTTGATGCTTCTGCATAAATAGACCAACATGTTCTGGGAGATTTTCTGATTGGCCTATGGAATAGTGCACATCTGGATTAATTGTGACCTTCTCGTCGCTGACGGTTGTTTTTCCACTGTTTTGTTCACGTATACGTCGAATTCGAGCCTGCCTTCTCTCGGTCTGAGCCATTTGCTTCACAAACTCCCGGCGGTCTGTTCGTAGAAAGCGTGCCTTGGGTGTACAGTGTTCCAATTCACCCTAAAGGTTGAAGGTGCACATAAAGGCGGGGCATATTCCAAATAATCATACATACCAGCTCCGTATTATAGGAGTCGCAGGTGCCATACATTCGTATCGTGTCTGCATAATCCCCGAGCGCATGGTGCTTATAGGTATGCATATTATATCGTTTCCTTCGACGACCATTTTTTGTTCTTGGCACATCCAATCCGGAAGTAGCACCATGACTGGATTGAACTCCCTCTGGTGAGGTGGCCTTCTTAATTTCACGTCGCTTCCGTGCTCGCTCTTCGCGAGGAAGCTCAGATGTAGCATAATGTGAACAGGCATCCGAAAATAAGCGGAGTTGCTCCCCTAGAGCCGCAGTAACTGTGTCAAGATCAGACAATGTGAAATCCATATGCATTCGAAGCTTGGCAAGTCCATGCCATTCAGCACAGAGAAAGAGAAGCTCTTGAATGATTTGATCGTGTGGTTCAGGAAACAAACCTTCGAAAACAGGAATGGCACACTGAAACCTCTGTTAACAACATTTGGTGGAGAAAAACAGTAGTCACCTGCAAGAAGTTTTCAAAATCACGAGCAGCCATCCTCTTCATTTCAGAAGAATTTTTGGAAAACTCAATGACCAGTGCTGGGTCAATTGCATGCAGGATGCGAATCAAGTGGATAAAGATATTTTTCCATACCCCAAGCTCAAATTCATGCATTAGATCAACCACCAGCATCGAATTGCATTCAAAACCAAAACGAGCCAAACGCGCTGAAAACGCATCCTGAGACATGAAGATGATCAGTTAGTCGCAAAGCGCTTCAGTGGCAGTGACTTTCCAATGACGGGACGAGAGACTCTTTCTTCAAAAGATTCTTGACACATGTGCTGTTCACCGCGTAGTTGTCCTTGTAAATGAGAGATCGGGCAGCTTGGATGTTGGACCTCGTATTGGAATCCTCGCGAATCAGCAATGCTCGGCGTGTACGATCAGCCTCTGTGCCAACTTCTGGAAACTGGGACTTAGGAATGAGGCAACGCGGACAAGCACATTGACCATTCTGGCAGATGGATGCCAGGCGCACTCTAAATCCCAATATCAGAAAAAGGCTAAGGAAACGTAAATCGCAAACAGACTTCTCAGGATAGTCAGCAGAGTATGTGAAAACTCTGGGATAGAATCGTCGGATGACGCCATCGGAGCATGCAAACAAGACGCCGTTCTCATAAGCTTCAAGAAATTCATCATCCAGAAGGATCTCCCACTGTGCATGAAAAAGCTCTCGATGACAGTGCTTCATCAGATGCTCATTAGGTCCCTTTCCACCAGTATAATTGATTGCATATTCTTTGAAGGAATCTGGGAGCTAAAACACAATTAATTAGGTGCTTGACAGATACTGAGAAGCCAGAGTACATACCACTTCAAAGTACGCAACATGATTGGCCAAATTGCACGAGGGCTTCATCCTCTGATATTTGGACTCATTTCCAAAATACATATAGCAAGGCCAAAGTTTTGTTTTGCCAAATGATGTTAGTAGAGTCTCGTCAGACCAAAACATGAGTGCAATTATTACTCTTGGGGCGGTACAGCCAGGGCTGGGTGGTGAATCCAACAGTGCCTTATGTGCCTTCAGGAATTCTGCCGAGGTGTATAACTCTCCATGAATGTGGATATGGGGATCATCTTCGCGGTCGCTACATTTCCAGAGGAGCTCATATGGCTGGAAATGAAAGTTATCAAGCCCCCTTGAAAGTCGTTCCTGAATAACTGCTATTATCGATCGGTGGTACAATTCTCCAATGAGGTACCGCTGTGGACCAGGGATTTTCATGCGAGAATGGAAGGGTACACGTATCGAGATAGCGGTACGGGTCCAGCCTGTATCCTCCCCTAACCACTGATCATCCTCGAGGTGGTTGTCCCCTTTGTTAGCAGCAAGAAGAGTATTAATCTGCATCCAGTTTGTCTTTCGAACATTATCAGGTGAGAAGCTTGGGTTACCAACTATATCTAGAAGACGTTTGAAACTCTCCTGTGACTTTTGGACTCCATGATTCCAATACCAGTCACCCAGATCAAATGCATCCTGGTTTGGATAAGGATAGAATGGCTGGTCATTTGGAGGAGGTTTAGGATGAGTGGACTGCCGCATAGAAACATCAGATTGAACATCCGAGTCATGGTCACAGAGTCCCAGCGATGCATAGCATTTAAGTTCAGGATCGTGAGACGGTAACTCCAATCCATAGAACTTTCTGGACAGTCCAAATATATTTCGAGGTGTACGAAAATACCGCAGCATCGACTGCGGCGCCAAAGCAGTCTCAGAAGATTCACCAGAAGTATCAGGAACTGGCACTGCAAGTTCTATCTTCGGGTGAGATAGATAAAAACATAGTCGGCAAGGTTCACTGTACCGAGGGGTGGGGGAGGCTGTGGTTGTATGTCACAATATCTAAGTGGTGGTAGGGTACCCATCCGTCGAGTTCGCCTGATGGCTAAGGGAGTCTTGTCATTGGGATCAAAGGGCAACAACTCAGGATCATTGTTAGAAGTTAGAGTCTCCTGAAATACCATCAGTAATCAAAGAGAAAGACCCGAGCAGAATGGGCACAGCAACTTGACTAGGAGGTGGGCTAGGGCCGGGATGTTTGGCCAATTGACTAGTGAAAGCGCTCGCAATTTGACCGCCCGCCTACATAATTGAAATTAGCAATATGTTCGGGAGCCGAGCCAAAGGAAGATAAACTGGAAGCAAATCATCCTTACGGTGGTATTTGCGGCTGCTTCTATTCGTCTCTTCTTTCGATTTGCAAAAAGTTCTTTTGCTACAGAGAGTGCGCCTTGTAGCCTCTTTTTGCTGGGTTGACATGATCACTTATGAAAGTTGAGTGCTGCCATTGAACTGAAGGACCATCTACAGCTCTGATGGTCACATTGTAGTGGTTCAAAGGGAACATGGGCCGTAGGTGTTGAGTTCGACATCATAGGGTACTAGTTATCAAAAAAAACGAAGCCTGAGGGATTTGACCTGCTCACTCGCAGTCATGGCAACATGTTGCCAGTCGCCGAAACGCTCCGACGATTATCAGTATACAGCCGCAAATCTAGGTGCATTTGAATGTGCAATCATCAGACGATGACACTCCCCGGAGTCACAGCTCCGTATTGAGAACAGTTAATTCCAAACTCTACAATGTTTTCCCTGTTTTACTTTGCACAGGACTACTAAGAGAATTCCATCATACTCTGAGGACTCCGAGTCGGAGTCCGGGGTGATCGTGTGGCAGTGTGATTGATGATCGCTCCGGATGGGGACAGTCTCAAGTTCAAGTTGTTGTCTTTCCACTGTGACAACTTCCTGGCTGGCAACAGGACTTTTTCACATTCAAATTCCTCTTCATGGCCATAAAATAGCAACTCCACAGAACTCACAAAGTCATAAGTATGATTAGTGATAGTACATACAACAGGCATGGATGTTACATGAATTGGACAGACTCTTCAGAAGGAAAGAAAGAAGAATACCCTTTCCCCTCACTTGTTGTAGTAACTGTGTCATGAAAGCTGATAGGCAATCAACCCAAGCAAACATACCACTATGATGGAACTCAAAGAAATGCTTGGGGACTGGGAATTATGATCCGGTCAGGTAAAGAAGTCTAAGTGTGCAAGAAGAAAATGCACCTCAATGTGCTTCCTCGGTACCCCTTGTACATCAGCAGAGAGGGCTTTCGATAACAAAACGGCCTGCTCATAACTAAGCCCCCACTCTGGTGCCCATAATGCTGATTCCCAGCGAGTATCCCGCACAGTTGTCACAAGTACACGAAGTCGTTGGATGATGCTGTCATCCAGGTTAAAGCGTGCAAGAACAGCAGTGTGTAGGCCGATACTAATGATCGGCAGCATTGACAGGGCGTCAGACCGAAGGTCTGAAGTAAGAATGGGGTCCACCACTTGCTGCAGCGCAGGCAGAACGGATGCGGTGGGTGTTTTGTATTTTTGAACTGTTACACGGGGGTGACCTGTTTCGACGAGTAACTTCTTGGTAGTAGAGGCCTGCTCACTGTCTACCTGACGAATGTTGCCTGAATCTCCATCAACTGGAAAAGATGTCGTTTTACTATCTTTCACACCCTGAGTGCTCAAGCACCGGTGCTGGAGGTGAGCGCTTCCCTTGCTGGGGTACATCTGAAAAGGGTTATCGCGAGAATGCTGAGAAGGGCGGACTAGAATAATAATGCATGTGAGCAACCGTGAAGAGTGAGGCTTAACTTACCAGGAAGGCTGCATGGCCTCACACCCTCAACACTACATCGTTCTGAATACCGCTTCAAATGGGGAACGACAATATCTTCTGCAAAAGTTTGAGCCATAAACACAACATCTTTTTGGAGGCCTTCGCCCCCTTCGGTGTGTTCGCGAGGTGTTAAATAAACGTCAAGTAGAATGTCTTCGGAATTGATGGGTTTTGACGAAGCGTAACCGGGACTTCTCAACAACAAAGTAATCCCTCCGTCAATTCGATCTTGAGCTGTGATCTGCGAAGCACTTCAATTGAATTTATACATCATTCAATTTACCCAGATACTGACTGCATTGAATACATCTTTGAGAGATTCACTAAGCATGTCAATGGCTTCGATCTGCTCGCCTTTGAATCCCTTGCCATTGCTGTGTACTGCGACATACCAGGGATGAAGGCCACCGGCTACTCTTACAGCAAGGTGTTGTCCGTCAGAGTGGGCTTTGGAACGCAGCACCCCTCTTGAAGCTGTGCATCGTTCCTGAATAGTGAGGGTCATTGGAAGACAGGAGAAATAAGTCCCAATTTTCGCAGGAGTGTAGAATCTCCCAAGTGGTTGCTGCGACTCTGACAGAGAGGGATTGGAGCTCCAGGCTCCTTGTCCTATTGTTGACATCTGGAAGAAACGATAACTTGAAAATCATGGACTCGGCCTGGACAACTTATGTGAGTTGAATTGGAAATGCTTATATAATATATATACCTTGAAGTGGAATTTTTAGTAGTGACTACAATCATTAATCACCAAACAATGGCGAGGCTCTAGTACCAGTAAGTGTATAGCTACACATTTGAACCAGTTGTAAGGCTGAAATTTGACATTTGGATACAAATTCGTTGTCATGGCCTCCTCACGGAATTCGATCGGAGTCCCCACGATTCATATTGATATTCCTTCTTCAGGTTCAGACTCGTATACGTTCAACAACTTGAAGGTATTCTAGATCTACATAGTATGTCACTTATACACAGTGATCTTCATCTATACTAGTAACCGTCACGCTCCAGGCTGACACTCCACCGGATCCATTGAGCAACGCCAACGTTATCATTTCAATACCACATATTGGCTAGACCGTGACAACCGTGCTAATGACACTGCCGCACTTAGGGTCACTGGCCACGTTTGATTGCAATGCTATGGTTTCTCGCGAAGGAATTGCCATGATAATCTTGCCAGTGTGTACTTCAAGTGTTAGTAAGACTGATTTTGAGTACTTATGCAGCTTGTTATCAGCAACTTGAATACCCCAGTTTGTGCGCTGAATTGCCCTGGCTGGCTTCATTGCTTCTTTCGCAGTTTGTCTCCTCTACTACTGTCACGATACTACCAATGACACCTTCAAGTTCAAGTTCTGAGTCCAAGTTTGAAGGTCGCACGGATAATCTTCAACTTGTTGACCATACCCTTCCAACTGGTAGTATGAATTCATTGCGAGCTTTCTGTCATCTAATTCATTTGATCACCACCATGACAGGGCCTCCACTGGCAGCGCCGGTTTTGCGGAAGCATCTCCTGCAGAGGCAGCATGGGGCCGTCATCCTCTATTTAGATGAACTCGTGCCCACACTCCTTCCAACTCGCTTAGACAACCCCGAAACAAGCGTAATAGGAGGTTTTGGAGGTGCAGGTTTTTCAGAGTCTAGTGGTGCGTTAAACTCGGCCCCTGGCGTGAACAGTTATATATCTTCGTTTCATGATAGACGTAGTGCCTGCTTCAAATACAGCCGCATCATCGGGGTGCTCAGGAAGTCCATTCAAGCCCATCAGCATTGAAGGTATGCTTCGACTGTTCTCTCTGAGCAAATTTGCTTATGTATTTTCATAGAAATGAATTTTTCGAAGTTTCATGCACACTCTGATCCTAACGAATCATACTATTCAAAGTTATTTCGCCTGGATGCCTTACAGGACGCGGGACTGTCCTACGGCGAGTTCCGGCAGCTGTTTTTCCAATGCCTTGACTGCGATTCTTTAATGACACGCATCTGTGTTGTGTCCCACGTATGCTATGATGATCATGATGATGGGATGACAGCCACAGTCCGTGATCCTATGGATGCCCTCGACCATCTGGATTCCTCACTGGGACTTTCAACCCAGCTTTTCGAATTTTTTTTTGTGCAGTGTTCCACGTGTTTTGCAATCATGTCAAAGAGGGTGACACGTTTTCATCACTGCTGATTCAGAATTCAAGCTGCTTTCAAATACACAATTCCAACCTATATCCACGGTTCTGGGCAAACTTCAAGTTGGTTCGAAGCAGTACTAGTGGCCTTAATCTTGTAGCTACTTATGAACGTACAATTTGAGTTTGTTTTGTTCAAGTTTTGCCTCCACAACTTCGAACTCTGCCTGCCTCTATCATCAAGTTGAAATCGATTATTGAAGACGTCGATAATACTAGTAGCACTAGATGCCACCAGGTGTATCTTTCAACAGCAACAGTGATCATGACGCACTGGCTCGGGCAAGGCCGTTGTTTTCATTACATTCTCCGGTACACCCCTCGACTCAACGTCCCCACAGTGTTGGCAACTTGAGGGTCCCATCTCTATCGTTCGATAACAGACCTGTGAAGAAACCTACGAAAAAATCTTACTCTCTAGTCCAAACCAAAACTTCTGGTCCAGGATATCCCACTCCTCGTACCGCTCCTGCCTCCTCCATTTCTTCAAGTTCTAACTCACCTTCAGGCGGTGAGGCTTCTGGTCTAGTAACTGGCCCCAATGTCTCTGCCCTTCCAACAAGTCTCTCCTTGGAATCATCTAAAAAAACGGGCTCTCTATCCTATCCTGATATCGTATCTCCGCTACAGCCACTCCTGAAAGGGACTGGTGATAGTCGGGAGATGTCTTTTGAAGGTGTCTCGTCAAACGTTGTAGAGAAGCTGCAAAGGAAGTCGCATCGCGGAGCGTTAGAGTTGGATGGTTGGGAAAATTTACGGTAATATTCGTGTCATTCCATCTTTTCAACCAATTTATGATCTTGTAGAATTGACTTCTCGGGAATTGTCCGATACCCTGATCCCAGGCATGAGATCATGTCTAGTGTCTTTGTTAATCTCAGAGCACAGGATTGCAACGGCTTATCGTTATTCTCTCCCATGGGCCGCCTTCGGTTATGCAACACGGCTAGCGTTTGTCTGATGGACGGGTACAAGAGCCCTGACTACAGCATTTATGAGAACGACCCACAGATGCAGCCCCTAATGGCAGCATATCCAACTGTTGTTTGGGAGGTTGGTTATAGCGAAAAGGAGAGGAAGCTTGCGAAGGATCTCGGGAGACATGTTGCTTGCTTGCTGGGGAATGTGAGGCTAGCGATTGGGATCAAAATCGAGCATCACCCTGGGAGCATAAAAGGCCAACCAGGTTCCCTGAAAACAGTGTCTTGTGTGCTTTGGGAGGTTGACCATGTCGAGGAGTTTGCATCACTGAAAGCCTCTGGTGCACAGTTGAACGTCCTGACGAGATGCAATGATTTCAACAATGATGATGATGGCCCTCTCCCACTGCCTGCGACCAGATTTTCATGTGTTTCCAGAATTCAAGGGATGTTCTTGAAATTTTTTGCATCCGAAAAAAACAAATATATGGCAAGTCGAGCATGGCCATTGCACTTTGCGCTAAATACAAATGGTTATAGGTTCTCCCTGAAGACCCAGATGGTCCCACAGCCCTGCATCTTCTACGCAGACATGTATATTGTAATCCGAAAATCGAGGATAGCGATAAGCCCATGATCACAGTACCTTTCTCCATGCTTCGAGAAGTGATCGAGGCCCATGAGGATCAGCAACGCATTCACACTACTACTCTTAAAATTAGGAAGCATCTTCGGGATGGAGAGGATTGTGATGAGAGTATGGACGGCCAACTTGAAGAGATCCAACGTCGCTGGAAAATGCCTCGACCTGAAGTTGCAGCCGGAGGCCCATCAGACTTGGATGATTTGTAGTAGACCAATTTTGAATGTCCAATATATTCAAAGTACAACAAGCTACAGTCTCTGTTTTACACTACACAATAATACTCAAGGTATACAAGCAGTATGTAAAAAATTGGTCCGTTGAGGCATGGCCTTAGCTTTACCTAGCATAGGCGATAACAAACAAGTAACAAATCTATTACAATGGACTGAGTCTATCAACTTGGTCTGTATGTATGTGGCAGCGCACCTCGTATTGAAGTAACCAGCAAAGAACTGCTAGTTACCATTTTACAAGTCTAGGAAGCATCACACGAGTGTCAAGAAGTCAAGGCAGACTGAAACAAGTTGAATTTGAACACACCACACTTTCACACTTCGACATTAATTTTTTCCAGCGCATCGCAAAATGTATCGAGCACTTCATTAATAATGCCGAGCTTGACAGCTGTTACGTGGACTAAAGCCTCATATTCCTTGAGACCTCTTTGATAGGTCAATAATTGGGCCTCTAGAGCCACTTTGTCCTTTTTCGCGAATCGGAGGATAAGTGTGACTTGTGTTGCGTGATTTTCATTTGAGAAGTCCTTATAGATCCTGTTGGTCTTTTAAAAAAATCTCCCGACATGAGGGTTACGCACCACGACAGATGTGGAAGCCTTTAGGTAGTGACGATGGGGATATTAGTACCTGGAGCCTGACGTGGAAGTCGGATTGCAAGAAATTATACATACAGGTGCAAGTGAGGCCTCATACGGAGGTGGGAGGATCGATGAGTTGGGCATATTGGAGCGGACTACCTAGTAATAGTGGACAGTGGATTCCTCGTCTGACCTTGATCTTGGTGGGTAAGTTGCAATGGTTTGAGTCAACCGTGACGTGAAGCACGCGGAGACTGACTGAATTACTAATAATAATACAACTCTTCAGTCACACGTCACAAGCCTCTCTCCGGAAAGTCAACATCCATGTGACCCCGAATGTCAACTCGAACAGTCTTAAAAAACTGCATTTAGTCAGAGTGTCCAATGTATCAATGACTCTGTTCCGAAAACTGCCCCAAAGATGGCATACATATCCCCCCGTTCACATTCTCCCAACAGTGCCAATACACTCTCACTGATACACACCTTTGCTGAAGCTGAGCCGCCAGATTTCCTCGTGATCATATGTTGGGCTGATCTTCACTCGGATGACTTGCACCCTCGCTCGGACGATCTTCTTTGGCCTTCTTGCAGTGACGAGGCATGTGAGGTATCTCAGGCTGGTGTTCATGGTAACTACGATGCTATTGGCTCAATCCATCACGCCTATGTTCTCCTGGTTTTGGTGATCTGAGTCAATCTATTGAGCCGACTCGGAAGACCTGGGCACTCTATAAGCCCTGGAATTCTCTGTGAACATAACTAGCTTGTTTATAAAACCTCCGACACGTCCATCGTTGCAGTGGCAATGGCCACTGTCAAGAACTCGTCAAGCACTCTTTACTCTCTCCATATTCTCCCTCTCCTTCACAAGAAGGGCCTTGCTAAGCTCACGAGTGATATACCATCTGAACAGCATGGCAGCCTCTTGTGTCATCCCGATGTCTGACTGGAAAACCTGGGTCTCGCGGGCCTCGATAGTTGCGAGGTAGGTGATGCCAAGCTTGCTTAAGTTTTCCTCGTACTGGAGAAAGTTTAACGATGGATAAAGCTTGTGAAGATCACTAAGTGTCTTCGCGATGTCAAATGGATCTTTCACGTAATCCTCTAAGTCGTGGCTTGGATCAGCTTCGAAGTACATCGCGTTTTGACGAGTAAGGCGAGCAGTATTTTGTGCACTGGTGGAATTCATGTTATCGTTTGCAACTGAAGAAAGACCTGCAGATGAGCCATCACTATTGAAAAGGTGAACATGCTTCAAAATGTGTTGAACTTCAGCATCAGCCACAGTGGCTTATATAGTTATCGCGAGGAAAGGGTCCTTCGCACATATTAATAGCACAGACTAGCTACTACAATGGGATAGGTGCCATGGTACTTCGCTGTGTTGTCGCTGTCAAAGCGCATCACTACCTTCTCCAAGTCTCTGGCAACTCAAAATCCCGTGACTATAAAAGGAAAGGGATCTGGACACGATTTGCATAAGTGGTAGACCTGTGACTGATCCCTAGTACATGAGCAAGTGTTGATGTATGAGGGAGTTACAAGTCTAGGTAAGTGGCGAGAAAGACAGCTAATGTATAAAATTTGACATTGATAATTTTTTAAGTCAGTCTTTCGGTTCCACTTTGATCGGGATCGCTGAAATAGCTGGGCGGGTTTCGAATGGAACATTATGTACATAACTTTGATTGAAAGATACCATCGCGAAGTGTTGGGATTTGCCAGGAGTGACACAAATTGAGTTTGATCGGGTTACTACACTATAATATACTCTTCAGGCCTGTTCCGAAACATTAAGTACATACTGTACATCCAAATTTTTGATCCCTGGTCATACTGACTTGGAGTTGTGGCCTGTTCAACTTCAGAGTCAAGTTGTTACAATTGTTACAATAAATAAACCCATCTAGAGACCAAGGCTAGCTAAATAGCTACCCTTGACGGAT
Source organism: Tricholoma hemisulphureum (assembly GCA_964034925.1). Lineage (NCBI taxonomy): Eukaryota > Fungi > Basidiomycota > Agaricomycetes > Agaricales > Tricholomataceae > Tricholoma > Tricholoma hemisulphureum. The sequence continues at coordinate 954,754 of OZ035931.1, forward strand.
CATGTTACAAATAAGTTGCTACATATATGGTTTGGTTTATTTCCTCATGGAATTACCAATGTTCAAATGTTCACAAGCGTGAATGCCGTCCTGAAACGTGGCAAGGAAAACAGGGTCACTAAGAAGCGATGAACTTGAATTTCGTACCATGCCATGGGCCAGTCACAGCCCAGGTGTGTCTTCCAAATAACGCTCACGTCTCCTACTTCTAGTATATAGTAGTACCACTCAAGTACAGTCTCCATAACTTCCACGCCTCCCTGGTGTAGGCCCCACGTCTCGTTCTTTCAAGTTTTATCTCCAGTTGCTGCCAAGATGAACACACACTCTTACCCTGCTACCGTTCCACCAGGGCATTTGCCTCTTTCCAGGGATCTTGCTGGAGTTCTGACTGTGAGTCTATAATCTATATGCTCTGCATGGAGATGAAGCTCACATAAATTACAGGGCTATTTCACGTTCCATCCTACAGCCTCAGGCTTGTTTTATATCCCATCCCCTACAGGTGGGATAGTTTATCAGATACCGAGTGCTTATCATTCACCAAAGGACTTCGAGACAGGTAAGACAACTCTGAAAAAAAAAAGCAAACTACCTCTGTTAATCACTGTTGCCCCCAGGTTTCAGCTATGGACAATGTTGTCCCTTTTCAATGAACTCCCTGGCCACAGCTCCCATATTGCTCTCTCCTTTGGTGCATACTCACTCGGTGCATCAATCGCTGGTTGGGTGCTATGCTGCGTCCAGTGCTGCTCCCGCCACCCTCCCTGCGCTCCACACCGCTTCAGGCCATCAGATGGCCGCTTTTCGTCCTGTTGAGGCCCAGGTGCTCCCCGCTGCCCATGCCATTCTGGGCGTCCACGCTGCTCCTGGGATTGACACCACCAACCCTCACGTTGACCATGCTCCTGCCACACTCCCCACAATCCATGGTGCTTTAGGCCATCAGATGGCTGCTGTTTGTCCTGTTGAGGCCCAGGTGCTCCCCGCTGCCCATGCCGTTCTGGGTGTCCACGCTGCTCCTGGGGTTGACACCACCAACCCTCACGCTGGCAATACTCCTGCCACGCTGCCCACAGTCCATTGTGCTTTAGGCCATCAGATGGCTGCCATTCGTCCTGTTGAGGCCCAGGTGCTCCCCGCTGCCCATGCTGTCCACGCCGCTCCTGATGCCCGTGTTGCTCCCACTGCCCATGCTGCTCTAAGCCTGCATGTTGCTGCCGGGATTGACACCACCAACACTCATTGTGGCCCCACCGGCACTCACACCACCAACTCTCATACTCCTGCCATGCACCCTGTGATCCGTGCTGCTTCAGGCGCCACTGTTCATCCCGTTGAGACCCATGTGCTCCCCGCTGCCTATGCTGCTCCTTCTGCTCTGCCTGGCATCCATTCTCTGAGTCCTCCGGTGGCTGCTGTTGATGGTGCTCCTGCTGTTTGCATAGCCAGTGCCCCGATGGGCAAATCGGCTCTGGTCCTTAAATCACCTGTGATGGCCGCTCTACAAAAATTGGAAGGGAAGACTATTGATAGCATGGAGGATATGTATACACCGAGAGATGGTGAGTATAATTTTGTTCATGAATTTGTCTCCATCTCACACTTATCATCACAGGATTCTTGTTTCCGATCTTGCCCTTTTGCCCTGACAACGCCTCTGAACATTCAGATGCTCATTGCGATGATGGACCAGGTACCATACCTTCCTGTTCACATATCCACACTTAACACTTATCAACCGTCTATTCTCACCTTTGTCACACCCAGAATCAGACACTGCACCTGCGAAGCTGTATGCTGCGGCGACAGATACAGAAGCTGTGAACACTAAGTCCATATCTAGTGAGGTGTTATTTCTATCTGATCAGGTTGGAGTCTTATTTGTGCTTCTACTGGCAGCTGCTGAGGCTTCTCATCCCTCTGGCGATATCAGTGAGACCTTGGACACAGTAAAGAATGTAGCTGACAGGATTGGTATTCAATTTGATTTTGATAAACTCAATGCTGCATTGGTTGAAACTGCCGCGAGTGAACTGAATTTATTGAATGGTATGATCCATAGAAGGAAGGAGGTGGTTGGCAAATTTATCAATGGATCCTATGTGTAAGCATGGTTTTTCATTACGTCTTGCCCAATGGAGACTAACAATGCTGTTCTTAGCGGGACGATAGATATGATTTGTTTCCGTCCTGGTTGCAATTTTGCAAAGTGGGAGTGTGGTGTGTATAAATATGGGCCAGCTGGCAACGGACAATCTCACTCCGTTGAATGCATGCAAGAGCAGGGGTATTTTACTATGGCCTAGTAGTTTGTTGATCCTTCAGTCAATAATGGCAATGTAGAAGAACGTCAGGTTGCGGCAGATATTTTGCAAAGACCATGCTAAACTACAACAGGGCACCTTCAGCGTTGGCAGTTAAAAGCCTGTGGTTGTGAGCCTCTCCAACGCCAGCTCCAAGCCCCCATTTGCTCTCGGCGCCCAGATCATGTCCAGGTTTGATATTCTCGACACTTGATGAAGCCGGTGATTGTGAGGATCATCAAGACCTTGCTGGGGGTCATGGTGTGGAACAACGAAACGACAACGGGAGGAATGGATGTCCCCACGATGCTGCTCGACATGCCCCGGATGACCCGCGACGCCCAGTGCGCGATCGTGAGGATCATCAAGACCTCGCCAACGGTCCTGGTTCACAACACCCGAACGACAATGGGAGGAAAGGACGTCCTCACAATGCTGCTTGACATGCCCAGGACGACCGACGCCCAGCGCGCGATCGTGAGGACTCAGATCATCAAGGCTGTGCCGATTACCAAGGTGATACCTACCAAGTCGAGGAGGTTATCAAGAAGAGGATGCCTTGCGTGGTATTCACGTACAACAGGATGTCTCGCAGAGTATTCAGGTATGCTCCCACTTCATGTCAAGAGTTATTCTTAATCCTTTTCTCCAAGCGTCTGACGCTGAAGGTTCCACCGTGACACTATCGAGCGTATTCCAATCACGAACACACCCAAGGTGAGGACAAGGAAGCCCACGCCAATGGTGACGACAACAACGAGCCAGATGATGACGAGGATCCAGAATCTCCTCCCCCAAGGAAGTGGATCAGGAAGACTCGCTGAATGGTAAGTTTTTTGCTTTCTATGTGTGCGCTATGGTTGCTCCTGACGTCGCAGTTCTCGCCAGATTTCCTGGATCAGATTATTGTCTTCGATTTGGCTTCTGTACTTTGCTCGGACTGTCTCTCGTCAACGGACCTTGTCAACGGAACCCTTGGCTCACATCGTTTACCACTCTCGCAACCACTTACCGCTTTCTTCTTTCACTCATATGTCATTCAGACGCTCGACGACTCTCGATTTCAATGCTTGCGGATGCGGGCATACTTCCCTGCTGCAGCCATCACCAAAGCTTGGGAGAAATCACTGGAATTTGCACTGAGCGCCCCTCTCCAGAGATGGAATGAATCAATCAAACGCTATGCGAGTTTACTTTGACACTGGTGTTACCATTTCGGTGCTACCATTTTAGGAATCGTCTTCTGCTCACACAATCCTGTCCCATAACCTTCAATGCATTTAACCCAAATTATCTGGATAACCTCTATGTTGGGATTATGTATACAAGAGTATACAGGCAAGCCAAGGCAGTTAACATGCCTAGGGAATATTGCCAGAATATGCTAAGTCATATTAACACATGTTTAACAGAGGTTAACACATGCAGAGACATATAGGGGAATCCACAGTTAAAACATGCTACAGGATTAAACATCCTGCAGCATGTCTATCATAGGATAGGCAAGATATAGCCATGTCTATCATAGGCTATCAGAGACAGAGCCTAGGATAGAGTGTCTATGACACACCCTGCAGGAAGTCTAGGACTTACCAAGCCATGATATCATATGTCACTATTATTGACACTGTTATAGGGGATATGACATAGTTATTCCATTATTAACTGGTACAGGGGTCTATTACAGAATACCTCCTTTATATATTAAAGGAGTGCATTACACTATACCTCCTAACTGTGTAGTATAAATATTGCACATCTTGTAGGAGATGATAATAACATTCCTCCCTGTGGCAGACTCCCTCACTCACTAGCCTTTGAGATTAACTTCATCCTCTAACCTTGTCCTTAACTCTTCCTGTCACTGTTCACCACTCCATTCCCAACACTCTATGCTGCCTTCCCAGATTTGCAGAGAAGCGGATACTACAGTCCCATTATTCTTGACTCGTATCTATCTTGAAGGCGGCAGATCGAACAAGTATTAGGTGCGCATACCACACTTTTCTCTCTTATTTCATGCTGACAGCATCTCCAGGTATACGGGCTGGCACGGCGAAAGTGGCAAGATGCTAACAGGTGGTCATAGTATCACCGTTGATTTCCTTCTCCCTAATGGCCAACACCTAACGACTCAACGGGAGAGGCTGTGTAGCACAGGAGCAACCGACCAGTAACGCCGACCCTAGCAACCTGTAATGTTATGCACTCAGATGAACTTCCAATGAACTTCCAAGTCACGATTAGCTAGAGAATTCAATACTTACCACCGGGTGGGCCACTGGGATAATCCTATTAGTACAAATGAAGGATGTTCAACGAACATCGACTCGGATTCCTTAGGCTGCTAGCCAACAGTGGGGCTTTTGATTGTCGACCTGACGACGCAACAGCCCAAAGTTTGGTATTTTGCTAACTGCTCCATACGGCCTGTGACACATCAATGTGACCGTCCCTTCGACTACAAGAAGACTGCATCACACTAACATTCAATGCCCCAGATCAACTTGGATGTCTTTCAAGTTGCCCCCCCTAAGTTACTGATTATCCAGCCCTTCTTTTCTCCCACTCCCTTTCTCCCACACTTCTACTTTCTGACTTTGAGCTAGACTCAATTATCCTTCGCTTCTGTCCACTCTCATCGTTTACTTTGTTCTTTGTGTTGTTTGGCTTGATGTCTGATGAAACTGATACAGTATTAGGGCGTCGTTCTCGGGACAGTGCTCTTCATCTTGGCCCAAGGAAGAAACCGTGAGTTCACAGATGATCTGTCCATACTTGATTAATTTTCCCAGTACGCTGACTGATCCGCTGGTTCACCATGGCCGCCACTTCGGTCGAACTATTCATGCCTTGTGTCGTGTCCATACCCTCCTGACAAATGGAATTCTGCGCGAAGTCGAACTAGCAGATAGACCGGAAGAATCGTTCGCTGCGGAGTGAGTAACCATATAATGTGTTCCGCCGCGCCTGATGCTAACAGTCCTCAAGGGAAAGAAGGGAATATCGTGTCTATTGAACCCTTCTCCAAATGGTACCAGGACTTGAAGAGCGCCTCCTCAGCGGGTCTGAGGAAGAGATTCTTCATGTTGCTGACCTAGTTTGTCGTTATTCATCTATGAAACTTCTGACGATTGTTTATTGTTAGCATCCTATAGATTCAAAAGGGTTCCTCGAACGCACGGGCTGACGATACAAAGAGCCTTAAAGGGGCAGTTATCGAATGGATCACACCGAAGGGCAGATCTTTACAGCCACCACTTGCCCGTAACGTCAAAGCTGATCATGGATTTCACCACGAGCGGACTGGTGCCTTGCTATGCCCGACTAACCTGAACTGGTCAGATACTGAGTAAGTCAAGCAACTATGGATATCATATCAGTAGTTGACCTATGTCAGGATTAAGGAGAAGCTCAGGTCAGGAGAAATCACAGCTACGGGTGACGAATGGCCCGTATTCCTGTACCACGGCTTCTCTTATAATCCCGAAGACCCTTGGAACGGCTTGTTCCGCAGTTCTCTCCTTGTCACTGTGAGTGGACCATACTATTAAGTCTACTCCTCTTACCAAGGTCAAATTTAGGCTTATAAGCATATATTTACTTCACCTAGCTCAGTTGAAAAGGAACCCAGAGCTACTCGGTCTGGAAATGCAAGAATTCATGGTATGACCAATGTCACCCTAGCCTCGATAGCTTATATTGCAACACAGGTGATTACGCTTGGTGCTGTTTTCCACCTAATGCTAAACAAGACCACAAAACAGGTTTGATTTGCCCTTGCTTCATCACCTATTTTCTCTCGGTCAGATTTAGCGACTGACTCTGAACGATTTTACAACTCTATCTTGGATCTTTTCAAGGATGTGGACGAGAAGGAGGAAGTCAATGACCTCATTGCATGGTGGAACCGGTAACTATCTTGCATCTGGTGATACATATCGCTAACTGATTACTTTAGGCAAATTTTTCCATCACATTCATCCCAACAAAGGCCCATCACAGATAATGTCTTGGCCAGAATCAAGCAAAGGCGTCAAGCATTGTGTGACATTAGTGCCAATCCTCGCCAGTAGTTTATTCCATGCTTTACTAGTAACTGCCCTTTTCCATGCTTTACTAGTAACTGTCCTTTTATTTGTAGTATTGTTCCGTGTGCATTAGCTGTCATCGATTGTATACTATCTCATTTGTTACCGTTGCCACAATATCATGTAAGAGTAGGGAGAACAAAGGGGGATCTCGCAATTGCTACAGAGGCACAAGTCTGATGGGGAAGGTAAACTACCAAACCATTGAAATGATGGACTGGAATGAAAATGTTGTAAGCATGGAACTCCTTCATCAACAGTGGTAGTACGTACAGCAATTACGCCAGTCAAGTACCCCAAACTATTCCTAAGATTGTCGATAGTAGAAGCCTCCCGACGATGATGCCCTTGCCCTATCTTGAAGTGGGGGCAAACCAAATCAGGATGGTTGGTAATTATATATATATGAATCGCCATCGGTCGGGGGGCGGTTGTCGAGAGTAGAACTACGACGTTGTGGCCCAATTGTTGCAATTCATGGGAATGGGAAGGTCAACATCCGAGTCTATTCCGAGTCCACAGATCATAGGTAGAGCATGTACATGCTGGCGAAATTTAATACCAAACGAGGATGTTAACTATGACAACTTTCGCCAAACCTAAAGGCAGACAAGTCAATGGGCTCCGTAGAGACTGTCGCCTAAACACCAAGACGGATTTTGGTGGGTCCCATAGAAAAGTCACGAAAGTGGTAACGACAACTGTTGCTGGTACTTGAGATTACTAGTGAGTTTCGTATAAACTATTGTACTAATAAACATTGAATAAACAGTCAGTCGGTAACGAGGTGACTGTCACCTAAACCATAAGACAGATTTTGGTGGGTCCCACAGAAAAGCCACAAAAGTAGTAACAACAACTGTTGCCAACACCTGAATTCAGTTAGTTGCGTAGAGATTATTTTAATAAACATAGAGCCGCCAACGGTGGTAACGAGACGACTGTCACCTAAACCCCAAGACAGGTGACTTTGGTGGGTCCCATAGAAAAGCCACGAAAGTAGTAATGACAAACTGTCGCCGACCGCCGTGACGGTGGTAATGAGATGACTGTCGCCTAAACCCCAAGACAGATTTTGGTGGGTCCCATAGAAAAGCCAGAGAGTTACCTGCAGTGGTAACAAAGCGACTGTTGCCTAAGCCTCCAGGCAGAGACCGTAGCCGTTGTTCCTACAGCTCTCACTGCTATGTATGTGACATACTTCAAGTTGTGACATTGTTGCAGTACAAATCTCCGAACTGTATACTGTCCAACATTACCGAGCATAATCTAGCTATATAACCAGTGATGCTCCTGGCTCATCAATCGAACACAGCCTTAGATTATACAGCAGGATGACTCTACCAACTTTGTTCCGTAAATAGAATACACAACCATCCCAAGTCAGGGACATGTGACTGATTAGCCCAACCAAGCCTAGATATATATGGATCTATAAACCACCTCGCAAGAATTGCAGATATTAGGACTTTTATATTACTTATTTGACATTATAATGCAAGATCAGAGTATCACCGAAAGCCTGATGTGGGCACTTGATTAGTTTAGATCGTTGATCTGCAGTCAGACCGGCGCAAGAGTATGCGCGCAGCCCGTTTTTCTCTCTCATTTTGTATTTAGGTGTCCTGCCACCTGTTGAATGCAGCATCGAATTCTTCCTTCCCTTTTGCGTCTCTCAACTCTAAGTTATACCCTCTACAAGAGAGGGCTAAGTTTGCTGCACACTAAGGTGTAGTACTAGTATTTTAGTATTTAGTGACTGACTCTTCGCCTTTCTGATTCCTCAAGAATTGGGATCTGGACAGCGTGGACTACAGTTTGATATACTAGGGCCCGATTCCCTGGATTCTCGCCTTACCACCCTCATTGCTCCGTTCTCCACCTTACAACGACCTCTTGTAACCGTTTACGGTGACGGGATCCATCAGTCATCACCCACAGCCACTCATTCCCCACTTTCTATCACGAGTTCCCTTTTGCGTCCCCTCACGGACCTCGCTTATCCCCTCCTTGAAGGTCTCGACGACCGGAACTAGAACCCCCCAATGCTCCAATCACCCTACCGCACTGTAACTGCGGGAAATTTGGACATTACGTGAAGAATTGTTGGGGAAAGAAGAAAGAGAAAACGAAAGAGAAGATGCCCGGGGATACTTCAATAATTGATGAGCGTCTGATCTATTATGATTGGCTGGCCGACTCGGCAACCACTTCACATGTAACGCATCAAAAAGAAGCATTTACCTCCTATGAGCCTATGAAAAATATTTCCGTAACAGGTGTAGGAGGGAAAGAGGCAAAGATAGAAGGACGAGGAAATGTCAATCTAATTGTGACATGTAATGGAGAAAAATATATTCTTCATCTCAAAGACATTTTGCACATTCCAGGAATGCAGAACAATTTAATTTTGCTAGGAAGATGGGACACCACAGGAGGAAAATACAAAGGGGGACAAGGGGAAATAACCCTCATCAATAAAAATGGTAAAGCCATTGCACATGGGAATAAAATCAATAATCATCTCTACAAAATGGAAATGATTATTAGAAACCCAAACGACACTGCCAACAACGCTGAAAATAATATAACTTTCAGTGGAAATGAAAAATCACTCAGTTGGGAAACATGGCATCAACAATTTGGACATATCGGATATACTGGGCTACAATTGCTACTCGACGGAAATATGGTAAAAGGATTTAATGTTGATCTGGCTACCCCAAAACCAGAATGCGAGACATGTATAGCCGCAAAACAACACATTAAACCATTCCCAAAATCAGTCAAACGGAATACTGAAACCGCAGAATTGGTGCATATAGGTTTATGGGGAAAATATGCTGTCAAGTCCATCAACGGAAAACACTATTATTTATTATTTGTTGATGACACCAAGAGGTATGTCACCATCGAATGTCTAAAAGAAAAGAGTGATGCAGCACAGGGAGTAATAAATTATTTGGCCTATATAAAAACACAAGACCGAACACCCAAGGGGATTCAAATCGATTGCGGAAAAGAATTCGTCAATGAAAAATTGGAAAACTATTCTAAGGAACACAGGATACAAATACGATTAACTGCGCTGTACTCTGCATCGCAAAATGGCATTGCAGAAAGAATGAATAGGACACTTGTCGAATTATCGCGCGCAATGCTATCCGCGAGCGAGCTCCCAGAATATCTCTGGGAATATGCTGTCATGCACGCCGCCTATCTCCGCAACCGATCGTATACGAAGCATCTTCGGAAATTAACTCCTTACGAGGGATGGCACAATGAACAACCGGATGTTTCACACTTACGCGAATTTGGCGCACCAGTATGGATCTTATTACAAGGTCAGAAAAAGGAAAGAAAAATGCTTCCTAAATCAAAGCGCCGCGCATATCTTGGATACGACGACGGTGCCGGAGCAGTCAAATATTACAATGCCGAAATGCGTAATGTATTAACTTTGCGGAATTTCGAGCTATTGACTGGTACTCCAAAATCTAAACCTTCTGAAGACAATACAATGGAACCCTCGACACGTGAGGGGGAGTCTGATGGAGGCGCGCTGCCAAGAATTCCAATTATAGAACCCGAACGTAGGCAGATTGAGGCACAGCCACCCCCACAACTGCCGATCACAAATGATGAACCTCTGATCAGAGCCGCATCACCGATCGGAGAAGAACTGGATATACCGGAAATAGAACCTCGTAACCCGGAGAAGCAATCCCGGAAGCGGAAACAAGTTGATAATAATGATCGCATTGATATTGATGAACTGCGCAAGATGCGTGCAATGCAGAAAAATGAACTGCAACAAACACGTGGAGTTCATACCGACTATAAACCCTTGTTACACCTTACAGAAGAGGAAGAAGCGAATACCTTCCTAGATAACGATGAAGCCTATGCAATAATTGCTGGAGACGAAATAAACACGCTCAAAGATGCGCAGATCTCCCTTGATTGGCCGGAATGGCAAATAGCCATACAAAATGAATTGAACCTATTAAAGGAGAAGGGGACATGGGAATTGGTCCAGAAACCTCCTGATGCGATACCGATCGCAAACAAATGGGTCTTTGTCAGGAAAAGAAATAAACAAGGGGAAATTATAAGATACCAAGCGCGATTAGTTGCAAAAGGATGTGCACAATGACCAGGCTATGATTATACGGATACCTTCTCACCTGTAGTCCGGATGGACACGCTCCGAGCAGTATTAGCGCTCGCATCAAAGAAGGGTCTAAAAATACAACAGATGGACGTAAAGGGTGCATACCTAAATGGCACATTAAAGGAAGAAATATATATGAAGCAACCTGAAGGACAAGAAGATGGAACAGGCTGGGTATGTAGGTTAGTGAAACCGCTTTATGGACTAAAGCAGGCAGGGCAAGAGTGGAATAATGAATTTGATGGTAAACTCAAAATCCACAAATACGGACGCTTATTTGCAGATCCATGTGCGTATATTTGAAGGGTCGACGATCACTTGGGAATAATAACAGTCTGGGTCGATGACACATTACTCTTTGCATCTTCCGATTCTATGATGAAGCATATGAAAAATACGCTCAGTACGGAATGGGAAGTAACCAACCTTGGGGAGCCGAGCAAAATCGTCAGCATAGAAATTATGTGTCAAGACGACGCGATCAAGATATCTCAGGAGAAATACATTGAAAATATTCTCCACAAGGAGGGAATGCTTGACGTGAATCCAGTCAGAATGCCAATGGATCCCAATATTAAATTATTGGCGAATCCGGATTATAATGAACCCAACAGGAGTAATTCATACGCAAAATTATTAGGATGTCTACAATTCCTATCAAATTCCACACGACCCAATATCAGCTTTGCCGTTAACACGTTGGCCGCCTACACCGCTAACCCGGGTTTACAACACCATGGTGCAATAAAGCGAATACTCAGGTACTTGGCTGGTACAAAAACTCTCAGGATAATTTATAAATCCCAAGATGAGACTGAAAACAATAACCTCTTCCACGGATATGCTGATGCTTCATTTGCTAATATTGAAGATCTTAAATCCACAACCGGCTATATTTTCAAAGCGTCCGGGGGAGCAATAACATGGAAATCTAAGAAACAAACTATTATTGCACTATCCTCTACCAAAACTGAATATATTGCATTATCAGATGCTGGACGTGAAGCCGTATGGCTAAGAAATTTATATGAAGAACTTGGATTTGCACAACAATTCCCCACAGTGATTAAAGGCGATAACAAAGGGTCAGTAATTTTAACTCAGAACCCTCAATTTCATCAGAGATCAAAACACATCGCTATCCGCTATCACTGGGTCCGGGATCTCGTGGCCAATAAATCAATAGAAATTCAAAACTGTCGTGATCCGGAGCAAACTGCAGACGTATTAACAAAGGCTCTGCCGAAGCCTAAATTTACATGACATAGGGACGAGATGGGAGTTCAGTCAGGTTAACCCAGCAGCTTTCCTCACGTGAGTTGGATTTTTTCCAACAGGTTTTTTCCACCACAGAGGTTTTAATGCAACTGGAGAAACTTATTCCACCCTTGACTTCAGGGGGAGTAATGACAAAATATTTAACCATTTCACCCAGCCATTCTAGGCTTGAGGGGGAGTGTTGGGATACAAGCCTATAATTGCTATATCCAGAGCGGTAATTATGACATTACTAATTACTGTTACTTCAGCATTACTTCAGCATTATATACTATATATACTATATGTATAGTATATACTGAGACAATTAATTCCTGACCTCTGAGACATACAGAGGAGTGCCCCCCTTTGTCCAAAAGCCTCTAGTCAGCTTCCAGCTTTACCTCCCAACAGACAAGCAAAGGTTATCTTCAGGATTGGTTACAGAAGTAGGATCATTACCTTGAGTTTGTACTTGCATCTGAGGGACAGCCTGTTCAGCCAGAATATCACTTATGCCACCAGTATGAAGGGTTGTGGATGTGCCATGACTGTCTTAGGAAGCCATTGTTTTGCACCAAATGCTCAAAGATGTACACATGTCACTGCTGCTGCATTGTGTTGAACAGTGGAACTTGACCCATTTTGAAAGTGCCTGGTTGTGGCAATGTGGAGGTCAGCTTAATGGTGGGCATGGTGGCCAATCTTGCCCTCATGACTTAGTCAACACTGGTCAGAAAGGAACTGACAACTGGGACTCTGTTCCAACACCTGGGGGAACTGATTACAGTATGGATGACAAATGGACTAGTATACAGTCAAATGACAAGGCTGAGTGTGGCCTTGGTCCAGAACCAAGGGATCACAGTAAAGCTGAAGGTCAAATGGCCAGGGCCAAGTTGGACCTGGCCTCACCTTCAGAGGCTGAGGATGATTCTGAGGTTGGGTGGGACTCAGACACAGAATGTGGCCATGTAAACTTTATCTGGGATGAAGCAGCACTGCTGGTGTACTCAGATGGACACAATCTGGTTACTAAAGTTGACATCTCTGGGATTCATCAGCTTCCTGTGAAGTATTGTCAGGGTCCAGGTCACAAGCCTGATGATGAACAGATGATGGAGTTATGTTTCTTTCCAGCTTCTTCCAAGTGGTGCAAGACATTTTTCACATTCTGGGTACTCAATGACTTTTGGCTTGACAATCTGGAGAGTAAAACCTCAGCCTACCACTACTGAAAAAGGTTACTTCTGCAGCCTTCCCACATGTTTTTCCAGTAAGTGATAGATTGGCTAGCATAGTGATCAACTAATGCAGGTCCAAGAATTGATGTACTGAACTGCAACAGGCCAGTTGACAGTGGCAAAATCTTAAATCTCAAAAATGGTTTGGCTTTGGTCACAAACCTTGGAGGCCAAGGCTAGGTGAAATGATGATTGGCTGCCCAGCATGTCCACAGCCTGGGATCAACTTACCAGAGGACTGGAAGGAAGATCTGAATACATAAACCTTACTTTGTGTTGCTTATGGCTACCTGGAGTGATGTGTTTATCCAAAGTATCACACTAGATGGGAACTTCTCAGCCTCTCATCTCAAACAGCACCAGCCCAAGGATTGTGTCTGGCTTACAGAAGGTGAAGAAATGATGGTCAAAGGATCACAGTATAAAGTGCACCTTTGCCATAGCAAAGGAGGTAGTCTGAATTTTCCAAGATACATAGCTGAGTGTCAATGATAAGCTTTAGCCAGTGACATGCAGTAGCCACACAGTAAATTTGTATAAAAACAAGGCCCTTGTTGGATGTGATGTTATGGGCATTGGTGTGATATCATGTCCAAGGAATGGATTCTTTATCCCATCAGTTGTGAACTTCCAGAAAGGTGAAAGGTGAGTTCTGTTTCTAAACTTTATTGACAATTGCATAATGGTCAAGTGCAGGCAGATGAATATAGACTACTGTCTCTCTCAGGACTCCAAAACATGAATCTGAATGGAATCCAAAAGGTTATTGTGTTGTATGACATAGTTTGCCGGTATGAAAGGAGGCTTCAAAAGAGATTTGATGAAAGCCCATATCTAGAACTTGCTCCAAGCCTCATGATCATCCCTGGAATTGGGTTACTCTATGTTAATGGACATCAAGTCATATGCCTTGCCCAGTTTGTGCCAACATTCATTAAGGGGGAAGGCCAGATAGATGGAGAGATTCTTGAATCATTGTGGTCAGTATTGAATAATGCTAATTGATGCACTTGTATAGTGACATTCACTCATCAGACCAAAATGCTTGATGATCACATGAATGACAGCAGCTGGACAAACCTAGTCAACATTGGTACAGCCTCATTTCGCCTCAGGATATTGTCAAAGTAACATTATTATAGTCTGGACAATTGCCAGAAAATACCAAAAGCTTTGTTAGGTACTGCTGAGAGTAAGTTCCATCTTGAGGATTGGAAAAGACAAGATCACTGCAAATAGGAGTGCATGGGCTGCTGAGGCAAATCAGGCAGAGAAAGAGTGGCTTGTAAATCTAGATTCCATGGATATTTACTGCCACCATCTTTGCACATCTTGTCAACACAGGCAGGGACCTGCCCATGTGTAGGAGGGTTTTGATAGAGCCACCTCCCTCCCTCCCCCTTCCCATACCACCCCCACCCTCTCACTCTCCCTGCTGCCAGGTCCATCCCCCCCATGCTCACATCCCTTTCTCTTACACCCAACCCTCCTTTCCCCAGCCCATTGGTGCAAATCCTTTCTCTCCCCCTCTCCTCCTCCCCCCCTTTTCCCTCTCCCCCTCTCCCCCCTCTTTTCTCTCCCCCCCCTCTTTTCCCTCTCCCCCCCTTTTTCCCTCTCCCCCCCTCACTCTATCTCATATCCCTCCATCTCACACCCCTCTCCCTCATACCTGGCTTCACTGTCTGTCCCTCACCTTTACATCCCCTCCCTCACCCCTCCCCCTCCCCCTTCCCCTCATATTCTTCTCCCCCTCACACCCTCCTCCATCCCTCACCCCTCCTCTATTTTCTGTAGTACTTGTTACTTAGGTACTGAATTGCTTAAATTGCTTATTTCAGACTGACTTATTGTGCTTATTGAGCTTCCAATTGCTTATTTTGACTTAACGTGCTTAGCTTACTCAAGCTCAAACTGAATAGTATCTACAATTGATGGTAGTCATGTGCTGGGGTCATGAAGAGGTTTTTGCATTTTGTTCAGCCCATGGGATTGTGGCTGTACATTATATGTATTTGAAGACAGTTTATCATGCTTAGTCAAACTAGTCACCACATTGCATGACAGAAAAGAGCTGCACATGTTGCTTGCTTTGCTCACATCACTCCTGCAGCTGCTTCTTCAGCTTGTCAGGGGGAACCCCCTGCTTGTGTCTTTTACTCATCTTGACAACACAGGGAGGGACCTTTGGCCCCTCCCTGTATGAAGGTGGCATCATTGAAAATCAGTAACTCAGTAGCTGCCTTGATATTCCCAGTATAAAGGAGCTGTCATAGTAAATTGATAGACAAAATTAGTAGCTATGTAGTATTTTACTTTGTCTACAGTTAAAACAATTTCTACATTAATTTCTACATCAATCTAATAGCACTTCATTATAAACAATATTCTTCACCATGCCATTTTCACTTCACTCCCCCATATTGCCTTGGAGTTATGCACAGACTTCATCTGTGACACTGCCACATAAAACTGCCCATGAATACAGAACTTCTCAAATCCAGTCCCACATGCCACACTGACTGTTCTTGTGATTTGCTGATTGACATTGAGAAGCAGAGTTAAACAGAGAGCTGGAACCAATTCATTCTAAAAGACAGTTGTCCCTCCATTAGCTGAAGTCACATCTGAGGGATGAATATCTTCTCTCTAGCATGATCTCCAGTGATCAACCATACCTCCAACACCCTGTTCCTCATTCTTGTCACAATTCCTTGAGTCCCATTGCATACCTCTCCCTCCAAATTCAGGTTCTGCAACACCTTCACAGGGTGGCCCACCTTTGGAGCCAAGTGTGCCACTGGTAGACTTGAGCAATTCAGAGAGTTGAGGTATTCTGTAGGGTACAACAGCTCATCATCTCCATCATTGACAATGGAATCCTCACTGTGAAACACTTTCTCCTCTCCAGGAAACTTCTGAAGCACAGTATGGTTCAAGTCATCCACATCATCATTGGAATCACCCTCTGTAAAAAATACTCATCTGGATGCTGATGAGGGTTGGAGATCCCAGGATAGATGGCATCAGTGAGGGATGACACAGTGTTTTCAGCACACTTGAAATGCTCAGAAAGAGTGATGTTGCAGTTGTCATACCCTTTCCCACCTCCAGCTGCCACTGTGCAAAATATTACTCCTGAGCCAAGGGGGAACCAGGATTACAAAAATTGCCTGGGGTAGGCAAATTTTTTAATGGGTGGCAGCCTGACCCCCCCCCCCCTTACCTTCCAAAAAAGGAAATGTCAGGCTGAAAAAGGAAGTTTCTCGGGAAAACATGGGCAGATTTTTATTGGAACAAAGAATTAGTAAGAAAGACATCATTTTTCAGGTCCCTCTATTGACATTGATGCTTAGTGGGTCAAACATGGTTCGAACAATGCCAATTTTGAGGTGCCACATTGAAGTTGAGGCAATCCAGATGGAACTATGAAGGCCTCTCTAGTGACCCTGGCATCAGTTATCTCCCCCTTGTCCTGACATCGCAGAAAAGAGAATAAGGTCAAGTTCTTCTTATTTTGTTCATCTTTCTTCTTTTCAATGTTTTGTGGACATTTCTTCTTCCCTTGGTGTTGCTTGAGCCCTTGTGGACCTGCAGTACTGACTTGCACTTCTTCACCACACAGTGGACAGCATGCCATTGTTGAAACATCATATTTAGGCCCTTGATTCTTTTAAAAAGCACTTTACATGTCTGAAATAGTTGAAAGCCTTCAAAAGCCTACTTTTGTCTTCATCATTGAACCACTGGTGTCAATGTAAATGTTGCATTTTGATACCAGCACATAGGAGTGAGCCAAAAAAAATCATTTTTATTGCATTCAGAATGTGTAAGACATTCAAAGTTGAAGCAATGTCAGCAAAATCCCTAATGTGTTGTGTTTTGGGCTAAAGATAGTAAAAATTTTAAGCCCTTTGGGCCAGACCCCCCCCCCTACCTCAGGTCACAGAACAATGGCCCAGTTCCCCCTTGTCCCGAGTATTGGCTGTGTTGAGGCACATGGTGATTTTCAGATGGAGGACCTTGATGTGGTGCCATAGAACAGAGTGCTGCAAGGATGCCCCCTCTAACTGAGGTCAAGAACCCCTCTCAGTCACAGGCAGGATCTGGTGAAAGTCCCCTCCAAGTGATATTATTAAATGGCTGGTCAACCTCACAAATGGCCCTCAGAGTGTGGTCAACAGCTCCAGGAATGTGATGATGCTGCATGATGGCTTCATTCCAGATGATTAGATTGGTTACTTCAGGAGGCCAGTGTTCAGTGTACCCCTGGAGATGGAACAGGTGACCATGGTGGACTCATTGATATTCATTGGAGCAATGTTGAAGGAGGAGGACAGTGCAGCCACCTGAGAGCAACAGTGCAGTGATTAGGGAGTGGCACAGGTAACCCACAGGTAGATTTGGGCATACCAATACCCATACCTGTAACCCACAGGTCATGAGCCATGGGTCAGATGGGTCAGGTAGGCCTGCCATCTGCCATATCTTGTCACTGCACCTAGTACATCCAACAATGACATTGCGTCATCATCGTCATTGTCAGGACTCAAGTACACTGCTAGGGAGCCACCCTGCAAGCAGTTACTCATGGCAGCATCGTCATTTTGGTATTTACATGTCACTGGTTACCCACCAGTCCTGTATCTACAGGTTTTGGCACTCAGACAAGTGCCACAAACCTTTATCTACTTATAAACTATGTAATAGAGAAAGTTTAACTTAGTGTACATATTACTTAAGGGGGAAGCAACACTCCAGAGGAGAGGGGAGCTTGTGGGAGTGGGGGTATATATACAAGTTAATGTTTATTACTGTTTGGTTCCAGCAAACAAACATGAACACATGGTGTGACATGTTGGATGCAACACATCCATGTTTGTTTACTGGAACCAAACAGTAATAAACATCAACTGGTATATATACCCCTGCCCCCACAAGCTACCCTCTCCTCTGGGGCATCGCTTCCCCCTTACGTAATATGTAAATTACAGTAAACTTTCTCTATTACATAGTTTATAAGTAAATAAAGGTTTGTGGCACTTGTCTGAGTGCTGAAACCTGTAGATACAACATCAATAATTTCTCATATATAGAAATTTGGTGACAGGTTGAGTGCAAGTGATGGGTACTTAATGTGGGACCCATACCTGTACCTGTGCCTACCCATACCCATAACCCGCACAGGTTGCCAAACCCATGCTATTCCCTAGCAGTTATACCAGAAGATGCAACACAGAGAACAATTTTCCCCTCATAATGAAGTCAATGGCAGAGGGTATTGTAGACATAGGTTTTGCCAGTGCCACCTGGGACATGAAGGAAAAATGTCTGGCCAGTCTTTTCATGGACTGCATGGAGGATCTCTTAGTAAGCCGTTTGCTGGTCTGCAATGAGATTCTGCTCATTCTCTGCTGCCAACACTGCCTGCTCCTCTGCATCATATCTGCACTGCTCCATGATAAGCCTGTTTTCCAAGTCAACTTCCCAGTTCTGAGTGGAGTGGGGCATGTGTGGCCAATTGCAAGGTCTTTACTCTCCCCCCCCCTGCTTCCTGGTTCATTCCTACGATTCCTAGGAATCCCAGGAATGAACCATGAATCCTAGATAATGTAAATGGAATAGAAATTCCCTGTATCAGTCCTATTCCATTCCTGATCCATTTCTAGTTCATTCCAGTCCTGCCAGGAATGCCAGGAATATTCCTTAGGAATAGTCCCAGTCCATTCCAGGCTGTTAGTATTAATATATTAAATATTTATATTGCACCATCAAGGATTGAACCCAGGTTTTGGGAGATGATTACTCAGCACAAACATAGCAATATAACCATTAGACTAAACAGCTGATATTTGTTAGGTAAGCTAAGCAAATATGTTATGTCCCAAGCCTCACAGCCATGTCAGCACATGCATCATCATGTGTTGGTTGGAAATGCATGGTCATATGTCATTTTGTTTATCAGTGACACACACTGCCACCACTACCAACATTGACTGTGCCACTGCTGCTACTGCCTCCCTCACACCTCAACCACCACCATCTCTGTACACAACAACCAAGCCCAACCCCACTTGTGCTCACCCAAAATGACCAACATGCAACAATGACTCCAGCAACCACCACACTGGTAACTCCCCCCCCCAACATGCCATGTCACTGACCCCCCCCTTCAACTAGGCAACACCCCCACAACCTAGAACAATGGCCTCAGCACCCCCACCAACTGGTAAGCACCTTCCCCCCTTATTGGGATCAGGAAGTTGAGCACAAGATGAGGACGAGGTTTTTGAGGTATTTGAGGTTTAGTCAAAGGTAAGTGTATGAGGGAGTCTGCCACAGGGAGGAATGTTATTATCATCTCCTATGAGATGTGCAATATTTATACTACACAGTTAGGAGGTATAGTGTAATGCACTCCTATAATATATAAAGGAGGTATTCTGTAATAGACCCCTGTACCAGTTAATAATGGAGTAACTATGTCATATCCCCTATAACAGTGTCAATAATAGTGACATATGATATCATGGCTTGGTAAGCCCTAGACTTCCTGCAGGGTGTGTCTTAGACACTCTATCCAAGGCTCTGTCTCTGATAGCCTATGATAGACATGGCTATATCTTGCCTATCCTATGATAGACATGCTGCAGGATGTTTAATCCTGTAGCATGTGTTAACTGTGGATTCCCCTATATGTCTCTGCATGTGTTAACCTCTGTTAAACATGTTAATATGACTTAGCATATTCTGGCAATATTCCCTAGGCATGTTAACTGCCTTGGCTTGCCTGTATACTCTTGTATACATAATCCCAACACCCCTCCACCTCATGTGTCACATCACTGACACACCTGCCTCCCCCCCTAGCCTCCCCCTCTCTGCCTCCCCTCCTCCCCTCCTCCACTACCCATCCATGGGGGCCTGAGGCCCTCATCTTAAGTATTTTTGATCATTAAATAAATGTTTAAGCTAACAATATTCCTTTCTACTTGTAACAGCAGAGACCCAGTGTGCCACCCCTCCTCCCCACTCAGCCAGGATGGGAGGGGCTCAGATGAGGATAGGGGGGTGCTGGGAGGCCTGTAGAGCAGGGTACCCATGAGGTACACACTGAATATACCTCACCCCGCTGCCACATCACTAATGGCCACCCCCCTCCCTCTAACAGCCTCCCAATGGCCTCCCAAACCGCCCAGTGAGCCCCTGCTTGCAGGGTGGATGGGGGGCTTGATCTTTGGTCAAGGAAGGCCACCTGGGACCTGCCACATCACCACCAGACAGGACACCTATTGGGATAGCAAGCCAAAGGCTATATCCAAGACAGTAATAATAACAATATTAATTACTGAGACTTCAACATTCTGTAGTATATATACTACATGTAATTGTGTACATGAGACAATCACTCCTTGACCTCTGAGACATTCAGAGGGACATCCCCCTTCCTCTCAAGGTCTCCTCTAAGCTTCCTGCAATGCTCCCCTAACAGGTTATTGTTAAGACAGAAAAGATGACCAGACTGGGAATTGAACCCAGGACCTCCTGGACATATACCAGTAGCTCTACCACTGAGCTATCAGGTCTTATTGGATCCAACTTGGTTGGTTATTGTTGATGTAACCTAAGACCATATTGACACCTCCTTAGCTGCATATGTGTCTTACACCTCATCACATCATCCAACAGTTATGGGCCTTGATCATGTTCCTGGGTGTATTCTTGTAGGTCTTTATCTTCACTGTCAGTAGCTGATTGTGTGGAATTATTTGGGCCATCACCATCTGCCTACAGTATGTAAATAGTCCAGGAAGTGCAACCACCCACACCCAGAGCGCCCAAAACAAAAATTACCCCTAAACAGAAAAAACCCATGATCCTCATCTGGACCAAGGAATATTCCAACATCAACAAGATCTCAGATTGAGATCACCTCACTGATGAAAATTGGCATGAGTGGAGAGAAAGGATGAAAAGGGTATTTATTAATTGTGATATAACTGGATATATTAATGGGGCCATAAAATGCCCAAGTGAATCCAGGGATCCAGAGGAGGTGCATAATTGGGACAAGAATGACACCTGGGTGCAACAAGTTATCATACTTAATGTTACCTCTTCACAAATGAATCATGTCAGATCAAAAATAACAACAGAAGCAATGTATTCTGCATTATCCATCACTCATGAAAATAAGGCACACCAAATGTAAATCATATACAGTGCCTATTGTACAAGACCAAGGCTGACATTATCGATGACCTCCTAAAACATATGGACATCCTCAAGTCTTACCAAGACCACATCAATAGATTTCCTAGTATGGAGTTTCATATTTCAGACACCTGATTTAAATCTATCATATCAGCATCCCTACCATGGAGCTGGCAAACATACGTTGAACCATATAATGGCAACACTAATGATCTGAATGATATGGACTCTAAGTGCTGATCATCATCAGATGCATCCATAGGATTATTGCAAGAGGAATATAAACTTTGGTTGAACAGAAATACAAATGGGAATAATAATGGCACCAGTGGAAGCATAAATCTGGTGAAAACCCAGAAAGCTACCAGTCCCAGTAAATTGCTGGAAAATTGTATCACCAAAAGGAGATCCTTGATTAAATCTTATTGTGATCATTGCAAGCATGCTGGGCACTGGACCAGTAAATGCCAGAAGTTTGATGGGAACAAATGTCATAACTGCAAGAAATTCAGACATCTAGCTAAAAATTGTTCAGGGAAAAGGAAAGAAAAAGCAAAAGAGAAGAAGCCTGGGGACACATCCAATATCATAGAAGAACGTACAGTATATCTGTAACTTTCTCAACAGATGAAGAGAGTTATAATTTCGATGCATGTAATAACAATGCCATAATAGATGAGTGTCTGATCTATTATGATTGGTTGGCCAACTCAGCAACAACCTCACATGTAATGCATCAAAGAAATGCATTTACTTCCTACATGCCAAAAGGAAATATTTCTGTAACAGGTGTGGGTGGAAAGGAGGTGAATGTGGCAGGACAAGGAACTGTTGATTTAATTTCAACATGCAATGGAGAAAAATATATTTTGCATCTACAAAACATTTTACACATTCCCAGTACATGAAATAATTTAATTTCGTTAGGGAGATGGGACACAGCTGGAGGAAAATATATAGGAGGAAAAGGAGAAATAACCCTTGTCAATATGGATGGTAAATCCATCACACATGGGAATAGAGTTTTAAAGTCCGGTTGGGTCCGGTTGTTCAGCCATTTCGGCCCCAACCGGACCCCAACCGGTTGGTCATTTGCATCAAAAAGTACCAACCGACAACCGAACCGGGTACAACCGGTTGGTGTCGGTTGCTCAGGCGGTTGTGACCGGTTGAGACCGGTCGCAACCCAACCTGGTTACAGTCGGTTGCAGTCGGTTGGGACCAACTGCAACCGACATCTACATAGTCACTTAATATACATACTGACTACTAATATTACTTTTTCTACTGTAATTTAAAATATAATATAATATACAAATAAATAAAACAATCCCCCCCTCAAGGTGGGGGGGATGGGGAACACTGACAATGGTGGCCATACTCGCTGTTGAGGTGAGGGATGGCGGACGAGAGGGGGGGACGGCGGACAAGTGGGGGGATGGCAAACGCGAGGGGGGGGACGGCATACACGAGGGGGGGGGTGGCAAACACGAGGGGGGGATGGCAAAGTGAGGGGGCACAGCAAACATGACTCGCAAGGGGCAGGCAGTAAACGTGAGGGGGCAGGCAGCAAACGTGAGGGGGCAGACGGCAAACGCGAGGGGGTAGATGGCAAGCGCGAGGGGGCAGATGGCAAACGCGAGGGGGAGGATGGCGGATGATGGGGGCGCAGTGGACAAGTGGGGGGGATGGCAGACAAGTGGGGGGGATGGCAAATGTGAGGGGGAATGGCAAACGAGAGGGGGGATGGCAAACGAGAGGGGGGATGGCAAACGAGAGGGGGGATGGATGAGAGGACAGTGGACGTCGTAGAGGTGGTCATCGTGGGGGAAAAGTTGAAATGGTTGAAAAAAAAGATGATGCATCTTGATCATCAGTACAAGCGTGTGCAAACACAAACGTGTCGCGACGCGTCATCGTTTATACTTGCACAACACATGTGCAAACACATGCAAACGAGCCAAAGGTATATAAACCCTTGCCCATCTGCCATTGTCACTTGGGCATGCCCCAACCTCGCTAAGAAAATAAGTATATAAGTAAATAATATAGTATACATTAGTGTATATACAAGTAGATAACTGGCCGGTTGCAACCGGTTGTAACCGGTTGTCAACCGGTTTGAGTACTTCTCAAATATGGCCAACTGCAACCGCGCAATACCCCTATGAGGCCCAACTGCGACCGGAAGTCCGGTTGCCCACGGTTGCAGTCCGGTTGGGTTGCCGGTTTTTTTTGGTTGCTGCAACTGGACCTGCAAAGACTACATGGGAATAAAATCAATAATCATCTCTATAAAATGGAAATGATTATTAGAAACCCAGATGACACCAACAACAACACAGGTAATAATAAAACTTTCATTGGAAATGAAAAGTTACCTAGTTGGGAAATTTGGCATCAATGTTTTGGACATATTGGATATACTGGATTGCAAATATTACTTGATGGAAAAATGGTAAAAGGTTTTTATGTTGATCTGGAAACCCCAAAACCAGATTGCAAAGCATGCATAGCCATGAAACAACACGTTAAACCATTTCCAAAATTGGTCAAATGAAAAACAGAATCTGGGGAATTAATGCATATAGATTTATGGGGCAAATATTCTGTCAAATCCATCAACAGAAAGCATTATTATTTATTGTTTGTTGATGATGCCAAAATGTAAGGGGGACCAAGGGGGGGCCACACAATGTAGTGGCCATTCCCCCTTGTGGCTGTGCTACTCCGGGTGTTCCTGGGGATGTTACTAGTGTTACCTTAGTCATACAGGGCTCCCCAGCCTTACATCTACACTACATCATACCAGTCACTATATATTGTGGTCTTGTGTACTCTTGTGTGATAAGCTTTACCAAACCCCATCCCACCACTCTTACACTTTTTTACACACCTGTTTCTAATTTTCCAACAAGCTAGAGATATAGTGAGTTTTCCCAAAAGCTAGACTGGCTTGCCAGTCATCCCTCTATTGTTGTATTCTCTTTCTATGGCTTCTATTTATCTACCCTACCCTTGGAAGAGTGCCTATAGGCACTCTGGAGCATCTTGAGAGGGAGAATTGCATGATGTGACATCATTGCATCATGCCACATCACAACTTTGAGCAACACAAAGTTGTGACAGCATGCCATTAAAACATTATGGCATACATTCTAATGAAGTACTAGATAAGTATTTCTACTATAACCCAAGAGAGCTTGCATGGATCTTGACTTTCAAGGTCTACTAAATAGTAAAGTTGTCTACATAAGAGGGCACTGGATTCCATTGGAAGATTCCAATGGAAATAAAAATGAGGAGCAAGACCTCACAGATCTTGCTTGAGATGCTATGCAATTGCATAGCTTACTAGAAAATGAGTGGCCTTTATCCACTGTAGCTAATGACAAGGGCACAAATAGGTGCCACAAAGAATCTACAGCAAGCAGGCAACACTCTCAACTCAGACCCCTTATATTGTGCCCCTCTCTACCTGTCAAGAATCATGGGGAACATATGATCATACACACTATTTTGGAACAGCTCGCATGCAAATGAGTTGTTAAAACTGACAGTGGGTCAGAGGGCACTGGAGAGGTAAGATGAGAGACTGTAGGAACAGACATTACTACCCCCACAAATTCAAACAATGATTGTGGACAGTTTGACCACAATAAAAGTACCCTCAATGCCAGTGAGGCATTGATCAGCAAAGAGACCATTGATGAGGGATTTACCTTGACCATGGGTCAAGGCAGAAGGGGAGAGAGCCCTGACAGCAGTGATCAACAATCAAGCTGCAGGGGAGATCAGTCCGTTGACAAAGACAGAACTACCAGCACTGGGGAATCACAGGCCAGTGAAGAACCTGAGGATGATGGCACTGATGGAACAGATGCCAGCAGTGATGATGCCATCGATGAGGATGAGAGGGGGCACAAAAACGAACCCCTGACCAAACAGGAATCCCAGCCCATGCCAGTACCCCAGTTCCAAGGTTGGATCCAGGACTGCAGGTAGGGTCATAGTCTCCCAAAGGTGATGGTGGCAAGGAGGTCCTTGCACACATGCCAGATGTGGATGAGGACACATCCACAGAATCTACCAGCTGCGATGAATACTTGAATCGCAGAGGTACCAACTCCCTTCTCAGTGACCAAGAGTCCAACTGGGAGGACACAATGGTAAGTGCCACCCAGAAGAGAGGTCACATTTGCAGATGAGTTAGGTCATTCCTTGAGGCCCTCAGCTGGTCCATATATCACAAGGACCTACCTGGAATGCCATATGGATGAGGGAAACTGGAAGACCACATTATGATGAACTTATATGTTCGTGGATCCACCTGGAAAGGCTTGGGATGCAGGGGCATGAGACTTAACAACACAGAGATCAGGCCCTAGCAATGAAGCATGTTGCTCATACACTGCAATAGATGGTATGTGACTGATGATGTATAACATGCCATCCCAGACACATAGGTATGTACCAATAACCAGACAGCCAATTTGCTTAACAATGTATGAAAACCCTTCTAATGGCCTCCCAATGGCAATTCCCTCAACTGGACAAGGCCCAACCAAAGGGCAGGGTTCCCAGGACTTGGGGGATGCTCATCTTGCCTTGGGGACAAGGCCAGACATGAACATTCACTTATGAATGTTTGTCATGAAGATGGACAGTATGGCAGCAGTCATCATCAAAGGGAATCGATGGTGCATCCTATGCCACCTCAGACAAGCAAGAATGGGTGCATACCTTTGCCTGAACATCTGATGGGCTCAAAAACGCATGAATACCCTTCCCCCAGCCTCTTGGTGGCCATTCCCTCAACCCGATGGGGCCTAGATAATGGAGTGGGCACCCAGATGCTTGGCAGATGCCCCCTGCCATGTGTTTTTGCCAAGGGAGATGGATGTTTGAATACAAACGTTGCTCTTGATGATTGGAGGGCAATGTCTTCAGCTGAGCAATGAGACCAGGCTCCTAGCAGAACATTTGAGCCTGCATCAATGGCCAAGGCACCAGACAAAGGTGTCTGGCCAACTAGTGTTGGATGTTCAAATCTGAACATTGTTCTTGAGGACCAGAGGGCAGCGTCACCAGCTGAGAGATGGGAGTGGGCACCTAGTAAGTTGTTCAAGCCTGCTTCAGTGCCCAAGTAGCTGGACAAGAGTGTCTGAGGTGTTGTTGACCAGCTGACTGCCAAAGCACACCCAGCGCCATGGCCAGAGAATTCAGGTCATGCTGGGCACCAAGCCCAGATGGTGCTGGTGATGGAATGTGAGTCTAGGGTGCAACCAGCATCCTGGCCTAGAAATCCTAGAGGGCCCAGACTCCAAGTCTGGGCAGATGAACGTAGTAGGTTGATATTGTCATGTCAACAGTCACAATGTGACTCCAGTTGCATCTCACATGATGTGATGTGTCAGCACATGACCTCAGGTTACCTCAAGATACCTATGGAGGGGGTGGTGAACCCACCTGTAACTTACAGTTATGACTCCTGGTCATCATCTGATCATGACAAGCAGCCAATGGAGGCTGCAAAGGCACCAGAAGTGCCAGACAAGGCCCATGAGCTCGAATACAGCTTGGATGTGGCATTGAACACATCAAATGAAGATTTTGAATGATGTAAGAGTTCCGGGGAGTTGTCTGAGGCTCCTGAACATGATGAAGAACCTGATGAGAATTCAAATGGTGAGTCATAGATTGGGGACCCTCTGGATGCTATGTTGCAACCATCTGAGGCTGAGCACATGGCCTGTATAAGGGAATATTACCATTACCCAATCCATAGAGGTTCAGATGGTGGCATTGGGCCATCACAGGAACCAGATGGTTCTGAACAAGGCTCAGGTGAGTCTTGTTATGGCGAGGATGAGTACAAGGATGGGCTAGATGACCTATCCCTCAATTCTATGGACTATGGAGGGGACTGGGAAGAACCATTCCCCAATGGTATCTATGAAGACCATGATGGTCAAGAATGGACTTATGATGTCCATTTTATGGAGTGTAATGACCCAGCAATGTGTGGATCACTGGATGAACAGCACTGGATGGGCTGCAAGGCACCTGACTGGCTGGACAATGAAGGAGCCTCAGGGCATGACCAAGAATATCCTTCTAGGAACAAGAATGACCAAGAGCAGTCATCCCATGATGAATATGAAGGGGATGAGCTGATGGATGAGTCAGATGAAGAGTATTATTGACTCAGACTGCCACAGGGCAGCTAGAATTTACTTTTAATTCTTCCTTTTGACGAAATCATTGATGGGGAGCATTCTGATGGGTGCACCACTTAAATTGCACTATGCGTATGACCCTCAAGATACAAATGTTCTTGTCACATATATGTGGGTCATTATTCTGTGTTAATCTTCTATCTTATCCTATCTGGTAAGATAGTTGTCATTCATACTCAACGGGATCACATGACAAAAACGTTACTTTGCGTGACAAATTGAGAAATTCAACAAAGCTTTGAAACGAATGATTTTTCGCCAAATCTGGGCCCGAGGAATTGAGTGGAAAGTGAAAAGGTTCAATTCCTCGGAGTTGGATTTTTGCATTTGTGAGTACCGAAAGAGGAGTGCAATTTTTTAGTATCTATATTTAGCCACCAGCCAAATCTAGGCCGACATTAAAGAGCATAAGGCATCACGTACAATGCCTATGCTCAAGAATATGAAGTTTTTGATGAATCTAGGAAGTTGGGCTACTGGTCATAGCAAGAAACGTAAGCGTGAGCATCTGGAGGAAAAGGAAAATGTGAGTTTTGATTTGACGTGTCGCGCGACACGTTGTTAAGCTATACTTAGATTCCATTGTGTCCCTCGCCAAAGAAAGCAATGCCAGCGCTGACCAATCCAAATCCGGAACAGGTGTTGTGCAACATTCCTGTGCCAGCACCTGTTGTGACGTTGCCATGTGAAGTAATGCCGAGATTAACTGGAAAATCCTTGGACGTCGCAGGCTTGCAGTTGAATCTCTTCTTGAGACTCATGCTCGTGTGCTAGGCTTTGAAGTTCTATTCCTGCCTAAATTCCACTGTGAACTCAATTTTATTGAACAATGCTGGGGTTATGTGAAGCGAAAGTATCGTGAATTTCCACCATCATCAAAAGAAGCAGATCTCGAGAAAAATCTTCTTGCAGCATTGGAAATGGTGACACTGGACAAAATGCGCAGGTGAGTTTCTTAATTGAATAATTTTACAGCATTCCGAGTCAATCATATTATTAGATACTCATATCGGTCCCAACGTTTTATGCATGCTTATCACGAGTGTCTTAATGGTAAAGATGCAGCATGGGCATGCAAGAAATTCAAAGGTCACCGTGTTATTCCCATGGCACTTCTTACTTCTTTTGATAGAACAAATGTCATATCTACCTAGCACTGTACTACTAATGATATTTAATCTGGAATCTTCCTGCAATTGACTTCAAGCGCATCAACACATTAATTTCGACGGTGATGCACATGATGCGTCACAACAAAAGTAACATCACCTGATCTTGTTGAGTATGAATGATGACTATCTTACTGGGGATATATTTGTTGGGTGGTGAGACCATCTGATACTGATTGGATGATGACATGGGGCTGGACACCCCATTTCCATACACTCATTTTCAAAGTGTTCCGAAGGTGTGAAAAAAAAATTTACATTTGTTTTCACTTTTTTCCTTTTTCTTGGGTTTAGATTGGCTGGTGGGGCCACACAATGTAGTGGCCATTCCCCTTTGTGGCTGTGCTACTCTGGGTGTTCCTGGGGATGTTACTAGTGTTACCTTAGTCACACAGGGCTGCCCAGCTTTACATCTACATTATGTCATACCAGTCACTATATATTGTGGTCTTGTGTACTCTTGTGTGATAAGCTTTACCAAACCCCATCCCACCACTCTTACACAAAAGGTATGTCACCATTGAATGTCTGAAAGAAAAAAGTGATGCAGCACAGGGTGTAATAAATTACTTGGCCCATTTAATAACTCAGGACCAAAGGCCAAAGGGGATTCAAATTGATTGTGGAAAAGAATTTATCAATGAAAAACTTGACAATTATTCTAAACAACATGGAATACAAATCCAATTAACCACGCCATACTCTGCATCACAAAATGGCATTGTGGAAAGGATGAATAGGACACCAGTCAAATTATTGCATGCAATGTTATCTGCAAGCTCATTGCTGGAGTATCTCTGGGAATATGCAATATTACATGCTGTATACCTCTGAAACCAATCATATACAAAACACCTTTGGAAATTAACTCCCTATGAGGGATGGTACCAGATGTGTCACACCTGCATGACTTTGGTGCACCAGTATGGATATTATTACAAGGACAAAAAAGAGAGAGAAAAATGCTTCCTAAATCAAAGCACTGCATGTATCTTGGATACAATGACAGTGCTGATGCAGCCAAATATTATAATGCAGAAATACACAATGTTTTAACTTCATGGAATTTCAAGCTAATAACTGGCAGTCTAAATCCTGAACCTTCCAAAGACATCACCTTAATACCCTCGATGCATGAGGGGGAGTCTGATGGAGACACATCACCAATGGATATATCAGATAGTGAGGAAGCACTGATCACAACAGAAGCACCAATCAAAACACTTCTGGAGAAGAAATCTTGGAAGCAGAAACAAGACAGAATTAATGATCCCATTGATCCCGTTGATATTAACAAGCCACACATGATGCATGCAATGCAGAACAATGAACTGCATAGAATGTGTGGAGTTTGTACCAATTATAAACCCTTATTACACCTTCCAAGATAAAAATCAAGCCTATGTAATAATAGCTGGAGACAAATTAAATAGTCTCAAAGAAACCAAAAACTCTCCTGAATGGTCCACTTGGGAAGGAACCATGAAAGTTGAATTGGATCAGCTGAAGGAAAGAGGGACATGGGAACTTGTCCAGAAACCTCCAAACGTGATACCAATTGCAAATAAATGGGTTGTCAACAGAAAACAGAATAAAACAGGAGAAATAGTAAGATACCGAGCATGATTAGTTGCAAAAAGGTGTGCACAATGACCTGGTTATAATTATACAGAGACCTTCTCACCAGTAGTCTGAATGGACACACTCTGAGCAATTTTAGCACTCGCATCAAAGAAGGGTCTAAAAATACAACAGATGGACATAAAGGGCACATACCTAAATGGCACACTCTAAGAAATGATATATATGAAACAACCTGAAGGGTATGAAGATGGAACAGACTGAGTATGTAGGTTGATAAAACTGCTTTATGGATTAAAGCAGGCAGGGTGAGAGTGGAATAATGAATTTGATGGTAAACTCAAAATTCACAATTACAGATGCTTATTTGCAGATCCATGTGCATACAATCAAAGGGATGACAAAGACATTGGTATAATAACTGTCTGGGTCAATGACACGTTACTCTTTGCATCTTCAGATAAAACAATGGAGCATATGAAAAATATGCTCAACTCCAAATGGGAGGTAACCAATCTTGGAGAACCAAGTAAAATTGTGGGCATGGAAATTACATGCCTGGACAATAGAATCAAGATATCTCAGCAAAAATATATCAAGAATATCCTCCAACAAGAAGGAATGATTGACACAAAACCTGTTGGCACCCCCATGGACCCTAATATTAAAATATTGGAAAATCCAGATTATAACAAACCCAACAGGAGTAATTCATACACAAATTTGCTAGGATGTTTGCAATTTTTATCAAATTCCACAAGGCCTGATATCAGCTTTGCAGTTAACAAGCTGGCTGCCTACACTGCTAACCTGGGTTTACAACACCATGGTGCAATAAAGCAAATACTCAGATACTTAGCAGGTACAAAAACTCTCGGGATAAATTATAAAAACTCCCAAGATGAGACTGAAAACAATAACCTCTTCCATGGATATGCTGATGCTTCATCTGCTAATACTGAAGATTTAAAATCCACAACAGGCTATACTTTCCTAGCATCAGAGGGAGCAATTATGTGGAAATCAAAGAAACAAACCATAATTGCATTATCCTCTACAGACACTGAATATGTTGCATTATCAGATGCTGGACATGAAGCCACTTGGCTAAGAAATTTATATGAAGAACTCAGATTTAAACAAGAATTTCCAACAGTGATTAAAGCGGTCAACGAGGGGTCAATAATATTGACTCATAATCCTCAATTTCATCAGCAGTTGAAACATATCGCTATACACTATCACTGGGTCTAGAATCTCATGGCCAACAAAATAATAAATATACAAAACTGTTGTGATCCAGAGCAAACTGCAGATGCATTAACAAAGGCATTGCCAAAGCCTAGACATAGGGATGAGATGGGGGTTCAGTCAGAAATAACCCAGTAGCTTTCCTTGAGTGTGAGTCATTTTTTCCCATGGGTTTTCCATCATACAGAGGTTTTAATGCACCTGGATGAAATAATAACTATTCCATCCTAGATTCCAGGGGGAGTAAAAGTTTATAAACTATTCCCTAACAGCTGCCTAGGCTTGAGGGGGAGTATTTGGATAGCAAGCCAAAGGCTATATCCAAGACAGTAATAATAACAATATTAATTACTGAGACTTCAACATTCTATAGTATGTATACTACATGTAATTATGTACATGAGACAATCACTCCTTGACCTCTGAGACACTCAGAGGGACATCCCCCTTCGTCCTAAGGTCCCCTCTAAGCTTCCTGCAATGCTCTCCTAACAACACCCCCCAGTGCCCAGGGGACATGTCTTGATGCAATGGGGCACCCAGACATGACCAACCCAGAAGGGGGGACCCACCTGCCAACTGGGGGGGACACTAGATGACAGGGGGGAGCACACCACAGAAGGCAGGGATGCCAAACAACAGAGGGGCTGCCCAGGGACACGCATGAAACCCTAGGGACGCACCTGAAGCCCAAGGGACATGATGGGACACAACTGGAGCCAAGGGAGATGTGACTGGAGCCAAGGAGGATGCAACTGGAGCCAAGGGAGATGCAATTGGAGCTGAGGGGGGTGTGATGCAAGGGCCCAGGACCCAGCAGGACATGACAGCATGCCCCGATGGCCAAGGGGGACATGACAGGAGTGCCCAGCACCCCCAACCACTACCATGAGCCATTGCTCATGGGGTGGAGTGCAGGTGGGGTGACGGCAGTGCTGAGTGGGCCCCAGCCCCCCATGTCAGCACCCCCAACCACTACCATGAGCCATTGCTCATGGGGTGGAACGGGGTGCTATGCAAGGGGCAGGTCACCATGATATGACATGATCACTAAGCCCCCCACTGCCTTGCTCTGAGAGATGCAGGGGGATTTTATCTAGTTGAATTTAGTCATGTATAAATAAATAATATCTCCCCCCTGCCTCATAGCGAGTTGGGGGGGTTTTACACTTTTTCTTAGTATTTTTTGTTAGTATTGATGTTTCCATAAATGGTAATAAATGCATTTAATATTTGAAATAATGACCTAGTGCCTCCAGGAATGGTGGCTAGGAATGGTCTAGGAATGGCTAGGAATGGACCAGGATTCCTAGGAATGTGAGGAATGAACCAGGAATCCACCAGGAATCCAGGAATGGACCAGGAATAGACCAGGATTCCATAAGGAACGGGGGGGAGTGTAAACATTTGCCAATTGCCCTGAAGAGATTTGTTGGAGGCCTTCAAAATTGAATCTAATCCTGGACATCATCATCTGTGGGGTTGATGCAGATGTTGTTGTGTTAAAGCCAGAAGTGCAGGTCATCACAGATGTGGGGCCAGTATGTGTTCCAAAGATGGATAGGATCAGAGGGAGCACATTCAGAAAGGATGGTGGCAAAAAGACTACAGAGCTGATAACCTGTTGCCATGGACTTTGCTTCCTCCAAATACTGCACCCACTCCTGATCATCCTCCAAAAGACCCCATGCCAAGCATGCCTTTCTGAATCAGGGAGCAGTGGTGCCCTGGAAAGTGCAAAGGCCCTCAGAGGAAGTTTCCCCCCTTGACAGCAGTGAGAAGAAGCCAGAGATAGAACTATTCACCAACAGTGGGCTGAGCATAGTACACCCTCCCCACTGCAAACCCTTGCTATCTAGGCTTCCACTTGTGGATCCTCTGATCCCAGACAAACTTTGAGGGAAAGTCCTGATAGAGCACATCCTGAGCAACCTCTGAAAACTGCACATTACTCAATGGTGAACACATATCCAAGAGCCTTTCCAAAGATGCCAGCCTCTAGTATGTCCTTTATGATCTGCTTCTGCTTTGCAAAGAATGCACATACAACCACATCAGGGTGACCAGTTGTTGTCTGGCCTGGACCAAGCTCATTTACAATCTCTGGCCATTTGGAATTTGCTGTGATGGTCATAAAGAGATTGCCTTCTTTGAGATACTGATTGATGGCCATTGCATCCTGGAGAAGCTGCTCTATGTGATGTGTGCTTCTTGCAAAGGAAGAAGGAAAAATGATCCTCTGCCCAAGAGACCCAACACTGGCATCAACATTTGGAGCCACAGCATCTGCCAATCCAGCATTGGCCTCATCCCTGAGTGATGTTCTGGTTCATTGTGATGAAGCACAGTCTTTCCTGCTTTGCCATTGCCCACTGATCACAAATGAACTCCTGAAAGAGCTTTCCACTAAGGAAGAGGTGCTGAGGCTCAATGGCAGGAGGTTGAGGATGTAGATGATAGTGTGTTGGGACAGAGTATACAAGAGCATACAGGCAAGCCAAGGCAGTTAGCATGGCCAGGGAATCATGCCAGAATATGCTAAGTCATATTAACACATGCAAGGGCAATTAGGGGAATGCACAGTAAATTACCAAGCCATGATATCATAGGAGGTACCATGACACCATAACTATAGGGGAGGTCTTTACTCTCCCCCCCCCGCTTCCTAGATAGTGTAAATGGAATAGAAATCCCCTGTATCAGTCCTAGTCTATTCCTGATCCATTCCTAGTTCATTCCTAGTCCTGCCAGGAATGCCAGGAATATTCCTTAGGAATGGTTCTAGTCCATTCCAGGCTATTAGTATTAATATATTAAATATTTATATTGCACCATCAAGGATTGAACCCAGGTTTTGGGAGATGATTACTCAGCACAAACATAGCAATATAACCATTAGACTAAACAGCTGATATTTGTTAGGTAAGCTAAGCAAATATGTTATGTCCCAACCCTCACAGCCACTCGGCACATGTTTGGTCACATGTTTGTTGGAAATGCGTGGTCGTGTGTGACCATTTTGTTTATCAGTGACATGTGCTACCACCATCACCAACATTGACCATGCCACTGCCACCTCCACCTCCCTCACACCACAACCGCCACCACCTCTGTCCACAACTGCCACCCCCACTCGCACTGGTGCAAGATGACCAATGCACAACGACAGCCCGACCACACTGGTAAGCCCCCCCTCCCCCCCCCACCCTGATGTGCCATGTCACTGACCCCCCATCCACGAGGCAACACCCCTGCGACCTGGAATGACAACCCCACCACCCACCACTGCCTGGTAAGCCCCTTGCCCCCCCACCTCACGTGCCATGTCACTGACACTGCCTCCCCCCCCAGCAGCCTCCCCCCAGCCTCCCCCCCCTCTGTGCCTCCCCCTCCTCTGTGCCTCCCCTCCTTTCCTCCTCCACTACCCATCCATGGGGGCCTCAGGCCCCCATGTTAAGTATTTTTAATCATTGGAATTATTTTTTAAGCTAACAAATTTCTTTTGTACTGGTAACAACAGGCGCCCCTTGCACCCCTTGTGCTGCCCCTCCTCCCCACTCAACTGGGATGTGAGGGGGTATCTTTTCTGCTTATTTTTTTTTAAAAAAGCTGATATCATTTTTTTATTCAGTTTTTTCTATTTATTCATCAACAACGAGCTTCCCACTGCACGCTGCCCCTCCTCCCCATTCAGCCAGGAGGTAGGGGCTTGATGGCTGATAGGACAGCCCGAGGGAGGTGCTGGGAGGCCTGCGGAGCAGGGAACCCATGAGGTACGCGCCAAATCCATCCCACCCTGCTGCCATGTCACTAACGGCTGCCCCCCTCCTTCTAACAGCCCCCTGATGGCCCCCCAAGCAGCCCAGCAAGCCCCTGCTCACAAGGTGGGTGGGGGGCTTGATCTTCAGCTGAGGAAGGTCACCTGCGACCCGCCATGTCACCACCAGACAGGATGCCCCCCAGCGCCCAGGAGACATGTCTTGACACAACGGGGCACCCAGACACAACCAACCCTGAAGGGGGGACATGCCTGCCAGCTGGGGGGGACACCAGATGATGGGGGGGATGCTAGATGACCTAGGGGACATCCAGGGATGCAATGGGACGCAACAGGTCATCAGTGGGACATGACTGGAGTCAAGGGATGCAACTGGAGCCAAGGGGATGCAACTGGAGCCAAGGGGACACAACTGGAGCCAAGGGGACATGACTGGAGCCAAGGGGATGTGACGCAAGGGCCTAGGACCCAGCAGGATGCGACAGCAGGCCCCGATGGCCAAGGGGGACTCAACGGGAGGGCCCAGCAGCCCAAATAACACTACCCGGCCTAGCCTCACGAGCCTCTGCTCATGGGGTGGAGCATGGGTGGGGCAATGGCAGTGCTGAGCGGGCCCCAGCACCCCATGCCAGCACCCCCAACCACTACCACAAGCCATTGCTCATGGGGTGGAATGGGGTGCTATGCAAGGGGCAGGTCACTGCGACACAACGTGATCGCTAATTCCCCCACCACCTTGCTCTGAGAGATGCAGGGGGATTTTATCTAGTTGAATTTAGTCATGTATTAATAAATAATATCTCCCCCCTGCCTCATAGCGAGTTGGGGAGTTTTTACACTTTTTGTTAGTATTTTTTGTTAGTATTGATGTTTCCATAAATGGTAATAAATGCATTTAATATTTGAAATAATGACCTAGTGCCTCCAGGAATGGTGGCTAGGAATGGTCTAGGAATAGCTAGGAATGGACCAGGATTCCTAGGAATGTGAGGAATGAACCAGGAATCCACCAGGAATCCAGGAATGGACCAGGATTCCACAAGGAATGGGGGGGGGAGTGTAAATACTTGCTATAGGGAAAAAGGTATAATTATAGTGACATTAAGTAGTACAGGAGTCTATGACTTCATACCTCATTATATTATAGGAGTGCATTACACTATACCTCCTAACAGTGTAGTATCAATATTGCATACTTTGTAGGAGATGAATATAATATTCCTCCCTGTGCAGACTCCATTATCTTCATCTTGTCTTCAAGTCCAGCCTCACTCCCAATATAGTTGTAGAACTCTGCCTTGGTAACATGTTTGCAACCTCTTTGACCACCCTCCTGTTTATCACTGATAGCATTTGGATTTTCCACAGCTGCATACTCAATGTGAGGATATTATTGAAGCTGGCCACTAGGGAACATCAGGACATAGTGGAGAGCAGGATAGAGTGGATGAGCATCTGTGATGCACTGAAGTGGGGGGCCATGCCTCTGGTGTAGAACAATGTCCCAGACTGCCTCTGGCTGATCACCATCACCTGGGAGGTGACTGAAATCTCATTGGTGGCTGCAGTAGGAAGGTTGTAATGACAACAATCTTAGGTTTGGTAAAGGCACAAAACAATCTTGCATTGCTGCTCTGGAGGCATCTTTTTGTTGAGCTCATAGGACTGCTTGTACATTTGGACAGCTGAATGATAGCAGTAGGTCATATCCTGAAGATTAACCAAAGTATGGTAGTGGAGATTTCTATTCCAGGTGCTGGCTGTTCAAAAGTCTACAGCATCAGCAGGGTCAGAAATGTAAAGTTGAGCATAGACAGGAGCCTCTCCCTCAGCTGGCAAAAGAGATCCACTGTTATGTGAAAGTTCACCATGTAAGCTGAAGACATAAGGATGGGCACCATCATTGACATTGAGATTCTCATGCTCCTCTATCCTGTGACTGTGTGATGTCATAGCCAGAGCATTGTTTTAAGTAAAAATATAGTTGCAGAAGTTCTTGGAGACTTGATCCTGGGCAGTGACCAACTGCCAAAGCTCAGGGGGAGGTGGGTGAAGAGGTGGCAAGACAATGTTCCTGCTAAGCAGCACATGCCAAACTTGGGATGAGTATTGGAGGATTGTAGGTGACGTTCTGCCATCCAGTGCAGAGCATGACAATCAGGACATTGTATATCCATTATGAACAGGCCAATCAGGACTAAAAGGCCAACATACAGGAGGTAGCAGTTTTTTTTTTTTTTTTTTTTTTTTTTTGTTCAACAATTTATAGCGCGGTGCACGTAAGCAGTCCGCGGGCGCGAAGTACAGACATACCAGAGTAAACTACGCTCTACTATACCAGACCCCCGCCGGTGTGAGACCTTCCTCCCTCTTTTAACCTCTGAGGCAGGCAGATATACCACATATACCAGACCCCCGCCGGTGTGAGACCTTCCTCCCTCTTTTAACCTCTGAGGCGGGCAGATATACCACATATAAAGCTCGCTGGAGCCGGGAAGGCAGGGCCGCGCCCTTGCGCCGCCGCATGCCAGAAGACCCTCCACCCGCAGCTAGTCCGGTCCCCCCATGCGCGGCCAGCCAAGGCCAGCTGGTGAGCAGTGTCAATTCACCGTAAGCCCCCAGCCCCCGAAGGGCCTGGAGGTTAACCGTAGTCCCTAACGGGCAGAGGGGTGAACCACCCCCCTCATCGAGAGATGGACCATCAGTCCGGCATCCCTGCCGTCTGATGAGATGTCTGGCTGAGACCTAGTGGGCCTAAACGGTGCCTGTAGATATGGGTACACCTGTGGGCTGCCGAGGCCCCCACCTGTATGCCCATGATGAGCCCAGGGACAAGCCCCAGGACCACCCCATCCGTAGCGACGGGGAGCGTGGTAGCGCCGCCTGTATCCAGACAGGCAGCTGGCCAACAATGGATATGGCATGGTACCGCAGTACCATCCCTGGTCCAGAAAGATAGCAGGTGCGACAGCAGCAATGCGCTGTGTACCCCAAACGTGATGCAGTCCTCATAGAAACAGAGGACGGGGTCGAGGTGGGAGGGGCCACTTGTGGGGCCATCCACCAGGGATGGCGTCCTAGGCAACAGCTGGTGCGTGGTGTGCGTCCATTGCTGTAGAGTGCGGTCCTCAACGCGATGCGTTGTGGGCCCAGAAATAGCGGCACTGGGGGAGCGCTTCCCCCTGCCCTCCGCTGTCCGATCTCCACGATCATAGATAATCCGCTGCCCCCTGCAGGCAGGTGGACAACGGGAGTGGCTCGATCTCTTGTTGGCAGCAGGTATTGCCCACCCCGCCGCAATCCTGGTGAGCAGATAGGTCCCCAGAGCACAAGCACAGAGTGCAAGTGCCCAGAGGAGGCATGGTGGGAGGAGGCGCCAGCACGCATACCCCTAATGCGGAGCGAGGACCCACCCATGGGGAGTGAGTAGTGTCCTGTAGCCGTAGAGTAGCCTAAACATCATTAAAGAAGTAAATGCAGACGCACCAAACCCCTAGATCCTCTCCAGGGATCTGAAAATCCCTAGGATCGCCCCCCTCCCTAAGCAAGTTCTCCCCCCGACCCCAGAGTGGGACCCCCAGCCTAAGCCGGCAGTGTTGCTTCACCGTCAAACCCCCCCACCGATTGGTGGAAAGTGCCCCATCCCAGAGCCCAGGATCATCGAGCCCAGGTGGGTAAAGATGGCAGACAAGAGGACACCCCCTAAGCGGGCATCTGAGCACAATCCATGGGGATCGGTCAAACCAATCACTAGGGGGGTTGGGATAGCTCCCAAACAACCCCTGGGGAATGGGATAGGCTGGTCTGATCAGAGATCAGGCCAGGGG
This sequence comes from Tricholoma hemisulphureum, assembly GCA_964034925.1. Classification (NCBI taxonomy): domain Eukaryota; kingdom Fungi; phylum Basidiomycota; class Agaricomycetes; order Agaricales; family Tricholomataceae; genus Tricholoma; species Tricholoma hemisulphureum. The sequence goes on from OZ035931.1 coordinate 993,882, forward strand.
ATGGACTGCTGGGCACCAAGCCAGACAGTGTGGAGGATGTTCCCACGGCACATGGTGGTGGTAACAAGTCAAGAAGAGATGACGAGGAGGTAGCAGTGGCAAAGAAATGGGAGCCAGCAGAGGTGGAGGAGCATCTGAAACAGGTGGTGCAAGAATTAAAGGTTGAGGAACAGGAGGATCAAAAGGGGGAGGAGCAGGAATAGGCTATGTTGGGATTATGTATACAAGAGTATACAGGCAAGCCAAGGCAGTTAACAAGCCTAGGGAGATGGAATACAAGTCCTAAGCTTAGGGTTAGGGTTAGCAGCTGCTACCCTTAACCCTAGAGCAATGGCAGTCTCCTATACAGGAATAGACTGGCCAAGACTACAAAGACTGCCAAGACTGTCTCCTATGCTATCCAGGGAACCCCTTATAATATACAATGATAGACAAGTCTATCTGGAGAATTATATAGGGGATATGACATAGTTATTCCATTATTAACTGGTACAGGGGTCTATTACAGAATACCTCCTTTATATATTAAAGGAGAGCATTACACTATACCTCCTAACTGTGTAGTATAAATATTGCACATCTCATAGGAGATGATAATAACATTCCTCCCTGTGGCAGACTCCCTCATACACTTACCTTTGACTAAACCTCAAATACCTCAAAAACCTCGTCCTCATCTTGTGCTCAACTTCCTGATCCCAATAAGGGGGGAAGGTGCTTACCATGCCCATCTGCATCAAACAGACATAATATGGAGTGTGATGATGGACAAGACTATCAAGAAGCCACCTGTCATGTTCCTCTTGCTGTGCAGCAATCCAGACATGTTGAGGAGTGTTTAGAGGAGTCAGAACCCTAGAAGCTGATCAGGCTCTCCTCTTAAGACTGAAGAAAAGTATAACCTGCATGTTGTGGCCAGGATAATGACTGGTATAACCAAAAGAGGAGAGGAGGGAGCTCAATTACTGCAGCAGAGTAATCCAGATCCTTGAAAGTGGCAGTGAAATCAGTTAAGACAGTGGTAGTTGACAGTGGAGCTACTTCCAATAAAGGAAGGGGAGGCAACTGTAAATCCACCAGCCCAATCTCCCTACACACTGTAGCTCTGAGAGAGGTCCAGGACCAAAAAAAATTAGCCACTAAGCAACTGGCAGACACTCCTTTGTTGAAAAGAGGGGCCAGGGAGGTAGGACTTCACAGCAGCCTCACCTTGGTCTACTGACACCCCAAGGACCCAAACAGACCCAAACTGGAAAAGAGCCCAAGGCACAGGGGGGTTGGTAAAACCAATCAGCCTAAGAAAAGATACAGAGAGAGTACAGAAAATGCAAAGAAAGTGCTCAAAAATTTGGCCTGCAAGGTGTGGGCAAACTCAGCCTCCTACCCATGCCCTCTGGAAGAGTGCTTGATCTGTGTAGTCAGCTTTCCTGCAATTTGATTGTCCGAAACCTTCTTTTTTATAACTCTTCCAGAGGGCCTGGCACCAAACATTTGTCAATAGACATTGCCACCATTATGAGTGACTGATCAACATCCATTTTAATCGTATATTACCCAGTTGTATTATGATTACACAATCTCTTTTGAATAAAATTATTTGCCACATTTGGTTATACAGTATGCTTCGACGAGTCACATCTTTATGGATGTCATTCCCTCATTTGAACAAATCTGAAAACAAACAGAAGATGGCTTTGGAGCCCATCCATGTCTATGGCAGTCACAGATAAAACTTTCTGATTGTTCAACAGACACATTTGATGTAATCTGCAATCTGGGTTAGCTAGTTCAGTAACTTCAGCCTTGTAAATCTGCTTCATTGCATCATGCATTAGGGTTGTTCACAGTTGCCATTTTTCATTCATTTTTGACTCATTTTGTCATCATTTTCCATTTCATTTTGATTCCATTTTTCTCAAAAATGAAACTGAGAATGAATAAAAAATGAATGTAAAATGGAACCCTACCCTTGCTTTTGCAAAAAGGGAACCGAAAAATGATCATTTTTCATCTTTTTGGCACTGTGCCTGGCAAGCAAAATGCATTTTCACATCATTTTTCTTAATTTCACTTCCCAGGGTGTTCACAGTAACCATTTTTCACATCATTTTTCATTTCATTTTCAGTTCCCTTTTGTGCTTTCCTCTGCCAAATACACGAAAATGGCCCAAAAATGAGCTTGAAAATGAGCCGAAAATGAGCGAAGAATGGCTACCATGAACAACCCTATTGCATCAGTGCTTGTATTCAACAATGCAGTAACAACTTTGTCTGATTTGATCCTCAGATCATTTACAATAGGATCATTTGACAACTGAACATCAGATAGCAGAGTCAACAGAAAGCCTGATGGGAGCAGATTATTTTGATGGAAATACAATAGGATTGGTGCGATGTAGGGGGAGCTGGACCAGCTGGTACTGGCCATTGATGAAATAGGTATTTATTGTATTTGATCTAATCCGAATCGTATAACCAAATGTGGCAAATAATTTTATTAAAGATATATGACTAAAATGGATGTTGATCAGTCACTCATAACAGTGGTGATGTGTTGGGAATGGAGTGTTGAACAGTGACAGGAAGAGTTTAAGGACAAGGTTAAGAAGATGAAGTTTAATCTCAAAGGCTAGTGAGTGAGGGAGTCTGCCACAGGGAGGAATGTTATTATCATCTCCTACATGATGTGCAATATTTATACTACACAGTTAGGAGGTATAGTGTAATGCACTCCTTTAATATATAAAGGAGGTATTCTGTAATAGACCCCTGTACCAGTTAATAATGGAATAACTATGTCATATCCCCTATATAATTCTCCAGATAGACTTGTCTATCATTGTATATTATAGGGAGTTCCCTGGATAGCATAGGAGACAGTCTTGGCAGTCTTTGTAGTCTTGGCCAGTCTATTAAGGGTAGCAGCTCGGGAATTAATATTATTCCCTGTGGCTGTGTTGGACTCTACCAGTGGCAGATCCTAACCCTAACCTTAAGCTTAGGACTTGTATTCCTTCTCCCTAGGCTTGTTAACTGCCTTGGCTTGCCTGTATACTCTTGTATACATAATCCCAACATGATGTCTATTGACAAACATTTGGTGCCAGGCCCTCTGGAAGAGTTATAAAAAAGAAGGTTTCAGACAATCAAATCGCAGGAAAGCTGACTACACAGATCAAGCACTCTTCCAGAAGGCATGGGTAGGAGGCTGGGGCAAACTGTGATTAGCCAAGCTCACTGTGCTCACTATAGGTATTTGAAGGTCATTTGTCATGCTTAGTCAATTTCTTTGTCATTCTTTCTGTCAGCACTCCCATGACTCAGTAACATGACCATGCTCTATTACTGCAAGTCACATGATGGGAAAAGGTCACACAGTCCCATGAAAATGTGACTAATTTCAAATACTTTATAACAATAGTAAGTCTGTACAGTCTTAATGCATCCACCATGGGGACAATTTTCAATGTCAGAGGTGTTGCATTCTTGGGCACCTCAGACTTTACCAGTAATGTTGCTATATCCCTTGGCTTCTCCATTCTTCCTGGAGTCACTGGCAGCTGCATCTCAAAAAATGAGACATGCTACTCAAATCAGATTGACATTGACACACCATAAATAAGCTCCTTGGTTTTTACAGCAACTTGTACAACAGCAGCAGGGTTAATGGTACCAATAACTTGAAACAAAGCCACGAGTCAATATAACAGATCTAACACTCAATTTATCACCTACATGTGATATTGTGATGCCGGCGGTATAACTCATTGACCAAGTGTGTCGGATAGAAGTTTTCTATATCTGTGTACAGAGGAAAAAGTTGGTCGTGGGCTCGAGCATACTCAATGGCATCACTGGGGTTTAGCCCCCATTCCAGGTTCATCAGGGCTTGTAAGACCGCAGTGGGAATGTGCGAGCCACCAGATGCTCCAAGGACCGTCAGATTACCAGATTCATGATCATCAATAATCACCGGTGTGATGGATGAGAGAGGTCGTTTTCCCGGTTCAGGATAATTATCTGTAAAAAAGATGCTATTGAGCTTCGGGCGAGGAGCGAAATGGCAATGCAGGTATTACAAAGGGAAGGCTTTAGTCCGAAACTGTTCGCGACGTTGGGTAAAGAGAAATCACCCATTTGGTTGTTCAAGATAATTCCAGTCACTGGGTCAAGAACTTGCGAGCCGAAAATCAAGTTTACTGAGGACGTCACAGACACTGCCATGCCATCCTTTTGAACAACGGATACGTGGGTCTGGAACAATGGATTGAAAGATCAGTCCAGGTATAGGAACCAACACATACAGTTCCATGGTCAGTTGGTGTATCATATTCGGGGTTGTAATATTCAGGGGTATGTGTGGTATCCTGTCGGTAGTATCAGAGTAGGACCGTAGTAGAACATAGCAGGACTTTCATCTGTGATATTCTTCCGAACCTGTGCAGCGAATTCCTTTGTGAGGACCTCCTTCATATGGGTCAGATTCGGGTGAAAATGGGGATCTCCCAGCCTTGTCCTAATAGCAATATAGTCAGCACATGGAACAAACACTGAGCGTACTGAGGTCGCACCTCGCAGCAGCGCCAAACTTCATGATCTCTACAGATCTGTGAACATTGAGCCCTGTTCGATCTTCCATATCGAAAAGTTCCAATAAATTCAACATATGTACCATCTCTGTCAAGAACTGGTAAACCAAAACCGTAAAAATGTGATTTATCTGAATGACACACCATATCCGGATGATGGGGGAGGATTTGTATAGACCTTTCGACCTCGGTATGTCCCTTGAACCGCATGATCCACTTCCGCAGTATAACCCGCAAAGTCTGCCTCAGACAATATACCTTTCTCGAGGTTGATCTTTGCAACAAGGTTCTTCGCTATAGACCCCTAGCGACATCAATGATCGTAAAAGCCCGATCACGATGGCAATAGTCGGCGCTTACATTGTAAAATTCATATGCACCGTTCTCGGCGATTTTTTGAAGGGTTTTTGATAAATTGACACGATGGATCAGTTCACCTTCTTTTAAAATTTCACCTTTCGGCGCGAAAGTGGTGTTCCAGTCTTCATTAAACAACAGGAGCGTACGGAACTGGTCCCACTGTTTGTGGTAATAAATCAGCGGACTCAACTCATCGGTGGAATGTGCTCTTACATGCATCCGTTTCGCGAGCTCCTTGTCAACCGTCCATCCCTTGGCTAACTCAATGCTGGGCTCCACCAATTTATCCCAGGATAACTTGTGTGAAATATTGTAAGCTGTCTCTAAACCCAAAACCTCGCCCGGAACGCCACTAGCCAACCCTCCGATTTGCGAAAGCGTTGAGTTTTCAGCATACATGTCCATGCGTGCGCCAGTAGGCGCGGTCTCACGAAAGTTAACAGTGAAGACTTGTGGTTCACTGTGAGCGTCGGAAGGAGGGATTCTGATTGTCATAAACCCGCCCCCTCCGATGCCAGACCTAGTAACCGTAGCTCAATACGCAAAGTTCAGATATCAGGCCGACACAAGCCGGACTCACGAAAACATGTTGACTACCCCGAGGCAAAACACCGCAGCTATGGCAGCGTCAACGGCATTTCCTCCAGCTTCTAGCATGTCAACGCCAATCGCTGAGCACCGTTTGTTGTCTGCTGCGACAGCACCGTCGTGTGCTATGACGAGGTGTCCAGGACCTGGACCAGAGTCTTGAACATACCGGCGAAACAATTCCGAGTCTGAATGCATGGTCTCCGTAAGGGGTCGACTGTAAACGTTGGGTGCTAGTCGCAGAGACAGTGACGCGAGGCATAGGATGATGATGATCCATAGAACCGCGAATGAACAGCGTCGCTTTGCTGTCTTTAAGTCATCGGGGACGTGTACCGGGAGGTCGGTAGCTGATCGTGTGCGAATGAGAGGATACGTGAAGGACCAGTTGTCCAGCTCCAGATCATCGTATGGCATGATTTCAGAATTGCCAGAAGCAAATTGGAACCCGATCAGATTATATGTTGGTCGGATTTGATGTAAACCATCACCCCTGCCCTCATGTTAGGGTACCGAAATTCGAGCGAGCAAATTGTCCGAGTACAACAACCCAAATGGAGAAAAAGTCAAGAAGCTGATGGATGTCAGTGAAAGCTATCATACACACGCCGCAAGCCGTTCATCCATTGCACGCCATTTTGGTGACTCCTCTAAGGGGGCAGTTCTTTCGCCCCAATTCAGGATATGGATTTACTTCGATTCCATCTCATGTTTTGGGTAGTGTTTGCCAGTGGTCCTGGGAAATGTTCAACGACCAGCAACTTTGAAAAAAAAAGATATTGATGGATGGAGTTGGTGCTTTGTGATCGCAGTGCCAACAGCTTGGTGACCGAGAAATAAAATAAAGTAAAACAAAATATTACTACATATTTGTCATCAGTTCCCCACCCGGATAGTGGGCAAGCTCTGCTATCTAATGTTCAGTTGTCAAATGGTCCTACAGTTGACTATCTCATAATGCATACCCTCGGGACTGGCTCCCAAGTCATGCATTATGACAATTATGCAGTATGATATACGTCACATTGTGTGACATTGTGACCCCACCTCGAGTGGTGACAAGTAATCAATTGGCTGCATATGACTGCTACTTCACAAAGAATCTATCAAGAGTGGTCTGCTTTGCATTTTTGAGCTCTGCATGTAGTAAATGAGCTTTGAAACACTGTAAGTGCTTTGGCAATTCCAAAGAAGATTCCCCTGCCCTGTGTTTGAAACACAGCCTTTCAACCTGCTTGCACAAATGCGAGATCTCAGCAGTGCTCACAGGGAGATCCTTATCATGGTCTTCCTCATCATCCTTGTCATCATCATCAGCTACATCAATAATCTCACCTCATTCAACTGCCATCTGGTGTTTTACCCAAGGGGGTGTTGGAATGCAAATAAAGAACCAGATGCTATGTTTCAGGATAAGGTCTCAGAATGACCCCCCACCCCCCCCTCTCTGCCAAATAAGGAAATTTGGATTTTTTTTGCTCAAGCAGACGATGTAGGAAGCAAACGGAAAAAGGATCTATGTAGTAGATACAAATGTAGCTGAGTAAAATATGGCTGGAAAGTAAATTCTCCGGCGCTTATTTGTAGATTGAGCTGCTTTACAAGCTGGACAAATCCAAGCTTTCGGTGCAAAGTCGTAATTCATGCACTCACAGTGGAACTGGAAATGGTTGATTAACTCAAATCACGACAGTGTCCAAATGCGAACACACCCAAATAGTCTCACACCCAGCAACTCAACACTTCATCACGGTGTCCCCTTCATCAATTTTGGCTTGCAAGACCTCGATTCTGCATTCACAGTGCCTGAGCTCGATTGCACAAGGTTTTTGCTTGTGTCGCTCACATCCAGTGGTCACAACCTCAGACTGCACAAAATTCACTTGCAATGGTGAGGGGACCGTGGGTTGATCGTGTTCTATTTCGTTATGTGGAGCAGAGCTGGTACCTTGGTTGCCTGAGGTCGCCTCCAAGTCCTGGTTAGGGCCATAGTCAAGATTGATGCTGGTGTGGATAGAGGGCGAAGTAGGTGTCTGTCTGGATGTTGCTGATGATCGAGATGGAAGGATTTCATTAAGGAACTCATCAGAGTCATTGCCAGAGTCGTTATCATTAATTGGGCCCCCTAAATTGTTGTCGACATATCGGGTTAACAGGCCATTGGTCCCCCCCCTCCCAGTGTCCGGTCATGGGATCGTGTTCCGACACCCCCTTAGTTTTACTTCTGCAATGATTTCAGCATCCCCACCAAATTCTTTTGGTGCATTGCCATCCTGCATTTCTTCAATTAGATTGACAAGTTCTTCTAATGTCATCCAATGTGAGGTTCTCATGATGGTGGCTTTTGACTGGTTTTGCTGAAGTCTTTGGCACATTTTTGTCCTTTTTGGTTCTTGGCTGGTGAGTGTAGGGCACTGGCTTCTTGCAAGGTTTGTGCATACATTCAGGACCAGTCATAGTGGTGAGTTGGGGATGCTACAGTGTATACCTTACTATCATACAACTCAAATGTAATGTTTGACAGACAATGTCCATTGTATGGTGGCCCCAGAAGGGTGGGGGGGGGGGCTGTTTCCAAGCCCAGTTCCCTATTTTATTCATATCATATTGCATAATGGGCCTCCAAGACCTATGCATTATTCATTATGCATTATGGAGCCTGTTTACCTGCATCCCATCGTGGTTCCAATGAAAGTCCTATGCAATATGAGACTTATGCATTATGATACAATGCATTACATCAGCAAAATCAAGGGTTGACTTATTTTACTTATCTCACTTAGAATCTAATCTGTACTTTACACTCCCCCACCTAGTCCGTGCAGACTCCCAGCTGTCTGCACGGATTCCTAGTAAAGTCCGAGTAGTCCGCACGGACAGCTCGGACATCATGCGGACTGAAGAATTGGGCTGAGTCTGAGCATCTTGAAACTGTAAGAAGTCCTAATGATGTCCGAGTTGTCCTAGCTGGTCCGAGTAATGTCCGAGTAAATAAAGACTTGGTGAATTTTTTCGTGAGAGTAAGATCAAAATATTGTTGTACCTGGCAGGGTTTGAACCCAAGGCACTTTGATCAAGATTACATAAACTGGGCACAATTAACCACTGTGCCAAATGGGCACACAATATTAATATTATTACTACTATTTATTACCTATTCCAAATCCATGCTAGCAATAAAAAAAAAGTTACCGTTGCTCACATCGAGCAACGGCACTCAAAGGGCGTCGTTGCCCCCCCCCTGTCCCCCATTCCCACCCCTCCCCCGTGCCCTTCCGTCACCCTCGCCTATTGCACCCCCTCCACCCTGCGAGCAGTCGCTCGCAGCAGTGGTGAGGGGTGCTCTGTCGCACTGGCTGTCGTGTGGTCAGGCATCTGGCGTGTCCCCTCGCTCTGACAGACTAGTACTTATATTGATTAAAATAGAGTATAAATAAAATAAATATGTACGAAATAAAATTAAAGGGGAGGGGGGGGAGTGGGGTGCAGCGTGTCGCCGTCATTGCCCCCCTTCCCTGCCCCCCCCTTCCCCGTGCCTATCCCCCCACAGTGGTGGTGGGGGTGCTCTATTGCGCTGGGTGTTGCGCCTGGCGCATCCCCCCTCCCTCCCATGGTGTCCCCCCATCCCCCGGCATGTCCCCTCCCTCCCATGGTGTCCCCCCGTCCCTCCCAGCGCATCCCCCTCGGCCCTGGCACGTCCCCCTGTCCCCCGGTGCATCCCGTCGTCCCTGGCGCATCCCGTGCGTTGGTGGGGGTTGTCCCCGGCTGCTGGAGGCCGCTGGATTGGTGGGCGGTGATGTGGCTGCGCCGCTGCGGTGGGTGCTGGATTGGTGGGTGGTGGTGACGTGGCGGCGGCGGGTGCTGGGTCGGTGGGGGTTGTGGCTGGGGGAGGGTGCTGATTTGGTGGGCGGTGGGTGGTGACGTGGTGGCGGGTGTTGGGTCGGTGGGCATGACGTGGCGGCGGCGGTAGGTGCTTGGTCGGAAAGGAGGTGGCGCTGGGGTGACGTGGCAGCGCTGGGCTAGGGACGGGGCGGCAGAGGGGAGGCAGCACTGGTCGTTGTTGTTGTTGGGCGCATCTAGGAGGTCCCTGGCACCTTCCCTCACCCCATGAAGCCCCCCACCTCCCAGCTAAGTGGGGAGGAGGGGCGGCGCATCGTTGCATACAGAAAGAAAAACTGAAAGAGAAAAAAACATTTTATTAGCTTTAAATAAGAATGAAATAGATTTTAAAATACTTAACATGGGGGCCTTAGGCCCCCATCTTGTGCTAGAGGGAGGGAGGGGGGACAGAGGAAGGGGTGGAGAGGAGAGGGAGGCCGTCGTCGTGATGGTGGGTGGCAACGCGTGAGTTGGCAGTCACAGGGTGATGCATACCGACGTTGTGATGACGGTGCCCAGTAAATAGGCATATGTTGCCCAGGCTCATACAGCCTGGTAGCACAGTTGTTATATTACTTACCTGTCACACTCACATGGCCACAAGGTCCTGGGTTCAAACCCTTCCATTACATTACCTTTTAAATAGTGACTTGCTAGGACAGTCCATGCAGAATCTGTGCTAGGAATTCCTAGTCCGAGTTAGTCTGCACGGACAAAACTCAGACAAGACTCAGACAAAACTCGGACTAGGAATGGAGATTTGGCGGTGACCTTCTGCCAAAAAAATTCCTAGTAAAGTCCGAGCGGACAACTTGGACTCCGTGTGGACAGCTCGGATTCCACGCAGAGTCTGCGTGGATTAGGTGGGGGACAGTAAAGACCTCAATCTAATTAAGGACATTAAGTAAAATATGTTCATTTTTTTCCTTATATTTCATGACCAGTTAAGTAGATAAGGAGTACAAGAAAACATCTAAGTAAGTTAAGCTAGTTAAGGAACTTCTAAGGCATCAAGGACCATTATATTTTTCAAGTGGGTTAAGCAGAGGACCCTACTTATTCCAAGGAAGATCTACTTTTTCTAAGGAGGATCTCCTTAATGCCCATTTACTTATTTTCAGATTTTAAGGGGAATAAGGAGATATAAAGCATAATAAGTAAGCATTGGATTTTCTCAATGAGTCTTTCCAGAATCAAAAATTCTACTAAGTCATGTTTTGGCATTATCTGAAATCCAGTCATGTGAATGTTGAAGTTGTGTTTGACAGAGGTCTTTACACTCCACCACCACCACCCATGACACTGCCTCCCTCCCTCCTCCACTCCACCAATAGGGGGCCTGTGGCCCCCCACATTAATTTTTTTTTGTTCTAATAAGTTCTTATTCAACTGATTCTTTTCTTTTTGTTTCAGTTGTTTCTGCTGTGCATGCAACAACAGCTGCCCCCACTACCCCCCTGCTCCCAGCTCCCTCCCACTACCACTCCACCACAGTAAGTTTTCTTTTTGTTCTAATATTTTTTTATCCAGCTAATTAACTTTTTTTTCAGTGCTTGTATTGTACATGCAACAACAGTCCCCATGCGCCAGCCCTCCTCCCCACTCAGGTGGGATGTGAGAGGCCCAAAAGGGGATAGAACGCCCCCCCCACTACCTGGTGAGTCCCACCCCCCGCTGCCCCATGTCACTGATGCCCCCCCACACTAGGCTCCCCTGCAACACATGACAATAACCCTGGTACACCCACCACCCGGTAAGCCCCCCCCCTGCCCCTGCCTCATGCCATGTCACTAACACCCCCTGACTTTGCACCACCCCCAGGATGGTGATGCACCACCTGTCCCCAGCCTCGCAAGCGACTGCACCCAGGGTGGGCAATGGGTGGAATGACGACAAGGGAGGGGAGGGCGATGAGCAGGGGCAGGGAGGTGACTAATGATGGATGATGCACCACCTGCCCCCAGCCTCGTGAGCGACTGCTCGCGGGTGTAAGACAGGTGGAACAATGACATGAGAGGGGGGAAGAGGGGAATGCAAATGGCAAATGTGAATCACCAATGATGAGGGACAGCAGGGAAGGGAAGAGGGAGATATGAATGACCACAGCACACCACCTGCCCCCACCCTTATGAGCAACTGCTCATGGGGTGGAATGATGATGGTGAGAGGGGGGAAGAGGGGAGTGCAGCCAATGATGAGCGCAGCCAACAACAATGAGGGACAGTGTGCTATATAGATTTATTAGGCAATGCTGTATTTCAATAGCCCAATAGATGGTTTTTCATTATTCATGCTTTGTAGTGCTTTTTTATGATTTTTCTACTTATACTTCAGCTTAATGTCTACTTAAATTCCTTACTGACATGCTGAACTACACTTTTTTAACTACTTATTTTGCTTATCCGCTTAAAAATACTGATATGATGCTGCTTAAATCTACTTTTGGAGCTACTTATTGTCTTTAAATGCCCCCTTATTGTAGTGCTTAGACTAAGTGAAATAAGGAGGCCAATAAGGACAAATCAAGTGAATTCAGCAGAGGACCCTAGTAATTCTAAGGAAAATCTCCTTAACAGTCATTTACTTAATTCTACTTAATTCTACTTAATTTCAGGTCTAAGTAAGAATAAGGAGATAATAAGCATGATAAGTCAAGCTTGGATTTTCCTGATGTATGAGATAGTCAACTGTATTGTAAATGATCTGAAGATCAAATCAGACAAAGTTGTTACTGCATTGTTGAATACAAGCACTATTGGGATAGCAAGCCTAGAGCTATATCCAAGACAGTAATAATAATTATATTAATTACTGAGACTTTAACATTCTGTAGTATATATACTACATGTAATTGTGTACATGAGACAATCACTCCTTGACCTCTGAGACACTCAGAGGAACACCCCCCTTCATCCTAAAGCCTCTCCTAAGCTTTCTGCAACACTTTCCTAACAAGCACTGATGTGATGCAGGCCCAGCATGATGCAATGAAGCAGATTTACAAGGCTGAAGTTACTGAACTAGCTAAGCCAGATTGCAGATTACATCAAATGTGTCCATCGAACAATCAGAAAGTTTTATCTGTGACTGCCATAGACATGGATGGGCTCCAAAGCCATCTTCTGTTTGTTTTCAGATTTGTTCAAATGAGGGAATGACATCCATAAAGATGCGACATGTTGAAGCATACTGTATAACCAAATGTGGCAGATAATTTTATTCAAAAGAGATTGTGTAATCACCTTGTTGTTAAACAAGGTCACTCCCTGGCTCAAATGACGCTAAAAAATGATTGGCTGATAGTAGCCAAGATATATACTGATACACTGCATTATGGTCAGCTGCCAGTAAAAGTTCCGTTGTGGGCTTCCCATATTCATGTTCCTCTGCAAATATTCTTCTGCTCGGACTTTTATGTAAATGATAATCGACCAGTGCTCAGCCACCATTCTATATTCTTTTCGCGATGTTACTTGCTCAATGGTATACAACTGCAGGGTTGTTGAAACAGTACCTTGTTCCCATTTTTATCTTCTCGTCATGATGCATTGGAAGGTCAACTACTACTATTTGGTCCTTGCTTTGTTCTAAACCTATCCCACCATATTTTGGTTCTCCCATCCAAGTAGTCAAGTCGCTCATCTTCCAATTGCAAGAATTCGCTTGGGTGCTCTGTAAATATCTTGTCATCAAAATCTCGGAGAAGCTGAATGCTATCGCATGACTGCCCCTGCAACAATGCAGCATGTGCATTGAAGGGTGTTAGGCCACCTGATGGTGGAGGGCCAATATCGATCAATGCTGGGTTAGCTCTTCAACTGCTACTCTTGAAAGCAACAAAGATGATGGCAAGTGTTCCCATATTCCGTTTTCATTATAAAACTGACATCACTAACCCACTCCTAGCTAATGATATTGATGGTGACTATGTCCTTTCCATCTATGACAATATCTAACAGTCCACTTATCAGGTTCTTATACCATCTCAAATTGGCCTGTTGCCAAGCGTTGTCAATCGGCTCTCGAAGAAATAGTTTCCACTCACGTTGTAAATCCAATGACGTGACGCACAAACTCATCAATTCTAATGACTACACGAGAAAACTCTGCGGTGCACTTGTAGAAGTCCATTTTGGGATAGTCCACCACCAAATCAAGAGTAGCAAAAGGTCGGTCTTCAATGCTGTCCTATGTGAAATGATTGTCTTACATCCTCCCACCTCTGTCATTCGCAGTCCCATCAAACGAAAGATAGGTGCCAGTCCCACAACAGAGAAGAATAAAGGCATACGACCGGCTCAGTTGTAGTATGTTCTTGTTAACAATATGTCCAAATCATCTATATATGCTCACGTCGTCAATATTCCTCTGAACTGTACAATATACCTACGTAACAACTATCTCGTTCAGTGAATGTAAAAAGTACCTTCTATGAAATATACCCCAAAACAAAAAGCTTAGAAACAACAAGGTGATCTGCCAGCATAGCTCAGCCCTTAGCTCTAGTCATAATACAAGTGGGAAATATACAACTAAAATGGATGTTGATCAGTCACTTATAACAGTGGCAACATCAGTGAATCGTGGAGAAAATGCTTTGCCAATTTGTTATTTGTATTTATATATCTAACAATAGATGTCCTATATTGGATTGGACCTTAGTGGGCATATATGAACATTATGCAAAGTATCAAAAATGCGTCATAAGTGGTTTGGGAGATTTTTGATAATTTCACCCTTCATGCAACATCACTGTAATATTTTCCCTCCATTTGTAATTACATATCAAGTAGGAGACTGAATTATAGAATGTCAAGCATACTGTATTGAAGCATATATCACACTGAAAACTGAAATCATAATTTTATATAATTTCACCCTTCATGTAACATCACTGTAATATTCTCCCTCCATTTGTAATTGGGTATCAGGTAGGAGACCAAATTACAGAATGTCAAGCATACTGTGTTGAAGCTTATATCACACTGAAAACTGATATCATAATTTTATATAATTTCACCCTTCATGTAATATTGCTATAATATTTTCCCTTCATTTGTAATTAGATATCAAGTAGGAGACCAAATTACAGAACGTGAGAAGCAGACTTGCTGGCTCGTCCACGAGATGCCGGAGACAGAGATGGAGACAGAGAACTTGAACATGGCAAAGGGGATCTGCGCCTCGATGCACGTGGCGACATTGTGGGAGTTGTCCGCAAGGAATGCAAACGCCGAGGAGATGGTGGTTGGGAGCGGCCCGATGGGGAGGACGGCGGCGGTGGCAAAGACGGCAGCTCAAAAGGCACCGACAAGGATCGATGTGAAGGGATGGTGGAGGTAGTGGTGGAGCGGCGAGGAACAAAAGTATGAGAACTACGTGCTGCAGCTGGAGTGCTCAAAGGGGCACGCATGGCAGTGGACGTTAGAGCAGGGATAGGGGAAGGCAAAGGACGACAAGGAAACGCAGTACTGTCATCCTTGACGCCGATGCCCACATGAGAAAAGACAGATCCTAAACAACAAGACTGATCAGCCAGAGTCCCAAAACACCAAGAAACACAACTCACCTCCTCACTTTGCCTCCATTCTATGTTAGACAATCTGTTGCATCATTACACCCATTAGTCATGACCTGCAAACCGAGATTGTTCATGTTAGCCCAATATTGGCGAACAAACTACGCCGAACTACCAGACATTCAAAGAGCATTTTGGAATGCATCAAAAGATTTCGGGGATATGAATGGCAGGGATTGGTTGATAGTGTGCGTGGTCTAGATTCTGTAATCTGTCAAACTAAATCATCAAAGGGGAGGATATCATTCATCCTGAAGTGATAAAAGCCTACATTGGACGGCCAGGGCTGTAGATGGGAACATGGTGGCCAATCCTGCAACACTCCATTTGTACAAGGGAAGAAAGGCGGCATTCTGGCACTCAACAGGATGCCAAAAGCGATACCATCAGGCTTGGAAAAGAATTTGGTATTGAATATGTAGCTGTCTTGTGACACGGAATTGTAAAATGGCCTTATATTACCAAACAGTTGCCCAGCAATATTCTCTCGCTGTTCGGAGGATGCATGCTGTTTAGAGGGTTTGTAGGGGTCAGGAATTGGTGAGTCATTATCTGCGAAACAGTTTGAGGAGAAGCATAATGACACAGCAGACTCAAAGTCTCCCAGGACGAGCACCCTCGCGACAAGTCGATCCGTGTCCGACTTGTTAGTATGTAACATTTCGAAAACTGGGACGCACTGCAGCGATACAAGGTTCATTGACCAGCGAAGGTCACCAGTGGCAGTCGGTAACTGGGGACACACTCTATACTATATTGCATGATGATTGAGGAGCAGATAACAAGAAAAAGAACAATAAAAGATAAAAGTCGTCGTGTACGCTCATCACAGAAGAGGTGGTGAGCAGTGAATGTACTAATCAAGGCAAATGAGCAGGTATAATGGCAGCACGTCCAAAAAAGCAGAAGAAGGAATCAGCATAGAAACGAGCTATGTCATCCTCAAGTAACAACACATCAGATTCCCCATAGTCTTGGACAGACTCTCGAGATTCAAGCAATGTCGATGGTTTCAGACCATCCCAATTTCTAATCACGCTCTGGAGTCTCAGCAGGCAAGGCAATCGGGAGCGCCAGTCATCAGATTGGATGCCAGACCTTGCCTCGTTGGGATCTACCACCGCCAGTAGTGACCCAATCTGGAGGCAGTCTTGGATGGATGCTTGACACTCCATCTCATCCCGATTGACAGGTCCTAAACGCTTGTCCAATGCTAGGAGCTCGAAACAAAAGTTAAGTTCCGTGATTCGCCACAGTATCCATTGAGCCTCGGCGTCATCAAGTGGGGCAGGTGCAGCTGCAGGCGACACCTCGCTGATGTTGATGCCTAAGTCGTCAATTGCAGAGCCAAGAAGGCGATGGGCATGTTCCCGAGCGAGGGCTGATTTTGCAGTTGAAGTCTTCAAGGTAATGTCACCAATAAGGATATCACGCCATTCTTGGTTTGAAAGAGGGGTGGCTGAGGATGAGGAGACAAGGCGATAGATACAGGCAGGTTCAATCGCTTGCCACGTTGTGAAATATCTGGCACAGCGCATTTCATTCGCAGCAATAAAAATGCCGGGCTCAGGAAATATGTATTTCCGGTCATTGGGGGATTGGTACCTATGATCCACCTGAGCAGGGTTTTGGTCCACTGCCGCTAAGGCCTTGGTCCACGAACTTATGGGCACCGGGGCAATGGAGCTGTTTGTGATCGGCTGAAACTTGTCACAGCTAGGATTACTGTAGTTGTTTTGGCGACCTGCAATGACAGTAAGTAACAGGAAGAGAGAAAGAGATTGAGTGTGATATTACCTGTTCTGCGTCCACCAGTTATCCTACTTTTCTTCAAATGATCCTGGGAATGAGTTCCAGAGCGGACAGATGATGACTGGCTGCTGGGCCCAGCAGCAGGCTGGTGACCAGAAGGACGAGGAGAGGAAACCACGGGAAAAGAGGGGGGGGGGGGTTGGTGGGTGGGTGGGTGGTAGAGCCACTAAATGGGTCAGGAAAACATAGGAAGTTGCGGGCGTAGTGGTGAATGTTACGATATTTTTCAAGCAATGACACTGAACCTGTAAAAATAACAGGATAGTGAAAAGTATGTGGGCCAAGGGTAAGCTGGTCTTCAGGACGTAATAGGTCAACAATTTGAAGAATGTTCTGATCGGTGAATTGGGAGGATGGTTGGATCAACCAGCAAGGGAGACCAGCGGTGAAAAAGTCTTGTGCAATTCGTATGCTGCTGGTAAACACACCAATGGTCTCAGCCACCTGACCAGCGGCGGGCTTGTGGCCGTCCATGCGGGGTTTGTAAATCTCCATATAATCGAGGATAGCCCTAAGCTCGAGCCAAACATGCTGCACATCCCGCACAATGAACTCAGTTTGCCGAAAAGTAGTGTAAATGGACCCCAACTGAACAAGTCCATGCTCCAGCCACTTAACCAGGGGCTGAAGAGTCAGGGGGCGGCGTTCTGGAGGAGTGGCTGCATCGTAAACTTTCACATCATTGAGAAGACAGCTGACCAACACCCTTAGAGCAGTGAATTTTGAGAGCGAAAGCTTTCCTATGCCCCTAATTGGCGACGATGCGGATTCTATGAAGTGTTGACGGGTCGGTCTCCACCATATGATTTCGTGTAAAAGCAGTGAGTTCGGTCGGGGAATTGCTCCGACTATGATACTGCATGTACGGCTGGGGCCAAAGGATGGGATCATCATCGCCATAGTGAGAGTCGGCACGCAGCCTTACTTGACGCTGGTCACCGAGGGGAGGGGTAAAGATGTATGTTTGGTTGGCTGACGTGACAAAGTGATCATCAATCATAGCCCCAACTCTGCCATCGAGAGGCCCGATTGTCGCTGTGGAACCGATAGAATTCAATGGAGGAAAATGCAATGAAACCTCAATAAACGTACCATTTGGTCTGTGGGGCTCGTTATTTGCTCTCCTTGCCATTTGGATGAACTGATCTTTGCAAAATAAGGAACAAGCATCAAGAAAATATGAAGATTGAGATACCTGACTGCACAGAGGACAAAAGAAAACACGTCTGGATATAAGTCCAGTCGATGCGTTGAGGCTCAAGGTACACAGTCGGATAGTAGGAGCTAGCAGAACCAAGAGATGCCAATGTATATCGTCCTTAGCCATTGGAAAGGGTTACAGGACCAGGCTGCCAGGGATTGGTAAGAGGCTTGAGACGACAACAGCGACCACGGACACCACACGCAGACACCAAGTCAGATGTGGGGAGTGCCGGACACCAAGTCCAATGCAGGGGGGACACCAAGCCCGCCCAACAGAAAACCAAGCAAAAGGCGAAGGCGAGGGGTAAACCAAGCAGCAGATGACTTGAATGAAGGACTTGGACGAAGCCTGAGAGCCTAAAACAAGTGTGACATGTTTGTTGAAAGAGCAGTCACAATTACATAAAGTTTGACCCGTTCAATGAGACGTCAGCGCGTCAGCTGTGACTCTTTATAGCTTGATATGAGTTAGAGTATATTACAGTGTATCGTATCGAGCAAGAGACATCAACACTGGTGAAAACGGTTCCAGAAATGCGGCACTGGATTCTAGTAGGATCCGCAAGTAACAAGCCATACTGCCTACAACGTACCGTATCCAGTATCAAGATAGCCTTCATCTTCCCCATCCTCAGGGCCCAAGTCATTGTCATTGTCATTGTCATCATCACCATCACTGCTGTCCTCCACGTCCCCCTCAGCATCACTTTCATCATCATTGGAGTCCAGGGTCTGTTCCACATCCTCCCAATCACTAGGGACACTCCCTTCCCCTACATCTCCCACCACCCGCCGCAGTTCTTCCAGTAAACAGTGGTCTGTGAGCTGTGAGGCCCGTGACACTCCAGTACTTACCACTGGCACTTCATCCTCATTTGTCGGGCTGACTTCATCAATATCCATTGCAGTGTCTTCCTCGGCAGGGTGTATTGTTGTATGGCCAATTCTGCCACCCAAGTACCTCATAAACATGTCCCTGTCCACGAAGCTAATGATGTGATGTCAACTTACACTCGACAAGGAACTCTCAAGTAATGACTTACATCATCACATAATAGTTAACCCAATCATCTGTTTTGGAGTCTGAGTGATGTGCTGCAGTGAGTGTTGAGGTGTGTAACAATTCCACTGTGTGGCCATCAGCAAACGATGGCACAAGATGGCAGCCTCGAATAATGAGAGATGGATCCAAGAAGCCAAAAGCACTGCTATCAGTGTCAGGGACAAACCCAATCTTTGGCAAATGTGCAGCCTTAAAACCCCCAGCGATACCCAGGCTCAACACCAAACCACCGGACCCAAAGAAACTCCACATGTTGGACAGAGCGGTTCCGTGCTTCAGGCCCTATATGCACGACCTTGGCATGAAAAACACCTAGGACACACGCATACCAGTATGGGTGGGCATTTGGGCCAGTTTCTGGGGAAACGACCATGACGTTGCAATGTGTTCGAGGGTTCATGGAATCCTGGTCACGGTGTATATCATAAGTGGTGTAGTTTACCCGTAAAACCTTTGCTGAGTAAATACGATCTCCAATAATCCGGACAGTACTGCGCTGTTCATCTGTATACACAGCCTCATCGCCATCAAACTCCTGACCAAGAAGGCAAGACAAAAGGTGGTCTTTGAGCTTCGGGATGAAGTTCTGCAATATATGAATGGAATGAGGTTAAGGGTGCGTTATTGATCTGATGAGGCGCACCTTTTTAGCAGGGTCATGCGGGGGCAGTTGAACAAAGTTCATGAGGTGGTGCGGAAAGTTTTTAGAGTTGCTCATATGATGGTGGAGGTCAATCTCGCTACAGGGAAGCGGGTCATTCTGGTTGAAAGTGACATGATGAGTGTGTCGCCTCCGGGGCGAAGAAGCTGCTTCTCTTGCACGGCGCAATTGGACATGGCATCGTTCATGTCTTGTCATTTGGCGGATTGCATTTTTCTTGTTGGTCTGCTGATAGAAGCGCTTGAGCAGACAGTGTGCAAGTTCACCCTGTGCCAATAGTATATAAGAGACTCAAGGTAAAACAAACGGAACTTCAGGCTTACGATTTGTGTAGAATACGAGTCTGTTGTACCAAACAGTTCTATCGTTTGTACATAGTCGCCTAACGCATGTAATTTGTAGATGAGCAAATTGAAAAGCTTAACTTTTGGCTGCGCCGGGGCCTTCTTTTCAGATCCTTTATGTGAGGTGGTCTTTTTACTTTCACGACGTGTACGAGCAGCCGTCTCGCGTGGTAGCTCTACTGTCTTAAAACCTCTGGACCACTCCCTGAATGACCGTAACTCCTGCCCAATGGTGACTGTGCTTTGCTTCAAGCATATTCCGTCTGCATTCTGAGCTTAGCCAATGCATGCCACTCAGCTAGACGGAATAGTAGAGTTATGAGTTTGCTATTGTAAGGTTCGGGGAGTAGGCCTTCCACTGCAGGTATCATGTTCTAAAGATACAAGGCAGATTAGATTTTCATATATAGAAAAGTATGTTGGGAGTAGGCCAACCTGAAGAAGATCCTCGAAATCCCTTGCAGCGAATTTTTTCATCTCGGACACATTGTTGGAGAAACGTCGAATAGTATCCAACCCAAATGTAGGTATTTGGCGGATTCTGGGTATTTAGATCAGCTTGGCAACAAGGTGACCATCATGATTACCTTTTATTAAGCTCAGCTACAGTTTGCCCACTTGGAACAACAGCATATAGAACTTGGATGATATGGATAAACGTAGCCCTCCAGACACCTAGCTCAAATTCATGCATTAGATCCACTACTAGCATGCGGTGCGGATTGAATCCTAAGTGACCCAGCTTCTCTCCAAAAGCATTCTAACAGATGAACACTCAGTCATGCGGATAGGTGCCTGGGTAGCTAACCTTACCATCGTCGGTACCAGCAAAAAAGGTTTGAGCATACGTTCAATTCCAGCAGCAGTCACAGAATAACCTGATTTGTATATGTACTCTCGAGCCCTTCCAACTAGGTCGCCAAGATATGAACGTGTTCGAGT
Organism: Tricholoma hemisulphureum; assembly: GCA_964034925.1. Lineage (NCBI taxonomy): Eukaryota > Fungi > Basidiomycota > Agaricomycetes > Agaricales > Tricholomataceae > Tricholoma > Tricholoma hemisulphureum. The sequence goes on from OZ035931.1 coordinate 1,014,901, forward strand.
AATACGCCCATTCAGGTCATGATGCTGCCCTAGCTTGTTGAACTCTTTCCAAGGAATAGTGCACCGTGGACACGTGCAATCGCCACGGTTCCGTATAGTTGCCAATAATACTCTATAATGGTTGACCCAATGAGGCAATTGACGTGGAATCTGATTTAAATACTCACTTCTGAGGATAATCAGCCGAATATGTAAAAATTCGAGGATAGACGCGTTGTTCGACTCCATCATAGCACAATATTACAATGCCATGACGATATGCTTGTAAAAATTCATCGTCCATGAGCAAACACCATACTTTGTGCATTAACTTGCGGTGACAGTGGGTTTTGAGGGAAGGCCACTGAGTTTTCGGAGCAATATCTAGAAGAATTTCATCAATGCCGTCAGGGATCTTCAAAACAAAATAAGCAGAGAAGAAAAAACAGAAGTACAAGATAATACCGAAGGAATATAGGCAACATGGTGACAAGCACCAGAGTTTGGCCGAGCTCGAATATATTTTGACAGGTTGGCGAAATACAGATACAACAGCCATACTTTCGCTGTACCGAAACTGGTTAAATGTGTCGAATCGGACCAAAACATAAGGCCTGCAATAACCTTCTCCAACCAACAACCAGGCTCGTTGGGTTGTTTCTGGAGGTCGTCATGTGCTTCAATCCAGGCATCAGTTGAATAGGCCTCATTATATACACGAGTTTCGACTTTTGTCTTGGGATTAATATGTATTTGTTTAAAGGGAGATAGGTGGAAATTTTTAGCCATATTTTCACCGAAGGCTGCCTTGATCACTTCCACCAATGAGCGATAATGAAGTCCAGAAACTGAGAGCGTCCGATTTGGGGGTGGTGGCTTGGACCTGGAGGCAACAGGGATTACTATATCTACCTCGATCTCATGCCACCCATCACGTGAAAAGGGAGAGTTGAATTCCACTGCAGCAATTGCTTCATCCATACATTGGTTCTCCCGATGTGCGTCAAATGACCGAAGCTCCTCTGTTTTGAAGTCTGGCGACGATAGAACCTCCCGTCCGAGACGAGTAATCTCAGCCTCCGTCTTCTGGATGCTGCCCGAATTGGCCCAATTCATGAGTAGAAATTTGGTCATATTCTCGAATGGCCAAGGGGGTGGTGGATGAGTATCAAAGGGAGCTTCACCTGGTGTGGATGCTGCAGCTGCAGAGCTGCCACCAGTGTTGAAGTTTGATAGATCTTCCGGTGTTATGTGTTCATCGGGATCGTAAGATGGGCGATGATGGTACTCCCGCAGAAGGCCAAAGATGTTGGCTGCAGTACGCATAAGGTCTCGGACATGCAAAACCACCTGACGAAAGAGTGGCTTCGGTGCAGAATGGGGTTGCCGAACTAGCGTGGGTGCTTCGGGTTGAACATCCTGATAACGCTTTGGAAGACAATTGGCAACTCTTCCCGTTCAGGTCACTACCACGCCTGGTGGAAAAGACGGGGGCAGTGAGAGGGTTGGATGTGACGGGTTTGGAGGAGTGGAGTCGTCGTCAGTGGTGAGGTGGGTGCATGGAGGAGACTCTCCTGTATGCTGCGATACGACATCAGAAATCACGCTATGCGATTACAATGCACAGCCTGCAACCTCACCTCTAGCCTCTCACGACATTCCAAGCTAGAAATGATTTTTTTGCTTCTGTGTGCCCTCCTTTGTTCCATCCTGAGAGCCTGAGCGGTTTTATGTATGGCACAATGTTGCTGATGCCTTGTAAGACCTGGCCGCGCCGTAGAGGAGAATTGGCATGGGTGAGAGCATGCATACGGTGCCATTACAAAATGTGAAGGTTAGGTTACCTGACCCCAAAGACAAATGATAAGGAACAAAGCATCAAGAAAACATGATGATTTAGACCGACCGCACAAAGAACAAAATAAAACACGTCTAGATTTAAGTCCAAGCAATAAGTGGAAGTGTTGAAGCTCAAGGTACCACAATCGGATAGGACAGGTCGAGTTGCCAGGGATTGATGGGATAGCTTCAAGATGGCAAGACTACCACGCGCACACCACGAACACCACGCAGAGAAGGTGCACTGACCCCAAGTCAGGTACGGGGAACAACGAACACCAAGTCCGACGCAGGGTCAATGCAGAGGCACCAAGTCCAATGCAGGGTGGACACCGAGTCTAATGCACTCACCAAGTTCAATGCACAGTTTAAGATGATAGTTGTTTTAGCCTGAGGTAAGTTCTGACTCGGACTCGGAGTTGTACAAACAATGCACGTGATCGATACACCTTCGAGTTCCATTATTCTCCGTCCTGTCATCAAGTTGATTACTGCTTGATAAAATGGTATATACAAATTTCCAAAATTAAATTCTCTCGTAGTACCAATCTCCGCTGTCTGACTTGACATGGGGTCCGGCCCCATGCTTAATAAAAGTATCAGGCCGTTCAAAAAGCCCCAAAGAGTGTCCACAGTGACGGCATGTCAGCTTTACCGATAGCATCTCAAAACGCTGCTTATCCATTTTCACCTCAAGGTTCCAGGGTTTACTAGCCCTGCAAAGTTTCTGTGGGCATTGGAAGGGGGATGGTTGGCCAAAGGGTTGATTGACAGGGTGCAACCAGGTATAGCGCATGGCATGGCCGTCAGGAAAGAATATGAATATATCGCTATGTGAACCGAGTGATGTATGTTTGCGGAGCATTCCAGAAACAGCTGAATGGTTGTGGATAAACCAGCTCAGGGCAACGTCCATGAGAAAGCTGTCGGCATTGATGGGATGGAACGTCATCTGACTAAAGGCCATAATATACGCAAATGCACCACTGAAAGAAAGGTAAGCTTATTTAATGTAGAAGTATTCCATGTCATACCGTTTTGCTAACGTCCTAATACTTTCCCTTGATGGTATATGGCGGAGAAGCCCACCACATGCTAAAAATGTCAAAGTATTTTTGTGGGTGTCACCCCCTAGCAGTACCTTGAAAAGATTTTCGGGGATCAACACCCCAAGAAACAACTAGACAGCAGTTACTACTTCAAGGTGAAAGAGCAATCAGAAAGTAAGACGCACCTCTTCAACTGGTGCTGCACCCTGGTTGCCTGGCGTGAAATGAAGATTGCCTCTCTCAGGATCGGTATGATCGATAATAAATACAGCAAACCGTCGATATCTGGCCAGGGGCATAAACAGTGGTAGAAGTAGTAACAGATTAGAGAAGTGCGCACTTCGTCATAGACCCCATGGTTAGTAAGTCAACCAATGAGTTCACTCGCTTCTGAAATTCATTTATCCCCACCCGGGTTGAGAAATTAAAGGGCATGTCAATATCCTCGACATCATCCGGAAGATAGCTGAACAAATGCGAGTGGATGCCAATCATAGGGGTGCTAGCTTTAGGGATGCTCTCCAGCCGGAAAGTGATCATAAGAACTGGCGTTGAGTCGCAGATAGGCAACAGCTCGCGTTGCGTGAGGTGACCGGTAACGAGTGTGGGCTCCTTTGTCGATGAGAATCCCTGTGCATATATTCATTGAGTGGAAACAAGTGTCTCAGCTTTCAACTCACAACGTAGGGATGGGGAGTATTTTGTTGACCATCTATTCCCATGTCGCATGCAGGGCAAGTAAAAACTACATCTTCAGGGGTTTTTGGTGGTAATGGGATGCAGACCTGACAGAAACTACGAGGACAGAAGCTACACTCTAGCATTGTCCCACCATTACGGCACTTCAAGCAGTACTGATGAGGGTGAGGTAGCGGCCCACAATAATTATGCAGCGGAAAACACACCTTATTCTTCATGAGCGCATGGAGCACTTTGGGTGGATCTGCCGGTGCGCTGCCAATAACCTTGGGTTTCAACTGCAGAGGCAGCGCCCTTGTCATTCCTTTCACACCCATGGTGATGGCACTCCGTGAGGCTTGTGATAAGGACCCGATCTCTTTATGTGGAGCAGGCTCTCCAGTTGACTCCCTCGCGGTTTGCTTTGTGCGTGCCATGAATGCGGAAGGCAACTTCAACTTGAAGTGAAGCCGCGCCCTTGGCGATGCACATGCGTCGTTGGGATAGGTAAACAAATGTAAATTTCCCAGCTCCCTAAGTACACATGCTAACTATATTCTAATCGACGATCCTTAGTCTACTGCTTTATGGTCCAAATCAGTGAATGACTGAGTAAACTGCCTATATAGCTTATATTAGTGAACGATTATTACTACAAGATGGCTTGCCAGGCTACTATATAGCAGTACTTTTCTGTGCGCCACACACCACCGCAGTCATCAGATGACCATGGAAAACAGGTCACGGTCATGTTCATTCAAACGTTCAACACAATGTTCAACACCGACATTCAAGCAATCCACTGACGTTGCATAATGTTGCACCCCTGAAGCCACCACCATCAACGGCGGTTATTCTTGACCCCGTGATGCGGCAAGCTCACCTTGCTGGGCTAGTGTCTCCCCCTTCTTTAATTCATCCATCGATGGTGGTTATTCTTGACCCCGTGATGTGTCAAGCTCACCTCGCTGGGCTAGCGTCTCCCCCCTTCTTTAATTCATCCATCGACGGCAGTTATTCTCAACCCCATGATGCGGCAAGCTCACCTCACTGGGCTAGTGTCTCCCCCCTTCTTTAATTCATCCATCGACGGTGGTTATTCTCGACCCCCGTGATACGGCAAGCTCACTTCGCTGTGCTAGTGTCTCCCCCCTTCTTTAATTTGTCCATCCATGGCGGTTATTTTTGACCCTGTAATGCGGCAAGCTCACCTTGCTGTGCTAGTCCTTCCCCCTTCACCGACGGCCATCGGGCATTCACTGGCAATGCATTGCGTCGGAAGGCATCAAAAGAAGCGGCTTGGACGTGTCATCATACTCGACGAACTTGAACACCGTGCTCATCATCTTACACGATGAGCACGCTATTCTCTTCATTTTTCATATTCCTTTTGTTTCTCGTTGTATTTTACTTGTGCACATGTAATTTGAGGCTGTTTATAACATTGTTATTTCCGCCCTTCAGCGCTGAATATTTGATTGATAGCGCACGTAAACTGATATTTGTACACTGCAACTGCCATACTAGTAGGTAGATCCTGACGCCACTGACTCAGACTCAGACTCAGAATAGCGAGTGAGGCATGGGATATTATGTACGAAATCCCTAATCTCTCAAGGCTTGTATGACTCCTCGATTCTCAGGTGCTCATACAAGCCACTGCGAAAGGGTCACTGTTACTAAGTATCACCAATGCAATTAAGTAAGCAACAAACCGGCCAAGCTTTACCAAATCTTCCAGGAATCGATCAAGACGTGGACCGAAAAAGGTGTGAGAGGCAATCTTGTTTACGAGGGACAGGAAATTGAGAAAAATCAGGTCGTGACTATTGTTGTTCAGGTCACAAGGACGCTTATTCTTGAGTTGATCGATTCTCACGTTGATTCTGATATATGCCTAGTCAATTAGAATTTAGCAGGTCCGTCAAATTTTTGATGAAGGATGAGATCGATGAGAGCCTGTAAAAAATAATCACCATCATGCATAACATTGCCAGGCATTGCTTGGGTAAGCCGTCATTGAATATGTCAGCAATTATAATGCCCGCCGCATATGAATCAGCGAAATAAATGTGGGATGCAGCTGGGGCCACCCATTCTGCCTCGAATGGTAAGTCATACATCAAGTTTCCCTGCATTTAGCCGTTATTTTAGTGATGCATTTGCTAATAATAAAATCCAAATTTCTCACATTGTTATCAATGGGATAAATCAGCCCAGGATTTACCATATCAAGAAGCCTGAAATCATGTACGTTTTGCTTCACAATTGCTAGATACTCTTCGTCACTTTGGCCCTCAGAACGTGGAGGGAAGATGGATGGAAAGAGCTCATCGCTGTTATTTGCAAACCAGTCACGGCAGACATTCCGGGTCTTCTTTCCTGCCTTTATGACCTGAAGGCTCAAATTAATTCTGCGGGCATGTAAGGATGGCAAGCTCAACTCACCCTTTCTACCATGTCAGAGGATATGTCGTCGATGCCTGTTGGTGGCAGACACGTTAATACAGCCATATAATTATCTTGGTACTCACGGGGTAGACCCAGGCGAACCATTGTTAACTCAATTGTGAGTTTCGCACGTGCGTGGTTTGGGGAGGAACGTCCTCGGGGATTAATAAGATACATGTCGTCACCCGTGAGGAGCAGCCTGTTGTAGAGGTTGACTATGGTGTGCATCGCCAGTATGTTGGAAGTAATATTGTCAAGTTTGAGTTGAACGTAGCCGATCTGCGGGGGGTGAAATGCCTGGACAACCCGCTGTACAAGTGGTTTGCGCTCCGATAACCCAAGAATACCTGGGGTCAGAGAACTACCAGAGTCAGCAGTGGACTGTTTCCCTTTCACACTGCGCCGTGTAGTGGCATTCGTAGTACGGGACTGGCGGACTTTCCCTATCACTGTGCTAGCGCCTCGAATTGACCGGCGACCTCTGGCAACTTCTGGCAGGTGATTGACAGAATTATATATTTCAGATTGAGTAGACGCTGCGGGCACTGAAGCTGAGGAGGACGGTAGGACAATCCCAGTGGTTAGCTCTGAGACCATGAGATTGTTTTCGTCGTCCCAAGACCACTGGAAGACCTCATCAGGAACATAGACCCCACCTCCTGGTGGCATCTGCTACAGATGGAAGGCCTTGTCTCAGCAAGAGAGTCGGCGACAAAAGGCAGGTTATGATACCTCTGACTCGTTGGCCGCATAATTTCCCTGAAGTATCCGAAGAAGATCCTGATTGTCGCTACTTACTAAAAATCTGGGGTCGATCGCACTGCCATCTGCACTGACGGGCGGATTCATTATGGAGGTGGTAACTTCAAGTTGTGGTATTCTTGCAGGGCAAATAAATAATTCATACTAGATCCCGAGACGCAGCTGGTTGAGTCGTGCTGCAATGACCCTGGATTGCACAGTGTTGCGAAAGGTTTCCGACCATCTTGAAAACGTTACTTCCTGTATTATAGATACGTAAGAAGATAATTAATGAATGCCCTAATCTTACGTGGACATGTCGACGGCGGTTTCAGATCGATCGATCATGGACGTTGGATCTCACAGCCACACGTGGCACATGGAGCATATGCCGGAACGGCAACTCTGCTTTGTCACAGCTCAGACAACACAGAAAGTCATATTGATAGACAGTTTTCAGTCGTTTCACTACCCACAATTGTCCAATAGTACTCCTAATAGAGAAGTTGAATATATAATGTTGCCATGGTAGTTAGGATTACTAGTATGAATGAAGAATGTCAACGGAAGACATTGTTACAAGGCAATGAGCACTGGTACCCACTGGCACCAACAAGATTGTTGTAGTTGCCTCAACAAACATACTAGTACAGTTGACTCCCTCATAACCCATAGCCCTGATAACCCATACTCCCTTATAACCCATAGATTTTTTGATCCACCAAGTTGGTAGGCAGGGGATTAGAACCCATAACACATACTCCCCTATTCCGAGGCAAAACCCATACATATTATTACCATATATATATTAGTGCAGTTGGTCGTGTCAACTTCGATGTGTCACAAACATATAATTTACTCTCTCAATACTCAAATTCCAGCTACCCATGCCATTAAAGCCTCTTGAGGTCCTCAAAAAGGGGCTGAAAATCTTGCAGGATCAGGTTAAAGCCAAGAAAGAGAAGCTACAGGCTCAGCTGCATGCGAAAAAGTCAATATCATCACTTGATGAGAATTGGTTTGACAACGAGGCAAGTTTGGTGGATGAGCAATGGGTTTTGGATGCGCTGGAAAATGCTTCCGATTACGAGAGGGGCTGCGAAAGACTTGATAAGACACAAAAGGGCATAAGAAGATTACGGGAGGTGGCAGGTGACCTGAGCAAGGTGGTAGGAAAGAAGCGGAAAAGTGTGTGAACAATTATGGCTCAATTTGAAAAACAGTTACTTTAGCTGTATATAGTTTATTATAGCTGTACATAGTTCTACTCTAGAGTTGGCACCAGAAACGGCCCTACATGCGTCGAAATACATATTTGAAAATTTCCCGGATTTTTTCGGACCTATTTTCAGAACATTCCTCAAACCCCATACTCCCTCATAACCCATAGCCTGGGATGTCCACCGAGGGGGTATGGGTTATGAGGGAGTCTGTATGCGCAAATTGCGCTTGCCGGCAGGGACTCAGGATCAGATCGATCTCGATCATATCTGCAACGAAATTGATCAGCATGCAGCCAAATCACTCCCCGTAGTCCATATCTGGTATTCCACTAAATCCCGCATCCACCTCATAATTTTTGGGGACCAATACTTAATCTCACCAGAAATTTGAACCTCCAAAGGGATCCTTATCACTGTCTGCATGCCTGGGCTGAGCCTGTGTGAGTTTCTTACCGTGTCTCCAAGCCACTCTGGAATCTGGTAGCAAAACTTGAAGCTTGAGCGCTTGAGCACTCATATCCAAATCAGTCAAAGTTGAAACCCCGTTAACAGATAAGTTGGGACCATGACACAACTTCTGCCCACGTACCTTTTTCAGAGCTATGACCACCGTTGTCACAACACGTACCAGACACAGTAACACTTCCAGGCGTTCATGGCAGCATGTTGCTGGTACAAAATCACCATGAAGTAGGCCCTACCCATCTCCGCTAAGCCAGGTTTGTCACTCCTTGAGAGGCACACTGATTCATATGAATAATTCACATTCTAGACTGTTAGCAATGAAGCTCAGCTTGCCTTTTCAATGGCATATGCAACCCGTGATACTGCCCATGCTCAGAGAGAGGCAGCTGCAAGGCAGTTAACTGAGGGGAAGCTGTTTATAAGCTTATTAGAACATCGACTAGACAGGGCACAATGGAAGCTGGACATGGCAGAAAAACAAATCAACACAACAAGCAAGCTTATGAAATCGAATGATCATGATGCTTCCAGCACTTTCAACACTGTCGAGCACCTTGATGAGGGATCACTGCTCAATGCCAAGGTTCACCATTGGGGTTGTGATGTTGCAACAAAGACCGTGGCGGCCAGTGGCAATAATACTCCGTTAGATGATCAAGCATCATTGGCCTCAGGCTCATCTGATTCTCCAAACATAGTAGGGTCATGAATGAGCACAAGGAAGCTGATGTTGCAGAGGGTTCAAATTCCAGACAAGGGTTGGTGACGGGGGGTGGAACGGCTGTATAACATGTACCTGAGTTTACTGCTTGTACTACATAGTGCCATTATCACATTCTTTTCAATTATCTCGCCACGTATGTAACTTCCCAATCATAGAAAACAATTCGAATTCATCTTTTCAATAACTTATATGAACCTCTTCCCCTTAAAAACTGACACAAAATCCCTAATAAGGCTATGGAACATAACCAGAAAATTAGTCAAGGCGAAATTTTACTGACAGAACCTGGAATACTTTGTTGAATAGTATGTGTTCCAGGATGATCGGTTCGCAACAACTCTAACTTTGAAATTCCAAGGGAGATTCAAGTTTCTGACCCGGAAATGCCTAAGTTTAGGTTGCAGGAGATCCATTTTTGCTGGTGGCCCTGACTTAAAAATCATTACGTTGTTCAAGCAGTTCAATTTGACTCGGTCCACCTGATGGAGGAACATAATTTGGGTTGACTACCCTGGCAAGCATGGTCAGCCTCTCTGAGTCATCTATCTGCTCACTGTGACCGTTATTTATATTGCAGCCACTTTGTTATTCCAGCTCTCATTCCAGGAAAGTCCAGTTTATTGCACCCATAGTCCAAAGGATGTCGGTTTGTTGCAGCTGTTTGAATTCAAGCTGGTGAAGGAGATCTTATGGAATAATTCTAGGCATATGTTCGCCAAGATACTCCACCCGCTGAAGACATTGTATGGTCGATGCCCAAGCCCTCCGGGGAAAGAAAATATCGACCAATTCCCCCACGTTATGAGCCTCTCCTATACATACCACCCACCTGTCCGACTCACCCCAAAACCTCCCAGTCTTCTGTCTGGATGAGCCCATCCCTGTCTCCAAGTTCTGATGTGGCCGACTCTCCTTGCGTGCCACCAAATACCGAGGCGCATGATTTGGAGGTCAGTGTCATGTTCTGGGGTTTGAGTTTCTGGTACAAACTAATTCCCTAGAACACTGGTGATCCGCTCAAAATAACGGAAATGGATGAGCAATGTCATGAAGTTAACAAACCCAATGTGGCCGACTCTTGCGTGCCATCACGGAAGGCTACTAAGGCGCATCATTTAAAGGTCAGCATCACATTCTGAGGTTCCAGAGTTCTGATGCAAACAATTACTTACCTTAGGAGACCATACTCGATGATCTGTCCAAAGTGGCAGGACAAACAGGTGAGCTCCTCCATGTTAACAAATCTGATGAGGTGCATTGCCATAGTGATGTCAGTGAATCCCATACCTGTCACTATCCATTGCTAACTAATAGGGTTTAGACGATGACTGGAGACATTCTTGTGGTGTTAGGCTTGAAACGCAAGCATGTCCTGGATCGGACTCAAGCTGGTGTACCGACCAACAGCTCTGGGCAGGATAAGAACATCAAGAAGAAAAAGGTATGAAGGCCCTTGGGTGTGCGTTGACATCGCTTCACGTTTCCATTCATGGGTGCTCGTTATGTCGCTGTTACTATGACCTAATCAGTGTTTCCCAAACCCTGAGAATAAATAAGTGCATACACATGCCTCGTACCATTCAAATAACAACTCGCAGGCACAGTGACAGTTCCAGCTCCAGGCGCTCACTGCAGTATGTCGCTGCAAAATCACCACGAAGTAGGCCGTACCCACCTCTGTTAAGCCAGGGTGGCGACTCAGTGAGAGGCACACTGACATGAATAACTCACACTCTAGCCTCATGATCTTCCTAGCGATGAAGCTCAGCTTGCCATTTCAATGGCATATGCAACCCGTGATACTGCCCATGCTCAGAGAGAGGCAGCTGCAAGGCAGTTAACTGAGGGGAAGCTGTTTGTAAACTTATTAGAACGTCAACTGGACAGGGCACAATGGAAGCTGGACATGGCAGAAAAACAAATCGACACAACAAGCAAGCTTATGAAATCGAATGATCATGATGCTTCCAGCACTTTCAACATTGTCGAGCACCTTGATGAGGGATCACTGCCGAACACCAAGGCTGATCGTTGGGGTTGTGATGTTGCGACAAAGACCGTGACGGCCAGTGGCAGTAATGCTCCGTTAGAAGATCATCGATCAAGTGTCATTAATTCATTGGCCTCGGGTCACGAATGAACACGAGGAAGACGATGCTCACAAGACTTGGGTGAATGGGATGGTGACTCATGGTGTGGAGTGATGTCTATGGGCCGTGCAATGTGCTGGTAGTAGTTAAACGTAGTTTACATACATCATTCGAGTCCTCTTTCGTCAAACTTGAATTTGTGGACACGGCACTCATCTTCAACGATTGCGGCCGCGTATGCTCCGCCAAGGTTCTAACGCATGCCCTCAACAAATCTTGTCTTAACCGTCTCACCCATGAAGAACGTTCATACCACGTTTTCTACCAGTTCCTCGCCGGGGCAGCCACAACCGAAAGAGATCACTTCAACCTTCCTGCCGGTCCTTTCAGCGACGATTCCATCGGCATGTCTGAACTGCGTGCATCCATGTGAATGGTTGGCTTCAAACCTAAACATACATCATCTACTTTTAGCTTACTCATCGCCATCCTCTTCTCGGCAATCTGCAGTTCCACCAAGGCATACTTGTCATACAAGTCAGGCAAGGGAGGGGACCATCAAAATGAGGATGCTCTCCAAGAGTTAGCTACCAAGTTCGGTGTCCATGCTTCCTTCATCACCAACCTACCCCAGGGCATATCCACTGACCAAACCCTGTTTGGCATCAACCATTACACAGGCTTGGCATCGTATAACATCTCCAAGCTCATAGAGAAGGATAGCGATCTCCTTGACTCTGCACTTGCGTCGTTGTTATGGGGATCCACGGATCCATGCGTCTCAAAGCTCTTGTCAGGCCCTAGCCTCGCAGCAGAGAGACGCTGCAAGGACGAGAGCATCATTTTCCAGGTGCAGGTCTCTTCACGTCCCCTCCGTCAGCCTTCCCCCATTCCTTCTTCCGATGGCTCCCTACCATCCCCCAATGATGATCACTCTCATCTAGGTTGGCTAAAACGTTTTCAACAGCTTGAACGCAGCCCTTCTGCTGGACTGTGGATGGCTGCGGTGACATATGAGTTTTGGGCGCCTACTTTACCCATGAGCTGCGAAGACGAGGTGGAGCACTCTGTACCTCATGGCATCCTCAAGCTTTTAGCGGTCATTCACTGTGCTGCGTTCGTTATTTTGTTATCCTGACACTCCTATTGGTGGCCAGCAGCCCTGTTTTCTCCTTGTATTCTGGTATGAACAGCATGCGTTCACCAGCAGGAGCATGGCATCTAACATGCTTATAGCAGGCGTGCGCTGTCAACAAACTCAGCCAGAACCCTTCTCCAATGCATCGACAACAACAAACTGAATGCTATGCCACCTCTGAATCAGCTGACAAAGGCAATGAGAGCTACATGTCTGACGAGGTTCTTGACGCAGGGAAACACCGCAAAGCTCGAAAGGCCCCAAAATCTCCCAGTAAAGGCAGTAAAGGACACTACAAAAAGGTACGCCAACAAAAAAGCTCACCACTCAATGTGCTAAAGAAGCCTTAGGCTCTGCTAATCGACAACATGACATCAGGGAGCTTTGCGGGCAGCTGAAGGCGCTAAGCACCAAGAACAAACGGCTCTAGCACGAGTTGGATGCACTCAACAAAATGTCCTCAACAGGCTCTCAACCTGCCCCTGGTTCAGTAATCACTGGTGTTGCTGCTGACCTTGAACAGGTCAGAGCTCTTGCCAAATGCTTCACAGCTCTCTATGAGCCATTCTCGACCACCTACAATGACCCGAACCTGCTTACGCTGCCACGTCCGTCATCAGAAGCCCTCGGGCCCACAAAAAGGTTCAGCACAACTAAGGTTGCACGCCGAGATGGGTGGCTGGCTGAGCTGTACAATTTTCTACCACAGCGACTCCACCCGATGGTCAGAGGGCATAGCAGCTTTGACACAGGAGTAAGAGGTTTAGCATTGCAGTTTTGCACAGCAGCTAAATCTATGCGCAGTGCGCTCATCGATAGGGTATGAGAGGCCACACCAATCATCTTCAACTTATCTCCCGAGGTCTTCAAGCCTAACTACAAACGAGAGAAGGTTCCTGAGTTAGCTCAGCTCTCCAAGTTTGACCCCAACTCCAAGCGCCTCGCTACCCTTCCACCAGTGCCGGTCAGATCAGTTGCGTGGATGATCGCCGGTTTTAGCCGGGCCTGGGATTTTCCGACAATTTATTTATTAGCTTCCTTGTTCTTGGCTGCGGTACTGCTTTCGCAGAGTCCTGTTAGCTCAAAAATGCAATTAATAAGTCATTCAGTGCTCACAAGGGTAATGCAATTGATGTGCCAGAGTTTATCATGATAGTGCTCGTATGCATACCTGCGGAGACTTGAGCTTGAGGGATATTGTTGGTCATATCAGATCGAAGTCGTTGGACATTGTCGTCCAAGTGACTGGCAGCGGGTGACGGGAATACTAAAAACAGATGGCAGGAATGCGAAGCGTGTAAGTGAGAACTTTCTTTTTGCCCACCAACCCACCCAGATACTAGTACCCTTTACCAATCACTCGTGACAATTTTCCCCCATTCTATACATAATACCAAAGACACCACATCTATATGCCTGCTCCGTGTCCAAACTGAGCTAAAGCTCAGCTTCTCAACCTCTCGCATCATCTGCTCCAAGTCATCATCTTGTTTTTTCAAACCCCGCCAAATGTACTATTCAAGTTGAAGTACGCTCATCGATCATCCTCGGTGCACCCCGCTGCCCGGAACTCCCATATCTCCTCGATCTCCTCTTTCTTTCTGATATGGAAGTCCTTAATCATTGCCTCTGCGCCTCTGTACAGTGTGTGAATCTTCTCCATTGGGATGCTTGTCCAAGAACAGAGCTTGGCTTCGGGCACCAGTGTAAAATCGTCTAGGTACTCAATTCCATTGGATCTGACCAACTCGTACTCCTGATCGTCCAAGACATGCTCTGCTGAGTGCATCTTGCTCATAAGATGAACCAGTGCCCTTAAAGGGGGGTATGTGAAATAGAATGTTTCTATGGTAAGTGGTTCCCCTGCAATCCCCTCACTGCAGGATGTCTCGATGACCTTTGAAGCTTATCAAAATGTGGTGGTAGTGCACCATGCTATCTGAACATACCTTGTGAAGTATCTCTAACTCTATATCCTTGTAGCATTGAAATGCCTGTGTTACTGCCATCATTACATCAGCCCAGTCCTCTTCTCCATGCAACTGAACGCAGCCAGGCTTGGAGACACACCAGGTATCTTGCACCTTGTAGAAGAGCTGTAAGCTCTTGGATTGAATGCCGATTCGATCCCGAAGCTGTGAGTAGAAGGATGCCCATGAAGTGTTTGACAGAATACTGAGGCGAGCATGTTTGTAGTTGTCCGAGTTGGCAATGGGGCCAAGTTTAACATCCATCCAATACACTGGGCAAGCGGTTACATTTATGAATGAGTCCATGCAGTGCACGCACCTCCATCCATCACTTCTGTCCCGTGAATCTTCTTAAGAATCAACTGTGGGTCGAAGACAAGAGGGCCCTTTACATAAGGTGGGCAGGGAGTGTCATAATAGAGTGGCGGTGGTCGAGGCACGAAGGAATCTGGTAACAAATTTGCTTGGATGGGAGCAGGCGGTCCATACCGAGGCTGAATGCCAGTAATGACAAGACTTTGAAGGTGTCTCTGTGTCATAGGCTGCCATTCTGGCCCAAAGAAGTAATGGCAAAGGTGGGTGACAACACCCAGAGGATGGTACCCATAAGTGTTGTAATCCGACTCGACGTGAGCGTTCAAGGTGCTGGATGGATTCATACTGGAGTGTTTTGGACGAATGTATTCAGTTGTCTTTTATACCTTGATATGGTTTTACTCCCTATCAATGACGTAGGATATTGCAACTCCATTGAAGGACTTTGCAAATCCCCCTACTCTGAACCTTGCCGGTTTTTTTTACAGGTGCCATGTCCATTTGGTATAAACTAACACTAAGCTCTGCCCTGACAAGCTCCTTTTCGCTATTGGAGCCAAATAATTCCCCCTGGTCTGCTGAACTTGAATCACATGAATATATTCAAATGCATACAAACTTCTCTGCCAATGCTGCTGCTAATTGCTAATGAACCTTTTGTTATATTCTTCTTTCCCCCCCTCAGTATGACGAGTACTACTGGCAAGTCCCCATGAAGTTCGTCGGGAGCACAGGATGTTGTGTACTCACCACAGTATAGATGCACACCTGCTGGCTACTGCATACGCAGGAGCCAAGCGGCGTATTGCGGTCCTAGAGGAACAAATTCAGAACTTTCAACAAGCAGGAGAGAAGCGTAAATTGTACGAGTGGTAACCTTTCGCACTGTGTCCTTCGGAGCGTGATTCTTTCTCCCGATAGTGATGTTCAGTCCAACGTTACACAGGGCCGAATTATATCCAGGCTAGTGTCTATGTTCGATTCCGTTGATGAACTGGTGGCAGAATATGATCGTCAACGCCTTGAGGAGGACCTAGAGGTAGAGGATAGAGATCAGCCCACACCGGAGTACATCCTTTCCTTTCCAGTTGATCACACCCATATTAGCTAACCTAACTTAGCCAGGATCGGCTACACCAAGGTTTTGAGCTCCTCATCCAGCATGTCCCAGTTCTCAAGGGAAAACTCGACAATCAAGATGTTTTAGAACTGAACGCTTACTTCCGCAACATGTGTTCCTATTCCATTTCCAGTATGAAGACTAAAACTGCATGATGTAGCTTAGGAAGGGCTTGGGGGGTGCGAGAGGTGATGATGCTGCCAACCTAAAACCTGCCATTGTCAGCTGGATCCCAGGGGTCCTCGGAAACTCCTTACCTACATCTCTCTCACCTACATCTAAACTGGACCGTGGCTTTGAGCATGATGATACCGGACGCCTTCTATGTCCCATAGAGTATGATTGGGAGGATGCGATGTGAGCAGCACACATTTCCTATAGCCTACTATACACTGACGCGTCCCCACACATAGCATACGAACCCTCATTCGCGACGGTCATCCTGAATACGTTGTTTCCACGGATTCTTGGCCTGCATTCCTCTATCCTAGGACCAAAGGTGACATCACTAATGTTGAACAGGGACTCTTTCGTAGTGCAATTCTTCTTAAGGTGTGTTGCGGACCATCACACTGTCTCGCAAATTACTATTTTGGTACCACAGGCTTTTAAATTCATTTTCACTTCACCCACCTCTGCACAAGACATCGAGTGCGAGGAAGATGTGGACAAACATATGCTGCCCCGCCGGAAACGCTCAAGGCGGAATCCAAAAGCTCCAACTCGTGGGCACATCGCGAACTTGCTGGGCATGAAAGCAGTAACACCTCGATCAATAGCCTACGTTGCTGTCCAGGTGCATAAACTGTTGCACTCTCGGGGTTGACTGAGTAAACCTTATGCAGTTACATTTTGCGTTGTCAAATGCCAGTGCCTGGAATGAGAACGATGGAAACTTCAATTACCTGACATTTTACAACAATATTATCGACTACTTTGAAGTTGATCTTGGTGCTGAAAATAAGACCCTTACCGAAGAGCTGATTTCTTGGTGGACTAGGTAAGGACCAACCGCTGCGGAGTTTCCTGCCGTGCAGCTGATGAGCGGATGGCTTGGATGTACAGTAAAGTATTTGGTGGGCGACCCTCCCTTTCCGGCCGTGCGGAGGGTCAGCGGGGTGCTGCTGCCTCTTCTGTGGCCCGTTTAGCTAGCCAGTGTGCAGCCCGCTTTCGCGTGCCACCTAGGTAGATCTGTATATTTAGCAGTGCAGATGAATGTTTCCCGTTTCCTGAACAAAATAAATTGGTGATCAAGGAACGATTTCTGCATTTGAGAGTGTCCTAGGTAGCAAGGATAGGTATGGATAGCATACATAACATCGGGCAATTGTACCCAAATGGGTTATGTTATATGCAAGGCCTATGAGAAGAAATACGGCACTCCCTAGATGACAGTCCAGATTTGAGGATGAAGCCAAGTGCCAGGAAAAAAACACCTTCGGTAGCAGGGATACTGAGTTGCATGCTATTCAGAGCATACATATCCTGCGCGAGTTTCAAAGTGTGGAATGAACCCCTGAGTCTTGGAAGACACTAGAAGATGATGCGGCACTGGCGCACAGAAGACATGGGTAGGTATTGTAAGCCTGTTGTCACCAGTGGTGACTTCCATGAGATGCATGAACACTTCGGGTTTTATAACCGAAGCAGTCAGCGTTGATGGCGAGGTAGGTAGCGTCAGTGCAGGCTCATTATTCACTTGGATATCACGTTGCGGCCTATTGTGTTACAATTCAGGCGATGTACTTTTGCGAGATATCCCACAGCATGAGGCATCATGACAACACGACCCAGAATGACAGGTCGCGCCCAGAATCCCTTGAAGTTGTGTTCTCTCTCACATCTGCTTTCGTGATGTATGATATTGTAGCATAGTATGCGACCTCGTACAGGGAGCTGCAGTTTGAGACCATCACCCTGCAATTTACACTCGAGGTCTGATATAGCCATAGCGATACACAAGACACGAATAGTGTTGGGATTATGTATACAAGAGTATACAGGCAAGCCAAGGCAGTTAACATGCCTATGGAATATTGCCAGAATATGCTAAGTCATATTAACACATGTTTAACAGAGGTTAACACATGCAGAGACATATAGGGGAATCCACAGTTAACACATGCTACAGGATTAATCATCCTGCAGCATGTCTATCATGGGATAGGCAAGATATAGCCATGTCTATGATAGCCTATCCAAGACAGAGCTATGGATAGAGTGTCTATGACACACCCTGCAGGAAGTCCGACTAGGACTTACCAAGCCATGATATCATATGTCACTATTATTGACACTGTTATAGGGGATATGACATAGTTATTCCATTATTAACTGGTACAGGGGTCTATTACAGAATACCTCCTTTATATATTAAAGGAGTGCATTACACTATACCTCCTAACTGTGTAGTATAAATATTGCACATCTTGTAGGAGATGATAATAACATTCCTCCCTGTGTCAGACTCCCTCACTCATTAGCCTTTGAGATTAACTTCATAATCTAACCTTGTCCTTAAACTCTTCCTGTCACTGTTCACCACTCCATTCCCAACAAATAGTGGCTGCTGTAATATGCAAATAAAAACTGCCTCTGGGGAACAGAGCCTTACATATACCCTTATATGAGAAATACAAACTGACGTCCTCACTAGATAAGCTATGGCAATTGATTCTGGAAACCCTGATGGCCCGACCTGTTGTACTACAACCAGGTACTGCCTTTCCTCCAAGACACCCCCGACTTTTTGCATTGTGACTAAATGAGGCGGAATGATACGCTGTACATGAAGTCCATTGAAGTTGCGTTGTCCAGCAGAAGACATTCTGGCTGCAAGTCAAAGTAAAGTATGACGGCGGGGTGTGCCGCAGGAAGCAACTGCCATACATGACAATGGTAACTTGAGCCTGATATCTACAAGTTTGTCACAAGAAACACAAGTGGCAAATAGTCTTTTGTTGTAATGATATGCCATGGGGGATTGTGTTGGCACCGATAGAACTTGTTTGTCTCAGGGCAATGAGGCTTACTTATGTATACCTTTATCTGAGAGATGTCAAGTGATATGACATATTTGGGCATCTTATGCATTTGGGATGTGTTGTATCCTGTTTAGATAGTTAGACCCTGATGAATGTCTACTGACAAACATTTGGTGCCAGGCCCTCTGGAAGAGTTACTTATAAAAAAGGTTTCGGACAATCAAATCGCGGGAAAGCTGACTACACAGATCAAGCACTCTTCCAGAGGGCATGGGTAGGAGGCTGGGCAAGCTCCCCAATTACAAATTACCAAATACTAAATGAATTGCTCTTCCGTACAATGAGGTGGTATATAATGAAGAGGGGGCCAGGGCTAAGCGCTAAAAGTTCAATGCAAGGGCTGCGTCCATAAATTAGGGTCCAAAAATAACCGTGGGGTCGGTCACACCACATGCTAATTCACTCTTCGATTGCAGTCGGGAATGCAAATGTATCTTTAGGGTCATACTTGTCCTTGACGGACCGCAGTCGTGGGTAATGAGAGCCGTAGTAGAGGGTTTGCCCTGATGGAAAAGGATCACAAACATTCAGGGTTATGTATGCACATGGGGACCAGGAAGAAAATAACGTACAATTCTGGAGCCTGTCATCGATGTAATTCGGGTATGCACTAGAAAAGCCCAAACAGGTCAGTCAACATCCAAACGACCCCACGGCGGGAAGGAGGGGGGGAAGGGGAATCCCTGAACCATGAGTGACTCACCCGTAATTCCAGTTCGACGGGCTATGCGAGACAATGCTATCCACCATACCTAAAACAACATAAGTTAGCACATACCGAGGTTGGGGATGATGACGATGATTCAGCAACTCACCGTCGACGAATGTGAGCCCGGACGCCGGGTATGGCGGCTTCGAGTCCTTGGACGAGGCGTAGAACTGGATAGTGAAAATCGAGTCTCTGTGCACGAAAGCCGTCGCATCCTGCGCTACCGCATTTATCGCCGAGTTCGTGCCTCCATACAGCTCCACCTGGCAGAACCATTGCTAAACAAAGAAGAAAAACAGTATCAGACAAAAAAATGCCGACCCACATCCCACACAAGAGAAGAAGACATTACCGTCGTCGACGAAAATCCCTCATTCGCGAGGTAGTTTACAAACGCCGTTATAGCAGTGAGCTTCATCGGCGAGTCTGCAGGCGTCATGAGCGACTTTGCGTAAAACGTGTCATGGCTATCCGGCGCCGACGCAGTGTTGAGGGACTGGCTCCCAGCGAGCGTCTGCACGCTATTGATGTAGGTCCCCGGTGTTAGGGTCGTCTTCGGGTTTGCAGGGAGCTTCGCGAGCAGCGGCGCGATGGTGGCGTTCAGGGCGTCCGCGGGCGCGTACCAGCCGCCGACGAGAGTGAAGGAGACGCTCCCTGCGGCGGGGCCCCTCCCGAGGTTGATCTCGGCGCCAAACTCCTGGGGGATGTTGGTCTGCACGAAGGACTGGAAGGCGGCGATGCCATTGGCCGCGTCGGAGACGCTGAGGTTCCAGCTGTATGAAAATACAGTGGCGGACGGGGGCGCGGGGAACGTGGCAACCGTTATGGACGTGATGATACCGAAGGATCCAGCAGATCCCCGCAGGGCCTGTTTTTTAAATATTTTATTATTTTAGATTTATTGATTAATAAGGCGTCCGTTGCTGTGTACGGCGTTTGAAATGCTTACCCAAAAGAGATCGCAGTTTTGGGTATCAGATGCAGTGATGATGGAGCCATCAGCCGTCACCAGATCGATCGACTTGACTGTATCCAGAGTCAGACCCCACTTTCGCGATGTGAATCCGTATCCGCCATAGCCTTGGTGCAGCGAACAACATTAGCACGGGTGGGTGAGAACGGGTGGTAGGTGAACGCACCTGAATGGCCGCCAATACCGACATACGCACAGGTACCGTGCGGCAGAGCCCTCCCTGCATTATTCAATGCCAACGCGATGTCCCCAAGTCTGTTTCCAGTCTCGATCACAGCCGTGTTTTGTGAAGAGTCGACAGTGATTTTTTTGAAATTGCTGAGGTCGACCACGAGGACGCCATCGTGACCTCCAAGCCCGTTCGCAATGTAGCTGTGCTGATCGACGGAACTGTGCATTAGCTGGGACGGCCGCAGAGGCATCAAGAGACAATCTCACCCCTCCGCTGCGTGCGACGACTTGCAGGTTGTTCGAGGACCCAAGTTTGACGATCTCGGACACTTCCTCTGGTGATTTTGGGAACGTCACGGCAGCCGGTTGGAAGGAGAATCGCAGGTTGACTATCAAATGCTGTGTCAGGGCGGGACATTTGTATGAGTAGGGGAAAGCGTCACACACAGGCCGTGCTGGCGTTGACATAGCCGGTGTCGCCAGGAAAGACGGCGGTAATGCCTGCAGAGGTGAGGTTTCCTTTGAGCGGGCTATCCGCTGCACAAGCCAAGGCGCCAAGGGCAGCGACGAGCCAAAGTCGAATGCTCATCTGTGATGAAAATGGGGGGTCTGAGCAAGGTTTGAGCGCAGCATTAGGGTATTGGCTGGCAGTTTATATAACCCTCTTCGCTTCACATACCTTTGTGATCGGAGACACTGATATTAGTAGCCCTTTTACATCCGCTTGAAACTGAAACTGTTCTGTATGCCGTCTGTGAATTTTGAGATGGCGTATTATGGTTTATTGCGTTGTTAAGTATCAAATCACCCCTCGGCCTCCTGTTGCTTGAGGGGCTCAGGTTTCCTGGCCTGTGTCGCAGGCCATTCGCAGCACACCGCCTCCCGATCAGTTCGATTACCCCAGGTCCGAACTGCAGGAAGCGCAGTCCCATGGACCGGCCTCAACTTAGAAAACAGCTCGACCCAATCGTACACCCACCCCCGACGGCTTCCAGGCAAGGTCCATTGAAGTATTCGCGTCTTTCTCCAACCATCATTCCCCATCTAGACCCCCGTGCGGCTCCCCGCTATTATTTTTACCAGTCTGTGAACGCTGTGCAAAGAGTGTCCCGGCTTGTGTAGCGATCGATCTTGGCGCCCGTCACAGTAATGGCAGCATCTACTATTATTCTCTATTACTCTAGGGACAATGGGGCCAGTCCGATGCCAAATACACTCCAAAACAAAAAACAAAAAAAAGAAGACTAGAAAATACAACAACGAAAAGGCTTGCAGAGAAAGACTCACTGCGCCATCATCACTTCGCCTTCAGCCCCCTCAACACCCTTATCACATCCTCCATATCCCCCCGGTTCCACTCCCCGCTCCACGAATGCTCCTTCTGCCACTCGGCCCCAGGGGGCACCCTGTCCTCTCTCGCAGGGTACAGCTCCGGAGCGTCGCTCCAGAGCGGAGAATGGCGCGCCGCGGTCCTCAGCACCGTCCCTTCCCCAAATACCTCCGATGCGATCCCGCCAACACTGTTGCTCCCTCTATGCGAACTCCTGTGCCGCTTCTTGCTCCTTTCCTCAAGACTGAGCAGAGGCGCCGCCGACAGAGTTTTCGGCCTGGGGTTGGGCGGCCGGGCAGTGACTTCGGGCCTGCGATCCGACGTGGCAGCCGGCGGGGGAGGAATGGGTGTGGTTGCGAGCCTGTTGGCGATGTAGTCGAAGCAATAGTACACATCCGTGCCCCCGCCGGGTGGCGAACAGTAGGTGCAGCGGTGGATCGTGTGGTATTTCTCCTTCTGCTGCCTGGCAGGCCTCGGCGATGGCGATGCGGGCGTGCGTGCCTCCGTGTGCGTGTCGTCGCTGGGGTGGAGCGGCACCGCGACTGGGGGCTGCAGCGGATACCCCGCCTGCACTTCAACTAGCGTTTCGGTGTACTCAGTGATCTCCTCCGCTTCCTCCTGCGTAGCGGCATTTTCCCAACCACTGACCCTGCTCCAACTCTCAGTAGTAGTGTTCGTAGCATTTGCACCCGCATCCGCACTGCCCATCTCGGCCTTGAGGCCCTGCTGAACATCTCCGCCCCCGACGCTCGATCTCCTCTGATGGCCTCCTCCGTGTTTCGTCTCGGGCACTTCCAGTGCGACTGACCGCCTCTCCCAACGACGTGGAACCGGAGGCGGCGGCTGAATGGTGGCGGGTGGAGGTGAGATGTTGAGATTGACATCGAGGCCAGCACCGACGCTGAGCACCGCACCCGTACAAACGCCCGTCTTTGCCAATGTGTCTATGCTTGCGCCTGCTCGATCTGCGCTTGCGCTTGGAAACACAGTCCCATCATACTGGGGTGCAGGTTTGCGAATGGACATTCTGTTGCTCATCCGTCTGTTGGCGGTAGCGACAGGCGCAGGGAGCGCCGGTGTCGGTGCCAGGATGCTGGCGATTCCGAGCTTCGGAGGGATCTTAGGTGAAGGTCTAAGTTGTGCCAGCGGAATGGCGGGTCGCCGCAGCTCGGACTGGGGCCGTGACTTGGTCAGGACCCTAGTCCTGGGTTTGGACGCCGTGCGGGATCGGGAAACCAGGGAATCGGAAGGAACCCTGAGCATGTCCAGATCTACGATCCCAGTGATGGGCGCCCCGCCGGTGGAGGTGATACTGAGCCTCTTCAGGCAGGAGTCGACGCTCCGTTCACGGCTTGGACGCACAGCGCGGGTTCGGGAGGGGGTAGTATGCCCATACGCCAGACAAGGCTCTGTCTGGGAGCTAGGCTTCACTTCGTCCTCCCATTCCATGGCGCGCCACGGCGCGATTCGATTCTGGTTAGGCTCAGGACGCCAGGACGGCCCTGGCGATGCGGGGGTGGCGAGGCCGGGGCCACTCCTGCACCAATCGCCGACGGCCCTGAATGGAATACAGAAGCAAGAGCAGGAGGGAAAAAGTGGCGGGGGCGGGGGACGCTCGTAGATGTGAGATGCACTGTAGTAGTGGACCTTCGTTGTCCGGGTTCTGCGTGCGGAGTAAGTGGGGGGCTCGGTGAAGTAGTAGGACATGGGGCACAGTGCGGGTGCTGGAAAGTAAAAGACGCAGTCTGGGCACACGGACTTCTGGAATAAGATTGCTGCTAGAGCGTGAAGCCAAGGTAAGCGAACGAATTGAAGAAAAGCAGTAAGGAAAGCTGGAACCAATGGACTCTGGAGTAGGATTCCAGAAATGCTATTATCACATCGTGGTACATATAGGTCGAGACCCGACACTGCGAGGAACGGACAACCCTGTTACTCGAAATCTAGGGCAACGGGAGTTTGGAAACTTGACTAGTGTGTCACACTGTGTCACAAATTCAGCCTTCACTTTCACTCAGGCTGGCACGGCGCTTCACCTGTATTTACTGCTTGCAAGAAAAACGCCTTTATAATGAGGCCAAGTCCTCCAACCCAGATAATGTCCAACCGTCTCCCTCTATTCGATCCTGTGTGGCCAAATGACATTTCTCACTACATATTCACCAACGTGACAATGTAATACTTGCCAATTGAGTTGAACTTCCCGTGCTTCCCCGAGCTCCTTCGCATGCAGGGCTCCCAATCCTTTTTAGGAACAGTCACCACCTCACACAGATTAGTAATGCGGCCAGTACACCCATATCCCTTCTTAAAGGCCATCAGCAGCCCCGATATTGGTGTTGCAACTGAGCAATCGGGCGCACCCATGGAACTCGGACTCGAGAAGCGGGCTTGTTCTAGTTTCAAGCAGCCCACCCCTCGAACATTACCGTTCTAAGGTGCCATGGGTAGTCTAAGCAAGGGCTAGTACTAGGTGCCTGGAGGACGCACTGTTTTGGCAGTTTGAACCACAATAGGCTTCGTTCCTCTCTGGCAAGTGACAAAAAGTTCACCATTTCTACATAGTGCTTGGCGCAGAGAAGCAGGTACGCTGGGAGAGTTTATCTGGTCTCTATACTGATTTGCGGTTTGCAATCACTGCCTTGGATATCCTTGCCGCGTCCTGATTAGGCTCAGGCTAGAGTTACTAACATCATGAATTTTGCAACCTTTTTCCTTACATACCTGCACTGCTTTGTTCGCGATTCGCCGAAGAAGTCGGGCACCCTTTGACGGCGTTCACTTCTCATCCGACGGTTGATTTTGGGTAGGGTAGGTTCCGTTTCCGTTGACTCCCCGGCAAGGGCCGATGAGCCATTGCATCTGATTCTCATTATCTTCTCCTATTTCCCTCAGAAAAGCATCACGATGGGACGAAGGAATACCTATGTTGTTGATTCAGGGATCAGGCCGTCTTCATTCGTGCTTCAACTTGGCGTCTATCTCGTGAGCGAATGGATTGTAGTCTTCCTGAAGATTTACTTTGCACTCTTTTGACCAGAACTACATCCGCAGTTTTACTCGTGGATAGGTAAGAGGGAATATTTGCACTTTCCAGCCAACCGTAGCACAAGTGTCCTACTGACACTTTCTTCGCAACACATGATTTTCGGAAAATACTGCTACTGCTGTTGACGTTCAATCCCAGCTACTGTACCATTTCATTCAATTCATCCATAGGTGTGACCTGTGACCGGGTGGACGAAACTAGAGCAAAGGGCCGAGCTGCGCTGGCAGATCACCTTGTTGTTTTGTTTATTTCAGTAGGTGTGGTTGGTTTAAAAGCTGGTTTATATAAGAAGCTGCATGTGTACATGGTACAAATTTGAATAGTCATGAAGCACAGGCTGTACTACCAAGAAACATACAAATTTCATCTTTTAAAGAAATGGTTGGTAAAGGTGAAAGTTGAAAGAAGATGCATACCTTAGTCATAATGTATTCAATTTGCTTTACCTTGCTTGGCCTTCTTCATAGTAGATGGGCTGGCACCCACCTTGCATTTGATAGGGCTGCAGACAACAGAGATATGTTAAGACAGAGGCTTGCTCCTGTCTAGTGTTTGAAGGTCTGGTTGGGTGGATCGAAAAAACGACCGCAACCCAACCGAACTCAACCGATTGCAACCCGGAGTTGGGTTGCTGGTTGCCTTACTTCGAAAATATATGAAAAACCGTTATAAAACTGGTTGCGATCAGTTGCAACCGGTTTTTTAAAGTATGTATAATATCCTACAAATGTATGTAATAGACCAGTCTAATATCTTATACATCTTACTTAAGGGGAAAGCTACACCCCAGAGGAAAGGGGAGCTTGTGGAAGCCAGGATATATATACCAGTTGATATTTGTCACTATTTGGTTCCTGTAAACAAACATGAATGTGATGCATCATGTTGTGTTGATGTGATGCATTTGTGTTTATTTACTGGAACCAAACAGTAACAAATATCAACTGGTATATATATCTTGGCTTCCACAAGCTCCCCTTTCCTCTGGGGTGTTGCTTCTCCCTTAAGTAAGATGTATAAGATATTAGACTGGTATATTACATAGCTTATGAGTAAATAGGAGGTTTGTGGTATGGAAGGGGAAGATGATGCACCTGTCAACTTCCCACTTCTGAGGTATTTCCTATGTAAGTATTTGTATTATTCCCTTCTTTCTTGCTGTTATTGTTTATTTGCAGTTCTAATAAACCTCTTCTATGATTCTGAGCCTCAGATAGATTGTGAGACATCCCCAAAAACCCAGGGATCCACTCTACATGCCAATCTAATGAACCTGTCACACACAACACTCTTTCAAGGCTTTTATCAAGTTTCCCACTCTCATGCTAAAACAAGTTGATATTTGCTATTGTTTGGTTTCAGTAAACATGACTCGTTTATGTATATAGTAGTATTAATTATCAACTTGTTTCAGTAAATCACACATCACAGTGAAACCAAACAATACTTATGTACTAGTAAATATCAACTAGTTGATAATTAATACTACTATATAGTTGAAGTAAATGAATGCAAACACAGAAACAAGTCGCATTCGCGTTTACTGAAACCAAACAATAGCAAATATCAACTTGTTTTAGCAAACGATGCGTCGCGTTCGCATTCGTTTACTGGAACCAAATAGTGATAAACATTATCCGGTATATAAGACCTTGCTTCCACAAGCTTCCCCTTCCTCTGGGGCGGCGCTTCCCCCGTAAATAATATATATATTAAGTTAGTTAGTACATACATGTAGTACATAAGTAATCAAAAGGTTGTCGGCACTCATCTGAGTGCCGAAACCTGTAAATACAAAACTGTACATAGACATTTGGTGACGGGTTGGGTGCGGGTCACGGGTGCCTAAGCCGTGACCCGTACCCGTACCCATGTCTACCCGTACCCGTAACCCGCACGGGTTGCCAAACCCGTGCTCTTCCCTAGTGTGGGTTATGGGTATGGGTACAGGTCATGGACTGGTTACCCACAACCCATGCCTACCCGTCACCAAGAGGGGGCAACAGAGGGCAAAGAACACAATATATAATCTACACAAAGTCACATAACTACAGTACATATTAAAAAACAAATAACATCAGGAAAATCACTTTTGTCCCCAGGGTGTCCTGGGTTACCCTAGGATGCCTTAGGTCACACCAGGGCACTCAAGGCAATTGTTTACCCTGAAGGTAAAGTGCCATTTTTTTCCAGCCTTCAGGGTCATGGATTTAGGCCCAAAGTGCCTCAAGGCACCCAAGGAATGCTTCAATCTATAAGTATCCCACAACTCTACATATGATTTTTAAAGCTTGGATAGCTTTTGTATTATATTTATTGTTTGCTCACTTTGGCATGATACCCATTATTGCTCAAAATGGTATTGCATTTGATACCAGAAATCATAGTTTCTATGATATATAACCAGTTGCAACTGGTCCTACTAGCTATATATTCTAATTTTATCTAAGTAGCATCTAAATATTAATTTAACAATTTGGCAGGGGGAATGCAGATGGCAGGGGGGGGCACAGACAACAGGGGGGGAATGTCAACTAGAGGGCAGGGAACATGGGTGGTTGTGGTTGTGGGACAACATTCAATGTTGAGTGTTGAATGTTGATTCTGATGGTTGATGTTGATGTGTAAGCACATGCAAACACAAGCGTGTGGGAAAGTTGCGCCCCATGGGGCGCATATGATGATTGACAACTTAGGTTTGACTTTTCATCACCTATTGTGAGTTTGACTATGTGTCACTCACTTTTCATATAGACCTCTGGCAATCATCAGTCTGTGAGGACTTAGGACCCTTCAAAACAAAAGGTAAGTTTTTCTACATATCTTCTTTGTCTGTTTCTTAGGGTTCTGTTTCTAACTACAACTTGAATGATGTAACTAATTTCGTTTCTTTACATTTTAGGTTCTAAATTACAGGTAATGATGGTAGGCAAAAAATTCTAGTGACAAGTACCCCATTATTTCATGTCATTTGGAGCACCCAGTCAGACAAGAGGCCTATGATATGCCATTCTTTTGTATGTTGATGTTTTCATTTCAAAGTAGCTACAACATGAATATGGCAGAACTCGGTGAGTTCTGCTTCGTTTTTCATGATCTTATATTTGATTCGAATCTATTTACATGTCGTTAGAAGTGTCCCATAAGATGAGAGGCCTACGTTAATTTGTTCTTTTGCATTTCGTTGTTTTAACTTTGTAGGGGTTATAACATAGGTATTGCAGAACTCAGTGAGTACTGCTTTGTTTCTCATGATCCTATATTTTATTCTAGTCTATTTAAATGTGGTTTGAAGGGCCCAGTGAGACGAGAGGCCTCTGCCAATCCGTTCTTTTGCATTTCGATGTTTTCACTTTGCAGGGGTTGGCATGTTGATGTCTATGAGGCACAGGAGGTGGGGGAGGGGGCAGTGTGTCATTAGTGGTGTCATGGTATGGTGGGAGTGGGAGTACATGGTGGTGCATGGTTAGAACTTAAGTATAAGGTATATAATGTTTCAAACTTGAAAAATTTGAACAAGGTACCATGAGAACTTGCCCCACATGGGGCACCTCAAAAAGAAAATCCACAGGTTGCTGCCTCTCCCTCTGGGCCTGGTATGTCCCCCCCCCCATTCTTTTCTAACAAATAATATTTTAGGAGCTACTGGCAATGGATAGCAAGCCATGACACATAGCCTGGCCATGTGTAATGATCAACTCATGTCAGAAGGCCCAAATGACAATCTCAATAATTGTTTGGGCCTGAAGTAAGTCTCCCACATGTACCTTTCTTGTTTTTATAATTAATGAACTGCTTTGTAGGTATTATTGCCTCAGCTTGAAGTTGACTTAAATGTATTCTACATGTATTGGACATGATACTTGGAATTACGACTCATGTAAGGGACAGAAAATGTAGCCAGCAAGTGGCCGCACATTGTCAACTTGTTGAAATGGTGTAACATGCATACCACATGGTAGGGGGATTGGCTCGCTTTGCATGAGGGACAGATAATGTGCAGTGAGCCACTGGCTACATTGTTGGTCCCTTGCATGAGTTGTAACTCCAAGTATTGCACCCAATACATGCAAAATACTAATGCCCTCACTACACCCAACAACACTGTCCACCCTACCATGCTGTACAGTCACAATGCTAAGTGAAATGCCCAACCCCCCTTTCCAATACTGTAGAGATGACACTTGACTTTTGAACCAAAATTGCTAGTTCCTTACAGGTCTCCACAAGCATGGCCCAGGCCACCAAATCAGCAATCAAACTCTTGAACCCCTCAAACTCCTTGATGCAAAACCAGTGGGTAATAATAATAGTAATAATGCCTGCTACTTTTCAGATCAACTGAGAAAGAAACTTGTAACCAGTAGAGTATACAGTAAAGGCATCACAAGGTGATGTAAGGTGCCTGATGTGCCCTAGAAAGTAGCTAGTTGCCCCTGGTAGCCCTGGGAAATCATGTGTCAAGACAATAGGCATCACAGGTCACCCCAGGGTGCTTGATGTGCCCTGGGAAATAGCCTTTAACCCTGAGACAGCCTGGGTCAGAAAGTAATTTTCCTAATGTGTATGCATATCAAACTATATGGTAGTGTAGTGTAACAATAGCATATTATTTATTGTATTTAACAGTTCTATTTGCAACTTTGGATGGTAAAGAATGACAAAAGCATCACAGGTGACCACAGGGCATTCCAATACTCCTGAGATACCCTGGGAATCAGCCCTCTATCCTGGGAAAGCCTGGATCAAAAAGTGATTTTCCTGATGTCCACTGGAACTCCTGATGGAATGAGCCCAATGGGGCCAGCTAGGGTAGAATAGGGACATAAATGGTACATAAAGCAATGACAAAATGGAGAGACAAAGGGAATCTAGCAAATGTGATGATGAATTTTCAAGCCCACCCACCCATTCCCTGACACAACAAAATGTGACACACCAAACACAAGTATATTTTAATAATGGGTTTGATCTGCATGTCAACACTAGGAAGAAAAGGAAGAAAGGTCTAATTGGGAGATAATTAAATGTGTGACATCCAGCTCGAGGGTGAGAGTAAGGAGTAATGACTCTAGGCTACAGCTGAGAGAGGAGAGAGATGAAGGAGGGCAGACGAGGGTCAAGGTAGAGAAGGAAGGAAGGACAAGGAGAAGATGAGGACAGGTGGATGAGACACAACATGACTGCCCACTATGCCCACAAAGAGAAGGCAATGAGAGGCTGACAAGACATGGAATGGCTGTCAACAATGCCAACATTACTTACATGACTGAACATGCTACGATGGTGGGAGGACATGATCAAGAGCAAATGTAGGTGAGGAGTCTCCATAGTATACAGGTCCCCCAACATCCAAAAACTCCATATGTTGGGAATGGAGTGTTGAACAGTGACAGGAAGAGTTTAAGGACAAGGTTAGATTATGAAGTTAATCTCAAAGGCTAGTGAGTGAGGGAGTCTGCCACAGGGAGGAATGTTATTATCATCTCCTACATGATGTGCAATATTTATACTACACAGTTAGGAGGTATAGTGTAATGCACTCCTTTAATATATAAAGGAGGTATTCTGTAATAGACCCCTGTACCAGTTAATAATGGAATAACTATGTCATATCCCCTATAACAGTGTCAATAATAGTGACATATGATATCATGGCTTGGTAAGTCCTAGACTTCCTGCAGGGTGTGTCATAGACACTCTATCCTTAGCTCTGTCTTGGATAGGCTATCATAGACATGGCTATATCTTGCCTATCCCATGATAGACATGCTGCAGGATGATTAATCCTGTAGCATGTGTTAGGGATGTTAACTGCCTTGGCTTGCCTGTATACTCTTGTATACATAATCCCAACACCATATGACATCAGCCACTGGACTCAGCTGAAGCCAAAAATTAACCCATGCAACATGGGTGGGCTGATACAAAATGAAGCCTGTTCAACATGGTTCAGCCCATTAAAATGATCCTGTTCAATACAGATGGGCTGAACAATGCTGAGGCTGTGATTGAGGAAGCCAACAGAAAATGAGCACCAAGGCTGAAAATGCAAGTTGCACTGAGGCCAAGAATACAGCTTGCACCAAGGCTGAGAATATAACTTGCACTGAGGCCAAAAATATAACTTGCTGTCAGGCACTGAGGGCAGGAATATAACTTCCACCAAGTCTGAAAATAGGACTGGTGCCGAGGCCAAGGCCAAACACAAGTCACATGACATATAATGCAGAGGATTAATAATTGGGCAATTATATTTGTGAACTATACAGTAATAGTATATAAAAGTAACAACCTGAAATTGGCAGCCATAGCATTTACTTATATATCTCAATTATTTGATACTGGGTACAGGGGCAGGGGTGGGTCAATAAAGACTTATTTTTTATGTATTATCTAACATAAACATTGCAAACATTGTAGACAATGAAAAATGTAAACTATGAAAAATGTAAAACAGGGGGAACATAAGGTGTTGAATAAAATAAGCAGGCTTTATATACCCATGCAAATGTGCATGGACCAGGTACAAATGTGTACAAATATAAACACCATCGTGTGATGAAGGGAGGGACTTAGAAACAAAATGTAGAACATTGAAGCTGAGCCCAGAACTCTCAGACCTGGCAGATGATCTAAATATGCTGATAGAATGTCTGGCCTCAGGCTCAGCAGTAGTATGGAGTCAGGACTTGTGTATCAATTAGCAAGGGATTTTCCAGCCTCAGTATCATGATTATCTCAGCCTCAGCATGATTATCTCAGACTCAGAATTTCTAAACAAGGTTACAGGCCCTATTTCAGGTGATGACTTGTCTGAACAAGTGTGAACCAACTTCCAGAGCTGGACTCATTGCAACAGTAAATATTTAGTTGTCCCTCTATTGACAGGTGTTTTCTGGCCTCAGCATCATGATTATCTTGAACTTGACATGATTATCTCGGGCTCAGGATTTCTAGCATGTTTGCAGTCCCATTGCAGGTGGTGACTTGTCTGAACAAGTGTTTACCAACTCCCAGAGCTGGACTTGTCCCTCTATTTACAGGCATCTCCCAGCCTTGGCATCATGATTATCTCGGACTTGGCATGATTATCTCGGCCTCAGGCAGTCCCATTGCATGTGAGGACTAGTCTGAACAATTGTGAACCTATTTCCAGAATTAGACTCATTGCAACAATAGCTTGTGAAGATGTTCCCCTACTTCCAGGTATTGTCTAGCCTCAGCATCATGATTATCTTGGCCTCAGACTTATTGCAAGACCTTTTTGGTCTATACTATGTTATTTTTATTCCCTACCTTTGTTGATGCTGCCATATACATTTATGACATGATCACAACAGAGTATGGTGCCAACAGTTACATCTGCAGCTGGTACTACACACCATGGTGCAAACCCTAGCATCTTAGCACATACACTAATGATATACTGGTGCTGTAACCCATCAATGGAAGTTATATTCCTGCCCTCAGTGCCTGACTGTGAGTTATATTTTTGGCCTTGGTGCAAGTTATATTTTCAGCCTCAGTGCAAGTTATATTCTCAGCCTCAGTGCTCATTTTCTGTTGGCTTCCTCAATCACAGCCTCAGCATTGTTCAGCCCATCTGTATTAAACAGGATCATTTTAGTGGGCTGAACCATGTTGAACAGGCTTCATTTTGCATCAGCCCACCCATGTTGCATGGGTTAATTTTTGGCTTCAGCTGAGTCCAGTGGGCCATGTCATATGGAGTTTTTAGATGTCTGGGGACCCATATACTATGGGGATCTGTTGCTAACCTATCTGGATCAAGGGGTGGGTCCATCATGGGTCTGTCATGACTGCAAACTGAGCCTGAAAAATGGTAATGGTGAATGGAAGTCATCTGCAGGGAGTGTCCAACAAGACCTAAAACTGTGCCTAGTGATGCATACAGTGACACGACACAGTGATGTGTGTCACACACTTCCAGTTAAGCCCTATGTCCTGAAATGACTGTACAGCCAAAGCATACCTAGTTCAGCATCCTGAAAGCCCTCATGCTCGAGGCATGGCTATCAAGCTATGTAGTTGCAGGCAGCACTACACTGACCATCAAGATTTTCAGGAACCAATTTTTGTTTGCCAATATTCATTCATTCCTCATTTGACATTCTTTTACTACTCCAATCAAGGGAGAATCTCATTCATTGAGGAGGAGTAAGTTAAACTCCATGTTACATTCTTTTGTCCTCATACTTGCCTCATACTTCATCAGAGGGGGAGTGTTGGACACTATCAGTATGATCTTGGGGATTCCTGAGTAGTTA
The DNA here is from genome assembly GCA_964034925.1 of Tricholoma hemisulphureum. NCBI lineage: Eukaryota > Fungi > Basidiomycota > Agaricomycetes > Agaricales > Tricholomataceae > Tricholoma > Tricholoma hemisulphureum. The sequence continues at coordinate 1,048,250 of OZ035931.1, forward strand.
CTATTATGGTAGTTTGGCTAATTACAACTACTTACTTGTTTGTTATGAGCTCAATACAATCAGTACCCATTGCCTATCAACTGTGTGGTCCCAACTGGTTTTCTACAACATGATGAGGTGTTATGGGAGGGAGGGAATCAGCAGGTGGGAGTATCATGCACGAACATAAAACATTTGTAAGCTTTTTCTTAAAAGGAAAATGTCAGGGTAGTTGGAACCTAGCTACAGACTTAACATTGTACAGCCGCGGCCACCAACCCACTGTGCTGCACTGCCCCTCAGACCCTTGTGTGGTGCGCAGTCCAGGATACAACCTAGAAATGCAACACTTGAAGCGCAACACTCCTTACCACCTCCGCGACATCCAGTCCAGTGGCAGAATGTCGACGTCGGTGCTTCCCCTGCACGCCAATTGACCTGATTAATGATGGCACCAAGTGTGGCTCTGTCAATGTGTCCATGTGATGCAATGTGCTATGTGGATGGGTGCTTGGGGCTCATGATGCCCCACGTTGTTACATATTACACTACGCTACGCTGCATAGATGAAATCACGAGGTACATATGAGAGTGATCATGCATCATTTACTGATGGTTAGCACAAAACGTGGTGCACAGAAAAATGGCTTGTAAGGTGTGTAACCTCTCCTTCATTATTCTAACATTTGCCTGCTAATGCATCACTAGTGTACTGAGGTATAGTATCAGTATAGTAGTGAGGATGTTCATATTGATGCATCAATACCCTGTTTATCACCCCACATGCACGGTTTTGCACTAACTAACAATACTTAACTGATGTATCATAATATCACACCACTGATGAAATCACACCATCAATTTCCAGTGAAACGTTGTCTCACCTTTCACCATATATAAAAGTTGTAACCTCTGCTTCTACATGAGCAGGCCTCTAAATCTTGAGATAAACCTTTTGAGCCTTTATCCACCATCCCCAACATCAAAGTGTCGCAGATATGCACCTCTTGGCGAACCTTGGTTTTCTGTTGGTTTTCTGCCATGCTGCTCACGGAACTGATCCGGATTCAGAATATCAGCTGAAACAAGAGTGGTGAGATATTTGCTAAATATTAAATGCACATATAGTATCATCTCACCTGCTGCTGATATCTCCAGGTATGAAAAGTATATTGTACATACCACTTCCCAAGCTGACTACGATGCTCTGGGTTCATGACTCACAATTGCCGATCACAGAAAAAATGCAAAACGGAATGTAAGGGTGATCACCGTCATAACATGCAACCGTTACAGTGTCTGGTGCACTGCATCTATGGACATGGAACAGGGGCCAAGGACTTCATAGCCTACAATCCGAAGCTCATGACATGGAATAACCTGCTTCTGTTGCGTAATAATGGCATCAACTTGGGTAATGCTCTCTTGCCTCACCCTCATATATAGCCATATGCTATTTGTACACAGAAAACATCAGCAAATTCTGGGAATTGCTGCAGAGCCAGTAGATCTGGTAGTTGTTTGTAGTATTTTGTATGGAGTAGGTCATCCAGTCACCACTACTTTTGTACAGCTGAAATAGGTCATGGAAAATGGACCAAATCCTTATCCCTCTGGCCAGAATGCTCAGTTCAATGAGAGGAACAAATCCTTCAGAGCATTTGTTCTGAAAGTCAAACTGGCATGAGGTATTATTTTTTTCAGCCACATATTGAGCACATTATGTAATATAAGATAAGATAAGAGGATAAGATCTATATCTGTGCAGATGTGTTGAAAAGCAAGCCAACTGTTTAGGAGGACATCAGTGAGATTTATACTTTGTGGGGCTGAACTTCTTGACCTCAAATTGAGCTGCTTTTGGGCCCAAACAAGATTGGAATGCCTGCATCCATCAAATCATCTGGTGTTCCCACTTCCAGATTGTGGAAATCTGAACAGAAGCAAGTGCAGCTAGCATATTTTTTTGATGACTGGGAATTGTGTAATTGCAGTTGTCTCACAAGTACTTCTTGACTGCACCCCAAAATAATAATTTGATGAAATTAAGTTCACAGTGGAACTTCAGCAAGAAGATGCAGAGGTGCCCTGCTGTTTTGATCACCTCTTGACAAAAGATATTTGTGCCATGAAATCAGGCTGGAGATCAACTTGGGATGTGTTTGGCACAGCAATGTGTTGCCATTGAGTCACAGGCCTTGCAGTCCAAAAGTAGACCCACTGTCCAAAGGCCATGTTCCTCTAGTACAGCTTTCATTCCTTTTGGTTTGTTGGGGTATGTTGGATGATTAGCAGGAAAATTCATTGATTGGACAATTTTCTCATTCCCAAGCATGCACCACCCATCTTGAAGGCATGCTTGCTTCTCACCTGGTCAAAGATTCATCCAGGAAGTGAGCACATCAGCTGCATAAGCTGCATGTCCCTGTGAGTGATTGACCATAATTAAGGCCTGAAAGCCAGGACCTTGAGCTGCTTCAAATGCTGGAATGATTTTCTATGTGAGCTGCACAAGAAATATTAGATTTTATTGCTGAACTTGCACTTAATAAAATCCAACCTGTTTGACAAACATTTCTCCAGTCCAATACCATTTGTAATTCTTGCCATATTCAAGACTCTGGCTCACATCCTTGAGCCAGCCAAAAGTTGAGCATATAACATCACTTTGGTGAATCCCCCTCCTGACACCTGTCTTTTTCAATGCATGCTCTCCTTTTTAAATCTAGCTGGCTTTTTTACCATCATTCTGTTGAGCCATGCACTGATCATGAGCCAGCAGGACAAGCCAAGGCTGAGAACTATTTGGGTGATTTTTTTTGAAGTGTTTGTTCATGTCTCCAGTCTGATATTCAACAAAATGTGGTCAATGCTTTTCCATCTGGGGAAGGAAGATATTTTGATGGTAATGGACAACATCTGGTCACTCATGACCACCATACATAATACAGGGCCTTCTTGTGTTCCAGATAACAGAAACCCTCTTGACAAAGCCAACAGCATGCTGTGCAGAGAGATATTCCCTTGCTGACTTTGAGATGAATTTGAGGGAATAACTCAACCTACAAGTATTTTTCAAGCCACAGGGCATCTTGTTGTTGAAAACATCACAAAGATACTTTTCAGAAGCTGCATTGACCATATTGCTCTTACTGAACTCAGCCAGTTTCTCTGGATTTATTGACCATTTATTTGAGTGAATGTAAGACTGCAACTCTGCTGCAATGGCTGGATCACTGAGCAGTGAGAATGCTTTGATGTGTTGATCTTACCCATCTACAGACCAGACATCCTCCCCAGTTTGCTGCAAAGCCTTGAATTTCAGCTGCATGCTGTGATGCTTTGATCACATTATGCTTGCCATGTGTAACCATCTGCAAGTGGCTGCAGATAGCCTGTGCTCAGTACTCTTGCATGAGAAACATCAGCCAATTTATCAGGGAAGAATATCCCACCAATGAGTTAAAACTTTATAGGGATTTTCATATGGTGAATGTGTGAAGATAATTCAAACTGCTCTTTTCCAATCTTGATTGATGTCAGGTACAATATCCCTTACCCATGATATCCAAAAAGGTTTTTGTACTTTCTTTGACTTTCATGGGCAGATAAAGATATTTTTGGAATTTCATGCACATGAATATAGGAACACAAAGACATATTTAGAATTACTTTGAAAATTGTGTCCCTGAATATGATATTTCTTTTGGTAAGTATAGAAAGTCAAAGAAAATCCAAAAACCTTTGTGTATATTACATCTATAAATGAGGAATATTAAAATATCACTCAATTAAGATTGGAAAGAGTGGTTTGATTTATCTTCAACCAATCCTCATGTGGAAATCTCTATAATGTTTTAACTTATTTTCAGATATTAGTAGGATATTCTTCCCTGAGAAATTGGCTGATGTTCTTGTGTTGCAAACCATCTCAGTCTGCTTCAAAGATCTCATGTTTGGAACAGATGAGCTTCTCAATATCTTTCAATGCAACTTCCAAATCCTTTTTATGGTCTTCTTATGCTCACTGATGTGCCACTTGTGCAGGTGTGTCCAACTTCAGTTTTGGATGGGGTCTTGGCCCTCTTGAGGTCAATTAGTTGGGTTGTCACATAGCACTGTCAAGGGTAAGGCTGGATGGGGTGAACACATGACAAAGAGACACAGAGTTCTCAAAAGGGTCAAGAGCCAGAGGACAATAGCATACAAAAGGGATGCATGTGTGCTCCATGCATCACAATCTGATTGATCAATGATCAGTGCATGTTGGAAATGTACAAGAAACAGTGAACAAACAGAGAGATTGAGGCCAATGGCACTTGATATGGGAAAACACACATGGGCATGGAGTGGGAGGCAGTGGACTTGTTGGTCCAATCAGAAATGTCCAAGAAAAGGGCCATGTTGCCCTGTAACTGTAGAAACAAGAACACTTAACTTAGAAACTACACCATTGTGTGTAGTAGTCTTGAGGGAAGATGGGTTGTTGAGGGGAGAACTTATGGAAATCAAGAAATGTGAGGAAAAGAAGTCTCCTCCATTTGAAGGGTGGGAGGGCACCTTATATACAAAATGTGGGTACTGGCTATATGCACATGTGATTGTGTGCATACTCTTGCACAAATCAGAACATGAGAAAAGAATAATGAAGTGGCAGAAATGCATGAAAAAGGAAGTGTGAATAAGAATAGAATGCTCAATAAAAATAAAGGCCAGGTGATTGTTGGTCCAGTGTTGTCAAGTCCTTGTCTTGGGACCTCAGCATGTAGGGATGACTCAGGGACAGAACTTATCACTCCCCCACCCATTCCCAGTCCGATCCGACTGGACTCCGAGTTGTCCGACTAAATTCCGACTAGACCAACAGAATGGTCTGATAGTCCAACCATAGTCCGATTGGACAACAAGGAAAGTCTTAGGAGTCCGATCAGACTATTATCGGACTCTATATCCAGATGGAATTTTCAGACTTTTCATATTTCAGAAAGTATTCCGAGTAAATTCCTAGTACATTCCGAGTAAATTCCTAGTAAATTCCGACCAAATTCCGACCAGATTTCTCAACTTTCATAATTCAAGAGGATCAAGAGTCCGAGGAAAGTCCAATCAAAGTCCAAGTAAATTTCAACGACCTTTAAGTTGTATAATCTGTTTAAATATATATTACCACTGTACAGGGCTGATAAAATAGATACATGGAGACTAATCATCCTCATGGTCACTGTCACTGTCACTGTCACTACCACTATCACTATCAGTGTCACCAGTGTCATTTCTGGCTAATCGTTCTGCATTTCTTGTCTGTTTTTGAAGAACGAACACCGTATGATAAAACAACATGGTATGTAAAAACCAGTTGAAGTTTCCAGTAGTCATCCGCTTGATAATGGATTCAAATCCCCCAAGCCAGGCATTAAGCTGCTCACAGGCTTGGGTATTAAAAGCACGTTTGAGATAAGGCTGATCATTCTTGTCTTTTGCAACAATGACCAGATTCGGTGCTGATCCATTCATGGGTGCAGGATTGCACCATTTTCGGCACAAGTAATCGGTGGTGCGATGGTTGATATAGTGGTAAGAGTCCACTATAAAACGAGTTGTGTTTTTCCAACTTTCCCAGCTTCCATTGACAATACTCGTACGAAGAAGGGCACAAGCCTTGTCGATACAGATATAATCAGGTCTTGAGATCTTGGTGGGATAGACAGATTCCAAGAAGCGCAAGATGTTGGTGGGTGATTCGGCTTTTGCAAACTTTGCCCATGCAATAACCACTCCACAGGGTGCACAGATTGTTTCAATACAGTAGAACCGGGATGGGGAAAAATAATGGCTTCTCTGTATTTCTTCAGCTGGTTCATCATGAGGCTGATTATTGGTTGCCAAAGTTTCTTGCCATGGCATGCGCTCTCCAGGATGTCGGAATATTCTTCATACTCCAGCAAGTGCTTGACGGCCATGCTCCTGCCGATATTTTCTCCACTGAGACTGATGTTCTTCACAAGCTTCAGTACCTGTAACCTTTTGAGTGACACAATCACAAATCCGGCAGTTGGCACCATATAGGTCATTGTGAAAAGAACAGAAGACTCCACCACGAGCGTTGAAGACGTCAGATGTGCAGTTGTCATAAGCACAGTGCTAGATATTCCAAGTCAACAGAATGTCAATCAAAATATTGAATACACATACAAGAGGACCTGCACACATGCCATCCAAAACTATCATTGTAACTGGTGGATGGTCGACATCCATATCCTGATCGGTTTGTGCCAATATTTGATTGTGAGCATTCTCCTGGGCTACCATTGCATCTCTGGCAGCTAAATCTGCACCCTCTCCAACTAGTGCAGGCACAACTCGATTCTCATCATTATTGACCATTGCAGCTGGATCATCTCCAGTAATTCTGTCTGCTGTCTTTTTATATGGCTGGGTGCATTCGGCGCATGCATGCTGATCTGCTGCTCTGATGATGCCATTATCTCCTAGAATTTCGAAAGCTTCTTTTGTAACTTCATCAATGGCAAGTCCATCTCGAATCTCCAAGTGGATATCTGATGCAGCACCAACTGTGCGAATTGACTCCTGAACAAAAGCCTGCCAAATATGACGATGGGATATTTTTCGACACAAGACATCTTGTGTCTCCCAGAAGGTATTGTTCCAGAATTCTGTATATGCAGCTGTGGAGGCATGGAAGCTATACATTCCATTCAATGCTGCATTCGAGAATAATCGGTCGACCCAAGTATCTCTTCCAACTTTGAAATATTTGGTGGTGTTCAGATAGATCCGATTCCAAGTATCGTCCTCGTTAGCCACTGGCACTCGTTCATGGTCTGCATGGTATAGTGTAAGGCAAACTGGACATTTGCCAGTAAGAACCGGAACTTTTTCGAAGATGGTAAAGTTTTTGACCAAGGTGACTTTGGGAATATCTCTTGTTTTGGTGGCCTGAAGCAAAGAACGGGGATTGCAAGTTGCAGTCATGCACTGTACACTGATAGGACAGATGACTTGGACTGGTTGGATCAATTTCTGAGAAACAGGCTTCAGTTTTCCCAGAAAGTTTCCATGCTTGTCTGTAGGATAGAATTCCAGGATTTGAGCAAGTGCCACCAGCTTAGATGCTGTGACTATCAGGATTTGGTCCTCAGACATATCTTTGCCCAGATCTTGTCTTCTGAACAATTGATTTGTCGTATCCCCCAGTCTGTCTTGAACAGTACGTGCAAAATGTTTTATCCAGCCAGAAGCCGATGAGATATTTTCTCCTGGATATTTGGGGCACTGTTGTCAGGCATGCAGACTGAGCAGCTCAGGATTTTCTAGGATGGAAAAGACCAGAAAAAGAACTGTCGAAAGGGTTGCAGATGGCCCCAAGGTTTGTTGGATGAAGTCACTAAAGACATTGAAGGAAATATCAGGAAATGGACATTGTTCTCCAAGTGCAAAGGCAGCCGGCAAATTTGCAACAGCAAAGAGCAGTCCAATCACGAACGGCATTTTGATAAGTCTTGAGACAATGGCCAGGAGCATCTTGAACATATCCAAAATCAGACTGAACCACATGCTAAATAATCATTTTGAATTCTACCAATCTGAAAAGAAAAGGAAGAAACATCCTGGTTGCTTACTTTTGCAACTTCTTCTTCTTCGATACAGTATTCTTCTTCTTGGGACTCCCTTTATCAACCACCTTACTTCCCTTTCCAATTTCCTCACTCAAACAAGCATCCTTCACCTTCTTCTTTCCCTTGCCCTTTTCCCCCTTGCCCTTCTCCTCCTTATTCTTTTTGACTGGTTCCTCCACCAAAGTTCCGTTATCCACAAATTTTCGCAAATCCATCAAGGTATATATCGGCTTCTCAACACCCCAAACTTCCAAATCCGATAGCTTGTCCTCTCCATTCTCCAACCACTCCACCATCAGAGGATAGTTCGAAACTTTGGTGAATGCAGGCTTGTAGTGCGAGAACCACATGGACTTCGACAAAAAAATCTCGATGATATCAGTACCAGACGGTTTCTTTCCAGGCCAAGTACCATCTGAGACACGTTTTGCGAGGGTTTGGCAAGCCTGTACATAAGCTTTATACTTTTGATATGCGAAATGAAGGTTTCGGTCAGCGCGGTTGGAGAGATGGTTGGGAATTCCAAGGAGAGTCATGAGGTTACTCTTGAAAGGTGTAGAGGAGGATGCATCGGCATTGCTGGTGACAGTGGGGGTAGTGGGATTAGAGTAAGGAGGAGGTGAACCAGCTGTCTTGGTAGTAGATACCGATACACAAGGTACTGATTCCGATAAAACAGGGGTGAACTTATGGCCAGCAGGAATAGAATCATCAATCTCCTGGAGGTGGCTGGAGTTAAAAACAGTTGAATGATAAACTGGATAAGACTTACCACCAAAACATGTAACATATATCCATCATCCTTAAACTCCCATACGACTTCTTCGTCATTCTCAAGAGCAACGTCGAACTCTCCTCTGAGGTCCCACATATCGTCTTCATAAATACAAACAGAAGCTTTCGGATCTATCAATCTCCATGAGAAACCAATTGCAAGATGACATGATTGCAACACACCATAAATCCGAGTATAACGTTTTTTCAGAGACAGGAGAATCGGACGAAGTGTAGGCGTAACATCGTGTTTGAGAGAGACCTTGGGTTTCATCACGCTCACATCCCCGTTCGAGGTATATAAGAGAACTTTCCCCTTTCGATAGATAGTGGGTGGGTCAGACGGGAGCTCAACAGCATCGGCGAAGTTGAAGACGTTTCCGTGAGCGCGACCACGGGCAAAGCCCCCAGTAATGCGCGATGCACCCTGAAGATTTTGAGTGGGGCTACCAGGCGGACTTTGCATCCGAATGTCTATATATTTTTATTCAATATTAGAAACGAGGAAGTGAAAGTAAGAAAACGGAAGGACAAACCATTGGGGGGACTTTGCGGAACGGGATGACCATGTGGACTTTGCATGCGGATATCTAACAAGTTCGGTTATTAGTCCAGATGTGAACGAAGAAGAAAAAGACTTACCTTCGCCAACCTTTCCGACGGAGCCTGTGTTCCTGCCATCATTGACATTCGAGTCGTCATTGGCGGTGTTCAAGTCGACGTTGGACTTCCCGGGGCCTTTTCCGTCGTTGTTAGCGGTGTTTGAGTCGTCGTTGGGCTTCCCGGGGCCTTTTCCATTGTCATTGGCGGTGTTCAAGTCCTTGTTGGGCTTTCTGGGGCCGTTTCCGTTGTCGTTGGTGGTTGCGTTGTTGTTGGTCTTGCTGGAGGGCTTCCTGTCGAGGGTCTTCCCTTTGTCGAGGGTCTCCCCCTTGTCATTAGCACGGCGCCTGGTCTCGTGGTCGCCTGGGCTGTCGCTTTCCTCGCCGGTGTCCTCATTGGTGTCGCTCGACCCTTCCCCGTCTTCACCCGCATCCTCCCCATCGTCACCCAAGCCTACCCCGTCTTCCTTGTCTTCTCCCGAGTCTTCCTTGGTGTCGTTGGTGTCGTCCTCCTCGTCATCGGTGTTGCCTGAGCCCTTGCCTCCTTCGTCTACATCCTCCTCACCTTCTCCGTCGTCTCCGTCATCCTCTGAGCCCGCGGTAGCCTTGCCTTTCCCGTGAAGACTGTCGTTGGTTTCGTTCGCGGGCTCTGGACTGTCCCCGCGCTGGTGGTTCTTGCTGATGTTGTAGGAGGCGAGGGGAGGGGTATCCGGACGGCGCTGACGGCCACTCGAGGGGTGATTGGGGCGTGGCGGCATGAGGCTCGTCTTGGCCGAGGGAGCGCGCTCGGGAGGGGCGATGGTGATGCCGCTCGCTTCCAATATCTGCTCGGTCCTGTAAAATCATCATAGTTAGGTATTAACAATAAAAAAAGCGAAAGAAAACTCACCTAGTGAGTTTTTCGGGTGGGGGTGCAGTCGCATCTTCCTGGGTGCGCATTTCGGATGTTTTCCTGTGGAAAAAGAAAGAGAAATGGTTGTTATGAATGAAAAAAGCGAAATGGAGAGGGAAAACTTACTTGGGGGCCTTTTTCCTCCCTTTTTTCTCTTGTTTCTCCTGCCCTCCAGCGCCATTGTCGGTAGTTTTCTTCTTTTTCGCTTGCTGGGTGTTGGGGTCAGCGGATGACATGGCCCGTTTTCGGGAGCTGCTGGGCTTCACTTGGGAGTTGGGGGCTTTGTACGTGGCACCGCTACGAGTGCCGGTCGCTGTCGAACGAGTTTGCCGCATGGTGGTGGACGGTGGTGGTGCTGGATGGGGGGGGGTTGGTGTGGTGACGTGGCAGTCAAACGTGGGTTGATGTGGGGGCAGTGCTAACCCTCAACCCTAGGTCGACCCATGAGTGGCTGGTAAAGACGTGGAGAGCTTACAACTAAAACCGCTACTTGGCTTAATGGTTTCAGTGCCCGATGATTTCACGTGGCCACTTCCTCTAGGTTTGAAGTTCGAACTGCTCATGGTGCAAATTGTTTTTATGTATTACATAAGTAAGGACTATCGGAACGGTTGACGAGATTGGTCCATATCCATTCCTAATTGTCCAATCTGTCTGATTTGTCCGAGTTGTCCGATCAATTTCCTAGATGTAAGGAAATTCCTACTAAACTCCGAAATTCCGAGATGTCCGACTCGGAATTTGGTCGGACTGGACTCGGACTGGAATTTGGAAAAAGTGCTGGGGTACCAGCCAAACTTCTCATCCTCCAGTCCGAGTTGAGTCTGACCAAATTCCTAGCTCTCCACCTCGGACATCGGAATCCGATCGGATCGGACTAGGAATAGGTGGGGGAGTGTAATGTGCTCCCCTGAGCTCAGGGAGCAGCCTACCTTTGGGGCACTCTATGGATGGTATGTGACTTGGACCCAGAACAAGTGCAGAGCACTCCCAAAAATAGACTCTTAACTCTACCTTCTACAAGATTGGTCCATCAATTTGGATTTTGACTAGCTGTGGGAAGGGGTATGTGTTGGAATGAAGCTTATCAAATGAAAAAATGAAAAATAAATGAACATGTTTGAAGAAAGGGATATAAAACCAAAACCAGTAACCAGTCCTTCAAGGTGAGTGTACAAATCTCGATGAGAATCTTGAGGGCACACAATGGATGATAAATCCAAGAAATTGACATCTCAAAGTCATCTGGAGACTCTGCAGGGTGTTGTCATCATCCATCTGTGTCTTGGAGTTAGAGAAGAGTTTTGTCAGATGAATGATTAAACATTAAAAGAAGAAAACAAAAAAGTTATACATATACTCAAGGCTAAGTGTCCATGACAAGGGTCCCATGGGAAATGCTTTGGAAGTGGGAAGTTGATGGGCAGGTCATCTTTCTCTTTCACACCGTCTCTTTGGTTGAGGTGGAACTCAAACCCTGAAAGATGCCTGTTCTGCATCCAAGTCCTCCATATTCAACCTGGTGCCAATCAATCTGGGAAGCAGCACAGCCACTGGATCATTAAGTAGCATTTGTCTATGTGAGTTCCTCATTGTTGTCATCATACTCATCAGATTCTGATGACTCTTCATCAGACAGGTATCCTGTGGAAATTTCATTCTCATTGTGTTCTCTACACTCAGAGGCAGCAGTCGGCTCAATGGTTGGAAGCTTGGCAGTCAACAGCAGTGTTTTCAGGGTTTTGGGCTTTGGAGCAAAGTTTCCCATCAGATTATGTTTTTTTTCCTTCTGCATCCCATGCATTCTTTGCCTTGTATCACTGGGTTGAGCTGGCACCACCATTGTATACACCCTGCTTTGAAGACTCAACTTTCTTCCATTCCTTCCTGGTCATTGTTCTCTGGAGCCCTCAAAATCTGGTTGATCCTTCAATGACTGCTTGTTCTTGTTCTCCCTGTTGTTGCAAGTTCTGCAGCAGCTCATCTCCCTCCAATGCCATAAACTCTTCCTCATCATCTGAGTCTGTCTCATCATCATCTGTATCTGACTGATTCAATTCCTCCACAATGAAGTGATGGAGACTGCCATCCCAATTTGTGCATTCATTCTCACCTGTTGGCTGATTGACAGCACAGTCCAGGGTTTTTGCTGATTTGGGCCACTGGTGTGCACTGTGCACACACTCGGTGGATGGTTGCATAGTTGGTCTTTTGAGGCATGAGCATGAAACAAATCTGGACTGTCTGTATGTAGAATGTAGTCTTCAACTGTCTCTATTCTATGCTGCCATCTACTCTAACCAATTTTTGAGGCACCACATATCAAAGAGATTTAACTCCAAGTCAGAGCTGCCTAGTTGGGCTTATCAGCCAATGATGCTGGTGTAATCCAGGCCAAATTGAGCACCATCCACAAGTAGTGGTGACTAGATGTCCCACTCCATAGCAGTTGGTTGAAGTGGTAGTGATGTCAACAGCTTGGCTCAGAGCTGACAAGCCAAGCTGCTTTCAAGCTGAGCTGGAGCTCTATTTGGCTAGCTGGCTAGTGGTAGCTCAGCTAATGCAGTTTGTGGCTCCAGAGTGGCTCTGAGCAGCTTGAGCTGCCCAAAATGGCACCATAGCAACCCTTGTCACACAGCCAGAGACATGCCTTTTGTAGTGTTTTTTTTTACTTATTACTGAGGGTCCTGTTTTTCCATTAGCAGAGAGGTTAGTGACAGGTCCCCATGGGATATGGGTGCCCAGACACTCAAAAACCTCCCATGACACAGGCCAGCAGACTCAGCCCAGCCAAAAATCAATCTCTACAACATGGGTGGGCTGATGCAAAATAAAGCCCATTCAACATGGCTCAGCCCACAAAAAATGAACACATTCAATACAGATGGGCTGATACCTGGATATCAGTGAAGCCAAGCCCAAGACACAGCAACCTGCCAAAGCCTGGCCCAACTGATGCCTAGGATGCCTCTGCCTGTGGACAGTCAAGCCAGGGCCAATCAATGCCAAGGTTAGCTGGGCCAAGGACATCAGAGCCAACCAAGGATTATTACTGGTATCATGGGTTTGAGGCAGACCATTGAGCATCTCAAAGTTGTATTTTGGTATACTTATGAGGGTAAAGAAGGGTTGGTCATGGTAAATTACATCTAATAGGGGAAGATCTATGTGTAAGAAATACAAGAACATAATTTCAGATGTCATGGTGTTGGCATTCCTTTGGTTCCAGCAAATGTCATTTGGACTGGGAGAGCAAGGACTGTCCAGAGATGGTTGATTCTTTGAGCCCTTGCATGTCCTTCCCCAGTTATAAAGAAGTGAGGAGAGGTGCTGATTACTCAGAGTGTAAAGTTTGGAAGCAGCCTGGTGGACAGTCAGGCCATGGTTGACAGCATGCAGCCACCTCACAATCTTGTAGTACCTCTCCGTCATGTCTGCATTGAGAGTGGGGTGCTGGAAATATTAAGAGCAAAGAAATCAACACAGAGGGTGGCTCACATCAGGTTCCACAAAATGTTGCCTAATTGTATTAAGTGCAGGTCATGATGGGGGTATCTGAACAAGGTAGGTAGCTTCTGTTGGTGCACTGGGCAGGCAATAGTGAATATGCATCAGTGTTTTGATGATGTCCAGTCTGAACACCATTTGGTAGTCCTCCTCATTGTCTGAAATGTGCTCATCAGTAAAAAGAGATCTGGGCTTTGGTGCTGTATCTCAGGATGTCTGCCCTGGAGCCAAGCTACCCTGAGCCTGGATTATGGATTCAAGGTCTGGAATCCAGGAGGTCATCACTTGTAGTCCTGTTGAATCAATGTCAGAGATCTTGATAAAATTCAATGATAAAGACATGCCTGAGGGTGTGGCAACAATGTCAGCAGAGGTAGCAACCTTTTTTTTTTTTTTTTTTTTTTTTTGGTTCAACAATATTTAACGTGGTGCACAGACACTACTACATGAGGCAGCAGGTATAAGATGTAAGTTGGAGGGGAGACTACAGCCCTGATAATGCACAGAGGTGTGTGAAGGCCCATGTGCCACTCGCCAGAACTGCACACATGGCCGGACTACAGGCCAAGGGCGCTTGGGCACCTGCCCAAACCAGCTCGCTGGCACTCCCAACAGCGCGTACTAGCCTACTCCCACCCCCTACCCCTGCAGCCCCCTGCACAGCCCCTATTAGTCATGCGCACCCACCGACGCATCAGCCAGGAATGAGGATTGCAGGTCTTCCCGCAGGTCGACCAACCCACCAGCCATAAGGCCCAGTGGGGTCTGTAGCCCCCCAGTCGCCCAAGTACAGCCCCACCCTGCTTAGCCACCCCACTTGTGAGACAGTACCCACTTACAAGGCAGGCCTCCCAACCTTGCCAGCAATGAACATGCCGTTTGGCATTACCGACAGGAAGCGCACCAGGCTCAGAAGCTGGAGCGTGTGTTCAGTGGGCCATCAGGTGCACCAGGCCACCAGATGGGGGTCATACACCCTGCACGTGTCCCTCATCCCAGGTCGCACCCCTCAGGGTGGGCAAAGGCAAACACTTGTGGGTTCACCTCAAGGAGTTCAACAAGATCCGCGATCCACCACGGACCGTGCCAGTGCTTCTTGCACTTCATGTGAGGGCACACGCAGAGCAGATGATCCCTATCCTGGAAAGGTCAGGGTGGGCATGTGTAGTGAGTGTCCTCACTGGGAAAGGAGTGGTCGCGGTAGCTCCCAATGGGGGCATGCACTGTGATGCACCAACACAGTCAGAGTGACATTGCAACATCGTGGGCCTGCTTATGGACTGCCCACTCTGCTTTGGAGGGGACAAACCAGAGGTGAATTCCTTGATCCTGGCCCAGTTCGAACCATGGACACAAAAGACAGCACACTCATAGGGCATGCTGCTGGCCCCCCACTGGGGAGCAATCCACCCACATATTGGCTAGCACAAGTGCATCAGAGAAGACTACCAACTTTTTGCACCCAGCAGAGGTAGCAACCAGCTCCCCTTGTTGCATGCCAAGATTATGGCCTACATCCTGATGTAGAGGGGACCCTACATCTACAACAACACTTGAGTGCTTATGCAGAGGGTATTTTAGCTGAGGGGGTGAGATACTTAATCCCTTGTCCAATGAAACCTGCTTACTGTATTTGGCCTCAGTTAGTAGAATGTCAGGCCAGAAGTCTTCAAGCATTAATGGGCCACTCATTACATATGTCAAACATATGGTCTCAAGTGGAACCTATTGGGATTATGTCTTTGAGAGCAAGTGGGGGATCACTCAGACGAAGTAGTGAGTGTGTGGAACAGGCAGGGAATGTCTATTCATCTCCTACAAAGTGTGGAATATTTATACAACACTGTTAGGAGGTATAGTGTAATATACTCCTATAATATATTAAGGAGGTATTCTGTCATAGACCCCTGTATCAGTTAATCTTGGAGTAACTATGTCATTTCCCCTATAACAATAGTGTCATAGTACCTCCTATGATATCATGGCTTGGTAAGTCTGAGACTTCCTGCAGTATGGGTCTTAGACACTCTATCCAAGGCTCTGTCTTGGATAGCCTATCATAGACATGCAATATGTGTTTCACTGTGCAGCATGTGTTAACTGTGCATCCCCCTAATAGTCCTTACATGTGTTAACTCCTGTTAAACATGTGTTAATGACTTAGCATATTGGGGAATATGTCCTAGCCATGGTTACTGCCTTGGCTTGCCTGTATGCCATATCCCAACAGAACCTAACAAAGAAAATGTGAGATCAGAAACCAAGGCTAATGAAAATTGCCTGCCTTCATTCTCACCAGCCATGGTCTCAGCATTATCAATATCAAGCCCGAGGTCCTCAAGCTGAAGGGAGTCCAAGTATGTTGTAATCATCCGGGACTTCTTCTCCAAATTCTGCACTTCATCACCAATCATTTGGTGCTTGGTTTCTTGAAGTCATGTGGAGTCTAAGAGGGAGAGTGGTAGCAGAAGGCCCTTGGCCAATTAACCTCCTCATAGGAGCCCTGCTCTTACCAGAATCAGCTTCAGGATCACTAATGTCAAGGCAGAGATCTTCAAGCCAAAACAGGTGTGGGAATGCCATTATCATAGCAGTATCATTCTCAGTGGGTCTGGCATTGTAGTGGTTCATTTGGATGTCTGTATCCTGTTGCCAAGGGGAGCCTGAGAGTGAGAGCATTAGTATAAGCCCCTTCACTAATCACCCTACAGATAGTAGCCTCATTCTCACTGGAATTGGCCTTGGGATCACTGAGGTCAAGGTGCAGATCTTTAAGCTGAAAGGGGTGAGGAGATTCCATTGTCACTGCAGTCTCATTCTCTGTATGTTGGGCCTTATATTGTTCATTTAGAGGTGTGTATCCAGATGCTTAGAGGAGGCTGAGAGGGAGCATTAGCACAGCTTCCTTCACTGATCATCCTACTGATAAGTAGCCTTACTCTCACCAGAATCAGCCTCTGGATCACAGAGATCTAGCCACAAATCTGCAAGCCACAAGGGTTCTGAGGTCATGGCAGTCTCATTCTCAGTAGGTTTAGCATTGTAATCGATCATTTTTGGCTGTGAATCCTCAAGATGAGGGGAGCCTGACAGAGAGGGTCAGGGCACAGTCCCTGTCCAGTCACAATATCCTAGATAGCCCAGGCTCAGTGCCTGGATCACTGATATCAAGCCAGAGGTCCTGAAGAGACTCCTCATATGCTATAGTCATCTGGTCTTCATTCTTCATATAATTGGCCTCATAGCTGAGCATCATGCTGTAAGTGTAAGTCACAAAGCCAGGGTGATCCTCAAAGAATGTTTAAGTCAGAATTCATTTGCCAATATGAGTCAGACCAATGGCAGGCCAGTCCTTGGCTCCAGCTTCACCTGTGATGCCCAGCTGGTGCCAAAGATGACTGGAGTCTTGTCTATGTATCAGAAGATATTCTCCATGACATGTAGTAATTGACAAACCCAGTATCCCTCTCATGATACTCATTTTTGTTGAAACTGAGATCAAGCCTCAGGTCATTCAGCCTTGGGGAATCTGCATGGGTTCTTTGGTAAGTAATGAGTGAGGTGGAATCTTCAGACTGATGCTGACCTCACCTGGACTCAAAACCATTCATAAAATGATCATCAATCATCAGTTCTATGTCTTCCAACCTCAATGATTTCTCTTAAATACAATGAGCATTGAGTCAAATACTGATGATAACATATACCTTTTTTGCCATCCCCAATAATTTCTGGGTAACATGGCTCAACTAGCTTATCACTCCTGACATATATCAAGTTCTGCTAGGGTGGGGGAGTCTTCATGCATGGTTTTAAACATTATTGGGGAATGGTAGTATAGTAATGAGACACTTGCATAGTGTTGCTGCAGCTCAGCTGGGTGTTTTTGCTAACTTGGGAAATAAAATAGCATAAATTCTGAAAATATTAGAGGACCCATTGACTTCTCACATGATCTAGCTCCTCTAATGTTTTCAGAAGTGATGCTATTTTATTTCCCAAGTTAGCAAAAACACCCAACTGAGCTGCAGCAACACTACACTTACAATCATGTGCTGCCAATACACTTAGGGAGTGGCACAGGTAACCACCAGTAGATTTGGGCATACCCATACCCATGACCACACCTACTTGTATCTGCAACCCACAGGTCACAACCCACAGGTCAGATGGGTGCAGGTAGGCCCACCATCTGCCATATCTTGTGACTGCACCTAGTACATCCAATGATGACACTGTACTTTACACTCCCTCACCTAGTCCGTGCGGACTCCCAGCTGTCTGCATGGACTCCTAGCTGTCCGCACGGATTCCTAGTAAAGTCCAAGTAGTCTGCATGGACAGCTCGGACATCATGCGGACTGAAGAATTGGGCCGAGTCCTAGCATCTTGAAACTGTAAGAAGTTCTAATGATGTCTGAGTTGTCCTAGCTGGTCCGAGTAATGTCCAAGTAAATAAAGACTTGGTGAATTTTTTTGTGAGAGTAAGATCAAAATATTGTTGTACCTGGCAGGGTTTGAACCCAAGGCACTTTGATCAAGATTACACAAACTGGGCACAATTAACCACTGTGCCAAATGGGCACACAATATTAATATTATTACTACTATTTATTACCTATTCCAAATACTGTAATTTACACTCCTCCACATATTCCAGAAATTCCGCTCGAGTCCAGAAATTCCGGTCGAGTTCGGAAATTCCGGACTCACTTTGGAGGAGTCACCCTCACCCCTTGCACCCCCCTCCACCCTGCGAGCAGTCGCTCGCAGCAGTGGTGGGGGGTGCTCTGTCGTCCTGGGTGTCGTGGGGTCGTGCGTCTGTGCCCTCGCTCTGACAGAGTAGTATCTATATTAATTAAAGTAGAGTAAAAATAATATATATTTATATGAAATAAATTAACGGGAGGGGGGGGAGGGGGGCGCAGCGCGTTGCCGTTGTTGCCCCCGTTCCCTGTCCCCTGTTCCCTGTGCCTGGTGGTGGGGGTGCTCTGTCGTGCTGGGCGTCGCGTCTGGTGCATCCCCCTGTCCCCCGACACATCCCCCCATCCTCCTGGCGCATCCCACGCTTCCCCCACCCTCCTAGCTCGTCCCCTCTCCCTCCTAGGGCGTCCCCCTGTCCCCCCTATCCCGCGGCCCGTCCCCCCCCCTCCTATGGCGTCCGGCCATCCCCCCATGCATCTCCCTTGGTCCTGGCGCGTCCCCCTCAGTCCTGGCGCATCCCCCTCCCTTCTAGTGCATCCCCCCACCCCCTGGAGCGTCCCCCCCTCCTAGTTGCGCTGAGTGTGTCCCCCCTCCCTCCTACTGCGTCCCTCCCAGTCGCGCTGGGTGTAGCGTCTGTCACATGCCCCGTCCCCCGGCGCGTCCCCTCCCTCCTATGGCGTCCCCCCGCGCGTCCCCCCTCCATCCTGGCGCGTCCCCCTCGGTTCTGGCGCGTCCCCTTGTCCCCTGGCGTGTCCCGTGTGTCGGTGGGGGTTGTCCCTAGCTGGGGGAGAGTGTTGGGTGGGTGGGCGGTGACGTGGCTGCGCCGCTGTGGTGGTTGGTGGATTGGTGGGTGCGTGGCTGCGCCGCTGTGGTGGTTGGTGGATCGGTGGGTGGTGGTGACGTGGTGGTGGCAGGTGCCCTGTTGTGGCTGGGGGAGGTCAGTGGGTCGGTGGGTGGTGACGTCGTGGCGGGTGCTGGGACGGTGGGCGTGATGGAGTACTTTACACTCCCCCACCTAACCCGATCGGAATCCGATCGGAATCCGAACGGAATGCTCGGATTCCTAGGAGTCCGTTCGGACTGAGCTAGGAAATTTACTGGCAGAAAAGCCTGCTAAATTTCTGTTCCTAGTCCAAGTTCAGTCCGAACGGAGTCCTAGCAGAGTCCGAGCAACAGTGCTCGGACTAGGATTTCCTAGCATGGAGTCTGTTAGGACTCCGCACAGAAACCACACAGAACGTTAGGAACATTAGGAACAGACCAAACATAGTTGGTCCTTATTATATATCATTACATAATATGTAGGAAAAAGATATGTTCGCGCAAAGGATCGAACACTTACACTCACAGGTAAGTATTGTAAGCAACACCATAACATTTAACCACTAGGCTGTAAGGTCTTGGTTGGTATGGGGGCCTTTAGGCTTGACATACTGTCAGGCCCAACCTGGTTTAGGGTGGGTAAACATAGCCTGGCCGCGCGTCCCTTATCGCCACATCATCAACATCTCTTATCACCATCACCCACATCCACCCCCCCATTTCCAACGTCTCACCACCACCTCGACATGCAAACCCGAGCAAATACCAACACTCCGAGGACCAGAAGCGGTCTGCGCCGCAACGGCTCGCCCCCGCCATCAACTGCATCGACAATGCGCAAGCGAGCCACGTCAGCAGCCGATGCTGATGCCACAGCAACGAAAAAAACTCGAACGACGGCTACAAATGAAGAAATCGACGGAGCAGCAGGTGAAAAGAAGGGAGGGAAGAAACCAATGAAGAAAGCGAAGGCGCCCAGGCAAGTGCCCTCCATCACCCCTTCCCTCGCTGACAGCGTCCCTCGCTTCCACGTCCCTCGCTGACCCCGTCGTCCCTTGCTTACCCCGTCCCTTGCTCCCCGTTGCTGGCTGGCCCCGTCCCTTGCTGACCCCGTCCCCTGCTCCCCTGTTCCTCCCCATCCCTCGCTTCCCCGTTGCTCGCTGGCCCGTCTCTTGCTGACCTCGACCCTTGCTTCCCCGTCCCCTGCTGACCCCATCCCTCGCTGCCCCGTTGCTTGCCCCCCCCCCCCCCCCCGTTGCTTGCTGGCCCCGTCCCTCGCTGACCTATTCTGTAGGAAAACCGCGGCTACTCGAGCTCGCGAAGATGCAGCTGCCAGCACACCAACTCACCTCACACCGTGAGTTTTTTCTTTTTTTTTTCTTTCTTTTTGAACAACTACTATTTTATATTTTACAGGACTGAGCAAGTGCTCACTGATAGCGGGGTCCCTATTGCTCCACCCGAACGCACACGCTCCGTAAAAACGAGCTTCATGCCTCCACCACCGACCAACTCCAGCTCCCGAACACGCCGATCAGACACCAAGCCCGCTACAGGCAAGCCAGAGCCCAACGAACAAACGAGCAAGAACCAGGACAACAGCGGCGAAGACAACGACGAGGATGAAGACGAAGACGAAGACAACGACGATAATGAAAACGACGACCACGAAAACGATGGCAACGAAAACAACAACGATGAAGCCCACAACAACGACAACAACGAAGCCAACAACGACGACGACGAAGCCACCGACAACAAAGCCACCGACAACGAAGCCACTGACAACGAAGCCAATGCCAAGGACAATGACGAAGATGAGGACGAGGACGAGGGTGACGAGGGTGAGGGCGACGAGGGCGAGGGTGGCGAGGGTGAGGGCGACGATGACCAAAAGGAAGGCACCCGCAACTACAACGAGGGCACAGGCGACTACGACGAAGCCGCCAACACCAGTACTGCCGCCACCAATGCTGATAACGCCCAGGCCAATGCCGTCAATGCCACTAGCAAGCCCAACGAAGGTGCCGAGGATGCTATGAACACCCCTGCTGCTGCCACTGCACTGCGAACTGCTGCCACTACTGCCACTATCCCCAACTCTATGCAATCTGCTGCTGGGACTGGCGAGGTTTCTAATCAATGTATGGGTTTTTATTATTATTATTATTATGTTGTGCTTATGTGTTACATTATAATTTATAGTCAACAAAGGTAGGTTGAATATGGTTTTAATGTATTTAGGTTATAGTTTAAATATTATTAATCTAGATGTTGATATTCGGATGGCGAGTCCTCCAACCAGTCCACCTCGTCACACATTGCAAGGTGCTTCACGTACGACAGGTGGAGTATTTCGTGGTAGAGCATGGGGGAATGTTTTTAATCACGCAGATGATATGGATGCTATGCTTGAGCCTGGCCTGCGTAAGGGTAGGGTGCATGTCTATACCTCGCATCGCGACCCAGAGGCTCACAAGCCTGACATGTCACTTACATCTGAGGTAAAATCCACCCTCAAGCCAATTCTGCAAACACTTGCAAGAAATTATTCCCCAGTTCGCAGTAAGCATGCTCAGTCTTACTCTACTGCTTTTTGACACCTTTTGGTAGAATTCAATCGTCGTGTTTTTGTTTATGAAGAGGATCTTTGGGCTGTGAAAGGTCGATTTGAAACTGCTCTTGAGAATGATGATGATGTACTGTGGGCACATGATAATGGCCAGGATATATTGCGACTTCTCATTGTAAGTCCATTATTATTTAATTTCACTTTTTTTACTAACCTTACACAAATATGAATTATAGACTGATGATAATCCTGGATCTTCAAGTACTGCTACCACTCCTTTTCCTCACTCAGGTTCTCTGTCACGCACGTCTACTCCTGCTACTTCAGGACTCCCTTCTGTGAATCCTAAAGAAGTAACACTGGGCTTACTTGGTGTTCCTACTTACCTTTGTGATCGTGCCGATCGTGGTCTTCATGTGGCATACCAGAAGTACAAGGCACATCTTGAAGCATCTCATGTGTATGACCAAATGGTTGCTGATGGAACCTGGATTGGCAGCAAGTTAACTGCTGTGGACCTGATCGAACTTTTTGTTTCAAAGTCTTATTTCCACTCACACTTCAAGAAATGTTTCTCCAAGGTTTCTAATCATCCTCTTATGGTGGAGTGGCTAGAAGGTGATCCAGGAAACCGACCTTCTGATCTTGATGTGTGGGGGGTAGAGAAAGTGGTCTACAACTTCAAAGACTTGACTGCATATTTGGAACAGGCAGATGGGAAGGGCAAAAAGAAGGGCAAAGTTGTGAAAGAAGTTGGAGGGAATGTTAGTAATAAGAAGAAGAAGAAGAAGGGGGAGGGGAAAAGTGGGAATGGTAGTGCTAAAAAGCAAGTCAAGTAGATAAATAAACTTTGGTGCATGTTCTAAATTTCTTTTTTAGTTTATGGTTCCTTTGTCATCTGTGTTTTTTTGCCATTTCAAACATTGTGCAATCTCAGCATCTAATCTGGTACTTTATTATACTTGCTCTGGTACCAGGAGTTGCTGCACATCCAGAGGAGAGCCCGTTTCCTGATATTCCATTCAAGGTGTTCAGTCACTTTGTGAAAGAGAACTTCTGTTCCAAGATTACACTTTCACAAGTTCTTCTTGTCCTGTTTACTATAACAGACAACTCCGATTTGTTGGGCTTGCATGCAAGACAACAGAATCCAGAATTTTCAGATGAACTTCGCTCTACAGATTCTGGTTGGATAAGAGGTCTTGCATGTGCATTGCAGGAAAAATTAGGAAAGGACCATGAAAGGCTATTCAAGGATAGAAATGATAGAAATGCTGATATGAAAATTATGGCTATTGGAGAAAAGCTTGATATGCTAGCCAAAGTCTTGAATCTATATCCATATGATAAAAATGGACAATTTCAAGGGAACCTCAAGCCTATTTCCCATAAATCAATTCAAGCAGCTCAAGTTATCTGTCCAAATGCTGTGGTATGTGAAACCAACAGCTGCAACCCCCGCTCTTTGCTCCAAATAACCAAAATACGGGATATACCAAGAGTTACCCTGATTAAAGGCTCTGACATATTTGAAAATGTTCAAGTCCTTACTGGAAGGTGTCCCAAGTGCAAAACAAATTATCTGGCAGATAGAGAACGTGTAATTGGACATGACAATAAAAACATCCGAATATACTTGAATTCTGCAAAATATCTCAAGGTCGGACAGAGCATATGGGTTGATCGGGCTTTTTCAAATGCAGTTCTAAATGGAATGTATAGCTTCCATTCATCTGCTGCTGCTTATACAGAATTTTGGAATAACAGTTTCTGGAAATTTGATTCTGGGAATTCCACAAAACTCTCTCGGCGTCACATTTGGCAAGCATTTGTTCAAGAGTCTGTCCGTACTCTTGCTTCTGCAAGTAACATCAACCTGGAACTTCAAGATGGTCTTGCCATCAATGATGTAACCAGACAAGCATTTTCTGTCTTAGGTGAAAATGGAGTCATTCGTGCTGCAGACCAACATTCTTGTAAAGAATGTACTCAACCATATAAAAGTACTGCAGATATAATTACTGGGGATGATCCTGCAGCACTTGTAGGGATGGATGAAAATAGAATTGTACCTGCACTAGTTGGAGAAGGTGCTGATTTAGCAGCTGAGGCAGCTCAAGAAGCAAGACAACATGCACTGCAGTCAGCTTCTACCACTGATCAGGAGATGGATGTTGATAGTCCATCAGCTCACACTTCTTATACAACTATGGTTGTTGTAGATGGGATTCTTATATCTCCACCAGTATGTATGCTATTAAATTTATTGATATCAGCTAATTGGGATTTCAGCATTGTGCCTATGATGACTGTACTTCAGAACTTGCAAATTCTCGGGGTGGATCATTTTGTGCTCTACATGAGAACTTGCATGGATCTAAATGCCGGGTGCATGGTTGCAATACCCAAAAGATTGTTGGCACACAAGCATGTGAAAGACATCAAATTCAATGGAATAGGCATGTTCGAGGACATAATCGGCATACTATGGCTGGAGCTAGAAGAATGTTGCAAAGACCGGGGGAACGCTTGCCTTGGCAACCAGTAGCACAGACCAATCAACAACCTCATGATGAGCCTACTCCTGAGGTACAAAGAGACAACTATTTTACTCCAAACCATTTCTATTGTGTAGAAACAATATGTGCACCATGTGGTGTTGTTATTGCATGGGCAAAGTTTGCCAAATCAGAATCACCAACAAATATTCTGGCATTCCTGGAATCAGTTTATCCAAATGAAGAGTCACGGCCGGACTATATCTGCATTGACAAGGCTTGTCTGGTACTTCGCACAGCCATAACCAATGGTAGCTGGGATGCAATATGGAAAAACACAACACGATTTATAGTTGACTCCTACCATTACATCAACCACCGCACAACCGATTATTTGTGCCGAAAATGGTGTAATCCAGCCCCATTGAATGGCTCTGCCCCCAATCTTGTCATTGTGGATACTGATAATCAAGGTCAGCAATACTATAAACGAGCCTTTAATACACAGGTATGGCATTTATGATATAGTAATAATTTTATAAGTTGCTGATTGAAATGAATATAGGCATGTGAACAGCTGAATTCCTGGCTGGGTGGCTTTGAATCAATCCTCAAAAGAATGACTCCAAGCAATTTTAACTGGTTCTTACATGTTATGCTATTCTATCACACAAGACTAGTACTTGAGAAACAAGCAAGCAAAGCAAGTAATATTGAAGACAAAGAAGATGATGATGATAAAGGTGATAATATTGACTAGTTTAGTTTGTCTACACTCTATGTATCTTAATTAGGAATTGGACTTGCAAACTTTTTTATTTTTCTCAATCTGAGCTCAGACTTTGCTAGGA
Source organism: Tricholoma hemisulphureum (assembly GCA_964034925.1). NCBI lineage: Eukaryota > Fungi > Basidiomycota > Agaricomycetes > Agaricales > Tricholomataceae > Tricholoma > Tricholoma hemisulphureum. The sequence continues at coordinate 1,073,085 of OZ035931.1, forward strand.
TTCCACTTGGACAACACTCAGACTCATTAGGAATTGGACTTGCAAACTTTTTTATTTTTCTCAATCTGAGCTTGGACTTTGCTAGGATTCCGCTCGGACAACACTCGGACTCATTAGGAATTGGACTTGCAAACTTTTTTATTTTTCTCAATCTGAGCTCGGACTTTGCTAGGATTCCGCTCGGACAACACTCGGACTCATTAGGAATTGGACTTGCAAACTTTTTTATTTTTCTCAATCTGAGCTCGGACTTTGCTAGGATTCCGCTCAGACAACACTCGGACTCATGAGGAATGGGACTTGGCAAACTTTTTATTTTTGCTCGGACTCACTCGGACTGAGCTCGGAATTCACTCGGAATTTGCACTTCAAACTGCTAGGAATTCACCCATTTCAACAGTCCGAACGGAATCCTAGCAGTCCGAACGGAATCCTAGCAGTGTGCTAGGACTTGACTAGGATTCTGGTCGGAATCCTAGCATTCCGAGCGTTCCGTTCGGAGTCCGTTCGGACTAGGTGGGGGAGTGTAAAGTACAGGGCGTGATGTGGCGGTGGCGATGGGCACTTGGTCAGTGGGCGGTGACGTGGTGGCAGCGGTGGGTGCTTGGTCGGAAGGGAGGTGGCGCTGGCGTGATGTGGGAGGTCTCTATGAAGCCCCCCACCTCCCAGCTAAGTGGGGAGGAGGGGCGGCACGTCATTGCATACAGAAAGAAAAACTGAAAGAAAAAAACATTTTATTAGCTTTAAATAAGAATGAAATAGATTTTAAAATACTTAACATGGGGGCCTAAGGCCCCCATGTTGCGCTAGAGGGAGGGGTGGAGAGGAGAGGGAGGCCGTCGTCGTGATGGTGGGTGGCAACGCGTGAGTTGGCAGTCACAGGGTGACACATACCAACATTGTGACAACGGTGCCCAGTAAATGGGCATATGTTGCCCAGGCTCATACAGCCTGGTAGCACAGTCATTATATTACTTACCTGTCACACTCACGTGGCCACAAGGTCCTGGGTTCAAACCCTTCCATTACATTACCTTTTAAATAGTGACTTGCTAGGACAGTATTGGGATCAGGAAGTTGAGCACAAGATGAGGACGAGGTTTTTGAGGTATTGAGTTTAAGTCAAAGGTAAGTGTATGAGGGAGCCTGCCACAGGGAGGAATGTTATTATCATCTCCTACAAGATGTGCAATATTTATACTACACAGTTAGGAGGTATAGTGTAATGCACTCCTTTAATATATAAAGGAGGTATTCTGTAATAGACCCCTGTACCAGTTAATAATGGAATAACTATGTCATATCCCCTATAACAGTGTCAATAATAGTGACATATGATATCATGGCTTGGTAAGTCCTAGACTTCCTGCAGGGTGTGTCATAGACACTCTATCCTTAGCTCTGTCTTGGATAGGCTATCATAGACATGGCTATATCTTGCCTATCCTATGATAGACATGCTGCAGGATGATTAATCCTGTAGCATGTGTTAACTGTGGATTCCCCTATATGTCTCTGCATGTGTTAACCTCTGTTAAACATGTGTTAATATGACTTAGCATATTCTGGCAATATTCCCTAGGCATGTTAACTGCCTTGGCTTGCCTGTATACTCTTGTATACATAATCCCAACACTATCCTATGATAGACATGCTACAGGATGATTAATCCTGTAGCATGTGTTAACTGTGGATTCCCCTATATGTCTCTGCATGTGTTAACCTCTGTTAAACATGTGTTAATATGACTTAGCATATTCTGGCAATATTCCCTAGGCATGGTAACTGCCTTGGCTTGCCTGTATACTCTTGTATACATAATCCCAACAGACAGTCTGTGCGGAATCCGTGCTAGGAATTCCTAGTCTGAGTTAGTCCGCACAGACAAAACTCGGACAAGACTCAGACAAAACTCGGACTAGGAATGGAGATTTGGCAGTGACCTTCTGCCAAAAAAATTCCTAGTAAAGTCCGAGCGGACAGCTTGGATTCCGTGTGGAGTCTGCACGGATTAGGTGGGGGACAGTAAAGACCTCGGCACTTTGATCAAGATTACACAAACTGGGCACTCTACAAATAAAATAAAATAATTTGCATGGGGGGTTGCTAATGATGTGGCAGCATGGGGGTCTCTAGTGACAAGGCAGCACAGGGGTCGCTAGTGATGTGGTGGCGCAGGGGGGGAGGGTCACTAGGGACAAGGCAGCATGGGGGGGTCGCTATTGGTATGGTGTCACTAAGACTCCACCCCACAAGCAGGGGCTCATGGGGTTGGGGCCAGGTAGTGCCATGGTATTTCAGTGAGTTCTATCCTATAAAATAAATAGTAAGTCAATTATAAAAGAAAAACAACAGAAAAAAGGCTTACAGGGCCCAAATGACACTGGACATCATTTGGGCCAGGGGGGGGGGGAGTGGTGGTAGTATGAGGGGATTAGTGTCATTTCTTGATGCTTTGTTGGCAGTGTTGTTAATTATTTGTGTGGGATCAAAAAAAAAAGATGGCATCTATCAAAAAATCACCATAGCAACACTAGCCCTATCAAATAAACATGTGCAAACTCACTAGGGGTATATAAGCCCTTGAGATTTCGCTCTTTTTGATCCCCTGGGCTTGTCCCATGTAATGTAGTTAGGTATAATTAAATTAAATTTGTTATAATATAATAAATATTATCAGATAGTAGTAGACCAGTGGTCTGGTCCTTAACTGGTCTTAACTGGTTAAGGCCAGTCTTTTGTAAGGTTGAAGTCTCATTGGACCAAGACTGGGACTGCCCTGTACCTGGTGTAACCGAGACTGTAGGTCTTGGTGAGACCGGTTATGGTCTGGTCCAGTCCATGGTCTTTTCCAGTCATTGGGACTGGACCTTCAAACACTAGTCCTAGTTCACTGTTGTTGAGGGTAGTCCTGAACTTACACCCAATGTTGTATCCTCCCCCAGCCAGTGCCAAACACTTCTAAAAGGACCTCTATGACAGCAAGAGGGTACTTGGCACTGTAGTCCCAATAGTGAGCATCAATAAAACCAATGACATGTGTTACAATTTCCTATTACATCTATTTCTTCCTTTGTCGTGGCAGTGCTTACATGATCATCTCCCTATCTCTGACTCATTTGTATGACTCCTAGGGCAGCACCCACATTTCCTTTTCTATTAGACACCCAGTAGATAGCTGTTCATTTACCTCATGCTCTACAGCTTTACATAGCCTTAGATACTTTACTGACTCTTACAATACATGTCAACATGTATAGACATGTAGTCATAAGCATAGCTATATAAACTGTAGTAGATAGTGGTCAAGGCTCCTCAGCTTGACCTTAGGCAATTAACAGCCTTAACTGCTCCAGAACATGCGACTCGACCTAAGCAGAAAGCCTCTGACTTAGCGTGATATAACTTAATGACAAAAGCCTCATTGTTAATGAACTTGATAACTTGTACTTAGTAGTTGAGGCTCTTGCCTTAACAAAAGGTCAAGCTGATCCACAACCTCCTCTTTCTCAAGAGCAGACTCCTCCTGGTAAGAATATACTACATTGTAACATCCATGTATCAATATAATCTGACGCAAACAAATTGTAGCATTGGCAGGGGCATGTTTGATCATCTTGTTTATTCCCTTGCACCAAATCCTATCTTCCATTCCCCCTATGTTAGCTTCAGCGAGATTCTCCAATGCAAAAAGCAAATACATTTGCAGTATGTTACAATGCTCGTTGACACAAGCCACAGTGAGCTTTGCTCAAACATTTTTCTGACACTTCCACAGTGGAGTTCCAACTTTGTGCCAAAAACAGTAATATATTGATGAACTAAACTGAACAAACTTTCTGAACTTAATAATTGAGCGCCCCTTTCTCTTTTACATAGTTTATAAGTAGATAAAGGTTTGCAGCACTCATCTGAGTGCCAAAACCTGTAGATACAAGACTGGTGGGTAACCAGTGACATGTAAATAGCAAAATGACAATGCTGCCACAAGTAACTGCTCATGGGGTGGCTCCCTAGTAGTGTACTTGAGTCCTGACAATGACAATGACAATGCAATGTCATCGGAACTCTTTACACTCCCCCACCCAATCCGCGCGGAATCCTAGCTGTCTGCTTGGACTTCACTAGGATTTTTTTTGGCAGAAAATAATGCCAAATTTCCATTCTGAGTCCGAGTGATGTCCAAGTGATGTCCAAGTTTTGTCTGTGTGGATGAACTCGGACTAGGAGTTCCTAGCATGGATTCCGCAAGGACTGTCCTAGCAAGTCATGTGACCCAACGAGAGGATATGCTCGGACAGTTAGGAATAACCAAACTAACCAAACTAACCAGATGCGTGTCACATGGCCACAATCGCCACCGTGATGCATCGTGACTGCCAACTCACACATTGCCACCCACCATCACAACGATGGCCTCCCTCTCCCCTCCACCCCTCCCTCCATCCCCCCTCCCTCCCTCTAGCACAACATGGGGGCCTAAGGCCCCCATGTTAAGTATTTTAAAATCTATTTCATTCTTATTTAAAGCTAATAAAATGTTTTTTTCTCTTTCAGTTTTTCTTTCTGTATGCAACGACGTGCTGCCCCTCCTCCCCACTTAGCTGGGAGCTGGGGGGCTTCATGGGATGAGGGTCAGCACCAGGGGGGTGTCAGGGAAGGGAGAGGGGGCAATGACGGCCACCACGTCACCACCAGCCACCGACGCAGCACCCACTGCCACCACTCCGCCTCCACCTCTTCGTGCCAGATGCGAGGAGGACACGAGGGGAGCATGATGCCGACGACAGGCCTCCATGCCACCAGCGCCCACCAACCCAGCACCCGCCGCTGCCACGTCACTACCACCCACCGATCCAGCACCCGCCACCGCCATGTCACCACCCACTGATCCAGCACCCTCCCCCAGCCCAGGACAACCCCCACCAACACACGATCTGCCCCCAGGCCCAGGAGCAACAGGGGGAGGTCCCTCAGAGTGAGGGGACGCACCAGGGATGACGGGACGCGCCAGGGGACAAGCGAACATGCCAGGACCAAAGGGGACATGTGGGGGGACAGGGGGACGTGCCAGGACCGAGGGGGACATGCCGGGGGATGGGGGGACACCATAGGAGGGAGGGGCAATGCCAGGGGACAGGGGGATGCGCCTGACGCGACACCCAGCACAACAGAGCACCCCCACCATGGGCACACAATATTAATATTATTACTACTATTTATTACCTATTCCAAATACATGCTAGCAATAAAAAAAAAGTTACTGTTGCTCACATCGAGCAATGGCAGTCACCCTTGCCTATTGCACCCCCTCCGCCCTGTGAGCAGTCACCCACAGCAGTGGTGTGCTCTGTTGCCCTGGTGTCATGTGGTCGCGCGTCCCCTTGCTATGACAGAGTGGTATTTATATTAATTAAAATAGAGTACAAATAAAATAAATATACAAGAAAGAAAATTAAAGGGGAGGGGGGGAGGAGTGGCGCATGGCGCGTTGCCCTCTCATTGCCCCCCTTCGATGTCCCCCCCCGTCCCCATGCCCATCCGTCACCCTTGCCTACTGCACCCCGCCTCCGCCCTGCAAGCAGTTGCTTGCAGTGGTGGTGGGGGTGCTCTGTTGTGCTGGGTGTCGCGTCAGGCGCATCCCCCTGTCCCCTGGCATTGCCCCTCCCTCCTATGGTGTCCCCCCATCCCCCGGCATGTCCCCCTCGGTCCTGGCACGTCCCCCTGTCCCCCCACATGTCCCCTTTGGTCCTGGCATGTTCGCTTGTCCCCTGGCGCGTCCCGTCATCCCTGGTGCGTCCCCTCACTCTGAGGGACCTCCCCCTGTTGCTCCTGGGCCTGGGGGCAGATCGTGTGTTGGTGGGGGTTGTCCTGGGCTGGGGGAGGGTGCTGGATCAGTGGGTGGTGACATGGCGGTGGCGGGTGCTGGATCGGTGGGTGGTAGTGACGTGGCAGCGGCGGGTGCTGGGTTGGTGGGCGCTGGTGGCATGGAGGCCTGTCGTCGGCATCATGCTCCCCTCGTGTCCTCCTCGCATCTGGCACGAAGAGGTGGAGGCGGAGTGGTGGCAGTGGGTGCTGCGTCGGTGGCTGGTGGTGACGTGGTGGCCGTCATTGCCCCCTCTCCCTTCCCTGACACCCCCCTGGTGCTGACCCTCATCCCATGAAGCCCCCCAGCTCCCAGCTAAGTGGGGAGGAGGGGCAGCACGTCGTTGCATACAGAAAGAAAAACTGAAAGAGAAAAAAACATTTTATTAGCTTTAAATAAGAATGAAATAGATTTTAAAATACTTAACATGGGGGCCTTAGGCCCCCATGTTGTGCTAGAGGGAGGGAGGGGGGATGGAGGGAGGGGTGGAGGGGAGAGGGAGGCCATCGTTGTGATGGTGGGTGGCAATGTGTGAGTTGGCAGTCACGATGCATCACGGTGGCGATTGTGGCCATGTGACACGCATCTGGTTAGTTTGGTTAGTTTGGTTATTCCTAACTGTCCGAGCATATCCTCTCGTTGGGTCACATGACTTGCTAGGACAGTCCTTGCGGAATCCATGCTAGGAACTCCTAGTCCGAGTTCATCCACACAGACAAAACTTGGACATCACTTGGACATCACTCGGACTCAGAATGGAAATTTGGCATTATTTTCTGCCAAAAAAAATCCTAGTGAAGTCCAAGCAGACAGCTAGGATTCCGCGCGGATTGGGTGGGGGAGTGTAAAGAGTTCCGATGACATTGCATTGTCATTGTCATTGTCAGGACTCAAGTACACTACTAGGGAGCCACCCCATGAGCAGTTACTTGTGGCAGCATTGTCATTTTGCTATTTACATGTCACTGGTTACCCACCAGTCTTGTATCTACAGGTTTTGGCACTCAGATGAGTGCTGCAAACCTTTATCTACTTATAAACTATGTAAAAGAGAAAGGGGCGCTCAATTATTAAGTTCAGAAAGTTTGTTCAGTTTAGTTCATCAATATATTACTGTTTTTGGCACAAAGTTGGAACTCCACTGTGGAAGTGTCAGAAAAATGTTTGAGCAAAGCTCACTGTGGCTTGTGTCAACGAGCATTGTAACATACTGCAAATGTATTTGCTTTTTGCATTGGAGAATCTCGCTGAAGCTAACATAGGGGGAATGGAAGATAGGATTTGGTGCAAGGGAATAAACAAGATGATCAAACATGCCCCTGCCAATGCTACAATTTGTTTGCGTCAGATTATATTGATACATGGATGTTACAATGTAGTATATTCTTACCAGGAGGAGTCTGCTCTTGAGAAAGAGGAGGTTGTGGATCAGCTTGACCTTTTGTTAAGGCAAGAGCCTCAACTACTAAGTACAAGTTATCAAGTTCATTAACAATGAGGCTTTTGTCATTAAGTTATATCACGCTAAGTCAGAGGCTTTCTGCTTAGGTCGAGTCGCATGTTCTGGAGCAGTTAAGGCTGTTAATTGCCTAAGGTCAAGCTGAGGAGCCTTGACCACTATCTACTACAGTTTATATAGCTATGCTTATGACTACATGTCTATACATGTTGACATGTATTGTAAGAGTCAGTAAAGTATCTAAGGCTATGTAAAGCTGTAGAGCATGAGGTAAATGAACAGCTATCTACTGGGTGTCTAATAGAAAAGGAAATGTGGGTGCTGCCCTAGGAGTCATACAAATGAGTCAGAGATAGGGAGATGATCATGTAAGCACTGCCACGACAAAGGAAGAAATAGATGTAATAGGAAATTGTAACACATGTCATTGGTTTTATTGATGCTCACTATTGGGACTACAGTGCCAAGTACCCTCTTGCTGTCATAGAGGTCCTTTTAGAAGTGTTTGGCACTGGCTGGGGGAGGATACAACATTGGGTGTAAGTTCAGGACTACCCTCAACAACAGTGAACTAGGACTAGTGTTTGAAGGTCCAGTCCCAATGACTGGAAAAGACCATGGACTGGACCAGACCATAACCGGTCTCACCAAGACCTACAGTCTCGGTTACACCAGGTACAGGGCAGTCCCAGTCTTGGTCCAATGAGACTTCAACCTTACAAAAGACTGGCCTTAACCAGTTAAGACCAGTTAAGGACCAGACCACTGGTCTACTACTATCTGATAATATTTATTATATTATAACAAATTTAATTTAATTATACCTAACTACATTACATGGGACAAGCCCAGGGGATCAAAAAGAGCGAAATCTCAAGGGCTTATATACCCCTAGTGAGTTTGCACATGTTTATTTGATAGGGCTAGTGTTGCTATGGTGATTTTTTGATAGATGCCATCTTTTTTTTTTGATCCCACACAAATAATTAACAACACTGCCAACAAAGCATCAAGAAATGACACTAATCCCCTCATACTACCACCACTCCCCCCCCCCCTGGCCCAAATGATGTCCAGTGTCATTTGGGCCCTGTAAGCCTTTTTTCTGTTGTTTTTCTTTTATAATTGACTTACTATTTATTTTATAGGATAGAACTCACTGAAATACCATGGCACTACCTGGCCCCAACCCCATGAGCCCCTGCTTGTGGGGTGGAGTCTTAGTGACACCATACCAATAGCGACCCCCCCATGCTGCCTTGTCCCTAGTGACCCTCCCCCCCTGCGCCACCACATCACTAGCGACCCCTGTGCTGCCTTGTCACTAGAGACCCCCATGCTGCCACATCATTAGCAACCCCCCATGCAAATTATTTTATTTTATTTGTAGAGTATTCTAAAGCCTCCTGACTCATGCTGCCCCCCTCACTTGCAAATGCAAGGGGGGGTGACTTATTTAATTTGTTGAATACTTTAATTATAGTATGAAAGACTGGTCAAGACTGGTCCAAGACTGAGACCAGACCATTTAGGACCGGTCTTGTGCAGTCTGGTCTTGGTCCCTATGTATTTGAGTAAAAAATAGACTGGTCCTGGTCCTAGTCCAAGCCCAAAAGGGGTGAAAGACTAGACCGGACCGGACCTTCAAACACTAACTAGGACCATGTGCTCAAGCCTTAAACTATAAGGCTTTGGTTGGTTCCTTTCATGGGCATGCACACAACTGCCTCTGTCAATTGTCTGTCCTTGTGATATATGTTAAAGGGATGGGACTGGAAGATTTAGAGGGTTGTGAGTGCTTTTTCTCTAAATCCAATGCTCTTGCTTCCTCCCTGCACTATGTGAGCATTATCCACTGGCAACAAAAGATCATTGAGTTCATGAAGCATACAGACAACTTCAAGACATACCCAAACTTGGGTAAGCAACACAGTGCGTTCATGGTCACAAGTTGTTAACCTCACATAGGCTACAGCATGGGTAGTTATCTGTCAACCCACAGGTTGGTACACGGCAGGTACAGGTGGTACAGGCAGGTGTCAATACCCACCTGGGTTTCATTCCACATCTGAAAAAATGCTCCTGGCACCCAGACAAGCACTGTGGACCATTTATATACTTACTTACTATACTAATAGGCTTATTTTACATTTAAATGATGGGGGGAAGTGACACCCCAAAGAAAGAGGGGCTTGTGGAAGCAGCATGTTATATACTGTCTAATGTTTACTACTATTTGGTGTCAGTAAATGAACAATGTGTCACATTGTATTCATGTTCATTTACTGACACCAAATAAGTATATAAAATGGTCTACAGCACTTGTCTGGGCACTAGGGCCTGTAGATATTACACTGGTAACTTGAAAATAGAAAATCAGTGACAGGTATAGGTATGGGTCACAGGTGCCCTACATCTGACCCATACCTGTACCCATGAGTACCTGTACCCATGACCCATGCAGGTTACCTGCATCTGTACTATTGCCTAACCTCACATAGGCAAATTCTTGACTGATAACTACCAGCAAGCATTAGACTATAGACATCCTCAAAGGAGTCTGCACTCTGGAAAGCCATGGCAGATCTGGAGGTCACTGATCCAAAGGTCTTTGGAGATTGGTTAATAGAGGAATAAGAGTACTTGAAAGGGTTAGCAATGGAGCCAATTCAGGAGATGCAGGAAATGGAGTACTACCAAAAGCTCTGTGCCAGTGAGTAAGTACTGCATTTGCCATGTTGTGTGCCCATTCTCATGTACCTCAAGAGTGAAGCTTGATGTTTCCCATGAAGTATGGCAGAACTTGATGACCCAAAATCCAACCCTCTCTGCATCTGCTGCTTCACTTGTGACAAAGCACTGTCATGCACTTGAAAATTGTGACAAGGATCTCCTTGTGGTTCAGAAACTGGAGGTAAAACTCTCTGTTACAGTGAGATGGATCCCAGGCTGTCTGGAGTGGAGAGTGGCATCACTATTGGTGGGAAAGCATTGCTACCAATGATGTTTGGATGAGTTGGAGGGCTTAATTATTTTGCAGATGTTTGAGCTTATGGGGATGGACATGTCACAAACCAGTGCATATCCCCAGACATAACACAAGTCATGAACTGATGCATTACAGGGTATAAGCTTTGGAAGCACATAGCTACAGTCCTTTGGGCCTGCTCCCAAGCAATATGCAATTCTCTGGACCACTATAATGCAGCAGCCTCTGCTCTTTCTCCCCCTCAGCCAAATCTTTCTTGGAACAATGTTGTCAAGTATGCTTTTCTTGTTGATTTCAACCTCTTACATGACTCCCACAATGACATTTGTGACTGACCATGGACAAAGCTAGCTTTTTGTGTGATGATTGATCAGCATTTCAAGCTCCTTCATGCACAGGAAGAGATTCAATGGCCCAATGTTGAAATTCAGCATGTAGTTACTTATATACAAGACAAGGATAGGTTCCTCCAGGTTAGAGAAGTAGAACTGAATAGCAATTAGGGAAGAGCACGGGTTTGGCAACCCGTGCGGGTTACGGGTACAGGTAGACACGGGTACGGGTACGGGTCACGGCTTAGGTACCCGTGACCCGCACCCAACTCGTCACCAAATGTCTATGTACAGTTTTGTATTTACAGGTTTCGGCACTCAGATGAGTGCCAACAACCTTTTGATTACTTATGTACTACATGTATGTACTAACTAACTTAATATATATATTATTTACGGGGGAAGCGCCGCCCCAGAGGAAGGGGAAGCTTGTGGAAGCAAGGTCTTATATACCGGATAATGTTTATCACTATTTGGTTGCAGTAAACGAACGCGAACGCGACGCGTCGTTTGCTAAAACAAGTTGATATTTGCTATTGTTTGGTTTCAGTAAACGCGAATGCGACTTGTTTCTGTGTTTGCATTCATTTACTTCAACTATATAGTAGTATTAATTATCAACTAGTTGATATTTACTAGTACATAAGTATTGTTTGGTTTCACTGTGATGTGTGATTTACTGAAACAAGTTGATAATTAATACTACTATATACATAAACGAGTCGCGTTTACTGAAACCAAACAATAGCAAATATCAACTTGTTTTAGCAAACGACGCATCGCGTTCGCGTTCGCGTTCGTTTACTGGAACCAAATAGTGATAAACATTATTCGGTATATAAGACCTTGCTTCCACAAGCTTCCCCTTCCTCTGGGGCGGCGCTTCCCCCGTAAATAATATATATATTAAGTTAGTTAGTACATACATGTAGTACATAAGTAATCAAAAGGTTGTCGGCACTCATCTGAGTGCCGAAACCATTAGTTAAATGTATGTAACAAATGCAAGGCCCCGACAATGATGGCGACAATTCACGGTACGCTACGACCGGGATTCGGTTTGCAAGATTAAACGCTCTCACCCCTTGCTTGTGGATGTTCATCATCGGGGCCTATGCAGGAGGTGTTACACAACAGGAGACGGGGGTCTACCCGTACCCGCGGTGACCCGTGACTCATGACCCGCGGGTTGCGGGTATGGGTAGACGCGGGTATGGGTACGGGTACGCCCAAAAGTACCCGCGGGTTACCCGTGCACTTCCCTAATAGCAATGTGCAAGGGTTGGTCAACCCTCCAAGGGTCAAGGGTAGGGGTCAGGAGGGTCAGGGTCAGGGGTTTTACAGGGTTTTACAGGGGTTTTTATTTCTCTATTATCAAGGTACTCTAGATGTTGTATGCCTTTTAAACAATGTTGAATCAGTGAAAAAATCATCCAAAGAGGCCTCACAACCTTTGCAACCCTTTGTATTGTTCAGAATATACTGAATCCCTCATATTTAAGGCATGACATGGGTATGGGTAACACTGTGTGTTTCTGGTCACAGGTACAGGTATGGGATTGCCATACCCATGCAAAACTGTACCCTTACCTGTGGGTTTACAGGTATTCTGGTCCCAAATTTCCAGTCAGGTGAGTGGTCATATGACCCTGTTGATTCACTCATGGCACACTTATCTAACTCACAATTTACTACCACACCCCCAACCGCTGCTGTGAGCAACTGCTTGTGGGGTGGAAACAGGGAGCAACAAGGCACAGTGATGACAATGACAGCAACAGCAACAATGAGAACAATGACAACAAGACCAACAACAATGAAAACAATGACAATGACAAGAACAAGAACAACAATGACAAGAACAACAATGATGATGGCCACCACCACCACCACCATACGTCATAGCACCCCCAACTGCCGCTGTGAGTGACTGCTTGCAGGGTGGAAATGGGGAGCAACTAGGATGGGGATGATGAGAAGGGCACCACACTCGACAATGACACATTCAGTGACTACAGGCAATACCCCCCGTCTCTTGCTGCAAATGTGAGTGGGGGGTTTCTCATCTCATTCTGGGCAGCCACCAATGAAGGGCTTGATGATGATGCATTCAGTGACTATAGGCAACACCCCCTGTCCCTCACTGCAAATGCAAGCAGGGGGTTTCTCATCTTATTCTGGGCAACCACCACCACCCCCTCCCTTGCTCCAAATGCAAGCAGGGGGAGTTTCTTGTTCTGTTCTCAGTGACCACTGCCCCTCCCTTGCTTCAAATGCAAGTCAGAGGTTTTTTCTTCATTCTGGTGGGGTGAGACATCACACGTCGCCCCAGCAACTCATTCTCAGCAACTACAGGTACTACCCCCCCTCCCTCACTCCAAATGCAAGATGGGGGGGGTTTCTCATCTTGTTCTGGGCAACAACAAGCATGACCACCCTCCCTCGCTGCAAACATGAGTGGGGGGGGGGGGTTCTCTTTATTAATTTAGTGTAATAAATTATAAAAATACATATTATCCTTGAAACCCCTGAATAACTACCGGTAACCTGCCATAACCCATGGTAACACCATACCCCTACCTGTGTGGGTATGGTGTTCACAGGTACGGGTACAGGTATGAGAAAATATACCCAGGGGTTACCCATGTCACACCCTACTCATATTTCATTAATAATTTACTGAAAATCATGTGTATTGTCATAAGTATACTTGAATGATGTGTATTTCAAAGGTATCTTGGTATTTATTTACTATTTATAAAGCTTGAGCAGTTATTTGGACCAAACCCTTGTCCAAACCCTGCTGAGGTTTCTTACCCTCCAACCCCTTACTGTTGGCTGGTGTCAAGGGTATGAGGGAGGTAGGGCCAGGGTCAGCCTGAGTTGACCCCAGGGTTACCCCTGCCCATCACTAGAATTGAAGAAGACAAACTGTTACAATTTCCTTTTACATCCGTTTCTTCCTTCGTTGCGGCAGCACTTACCAGATCATTTCCTTATCTCTGACTCATCTGTATGACTCGTAGGGCAGTGCCCACATTTCCTTTTCCATTAGACACCGAGTAGATAGCTGTTCATTTACCTTGGACTCTACAGCTTTACATAGCCCTAGATACTTTACTGACTCTTACAATACGTGTCGACACATATGGACATGTAGTCATAAATGTAGCTATATAAACTGTAGTAGACAGAGGTCAAGGCTCTTCAGCTTGACCTAGGCAATCTACAGCCTTAAAACTGCTCCTGAACCCATGACTCAACCTAAGCAGAAAGCCTCTGACTTAGCATGATATAACTTGACAATGAAAGCCTCGTCGTTAACAAACTCGATAACTTGTACTTAGTAGTTGAGGCTCTCGCCTTAACACAAACATTGGCCTTGCATATCAGGCAATGAAGTATTGGTTGGAAAGGGGACAATTCAATGATGGCCACATGCATTGGTTCAGAAAGCTAGCTGCCCTTCCAGGATTCACTGGCAGCATCGAACCTGAGATTAGTGTGGACTTGCATGGAGAGGTGGAGGTTGCGATGGAGGTTGGTGAATGGCCAGGTGACAAATGCCCTTGTGGTATTGATATCAGTGGCAATGGTGGTGACAGTGACTCAGATGAGGGCGAGGATGACCAGGAGGATGACAATATCAGTGCTGTAGTATCTGCCCTCCTGTCGCTTACAATAGATAAGCCTGGTGTAAAATAGATAGGATAATGGGCACTACATAGGCAATTCTAGGCTTTTATGCTCTGGTGTGACAGGGTAGTACTTTGGAGCCACCTAGGAAGATGGGTGCAAAGTATGGTAGGCATGAGAAAAAACCAGGGGGACACTGTGATAGATGATGAGCAAGAAGGCAGGAGGAGGCGGGATGACAGCTGTGAGAGGCCAGGAGTGATAGGGATGAATGCTAGGGATAGCATGTGGTTGATGGTGCAATTGCCAAACACTGCCCTTGATGCCCAGCACATGCCATTGGCAACAGAAAGATATTCTAAGTGAGCAGTAATTAACCAAGGTTTATTTGTGGAGGGCTGTACAAGCTAAGTCTACTCTTGTTAGAGGCAGAGACAGGGTACCTCTCCACCTCTAATAAGAGGTGTTTAGTAGTATTATCAGGTGGTTTGCAATGTGCATTAACTTTCTACTCAGCCAAATTGTCACTCTCTGCCACACTTTGATCATGTGATCAAGCTGAACAAGACCTATAAGTACTTAAATCTATACAATTCATTGTTGACATCTTTGTTGACATCTGCTAAACTGGAAACACTCGGTAATTTCCATCTGGTTAACTCTGGCTCCCCATGTTTTATTGATGCGGGGTCTGACTAAGTGAAAAAGATGCTGCGTTATGCCCAAGGTGTGCAAGATGCGTGCTCAGGCTAGCCACTAGCGCATGTATTCATTGTTCAACAATAGACATAGGATCAATCGGGCCAAATGACATTGGATGACAATCAAGCCGCGTGGACGTGGATCGTGCAAAGGGGAAGTGAAGGAACAGTGGGTGCTGGTTTCGGGGGGGGGGGGACATGCCACTGGTATGCATTTATGTCTCGAGTTCTAATTACAGAGAGCGGAAACGAGACAGAGGCTCGAAAGTGAAGGCATGTAATTCAGAGCGGATAGGAGTCAATTCCGGGTGCTTACCTACGATCGCCATCACCATAGTATCAAATATCAAAATTACCAAATCTCCAAACACAGATCACGGGGATTTGTGGCGCGGGAATTTTTCAATGTTATAACGGGCAACTTGCTCGGGATTGCCACAGGTCATCTGGTATCCCGCGTCGAAATGAGTGAGATTCATATCTGTTCGCCAAAAAAGGGTTGATGAAGCGATGCACATACATTCTGGAGCCCCGCAATACTTGTGCTAATTTGTAGTTTTCAAGTTCGACCATCATACACACTTGATATGTATGAAGATAAGGATGGGGCTGGAGGGAATTCGGGTCTGAACACGGGCTGATGCAGGCTACTTCAGAAAGGTAGATCGTTGATTCGTCGCGTAGGAACGCGTAAGGTTTGTTGGTTGAAATTGTATCGTCCGATCGAGTACATTGCTAAGTACAATTGCAAGAGGGGAATCCAAGTCATTTCCAGAAACACAATGGGAGAGTGTGTCGCCTTGGCACGACCGAAAGAGGCACGTTCAGACAAAACGGTATACAGTAGCTACGTAGATGAGCTTGGCAAGGGAAGAACTACCAAGAAATTGACCGACGAACTTGGATGAACGTGACATGCTGATGTGACTCGGAATTACATGACAACTATCAACGTTTCCGATCATACTCAAATTGTATCATATTCGACCTCGCCACAATTGCATGCAATATATGGTAGGTATATGGACGGCAATGCCTTGAATCAAAACACATTCGACGGTGGCCCTCTAGCAGCGCTTCATCGGATTCGTTCTTTTCTCTGTCGACTTTCTTTCTTTCCTTCTGCTCCGGGGTTGTCTAAGGCTTGACGCTCTTATTTTCGTGTCGTTGCTTGATATCTATCTTTCTGTGGCGCGAGTATTCGTCACATACACCAGCGGGATATCTTACGACTGCGACTGTGTCCTGTCGTCCCTAGTAATTTCTGGTGAGCAACTACACTTACACTTCCTAATTATGCGGTTTTAAACTTTTTGTTTACCTTCTTTCATAGGCGATTGGATAGTTACATACTCACTACTAATTCACCTACTGTAAATGGCACAACCCGGGGTCTCCATTTGCCCTACATGCTCGCCAGCACTCAGCAACCTCGATTCGTGCCCAAGCACGTGTCCACTGCGCTCCCCCGGCGAACTAGAGAAACTCCTGGCCACTACCCCTTACCACCTGGAGCTCTCCTCTGTCATCACACCTACAACTAAAGCTCGCCGCCGAGAAGGCCGTATCTTCGACGATTGCTCGCCCAACTCCTGCTCCTCTCCGTTCGATGCAATCTACGATCCAGACGATGTACCACAGCATCACTCTTTGGGGTACACCCTTGCACCAGTTGATCCCATCCTCGATACCGAGTTCGACATTTCAGCCAGGTGTTCGTTGTTCGGGGAGAACCAGACGGAGGGATTGACACAGAAACACTCGAAGCAGGGTATTGGATCGGCCCCGGGATCCCGGGTCAGGACCACCTCGAAGAGAGGAACAATAACCATATCCCCCCTCCCCAATTCGCTCGTCCTCTCATTGCGGTCCGTCCCCGTCTCCCCCGCCGATCCACGTCTCGGGCAAGAGAATATCAGCCCGTCCTCTGACTTTCAGTTCTTTATGAACCCAACCCACATCACGCCAACGTCACCTACTTTACCCCCCCTTCCGACCCCACTCTCCCCGCTATTATCTGCATTCCATTCTCTCAACCACTCGGACTTTGAATCAGAATATGAAAGAGAGGGGGAGAATGAAAGCTTACTTGATCAGTACACGCAAGAGACTAATGAGGGGACATGGACACTGTGGAGGAGTAAACCAGTGTTCCCTGCACCTTCATCGGCCACAGGTTTGCAAGGTACCAAGAATAGCACGGCTGCACCCGTAAGGCGATTATCTCATAGGCCTTCCGGACCCAAGCCCCGCCCCAAAACGAAGATCGCCAAGCGCGCGCTGACAATGGGTAAGTACGAACCCCACGAATTGGTAACTGTCGCATCCACACCAGCCGGAAGCGTGCATAGGATAACTGATGTGGCTGCGTCTATAAATGGACTAACATGCGAACCTTCCATTTCCAAGTTGCGGCCCCATCCCAAGCCTCTCCCTACACCACCGCCATCCACTTCAGGTTTCTCTTCCACGCAGTCCTCAGGCGTAGAGACACGCACAAGCCGGTCTCCCGGCCCTGGTCTACAGCTCCCAATCGCTCGCCCGCCCTCGACCCCCTCACTTTCCCCTACCGAACCATTACGCTATCCACGTCGCTATCGGAAGTCAGAACAGGCACATGTAGACAATGTGCCCACGTTGGCAACATCAGAGAAAGAGCATCGTGTGCCCCCGCCCCAGAGGAGCCCGAGTCTTAGGTACCAGGGCGCGGGCAGCGGAAAAGTACATATGCGGACACAGGCACAGTCCTTGCCCTCGATTGCGTTGCCCTTCCGCCCCCTTCCAGATGTGAATACGACTCGGGGCCCATTGGGCCCATGCTTCCCTGTGCAATCTAGAGCACAAGGGGAGCAGCAGCCTAAGACGCATGTGCACTCTCGATCTGCACCTTGGCTTTTGCCCTCGCGGACACGCTCATATCCGGGGTCTACGTACGTGTGCGCGGAGGTGGGGGTTCAGCATGAGGTTCCACTTGAGGCGTGTGGGGAGCCTCTGAAATCGCCACTAGGGTCTGAACCTTCAAAAGTGGAGGAGGGAATAAGGGCTGGAATGGAGGGAAGCGAGGATTTGGACGAGGGCCCGACCAGTGCTATAGTGGGGGATCAGGCGGAGTGTGAGATGACGCAACTACTGGAATCTTGGCGGAGGAAGGAACGTGAATGGAGTGGGGAGTGGAATCGAGGAGATATTGGGGAGGTTGTGAGGGCGTTGAGGGGCCTGAGGGCCCGATGACTGCATATAGTAGTGCATGTTATTTTTATTTTTATTTCTGGTTTCTTCTGTCCATGTATCATGCGTGTATGCGGTATTCTATCAGTGTTATGTGTTTAATCGACAATGCTCCCTTATCCGTCTAGACATCTTGGCCCCAATACCAAGTACGAGTATAATCAGTGCCCTCCACACTGCGCAGCCCCAAAAACAACTAACGCGCACGCCCCGAAGAACCGTGGCATATCGTCTGTTAACCTAACTAAACATAACATACAGACAACGTAATGTCCAATCATAATGGAAGTCCAATCATAAGTCGTTGTCCGCGCCTAACGACCGTACTCAGCGACTGCAACGAACAATTCGAAGTCGATTCCAATGAATAATCTTTGCCGGTATCCAGACCACCACACTAGCTTCAAACACTTGGAGTTTAACAGCAACAAGGAATCGGTATAATCCAACAAACGCCTCCCTATTTGAGATTTAGGTCAAGTGTATATACTATAACGTGATTCACAACTCACCGGACAAGGAATGCAGCCTCCCCTCAACCTCATGGGTTGTGTTCGTTCATCGGCATTTCTGTGTGGCATTGAGGAATTCATCCCCGCTGCCGCTGTGGGCTGTTCGGACACCAGTTCTCCGCTACCTTTGGCAGGAACTCGATCTTTGGCACGAGGAGGGTAGGCTGGAATCGTAGAAGGGACTGCCATGTCTAGCGATGATGACGGTAAGAAGTTGGAGTCAGTGGAGGTTGTTTTCCCCCCGTGGCGGCTGTGCACATATGACATCAGTAACCCTATCACGTGGTTTCTTGGCATCTTCGATGAACAGAATTCTGAAGCCATGTCATCGGAGAATCCCCACTTGAGCCGGGGTGGTATAAGACGAGAAAGTATGTCACGGTGAGTTTTCCTGCACCCCGAACCATCCGAACGTGAAAAACACTGATCGGTATTCTAGATTCAGCCTGAGGCAGCACCCTGGCTGTACCATCAGAGCATCTCCACTGACCAGCTTACAGCGCTTTCGGAGTGTAATGACATCGTGTTTTTTTTGCGAAAGTGTGACATGATGACATATTTCTATATTTGGATAGTTATTTTGTCCTTTCTACATTTCCGGTGAGATGTCAGGCTCCTAGAACCAACATCTCGTATCACTTGGAAGGTTGCTTTATCCCAGTACTGCGTGTTATGTAAGATATGTACAAACATGAACAAAATAAACAAGACCAAACCCAACGAACACAGCGATAGAGAGGCTGGCGTTTTATAGATTCGGTCATCTCGGAGATCATTTGTCAGCCCTCGAAAAATACCCAACAAATCCGTTTACTTGTTATTCGCTTACTCGATTTGGTAGCCATAAACGTCACTCCGAAGTCACTCTTAAAACTCTAAAAATACATTGCTGCACATTCTTGGAGCATCGAAGATATCGGTAATCTGGTCCAGCAAAAGTTCGAGATGCATCCCTGCTGGATGCAAGTCAAAATTGCTCTCACATTGTATGCTGGGAAGGATGTCATTGGGTGTGCTGCAACTGGTGCAGGGAAAACTCTTTCATTTCTGGATTCCTCTCTTAATGGCCCTCAGAGACGGGATGGATAAGATGACAATCATCATCATGTTTCTTGCTGTGAAATGCAATCCATTCTTTTTTTTTGTCAGCTCCAGTACCTGTCAACAGCATATTTCTATTGTTACCCCTTTTGCCCACTGCTGTGTTGCTGATCAGGATATTGGATGGCTTCTGATGGTCTCGAGGATAACTTGTGGGTCATGTAGGATAACATCTGCCAAGTGGCGGGTATCACAATCAGTGCTCTGCAGTACCAAAGTTATAAATTCAAGCAATGTTGTGCCATGGGCATGGAGAATGTTCAGAATGGCCTTGATCTGCAAATCAGGGAGCATAGATACATATGATTTGAATCCAATCATTTCATTCTACTTAATCTCAAACCAATCTCAACTTAGATTGATGTTATGACAATGGGGTTTGCCAATGTGACACTGATGATAGTAAACAGATTTGTTGGGTATTTTTCGAGGGCTGACAAATGATCTCCAAGATGACTGAATCTATAAAATGCCAGCCTCTCTATTGCTTGGTTGGTTGTGTTCGTTGGGTTTGGTCTTGTTTATTTTGTTCATGTTTGTACATATCTTACATAACACTTGGTACTGGGATAAAGCAACCTTCCAAGTGATATGAGATGCTGGTTCTAGGAGCCTGGTGAGATGTATGAAAATTTTCCTTCTGCACAGACAAATGGTTATTCACTGGGATTAGACATGATAATACTACTTACAAGCTTTGATCATCGCTCTAAGGTCCTGTATGTTGTTGTCGATTGTACCTAGGGGATCTTCATGATTAGGATTTCCATCCCAGTCAGTGTTGTCCAAGAAAGGTTCAGGATGAGAAGCAGTAGAGTGAGATTCAGCCTCCATACAAAGAGCAAGGAACATGTTGCTTAGCTGTGTAACCATTGATGCGTTTACGAGCTCTCACAATGCGTCGTACTAGTAGACAGAAAAAAAGACCTCACTGATGTAATGGTGTCCCAATTTGGAAATATGCCATCATGTCACACTTTCACAAAAAAAAAAACACAATGTCATTACACTCCGAAAGCGCTGTAAGCCTTCTGACTTCCTCAATATTTCCAAAAGGTTGCTCCATCAGGTCTCCTGGGCCCAACAAGCTTTCACCACCAGAAGAATAAGCTGCAATTTCCACATGTATAGGAAAATCCAAGTTAGGCTTACTGTCAAAGGTCAGGAAGTGGGCCACCCTCACTAATGGGCCACTTTGCATTTTGGCTACCCTGGGTAGTGGGCCACTCTGTATTTTCTGAGCTGTATACTATTGGTTCCATCGGAGTTGAATTTGCACAGGGTAGTTGAATTTCATTTTTATGATTTTATCTCTGCCATCAATTATATTCGGACATTTATGGATTTGTATCGTATACATCTTTTTCGTATATATCAAAAATATGGAGGGGATATGACTACCAGAAGTGACTGCGAGAGAATAGCCGGAATGATGAAATGGGTGATTGAGAACAGAATTCATCGTTTGAGGTCAAAAATGAGACCCCGAGATCCTAGAAAAATTCACAGAGGTTCATATATCATATGAAAGTACAGGCCAATATATACTTCACATTTCTAGTACAGTTTCTATGTGCAGTGTACAGTAGACCTCCAAGCGTGACAAAACGCGTCAAATCTGAGCTCCGCCAGAACACAGTAACTTGTTCACACGCTCATCAATTTGTTTAATGGTTGCATGACCTTGCGTACGCGACATGCAGCAGAAATTGAAGGGCTTCTCAATGAAGGCTGCCGTCGCCTCACTCGCCAAAATCAGAATGGTGTCAGGCTCAACATCAAGCAAACAGCTCGTGACCTTTGTGTTCCTTACACTACTCTCCGGAATCATTTTCTCAATCTTCACAAACCACAACATGAAGCCCATGCAGAGCAGCAGTTTCTCTCTCCTGCTAAGGAAGAAGTGCTTATCAAATGGCTCGTTCAAGTATACATACCATTCTACCTTGTTACATATCGCTTAATTCACGTTTGTGTTGCACTCGGCGATTTCGACGATGGCGATCATCACTTTAACATGGACTTCAAAATTCAGTGTGACATTCCGTGACCACTGGAACAAAATGCATTGTTCACCCTCGCAAATGGGAACATCGTCCTAGAAGTGCAAAGTACATGTACATCTATGATATGTAATTGTATTAGAGCCTCCATGAAATTTTTCTAGGATCTCAGGGTCTCATTTTTGACCTCAAACGATGAATTCTGTTCTCAATCACCCATTTCATCATTCCGGCTATTCTCTCGCAGTCACTTCTGGTAGTCATATCCCCTCCATATTTTTGATATATACGAAAAAGATGTATACGATACAAATCCATAAATGTCCGAATATAATTGATGGCAGAGATAAAATCATAAAAATGAAATTCAACTACCCTGTGCAAATTCAACTCCGATGGAACCAATAGTAGTGTATCAGTGGCCGGTGTATTGGAATGGGTGACATGAACCATACCCACTGTTGCCTAAAATGAAGGTTGGTATGGCTGTAGCAAGATCTTGATGAGTGATGGGTGCCTGACTGCTGCTGAACTGGCAATCTGACCAATTGAGAAGATCACTAGGTCAGCCAAATGTAGTGTTTGAAGGTCCAGTCCAGTCCGGTTTTTTTGCCTAATTTGGATGAACCAGAACTGAAACCGGTTGCCCCTTATGGTAAGACTGTGGAAAACCAGACTGAACCACAAAAAACTGGTCCAAAACAGTTCAAACTGGTTCAAACCAAAGTCCAGTCATAACCAGTTCAGACTGGCTCAAACTGATGAAAACTGGTCTTTGTGCAGTGTTTAGGTACTAAGACCAGTTGAAAACTATGTAATATAGTGTACATAAGGTGCCTGAAAGGTGTTTATGGTGATAACAAATTTTTACATATGAAAAAATGCAACAATTAGATGTTGTATAAGTTCAGTTGGCAGTAGGATATTGTTTTGTCCATAGCACATGCAGTTCTGTACCGTTTGTCTTAAAAATTGGGTCAAAAGATGCGTATTTATAGGGCGTACCTTGTGACTGTTTGAACCGGTTAAAACCGGTATGGTTCGGTCCGGTTTGGTGTGGTTTTGTTATTATGAGAAGCTCAAACTGAAACTGGAAGTCCGACCTTTTCCAGTTCAAGTCCAGTTCAGTCCGGTTTCTTTTTCAGTTCATAGGACTGGACCTTCGAACACTAGCCAAATGCAGAAGTGCTGGCATGAGGGATGCATTTCTGAACTGATTCCTTTAAAACTTCACGTCCATGTTCCTTTTGCCTGCTTGCCCCCCCTCAGCCATCCTCTATGGCTGATTGCATGTCTCTCGATCACCTTGCTCCATCAATTTCCTGAAACATGCCTTGTTTTGCATTCCAGATAGCCTACAACCATCAACACCTGTTGGCTTTGGATGATAAGGTGGGTCCAGTATCTCCCAAAATTAGCATCATACTGACCTTATCTTTCATTCACAGCTGTTCTTAGATTTTTAATGAATTTATTCAAGCCTCAATATGCTCTGTTACACCTGTACATGCCTTTTCAGCATGTTGCCTTTGGAAATTGTTCTGGGACAACAAGGTGAAGGAATGCAAAAGTCTTGCTGCAGGTGCGTGATTTGGGGCTATTTTTCATAGTCTGAGTAATGACAATGTTGCTCAGCCTGCAGAACATTGCACCAATGCAACTTAGCATCCACCCATCTGTGCACTATTTTTGGTCCTATGCAAACTCTTGTCCACCCACCCACCTCATGTCCATTACTTAGAATGTGTCAATATACCTGCACTTTTACTGTTTTAGAATGTGTAGTACAGCATACAGGAGTATTTAGGCCAGGGGTGAACTCCACAAAACAGTCACAATACACTGAAACTTGACCCTCCAAAATGTCAATTCCCACTTTTTCTCCTCACCTAGGTGTCTCTATTTCTAACAACATTCTTACTTGACCACAAGAAGAGCACATAGAACTCACTATTGCTGCGATTCGAGAATCTGGTTGAAAACCTAATGGTGATCCATGCTATTCTGCATGTCAAGCAGAACAGCACTTTGATGTTCCAAGATCTTCCCTTGGCTGTCATTTGAAAGGTATGTGATTTCTACAAAGTGATTCTATATTACTGAGATCCCATAGGGGGAAAGACTCATCATGAGGCACATGTCAACAAGCTTCTTCTCACTGAAGCCCAGGAGGATATCTGAGTCCAATGGGTTGAGGTTCAGGGACATCATGGTATACCCATTACATATGCATCTGTAGCTCAGTGTGCTGGAGTGATCACAGGTAAGCAAATTGGGGGGTCATGGCCAAAACAATTCTGTAAGCATCACCCAGATCTAAAGATGAAGATGGTAGGCTTGGAGAAGGCTCGTGCAAAGGCATTGAATCAACTTGCAGTTGATGGATTCTTTGACATGCTCACTGACATGATCAGAGAATATGATATCCTGCCTGAGAAAAAGGCATCCAACTTGGTATTGGTGTGAGGATCACCGCTATGATTGACTGAGATCAAAAAACTGTTTACTCCATTGAGGATGGAAACAGGGAGCTTGTTATGGTCATTGAAGCGGTCTGCACTGATGGATCCATTCTCTACCCTTCTGTGACCTTCTAGGGTTTGCGGTGGAACTCAGAGTGGGGTCACAACAACCCTTGTAATGCAAGGTTTGTATTGTTTCAGTTCTAAAGACATCAATCTCACAAATTTATTGACAGCATATCCATCTCTCCCAATGGATGGACAGACCAAGAATTGGGCTCTGCATAGCTTCAAAATGATTTTGATCCTGCAACATGAAACAAAGCTGCTGGACAGCAAGTATTTACACTCCCTCCCCATTCCTTGTGGAATCCTGGCTCATTCCTGGTTCATTCCTCACATTCCTAGGAATCCTGGTCCATTTCTAGCCATTCCTAGACCATTCCTAGCCACCATTCCTGGAGGTACTAGGTCATTATTTCAAATAATAAATGCATTTATTACCATTATGGAAACATCAATACTAACAAAAAATACTAACAAAAAGTGCAAAAACTCCCCAACTTGCTACAAGGCAGGGGGGAGATATTATTTATTAATATAATACATGACTAAATTAAACTAAATAAAATCCCCCCGCTGGAGATGTGCAGTCTCACAGAATGAACCCGAGAGAAGCCCGCAAGGCGAGGCGCGGCAGTGTATAGCAGTGGTATGCAACGGTATGCGACGACAAGCAGTGTCTATGTGTATGCTAGGATGAACACATGGTCACGTGACCGTGTATCTACCTACAGTCTGTGGGAGGCTGGCCACACGGCTACATATGGCCCTCTCCACAAAGGCAATGTCCTCGTTGCCTCTGAGACAGTAGCCAACAAAAGGAAACAAGAAAAGAAAAAAACAGGAGAGGGGGTATCATGGGATAGCAAAGGATATTCATAACAAAATGAAGAGAGAAAGAATAAAATAGATGCTCAACGAGGTGGGGTCCATCCCAGGGCTCGAAGAGCCTGACTCAGGTTGGCAAGACAAGGGTCCTGGTCCCAGTCGAGCATAGGAACAGGTCTGATACCAGAGGGGTGACGTCGGGTAGCCAAGGACTGAGAATGGGGGAGGTGAGCATGAGATGGCTGGAAAGACTGTCGCGAGGGTATAAAAAATGGGGGCGGGGCTTGTCGTTGCCTCGACTGTTGTCACAGTGTCCCAAATGGTTGTGTACGGCCCGTTTTCAGACAGGAGAGGTCCCGGTGGTGTACAGAGGGGGCAGTTGGCAATGACGCAGCGTCCTCAGCCCAGTCGAACTGGGTGGGTACCGGCGTCGGATGTAGCAGTACCAGTCTCAGACCAGGTGACGTAGGGGGGGTGTAGAACATGGGCGCCGGCGAAGGGGTTCCTCCACTGACAAGCAGGGGTCGGAGAGGGAAGAAGGGGGCCAGTGGGGGCTCACGGGGGGTGGTGGGGGGCCTACAGAGGTGGGGGGCAGTTGGTGTCGTCAAACGCGATGCTGCGGCGGCAGTGGGGGGTTTGGGGCATCGAACACAGGGTCGTTCAGCCATTCTGAGGGTTGGGGCTGGGCCTGGGGGCGGTTCTCATAACGGCAGGGCTGGGGGCATGGGCGTCGTCCTCTGTGACGTGATGCCAGCGGTGTGGGGGTCGTCACGCCAAGTGGGGACCTCTGGGGCTCGATGGGAGCTGTCAGGGGTCAGGGCCAGATCCCCGTTGGTGCCAGGGACTGCCTGCGCACCAATGTCAGCCATGGCAGTTGTCTGGGATGGGGCAGATATGGTCGAGGTGCGGGGAGGCTCAGGGTGGGAGATGTGGGGCTGGGGGGTCGGCTGGAGTCCTGTGAGTTGGCCCGGATGTGCGCAATGCAGTTTTTGAGCTGTGGGTAGCCATTTTGAAGGTGGTCGTGTGATGGCTGTGTCTGTTAGCAACGGCGTTGGAGATGGTGATGTGGCGGGTGGGGGCTGTGTTGGCGTTGTCAGCGGCGATGTGAGAGGGCTCTGGGATGCAGGAGGTGGTGGAGCAGGTGGCTGGTAGCCGTTACTGGCCTGGGTGGTTGTGTCGCAGGTGCTGGGCACGGTCTGAGTGGCGACGTTTGAAGTAGAGGTTGGCTTCGCGTTTTTTGAGGGTGGGGGGTGCTCGTCAGTGAGCTGGACCGTTTGGACGGTGGTGGAGAGGTGCAGGGAAGCAGCATTCGCCTTGGAAGCTGCCTGGAAGGTCACGGGGGTCACCTGGGTCACCGCGTTGCTGGTGGTTTGAGACCGGGGGGTCGAAGTGTTGGGAATGGAGTGATGAACAGTGACAGGAAGAGTTAAGGACAAGGTTAGAGGATGAAGTTAATCTCAAAGGCTAGTGAGTGAGGGAGTCTGCAACAGGGAGGAATGTTATTATCATCTCCTACATGATGTGCAATATTTATACTACACAGTTAGGAGGTATAGTGTAATGCACTCCTTTAATATATAAAGGAGGTATTCTGTAATAGACCCCTGTACCAGTTAATAATGGAATAGCTATGTCATATCCCCTATAACAGTGTCAATAATAGTGACATATGATATCATGGCTTGGTAAGTCCTAGACTTCCTGCAGGGTGTGTCATAGACACTCTATCCTAGGCTCTGTCTCTGATAGCCTATGAAAGACATGGCTATATCTTGCCTATCCTATGATAGACATGCTGCAGGATGATTAATCCTGTAGCATGTGTTAACTGTGGATTCCCCTATATGTCTCTGCATGTGTTAACCTCTGTTAAACATGTGTTAATATGACTTAGCATATTCTGGCAATATTCCCTAGGCATGTTAACTGCCTTGGCTTGCCTGTATACTCTTGTATACATAATCCCAACACGAAGCCTCCAGGGAGGCGCAGCGGCCCTCCCCGTGGGTTGAAACCCAGCCATTTCGCTCCTTCGCTCTCCCTTGAACTTCTCCCTCTTTCAGACCTCTCTGATAGCCTTTCTTCTCCCATACCAATTTCCCTCTCTTGATAACAGCCTTCTTTCCCAGCCGTAGTAATGCACTGTAGTCGTTTTGGGCTTGTGTAAAGCCTTCCTTGCGTCCCTCTCATTGTGCTGCATATGTTAGCGCGCGTCTTTTGGCTTCTGTATAGCTTGTAAGACCTGGTGTTGGAGAGGTCGTGGTTGCATGGGTCGTTGTGCTGGTGATGGTCATGACAGATGGGGTAGCCATTGGAGTAGTAAAATCCATGTTGGTGGACAGCACTGTGACGAGGGCAGGGGAAGGTATTGGGTCTGTGGCGAGGTCAGGAGTATGAGTATTTGCCTTGTTACACCACCTTGACTTGAATTCTCGTTTAACAATATTCCACTGTCTATGGCCTTTGTCTGGGAGCTTGTTGAACCATTTCTTCGTGGGAGAGCCAGGAAAAAGCTTGCTAGAAAAAAGGTCCACCTTGTCTTGATTGGTGTTGGACTGGTAAATGTTGGTCTCGAGAGCAGCCAGCCAGTCAGCTGGGTTTTCGGCAGTGCTAGGTTCACCAGTGAACATGTAAGCTTGACGGTATGGAGCCATGACTGAATGCACAGAGTTGAATCGACCTGTTGCCATCAGATGGAGATGTGCAGTCTCACAGAACGAACCCGAGAGAAGCCCACAAGGCAAGGCACAGCAGTGTATAGCAGTGGTATGCAACAGTATGCGATGACAAGCAGTGTCTATGTGTATGCTAGGATGAACCCATGGTCACATGACTGTGTATCTACCTACAGTCTGTGGGAGGCTGGCCACACGGCTGCACCGCATCTCTCAGACAATGGGGGGGTTAGTGATCATGTCGTGTCATGGTGACCTGCCCTCGCATAGCACCCTGTTCCACCCCATGAGTGATGGCTTGTGGTAGTGATTGGTGGTGCTGGCATGGGGTGCTGGGGCCTGCTCAGCGCTGCTGTCACCCCACCCATGCTCCACCCCATGAGCAGTGGCTCGTGAGGCTGGGCTGGGTGGTGTTATTTGGGCTGCTGGGCAGTAGTTTACACTCCCCCAGATATTCCACACAGATCCACACAGATCCACACGGACTCTGCAGTTTTTACATAGTTGCTTACAGTTCACCAATTTATGGAATAACTCCCCCTTGTCTCGTCGGCCCCTCTGTTGTCTGGCATGTCCCCCCCTCGTCAGGGTGGCCCCTCCGTTGCCTGGTGTGTCCCCCCCTCATCTGGCATGCCCCCCGTCATCTGGCATGCCCCCCCCTTGTTTGGGGTGCCCCCCCCCCTCGTCTGGGCAGCCCCTCTGTCATCTTGCGCCCCCCCTCCATTGTCTGGAATCCCCTCGAGGTGTCCCGTTGGATCTCCCGGCTCTGAGGGCCTCCCGTCGTGTCGCAACCAGCTCCTGGCACATCCCATGGCGTCCCCCCACTGGCTGGTGGCTGGTCAGTGTCGACAGCTGCACCACAATCCACCCCACAAGCAGTTGCTCATAGGTGTGGAGGTGGGTGCTGTGTTGTTCATTGTCAGTCGTCGTTGCTGGGTATTGGGGGGTTAGTGGTGACGTGGCACGTTTGAAAGCATTGGGGTGCTCACCTAGTGTGTGCCGCGCTCCACAGGCCTCACGGTGGAGACATGTAGTCTCCCTGAATGGTACTCAAGTCGCCTGCCGATCCTCGCGAGTTGTCTATTGTTGCGTTTCTACTGTCTGTCTAAGTCCAACAACATGTGGTGTGGTCACATGATCAGTCAGGGTGTGTGTCGGTGCTGCTGCTGGCCTGCAAGGTTACATCTGGCCCCCCTCCAAGAAGCAATGTCCGCGTTGCTCGTGTCAAATGGTTTCTATCCTCTATATCCTCCCACTCCTCATTTCCATCATCTTCAATGACCTTTTCTTCTCCTGCCGTCTTCACTTTGTCTTCCTCCACTTCTTGATCACCTCGTATCTTTTCGATGGCAGTTTGGGCCTCATGGAGGGCTGTACCATTACGTGGTATGAATCTCCGGAGACGGCGCGAAGAGAACCTGTTGCCGATTGGCAACCCTTCCAGAGTCTCCAGCTGATACGAGTTGCGGTTACGGCCTGTTACACGACGAGGTGCCAACCATTTCAGTTCCATCTTCCTCTCTGCCTTGAATGTGAAGTCTAAGTCGCTTCGGTAGACCTGTATGAGCTGCCCGGCTTTGAATATGACCTCTTTTGGTGCCCGGGATAGTAGTTTCCTGTCAAACGCCAGCTTCTGTTTGTGGGCATGAGACAGTATATGAGCGTACCCATCCATGCATTGCTGTTCCACGTAAGCCATTTGGACGTCTACCTCTTCCGCTTGCACTTCCGTCTCTGTTCAACTAGGTGGGGTGCGCCTTGTGCTAATTACTATTTGTTGGGAATGGAGTGGTGAACAGTGACAGGAAGAGTTAAGGACAAGGTTAGAGGATGAAGTTTAATCTCAAAGGCTTGTGAGTGAGGGAGTCTGCCACAGGGAGGAATGTTATTATCATCTCCTACATGATGTGCAATATTTATACTACACAGTTAGGAGGTATAGTGTAATGCACTCCTTTAATATATAAAGGAGGTATTCTGTAATAGACCCCTGTGCCAGTTAATAATGGAAACTATGTCATATCCCCTATAACAGTGTCAATAATAGTGACATATGATATCATGGCTTGGTAAGTCCTAGACTTCCTGCAGGGTGTGTCATAGACACTCTATCCATAGCTTTGTCTTGGATAGGCTATCATAGACATGGCTATATCTTGCCTATCCTATGATAGACATGCTGCAGGATGATTAATTCTGTAGCATGTGTTAACTGTGGATTCCCCTATATGTCTCTGCATGTGTTAATATGACTTAGCATATTCTGGCAATATTCCCTAGGCATGTTAACTGCCTTGGCTTGCTTGTATACTCTTGTATACATAATCCCAACACTATTCCTAGCAGGAGCTCGGTTGGAGAGAACTTGAGGTTAGGCAGTATACAGTTATTGAGTGCGGCGACGGCTGCTTCGAGATGGTCTGGCCAGGAAGCTGGGATGTCCATTGTGTCGTACTCATCCTCTCCCAGGTCTGGCGAGCATAGTCTCTTCAGCCTTCCTAGCAATTTTGCATTCATTCCTTCCACTAAGCTGTTGATCCATGGTGAGTACCCTGGTATGATCTGGAGTTCGACATTACATTTGGCGCATGCCTCGCGGACTGCGTTGTTGTCGAACTCGGGACCTCCGTCGACCATGAGTGCCTCGGGGTTGGTGAATGTGGTGCAAATGTTGTTGAACGACTTGCAGGTTGTGGTGCCCAACACGGCGGTCTTTAGTTTATCTGCCCACAGATGTTGTGAGTACACGTCCACATACAATGAAATTTTTGTGAAACCCCCTTTGTCTTTCAGCATTGATAATGTGTCGCTGAGTTCAAACGGGTGTCTTCGTGTTATGGGTTCTAGCAGGGAGTGCAGGTGTTGTGCGCCGTGTCCTTTGCATTTACCACAGTCCATGATGGCCTTCGTGATCAAACGATCTAGATAAGGGCTTGCGACTTTGTCCATCAGTGCGATCTTCACATTGTCTTTGTGGAAGTGTCTGCCTTTATAGTGCGTCTCCCATGCCAGCACGACGGCCTCTGACTGCAGTATGCACTCTACCCGGGGTCTCGCTCGTGTGGACTTGGTGTCGCCTATCTTCCAGAGTTTCACATCCTGAATCATGTATCCTTCTGCCCGGTGTGTGGCTCTCTTCCACTCTCTGATGCTTTTCCCGTGGTCTAACTCTGCCAGGGCATCAATGACCGAGAGGAATATTTTCTCGTTGGCGAAGCGTGCCCTAAGAGCGTCGTAGGTCTCTAGTACCTCAACCTGGAAGATGTCGTTCTGGAGGCCACTTTGTGCTTCCCAGTCCTCGCTCACTGTCCACTCATGACCGTCGCCCTCTGCTGTCGGCATCTTGATGAATTTCCTGCTGATGCCGTCTGCAACAGGGTTGAGTCGCCCAGGCCGGTGCCTTATGTCTATGATCTGATGTGCTAGTATGCCATCCCTCCAGCGGGCGTGCGTTGAGTTTAACTTGTCATTTAATAGGTGGTCTCAGAGTGCTTGACAGTCCGTTTCCAGCTCAACCGGATACCCCCATACGAGGTTGGAAAATCTGTCTAGGGAGAACTTCAGTGCGGCAAATTCTAGTAAGTACGGTTTATACTTATCTTCGGCTGTAGATGTTCGCTTGCTGCTGAAGGCTACAGGGTGAATATGGGTGACCTCCTTGCCATTTGGCAGTACAGTGGTGTGTCATTGGGATAGCATTCCCACGAAGCCGTATTTGCATCCGTCAGTGGTTACAATAAATGGTGTGCCATCAAACTTTGGACCTTTCAGGACCGGTTTGTTGGTAAGGGCGATCTTTAGTCTTAGGAAGGCGCTTTCATGTTCGTGTGTCCACAATCCTTTGAGTGAGTGTCCTTTCATGGCCTGTCAGTAGGCCACTTTCCCTTTTTCTTTGGGGAGGTCTAGGCTCCTTCCGAGATCAGTGAGCGGCTGGGCTAGGGCTGCATACCCTTTGATTAAGGATCTGAAATATCCCGTTAATCCTGTGAATGCCGCTAGGTTCAGAAGGTCAGTTGGTCGCTTCCAATCCACTATAGCTGTTAGTTTCGTGAGGTCTGGTCGTATTCCGTTTGGTCCTACTCTTGCTCTGGCGAAGACGGCTTCCATCATGAAGAAGCTGGATTTTGCTGCGGATAGGGATAGTCCTTTCTCCCTGACCCTCATGAGCAGTGTTCTGATATTGGCCAGGGTTTCTGTGAAGTCGTCGCGGCCATTCCTCCATCGTCTACAAATAGCTCGAATAATATACCTACTAGATCACCAAGTGCCTGAGCCGTCATCTCGGCAAAGGAAGAAGGTGCACCCGTGAGTCCAAATGGCATGTGTTTGTAGCAAAAGTATCCTCATCCTTCTACATAGAAACAGACGTACGGCTGGTCCTCTGGTTCTATCTCGCAGGCATAGAATCCTGCTGCGAAGTCGAAGGTGTTTATCCAATGGTGTCCACTCAGTCGCTGTTGTTTGGCCCGCATGTCGCCCTGGGGCATTGGGGGTACTTTCGTTACCTTGTTCAGTTCTGCGAAGTCCTGGCACACTTGCCACTTTGTCTGTGTTTCTGCCTGTGGGGTAGCATCTTGGCTGTTGTGTCGTGCAGTTGTGTTCTCAAAGCCGGAGGCAATTCCAGCTGCTGTGCACTGGGTATTGAGTCTATGCTGTAGTTCTTCGATGGTTAGCCCTTCGCCTTTGTGTGCTTTCTTGGCCAGTGTTGTCGCTCTGCAGCATTTGACGTCTTTATGGTCGATGGGTGTGATAATGCCTGCATCCAGCATCTTGTCGAGTATGGTGTTGAAGTATTCCTTCTGGGGGCTGCTAAGCGGTCGTTGGTTTACCCTTTTCTTGAATGTGGTGCCCTCGGGTATGTTCAGCTTGTGTGTTGCTCCTGGTACCGCTGTCACCTCGCTGATGGATAGTGCAAAGCAGTCTGCAAATTCACGGAGTAGGTTTACGACACTTACGTGCTGTTCTTCATTCAGGTTGTCCCCTATGGTGAGCTTGGCGAGCACAGCGTCCACGCGTTCGGCCTTGAATGGCTCTGATTGCCGGGTGAACACTGCGTTGTCAAGGCTCGAGGAGAGCAGTTTTTGTTCAGCACCTTCGCTGTCTGTCGCTGGTGTAGTGTTGATGCTCCATAGATTTTCCTTCTGGTCATGGTTGAGATCTGGGTTGGGCGCCATTATTAGTATGTGTTTTCTTGGGTAATGGGAGGTGTGGGAGGTTTGGAACCGCCTTCCTTTGTGACGCCCTCCCTAGTCTGTTGTGCTTGGCGGTTGTTCTATCCCTCCGCGTCTTCCTCTCCTTCATGCCATTGTCAATTCGCCACCTGGCTCGTTCCTCTTTCATGCGTCGAGGGCTTCCTCATTCTTCGTTACCTTCGGCTTGCTCTAGAATTGTCGTTGCGACTGGTGAAACTTTGATGTTTGAAGTTTGGGTGTGTTGGTTGTCGTCCCTGCCGTATTCTAGATGGGCGTTCTGTGTGTTATTGCGCGGTTTGTTATTGCCGTTAAGATCTGCAGCTTGTTCCGAGGGAAGTATGGGTTGATCTCTGTTGTCGTTTATGTGTTGTTTCATGTTCGGTTTGTGTGCCATTGGCTGTAGTGGGGCCTTGCCACCTGGTTCATATTGGTTCTGTATGGTTACCCACGTAGTACCTTTGGGAATCTGCATAGTGTCTGAGTCGTAGTCATGCACCGCTTTGAAGGTTTTTAGCAACGGTTTCCCGAACAAGGCTGCCCAGGCCGTTTTGCTGTCAAAGACTTCGAAGGAGCCTTCTTTTGACACGCCAGTGACTGTGACTTCTCCATTCCAGACGCCCATCGATGGCACGAGCCGGCCATCCGCCATGCGCAGTATGCGGTTTGACTGCTCGAGTTCCTTGAGGCGGTGCTGGACTCCTTGAAACACGTTCATGTCAACTGTGTTCACCATGGCGCCGTCGTCAAATGTACACGGTATTCTCACGATCTCTCCTTGCGGTCCGTGGAGTTCTACCCCGTGCTGGAAGGGTACTGCTTTTTGTTGCTCGTCTTTGCTCTGCATGCAGTACAGGTCAACAATGATTGATTCTGACGGAACAGTGTACATGCTGGTGTCTGGGATAACTTCTACTGCTGTGGGTAAAGCTCCTTCCTCGTGGTTCGAGGCGCACCTGGTGTTTGACGGCGTTTCATTGTCCCTGGATGGTGCCTCGTCGCACCCAAGGACCATTTCATCCTTACGGTCTTCCTCTTCTTGGGTCATTGGCGGAACTTCCTGTTCTACGCTGATGACCCTTGCTCTTTTCCCTGGCTCGCTAGGAAGTTCGCGATGACCTGCTGGTTGTACTCTTCTCTGGTGGGCCAACCTTCATTCGCGATGTAGTTGATGTTTTCTGTTGATGCTGCGAGGCTGCTGCGCTTGATGGTTGTGGTGATTGACCTCCATCGTGATTCGAGTGCTGGCACTTGGTTGGGGGCGTCGCAGTTGGGTCCGACATGTCCGAGCATTCCACACTTCCAGCATTCCCCAGATCCGACGGGGCTGGTTCCAGGGGAGAGGGGGTATGGTTGGAGCTCGCTCACGAACTGGCGGGGGTTGTCGGTATGCCACTGGGTGATCTGGGCATTATAAAGTGCTCGACCACCTGGTGTGTTTGGGTGGATCGGGAGTGCTAGCCGTGAGATGTCTGTCATACACGTGGTAGGGGTTTGGCTCTGTCTATATGGTTGTTGGGTCGTAGTTTGGGGAGCAACTCGTGTTGTAAATTGGTCGGTTGCGCCGAATGTCTGAGAGGGTGTCTGGCCCTGCATATGGGGGGGCTGCATTCTGAATGTTGAGTGCCGTGTGGAGGGCCTGACAGTGAGGCGCTGGAATGTGTTGGTGAGGTCTCTGGTTGGTGTGTTTCGTGCATTCTGTAGTTTTTTCACCTCCTCACGGAGATTTTGCGCATCCTTCTCTTCCTCTTTCCCTTCCTTGATCTGTGTGAGTGTTGCTGTGTGTACCGCTGTGCAAAACGAGGTCCAGTCGGTGTGTCCCAATCCTGTTATTTTCTGTAATACTTTTGGCATTGCTTTTCGGATGTTGCCGATAAGGAGGCCATTGGTGTCTGGGATTGCTGCTGCAAGTCGCTCGATTTTGTTTGCCCATACGACATGTGCAAATTTGTCTACTCCTTTATCTTTCACTCGTTTCCCTACCTCATCCTCTGTGATTGTGGTTTGTGTCAATGCCACGTGTTTTTCCTCCACTGTTTTTACTGTGGCTGCCTTTTCTGGCCATTTCGCTTCGAAAGCCTTAAGGAGGTGGTCCCAGGTATCTTTCTCAGATGTGGTCAGTGCGCTGAACCATTGCTTTGCGATGGAGCCTGATCTGAGGTGTAGCTCGAGTGCTCGGATCTTCTGTGCATCTGAGATACTGGATTTCTGAAAGAACATGATCTCAATGAAGCCTATGAAGTCCTGTGGGTTTTCGTCGTCATGTTCGTCGTCGCCCCAAAACTTCTTGAGGTTTTCTAGCATGACCTCTGTTTCGTCCAGTGGCTTGGGGTTTGTCGGAGGGGAGAGTTGTGGTGTGGAGGGTGGTGTAGCAGTTGGTAGCCAGGATGTTATGGAGCTTGGGCTGGTTGAAAGGTCAGGTGTGGATGGTAGTGTGAATGATGAGGTTAGTGATAATGGTTCGGTGGGCTCGTTGGCTGTGGTGACTGGCAAGAATCTGCCACGCGGATCTCGTTGCATGGATTTTGGCAGGATGACTGTTGATAGTACACGAGGTGGGGTGGCAGGTGGTATCGAAGTGCGGGGTTAACTGTGACAGATTGACAGGTATGGATTATCAAGGTGCAGTATGGCAGGTGGCAGGTGGCAGGTGCTATTGAAGTGACTGGCTTAACGTAACAGTTGACAGAGTATCAGAGTTATCAGGGTTCCAACAGTTTAACAGGTTATCAGGGTTATCAGAATTACGACAGTTTAACAGGTTATCAGGATTATGGCAGGTTGCAGGATGTCAGAGTTGTCAGATTTATCAGGTTCGGAAGTGTCAGATGGTGGTCGTGACGGCTAGGTGAGTGCAAATTGTGCTGTTGTCACCAGATGGAGACGTGTAGTCTCCCTGAATGGTACTCAAGTCGCCTGCCGATCCTCGCGAGTTGTCTATTGTTGCGTTTCTACCGTCTGTCTAAGTCCAACAACATGTGGTGTGGTCACATGATCAGTCAGGGTGTGTGTCGGTGCTGCTGCTGGCCTGCAAGGTTACAACGGCACCTCCCTTGGGCCATCCCATCCCACTTCAAGCCCCCCCCCTCCCAGCTCAGTGGGGAGGAGGGCCGGCACACCATTGGGGAGCCGTCGTTGCATGTACAATAGAATGTGTTCCCCCCTGTCAGGCATCTCCCCTTATCTGCCCATCTCTGGTACCCCTCCCCCCACCCTGCTGCTCCTCCCACGCTTCGCCCCATGAGCCATAGCTCGTGAACCTGGGTTGGGGGGTGCTGGTTGCATCTGGGGTGTCGCCTGGCATTCCGTGGGCTCCAGGCGTGTCCCCTGGGTTCCAGGGGCTGTCCCATCGCGTGCTGTGGTCATCCTTAGCCCTCCCGTTGCACCTGTCGCGTTTCGGGGGCTCTTGGTGGTGCCTCGTCCCTCATAAAAGTGGGGGCAATAGTGGTGACTTGGCAGGCCATGGGGGTGCTTCCTCGGTGGATGATCCAGCCCCCTGCCCACCCCAGGAGCAGGGGCTTGCAGGGCTGTGTGGGGGGCTGTGTGGGGGCTGTTGGAGGGATGGGGGGGGCCGTTAGTGACATGGCAACAGAGGGGCGATGCTGAGGACATACCTCACATGTACCCTGCTCCGTGGGCCTCCAGAGACCTCCCTTGGGTAGTCCCATCCCTTTTTGGGTCCCTCACATCCCAGTTGTTTGGGGAGGAGGGGCATCACGAGGGGCATCTGTTGTTACATACAGACAAACTAAAAAAAAATTTGATAGCTTAAAAAAAATGAATAAAGAAAAAAGTACTTCTCATAGGGGCCTGTGGCCCCTATGATAGCAGAGTAGAGGTGGGGGGAAGCAAGTAGGAGAGGGGGGCGTTGTTGCAAATACAAACACTGAGAAAAAAAATGTTAACTGTAAGTTTAAAATACAAGATGATAAGATAAAAGAAAATGGAGGGACAGGCCCCATAGCAGTGTAGTGGAGGAGGGAGGGAGGAGAGAGGTGGTGTCGTGGGTGATGGTGAGGTAGTGAGCTAGCAGTCACAGGGTGACACCCAGTGATGTGGTGATGACGGCACCTAGTAATTGGGCATATGTTGCCATGATTTATACAGCCATGTTGCCTAGTGGATAAACTACTTACTTGTCACACTCATGTCGTCACAGGGTCCGGGGTTCAAATCCTTCTAATAACTTACCTTTTAAATAGTAACAATAATAATAAAATTACTTACTCACTCGGACGTGCTCGGATGTCCGTGCTGTCCGAACCCTGCTCAGCTTGGACTAGGATGGAATTATTCTGTGGAATCTGCGCAAAAAGTCAAAATCCATACAGATCTGTGCGGATCCGTGCAGACTCAAAATCTGGAATTAAGCAGGACCTCAAGCCAAATGAATTTCTGAAAAGTCTGTACAGACTGACTCGGAGTCCATGAAAATCCATGCAGATCCATGCAGATCTGTATGGAATATATGGGGGAGTGTAAAGACCTCCTGCTGGGCCCTCCTGTCATGTCCCCCTTGGCCATCGGGGCCTGCCATTGCGTCTTGCAGGCATCAGGGTTTCTTGAAAAAAACATCAAGGCTATATAAATAAATTGTAACAGGAGCCATATGAAACAAATGTCCATTTATGGCACATACAACTACCATGCTCATACAAGGGTATACATATCTCAGTCAGATTGCCAAATCACACAAGTTTGGATTTATCTACCACTTGAGTCTTGTTGTAGGTCGGTTGTAATCTGCACATGGTTGTCAGCCATGGTAGTGTCCTTTAGGTCTTTCCTTGTCTTGGAATAAGGTACCATTTTGTGAGGACACTAGCAAATGCATAATGACACCCACCCATGCCAATTGGATCACAATTGTCTGCAGATTGGAACTGTTGACCTACCCACCTCCTACCTACCAAGTTCCCAAGCTTTTCTCTCGGAATGTAATTAGTGTACATGCCTAATCAATTTACCAAGCAACCAAGGATGACTCTAACCTACCAAGTTTTCAAAACTTTCTCTGTGGGAATGTAAATGGCAACACATTTTATTTTATTTGTCATGCATGTCAAGGATGGCCTCATGTCAGATTTCATCTCTGATGTCCATGGCTCTTGACCAGACTTGCCTTCACTGCCACATCCACCCAAGTCTAGAGTTTTAAAGTCCGGTCGGGTCCGGTTGTTCAGCCATTTTGGCCCCAACCGGACCCCAACCGGTTGGTCATTTGAATCAAAAAGTACCAACCGACAACCGAACCGGGTACAACTGGTTGGTGTCGGTTGCTCAGGCAGTTGTGACCGGTTGAGACCGGTCGCAACCCGACCTGGTTACAGTCAGTTGCAGTCGGTTGGAACCGACTGCAACCGACATCTACATGGTGACTTACAATACATACTGACTACTAATAATACTTTTTCTACTGTAATTTAAAATATAATAATATACAAATATAATAAAACAATCCCCCCCTCAAGGTGGGGGGGATGGAGAACACTGACAATGGTGGCCATACTCGCTGTTGAGGCAAGGGATGGTGGACAAGAGGGGGGGATGATGGATGAGTGGGGGGGGGGATGGTGGATGAGTGAGGGGATGGCAAACACGAGGGGGCACGGCAAATGTGAGGGGGCAGACAGCAAATGTGAGGAGGCAGACGGCAAATGCAAGGGGGCAGATGGCAAACGTGAGGGGGCAGATGGCAAACATGAGGTGGCACAGCAAACACGACTCGCGAGGGGGCAGACAGCAAACACAAGGGGGTGGACAGCAAACGTGAGGGGGCACAGCAAACGCGAGGGGGCAGACGGCGAATGACAGGGGCACAGTGGACAAGTGGGGGGGGGATGGCGGACAAGTGGGGGGGACAGCAGACAAGTGGAGGGGACAGCAGACAAGTGGGGGGACGGCAAATGAGAGGGGGGATGGATGAGAGGACAGTGGACGTCGTAGAGGTGTCGTCATGGGGGAAAAGTTGAAATGGGTGAAAAAAAAAGATGATGCATCTTGATCATCAGTACAAGCGTGTGCAAACACAAACATGTTGTGACATGTCATCGTTTATACTTGCACAACACATGTGCAAACACATGCAAATGAGCCAAAGGTATATAAACCCTTGCCCATCTGCCATTGTCACTTGGGCATGCCCCAACCTTGCTAAGTAAATAAGTACATAAGTAAATAATATAGTATATATTAGTGTATATACAAGTAGATAACTGGCCGGTTGCAACCAGTTGTAACTGGTTGTCGACCGGTTTGAGTACTTTTCAAATCTGTCCAACTGCAACTGTGCGATGCCCCCATGAGGCCTAACTGCAACCGGAAGTCCAGTTGCCCACGGTTGCAGTCCTGTTGGGTTGCCGGTTTTTTTTGGTTGCTGCAACTGGACCTGCAAAGACTACCCAAGTCTGCCATGACTTCATCACATTCACTCACATGGTTGGGGCATCGCACATGTTAGGGAACATACACCTTGTATGTCTATGTGACAGCGCATGGGGAAATTTCAGTGTATGGCAAGACAGCTAAGCAGGGCAACAACTCCAGGAGTGTAGGAAACGCTCGCCCAATCAGTTCCCTCTGCCAATGGCACATAGGAATGCAGACCTACATGCAGTTCTCTCAAACTAGATTGGTGGTCTACATTTTGTGCAGCTTTAGTTAGAGGCTACATACTTGTATTTTGCATGTATCAGTTGTCCCAATATTATACATCTGAGCATATATCCCATGCTAGATTGAGGTTTTTCCAGATAGCATAACTGTTACCATTGTTCTTACACATATCAATTGTCTCATTCAAACTCAATTAGTAGCAATTGTGGTGGTAATTCCCAATTTAGTACAAAATGACTATGTATCACAGGCAGCCCTCTGCTCTGCCAGCCGAGCAATGGAGGATCTTGAAGGTGCCTTCTGCTGCATTGTCATGGGATGCCCACTGAACACCTTGCTGTAGTGCTTATGAGCTAGGTTATGAAGGTGAGGTAACTGGAAATAACCTTGTCCACCACAATAGGAGGTTTGTGACCCTGGCTTGGCTGGCAGGACCACCTGGCACTTCAAACAAGTCAATGACATTATTGTAGAAGCTCACATGGTTGAACAGGCCATCGTCTTTGTTCCAAGCATTAGCATTTGAAAGAGTGAAGTGTAGCTATGGGAGTACTTCAGATGAATCATCAGCCAATGTATGATGCCCATGTACCTGAACTGCAACATAGGCGACAGATCTAGGGGTGACGGACTTCATACCCAAAAGATTTGCCACATGTCAATGAGCAGGCGCCTTTTGATTGCGTCATGAGTAGTGTTGCTGCAGCTCAGCTGGGTGTTTTTGCTAACTTGGGAAATAAAACAGCATAAATTCTGAACATATTAGAGGAGCTAGATCATGTGAGAAGTTGATGGGTCCTCTGCCAACTCTAAGCGATCTGATCATTGGTTCCTGAGTTATTTAAACGACTTGAACAATGACTCATCGCTATTTTATTTCCCAAGTTAGCAAA
This sequence comes from Tricholoma hemisulphureum, assembly GCA_964034925.1. Taxonomy (NCBI): domain Eukaryota; kingdom Fungi; phylum Basidiomycota; class Agaricomycetes; order Agaricales; family Tricholomataceae; genus Tricholoma; species Tricholoma hemisulphureum. Next base: position 1,113,637 of record OZ035931.1, read on the forward strand.
AACACCCAGCTGAGCTGCAGCAACACTAGTCATGAGCATTTCTTCATTGGTGCATCAATTTCAACATCCTCCTGATATTCAATATCTTGTGCAGAGGATGGTGACTGGGGTGGAAAGGGGTGCTGCGTTAGTGGCACCGGCAGGGTGACATGTGGGGAGGGGAGGGGCTGCGGTGGCTAATGCCATGATGCACCTACTCCCCTGCCCCATTGTATACATTAATTTTATATGTAATATATTTTATTTAGAAACATTTTGTAAATAAAAAATGCAGTCAATGTGCCATGTTGCAATGCCAGAGACCATGACCACTCCCCCCCTGCAAGTAATGATTTTATATGTAATATATTTTATTTAAAAACATTGTGTAACCAGGTAATAATATCACTTCCTAGACATGGTCTTATGGCTTACCTGTTATGCTGCTACTGAATTTGTTAATTGAGACCTGGAGGTTGAGAGTTCAATCCTGGATGAGAAAATATTATTTTGAGGTTGACTTGTTAAAAAGTTCTTGAATCAGTCAGAATAACTGGAATCCACCCAGAATCCACCCAGACTTTCTGGAGTCCAGGGAGTCTGACCGGAATAGGTGGGGGACTGTAAAACACTGGCTCAAACCATTATCACTTGTGCCAACCTTGGTAAAAATTCTTGTTCCATCTTGTGGCCCTTCTTAAATGTTGGCGTAGAATGCCTTTGGATAGAGGCTCGGTCCATTGGGATTCAACCCACACAACATGCTTGTGGTTGAATTTGAGCTGGGTGTTTGGAAAAATGCATTCATCCACATCATCAGAGTCTTGTATGCCACAGTTCCAGGAGGAGCTGTTTCAAAACTCAGTGAAAGGTAATCTCCTCATTCTCATGGCTTCTCCCTTTCCACATCTTATATGCAAAACAGATTCCGCTGTGGTAGGGTCAGCTGCCCTACACATCAACTAACCCTTCCCATAGATTTTATTCCAGTCCCACTGCCAGCACCAATTATCAAGAGTTATCATATACATTTCCCTTCACCATGCTTTTATCTATATTTTGTGTTGCTAACATCATTTAATTATTTTCTAGTTCATTGATAATCCTTGAGAACATCATGGTAACCACATGATGCATCAATCTCACTGATGATCGATGGATTGGTACTGGATCTTGAGTTGTGACCCCTTAATTAACCTTTATTTTTGGTAAAAGCTAGTCAACATCCAGATCGACGGGCCAACCAGCTGGATGGTAGGGTCAAGAGACTTCATTTGGTGGCTCTCTGCACTTGCTGGGGGGACAAGTCACATTCCACAAATAGAGACTCCCATCAATGAGCCTTTCCATGAGTCATTCCCAGCTGTGAAACCCCAAGATGAGGATCTGGCATGCTTCTTTCATGTTTCATCAGTATCCCTTACAGTCATTTATCAGCTTCTTTTATGGCTTATCTTTTCTTGTTGTTTGGTCCCTTCAACGCAAGAGAACATGTGCAAGGGAGTTGTTTGTAGTGTTCTCAACCTGTTTTTGTATAAAGGTGCACTCCCACCTTTGAATGGAATCATCTTTTTGCAACCACTTAACTAAGGTCCCTCAAAATTTCCACTAAGCTTGAAGTCATTTTCACTCCAAGTTATCATTTCAAGTCTATATACAAGCTAAGTACTCAAGTTTCATTACTCTGATCGCTTGATCTAGTGTTGATCATGTTCCTGATCACTTTTCAATCACACCACACACCCCACACATTTTGTAGTCATTTCCAGGCATCGTCACACTCGACTGCCCCATTATTTTTCACTTTTGTTGTCTCTCACTTACCCCACTCCTTGTGATGTGGCAACCTCATCAACAAATCTCCAGTAGACCATTGACCCTGCCACACTGCCAAATACCAACATTTGGATTAGATACCATCCGAAGATTTTTGAACGATGGATGTATCAGAGATGAAAAAGCTTGCGACAAGGGATTTTGAGGATTTGCTCCAGGTATGGATCCCATATATTTCCCTTGTGTCACATTAATGTGTTTTGAAATTGCAGAATATGATACCTTCTGACACTTCTATTCTGTTTGGCTGAATGGCATGCCCTTGCCAAGCTTAGGATGCACACAGAGGACACACTCAACCATCTGGATGACCTCACTGCCAAAATTGGGAAAGAGTTACGGTCCTTTTCTGAATGGACCTGTGGATTCAACACAGTTGAGCTTCCAAAAGAAGTCCACACATGACAATGATGTACACACAAGAAAGGTGGGAAAAAAATGTCCCATGCTTTTCAAGAAACAACAGGTAGTTATCTGCAGCCATCAACCACACCTCCTTTAAAGCCCAAGATCAAGCTTTTCAACATGCTCACTTACAAGATACATGTACTTGGAGATTATGTGCATATGATTAAAAAATTTGGTATGACTGATTCATTCTCCACCCAAATCATATGTTTTCAATTGTGCATGTCACCATGCTCTACTAACACATCTTTTCACATTCACAGGGTGACCTTGCACACCGATTAGTCAAGTGTTTCTATCGGAGGACAAACAAAAGGGATCCCATTTGACAGATCGCAAAACATGAGAGACGTGATGCCCGATTGCACCACGCCAAAGAAGCTGCTGCTTCCCCTCAAAGGAAACATGCCCATCATATTGAATTCTCTGATAATGACCCTCTCCCATGCACTGCAGTTGACCATCATCACATGAGTGACTTCCAAAATTTCCCACACCATCTCCTAAGTTTTGTTCATCAGCCTCCAAATGACCCTGCTAAAAAGGTGCTTTGTTTCCTTTTAAGCATGGTGCCTTTCTCTTACAATTGCCTATTTCCAGAACTTTATATGCAAACTCAAAAACCACCTCTTGTCTCGACTTCTAGGCTGTGAATTTGATGGTGATGAATTTGAATTTTTGGACAAAGATCACAATAACGTCAGGATTATTGGAAATCATATTTACTCCATGAAGGTTCTACGTGTGAACTATACGGGTTATGACATGCACTGTGACCAGGATTCCATGAATCCTTGAATGCACTGCAATGTCATGGTTCTGTCCTGTGAAACTGGCCCCAACACTCACCCGTACTGGTATGCACATGTACTAGGCATCTTTCATGCGAAGGTAGTCCATACTGGAGCAGAAGCCAAGAATTGCTCCATTCAACATATGGAGTTTCTTTGGGTTCAATGGTTTGGCATTGCACCAAGTTATCGGTGGGGTTTTAAAGCTGCCTGCTTGCCTATGATAGGCTTTGTCCCAGATACAGATGATGCTGCTTTTGGATTCCTCGACCCTTCTCTTGTCATCAGAGGCTGCCATCTGGTGCCCATGTTTGCTAATGGCAGAACATCGGAGCTGTTGCAGACCTCTTCACCTACTGCTGCGCATCCTGTGGATGAAACAGATGATTGGCTCAACTACTATGTGATGTAGGTCCTTCATGAGTAACATTTGAAGTAAGCACTCAATCTCAATCCTTGCAGTTTTGTTGATAGGGACATGTTCATGAGGTATCATGGAGGTGGAATTGGCCACATGTTGATTCAGACACAGCCCAATGATAGTGATGCAATGGATGTCAATGATCAAGCTGAGGACATTGCACTGCAAGAGAAAGCTTTCACAGAGCAGTTGGAAAATGTACATCAGGCAGCTAGTGTTGTTGGAAATGATGTGGCTGGAGACAGGGAGGAATTTTAGGAGCCAGAGGATGTCAATGATGAGGATAGCAATGACACATCATTGGCAGCAAGTGGCAGTGAGGATAACAGCAAAGATGATATGGGTCCTGAGGATGGTGAGGACGATCAGTTTTTTGATACCAGGTATGGTGCACTTTAGTCCTAGCATCATGAAAACCGTGGAGCACTGGCTTGCATGGCTTGTATGGCTGTGTGCTGTATCTCAAAAGTCAACTATACCTACCATAGTACATTTATACTATTCACTATGAGCCTGCAACCTTAATTATTACATGTGGCATCAAAGAAGTTTTAGACTAAGTACAAGGAAAATGGAAAGGAAGACTGGAATGATATGATCATGTAACCCTATGTCATCCTTGTGTTCATTAGGTGTTGAGAACCTCAAAGACAGTATTGCTATGTTACTATTGTGATATCTACCTATGCCACAAATTGGAGCTAAGGACACTTTCAAAGAAAGAGCCTCAATAGACCTAAGTATGATATGGAGAGATGAGAAAAGAACATATGGAAGAGACCATTAACCCTGCAAGGATCTTTGCAGAGAGAGTGGAACAGAGGGTGCTGAGAGTAGATTGGAGGTCCTTTTGCATAGCTGAAAGTGTGCACATGCAGCTGAATCTGCTTGGTTTGGGAAACATTGAGGTAGGTAATATGGGGTGTCACCATTATCAGCATCAAATAATGAGGACAGAGGGATGCGTGGCTTGAATGGTCGGGGGCTTGCAAGTGAGATATGTGAAGTTGGTGTGGGTGTTAGCATTGTGGTGTGAGTTTGAGTCCAAAACCTCACATATAGCGGTATCAGGAATTGAACCTGTCAACAGCAATAATAGTCCTGTCCTCATAGTGGCCGGTGATGATACTCAGTCCGAGGAGACACCTGGAAATGACACACCAAATGTACTCCAACTAGACTAGAGGAAGGTTGCGAGGTGGCTTTGGGTTGGTGTTTGTCACAAGGTAGAAGGATGAAAGGTTGAGGGAGAATACGATAAATGAGACTAGAACTGGGGTTGCTGAGACGAGATAATACAATAGGACGAAGCTAGAATTGAGCTCTGTGCTCTAAATGATAGAGGGGAAATGATATATTGTTTTTCTTTTCTATCTACTAGATGTCTTATATAGATATTCTAAGTGGGGCCAGGAAATTGAAGTGGGTGAAGAGGACCCAAGTAAAATGAGAAGGAATCAGATGCCAATGAGAAAAAGGGGGGGGGAGGGGTAATGGAATAAGGAGTGGGTAATGGAATAAAGAGTGGGTACTAGGTCAAGAAATCTACCTGGTGTAAGAAATCTACCTGGTGTAATAGGACTTGCCTCCTATCCAAAAATGCGTCCAGTGGTTTGTCAGGCAGGTGATAGGAAGAGGATGATGATGTAATCCTGGGAACTTTGTCATGTGACCAAAATCATAGGACTGTTGATAATACCGTTCCTTGCACTAGAACCTTACACCATGATCTCTAACAACATCTCTCTTGTCCTTTTCTTCTTCATCATCCTCTTGATTATGTGCATCCTGATGGCCTACCAATGGAGACGCGCTATTGTGTGGGGACAATTCTCATCAGAGCTCAACACAGAAAATTTGCCTGTTGGAGGAGATAATCCCATTATCTTTTGTGACCCATTACGATGGAGCCTTGACTGGAGTGAGTGAGATATCTTCTTCCTTTGCCAACAATGAGTTGAACAATATCAAGTGCAACCAGAGGACAATGCAGTGGTGACCCAAGCCAGGAAAGAAGAGAGTGAGGTGGATGACGGAGTGGGCCAAGAGGTGGAGGTCAACATAACTGATGTGGGAGCTAACAATGAAGAGTTTTGAGGCTGCATAGTAGCACGAGTATTGGTAGTAATGTGTGTGAGATCCTATGATGATTGTAGAATGTGGCATGAGGAGGTGTCGTTAAAAATGTGAAAATGGGATGGTTCAGAGCTTTGGACGCTCCTGATACCTATCACCGGAATGAGCAACCAGCAGCAACCAGGCCCAATCCTGCATGAGCATTGGGTGGTGATGGTTGTTGTTGTTGTTGTTGTTGTAATGGGGATGGACTGGTGTTGATGAAATCAACAATAAAATAAAATAGAAAGACAAAGAAACGGAAGAATCTGTGAAGCTCAGGAGGCAGTATTACTCTCCAAGTCCATCATTACCCTCGCTCTCACTCTTATCATCGTCAATCCTGTTGTTGCCGCAGCATCACATTGCTCCACACTTGTTTGCTGCCTCCTCTTAACCCACAAATGGAGTCCCTCTTGCACATCATGCTCCTTCATTGAGTTCTTGTTATGGTTTTATATCTAATTAAAAATAGAGGGAAAATATTATGGTGATGTTACATGGGTGAAATTATCTAAAATCATAATATTAGTTTTCAGTGTAATACATGCTTCAAAACAGTATGCTTGACATTCTGTAATTCAGTCTCCTACTTGATATCTAATTAAAAATAGAGGGAAAATATTACAGTGATATTACATGAAGGGTGAAATTATGATATCAATTTTCAGTGTAATACAGCTTCAAAACAGTAATGCCTGACATTCTGTAATCCAGTCTCCTACTTGATATCTAATTACAAATGGAGGGAAAATATTATAGTGATGTTGCATGAAGGGTGAAATTATCTAAAATCTCCCAAGCCATTTATAACAACTTTTAGACACTTTCACATATGGCCACTAAGGTCCAATACAATACAAGACATCTATTGTTGGATATACAATTACAAATAACAAATTGGCAAAGCATTTTCTCCACGATTCACTGATGGGGTCCTGGGCCCCTGTGTCACATCCCCCTTGGCTCCAGTTGCATCCCTGGGCCCTCCCATCATGTCCCATGGCCTCCCATCACATCCCCCCAACCAGCAGGTGCATCCCCTCTTCTGGGTTGGTCATGTCTGGGTGCCCCATCATGTCAAAATGTGTCCCCTGGGTGCTGGGGGGTGTCCTGTCTGGTGTTGACGTAGTGGGTCATGGGTGGCCTTTGTCGGCCAAAGATCAGGCCCCCTGCCCACCCTGTGAGCAGGGGCTCGCTGGGCTGTTTGGGGGGCTGTTAGAAGGCTGTTAGAGGGAGGAGGGGTGGCTGTTAGTGATGTGGCAGTGGGGTGGGGTATATTCCGTGCATACCTCATGGGTACCCTGCTCTGCAGGCCTCCTGGCACCCCCCTATCCCCATCCCAGCCCCTCCTATCCCAGCTGAGTGGGGAGGAGGAGTGGCACACTGGGTCTCTGCTGTCACAAGTAGAAGAGAAAATTGTTAGCTTAAAAATATACTTAATGATTAGAAATACTTAATATGGGTAGTGGAGGAGCAGAGGAGTGGAGGCAGAGAGGAGGGGGAGGCAGAGAGGGGGGGAGGCTGGGGGGGGAGGTGGGTGTGTCAGTGACATGGCATGTGAGGTGGGGGGGCAAGGGGCTTACCAGCTGGGGGGAGCTGAGGTCATTGTTCCAGATCGTGGGGGTGTTGCCTGGTGGAAGGGGGGGGTCAGTGACACAGCATGTTGGGGGGGGAAAGGGGGGCTTACCAGTGTGGTGGCTGGGGTTGTCATCACATGTTGGTCACTTTGAGTGAGTAGCTCATCTGATTTACATTGCCTGTTTAGTCTAGTGGTTATAGTGCCATGTTTGTGCTGACTAATAGTCTTCCGAAGCTTGGGTTCAATCCTCAGTGGTGCAGTATAATATTAATAATAATAATAATAGTAGTAGTAGGAATGGACTGGGACCATTCCTAAGGAATATTCCTGGCATTCCTGGTGGGGTAGGAATGAACCAGGAATGGATCAGGAATGGATTAGGAATGGACTAGGACTGATATAGTGAATTTCTATTCCATTTACACTATCTAGGATTCCTGGTTCATTCCTGGGATTCCTAGGAATCCTTGGAATGGACCAGGAAGCAGAGGGGGGAGAGTAAAGACCTCCAATATAATTTAGCCAGTCCCAATGCACTTGTCTCCTCTGCCATGGGAATGGCATGCATCTGCTTCTTGGCCTTATTGACCACTATCAGGAGCACATTGTAACCTTGTGCTTCTGGTAGTCCCATGATGAAGTCCACAGAGATTACTTTCCATGGCTCCATAGGGGTTTGGATCAGCATGAGCTTGCCTGCCAGAGGTTTTGGTACATTCATGTACTGCTGGCATTTATTGCACCTGTTGACATAAGTAAATACAAATTTAGTCATATTGGGCCATCAATAATTGTGTGCAACCAACTCTAGAGTTTTCCACTGCCTAGGGTGTCCTGCAATTTCTGAGTTGTGATGTAACTTCACAATCCTGTGTCACAACTGCTCATCCTTCAGTGCACTGGAAACTTACAAGACATGCACTAAAGACTTGCAAGACTTGTGCTGAAGACTTGCAAGACTTGTACTAAAGACTTGCAAGACTTGCACCTGAGACTTGCAAGACTTAGACCAAAGACTTGCAAAACTTGCACCGGAGACTTTCAAGACTTACACCAAAGACTTGCAAGACTTGCACTGAAGACTTGCATTGAAGACCTGGAGACTTGCACTGAAAACTTGCAAGACTTGCAAGACTTGCACTGAAGACTTGCACTGAAGACTTGCAAGACATGCACTGGAGACTTTCAAGACTTGCAAGACATGCACTGGAGACTTTCAAGACTTGCAAGACTTGCACTGGAGATGTAAGAGTGGTGGGATGGGGTTTGGTAAAGCTGATCACACAAGAGTACATGAGACCACAATATATAGTGACTGGTACAACGTAGTGTAGATGTAAAGCTGGGGAGACCTGTGTGACTAAGGTAACACTAGTAACATCCCCAGGAACACCCAGAGTAGCACAGCCACAAGGGAGAATGCCACAACATCATGTGGCCCCCCCTTGGTCCCCCTTACACTCTCCCCCTCTAGATTGGCCCCACCAGCCAATCTAAACCCAAGAAAAAAAAAAAAAAAAAAAAAAACAAATGTATAAAATTTTTTCACACCTTTGAAATATTTTAAAAATGAGGGTATCCAGCCCCATGTCATAATCCAATTAGTATCAGGTGGTCTCACCACCCAACAAGTATATCCCCAGTACCAGATAGAATAGGATAAAAATAAAAATAATGAGATAGAACAATGACCCACACATGTGTGACAAGAACATTTGTATCTTGAGGGTCATATGCATAGTGCGATTTAAGTGGTGCACCCATCAAAACACTCCCTGTCGACAATTTTGTCAAATTAGAAAATTAAAAATGAATTAAAATTCCAGCTGCCCCATGGCAGTCCAAGTCAATAATATTCTTCATCTGACTCATCCATTGGTTCATCCTCTTCATATTCATCATGGGATGACTGCTCTTGATCATCCTCATTCCCAGAAGAATAGTCTTGGTCATCCCCATCCTGGGATGACTCAAGCTTGTCATAGGGCTTGTCCCCTGAGGCTCCTTCATTTTCCAGCCAGTCAGGTGCCTCACAGCCCATCCAGTGCTGTTTGTCCAGTGATTCACACATTGCTGGGTCATCACACTCCATAAAATGGACATTGTAAGTCCATTCTTGACCATCATGGTCTTCATAGATACCATTGGGGAATGGTTCTTCCCAGTCCCCTCCATAGTCCATAGAAGTGAGAGATGGTTCTTCTTGCCCATCCTTGTACTCATCTTTGTCATAAGGAGACTTGTCTGAGCCTTGTTCAGAACCATCTGGTTCCTGTGATGGCCCAATGCCACCATCTGGACCTCTGTTGATTGGGTAATGGTAATATTCCCGCATACAGGCCATGAACATGGCCTCAGGTGGTTGTGACATAGCATCCAGTTGGTTCCCTAGCTCCAACTCACCACTTGTACCTTTGGCAGGTTCATTGTCATGTTTGGGAGCCTCAGACAACTCCCTGGGACTCTTACATCATTCAAAATTGTTGTTCAACACATTTGATGTTGCATCTGAGCTGTATTCTGGCTCGTCAATCTCATCTGGCACTATTGATGCCTTCACAGCCTCCCTTGGTTGCTCATCATAATCCAACAATGACCAGGAGTCATCACTGTAAGTCATGGGTGGATTTACCACCTGTTTTGTAGGTGTTGAATTCTCAAAGCCACCCAATGTCACATGCTGATGTGTCGCATTGTGTGAGAGGTGACTGGAGTCACATTGTGACCGTTGATGCAACAACATCAACCTACTATATTGATCTGCCCAGACTTGGAGTCCGGGCCCTCTAGGATTTCTAGGCCAAGGTGCTGGATGCACCTTGGGTTCTTGTTTCAACACCATCACCATCTGGACTTGGGGTCCAGCATGGTCTGATCTCTCTGGACAAGGTGCTGGGCACGTCTTGACAGTCCTCTGGTCAATGCCAACCCATACACCCTTGTCCAGATCCTTGGGTACCTTTGCAAGTCTGTACAGGCCCTTATAAGCCTGTTCCTGTCACACAGCCAATGATGCCACCCTACATGCATCCTGTATAACATTTGTATTTGAACGTTCATCAATATACACCTGGACACCTTTCTCTGGTTCCTTGGGTGCAGTTGCAGGCTTGTGCCTGCTTCCATTGCTCACTCAGCAATGCCACCCTCTGTTCATCACCACCAACATTCAAACTCAAACGTTCTCCCTTATGCACCCCACCAAGATTCAGTAGGGTCCCCCTGAAGTTTGTGTCACCTGCCCCATGAGCCAGGTCTCGTTGGGTCAAGGGAGTGGTCATCAGAGGGCCAGGGAGGGGATTGTTATGTGCTTTTGAGCGCATCGGTTGACAGGCTGAAAGTACTTACCTTTTTTCACCTATCTGGGATGGCATTGGGCACACCGTCCATTCTCCTTGATGATGACTCTTGTCGACCTTTAGTTTATCAAGAGTAATGTTCGTACCCAAACGTATGTCAATTGCTACCCAGATGCCTTTGTCCAGATCCTTGGCCACCTTTCCTGGTCTGTACAGGCTGTCATGAGCCTGTTCCAATCATGCGACCAGCATCATCTCCCTTTGACCATCAAGACTAATGTTCGACTTCAAACATTCTCCAGTACATGCCCTCTGATGATGACCATCGTCATCTTGTTGATCATTATACCCAACACTCATGGCTGAACATTTGTGCCCTTCCACATCACCAATGCAAGACAGATGTCCCTGGGGTTCTGGGGAACCTTGCCCTTCAGTTGGGCCTCATTGGGTTGCTGGAATGGCTGTTGAGAGGTCAGGGGAAGGATATTCATGTGTTTTTGAGCACATCGGCTGTCTGGTCTTCAGTACATACCTATTAGTATGTGTCTGGGATGGCATGTTACATGTTGTCAGTTGCATACCATCTGTTGCAGTGTATGAGCAATGTGCTTTGTTGCTAGGACCTGAACTCTGTGATGTCAAGTCCCCTGTCCCTGCGTCCCAAATGTTGCTAGGTGGATCCATGAACATATACATTCACCATTGCTTGGTCTTCCAATTTCCCTTGTCCATACAATGTTCAAGGTAGGTCCTCGTGATATATGGACCAGCTGAGGGCCTCGAGGAATGACCTAACTTGTCTGCAAATGTGACTGTTTGCTGTGCAGTGCTCACAGGACAACTGGTTTTGTTGTCACTCTGATTCTTCTCAGGTACCTCACAGGATCGGCCTCCCTTCTGGGTGGCACTTACTATCATGTCCTCCCAGTTGGACTCTTGGTCACTGAGAAGGGAGTTGGTACCTCTGCGATTCGAGTATTCATTGCAGCAGGTAGATTTTGTGGATGTGTCCTTGTCCACATCTGGAATGTGTGCAAGGACTTCCTTGCCACCATCACCTTTGGGAGAGTTCAGCCCTGCCTGCAGTCCCAGATCCAACCTTGGAACTGGGGTACTGGCATGGGCTGGGATTTCTGTTCAGTCTGGGGGTTCCTTTTTGTGCCCCCTCTCATCCTCATTGATGGCATCATCACTGCTGGCATCTGTGCCATCAGTGCCATCATCCTCAGGTTCTTCGCTGGTAGTTCCATCTTTGTCAACAGGCTGATCTCCCCTGCAGCTCAACTGTCCATCACTGCTATCAGGGCTCTCTCCCCTTCTGCCTTGACCCATGGTCAAGGTAAATCCCTCATCAATGATCTTTTCACTGACCAATGCTTCACTGGCATTGAGGGTGCTTTCCTTGTGGTCAAACTGTCTACAACTACTGTCTGAATTTGTGGGGGTAGTAACCTCTGCTCTCACAGTCTCTCGTCTTGCCTCTCCAGTGCCCTCTGACCCACTGTCAGTTTTAACAACTCATTTGCATGCGAGCTGTTCCAAAATAGGGTGTACGATCATACATTTCCCATGATTCTTGACAGGTAGGGAGGGGCACAATGCAAGGGGTCTGAGTTGAGAGTGTTGTCTGCTTGCTGTAGACTCTTTGTGGCACCTATTTGTGGCCTTGTCATTAGCTACAGTGGATAAAGGCCACTCATTTTCTAGTAAGCTATGCAATTGCATAGCATCTCAAGCAAGATCTGTGAGGTCTTGCTCCTCATTTTGATTTCCATTGGAATCTTCCAATGGAATCCAGTGTTCTTATGTAGATGACTTTACCATTTAATAGACCTCAAAAGTCAAAATCTCCTGCATCCTTGAGCTGTTGCTCAATTTCTGAGACTGCTGCTTCGCAGGCCTGTTGTCTGTTGCATGAGACATCCATGCAAGCTCTCTTGGGTTATAGTAGAAATACTTATCTAGTACTTCATTCAAATGTATGCAATAACATTTTAATGGCATGTTATCACAACTTTGCATAGTGTTTGAAGGTCCAGTCCAGTCTGGTTTTTTTGCCTAATTTGGACAAACCGCTGTGGACGGGGTTTCAGCCCTCTTGAGGTCGATCGGTCAGGTCGTCACGTTGCGCTGGCAAAGGTAAGGCTGGGTGGGGTAAACGCGTGACAAAAGTGTCAAATGCGTGGTGGAAAGGTGTTGGGATTATGTATACAAGAGTATACAGGCAAGCCAAGGCAGTTAACATGCCTAGGGAATATTGCCAGAATATGCTAAGTCATATTAACACATGTTTAACAGAGGTTAACACATGCAGAGACATATAGGGGAATCCACAGTTAACACATGCTACAGGATTAATCATCCTGCAGCATGTCTATCATAGGATAGGCAAGATATAGCCATGTCTATGATAGCCTATCCAAGACAAAGCTATGGATAGAGTGTCTATGACACACCCTGCAGGAAGTCTAGGACTTACCAAGCCATGATATCATATGTCACTATTATTGACACTGTTATAGGGGATATGACATAGTTATTCCATTATTAACTGGTACAGGGGTCTATTACAGAATACCTCCTTTATATATTAAAGGAGTGCATTACACTATACCTCCTAACTGTGTAGTATAAATATTGCACATCATGTAGGAGATGATAATAACATTCCTCCCTGTGGCAGACTCCCTCACTCACTAGCCTTTGAGATTAACTTCATCTTCTTAACCTTGTCCTTAACTCTTCCTGTCACTGTTCACCACTCCATTCCCAACAAAAGGAAAGGGAGACGAGACACGGAGTTCTTGATGAGCTCAAGAACCTCTAGACAAAAGTGTGCAGGTGGGACGCATTCGTGCTCGACGTGTCGCGTTCCGATCGATCGATGATCGGTGCATGTGGGAAAGGGACAAGAGACAGTAAACGAAGAGAGAGATCGAGGCCGATGGCACTCGATATGGGAAAACGCTCGTGGGCGTGAAGTGGGAGACAGTGGACTCGTTGGTCCAGTCAGAGACGTCCGAGAAAAGGGCCGTGATGCCCAGTAACCGTAGAAACGAGAAGACTTAGCTTAGAAACTACACCGTCATGTGTAGTTGTCTTGAGGGAAGGCGATCCGTCAAGGGAAGAACTTACAGAAACCAAGAAAAGGGAGGGAAAGAAGCGTGTTCCATTCGAAAGGTGGGAGGACACCTTATATACAAAATACAAGTCCTAGCTATATGCACATGTGATTGCGCGCATACTCTTGTGCCAATCAGAACTCAAGAGATGAATAATAAAATAATAAAGAGGCAGAAATATACAAAAAAGGAAGTGGTGATAAAAATAGATCACTCAACAAATGCAAGAACAAGTGGTTGTCGGACCGGCATCGTCGAGTCCACCTCTCAGAGCCTCAACTGTCAGGAATGGCTCAGGGAGGGGACTAGCACTGAGGCCCTCTATTGACGAGACGTCACCTGGGGCCCAAGCAAGTGCGGAGTACCATCCAGTGTGCCCCCTCGACCCTACTCATCTGACAGATCAGCCCATCAAGTCAGAAACAGCTAGCCATGGGAGGGGGTACATGCCGGAATCTTGGTTCTCAAAGGGAAGTGTGAAGAATAAATCAAAGTGTTCGAAGAAAGGAAAATAAAATCAAAACCAAAACCCAGCCCTTCAAGTTGGGCATACAAATCTTGACGAGAGTCTTGAGGACACACGACGAATGATAAACCCAAGAGATCGACATGTTGAGGCATTTGTAGACCTTCAAGGACGTCATTGACTTCTACCTGTGTCTCGAAGTTGGAGAGGGGGTTGATTAGATATATGATTAGACAATAAACAAAAGAAAGAAGGAAACTATACATATACTCAATGAATATCCAAATATCTTGCAGCCCCACAGGAAATGCGTCAGAACGGGAAAGTCGACGGGTGTGTCTACTTACCCTTCCACACCGGAACCGAAACTGGTTGCCCCTTATGGTAAGACTGTGGAAAACCTGACTGAAATGCAAAAAACCAGTCCAAAACAGTTCAAACTGGTCCAAACCAAAGTCCAGTCATAACCAGTTCAGACTGGTTCAAACTGATGAAAACTGGTCTTTGTGCAGTGTTTAGGTACTAAGACCAGTTGCAAACTATGTAATACAGTGTACATAAGGTGCCTGCAAGGTGTTTATGGTGATAACAAATTTTTACATATGAAAAAATGCAACAATTAGATGTTGTATAAGTTCAGTTGGCAGTAGGATATCATTTTGGCCATAGCACATGCAGTTCTGGACCGTTTGTCTTAAAAATTGGGTCAAAAGATCCGCATTTATAGGGTGTACGTTGTGACAGTTTGAACCGGTTAAAACTGGTATGGTTTAGTCCAGTTTGGTGTGGTTTTGTTATCACAAGAAGCTTGAACTGAAACTGGAAGTCCGACCTTTTCCAGTTTAAGTCCAGTTCAGTCCAGTTTTTTTTCAGTTCATAGGACTGGACCTTTGAACACTAACTTCGCATCGCCCAAAGATGTGATGTGGCATGACACAACAATGTCGCATCATGCAATTCTCCCTCTCGAGGTGCTCCAGAGTGCCTATAGGCACTCTTCCAAGGGTAGGGTAGATAAATAGAAGCCATAGAATGAGAATCCAACAATAGAGGGATGACTGGCAAGCCAGTCTAGTTTTTGATAAAACTCACTATATCTCTAGCTTGTTGGAAAACTAGAAATGGGTTTGTAAAAAAGTGTAAGAGTGGTGGGATGGGGTTTGGTAAAGCTGATCACACAAGAGTATACAAGACCATAATATATAGTGACTGGTACAACGTAGTGTAGATGTCAAGCTGGGGAGACCTGTGTGACTAAGGTAACACTAGTAACATCCCTGGGAACACCCAGAGTAGCACAGCCATGAGGGAGAATGGCCACAACATTGTGTGGCCCCCCCTTGGTCCCCCTTACAAGAGACTTTCAAGACTTGCACTGAAGACTTGGAAGACTTGTACTGAATACTTGCAAGACTTGTACCAAAGACTTGCAAGACTTGCACCAGAGACTTGCAAGACTTGCACAAAAGACTTGCACTGGAGACTTGCATGACTTGCACTGGAGACTTGCATTGGAGACTTGCAAGACTTGTATGTTATTTTTCCTCATTTATTCTTTATTATATGACCATTACTGCACATTCAGTTCCAGATACTTTCTACATACCTTGTATTGAAATATTTAGAACATAGTGTGACACTTTGTTTTCAATCTTTTCAAATTATTGGTTGACTTGTATTTTTAAACATATGTTATATTATTATTGAAAACATATTAAAACATTATTCATTTCTATATTGCATTATCTTTTCAATCCTTTTAACTTCTTTTGCTTCTCAATAATGAACAAATATTGACATCAGAATTGAAAAGGTATTGAAGACAGAATCAAACTGGAATGCTCCATATGTCCAATATCTTTTAATTTGCAAAATGAAAACAATATCATGAAAGACATGTAGAATACATCTTGAAAGTGTCCTTGTGTGTGTTTTTCATATGTTCAATAAACTTCTAACCTAAATATTGAATTCAATTATCAAAATATGTTTTGGCATTGCCACTTGAAGTATTGAGAAAAAAGTGATAAAGATATTCAAAACATATCTGAGAAGTATCATGATATTTTCCAAAAATATCATCAAAGTAATGTTGCTTTCAATATTGTAAAGAAGTACTTTGATCTTTTCAGAAACCTTTTTGTCAAAGTATCTTGAAAATATTTTAATTTTGACTGAAATACTTTTTCAATATTTTTTCAATACTTTGCCCTGACATATCTGGTTATGCATCCAGTGATATTGTCTAAATGTCCCCTGGATGCCTGGCATGTCCCCTTCATCATCTGGGCACTCCCCTGCATCTCTCCCCTGTGCTGGGTGTCCCCTCCCCCATCATCTGGTGTCTCTCTCCATTGCCTGGGTGGCCCATCACCCCCCTGGAGTCCCCCCCCCACATGTCCCCATCATCTGGAGCCCCCCCTCATCATCTGTCACCTGTGTGTCCCACAGGTTGTCTGGACCCCTCCATGTGGTGCTGGGGCATGCACATGGTCATGGCATGTAGCAGTGGCAGGTGGTGGTGGTTGTATGAATGAAAATTTTCCTACAGTTCTGCTTACTGCTAAGATCAGGGCGAAGTTCGGTACGTAAACCCCCAGATCCAATATGTGCCAGGGATGAGGTGTCCCGCTCTATACATATCTGTTGAGACTCAGGCCCCAGTCTCGGGGTGACCCGACGGTCACACTCCATTAGTATCAGTGCATATCTTCATGTACAAAGAACCACTGATAGACTCGAGATCTAAAAATCATGGCGGCCACCAATCCTCGAGATGTGTGTTTGGGGCCTAGGCCGAGTCCATGTTGTGATTTTTGTATGAATAGCCGGTGAACTTCGGAACCGAACGAGCACGCCATCATACACAGCCTTTGCAATGATAACGTTCCTCCGCAGTCCCATCTTGTGACTGGCACGGCAACAACTATGGTCCTCGGTACGAAAATTTGTGGAAATTTGCACCGTTTATCAACCTTGACTAGGGTATTCGATCCAGAACATCACGCTTGCCATGGACGTTAGCTTCGAGGAGCTACTGAGATCCACCGAGTCATCAAACGCTCCGTTACCTGATGTAGCAAAGCGTCAACTGGGAACCTTGATCTCAAATGTTCGCAAGGACATTTTTCTACTCGATTCTACCATCTCCCGTCGACATTCCCCACACCTCGTATCACAGCGCCTCGAAAAATATGCATTGTTACAGAGGCTAGAAGCTGCCGTCTCACCCATTAAGGATCTCCCACTGGAGGTTGTCAGAGAGATTCTCTCGTCTTGTGTCCCAACAACGGTAGACCTCGCGAATTTAAAGCTTGAAGAACCCCCATGGAATTTAACTCAAATATGTTCCGCGTGGAGAGAAGTTGCGCTGGGATTGCCTGACTTGTGGAATGATATCTCTGTCCAATTTCCATGCGACCAGGCAGCTGAGTCTGCTCATTTGAGGCACATGTTGGGAATATTCCTTTCTCGCACTGGAAATTCGTCCATCGCGCTGAACATGTCAGCTGCCATGTTTTATGACTACAATCCAATCTGCTGTCCTTTTATCGATTCTGTTCTCACCCTTGTTCACCCCCGCGTTGGCCAACTCAGGTATCTCGAGCTACAGCCCCCCGATGTCTTTATGTCCATCCTTGAGCTCCCATGTGGCATAATGCGATCATTAGAGTCAGTTTCCCTCGTATTCGCCAAAGAAGACGGCGATTCGCCCGCGGCCTTCCTTTTTGACGATGGGTTGACGAATAAAATCACTGTCTTCGATACTGCCTGCAATCTGCGTAGCGTCGTTTTGATCTCGCAATACGCAGATATGCATCTTGCTGCGTTCCTCTTTCCCTGGAAACAGCTCACCCACTTGGCCATCACCGAGACATACGTCGACTTCGTGGATGGCCATGATGTTCTGCGACAGTGCATGAACCTCGTTTCCTGCAGTATCGGGGTCGCAGTTGATGAAGCTTGCGACACGACAATACCTCTTACAATTCTTCCTAACCTTATTTCACTGACGGTTCACGCATACAACGAGGAGGAACAACATGGCCTATTCCTTCAGCCGTTCGTCCTTCCGTCCCTAAAACATCTTGAGCTTAGTTCGGATAATCACGCCCCATGGTCAGAGATGAATGTAGCCCCTCTGATCAAACGCTCCTCCCCCGCGGTGTTGGAAAGCTTCCGCTGCGCCGCTTTGACACCCCAGGACGTGTTCAATGTTCTACTTGAAGTTCCTTTGCTCCTCGAATTGTCCATTTCCTTCCTTGGGAGAGAGCCAGACCCACATGTGGATGCCTTAGTCACAGAAATAGCTCGTGGTTACCTAGTCCCGAACGTTCGAAATCTCGAGATGGACCTTCAGGACACATCCATCTGGGGTAGGCCACCACCCCGAATGCCTTGTATAAGAATCCATTGCCACCCAGACGAGGTGAGACAAAGTATCCAGGGATTGTGGTCCAAGCTACAAGTGCAGGGAATTGATGTCATTTTCCAAGTTGGTGGAGACAACTGTTTTTCGAGTTAATGGCCTGTCAGCCAGCCATAACAGGGCATCATACCGTTGTTATTACAAATGAATAAAGTGAATAGAGATGCGAAACCGCTCGTAGTTACATGCAAGGGGCTTGATTTCATGCACCATCTCTCTATTATTGATGCACCATGACACCAGAAAGATTGGCATGAGTCATGACAATGCAAACAGTAATTTTGCTACCTATGTGTGCCTTGTCATATTTAACTACATTTTTTGGCTCTCAAGACTTTTATCAGTAAAAAACACTTTGCATTCACAGAGATGGATGAGCTCTTTCCTAGTTGGTGATCTCCTGTATACAACATCAGGAAATCAGGGGGGTGCTGGTATGACCAGGCAGAATTTGTAAGCAATAAGCAGGCTGGTGCTAATTTGTACTGGAATATATATATATAGCTTTGATCTACATAATATAACTGATCACGAGATCTAATAACTGTGACAACAGATCATTTATGTCCAAGGCTGGCAGAAAATAGGTATAGCTTTGCAAGCAGGCAAGATATATATTAGTTTGATCTACAGAATGCAAGAATTTTGAAACTGATTCATTAGATTCAATAATTGTGATGTCTGATCATATAATTTTTTTTGCAAGATCCTCATGATATGTTGATTGGCTATTGAACTCAAAGGACTTGTGGATCAGCAGGAGGGAAAGTGAGCTGAAGGAGTGGAGCATGTAGAGACAACAGCAAGAGGATGAAGCTTGAAGATGGTTAAGTACCATGTTACAATGGCATATATGCCCCCTCATACATCAGGGTCATTCACAGTAGCCATTTTTGGCTACTTTTTGGCTACTTTTTGGCTACTTTTTGGCTACTTTTTGATCTCCTTTTTGGCTCCTTTTTAACAGTTTGGCAGAAGAATGATCAAAAAGTGACTGAAAAGGAGATCAAAAAGGAGATCAAAAATGGCTACTGTGAAACCCCTGGAACATAAAAAGAACAAAAAGAAAGGCAAAAATGGCAGGCCTGGCAGGCCCCAGCACATTCAAACTCCCCCCGAATGTCATTGTGACTTTTTTTCACAAGTTCATCACCACAGCAGGTGGCTCATTAGGGTTGTTCACAGTTGGCATTTTTCAGTCATTTTTCATTTCATTTTTTGGCCATTCCCATCACTCTCATCATTTTTCTTTACTTTTTTCTTTCATTATCACCAATGGTGGCAATGGAAAGATGGATGAAAAAGTAAAGACAAAAGATGGGAATTATGAGAATGACCAAAAATGGAATGAAAAATGACTGAAAAATGCCAACTGTGAACAACCCTATTGCATGTTTTTGAGTCTTTTTACAAGGGTTATTTTGTTGTTAAATATATATATTCTTTTATGCCACTGACAAAATGAACTAAGACTACTTGGGTGCTTGAAAAAAAAAAAAGAGAAAAAAAAAAGAACACAGTGGACATAGGCATGGGAAGGTGTGGGCAGGTGACATGCCCCATCAGCACCAAATCCACCCTGAAAGCAAGTGCTCACAGTGGTGGGTGTTGGGTGCTGGGCAGTTACCCCCCTCCCTCTACTCATCCCTGTTGCAGCTTGCCAGCGTTGTGCTGCACCCACAAACCACTCCATGAGCAGTTGCTCATAGGCATGGTGGTGGATGCTGTGTTGTCCCACCCATCCCCCTCCCCTTCTTGACCCTTTGCCCTTTCTGTTGACCCATGCACACCAGCCATCCCTATGCACAGTTGTTTGTAGTGGAGGGGTCCTGTGTCATGGGGGTCATCATCTCTGCCTTGAGCTCATCCCCATCATCCTAGCCATGGTGTTGCTGTTGGTCCTGATCCTGATGTCATTTTCATTGTCATTGGTGCTGGTGTCATTGTTGTTGTCACCCTCCCTCTCCTGTGCCCTGTCATGACAGGCTGCACCCACAATTTACCCTATGAGAGGTTGTTTGTAGGCATGGGGGTGGGTGCCATGTTGTTCATCTTGGCTTGGTGTGGATGTGGATGGCATTGGGGATGGTGGTTTGCTATTCATCATCATCATGCCCAGGTGGTGGGTGTATTGTCAGTGTGATGTAGTTAGGCATTGGCACGGGTAACCCGCGGGTCATTTTTTGCTGACCCGTACCCGTACCTGCGTCTACCCGTACCCGCAACCCGCGGGTCACGAGGCATGGGTCACGGCGGGTACGGGTTTCGTCAGGGGTTGCAGTAACAAAAATACATTTATCTAATTATATATTTAACTACAATTATAAAACCACCCTACGAGCAGGTGCTCGTAGGCATGGGGTCGCCGGGCCCAACGAAACAAAAAAAGAAAAGAAAAAAGGAGAAGAAAAACGGAAAAAAGAATGTGGCCCGCTTGTCACTGCATCACCCCACGAGCAGTGGCTCGTGAGGCTGGGCCGGGTGGTGTCAGTGGGGCTCCTGGGCCCTCCCGCCATGTCCCCTCGGCTGTCGGGACCTGCCTTCGCATCCCCTGGGTTCCTGGTGCGCCCTGGCGCCCATTGGGGCCTCCCGTCGCGTCCAGTCGTGTCCAGGGGGTGTCCCCAGGGCCCTGGGGGGCTCCCATCGCGTCCCATCATCGTCCTTCACCCCGCTGTCGTCTGGGCCGGGTGCCGCGTGGCAGGTCGGGTGGGAGTCCCCTCGGTCGAAAACCAAGCCCCCCGACCACCCCGTGAGCAGGGGCTCGCAGGGCTGCGTGAGGGGCTGTTTGAGGCTGCTAGAGGGAGGGGGGAAGGAGGGGGGAGCGTTGGGGGGGGGGGGGGGGGGGGGGGGCGTCAGTGACGTGGCAACAGGAGGGCTGCGATTCAGGGCGCACCTCGCGGGTACCCCGCTCTTGGGCCTCCTGGCACCTCCCTGGGGCCGTCCAGTTCCCCTTCGGGCCCCTCACATCCCATTTGAGTGGGGAGGAGGGGCGGCACGCCTGGCGTTCATAGTTACAAATAGAAAGGCTGAATTTTTTTTTTGTTAGCTAAAAAAGAATTGATAACATAAAAACAACTTACAATGGGGCCTGTGGCTCCCATAGGGTTGGAGTACAAGAGGGGGGGAAGGATATAGGAGGGGGAGGGGGCGCTGTGAGGGGGGCGGCCGTCGTTGTTGAAAATGAGAAACTGAAAAATAAAATTTATTACTTTTGAAACAAAATTGATAAGTTAAATAAAAATCCTTACCATAGGGCCACAGGATGGAGGGAGAGGGAGGGAGGGAGGGAGGCGGCGTCGTCGTGAGTGGTGGTGGTGGTGAATGGTGAGCTGGCAGTCACGACGCGTGGTGACGCGTGGTGACTGATGGTGATGCGAGTGTGAAAAAAAATAGTTTATTAGTTTAAAAACATAGAAATGAAATGAAAATACTTAATATTGGGGCCCTGTGGCCCCATAATGATGGAGTGGACGAGGGAGGAGGGGAAAGGGAGGAAGAATGAGGGAGGCAGGCGGTTGTGCAAGCGGCTGTGTAGTAAAAAAAACATAGGTAAATAACCCGTGAACAATCAACGAAAACGCGATTACTTTGTCCACACAAGGCCAAATGGCCCGTGCGCATGCCAGGAGTATATAAACCCTCCCATTTCGAAGTTTTCAGCTGGGCTCGCCCCACCTATTTATTTTTTAATATGTAGTTATGTGACATTATTTAATATATATTGTGTTCCCCACCCCCCGTCGCCTCCCTCTTGGTGATGGGTAGGCACGGGTAGCAGGTAACCACTCCACGACCCATACCCGTACCCGTACCTACCCATACCCGTAACCCGCACGGGTTACGAAACCCGTGCTATTCCCTAGATGTAGTAGGTGTATGAGGCAGAGAGGATGTGTACCTTGTGGGTACCACATCACCAGCCTCCCAGCCCTTCCTGCTCCTCCTCACTGTCAGCCAGCATTACCCCATTATCCACCCTGCAAGTGGGGCTCACAGTGGTGGCACAGAGGTTGGGTCAGTGGCTGAGTATGGGCACAGCCCCCTCTTGCATTTGTATCTGTTGCCACTAGTAGTTCTATTCCTAAAGAGTAAACAAAAACATTAGTAAGTTTGTGAAAACAAGAAACAAATTAAAAACATACCAGGGGTCCAGACAACATTTGCCATCATTTGGTCCTGCATTGTGTCCAAGATAAGTTCATTGGTGGGGGTGGGCATGGCTGTGGTGGGAGCAGGAGTAGGGGTGGGAGCAGGAGTAGGGGTGGGAGCAGGAGTAGGGGTGGGAGCAGGAGTAGGGGTGGGAGCAGGAGTAGGGGTGGGACTCAGAGTGGAAGTGGGAGGTGGTGATTGTATGACAGGGGTGGCAGGTGGAGGCAGATGTTAGGTATCAGAGCAGAGTTTGAAATCACAATGAAGAATGAAGACAAAAAGGAAGATGAAAAGGGACCTCATTGCAAAAATGGGGGGTATAGGCCCATTTTTGAAAAGGGCTCCTTTTTGACTTCAAGTCATTTTATTTTCATGTTCATTTTCAAAAAAGTAACCAAAAAGTAAAACAAAAAGTAGCTGAAAATAGCTACTGTGAATGACCCTATTGATATACCACACTGGAATCATAAGCAAGTCATAAGTAGCCACTACATCAAGTAGTCTACTGTCTGCGCAGCCTTGTCTGAGTCACTAGGTTGTTGCATAGGGTCTCAAATCTACATAGTGCTCCATATCTTTATCCTTCAACTTATGTGTATCTAGTGTTCAAAGGACCAGTCCTATGAACTGAAAAAAAACCAGACTGAACTGGACCTAAACTGGAGAGGGTCAGACTTCCAGTTTCACTTCGAGCTTCTCATGATAACAAAACCGCACCAAACCGGACTGAACCAGACCGGTTTTAACCGGTTCAAACTGTCACAAGGTACACCCTATAAATGCACATCTTTTGACCCAATTTTTAAGACAAATGGTCCAGAACTGCATGTGCTATGGCCAAAATGATATCCTACTGCCAAACTGAACTTATACAACATCTAATTGTTGTATTTTTTCATATGTAAAATTTGTTATCACCATAAACACCTTGCAGGCACCTTATGTATACTGTATTACATAGTTTGCAACTGGTCTTAGTACCTAAACACTGCACAAAGACCAGTTTTCATCAGTTTGAACCAGTCTGAACTGGTTATGACTGGACTTCAGTTCAAACTGGTTTGAACTGTTTTGGACTGGTTTTTTGCAGTTCAGTCTGGTTTTCCATGGTCTTACCATAAGGGGCAACCAGTTTCGGTTCCGGTTCATCCAAATTAGGCAAAAAAACTGGACTGGACTGGACCTTTAAACACTATGTGTATCCTTTCTAGAGTGTTAATGAGTCAGCTGAACTGGTGGATCAAGAAAATTGTAAACTTCCAAGTGTCCATGCAGTCCATGAGAAAGAAATGTCATTGTAAATGTCAAAGGACATAAATCACACCTAAAATGAGGCCACTTGTCCAACCCATCAGTAAATCTAGCCTTCTTCTGGACTGGCTGGCCCTGGTCTGAGTCTGCCCCACACCCTGCATGATGTTCAAGTAATTGATCAGGAGCTTGAGAGAGTCAGACTTGAGAGTATCGAATGGAGACCTGGAATCTTCCAAAGGGCACTGGAGAGATAGCCAAGTACAGTACAGCTGGAATTTGAGCTGTAGTACATCATTCTTCCAAGCATCATGTAAAGTTTCCTGCCCAAATTCACTAGCAAGCATTTCACAAACAGGGATGGCTTCAACAGATAGAATATCTGAAGTGACCTAGATACAGTTGGCTTTATTTCTCACCTGTGGACAGTGAGATGAAAGAGCTGAGAGACTTGGAGATTTGCAAGACTACTTACCTGGTGGGTACACAGATATGAAAGCTACTTCCCCAACCTCCTGATGAATTGTGTATGGCACTATACCATACAACCTCTTCATTCTTTCAAGATCTGATGAGCTGAGATAGTAGCGCTTGCTGTGAATGGGATCATCAAGGGCACAGTTGTGAAACTTGTGGATGTATGCATGGATTTTGTTCCAATCCTTGGCTCAGAATATATGCCAGAGTGCAGTGTCAGTTGAAGGAGAACTGAAAACCATTATATTGACTGCATCACATAGGTCACAATGTAGATGAGTCAAGCTGGAGCCATCCTCTCGGGTGGATTTCAATGCCATGTATACCTTTGGCTCTAGGTAGTGACCAGTACTAGTGCTTGAAGGTCCAGTCATGCAGACCAAAAAATGACTGAGACCAAACTGGACCATAACCAATAAGACCAGACCTGCAGTCCTCAGTCCCTGATCTCAAGATTTTAAGGAGAACCATTCAAGACTGGTCAAAACCAGTCTCAAACCAGTCCTATGGTCCTTGGTATTAATATTATTTATTACTTATATTACTTATATTATTCTACTAAAATACAAGAGGGCAGAAGCCCAAGGGAACAAAAGAGCAAAATACAGAGGGTTTATATACCCTTAGTGAGTTTGCACTTGTTTGTCTGATAAGGTTAGTGTTGCTACAGTAACTTTTGACAGATGATGCCATCTTTTTGTTTTTTTCTTTCTTTCTGATCCAACACAAACTTTTGATCACATACAAACACCCCACAACAAGTGCCTTTTCTTCCCCCTTCAACATGGCTTCCCTCACAACACCACCACCATGTCACCCTTGGGGCCCTCTGGTAATTGTTTTCTTTCACTTTTGTATTCTTTAACTGACATCCTAAATTTATTTTAGCAAGTTTTAACTAATACTTTTGTTTTTGTTATTAGGTTCTATATTTATGCCAATGATCACCACTGCAAGCCTCTGCTCACAGGGTGGTTATGTTAGATGGCAGTGCCAACAACGGCTGGGGATGATGATGATGATGATGCAGCTAGGGATGATGACCATGGCTGTGGATGCCAACAATGACAATGATGGTGACAATGGCCTGAGATGACAATGACGATGGTGATGGCCTGAGATGATGACGGTTACACCAGCACTGCCAACAACCACCACCCTGCCCCCCCCCCTGCCTCAAACATGAGATGGGGGCCTGTATACCCCACCATGTCCCAGGTCCAGCCCTGCAAGCTCCTGCTCATGGGTGGACTTCCTTTTTTGTCTCTGTTATTTTTCAGTATGTATTTTAGTTTTGTAAATAGTTAGGATTGTTAAGAACTGATCCTAAGGCGCGGGAAATCGGCGGAGTCCGGCGGAGTTCCGATGTACGACGAGGACTTGGCTTCAACCTTTAAGAGGTTGCGCCCTTCTCTACGCTCGGTGTCCAATTTGCAAGGAACTGAAAAGTCCGGAAGTCCGTGCGGAAGTCCGAGGTAAGGAAAAGGTGCAAAAGCGGAGTTCCGATTAGGAAGTCCGAAGTAAGGGACAGGAATGAAGTAGAGGTCCGGAGGTCCGAAGATTAAGATAGAAGTTCGAGGTCTTAAAGTTGACAAATGATAAGTTGATAACAACTAATATTTGAACTGAAGAATACAAAGTATGTAAAGTAGTTTTATACTAAGGCTAGTACTCGGTGTAGCTGCGGCGGAGTTCTGCGGAGTTCCGAGTACAAATTTCGTGATGATATCTATGATGAAGAACAGACTTGAGTAAACTACGGAAGATGTGATGTAAGTAAAACAGAAGAGGTAATTTGAAATGAGGAATTTGAAATACTTGGAGTTCCTATGGAGTTCCGTCGGAGTTCCGAGGCAGAGTTCCGAGGGGTGCTTGCATGGGATATGACAAGGATACTAGTTGCAAGACTGGTCAAAACCAGTTGAGAACTGCAAACTGAACCACTCAGAACCAGTTCTGAGTGGTTCTGAGTGGTTTGGTCATGGTTCTCAAAAATATTGAATATTATATGACCAGTTTGGTCCTCAGTTTGAGCCCACAAGGGCAAAAAACTGGGACTGGACCAGACTTTTAAGCACTAACCAGTACAGTTAAAAACAAAACTGCAACCCTGTTCAGAATGCACACCAGGACCATGTTTGGCACCACAATTGTTCATGAAATGAGCAGCCAGATTCAAAATACCATCTCACTTGGTGTATTCTGGTACAGGTAAAGTGGAGATGTAGTATTGATGTAGGTCTGGGTGAGATTCAGCCAGATTAGCTGTGGGTGACCAGTCCTGGTGTTAAACAAGCCAAGGAAAATTGTCCTGTATATAGTAAAAGATGGACCTTAACTTTCCAAATTGCATTAGGGAAGGAACTGTTGCTGACACCACCATGTGAAAATAAGGACAGAAAACATTCTAACTGGACATGCAAAGGTGGACTTCAACCTTCACAATCTTCCATATTGCAAGGTTGCTTGCCATACTTGGCAGTTAGTTGGGATGGTGACCAGGACAAACACAGCTCCTATTAAGCCCTGTCATTGCCAGCAGAAGTCTGTTTGACAGGAAAGTGTGAAATTCTTTTATTGGGATCAGGAAGTTGAGCACAAGATGAGGATGAGGTTTTTGAGGTATTGAGTTTAAGTCAAAGGTAAGTGTATGAGGGAGTCTGCCACAGGGAGGAATGTTATTATCACCTCCTACAAGATGTGCAATATTTATACTACACAGTTAGGAGGTATAGTGTAATGCACTCCTATAATATATAAAGGAGGTATTCTGTAATAGACCCCTGTACCAGTTAATAGTGGAGTAACTTTGTCATATCCCCTATAACAGTGTCAATAATAGTGACATATGATATCATGGCTTGGTAAGTCCTAGACTTCCTGCAAGGTGTGTCTTAGACACTCTATCCAAGGCTCTGTCTCTGATAGCCTATGATAGACATGGCTATATCTTGCCTATCCTATGATAGACATGCTGCAGGATGATTAATCCTGTAGCATGTGTTAACTGTGGATTCCCCTATATATCAGGGCATGTGTTAACCTCTGTTAAACATGTGTTAATATGACTTAGCATATTCTGGCAATATTCCCTAGGCATGTTAACTGCCTTGGCTTGCCTGTATACTCTTGTATACATAATCCCAACACAGATGTTACCCTGAATGTTAAGGGGCAGCAGGATTGATAGGTGTTTCTCCAATTCCTCAAGAATATCCACAGGATGCTGCCTGGTGAATCATGAACAGGGGATTAATGTAGTAATGGAGGTTAACTCTGGAAGGCACAAGTGAGATTTGACATTGTTCTATATATCTGGCACATGAGCAAGCAGTGAATATTCAAGAAGTTGGGATTACCTTGATGTCTTCTGGATACAGTGAGCATAGGTCCTGACCACAGAACAAACAAAGCCATCTGGCACCAAAGATAGACATGTGATATTTTCAAAGTGGGTCTATTGATTCTTAATCAGCTGTAACACTTAGGGTTTGAAGGTCCAGTCTTGAAGACCAGAAAAGACTGTGGACCAGACTGGACCATACCCAGTCTCACCAAGACCTACAGTCTCAGTTACACCAGGTATGGAGCAGTCCCAGTCTCAGTCCAATGAGATTTCAACCTTACAAAAGACCAGCCTTAACCAGTTAAGACTGATTAAGAACCAGACCACTAGTCTACTACTATCTAATAATATTTATTATATTATAATAAGTTTAATTATATCTAATGACATTACATGGGACAAGCTCAAGGGATCAAAAGAGCAAAATCTCAAGGGTTTATATACCCCTAATGAGTTTGCACATGTTTATTTGATAGGGCCAACATTGCTATGGTGATTTTTGATAGATGCCATCTTTTTCTTTCTTTCTTTGATCCCATCTTGTTTTTTTTTTTTTTTGATCCCACACAAATACACAAATACTTAACAACACTGCTGACAACCTCATCAAGCAATGATGCTAATCCCCTCACACTACTACCACCATGCAGCCCCCCAGCCCAAATGACATCCAGTGTTGTTTGGGCTGTGTGTAAGTTTTTTTTAATTGTTTTTTCTATAACTGACTTGCCACTCAATTTTTAGGATAGAACTTAGTGTGAAACGCCATGGTGCTATGCCTGGGCCCAGCCCCATGAGCCCCTGCTTGTGGGGTGGAGTCCAGGTGACACCCTGCACTGCCACATCACTAGTGACACCCCTGTGCTGCCATGTCACCACTCTACATGCATCACCCAACAACACAGCTACCATGGCACTAGTGACACCCCATGCTGCCACATCACCAGCCTCCATGGACTCCCCAACAATGATGTGGCTGCCACCTCCCCTCACATGTAAAATCATTTTATTTTATTTGTAGAGTACTCTAAAGCCCCCTGACTCATGCCACCCCCCTCACTTGCAAATGTGAGGGGGGGTGATTTATTTAATTTGTTGAATACTTTAATTAATGTAGGAAAGACTGGTCAAGACTGGTCCAAGACTGAGACCAGACTGTTTAGGACCAGTTGTGTGTGGTCTAGTCTTGTATGGTCTGGTCTTGGTCCCTATGTAGTTGAGTAAAAAATGGACTGGTCCTGGTCCCAGTCCAAGCCTGAAAGGGGTGAAAGACCAGACTGGACTGGACCTTCAAACCCTAGTAACACTAAAGCCTCCTCCATGCACCTATGCCATCCTGAAACCCTCCCCTAACTGGCTAACTGAACCTTAACAAACCCTACTGGTGCCAGGTATAAATTATTTAAGGTTGCTCACAGTAGCCATTTCTTTTGGCCATTCTTGCTCATTTTCAGCATCACATTCTCATGTGTTTCTGAAACATAAAATAAAAAATGAGAGTGCATGGAATTGGAAGGGTGTCACATCCCATGGCACCAATGCAAGCACCCCTCAGAACTCTGCAGGACCTCTGAGTATTTCAAATTCCTTATTTCAAATTACTTCTCCTGTTTTACTTACATCACATCTTCCATAGTTTACTCAAGTCTGTTCTCCATCATAGATATGATCACTTGCTGCATACTCAGAACCCCACAGAACCCTGCTGCAGCTACACTGAGCACTAGCCTTAGTATAAAGCTACTTTACACACTTTGTATTCTTGAGTTCAAAAATTAGTTGTTATCAACTTATCACTTAGTGCTTAGTGCTTGAAGATCCAGTCCTAAGGACCAGAAAAGACTGGGACTGAACCAAACCAGAACCAATGGAACTGGACTTTTGGTCTCGGTCCTGCCAGTTACAGGGTCAGTTTGGTCCACAGCCTGCTCATCTTGTGGGACCACTCAAAACTGGTCCTAACTGGTCTCAAACTGATATACAATACATATTACTTGTAGCTACTGAGTACTATTACTATTAGTGTTTTAAAGTCTGGTCGAGTTCAGTTTTTGGCAAAGATTTGCTATAACCAAACCCTGACCAGTTCACACTTGGTTCAAATCACTCACTAACCTAACTGCACCACTGCTAACTGGTCAGCAGCAGTCAGTTCAGCTACATAACTGGTTAGTGTCAGTTCCAACTGAACTCAGTCAGAGTCAGTTGGAACCAGTTTGGCTCCAGTCAGGACTGGTTACTAGTAAAGTAACTATGAAGTATAGTAAAGTAAACTACAAAGTATAGCATAGTAATTAATTAATTACTCATTTTCACCACTGCCATCATCCCCCTTGTTGTCATCTGTGTCACTGTTGTTGTCCCCATCATCATCTTCATCATCCCTGTCATCACTTTCATCCCATCATTTGTTGTCCTCCTTCATCATCTGTTGACAGTGTTGCTCCACCCATATTCCACCCTACAAGCAGTTGCTCATGAGGCTGGGTGTGGGTGGTGCCTTGCCATTGTTCCTGCCATCATTGTTGTTGGTGGTGGTCCAGTCATTGTCATCATTGCCATTCAAGTTGTTGTCAGTAGTGTTAGCAGGAGCAGTGGTGACATGGCAGTGTTGGTATGTCATCCTTCATCCCCCTGTTGTCGATCCCTTTGGTTGGTCCCCCAGCTCCACCCCACAAGCAGTGGCTCATAGGCAGGGTGGTTGGATGACACTGTCATCAAAAGAAACAACCTAAATATAATGAGACTGTTAGTTAGTAAATACAGAAGAAGAAAATACATCTCAAGGCCCAAACAACCACTAGCATCATCTGGGCCCACTTTCCGTTTGTTCTGTCCACTGTAGTTGTCATCAGGTGACAACATGGATGGTGGTGCTGGGTGGTTGATGGTGGTTGATGCAACATTGATGGGTGATGTGTTGTTGGTTGATGTATTTGCAAGTGGCACCACTATTTTGTTTGGGGGCACAATCATGACCAAATGGTCCATGTGCAGCCCCAGGGTATTTAAACAGCTTGCCTTTCACCTTGTCTTCCCTGGGTTCAGCCCACTTATATTACATTTTCAGTAATTATTGTTTTAAATAGTTTTTAGTGTAATGAATATTGTATAAAGGATAGATACAAACTACTCTTGAGAGCAAATAGTCTAAGTGGTTGTGACCAGTTATGATCAGTCATAACTGGTTCTCTCTGGGCTGAGAACTTGTCTCTGACCTGATCATGACTGAAGGTTCAGTCAGCTTCAGTCAGGGTTTGGTTCAGTCTTGGTTATTTTCAGTTAGGGTAACCTGACCTTGAAACACTAATTACTATGAGTACTAGGAGGGAACTGTGTTGGCCTCCCCCTTCCCTGCAATCCTTCATTGTTCCATCTCCCCCCCATGAGCAATGGCTCATGAGGCTGGAGGTGGGTGGTGCATTCCTGCTGTCTCATCCACCTCCCACCACGCAGGTCATTGTCACCCATCCACCCCATGAGCAGTTGCTCATGGGCATGCGCAGGTGTTGGGGTCATGCTCCTAAGCAGTGCCATTGTCAGTGTGACATGGCAGGTGCAGAACAGGGGGAGGGGGTGTGTACCTGGCCATGAGGTCCTCATTTTGGGCTTATGGTGGTAGTATCAACATGAAGAACAAGTGGTTAGCACAATTGAATATGAAAGAAGAAAAAAACTTACTAGGCCCAAACAATCCTAAGCATCATTTGGGCCATGCTGTGCTGTTGTTCCCCTCCCTGCCATTTCATTGCTTCCCCCTCCCCACCATCTTGTCATCTGCATTGTGCCATTGTTCCCCTTTCCTGCATCTCGTTACTTCCCCCTATCCCCCTGTCAGCTGTTGGCAGCACTGAGCATCCTTAGCTATGAAGATGCTGGAGGGACAGAGCTGGGAATGCTGGCACCCATGCTCCACCCTACAAGCAGGTGCTCATAGTGCGGGACACAGATGATGCAGGGTTGTTAACATGTCATGGGGGTGGTTACCTAGTCAAGGGAGGGGGGTGTCAGTGACATGGCATGGGCAGAGGTGTCAGGAGGAGCTTACCAAGCTGCTTCTTGGGTGTCCTGGCATTCCTCTCCATCCTCCTATTGCTAAGTGTCACCCTCACATCCTGTTTGGATGGGGAGGAGGGGGGTATGGGCAGCAACACATGTCATTGTAGTTTGAATGGTATCACCTAATAATAACTGAGTGAAAATTTGTTAGTAATTGAAAAGAACATTTATGAAGACTAAAACAACTTACTTTGATCTTTTGAAGGGCCTGCTAGGCTGTCAACAATTTTTGAGTGTTGCATAGCACTCTTGCAGCCAGCTAACAACCAGATGACCTAGATTATGAGAAAATGAAAGTAATGAGTAACATTAGAATATGCTTAGTTTGACAAAAAAAAAAAAGACAGATTACAGAGGGTGGATAGGAATGACAGAGGGAGGTGTGGGTTGGCATTTGCAATGTGAACATGCATCAACCAAGACACCAATCACTCAGTCTGGCAGTTGCTAGACAAAGATTTTGCTGGGCACACAGACATTGCTTTGCTGCACATTGAGCACCACAAGCAATTAAATACTTTTAAATATGCAGTAAACTACCCTTATTGTACCTAGTTCACTCTCTGATGGTTGTAATTGAATCTGGTAAGAAAGAAACTGAATAACAGTGCCAGTGACAAGTTTTAATAGCTTTAAGGCTATATCTCATGCTCCAATCAACCAAATTTAAAACAAAATGCAGCTATTAACTCACCCAAATTCATAGAATGAGTTTTTTAGTAAAAATTGCAAGGTATTATATTTATGTCAGGAATTAATTTGGAGAGCTAGAAACAAACCATAGGGTGTATTTCAATGTTCTGAGAAGGTTAGGTAAGTGATTAGGATGATGTGGAAGGGTTGTGGTCAGAAATCTGGCTTGGGTACACATGAATTGACCACTTGATCAACTGAAGTTCTCAACTCAACAACCATATTTCACAATAATTTGGCATTTGTATATTGAATGCTCTACAAAAAAATATGAATAAAGTTATACTACATTAAAATTATACTCTTATATATCTCCTACTTGTATTTTGTGCATCTTGTGCAGTGGAGGGAGCTTCAGAAACATTGAAATCAATGAGCTCAAGGCATCAATCACCCTCCAGCAATTGCTGGATATGCAATCAAACCATTGATGGACATGTTTGACTGCCACCTCATCCAACCTTCCACCACTTGCATGCAGCTGGGCACAATGACGTTAGGTGTCATTTGGGCCCCAAGTAAGTATTCCTTATCCTCTTTCTTCTTTGCTAATTAGTCTTTCCCCTCCTTTTTTAGGTTCTTGGTATACTTCTGGTACAATGACAACACACGATGACAGACAACAAACCACCCAGCACCCACATCCAGCCTCTTGAACCACTGCTTGCAGGGTGGACCATGTGTGTGCTAATGGCCATCAATGGACAAGAGACAATGGGCAACAATGGGAGTCAACCAACCCAACAGACAGCCTCAACCCTAGTGACAATGGATTAGGGACAATGGACAACACCATCAACAATGCTAATGACAACAATGACATCAACAATGCCAACAACAAGACCCAGGCCCACAATGCAATGCCAATGCTGCCAATGCACTCACCACAACTGCCTGCTCCTTCCCTCAAAACACTAGATGGCAGGTTGTTGGGACAGAGTATACAACAGTATACAGACAAGCCAAGGCAGTAAACATGGCTAGGACACACTAGGGTTAGGGGTAGTGCCCACCAACCATAACCTAGGGAATGCACAGTAACTTACCAATCCATGATATTATAGGAGGTACTATGACACCATGATTATAGGGGAAAAGGTATTATTATAGTGACATTAATAAGTACAGGAGTCTATGACTTCATACCTCCTTATTATATTATAGGAGTGCACTACACTATACCTTCTAGAAGTGTAGTATAAATATTGCATCCTTTGTAGGAGATGAATATAATATTCCTCCCTGTTGCAGACTCCACTCCCTCACTTGCTTCTAAGATAATATTTTCACTTGCTTCCACACCAGCCTCACTCCCAATACAGGTGCAACTATTTTTTTTCATTTCTGAGCACACATCCAGCCTTGTGAGCCACTACTCACAGGGTGGATTTGTTTGTCTTCTTTTACTAGTTTAATAGCTCTATTTTACTTTTGTATTAAATACATAATCGGTCCTGACCAAGTGAGGTCTGACCAGGACTGAAGTTCAGTCTGGGACTGGATGCAACCAGTCCTAGAGCTGATCAGAACTGCACTGAGCAGGGTTGGTGTATGCCTAAGGTGGCATGCCCCCTCCCGTTCTTGGACAAGGCTGACAAGCTCAACTCATTTGAGATGGCCATCTATATGTACATGCAGAGATGCCCCAATGAATTTAGAAATAAGGACACATGGATTGTCTGGATCCTGTCCTACCTACAAGGAGGCACTGTGGCCAAGTGGTGCAAAGTTGCCATCAAAGAGATGATGCATGGGGATCTGCCCTTTGCATTGGCCCAGGAGTTAATGGGCACAATGTGGGAGACTTTTGGACAACTCAACATACAAGACACCAAGGTCTTTCAGATCATGACCATGGTACACTGCAAGAAGACCATGGACAAGCATGTCCAGGACTTCAAGATCATGGCACACAAGTCTGGCTACTCTGGCATGCCATTGATTTACAAGTTCAAGCAATCTCTCAACAAAGGGCTGTGCAAGTGGCTCTACAACCTCAAAAGGCAACCAGCAACTATAGCTGAGCGGTACATACAGGCAATGCACATGGATCAACAGTGGCACCAGGTGCACACTGAGGAACATCTGTTTGGCAGTGGGAACCAAGGTTTCCAGAAACTGTCTGTGCAGGCTGCCCAGCACTCAGGGACTTGCTCCCAGCAGCAGCCTCAATGAACACAGATACAGGGGACACAACCCCAACAGCAACATCAGGCAGGACAGCAGCCACCTTGAGACCCCAACACAATGGATGTGGATCACTTGACACAGTGACCACCTCTTGTCTGCTTCAAGTGCCACAAGCCCGGACATGGCCTGTGACTGCAGATCACACCTGGACATCAGGGCAATTAACTATGATGAGCTATAGGACTACTGGGTCTGTAAACTAGATGAAGAGAAGAAGCAGAAAGAGGAGCAGGATTTTCCTGATGGAAGCAAGTGAGACCCCCCTTGCTAGCTTCCAATAACAGGTTCCAGGACTTATCAGTAGGCAATATGGACTTAAATACAGACTTGGACACTACAGCAGTAGACAGACAGCTTAGATGGTGCAACTGTATGTAGCAATGGCAAGGGGTCTGACACCAGTCAGCTTGGCATCCCAGAGACAACTTGTAAACTCATAGATACCAAAATAGACACTGATACCAAGAAGCCTAAAGAGGGGGCATTTTGTTAGATCACTTAAGATAAAAAAACAGGATCATGATTCCCATAACTATTACTACATTAGACACACACAATGCTTGCATGGTCAAGGCATTGCTGAATAGTGGAGCTGCAGGACTATTTGTGGATAGGGTGGTTATACACAAAAGTGGACTTAAGACCTGGACTCTTGATCAGCCAATCAGGGTCTACAACATCAATGGAGCACTGAATCAGGGAGGCTCAATCACAGAAGAGATCACCCTGATGATGTCATTCCAGGGTCACAAAGAAAAGGCTGTCTTTGAAGTGTGCAATCTGGGGAAGATGGCAGTCATCCTAAGACACCTGTGGTTGTGCAAACACAACCTGGACATTGACTGGGAGACCAGATATGTGAAGATGATGCACTGCCTGCAGGAGTGCAATGTATTTATCAGATCAGCAAAGAAGAAGTGGGCCAGGCAAAAGTTGGCCAAGTGAATGAGATATCACCCAACAATCAAGGAAGTAGAGGATGAGGAGGCCTTTATCATGGCCAGAGTAATCATAAAGGATGGTGATGGAATCCTAGAGGAATTGGCTCAGCAGTGGAATGAGATCTGGATGACAGAGCAGGAACTCAAGGCAAAGATCCCTTGGAGGTTCCAGAGATGGATGAAGGTGTTCAAGAAGAAAGCATCTGAGCATATGCCAAAGCAGAAGCACTGGGATCACACAATCAAAATGAAACTGGGCTATGAACCAAAGAAGGCCAAGAACATCAGGCTCTCTCCTCAAGAGCAAGGCAAGGTTGATGAATTCTTGAACAACCAGCTGGCGAAATGGTACATCTGGGAAAGCAAGTCACCACAAACATTGTCTGTGTTCTTCATACCAAAAAAAGACCAAAAAAAAGAGGATGTTACAGGACTACAGATATTTAAATGAATGGACAATCAGAAATAATTATCTGTTGCCACTGACTTGTGACTAGAGAGTGGCATGGGTAACCTGCAGGTAGATTTGGGCATACCCATACCTGTACCCATGTCTACCCATACTGGCAACCCGTGGGTCATGAGGCACAGGTCAGATGGTGTTGGGATTATGTATACAAGAGTATACAGGCAAGCCAAGGCAGTTAACATGCCTAGGGAATATTGCCAGAATATGCTAAGTCAACACTAGGGTTAGGGTTAATGCACATTAACCATAACCCTAGGGAATGGACAGTTAACACATGCTACAGGATTACTCATACTGCAGCATGTCTATGATAGCCTATCCAAGACAAAGCTATGGATAGAGTGTCTATGACACACCCTGCAGGAAGTCTAGGACTTACCAAGCCATGATATCATATGTCACTATTATTGACACTGTTATAGGGGATATGACATAGCTATTCCATTATTAACTGGTACAGGGGTCTATTACAGAATACCTCCTTTATGTATTAAAGGAGTGCATTACACTATACCTCCTAACTGTGTAGTATAAATATTGCACATCTTGTAGGAGATGATAATAACATTCCTCCCTGTTGCAGACTCCCTCACTCACAAGCCTTTGAGATTAACTTCATCCTCTTAACCTTGTCCTTAACTCTTCCTGTCACTGTTCACCACTCCATTCCCAACAGATGGGTATGGGTAGGCCTGCTGTCTGCTGTCATGGCACTGCACCTACATCCAATGACTCCACCCTGTGAGCAGTTGCTTGCAGCAGTGTCATTGTTTTTCTATATACAAGTTATTTATGTTGTAATTATAGGTTTTGGCACTCAGACAAATGCCGCCAACCTCCTATTTACTTATAAACTATGTAATAGAACAGTCAAATATATTATGCATCTTACTTAAGGGGGAAGTGACACCCCAGAGGAA
Organism: Tricholoma hemisulphureum; assembly: GCA_964034925.1. Classification (NCBI taxonomy): domain Eukaryota; kingdom Fungi; phylum Basidiomycota; class Agaricomycetes; order Agaricales; family Tricholomataceae; genus Tricholoma; species Tricholoma hemisulphureum. The sequence goes on from OZ035931.1 coordinate 1,150,583, forward strand.
AGGGGAGCTTGTGGAAGCAAGGATATATATACCAGTTGATGTTTGTTACTGTTTGATTCCAGTAAATGAACACAAATGTGTCACATCAACACAACACATCACGTCACATTCATGTTCATTTACTGGAACCAAATAGTGACAAATATCAACTGGTATATATATCCTTGCTTCCACAAGCTCCCCTTTCCTCTGGGGTGTCACTTCCCCCTTAAGAATATATTTGACTGTTCTATTATATAGTTTATAAGTAAATAGGAGGTTGGCAGCACTTGGCTGAGTGCCAAAACCTATAATTACAACATAAATACCTTGTATATAGAAATTTGGTGACAGGTTGGGTACAGATCAAACCTGTGCTATTCCCTATTTGTGACTTAATGGATAGAGTAGGTAATCCCAAAGTATTTGCAAACTGGACTTAAGGTGTGGATATAATAACATCGGGATAAAATAAGGAGATGAGTGGAAAGCAGCATTCATGACCCACAGGGGCATGTTCAAGCCAGTAGTTATGAATTTCTGACTTTGCAACAGCCCAGCCACATTCCAGACCATGATGAGCACCATGCTGAAGGATCTCATTGACCAGGGATCAGTAGTGGTGTACATAGATAATATCTTAATATTTACAAAAGATCATAACAGACATAACAAATTGTAGAGGAGGTGCTAAAGTGGTTGGAGGAGAATGACCTATTCCCGAAACCAGAGAAGTGCAAATTTGAAGTCCAAGAAGTGGAATTCTGGGGACTGCACATTGGTCAGGAACAGATCAAGATGGATCAGGAGAAAATGAATGCAATAGAAGAGTGGCTGGTGCCAACCTCAGTAAAAGACATCCAATGCTTTCTGGGGTTAACCAATTCTACTGATGCTTTGCTGAAGGCTTTGCAAAGGTAGCAGTGCTGATGAATAAGTTATTGAGGAAGGATGAAAAGTGACAGTGGACAGAGAAGGAGCAGGGAGCATTTGATGGGCTCAAAGTATTGTTCACATGGAATGAGGTCCTGGCAACTGTGGATCCAACCCAACTGCTGAGAGTTGAAGCCAACACTTCAGGAGTAGTGACAGGAGCAGTGTTGTCAATGAAGACTAGAGGATGGAAAGTGGAGACTGTGTGCCATCATCCCAAAGTCACTCAATGACATCAAACAGAACTACAACATCCATGACTGAGAGATGCTCAAAATCATCTGGGCCTTGGAAGCATGGCAGCATCATTTAGAGGGTGCAACACATATAGCGTTCAAAGGTCCAGTTCTATGAACTGAAAAAAAATCAGACTGAACTGGACCAAAACTGGAAAAGGTTGGACTTTCAGTTTCAGTTCAAGCTTCTTGTGATAACAAAACCACACCAAACTGGACTGAACCATACCAGTTTTAACCGGTTCAAACTGTCACAAGGTACACCCTATAAATGCGGATCTTTTGACCCAATTTTTAAGACAAACGGTCCAGAACTGCATGTGCTATGGCCAAAATGATATCCTACTGCCAAACCAAACTTATACAACATCTAATTGCTGTATTTTTTCATATGTAAAAATTTGTTATCACCATAAACACCCTGCAGGCACCTTATGTACACTGTATTACATAGTTTGCAACTGGTCTTAGTACCTAAACACTGCACAAAGACCAGTTTTCATCAGTTTGAACCAGTCTGAACTGGTTATGACTGGACTTCAGTTCAAACCAGTTTGAACTGTTCTGGACCATTTCCAGTTTGTCCAAATTAGGCAAAAAAACCAGACTGGACCGGACCTTTAAACACTAAACACATAAGGTCAAGATTTGGACAGATCACTCCAATCTCCAGTACTTTATGATGTCAAAGAAATTGAATAGGAGACAGGTGAGGTGGGTGCTCTACCTCTTGAGGTTCAACTTCAAGTTGGTGAAAAAGCCCAGGACAGCAATGGGGAAGGCAGATGTGCTGTCAAGGAGACCAGATTGGAAGGCAGGAGTGGAGCATGACAATGAGGATGTCACATTGCTAAAGCTGGAGTTTTTGCAATCAACGCAACACAACATGGACAACTGTTCATCAAAGGTGCAGAAGATAAGATATTGAGCAGAGTGCAGAAGGCAAATGAATGGGATGAGTCAGTGGTAAAAGGCATGGAGGAGTTGGAAAGGTCACCAATGCAGTGGAATGGACACAGGAGCAGGAACTGGTGCTCTTCAGAGGAAAGTGTATATGCCAAAGGATGAGCAGTTGAGATGCAAGATTGTCCAGCTCCATCACAACTCAGTGATTGTGGGACACCCTGGGAAGTGGAAGACCTTTGAACTGATAGCTCATAATTATTGGTGGCCTAATATGACTAAGTTCATATTCACTTACATTGACAGGTGCAACAAATGCCAGCAGTACAAGAATGTGCCAAAACTGCCAGCAGGCAAGCTCATGCCAACATGAATGTGACACATGTCAATGCAAACATAACTAAACAACATGTTGCATGTATACTTGTTGCTTCTACACCTTTACTTCCTCTGGGGTGTCACTTCCCCTGTAAATTAGTTTTATAATGATATAATTAGTAAATGTAGTTAATAAATACTATACAAAATGGTTTGTGGCACTCATCTGAGGCTGAAACCAGTAGATAAAACACAGACTGATCAATAATACAATGTGGTTCAAACTGTGTTTGAAACTATTTGTGGCCCTCACCTGTGTTAGGACAATGCTAACCACAAGGATCAATGAGGCCTCCCAAACAAACAACTGGTGTCTCTAGGCGATTTATTTGGGTATATATACTACTCTACATGTGGTAACCATGCGTTAGCCATGCCTAGACCATGAGTTGTCAGTGGGTGCAGCACCATGCCTACAGCATGAGGTGCGCAGCTACTTGTGTCTACTATGAGTCCAATTGTGCCATGTGTCGGCCATGTGTGTACCTACCCTTAGCCATACATTCAATTGTAAGGACCTTGTGCCTACTGCATGTACATAAAAGTGTCATCACAACAAAATAGTGAAAATAATAGTTTTAATTGTCTTGTACTCCTGACAATCTGAGTCCAAAACCACAAACCAAACTGCTTGGTTTTGCTGAGAATTTCCCAAACCAAAACCAAAATTTCCAGTTTCAGTTTGGTTCAAACCAAGTTTGACTTGGTTTGAGACTGAACTTCCCCAACACTACCTCATGCAAGCTGGCAGAGAAACACCTCAGACCTTTTCCCATCATGGAGTTGACATCATGAAATGCCATGAAGCTCAAATCACCCTGCATGATCAAGATCCACCAGGTGATCAATGGGTCTCAGATCAGGCCACACACAGCATCAACAATCCTGGAATGGAGAGCCTAAGCACCGCCCCCAGTTGAAATAGATGGAGAATTAGAGTACCATGTGGAGGAGGCACTAGACTCATGGATGCATCACAACCAGTTGCAGTACTTGGTTAAGTGGCAAGGGCACACTGAGGAGAATAACACCTGGGAGCCTGCCACAAACCTTGAACATGCAGCAGATGTGATCATGTCCCTCCACTGTTCACACCCCACCACCCCACACAGCCTTAGGTAATTGGCACACCTTCAGTTCCATCTGTATGAAAACTTCACTGGGACCCTAGGGGGGACTTATGTCTTGTCTGGAATCCAAGCCTTAAAGAGGGGGTGATGTCAGGAGTATGATTTTCTAAAAACAATATTAACAATCATTTTCATTGTTTGGTTGTGAGGACACTTTTATGTACACATGGCTGAGGGTAGGCACTAGATCCTTATGATTGAATGCATGGTCAAGGGTAGGTAGAACACATGGGCAATGCACTGCATGATCAGATTCATGGTAAGCACATGGAGCTGTGCACCACATGCTTTTAGTGCTTGAAAGTCCAGTCCAGTCCTGGTCTTTTGCCTCAATTGGCTAGAACCAGGACTGAACCAGTTCATTTATTTCAAACTTTTTATCAGAACCACAACCAGAACCAGGTCAAACCAGTCCAGTGCAGTTCTGATCAGTTCTAGGACTGGTTGCAACCAGTCCTAGACCAAACATTGGTCCTGACCAGGTGTAGACTGGTCAGGACTGACTAATTACAATTATATACGTACTACAAAAGTAACACAGTACTAATATTAAATGGGAAAGAGAAGGGAAAAGACAAATGAATCCACCCTATGAGCAGTGGCTTGCAAGGCCAGATGTGAGAAGGAAAAACCTCTCACATTTTGAGTGAGAGGTGGTCATAGTGTTATTAGTGTTAGTGGTGCTGGCTTTGCATCATCCATCATTGTCATTGGCCATTGTTTTGTTGTTGTTGCTGTCCATCATTGTTGTTGTTTGTCATCCCATCATTGTTGGTAGGTAGCACCTGTGATCCACCCCATGAGTAGTGGCTTGTGAGGCTGGGGGCAAGTGCTTGTCATTTGCATCTCTTGGTGTTGCCATTCCATCAGCCACCCTGCAAGCAGGGGCCCATAGTAGTAGTAGATGGTGGGCTGCCATTGTCACAAGTATGGAACCTAAAAACGAATAAAGAAGTTAGTTAGAAATGAAAAGAAAGAAAATATAATGAATTTACCTGGGGCCCAAATGACAAAGCTGTCATTTGGACCCCCCTAGCAGCCATGGTTGTGGTGGGAGTTGCATTGCAGGTTGTGGCAATGCAGCACAAACATGTGTAAACATATAAACAAAAAGTGTAAATGTGTCAAAAATGCATAAACACAAGTGCATGGCCATGCAAATACATACAAATAGTCTGTGCTAATTAAATGGCTCACATTTCCATGCTTTTGTTTGGGTGTGCCCCACTTTTTTGTATGTATAAACAGTTTTAATAGATATATTTGACTACATAGACTTAGGACTAGAGGTTCAGTTCAAGACCAGTTCTGACTGGTCTCAATCAGTTTTACTGGTCATCAAGGGATCAGTGAACCAAGACTGAACCTGTACTGTAACCAGTAGGACTGAGACTGAAGGTCCAGTTCTATTGGTTATGGTTACGGTTCAGTCTCTGTCTTTTTCTGGTCCTTGGGACTGGACCTTTAAGCACTACATGCTTTAGGCATGGTGCTGCATCCACAAACAATTCATGGTCTATGCAAGGCTACAGCATGGTTACCTCATATATTTATGTATATAAACTATGAATGAAACACCCAGAGTCCTCATTCAAGTTCTCTTGGGTTATCCACCTAATATGTGTGATGACCTCTGACTATGAGATTCCCTTTCTTGTTTGTTTGGATTATTCTGTGAGAGACCATGCCTCATGCCTTAGGGTATTGGGTGACATCCTAACAATCACTGATGAGTGATGTCAAGCACAAGTTTGTGTGTTCAAAAAAGTGTAGTGAGTCATAGGGGAACTATACTTAAGGGTCTGTCCAGAACATGAATAAATATATTGTTTCCATGTAGATAGTAGTTGGAAGTATGTTACATTTTTGGTAGCTGACTGGCCTTAAATAGGCCAGTCAAAGCTGTAGTCTTTATAATAAAACATATACAAATATCCAAGTTATTACCCAGATCACTACATGTGGCCAGACATGGCTTCAGAAACCTCATTTCCTAATGGAGAAGAAATACAAGCCAGAAGAGAAGAGGTGCAAGGGTTGAGGCTTCCCTGAAGCTCAATATGTTGGAAATTTCTGGATGGCATAATAATCCTGCCTAGATTATTTGTGGATTATCATTCCTCCTAATGCAAAAAAAATGATTGCCTGCACATGCAAATGAATTATTGGAATGGTCCTGAGACTTGGTAGCTAGTCTATCATCAAGTTTTGATTTTATTAATTAATTAAATTTCTGACAAATTTACATCAAGCTGCTGTCCTTTGGGCACTGTGACCATGTTTGCACCTGGCTTACATAAATTATTGAAAATATACCAAAAAAGGAAAGAGAGGGAAGAGAGAAAGAGAGGCCTCTGCCATACTATTGCTCATAATTAGCAAAAAAAAAATGGATTTCTGAGCCAGTGAGGTACAGTTTTAACTCTACACTTGTGCATTAAGGATCTTGTGATTTATAGTTAACAATATATAAGCCTACACTTCTAGTGGTCCCCATCTTAGATGCCTCACAACCCACAGTCTTACATGCATATCTACTCCCCTCTCGTGCACCCCAGCTCAAGCTGGACATCCACCCACCTATCCCAGTGCAGGCTGCATGCCACTAAGCACAGGCACCTGCTGGTCCTGCCCACACTGCTTGCATGCCCTCAGTCCTGTGCCTCTCATACATCCCCTGGCCACATGCACCCACCAAATTACCTGTCAACTCACATCCACTCATGCACTGCCCTATGCACCCCCCAAATACCCAGTCCAATGAGCCTTAGACATCTGTGTGGGTTGAAGTGAAATATGTAAATGGTCATCATTGAGTATAAATTCATGAGTCATTTGATATTTATAAGTTGAACAATTCCTTCAAATTGGTGTTATTTCTTATCATCCATGTTCAAATGTAAGAACCAGTAAATGAGAAATTTGTCATTATGGCCTTATCAGTTGAAAACTAGAGGGAAAATTTTGCTAGGTAACATCAATAACACCTTGAAACACAGATATTTATGCCTTTATATGTCAATCAGGCCTTGGGAAGTTGGAGAAGACTCAGATGACTTGCAGAAGACAGTTGGGGGGTGTGGGGATAATTGGTTGTTATGTAAGGTTGCTAGCAGCTGCAACCTTAGGTAAGGTTATATAGTGCAGGCCAACTAGTCACCGCTACTTTTGTACAGATTTAATAGCTGACCCAAATTTCACCCTTTTTCTTATTCCTTTAACAAAAGTGCTCAGTTTAATGAGAGGAACATATTTGTCAAAGGAATTGTCAAAATAATAAGAACTGACGGAGTTATAAAAATTATAGCCAATGTGATTGGCCAATTGCCATATATGGCTTGCACAGCCACCTATAGCCAAGGACCTTTGAAGGGGTTATGGTGATTTTCTGGGGGTGTTTATGTGCCGAAACACTCACTTTCATGATTTTTGAGCCTTTAGGATCAAATTTCGTGCCATTTCGGGCCTTCCTGGGGGGTATCAAAAACAAAAACAAAAATTCTAGCCAATTTGGCCACTGTACAAAAGTAGCGGTGACTAGTTGGCCCACTGTTGAGGTAACGATGTTACGAGTGCGCTTTTCGACGCGCCGACTAGTGATACGAATATAATAATATTTGAGAATGATTTTAATAAAATAGTTTGTCGTATCGCTTCTCAGAATCACGCGGGGATGGAAGGGCGCATGCAAGGAATTAATTGTCTTAGAACACATCCGGTGCCGATTATATATTCCGGATTAATGTCTACTTATTATCAACCCCGATCGGGTGCACGTGCCTGACCGCTCAACGAATATTATTCCCTGTGGCTGTGTTGGATTCTACCAGTGGCAGATCCTAACCCTAGAATGGGTCTTTGGCCTTGGCTTGCCTATATCCCAACACCCACACCATAGCTTGCTATCAGATTCATTATGTAAGGTTGCAGCTGCTCAGTACCAGGTGTAAACATCTTCACAGCACCGTCCTTTGGAAGCCAGCAAACCTTTAGCCGCGTTATGCGTGATATGTCACAGCTTATGTAACTAAGATAAACAGTTCTCCTGGGAATCAGAGGGATTGTTAAGGGACAGACTATTTTTTCGCATGTTGTGTGACCTGCCATGTCACACATGCAATCCCATACGACTAGCTCCTGCTCTCATTGAAAGGAGTACCTTGGCTAAAGGAGGAAGAAAAAGATAAAATTTTACAGGCTGTACGAAAGTAGCAGTGATTAGACATAGCTTCTTCCAGTCCCCTCAACAGGGCTATAAATAGCTGTTCGAAATTCAATTTGAACAACCATCAACGTTCCTGAATCCTACCCAAACCCCAAACGGTTTTATGCATGTGCCGGTGAAATTCCTCATCGCCGTGAGCTTCGCAGTGAAAAGCTCGGTTCCGTAATATTTTTGGAATCTCTCGTTCTCTTCGTCTCTACTTACCATGGGCGCCTGGATATCATTTTTTCGCGAAACGGTTTTCCCTCCCAAGCCCACATACAGCGTGGACGAGGTTCCAGACCTCACCGGGAAGGTCTTCATCGTTACTGGTGGTAACAGTGGTGTCGGAAAAGAGACAGCCAAGGTGTGTCCGTTCATGATCAGCTATATGCCCCGGAATTTCCTAATAGGTTCGCAACAGACCCTTCTGCAACACAATGCAGTAGTATACATCGGAGCACGAAGCCAAACCAGAGCCACGGAGGCTATTGAAGAGCTCAAAACCCTCACAGGGAAAGAAGCGAAATTCCTCGAGTTGGATTTATCTGACCTGAAGTCCATCAAGGAGTCAGCCAGGGTGTTTACTGAGTGAGCGTCGGACCTACTGCTTACAGTCGCCCATCTAATACGGCAGGGCATATCAGGAATGAGAAAGAGCTTCATGTTCTCATCAACAATGCGTACGTTTGGCTTAGTGGATAACTTTCTGATGGTAACTGACTGCGTTTCCCTCCGGCAGTGGTGTCATGATGCCGCCTGTAGATCATTTAACGAAAGATGGTGCGTTCGTAGCTGTTTATGCTACTTATATCCTTGAGTTTTAACCCAATTGTAAGGCTACGACTTGCAGTTTGGCACCAACGTTCTTGGTTAGATATCAGCATACTCTGGTATGGCCCACAAATCTTACGGTGTTTCCTTCCCTAGGTCACTTTTACTTTACCAAGCTCCTTCTCCCGATGCTCCTGTCAACCGCCAAGAGCTCAGGAAGTCCAGCACGCATCGTCACTGTTGGGTCGACCTTGGCGATGATGCCCAACGGTCTCAGGTTTGACACATTCAAGGACGGACCCTCGCGCAAAAAACTCGGGCCGACGGCATTATACCTCCAGAGCAAGTTTGGGAATGTCGTCGTTTCGCAGGAGCTTGCGCGCCGGTATGGAGACCAGGGGATTGTCTCGATCGGGGTGCACCCGGGGAGCATCAAGACGAACCTGACGCGCCATGTGGAAAGTGCGGTCGAGATGACCTTCATGGTACGCTCTGACTCGCTCAGGTTGCTGCTGTCGATTGGATTGGGCTGACGGGGTTCCATATCAGGCATTGCTGGCGCATCCGGTGTCCCTTGGTGCTCTGTCACCGCTTTATGCGGCGACGCACCCTGATGGTGCGAGTCTCAATGGCCAGGCGAGTTGTCTCGTACTCTCTGATGTAGCGGTATAAGTAATGGGTGCTGGTGCTGTCCAACAGTATTTCTTACCTTGGGTTCGTCGCGGAGACTTGAAGGCAAATATAAGTGATCCACAACTGGGAAAGGAGCTCTGGACTTGGTTGGAGGAACAAGTTGCTCCATTAGAGTGATGCGTGAACGAGCCATAAGATCTGGTTTTTGTGTGTCAGTTTTGGAACGATTCCCCGTTCCCTGATTTACCGTGTTACATCGGTATGGAACACTAAATAAATCTATTATCAGTGGACCAAAAGCTTGTGACTGAGCGATTCAGCAACAGCATGGACAGTAGGTTGAGAAGCATGATCACATGATCTGAATACATGTATGTCACTGCACCCGCGTCTATGCAATAGGTATTTGGCATGTACGTCAAGACATGTAGAGTTGTGCTACAAAGCTAATGGATGACTTTCCACAGGATCTAGAGTCATGAATAGTTGTAAATGCAGTGCCAAGCAGAGCATGTGGCAAACCACAGACCTCTGAAAATCAGTTCCATGTCCTCAGAATGAGAATGAGTGAGGCTATTGTCAAACTGAAGCAACTGTATGTCTTATATATACAGTAAAAACTCCAACTACACCACAGCAGCCTATCAAAGGTGACCTAAGTATCAAGTCACCTCAATCTGAATTTTTGATTGTTTTGTAATGCAGGGTTGGAAAAAATGGCAACACCCCCCAAACTGAACAACAGGACACTTAAGGCCATGTTTTTGATTGGTTTTTGAAAGAAAAAATTGTTCTAGACACGGCACCAGAGCCTTACACAAACTAAAAGGTCTCTAAGTGAACCACTAAGTTAGCGTACGACCGAACCTCGTCATCGGATTAACACATAACATTGCCCTGAACTCCATAACACCTGCAGATTGTAACTGCAGATTGTACCATACATATACATCGAATGCGGGTTGAAAAAGTCCATGTCAGCGGAAAGCAGCAGAGAAAGCAAATTGAACAACAATACAGCACAATGGGGAGGGACGACGTATGACACTTGATTGTCCAGCCTCACCGGTCACTTTCCATCTTCACATATGCACCATCCCCAAAATTCATCTTCAAACTACATGCCAGCTCCACCGAATCTTCCGCATCGCCCGTCCAAAACCCATCCCTCTCCACAGCTCCGCCTCCAGGAAACCGCTCACCTGGAACACGAAGACCAGAAGCAGCACTTGGTCTTGAAACCGGATATGTGGGGCTAGATGGCGTGGGCAACCGATTGATATTCAACGTTTCAGAGCTCGTGCTGGTGCTCGCACTGGCATTAGAGCTAGTCCCCGACAAGAAATCGAGCCAGTCCGCATCTGCCCCAAGGTTCGCAGTAGCATCCGCATGGGAGGCGATGGGGTAACCACGAGCGTTAGTGGAATGGATGGGCCATTCCAGGGGGTCATCTAGGTGACTGTTGGTGTCTGTTCCAGGGCCTGCCTGATCACCAGTCAGCGCACCAGCGCTTCTGTTCTGTTCCAGTGCACTAAGGAACGCAGCGAGGAGATCAGGGACACCGCCGCGAGGAGAATCTCCATTTGCGACAGCGTATCCATCCCGAGAAACAGTAGGGGTGTTGAAAGAGTTGCCTCCGGTGCGGATGGACGGGGTAATGGCAGCGGGGGATAAGTGGGAAGGGCTGAAGGGACGTGAGATGAAAGAAGGCGCGGGGGGTAAAATCTGGTGGTATGGGATAGGGCAGTGGAGGCGTGGGGCGTGGGTAATGTGGGACGACGAGGGGGCTGAGTGTGATTGTTTCTCAGCATGGTCTTTGCCATTGGGGTGCTGAAAGGTCGCCCTGCACTGGTCGACCCACGATGATGGTGGAGTGTATGGATGTGGGACACCGGGTATATTGCGGGGGGAGTTGGAGAAGGTTTCTACGCTTAAACGCGGCTTCTTCGAGTTCTTGCCTATAGGCTCGACAAAGGATGAGTGGGCGCTACCATGAAGGGGAGAATACGAATTGCTACACTGATCGCAATTCCCCTGAATAGATATCTCTTTCAGAGGGCATATGGATGGTGAGATACCTAATACGAACGTTGTGTTGCTCGTCGTCCCTCCAACGTTTCATGCCTAAGGAGCTGAGCACCACCGAGCTGCCTGCAACTTCAGTCATATTGTCCTCCTCTCTGTCCTCCATATCGCAGTTATTTAGGACTGTAGCATACTCTGATGGTCCCCGTACGTCCCTTTCACCGACATGCTGGGCGATTGTCAGACCAAAAAACGATGACGTGGCACAGGGTGAAAGGCACACCTGTGCATGACGATGGACGATCTCTCGGATATCAGTCGAACAATATTCATAGAGTTTTTGGTTACGCCCTGGACGTTGTTCTATAGCGGAGAATCAGCACAAGTAAGGGGGAAAAACAACAGGAGAGACGGATAAAAATAGAACAGTCTTGACATCCTCTTGGCGCAAACTGGAGTACGTGCCTACGATTATAATGGCAATTTCGACAGAACAGAGAACGCCGAGCTCGTAGGCCTTTTTGAACAGTCCATGTTTGCGCTGGAAAGAGGGGGAACCAAGGACAGGATCAGGGAGGAGAGTGCCAAGATTGCCAAGACTTTAGTCCCAAAATAGAGTAATGTGTATTACGATTGGTGACGTGCCTTCAGAAATGTAACCGAGCGATTACGCTCATGCTATCAACGCTCAAGACGTCAGCAAAGAGAAAAGTATGCTCTCAGTGGACGTAAAATTTGGTGTACGATACGTCGGAATCCACGGCCGTAGACTCGTAGGACGAGTTTTAGAAGGAGCCACTTACGATGATAGGTTGGATTTCAATCTTTCGTCGACCCATTGCTGACGGTGACAGGGCGAGGAATTGAAGCAGGGAGGGTATTGGGTGTAGATGGGTGGGTGGGTGGCCAAGCTGTCTTCAAATTCTCACCGTCCGCAGCTCACGGCCGTTAGTCACCGGTCTCGACATCTCCCTCATTGTGCCTTCTGGATTCCTTCACTCGTTTCACTGGCCAAACAGTTTAATACTTAAGCTTCATCGGCGAGCATTGTTCTTCGGTTGGAGACTTGCTAACCATTCTTTGTGCAGTTGTGTCAACCGCCGTCCCCGAATCAACACGGCAGGCACCGAACATTAAAGTTGCGATTAATATACTTGTAACATCACTGTAAACCCGTTTCAAACACTTTGCGAAGCTATAGACTATGTACTGAAGCTTGGTCGAGTTGGCATCTTTGGTTATCCAGTGTCCCCTGCTGACGAACGCCGACGGGACACAATGATCGGTATCGTTCACCAGTATCGTTCAGCACTCCTTATGTGCCAAAGGCAGGTCGCAAAAGATTGCTCGCTTCCAGCCGTATACTCTCGACGGGGTTTACATTATGTAGTGAGTAAAAGTTTGAAATCTATTCATGTAAGTTGCGGGTAGATGTGACAGGCGTCTGGAGAGTTTCTAGATTATCTCTTTAGCTCGGGTGGCTTTACTACTCCTACCTATCGTCGCACATGCTGTGATTTTGATCATCAGCCTATGAAACCTTCTAGGCGTCCTGGCTTAGTGGCTGTTAGCGGCCCTACATCTGCCTTCTTTTTGTGGTACCCGAGAGGCGGAGATCCGGGCATCGTAATCCAGCTCCTGGGAACCCGCATGTTCTTTTTTTCTCCTGGTGAATGGGGACAAACATCGGCGAAGTATCATCAGATCGTTTGGCCCGGGTTAAGGAGCACTACCGTCAACTATGTCGGTACGCAACTTCTTAACATTCCTTCTTGGAGTGCGCAGTTCGACGGCCTTCTTCACAGGGAATATCCGAATGCTGAAGCCTGAGTGCCAGCGCAGGAGGGTGGCTGGAATTCAAAGTTACGAATTCGGAGCCGATATTTGGAGGGAGTGAAGTTGCCATCCTTGTCTGTGTCTGAGACCTTGTTGGACCCAATGACGAGTCTCCTTATGAATTATTGCCAGCCTTCAAACAACCGCCGACTTGTCGTCCAAGATGGCGAACGCACTGGGACTGCTTTCTCTACTATCTCCTTTCATTCTTTTCTCATCCGGAGCAAGATTGCCCATCCACTGCCTAAATATGCTGTGGGAGGGAGTGACTACTTCGCATCCCCCCTTTCATGGTGGATGATTTTGGAAATTTCTCTACTTCTGGACACCTCATAAGGATAACCTGGATGAGGCAGTGCGGCTAAATTGCGCACTCGGAGATCTAAGCTCATTGTTCCGCGAACGTTACATACCGACGGCAGGAGTTCAAATGAAAAAATGAGCCTAGTGAGTACTTTCTCCCGTGATATCCAGATCCACGATAAGAATATAGAACTAGTATATTACGTTGCAGGTGGTTCGAGAAGATAATCAGTTGCGCTAGGCTAGGCCTCCACCAGGGTTCAAACACGCACGTTTCACTGTCGGTCCTTAACCAACTGCACTACAGTATCCAGGTGTTTATCATCATGGGTACGATTGTCCATCGTATCTAATTTTGAATGAGAAATCGTATGCAATGACTCACGATTTCACGCAATCCAGTGTAGTGCGCTGACAGCTGTTCCACAAATGTTTCTGTGGCTATTCTTGCACCTGCCAAGAATCCCACATTCAGTCCAGGTGCCATTCCACATCCCTGTTCGATTGTGGAACAGGCTAAAGCGAGCGAATTCACGACTTGATCATCAAATGACCTTTGTCACGACACGTCCACCCATCTCCGCACAGGCAGAACCAGTAGCAGCGTGTACTGTGTGTACCCACACCGATGGACAGACTCGAGGCAAACCTGACGCATATTCGAATTAAATTCCAAGAGCGCAGGTTCAGACTCTGGATTCCCCGAGCACATTCCCGCTTGCTACCTAACCACACTTCTCCATGGCTGCAAGGAGTGCAGGGTGGGATATTTCTTTAGGTTTTTGATGCTGCAAGGGAACAGCCCTCTCCCCGAAGGGAGATGAACCCCCTCTCCGGTCTTTCTAGTTATCCTGATTCCCATCACCTTAAAGTTGTCACGGTATTGCCTTGGCTCGGAGCCGATGAGCCGTATTTTTTTTGCCGAGCTGAAGCCATTGTTTGGCTTGACATGGGTAGCTCAATACTCGACTTAGGAGTCGTGCAGCTCAGCGTTCATGGTTTGTTGCTCTCCCTTTCTGCTGCTCTCCTCTGGCTCTCCTGCTCCTACAGTACAACCAGGTCTCATCTGCTACCCTCGCTAGCATCGATTCAACGTCGGTTAGTCTTTGTATCAGGCTTACCAGCTTCAATACTGAGAACTTGGAATCTATTTTTTTTCGGATGTTTTTAATACATAGACGAAAGCCCTCGTTTCACATAAGGCTCTTAGGTACCGGTGAAGGGTATCGACTTCACGCATCGCACATATTATTATCCCTCGACGCTTCCCAGATCCGTCGCTAGGAGCCCGTCTATATCTCCCGAGAATCATGCCTTGTTACTGTTCGACCAAGTTTCGACTCAGAATTCGGAGTCTGTTATCACACTTATCGTGATAAACATCACCCACGAAACGCGTCCCTGTCAGAGTCACTCTATGACATTGGACTTGGCACACTATTCGCCACGACTAGAATACTGCACGATGAAAGAGTACGTACGCTGAATTGCGACCATCGCATAACTGGTGAGGCTTTCGAAAAATTTCAGAGCATGTCTATGTCGTCACGGTACTGATGGTGCGGTCACCGGAGGTTATGACATAGACAACGTATCCTCTGACTCGGAGGGATTTTTCCGAGTAGGGTCCCACTGGCATATAAAAGTAGGCCATTAAGTTTCTCTTCATCTTCATCTAACCATGAAGTTCATTGCACTTTTATTGTCCGCCATGCTTGCTCTCACCAGCGCGGCTCCTGGCTTCCAGAAGGTAAGTTGAAAACGCAGCTCCAGTTGGATGCTGCTAACGATCCCTGCCTATTCAATAGCGCCATACGGAGCTGGAGGGAGTCGACCCTCCCGACTCCTCCTGTAGCCGCAATGGTCGTTTTGGACAGGCTCCGACCTGCGACACGGATTGTAAAACTCAAGGGCATAAATCAGGCTCCTGCATCGAAGGGTATGTGAATAACTCGATACAACCGCCTGCGACTGACCGCTGAATTGCAGGCATTGTAAATGTGCATGAACATCTATGACATCACTGATGCATGATCAAACTATCCTGAAAATAGAAAGATTGAACTGGGTCCGAATTGCCAGGAAAGCTGTTGGAATGGTTGAAGGGCTGTAGCTAGCATACGCAATGTGTGTTATGGGATTTCTTATGATTCTTTTCCAGTCAACACTTGTTGGATGCATTCCTTTGGAACGTTCACTAGCATATGCATGTATCATTAGCAAAATCTGAAGAATTCTTGTTAGTTGGCCTAGCCTGCTTATTTTACAGCTAAGCCTACTAAGCTTCTCAAGTGGCTTATTTTCTACTTTATAAACTCATAGATATGAGCAAAAGAAATTGGGGGTGTTCAAAGTAGCCACTTATTGGCCACTTATTTTCTTACTTAGTATTTGTCACTGACTCACTTATTCATGTTTTCCTGCCAAATGAGCAATAAATGGACATAATAAGTAGCAAATAAGAAATAAATGCTACTTTGAAACCCCCCTGCAAGGGGATGTCAGAAGATAAATTAAGGATACCAGGTTGATTTTTTCAAGCTGTCAAGGAGGGGACTAACTAATTACCTGTGGGAACTAATTGCCATATTAGGAATGCAATTAACATCAACCCTTCCCTCACAACCGTCCACTCCGACTCCACAATGCCACCGCTCCCTCCCTCCCTCAACCCACTACTGTCACTGCAACTTTGTCACCACCCCCCATCATCACTCCCATGCCCACTACCATGCCTGCAGGAGCTGCAAGTGTTTGTAAACAACCGGTTTTGGATGCAACATGAGCCCAAATGATGGCAACCATTGTTTGGGCTTTAGGATATGTATTTCTTCATTCTTTTTATATGTTAACTAACTGTAATTTTTCATTTTTAGGATCTATTCTACCAGTAATGACAGGCGGCGACATGGCACAACCCATGCCCACACCCACCTGCACTCCCTCTCCTCCCCGTCCAAACAGAATGTGAGGGGTCTTGGTTAGGCTCAGGACATCAGGGAGGTGCCGGGAGACCCATGGAGAGGGACACCTGCCAGGTAAGCACCAGGAACCCCCCCCTCTCAGTGCCATGTCACTTATCCATGGCGCCCACTTCACCCAATGTGAGACCTTGACCCAGCACAGCCAGTGACAACCCAATGACCACAGGCATGACAATGACTCCTTCCACAGCTGCGGGCACGACCAGGGATGCCAGAACCCCCAACAACGGCAACTGATGACACACCAGCTGCCTGCAGCCTCACGAGCAACTGCTCGTGGGGTGGATCATGGGTGGAACGATGATGGCACCCCTCCACAGCTGCAGGAATGACAGTGGATGCCAGGACCCCAACAATGGCAACCGATGATGCACCACCTGCCCCCAGCCTCATGAGCAACTGCTTGTGGGGTGGATTGTGGGTGGAATGGCGACCGGAGAATTGGGGGGAGGGGGATAGCCCAGCACCCAACACCCACTGCTGCGAGCATTTGCTTGCATGGGGGGATCGGGTGCTGATGGCCACATCACCAATGAGGAGAGCAACCGACAACAAGGGCCAATGGCAACAACAGCACCCCCCACCACTGCTGCAAGCCAACTACTTGCAGTGTGGACACAGGGTGCTGAGGTGATGATGCGATGGGTGACCGGCTTGATGAGGGGCAGTGGGCTTGGCATAACCACAATGTGGCAAGGAGGGGGGCTATCACAACGGGGCCCGCCTTCTGCATGTGGTCCCTTTTTTATTCGTAGTTATTTTTGTTAGTAGTACAAAAGAATATACTTGAACAATAAGTTGAGACTGATAAGGTACTACCATTTTAGTGACAAGCTTGAGAAAAAAATTTCACCAAGTCCTTTAAGGTGGAGTTTGAATGTGCTGAGCACTTGCCAGCACTGCTGAGGACCATGCAAAATGCATTCTTGCTTCATTTTTGTGATTTTTGCTTTCCAGGGTGTTCACAGTAGCCATTTTTCATGTCATTTTTCATTTTATTTTTCGGATCATTCTGATCATTCTTCTGCCAAACACACAAAAATGATCCAAAGATGAAGCTGAAAATGAGCCGAAAATGGCCCAAAAATGTTTACTGTGAACAACCCTATTGTGTCCCTGAGTCTCACTAACTCTTACCACTGACTTCACACTCTTCACATGCCTTATAGAGTCTTTGTGTTGGTGTTAGCAGACATTGCACATTGCATAACATCCCCCTTATATTAGAAGGAGGGTCATGCAACCCTTTAAAGCTAACTCTTTTATCTTTCCTTCCCTGTGTTACTCTGCAGCTAGGAACCCTAGGAATACATCACTGCTCATCTCTGATCCCCACCACTAGCCTCACAGGCCCCACAGATCTACAAATTAATGCTATATTCAAGCTGAATGCACCTTAGGTGGTACTGAAACCCTAATCAGTAAGCCTTGCTTTTCTCTTGAATGAGTATTTGAACTTAGCAAATGTTTCAGTGCTATCTTAGGAGACTGCCAACTGATTTCCACAGTTGGTCTAGTGTACAAACAGATTGGCTCTCATCAAGTCCAGTTCTTTGCTGGCAGTGCATTGGCTACAAGCTACATGCTTTTATCCAATGTCATGTGGACACCAGAGGTGGCAACCAGATCCCATATGAGATGTAACCCAATTTGATCACCCTCCTGTTCAGAGTCACATCTGCCAATCATCATGCAATGATCAGTCTGGGCAGACCCGACTCTGGTACAAAACATGTGCACAGCCTCACATGTGATAGAATCTCCCTCAGCAACCTACACAGGGTAGAGACATCCAATCAAATAGATCATCCCAGATGATCTATATCAGAGCAGTTAGGGCAGTGGTTAAGCCCTCTGATGAGCCCCTTTGCAAGGGCAAAACTGCCTAAGTCCCAGCTCTAAGGGTTCAATCCCCATAGACCACCAACTGACCCAACCTGTTTCACATCTACCACAGTGGCACATGATGACATCCCTGTTGCATGATATCTGCACAGGTGGTAAATTATTGACTCATAGGAAATAGCATGGGTAACCCATGGGTACTTCTGAATGTACATCTACTAGTACTTGCAACCCACAGGTCATGAGACACAGGTCATGGCAGGCACAGGTTTCATAAGGGTCATACCAACAAAATATGCCTATTTAATTACATACTTAACTACAATTATTAAACCACCCTACAAGCAGGTGTTTGTAGGCATGGAAAAAAGAAAAGATAAGCTATAAATGAAATAAACAAAGAATCTACCCCTGCCTCACATTTGCGAGTGAGAGGGGGTGGGGTTGATGCCATTGAGTATGTGCTAAGGCCAATGTCAAGTTGCCACATCAGTAATTAAGCATTTCAGTTTCCAGAGGTTGCTCAACTCAAGCAACCACTGAAAACCAGCCAAAACTCAGAAACTTGAACATCTTGAAATGTATGTCCAATTTGCTCAAAACCTGCCTTGGGAGGGAGCCATGGAAAGTTGGAAAACCTACAGAAACCTGTAAAACTTGGGAATTATGGCAAAAAAGGTAGCAAAGTGGCAATTAAACACAGAGTATGGTATGTGGCAACTATGTACTATGGTAAAATGTTATATCTAAGTGACGAGGTAGAGTTCACTCTTTTTGAGGGCTTGATGGGATGTATAAGTCTTCACAGTAGGCAGAAATCATGGATGCATCTGCATGAACTTGAAGATCATCATTGACATCTTCATCAGCACTGCTTTGGGACACAAGGATAAGCCCCCAGCATTGCTTGCTGATATGTTCTACATGACCAAGGAAGACCTGCATCGCATGCCAATAATGCTTGTGTGTGAAAAGTGGCAGTTCAATGTATGTGCCACTCATGATGGAAGCAAAAGCCTGTTCAACCTGCCAAAGTCATCAACAATTGTCATTGAACATATTGGAACACCTTACTGCAGTGAGAAACAGGGTATATAGACCCTTGGGTGGGCACTTTGCATCAAGTGGAGGATAGAGGACAGAGTTTTTTGCATATCTCAAATGTTGCTCGGCAGCTGGGGCAATTAATTGGGACTGAAGGAAACTGTCAGGGGCCTGATGCACCACCATCTGAAGCCAGTAAGTAAGATTATGAGGGGTGAACATGAAAAATATAACTTACCTGATAGCCTGGATCATCACAAGCAGCCTTGGAGGTTTGGGGGGTTGGGGTCTTGTAATAGGCAGGACCAACCTTTGAGGGCCCAATGAACATAGTCCTGAATTTTATTGGGTTGGTTAACAAATTCATTGTGATCAAAGAACTTGGTAATCACATCCAGAATTCTGCTTGCAAGCTTGGACTTTTGGCTGTTGATTTGTTTATAAGCCTAATATGCCATCATTAACAAGTGTTCAATATCATATGATGAGGAATCCACACTGTGATGACAAGTGGATTCTCAGCTGCCAACACCAAGTCTACATTTGGGAATGAAAGATTGAAGACCTTTTGGACAGTGGCAAGAAATATGCAAGATTCAGAAGCGAAATCAAGAAAGGGTTCCCATGATACATAGAGGGCATGAGTGATTGTTGGGATAAATGTGTTTGCCCAATGTGGGTCATGAAGGAATTTAGCTGCTGTTGGGCAATCCCCACCTCTGAGGTCCACACTGGCCTTTGGGGCTTTCTTCATGTGTTGTGGCTTTTCAGCCTTCTGGGCTTTAGAGTTCTATGCCATAAGATCAATATGCTGTTACTCTGGGAAAGTTGAAGGAGTCTCACCTTTGCCAGGACATCATGGTCACCCTTGGCAACTACCTCAATGAGCTGTTATGGATGAGACATAAGGAGGGCTCAGAGGAGTGTTCATACCTTGTTCTTGTGTGAATGGTCATGTTGAAGGCCTGCAGGGTATATGGGAGCAGAAGGGACAATCATGTTATGGGTACAAGGGAATGAAGGCCGGACTGAGATAACATCTTCATCATGAAGGCTGCCACATTGAAAAGGGTTGATGTCCTCAGGGGCCTTCTTCAACTTGAAATCTTTTCAAAGACCAGCATTTTGATATTTTTTCAGGGCTGTGGAAAATCTGTGCAGATAAACCAGAATCAGGATAAATTTGCATCAACATGTGATCAACCTACCCCACATTCACATTCTTGTTGATCACTTCTCTCCCACTATCCCCCTTGCTATGTATTCTCATCTCCTTCACTTTTATGTCGCTATGCAGGTCTCCTTTTGCTGTCTTTGCTTTTTTGGCCTTGAATTAATAAGGTTAGTCAGCCCACAAGAGCTGCATGCTCATTCAAACTTACAGTCTTCTGTTTCATCTTCACAGGCCCAACACTCAATTCATCTGAATACAAGCCATCTTCAACAGCACAGAGGTTGAAATGTTGGGATACAAGCCTATAATTGCTATATCCAGAGCGGTAATTATGACATTACTAATTACTGTTACTTCAGCATTACTTCAGCATTATATACTATATATACTATATGTATAGTATATACTGAGACAATTAATTCCTGACCGCTGAGACATTCAGAGGAGTGCCCCCCCTTCATCTAAAAGCCTCTAGTCAGCTTCCAGCTTTACCTCCCAACAGGTTATGGGCCCTGGCTTATTATAAACAACCCAAAAATCTATTTACAAAACCTTCTACAACATGTCAAAAGCCCCAAGCAATATTGAAGAATTTGTCCTGGACAGTGACAAAGAAAACCCTCAAGAATACGTCCAGGAGTATGATCAGGACTTAGCTGACCATATGGAATTATTTGGGCCGTCACCAGCCGCTTCTCAATACGTTACAGCGGGAGCGCCGCCAGCCGTGCCCAAGGCGGGAATCCCGCCGAAACAAAAGAAGCCCACGATCCTTCTAATTCGTACCAAAGAATATTCAAACGTAAACAAGATCTCCAATCGGGATCACCTTACTGATGAGAATTGGCATGAATGGAGAGAAAGGATGAAATGGGTATTTATTAATTGTGACATCACTGGATATATTAACGGGGCCATAAAATGCCCAAAAGAATCCAGGGATGCCAAAGGGGCACGCAACTGGGACAAGAACGACACCTGGGCACAGCAAGTTATAATACATAATGTTACCTCTTCGCAAATGAATCACGTCGGATCAAAAACTACGGCAGAAGCGATGTACTCCGCGCTATCCGTTACTCACGAAAACAAGGCGCATCAAACCGTAAATCATATTCAGTGCCTGCTGTACGAGACAAAGGCCGACGCTACCGACGATCTCCTAAAGCATATGGACACCCTGAAATCTTACTGTAACCGCATCAATAAATTCCCTAATAAGGAATTTCATATCTCCGACACCCGGTTCAAATCTATCATATCGGCATCTCTACCATCGTCTTGGCAAACTTATGTGGAACCATACAATGGCAACACAAATAATCCCAATGACTTGGACCCCAAGCGTTGCTTATCATCGGACGCGTTTATAGGATTATTACGAGAGGAATATAAACTTTGGCTAAATCGGAACAGGAATAATAACAGAACCGGCGGGAGCGTAAATCTGGTGCAAACCCAGATAGCTACCGGTCCCAGTAAATCCCTGGAAAACCGTATTACCGAAAAGAAAATCTCCATCAAATCTTATTGCGATCATTGTAAGCGCGCGGGGCATTGGACGAGCAAATGCCGAAAATTTGATGGGAACAAATGCCGTAATTGCGGGAAATTTGGACATTATGCGAAGAATTGTTGGGGAAAGAAGAAAGAGAAAGCAAAAGAGAAGAAGCCCGGGGATACTTCAATGATAGTAGAAGAACATATTACTTTCTCAGCAGATGAGGAAGGGCATAATTTTGATGCATGGAATAATGATGCCACAATTGATGAGCATCTGATCTATTATGATTGGTTGGCCAACTCGGCAACCACTTCACATGTAACGCATCAAAAAGAAGCATTTACCTCCTATGAGCCTATGAAAAATATTTCCATAACAGGTGTAGGAGGGAAAGAGGCAAAAATAGAAGGACAAGGAAATGTCGATCTAATTGCGACATGTAATGGAGAAAAATATATTCTTCATCTCAAAGGTGTTCTGCATGTTCCAGGAATGCAGAACAATTTAATTTTGCTAGGAAGATGGGACGCCGCAGGAGGAAAATACAAAGGGGGACAAGGGGAAATAACCCTCATCAATAAAAATGGTAAAGCTGTTGCACACGGGAATAAAATCAATAATCATCTCTACAAAATGGAAATGATTATTAGAAACCTGAGCGACACTGCCAACAACGCTGAAAATGATATAACTTTCAGTGGAAATGAAAAATCACTCAGTTGGGACACATGGCATCGACGATTTGGACATATCAGATATACTGGACTACAATTACTACTCGACGGAAATATGGTAAAAGGATTTAATGTTGATCTGGCTACCCCAAAACCAGAATGTGAGACATGTATAGCCGCAAAACAACACATTAAACCATTCCCAAAATCAGTCAAATGGAATACTGAATCTGGAGAATTGATGCATATAGATTTATGGGGAAAATATGCTGTCAAGTCCATCAACAGAAAACACTATTATTTATTATTCGTTGACAACGCCAAGAGGTATGTCACCGTCAAATGTCTAAAAGAAAAGAGTGATGCAGCACAGGGAGTAATAAATTATTTGGCCTATATAAAAACACAAGGCCGAACACCCAAGGGGATTCAAATCGATTGCGGAAAAGAATTTGTCAATGAAAAATTGGAAAACTATTCCAAGGAACGCAGGATACAAATACAATTAACCGCGCCGTACTCTGCATTGCAAAATGGCATTGCATGAATTTGGTGCACCAGTATGGATCTTATTACAAGGTCAGAAAAAGGAAAGAAAAATGCTTCCTAAATCAAAGCGCCGCGCATATCTTGGATATGACGATGGTGCTGGAGCAGTCAAATATTACAATGCCAAAACATGTAATGTATTAACTTCGCGGAATTTTGAGCTACTGACTGGTACTCCAAAATCTAAACCTTCCGATGACAATACAATGGAACCCTCGACGCGCGAGGGGGAGTCTGATGGAGGCGCGCTGCCAAGAATTCCAATTATAGAATCCAACCATAGGCAGTTTGAGGCACAGCCACCCCCACAACTGCCGATCACAAATGATGAACCTCTGATCAGAGCCACATCACCGATCGGAGAAGAACCGGATATACTGGAAATAGAACCTTGTAACCCGGAGAAGCAATCCCGGAAGCAGAAACAAGTTGATAATAATGATTGCATTGATATTGATGAACCGTGCAAGACACGTGCAATGCAGAGAAATGAACCACGACAAACGCGTGGAGTTTGTACCGACTATAAACCCTTGTTACACCTTACAGAAGAGGAAGAAGCGAATACCTTCCTAGATAACAATGAAGCCTATGCAATAATTGCTGGAGACAAAATAAACACACTCAAAGATGCGCGGATCTCCCTTGATTGGCTGGAATGGCAAAAAGCCATACAAAATGAATTGAACCTACTAAAGGAGAAGGGGACATGGGAATTGGTCCAGAAACCTCCTGGCGCAATACCGATTGTGAACAAATGGGTCTTTGTCTGGAAAAGAAATAAACAAGGGGAAATTATAAGATACTGAGCACGATTAGTTGCAAAAGGATGTGCACAACGGCCAGGCTATGATTATACGGATACCTTCTCACCCGTAGTCCGGATGGACATGCTCTGAGCAGTATTAGCGCTCGCATCAAAGAAGGGTCTAAAAATACAACAGATGGACGTAAAGGGCGCATACCTCAATGGCACATTAAAGGAAGAAATATATATGAAGCAACCTGAAGGACTAGAAGATGGAACAGGCCAGGTATGTAGGTTAGTGAAACCGCTTTATGGACTAAAGCAGGCAGGGCGAGAGTGGAATAATGAATTTGATGGTAAACTCAAAATTCACGAATACAGATGCTTATTTGCAGATCCATGCATGTATATTCGAGGGGTCAATGAAGACTTGGGAATAATAACAGTCTGGGTTGACAACACATTACTCTTTGTGTCTTCCGATTCTATGATGAAGCATATGAAAAATACGCTCAGTATGGAATGGGAAGTAACTGACCTCGGGGAGCTGAGCAAAATCGTTGGCATAGAAATTATGTGCCAAGACGACGCGATCAAGATATCTCAGGAGAAATACATTGAAAATATTCTCCGCAAGGAGGGAATGCTTGATGCAAATCCAGTCGGAATGCCAATGGATCCCAATATTAAATTATTGGCGAATCCGGATTATAATGAACCCAACAGGAGTAATTCATATGCAAAATTATTAGGATGTCTACAATTCCTATCAAATTCCACATGACCCGATATCAGCTTTGTCGTTAACAAGTTGGCCGCCTACACTGCTAACCCGGGTTTACAACACCACGGTGCAATAAAGCAAATACTCAGGTACTTGGCTGGTACAAAAACTCTTGGGATAATTTATAAATCCCAAGATGAGACTGAAAACAATAACCTCTTCGATGGATATGCTGATGCTTCATTTGCTAATATTGAAGATCTTAAATCCACAACTGGCTATATTTTCAAAGCGTCCAGGGGAGCAATAACATGGAAATCTAAGAAACAAACTATTATTGCACTATCCTCTACCGAAGCCGAATATACTGCATTATCAGATGCTGGACGCGAAGCTGTATGGCTAAGAAATTTATATGAAGAACTCGGATTTGCACAACAATTCCCCACAGTGATTAAAGGCGATAACGAAGGGTCAGTAATTTTAACTCAGAACCCTCAATTTCATCAGAGATCAAAACACATCGCTATCCGCTATCACTGGGTCCGGGATCTCGTGGCCAATAAATCAATAGAAATTCAAAACTGTCGTGATCCAGAGCAAACTGCAGACATATTAACAAAGGCTCTGCCAAAGCCTAAATTTACACGACATAGGGACAAGATGGGAGTTCAGTCAGGTTAACCCAGCAGCTTTCCTCGCGTGAGTTGGATTTTTTCCCAACGGGTTTTTTCCACCACAGAGGTTTTAATGCAACTGGAGAAACTTATTCCACCCTTGACTTCAGGGGGAGTAATGACAACAGAAACTTATTCCACCCTTGACTTCAGGGGGAGTAATGACAAAATATTTAACCATTTCACCCAGCCGCTATAGGCTTGAGGGGGAGTGTTGGGATACAAGCCTATAATTGCTATATCCAGAGCGGTAATTATGACATTACTAATTACTGTTACTTCAGCATTACTTCAGCATTATATACTAAATATACTATATGTATAGTATATACTGAGACAATTAATTCCTGACTGCTGAGACATTCAGAGGAGTGCCCCCCCTTCGTCTAAAAGCCTCTAGTCAGCTTCCAGCTTTACCTCCCAACATGAAATGTTCTCCCTCATCATCAGTATCATCAAGATATGCTCTTGCATGCTTGTGAATGGCTGCAGATAAGTGTTGTGGGTTTTTGGTGAGTAGTTCTTCATCAATACAGTCTTCATTTATGTTCATTAACACTAAATTCTTTTGCCCTTTCTCCCTCCTGTATCTTCTCTTCCATGGCTTGTCTCTTGGCTTCACACTCAGCTGCTACCTCCTGTGATGAGCAGTGGGTGGCTGTTGGTTTGGCAGGATGCATGTTTCAGCCTGGGCAATCAGGTAGTGGGTCCCTCAGATTGACAACTGCTGTTTGCTTTGGTCCACACAAAGCCTTCACTTTTGCAGATGGCTGTGAAGCATTGCCATCATTGCCTTTGGTACACTTTGGGGCTGGATTGTCATCTGTCCCATTCATGGTCATTTTGGTTTTCTGGCTACATTTTTGTGTCCCAGTATTGGCAGGCAAGGAATGGTTGTTGTCATTGGCTGAGGTGTGAGCTGGTGTTGCAATGTTGGCCTGTGGTCAGCCCCTTGTCCTCATCCTTTGTTGTTGGGTAGAGTGCTGGATGGTATGTTGGCATCCTCTTGTTCAACTTGGACCTTTGTCTGACCCTGTTTCATCATAGGGAGATTGGGAATTTGGGCATTTTGTTTAGTATGGGACCTGGATTTGGGCCATGTCACAGGCATAACAGGGAGAGAGGGAGGTTCAGGGTGCAACACTAAATGAGTGATGAGCTGACATGGCACTAGCAAGCACTGCAAAAATAAATAAATAAGTGAGCTGATTCAACTTCATGTGCTGTTCAGTCCTGAAATTTTCCTTGAAATCAGAAGTTCAACTTCCCACTGAACATCAACCTCTATTTTGACAAGATGCCTCAACTTCCTATCCCCAAAATATTCTCTTATTCCTGCACTATCTGTGGACACAAGTGTCTTTCGAGAAGTAGACTCTCTCTCATCATAAGAATTCCATGCACCCCAGCATTTCACCACCTGAAGAAGCCACTCAGTACAAGTGGATTTGTCACCCATATCTAACAGGTATGCCCAAAAAACATTCTATGACTTCTATCTTACAAAGTTGTTTCTATCTAGCAAGGTCATGTGGTGCCAGTGGCTCTTTTCTCAGGGAGCCTATCCCTGATCCTGAATCTGTCCAACCACCTGACACCATCCCTGAGAATCCTTGGTCTCCTGACAGGCTGGCATTTGATTGGGCTCAATATCATTATGTGTGCCTTCAGTCATCAGAGGATGAAATTTATGAAGGTCTTGACACTTGGCATGCTACTGTCATCAAACATGAATACAATCATGGGGAAGCTGACCACATACCTTGGAGGAATGCCCAGGATCTTTACAAGACAATATACTCCATAAAGACTGGCAATGTTAGTTGAAAGACTTTCAAGTTCAGCTATGCAGGTCCAAAACCAAGTGCACCACCTCAATGGATGGAGGAGACCTACGACCTCAATGCCCAGGATGTCATTGTTACCCTTGAGCAACAGCTAGGCACCATGGAATTTGACAGACAATTCAAGACCACACCATATGAGGAGTACAATCATGCAGGGCATTGTGTCTTTTCAAACCTTATGTCAGGATCCTGGGCCAATCGTGAAGCAGTACAGTTTTCCTTAATGATGCCCCACATTTATTGATGTAACATATTCAGAACAAAATCGCTATGGACATATCAGCTCATGGCACAATGCTAGTATCCATAGTAGCTGGTAGCAACAAGACAACTGTTTCTGTTGCAACAGGACATCAGGAATACCATTCAGTATATGCCTCACCTGGAAACATATCAAATACTGCTTGCCATAGACACAGAAATGCTGTAATGCCCATTGCATTTCTACCAATCCTGAAAAGTATGTGCTATCTGTTCTAATACTTATCTCATATAACTAAGCATTATCATTTTGTAGTGAGCAAATGCCAACAAAAAAGGTCAAGTTCTAGATGTTTTGTTGTCAACTCTATCACTGTTGTTTGGAGGTTATCTTCAGCCCACTTTGGCCATATATGGAGAAGCTGAAAGTCATCAGGTGTCCTGATGGACATTTTCGCCATGCCATATTCAGCCCTTGGTTCCTACATTGCTGATTATCCTGAACAGGTCTGGCTTTCAGGAGTCATCTCTCACTGGTGTCCAAAGTATGTCCTGACAACATCTCTTCTTCATTGTTTCACATCCATTCTAGATGTAATGCACTGCCCACAGACCTGGATGGCCCTGGAATTCATTGACATACACATGAGAAGACAGACTTGTCAAAAACTTCAACCTAGGAATTCTCTGGGATGACTTTGGAATCTGGCATGACATTGTGGTTTTTTTGATTCCTTCTGTGTTTGATTCATGGCCATTGCTCATTAATACTGTTTCACTAGCCATTTACACATTATTTTCCATGAGCAGATCATCATGAACTCCTTGCACCTGACCTTCTACACCAACTTATAAAAGGTGTGTTCAAGGACCACCTGATGAATTGGGTAATGGATTACTTACATATCACCCATGGTGAAACGGCTGCTTTCAACATCATCAAGGACATTGATCATTGGTATGTAATGTTGAGTAGAGATTCTCCCATCTCATACTCACAGGCTATACAGAATCTCAGCTGTTTCCCCATTCCCTGGGCTTTGACACTTTCCTGATGGTTGGGATTACAACCAGTGGACAGGGGATGACTTGAAAGTGTTGGTGAAGGCATGTCATGTTTCTCTGCCTTCAGCTCCCAGACTTATAGTTGTTCACAGGTATTTCTTGCTGCCATTGCTGGATATGTTCCTTCTGCAATGGTCTAGAGCATAGTGACATTTATGGATGCTTGTTATATTGCCTGTCACAATGCCATCACAGCCCCTGCCCTTGAACACTTTTGTGAGAGTGTTGAAAAGTTTTACAAGCTACAGAATGTTTTTATTGAGGCAGGTGTATGGGACTCAATATCATTACCATGCCAACATGTGCTCATCAAGCACTTCTACAATTCTATCCATCTTTTTGGTTCTCCTAATGGCCTCTGCTCTTCAATCACTGAGTCAAAGCATATCAAAGTGGTGGGGGAACCTTGGCATTAATCAAGCTGGTATTGAGCACTCATCCAGATGCTTCAGGTCATTGTGCAGATGGCAAAAATGGCTGCATTGCATTGGATATTCTCAGATCATGGGGTGTTGACCAGTTCAATGTCTTCCTACATGGCTGGTGCTGTGACTGTGGAAGAGCCTGAGGATGCAGCATGTGCAAAGCATACTTTGGATGAAGACAAGGAAGATGATGGCAAGCTGATACCAGGTGATCCAACCACTGTTCTGTTTGTTGTGAATCTTGCAGCCAAATTCTGTGCATCTAGGCTCTAGCAAATATCACCACATTAACACTAATGTTCTAATGTATTTTACTATAGAATATGGTTATCCATGGGATCTCAAGAACCTTGTGGCATACATCTCACAACCCAAATTCCCCTTTGCTTTCCATCATTTTCTTTTCATGCTTGACTATCCAGACCAACAACCACCCTCTGAAACTGATGTTTGCCCTCAATTTGAGAGTGACATCAAGGTCCACCATTCTGCTATTGCCACCTTTTATGCACCAAGTGATTTATGTGGGCCAGGTGGCATGTGCCAGGAAAGAATCCAATCAACTCTTACTTTTCATGGTCACCCCTGCCATGATACCATTCTTGTCATATTAGATGATTCAAAGCCCAGAATGGAAGGAATGGAGATTGGGCAGCTTCTGCTTCTCTTCTCCTTTTACTATTGTCACAAGCCCTATTCTTGTGCCCTGATCAACTGGTTTGTCCATGATGATGAGCTTGATGCCAATACAGGGATGTGGATGGTCCAGTTAGAGCACAATCAGAGGGGAGAACTGACTATGCAAGTCATTTTGCTCAAGACTGTTGCCTGTGGAGCTCATTTGCTACCAATCTATGGTTCTACAAGAGTACCTGATGATTTTTCCTATTATGATGCTCTAGACAGTTTCAATTCTTTCTTTGTAAATTATTTCATTGATCATCATGCCCATGAATTTATTAGGAGACAGTAGTTACACTGGTTCCCATGTTGTAGTCATCATTTCAGCAGTCTACTCCACAGCCATTGCAAGTTTCCAGGTTTCTAGTTTCTAAGTTTCTGGAAACCTGAAAACCAGAAGAAACCAGCAGAAACCTGGAATATTATTTTCCATTTTGCTGATGGCCATTGCCTACCTGCACCCCATACCCACCCTGTGAGCAGTGGCCCACAGGGGGTTGGGGTGCTGTTGCATTTGTCATCATGTCCTTGGGCTCCAGGCACATCTGGCTAGTGGTGGGGCACTCCTGTGACATCCCCAGGGTTGTCCTCTGGCATTGTTGCCCCCCCTGTGCTCTGCCTTGCAAGCAGTGGCTTGTGAGGCTGGGGCTCAGTGGTGTTAGTGTTGTAGGGCTTCCCATGGTGTCAGGGGGGTTGGTGTTACATCCTATCTTCTTGTATGAGTGGCAAGGACATCTAGGGTGTTGTATGGTGTCCAGGCATGTTTCTGGGTGCTCCTGGCATGTCAGGAGGTGCTACATCATTGTCTGTTGTGTGCCAGCAGCAGCAGCATGCATCCACCCATGAGCAGTTGCTCATGGCAGTGGGGCAGGTGCTGTGCCACATGGTGGTTGTGGTCATATGGCTGTCTCAGTGACATGGCAGTGGACCCACCCCATGAGTGGGGGCTGGGTGGGGGTGCCTCTGAGGAGTGAAGATGAGGCTGGGGGGTCAGTGGTGACATGGCATGTCAGAATGCATCAGATCATGCATCCAGTGGGTGCCCCACTACACAGGCCTCCTGACACCTACCTCCCTGGAGCTGTCCTATCCCCCATGAGCTTCCCACATCAACTTTATGCCCTGTGACCTACTGGTGGGTCCAGGCACATGATCACATGACTCCAAAAAAAATTAATGCCCAGGGGGGAACTAACTAACCATCCTGATATGGTAATTTTAAACTCTGAAACCCCTTTGCTTTTATGGGTAAGGTAGGTGTCACTAGGAACTGTTTATGTAAGCATTACATGTCATGCATAACATGGCCAAATGTTTGCTGGTGACAATTTTTTTTTGTCAAGCATCCAAAGGCTCAAAGGGACTGGTTTGACATATAGAGCTGTGGTACAGTACAAGAAGCAATTCAGGACCTTTTATGAGCCTCCTGCACCCATTGCAGGCCAGTTTTCTACTATGATTTTCCTGTAAAATGAATTTATGGTATACTGTCATCTGATGGTCTTGGAAATGAGCCTCCCTTTTGAAGAATGATTAGATTTGAGATCAGAGAGGCCCCTCATACATTTTTGGCTTGTATTTCATTGCATTCTGATTGGGTGGAGCATCACATGTTGATCACATAAGCATACATGTGGCTGGCCAAATGTCTTGAAAGAAAAAATCAAATGGCAGGAATTGCATTAAAACTATATTTGGAGGTGATTAGGAAAGTAAATATTTTTTTGAAAAAATGTCTACTGTGTGCTATGGTATAGTGGGTCACTTCAAACCAAAATTCAATTTGCAAGGTGATAGCTTGATCAATCCACCTCAATTCTTTTATTACAAGTAAAATAGGATGTAAGCTAGTGTCCTATGTAGTCAATAAAATGACAGGAACAATGGAAAAAAAATCAATAAATTTTCTGCATGCAACTGTCCAAATGTGTCAAAAGCATGGTAACAGGTCAGGCCCAATAGCAAATGAAGATTTTGAGTGACTGGTGAATGACATCAGAAACAAAGACCTAGCATACTAGGCCTTCAGTTGGGAAAGGAATGGGACATGCTAAAGCCCATATGCATGAAGACAGGACATCAAAAAATTGTGGTTTTCTGGCTGATTATGGCCTGATTGCTATTGAGGGTGATCCTAGAGTTCCATGGGGGTTTGATGTGGGGCTTGAAGGGTGGTCATTATGAGGACATTGTATATGATGAGGATTTAGCACATGTACCTTAGCCAGGAAACCAATACCAAGCACACACAACACCCCAAAGCAAATTTTGCCTGCCCAAAAATCAACTGTCCCACATGGCATCTTGAGAATTTCCAGTCCCAAACACAATGGTTCCCAGGTTGGGCACCCTGAGGACGCCATCTAGCATCAAGCTTTGGGCCTCCAAAAGGAATTGCAAGGAACACTGTAGTGGTTGTTGAGAAAAGACACAATGACCTGTTACCATGCACGACCTGTTACCTGATGGCACACAGTATCAGCAACACCAATATTCAAGGGGGCACCAAGATTCAAAAAACAACACAGGGTCAATTTTTTTCTCTAAGGTCTTGCTGACCCCCCCCCTCAGTGCTGCCTAAAATGGTTATGTCTGGCCCAAAAAGGCTATTCTAAGAAAAACATAGGTAATATTTTATATCTGCTGTCCAGGCAAGCGTGCCTACATTATGCAGCATGTCTGTTACACAGCTCAAGTACATCCTATGCCACTCATGCGCGTTTTTGCGGACAGCTTGTGCGGTTCTCACAACACCAGCCTCTAGGTGCACATTCAAAGTTTAAACATTCTAAATGGAACTTGAGTTCAGAGACCAAAGAGCAGATGAGTATCGACAGAACAAATATTAGGGATCCGCACGGGTAACCCGCGGGTACGCTCAAGCGTACCCGTACCCGTACCCATGCCTTACCCGTACCCGCAACCCGCAGGTCACGGCGGGTACGGGTTTCGTCAGGGGTTATACTAACAAAAATACAATTATTAAATTATATACTTAACTACAATCATTCAAACCACCCTACGAGTCGTAGGCATGGGGTGGATTGCAGGTGGGCCACCGAAACAAAAGAAAGAAAAAAAGAAACGGTCCAGGAGCGTGTCCCCTGGGCCAGAGAAAAGAAAGAAACAAAAATACCCAGGAGACGAGTGTCTCCTGGGCCCCGCTCATCGTCCCTCTCTCTCGTCATCATCCCCTCTCATCGTTCCTCTCTCTCGTCGTCATCCTCTCTCGTCATCGTCTCCCCTCCCTTGCGCCCACCCTGCGAGCAGGGGCGGTGGTGGTGGTGGCGTCATCCCCATCGTCGTCGGTCCACCCACGATCCACCCCATGAGCAGTCGCTCATGAGGCTGGGGGTGGGTGGTGTGCTTCGTTGTTGGTCCTCTCCCCGTGTTGTCATTGTCTCCCGTCGTCGTTGTTTCATCGTTGCGATCCACCTTGCGAGCAGGGGTTCACAACGGTGGTGGCGGGTGCTGGTTGGCTTCGTTGTCCTGTCGTCGTCATTGTAGTATTCTAGTTAGTACCTAAAAGGATTGTTAGCAGCAAAATAATGAAACAGGAGTAAAAAAAACTTACCAACCGCCCAAGAGACGTCAAACGACGAGTCTTGGGCCTTTTTTTCCATTTCCTTTGCCTCCTCGTTGTTTCCCCCTCAGCTCCAGTCGTCTCGTCATTCGTTTGGCCTGGTGGCGGCGTTGCCATTGTCTCGCCATTTTGAAGTGGCACCGATTCCGACCCCGCGAGGAGTTGCTCGCGGCAGTGGTTCTCGTTGTGTCGTTTGGGCCCGTGGCGGTGCCAGTTGATGCCATCGTTGTCTTTGTTGAGATGAGGGGACCAGGGAGCGGCAGCGACGTCCCCTGTTCCCAGTAATTTTGAAGAAGTCCCACCCCACGAGCAGCTCGCGGCGGTGGGTGTCGTTAGAGGGTGGTGGTGGTGGTGGTGGTGGTAGCATGTAGGTTACATCCTAAACAAAGGAAACATAGTCAATAAACAAAAGAATGAGAAGAGCAAAACATACCTGGGGCCCAACGACGATTTGCGTCGTTTGAGCCCTGCTCCTGGTTCTCCTCCTTTCTCCCTCCCATTCGTCGTCACCGTCGCCTTCTTGTCTTAGCCCGTGGTCCTTGTTATCGACATATTCGTCCCGTTTGTCGTTGTAGTGGCCACGGAGCAGGGTGGAAGGTGAAGCGAGGTCCTGACTGGTTCTGAACGTTGTGGTGGGGAGCCAAACGTGTGTAAACAACGCGTCAACATTCAACAAAGACGCAATTACCTGTGCACACAAGGCCAAATGGCCCGTGCGCATATATAAGGCCTCTCATTTCAACCACCTCACCCTGGGTTCGCCCCACCTATGTATTTTTTAATATCTAGATATAATAGTTTTACATATAGTAATTAAAATTAATAGTTATTATAGACTTCGAGCCCTCGCCCCCACTTTGGTGACGGGTATGGGCACGGGTCCACGGGTACGCCAAGCGTGACCCGTACCCGTACCCGTAACCCGCACGGGTATGCCAAACCCGTGCAGATCCCTAGGCATGACTTCGTTGACCGCACTCCTCATTGTTGTGGCCATCAGTCCCCACGGCACACCCTCTGTCTTGGTCAGTTCTGTCTTGGTCAGTATCCCTTCTCCCAGCATCCCTGTTTGCCTGTTCACGGATGTGATTGTTGACAGAATTACTGATTCTAACCGGGTGGACTTGATGGGAGTTGGCCTCATTATCCTCACTTTCCTCCTCTTCCTCTTCCTGAGGAGTCGCGGGTGGCTTTTGAGTTTTGGGCACACTGACTTGCATTCGAATATCTGAGAAACACACTCAGTGGGTCCTTGACCAGAGAAGTAATATCTCACCAGCTGAGAACCAGCTTGCACAATTAACAGTCTCATCATGTATCGCCATTGCGGAGATATCAGCCAAGGCTGTCATCAATAACCCGGGAATTGTAATAGTTCCTTCCGTTGAGACGATGTCAAACAGGATTCTCCAGAGCTGTTTTTCAACGGCATGAATTATGGTTGGTTGTTGGTTCCCATACGCTTTCCATAGCTGTAATAGCATTAACAATAGTTGATGAACTGGCAACTGCCCTCACACCTCAAAAATTCTCTCCTTGCCCATGGACAAGTGTGTTAGGGGCCGATTAACAAGGAGGAATATTGGTGAAAGGGCAAGAGAGATTACCAGAGGGTTCTGCAACATTTCTGGCACAATATTGAAATTTTTGCAATCCACCGAAATACCATATCTAAGACACCATGAACGTAAATGAAGGTCCAGTAATGGAATTATCTGATTGCACTTACTTTGCAAGTTCCTCCCTCAGCTGGTCCTTGTCGTGTGGCAAATACAAATTACCCTAATGGTGTAGATGATAGGAAAAATAACCTCACTGAGGGAAAAGCACACACATACCCAGAGCAGGTAGCAAAGGTGGAATGCAGCAGCAGCAATGTTCTGGATAATCTTTGCCCTGTGAACATTCCCTATCACATGGCAAACCGCCTGAAAGCAGGCAAAGAGCTGATCATCACCAGTCCCTGTCGTGGCACTAGGCAGCACAGACAACGTCCTATCAGATTCCATACTTCTCATCACACTGTTGATGACTCTGGGCCAGTCCCCCATGGTTGCATGTCCCTATCAGGCATACCTTCAACCAAAAAGTGTTGTTGCAGGCATGAATAAACACACTAATTTATCTGTAAATGGCACTATCCCTTTTGCTTTGGTTTTGGTCTCTGAGGCGGTGCCATGGACAAAAGCATATATATCCAGGAGGCGATACTTGAAAAACTCCTTCACCATTACCTCAATCTGATTTGGGGGCACAGCGCCTGTAGAACAGAACACCTGGAGCAGCTTCAACTTCTCAAATTGTGGAAAGTACGTAGACTTGGCAGAGCACATCTCCTCCTCCTGCTGACGAATTGCAGTCAAGTACGTCTCCATTGGCAGTTAAGCAGCAGAAGAAGATAATTCGAACCTGAATTGACTCACAGAGACTTCAGGGACTAAATCGAGTTTATCAAGACCACTGGGTACAGAGAGAACATTGGTTCTCCAAGATATGTTGTTAAAAAAGGGGCTTGTAGTACGAAATTTTTCCGGTTTGGCCATGACGAGAGAGATTTAGTGGTAGCATCCACAGACTGCAGATTTTCTGGTACTAGAGCCATTCAAGTTTGGTAATAACAGTTGAGCAATGGAAAGTTGGACTCGACTTGGATGCAGGTGACGAACAGTCAAACCAGACACTTCATGCCAGAAACAGGTCAACAACTGACAAGAATGGATTACAGTGGAAACAGTTCATGCTTTGGCAAGTCCAGCGACCAAGAGAACCTGAGTCAGCAAGTTGAAGTTGAACTTTGACAATTTTCCCAGGGTGACTAAGGAGTCCACATTCAACACTTGTAAACAACTTGAATTGCAATTGAGGAAAAACACAAGCCTTTGCTGAAACCTTTTTGTACATCAAGAACACTAGAAATATTTATAAGGTAAAAAACATATCTGCTGGTTAATGTTGCAGTGGCAGCCGTGCCAGGACCGTTGCAGCACGGCCAAAGAAGGAAAAGAAAGATTGCGTGTAAAATTGGGTCACACTATGTTCTAATTGCTGAATGTCCAACTCAGTGTAGGGGTTATGGGAAGCCAGATCAGATAATATCAAGGGTGTTGGTTTCAGGCCTTCCCAGTCGCAAAGTAATGCCTTCAAAGCAAGTAAATATGGCAGCCTAGTTTGCCAATCCATGGATTGCAAGCCAGTATGTGCGAGTTTAGGATCAGCATAAAGAAGGTCAGAGTCAGGGAAACACTTTAAGACCATTGCCTGTTGCTCATCCTCATCGCGCTTGCATGATGATGCACGTTTGTCAAGAGCTAGAAGCTCAAAATGGAAATTGAGCTCTGTCAATTCCCATAGCATGCCTTGGGCTTCTGTTAATGACACATCAGGGAAGTGATCAGATGTTGGAACACGCAGATTTATATGGAGGTCATCCAAAGCCCCTGCAAAGATCGATCTGACTTCTTCACGTCGGCGAACCAGCTTTGACTCCTTGCTAAGGGAAAAAAGACCATCCAAAAGGAAATTGCACCACTGCTGGTTGGATAAGGGTTTGGCCTGACTCTGGGCAGAAAATATTCAGTAGATGCAGGCAGGTTGAATAGCAGTCCATGTTGCAAAGAATTTGGCACAACGAGACTCATTCATCGATGCAAAAAGTGCAGCTTCAGGGAAAAGATAATGTGTGTTGTAAGATAGAGGCTGCTGATCACAATCAACAGCTTGCAATGCGTCACACCAGGTTGGAATTGGTATTGGCATCATAGGACTGTCATAGTGTAAAAACTTATTGCAGCCTGTTGGTGCCCGTTCCTTCCTCTTGGGATCTGTAGGCCAGGTCATGCAACATGTTTGAGAAGTCAAAAACAATCACATACATGCACTCGTTCGATTTCCCATCCCCTCATGTGGTCTTCCCTCTACTTTGATTCTCACGGTTCTCTTGCAACCTATTGGCAGCGGGTTGATTACTCGGATTCCATGTAGATCTGGTGCCTGAACGACGGGCCGACGAGCGGGAGGACAATTGTGATGCCACATCCAAAGCTGATGAGACGGGGGTATCTTCCCTATCAATGGTGATACTAAATGGGTCCGGATACCTCAGGAAGCCACGAGCAAATCTCAGGATGGCATGATGCCGTTCAGGTGCCATTGCAGGACCTACATATACTGGGGGGCAATAGATGTGGTGTGGTTCAAGGACCAGGTAATCAGAGGGGGACTGAAGTGGAACAACATCCAAAATATTGATATCGGACCAAACTGATGCCGGCCTTATAAGCCAGCATGGAAGCCCAGCATGGAAGAAGTCTTGCACAACACGAACCTCCATTGTGAACACCCCTACAGTGTTAGCGACTGGATGTGGTAGACTGTTGCCTGTTGTGGAGTCCATGCGAGGTTTGAAGACTGTCATGTAATTGAGGATTGCAGTGACCTCGAGCCAACACCTCTGAACATTGGTCACACTGAATGACATTTGCCTGAAATTCATCCATAAAGACCCTAGATGAGCCAGTCCATGTTCTAACATTTTCATGAGCGGACCTAACATAGAAGAGACTTGAGAGTCTGGGGTGGATGATGTGTATTTGGTGACACGAGAAAATAGCAGTGAAACTGAATATTGGAGCTCCATCAATTTTGCTTCTGAGAGTTTTCCCAGACCTTGAATGGACACCATAGAATGTGAGTATGCTACAAAATGATTCATTGTTGGCTTCCACCACATGATCACATGGGCAGAAATGGAACCAGGGCAGGGAATAGTGCCATGATGACAATAAACTGAAGTATACAGTTGTGGCCAACAAGTAGGATCGTCATCTCCATAGGGACTATCTTCACGCAAAAAAACTTTACGATTACTGCCAAGCGGAGGCTTGGGGATGTAATTTTGGTTAGGACTGGTGACAAAATGAGTGCTGTCAAGTAGAAGCACTCTGACTTTGCCGTCTGTCACCAAGATGGATTCTAGCCTGGCCCTTCCAGGTCATGTTCTCCAACGTCAGCGTGCCCTCAGGCACCAGACGGACTGCTCCCTTGCATATACACTGTGCGATACATTTATGGGGGATGGGGACTATGCATCCACCCTCCCTCCTTCTTCACTGGGGTCTGCCCCTCCCCCAGGGGGCTCCTCAATTCCTCCCACTCCAGCAGCAATGCGCCAGGCATCGGACGAAGCTGAAGCAGTGGAACACATGCTGAGTACCGCCATCCAGTGGATGGAGTGTATCTCACCTGACCTGCTGGCTCCTGGGATTCCAGAGCGGCTCGCCTACCTGGCCGGGGCAACTCTTGCCTCCGCCCTCCATTTCCCTCAAGCCGAGGACGTGATTAATCGCATCCTGGCAGGGGGGACCTCTTTCTCGGCCCCCGTCACAGGCAGCACCCGGGATTTATCTGGAGTGTTGGACAGCTTGCCACCAGGCACTGACACCTCTGAGGGGCCCCTCCCCCCACGGCGTTGCCAGCGTCGGCGACGTCATTGACCTGCTCATGCGTCGGACCAGGGGGGGTAACACCCCCTATCCATTGTCAGCAAGCTGCCTGTCTGGATACAGGCAGTGCTGCCACGCACCCCGCCGCTATGGATGGGGCGCTCCTGGGGCTTGTCCCTGGGTTTGTCATGGGCATACATGTGGGGGCCTAGGCCGCCCACAGGTGTACCCATATCTACAGGCACCGTTTAGGCCCACTGGGTCTCAGCCAGACATCTCATCGGATGGCAGGGATGCCATACCGATGGTCCAACTCTCGATGAGGGGGGTGATTCACCCCTCTGCCTGTTAGGGACTACGGTTAACCTCCAGGCCCTTTGGGGGCTGGGGGCTTACGGTGAATTGACACTGCTCACCGGCTGGCCTCAGCTGGCCGCGCGTGGGGGGACCGGACTAGCTGCGGGTGGGGAGTCTTCTGGCATGTGGTGGCGCAAGGGCGCAGCTCTGCCTTCCCGGCTCCAGCAAGCTCTATATGTGGTATATCTGCCTGCCTCAGAGGTTAAAAGAGGGAGGAAGGTCTCACACCGGCGGGGGTCTGGTATAGTAGAGTGTAGCTTACTCTGGTATGTCTGTACTTCATGCCCGCAGACTGCTTACGTGCACCGCGCTATAAATTGTTGAACAAAAAAAAAAAAAAAAAGATGGATTCTAGCAGCACATCTTCAGGGATGTCAGGCGGAAAGAGAAAGACCAGCTTACTGCTCTTTGTAGTGTATCTTAGCAGCTCCGGAGTTGTAAGGATGTTGGGCATCCCGATAAGAGTTCCTATTATTCATGAGAATCACAGAAACGGGACAAGACAAGGGGGTACTTACAATGATCAACCTGAACTTCACGCTTTACGACGCTCCACGACTGGCTTGAGGAATCCTTGTCCGTCCAAGGTTTTCGCAGATGAGGCTTTGAGTGGCCACTGACGCAGACTCAGAACTTTGAAGTCAAATGATTGCGCAGTACTTTTCTTGATGTGTCAAACACTGAACACAGGTGATGGATAGTCAGACCTGATCAAGTCTCCCACAGCAAGTAGAGAAAATGGTCACAAAGATGTGCCAGTTATACCAGTGCTGAGTTCTGTGGCAAAACTTGAAGTCACTGGCAGTGAGTTTGAGTCGGTCCTAGTCACGGTTACTACAATTTGGACATGTTTTGGGATGGTTAGCCCTAACCCTATCATACTAGTACTTCATTGTCTTTTGTTTTCCAAAGTGGATGCATCAATCTCCACACCACATGAATCCCAAGGGATTTTTCCACCTCCCTATACAAGTAGGTGCCTCAACACTTCTGTCTCGGGCCTCTCAGAATCACATTTGTAGATCAATATACATACACATATATATGTATGGAAGTATTAAATTATATACCATAGAAGACTAAATGAGAAAATGAAACAATGAGATGCCCCTTCCGGTCGCATTTTACACCAGGGAGGGGGTTGTGGGTTGCAGGGGAAAGGAGTACTGGTGCTGCAGGTGGCTCTCGCTCGGCGCTGGGGGCTAGTCAACATCATCAGTATGCCTGTCGCTGGTGGCTTGTTGTCGTTGATCATCATCGGGGGCTCCTGCTCGCTGGTGGTCACTCCCCGCCATCGTTGAGGGCTCGTTGTCGCGGTCAATGGCTCCCAGGTCATTGAGGGCTCGGCTTCTCCGGTAGTGGTTCCCCTTCACTGCTAGTGGTCCTGTGTTGTCGTTTGGGGCTCCTCGCTGGAGGTAGATTCTCCTTGCCAATGGCAGCTTGTTGTCGTGATCGGCCTCGTCCTCACCAGTGATGGTTTCTGCTCATCTGGGGTAGCTCTTCGTTCCCCAGCGCCACTGGTCCCATTGCCATTGTTGGCACTTTCTGGGTGTT
Source organism: Tricholoma hemisulphureum (assembly GCA_964034925.1). Classification (NCBI taxonomy): domain Eukaryota; kingdom Fungi; phylum Basidiomycota; class Agaricomycetes; order Agaricales; family Tricholomataceae; genus Tricholoma; species Tricholoma hemisulphureum. The sequence continues at coordinate 1,190,994 of OZ035931.1, forward strand.
ATTGTTATTGCCCCACTTGCCTTCCCCATCCAGGCTGGTACTCTCCCCACTGTCGTCGGTGCTTACCCACTTTCCCTAGACCCCACTGATGATACTCAGTCTGAGGAATCACCTGGAAACACACACCAAATGATAGTCCTACTAGACTAGAGGAAGGGTGCGAGGTGGCTTTGGGTTGGTGCTTGACACAAGGCAAGATGATAAGAGAGTGAAGAGATAATATGATAATAAGATGATGACTTGTGCTTCTTGAGACGAGATAATACAATAATAGGACTCTGGAATTGAGCTCTGTGCTCTATATGATGAGGGGAAATGATTTATTGTTTTTCTTTTCTATCTACTAGATGTCTTATATAGATATTCTAAGTGGGGCCAGGAAATTGAAGTGGGTGAAGAGGACCCAAGTAAAATGAGAAGGAATCAGATGCCAATGAGAAAAAGGGGGGGGGAGGGGTAATGGAATAAGGAGTGGGTAATGGAATAAAGAGTGGGTACTAGGTCAAGAAATCTACCTGGTGTAAGAAATCTACCTGGTGTAAGAAATCTACCTGGTGTAATAGGACTTGCCTCCTATCCAAAAATGCGTCCAGTGGCTTGTCAGGCAGGTGATAGGGACTGAAGAGGATGATGATGTAATCCTGGGAACTTTGTCATGTGACCAAAATCATAGGACTGTTGATAATACCGTTCCTTGCACTAGAACCTTACACCATGATCTCTAACAACATCTCTCTTGTCCTTTTCTTCTTCATCATCCTCTTGATTATGTGCATCCTGATGGCCTACCAATGGAGACACGCTATTGTGTGGGGACAATTCTCATCAGAGCTCAACACAGAAAATTTGCCTGTTGGAGGAGATGATCCCATTATCTTCTGTGACCCATTACAATGGAGCCTTGACTGGAGTGAGTGAGATATCTTCTTCCTTTGCCAACAATGAGTTGAACAATATCAAGTGTGACCAGAGGACAATGCAGTGGTGACCCAAGCCAGGAAAGAAGAGAGCGAGGTGGATGACGGAGTGGGCCAAGAGGTGGAGGTCAACATAACTGATGTGGGAGCTAACAATGAAGAGTTTTGAGGCTGCATAGTAGCACGAGTATTGGTAGTAATGTGTGTGAGATCCTATGATGATTGTAAAATGTGGCATGAGGAGGTGTCGTTAAAAATGTGAAAATGGGATGGTTCAGAGCTTTGGACACTCCTGATACCTATCACCGCCCTGACAGTGCTGGTGTTTGTGCCATTTCGGGTGTTCCTCCTGCTGTTGCTTAGTTATGTAGAAACAATTCCAAGTTAGTAATAAATAAAAAAACACAAAAAGAAAGTGACAAAAACCACACATGGGGTCAGGGGGCATTGCCTCTCCCGTTATGGTTGTCGTTACCCTAGTTGACATTCTTGTGTCCTTGCCTGCTATGGCCCTGGTTGCTGTTCAGCATTGTGTCCAATTTGCCCTAGAAAGATGTATTCGTTCATTGGAGAGTAAAAGGTGGAGAATAGGAGAAGAGACAGAGAAATTACTTACAGGTGGTCTGGGCAACGACATGGTGAGAGTGAACCTTGGTCGAAATCTTATTTGGCTTTGTATATGTCTCACGTGTAGCGTCACAACCTGCTGGGTGAATCATTGCATTTATGTACTACTGCCCCCCAAGCGCCCAATGCGACAGGACTTCCTTTATTTTTGTTTTGCTGGAGCAGCTCACTCTTAAACGAGCCTTTCCCAAGAGCGTAACTGTGAGCAGCAAGCATCCAATACACCATGTGCACTTGCCCAATCTTGCCTTCAACTTTTGGCAGATTGAATGGTCCCTGCCAGTGACTTGGAAGTCCCGGCGGGCCAACAGACGTCACGGTGGCTGAAGCTCGAATTCATTTACACATGTTTGAATCATCATAATTCAGTAATCCAAATGTAATACATAAATTCAAGTGATAAAATACAAAGTGCTAGCACTCCTAAGTAGAATCAAGAAGTACTAGCATCATAGTAATTGACGAGAACTACGGTCAACTTGGGGAATTGAAAAGCCGAATTGGGGGATGAATATGACATGCAATCCCATACGTGAACAATGAACAGACAGTCACGACCAGTCGCAAAGAGCAAAGCTTCACACAATGGAGTGTGAAACGCATGATGGAAGGAAAGGTAGGGTATCATGGCAAAAGCAACAGAACGTTTGGTATCATCTCTCATGAAAAGTTTGCAACAGAAGTAGAGCCTCCAGGGACTCGGACATCAGATTTCCCTTTCAATATCTGTGCCACCATAGCGGAGGTAGAACGATACTCTCCCTCTGTGATTGGCACCCATTGATTTTGATCATGATTGCTACTGGCAATGCTGATGTTCGAATCGCTTTCCCAGGGGCGATGCTGTTTAATGAATGCGGTTTTCTGGAGTTTGTCCTCAAAGAGTGACATCTGTTGGGTTGACATCTGTCAGACTGCATTGCGTAGGTGATTCTGGAATCGCTTTATCATTTCATCGTGGATATTTCGAGGGAGCCAAGATGGTAATTGCACTGGATAAATGGTGGAATGACATCCATGAACAGAGAGCTCATGGGGATGTTCAGCCCTGATGATCTCCATAAGCTTCCAACAAACAGGGCAGCATAGCTTTGATACTGCGACCATGGATCCTTCCATGACCTACCCAAATGGGATACATTTGGTCGAACTAATCAGGTCAGAATAAGACAACATACGTTACAAGTATGTGCCAACCTCTCGTCTCTCTTAAAGTCAAGGATGGATTCTGGACAATATTTGAGGAGTGCAGCAAGCAAAGCCTCCGCGTGTAATCCTCCAAATGATAATGTGCACCATTCAGACCCCAGAGAGAGCATGATCCAAAACATTTTAACTGTAGCCTTGGAATCCTTATTACCCTTTCCCTTATATGCCATGATTTGTTTCTCCAAGCTTTTCATGACACTTTCAGGGTTTGAGGGGTTTAGGATATCGCCTTTGTCTGCACCCATCGTAAGTGCACTCGCAGTACCATGGTGTGCTGGAGATGAGGACCTTGATCCTGCCTCTATTGCATGCTTCATAACTTCTGTCATTTCGAACCAGGATGGTGTTGTGATGACTGGTGAGCGATTCACAGTGAGAACTGAAATTTCGACTGAACTATTGGAAGGAAAGACGTTGCGAGATTGTCGTTCTAGAAGTCGTTTCCCAAGGAACTGGTAGACAAATGTCTTGGTCCATTTGAGGAAGGAATGGATGTTGGACCCATCTTGGAGCTGAATTGAACTAGATCAGTGTCATGTCCATAGAAAACCTACATAAGCAATTGCCTACCTCCAACACACTCTCATTGTTGAAACCATCCACATTGCCTGCATTATCTGTGGGGTCATCCCCATTACCCTTTATTATTTTCCCCCTGGCCCAATTCCTATATTTCATTATATGGTGGCGTTCAGGCATCAGGCATTTGACATCAGTCCCTGAGGAAGTTAAGGCAGAGATATGATTCCTGAATGCTGCAGAACTTAAAATAGAGAGTAGGACTGTGGTATGAATGTGGAGACAATCAAATAGGGACACTAGATCTTGGCCCAGGTGAGAATTTATATCCAATGAGCCCTTTAAGACCTCCTGATGCTTGACCCTCAAGGACGTAAGTGTTGACGTGAAATTCATGAAGGTGGAGGTGACGACATGTTGGAATCCCTTGGCAGTCTGTGCAGTGTAGAGGCCATTCCTCATCTCTGATCTTCTCACTCTTTCAATTTCTGAACCAGCAGCTGACAACAATGCCTGAACCTGCACCCTGACATTGGGACCTAGCAATTCTGTATTGATAGACACGCTAGCCCACTTGAGGATTGAGGCAAGTGTTTGGTCACCATTGTCCTCCTGTGGTTGGAGGTCCTCCGAGGTCCAATCAAATGTCTCAATCACATAGTCCATATCTTCACCAGCACGAGTCAACAAATAAACCAGACCAAGGCCCTGTATTGGGATCAGGAAGTTGAGCACAAGATGAGGACGAGGTTTTTGAGGTATTGAGTTTAAGTCAAAGGTAAGTGTATGAGGGAGTCTGCCACAGGGAGGAATGTTATTATCATCTCCTACAAGATGTGCAATATTTATACTACACAGTTAGGAGGTATAGTGTAATGCACTCCTATAATATATAAAGGAGGTATTCTGTAATAGACCCCTGTACCAGTTAATAATGGAATAACTATGTCATATCCCCTATAATAGTGTCAATAATAGTGACATATGATATTATGGCTTGGTAAGTCCTAGACTTCCTGCAGGGTGTGTCTTAGACACTCTATCCAAGGCTCTGTCTCTGATAGCCTATGATAGACATGGCTATATCTTGCCTATCCTATGATAGACATGCTGCAGGATGTTTAATCCTGTAGCATGTGTTAACTGTGGATTCCCCTATATGTCTCTGCATGTGTTAACCTCTGTTAAACATGTGTTAATATGACTTAGCATATCCTGGCAATATTCCCTAGGCATGTTAACTGCCTTGGCTTGCCTGTATACTCTTGTATACATAATCCCAACACCCTGCCAGCTGGTAATATGCCACAACAGCTTTGGCCAACACACAGTAAGAAGATAGGCAAAGAAGAAGTGAGAGTACTTCAACTGGAGGCTAGGCTGCGTGGAACAATAGTCATTGAGATAGGAGCACACAGTCTCTGCATGGACTTCTGAAGGTCTCGGCCCACTAGATTATATAAAACGTGGATGAGAAGTTGAGATACAAGCTGAAAGAAACCTCACAGGATGGCGCAATGATAGGGCTCCTTCTTGACCTCATTCCAAAGGCTGGCACCTGTATCAACAGACCTAATTCTATGAAATTTTGGATCTCCATTTTGGGATTTTATGCGATAATCAGGATTGCAGATCATGGTAACCTTCAACGGAAACGTGGTTTGCCCAATCGCAGTGTTGTCGTCGCCTTCAGCCCCGAGGTCAAGGTCCATGTTTGCAGTCTTTTCTTCCACCACAAGCACCCTGGTTGAAGTATAGCAGGCGGCAATTATCTCATGATCTTGAACAAGAATTGCACATATAGCATCGAGTGGACCAAAGTCTTCAGACCGGAGTGCATGGTTGATGTCAGTCTGGGCAGCAGCTGATTTGGCATACCCAGGGATCGATGGATCTCCATCCTGGTCATTTATTGTTAGAACGAGGCGGAGCCATGCAGTGAGTCTAGTAAATTCATCAGGGTATTCCAACTCGTTCTGGAATTAGGTTCAGAGACTTGGACTTGGATCAGTGGAAACAATGCTCACTTGCAAAGTGGTCTCAACCACTAAGGTATTGAGAAGAGCAGTTTCAGAGGTGGAATTCGACATGTTATAGGTTGCATGCAGTTAACTTGAAAGATAGTGTAGTACTGGACTTCGGACTCGGACTCGGACTGCTGCGGACCTTGTGGACAGATTTGATCAATGATTAGCACTCCAATCATGACACATGATCATGATATCTATAGATAAGATGTTATCTAGCTAGCCTCTGCTCATGCCAAACGCAAGCAGGGGAGGTCTTATAGTTTTATTTATTTAATTAATGTTCCAATTTTTACAATAAATAAATCCATCTTTAACCTGAGGGTGGTTGCTGGGGAGGATACTTGATAAGTCCCAAGTATTCAGAAGTCAAAAAGATGGGGTTAGGGCTAACTGTGGTTAGCCCTAACCAGTTTGATGTTCATCATGCCATCAATTGCCACCAACTTCAAGTTCTCGAACCACTGTGACTGAACTGGCGCATCTCTTCGCTAAACTGCTATCTCTGCTTCACCATTCTCTCTGCTTCACCATTCTCTCTGCTTTCTCCGGGAAACTTGAACGTTCCATCAGGTCTGACTGTTCATCACCTGTGCTCAAATTGAGTCTGACTTGTCGTCACTCAACGTCAAGGACTTGTGGACAATTATCTCCAGACTCTGTGTCAGCGGCCAATCGAAGCAGCCGGACCTGCCAAAACCTTGAGCAAGGACCCCTCAGGCTAGCCGTGCAACACAGTAAAGTTGGTTATTGTCACTGGAAGTATGTCCTCACGAATAGCAGGAATTCATATCATGGCCCGAGGAACTGTCCATGCATCCTAGGTGACACAGCTTCGGAATCATGCGTTGTTATGGGATAGACCCAGATAGCCTGTCTGTTGTCACTATAACTATGACTCTATCTTTCTTTATTCAGCGAATGACTCAAGTTTATTCATCTTCCATCCATTTAAATTGGTTGCAAACCTTGCTTATTCGCAATGGAAATACCATCAGCCTGGTGCCAAGCCTGTGTCTGCGGACGCACGTTCTCTATGCCGCAAGCATATACCTGTCACTCACATAGTTGTCAGAAGACCAGAAAACAACTGTCTGGTGCTTTGGACAAAGCCAAGGAGCTTTGGCAAGTCATGAAACATAGAAAGCACGAGGAAACAGTCCATACTACTCAAGGTCCTTTGTCTGGAAATGAGGTTTCCCAACCGAGCTTTTCAGATTATGCTCCCGTTCCTGCCATCAGTCAAGAGGTGAAGCTTTTAAATACCCTCAGTGCTCCCCAAACTGCTAATCATACTTTGTACTAGGAACCCGAGATCTTGTCCATGAACAACAATGACTCAAATCAATCTATTGCTGAGCGCAGGGGCCGCCGGGACCATTGCCAGCTGCCTAAGCGTTATTGTGATATAATGCCCGATCCCCCAGCAGCCCTTTCTCTGCTACCCTCACGTCTCAATGTTCTCAACCTAGGTCTGCCGCATCCCTGGCCATTGTGCCAGCATCCTCTCCATCCCCAGAACCCTCTTCAGTGCTTTCTCGAGTCAGAAGGCTGTTGAGATCTCCACACAATATCTTTTGCCTGTTTAGACAGTACCATGCGACACGCTTCCCAGACCATGATCCTGATGAGAACATTACAACAAGCGACTTGATGGATGCCTCCCCCCATATGCCTTTCAATCCTCGAATTAACTCATCTTATCAATCTCCTGATGCTTCCGACCCTCCATCTGACTCTTACTATCCATATCCAAACCAATTGTCATTTTTGCTGGGAGAATGGTATTGGAATGATGGAGTTAAAAAGTTGCAGTCGAGTTTCCAGAACCTAATACAAATAGTCAGACACCCAAGTTTTTGGCCAGAGGATGTTGCTGGACAAAATTGGCATCGTATCAATACACATCTAAGTGGAGATCGGGGGAGCAGCTCAAACGAGGAAGGTGACTGGGAGGACAAAGATCATGGGGGTTGGATCAAAACACCAATCAAGATCAATGTTCCCTTCCACAAAACGATGCAGCACCCTGGGCCAAAGGAGTTTAATGCAGGCATCCTTCATCACTGGAAGTTGGTTTCAGTGATTAAAGAGAAAATTGTTTGACCTTCTAGCCATCCTCACCTTCATTTTGAACCGTATGAACTGTTTTGGCAACCATTGGAGGATTCTGAGCCTGTCAGAGTCTACAGGAAACTCTACACATCAGGAGCATTCATTGAGGCTCACCACAAACTTCAAGATTCACTGGGAGAACCAGGATGCGACCTTCAGAGGGTTGTAGTCAGTCTCATGTTCACCTCAGATGGGACTCAGCTAATGGCTTTCAGTAATACCAAATTATGGCCTGTCTATCTTGGGATAGGGAATTAGTCAAAGGATAGAAGGTCTAAACCCTCTTGTTGTCATATCCCATGCAAGCACCCCTCGGAACTCCGCCTCGGAACTCCGATGGAACTCCGTAGGAACTCCGAGTATTTCAAATTCCTCATTTCAAATTACCTCTCCTGTTTTACTTACATCACATCTTCCGTAGTTTACTCAAGTCTGTTCTTCATCATAGATATCATCACGAAATTTGTACTCGGAACTCCGCAAAACTCCGCCGCAGCTACACCGAGTACTAGCCTTAGTATAAAGCTACTTTACATACTTTGTATTCTTCAGTTCAAATATTAGTTGTTATCAACTTATCATTTGTCAACTTTAAGACCTCGAACTTCTATCTTAATCTTCGGACCTCCGGACCTCTGCTTTGTTCCTGTCCCTTACTTCGGACTTCCTAATCGGAACTCCGCTTTTGCACCTTTTCCTTACCTCGGACTTCCGCACGGACTTCCGGACTTTTCAGTTCCTTGCAAATTGGACACCAAGCGTAGAGAAGGGCGCAACCTCTTAAAGGTTGAAGCCAAGTCCTCGTCGTACATCGGAACTCCGCCAGACTCCGCCGATTTCCCGCGCCTTAGGATCAGTTCTTAACAGTATATTTGAACTCACACTTCTTACGCTCCTTACGACAACCCTCATTCTAATTATCCTACTCCCAGACCATGCACACTCGTAGCAGACTTCAAGTGATACGTCGTCCATCTAGGCATTCATCATCTTTTGGTCAACAACCCATTTCAACCTTTGCTACCACTCCTAGATCGTCCAGCATGCCCCCAGGAATTAGTCTTATCAATACCCAAAACTCCGAAAATTCACCCTCTACAACATTGCCCATTCCCCGCGGAATTTCCGTGAACAATCGTTCTGGTAACCATGATCCTGATGGTAATGATCCAGACAATAACCCTGACCATTTTTCGGACTCCGCCGTGGGCTCTGAGCCTAACAATAACTTAATGTCCTTTACAAACTTGCAGAAAGTATCCGGACTTCAAGTCAATCCCAGAATCAGAAAATCAAGGTCCGAGTACCTGATACATTTGATGGATCGGACCCCCGCAAACTCCGAGATTTTCTCATTTCATGTAACCTCCATTTCCGTGATCAACCTGCACTTTTTTCCTCTGATGAAAAAAAGATCTTATTCATTCTATCTTACCTCAAAGGCTCTGCCCTTGGTTGGTTTGAACCAGGTCTTATGGACATCAGCAATAGTTCCCATTGGATGTGGAATTTTGAAGCATTCATCAATGAACTTGAAACCAATTTTGGCCCACATGACCCTCTCGGAGATGCCGAGAAATCCCTTTTTGCTCTCAAGATGAAGGAGTCCTCACACATCATCACATACAACGTCACATTTTGGAAATTAGCTGCTAGAGTCGATTGGAACGATTCAGCACTCCGTGAAGCGTATTTCCGCGGACTTCCGCTCCGACTCCGCACTGAAGTTCTCCGAGGAGGCAAGCCAACATCCCTGCAATTCCTCCGTCTCAAGGCCCAGGATGCCGATGAAGTTTATTGGATGCAAAAGGACGAAGATACCACTGACAGTGAGTCAGACACTGATGCATCAGATTACTCGTCCTATTCCGACGGAATATCCGCTACCTCCGCTAACTCCGCCGACTCCGCCGCTTCCAATACGACCCCCGAACCTACTATTCACAATGACAACTCTGGTGACATAGCACCTTCCATTCCCAACAAGCTAGGGAAAGATGGAAAGCTTACCGGAGATGAACGAGCCCGCCGTTACAGGGAAGGCTTATGCCTTTACTGTGGAATTGCCGGACATGAAGCTAGGGATTGTAGCAAGGCAGCAAAAGCTAAGGCTCGTGCTACAGCTATTATTAACCCCGGGGAACCCACGGACTTTTCGGCGGCCTCCGCAGACTCACAACATTGATCCCCTCACTAGTCCCTCCAGCACGTACTTACTGGTTGCATTATTACCAACGTGCATTTTTCGGAGATCCGCCGCAACCCCGCCGTTCTTATACACTTCCTATCCCTCTTATGACTATTTATTATCCGTCTATGATCACCCTTTCTGACTGCGGCTCTCCTCATTATTAGATTCGTCTATACCTCCGATCGGACTCCGCCGCTTTTACCGGCATTTTAATGCAACAAGTAACATTGTGGTACTGGCGAGTCAATGCATCACCTTTGTCACCTGGCTTTACTCTTCCTGCTCTTCCGTCTTTTGGACTTTTTGGCTTAGGCAATTACAATCCGTTGATTGGTTAGCCCTATGGTCAAATAACTTTCCAGACTTCTGAGTATAGAGGTCTAGCACTGTTAACACCCTTGGGTAATGCTATACCATTTTTTGGGAGCTAACCCTCTTACCCTCGAGCCGGGTCAACCCTCGGAAAGTGCGTCGGAGTTTCCGCGCACCTCCGATTTTTTTGTGTTCAACATTCTTATCCCTTCCCCAATCCTATTGACCACTTATCGTTCCCCCTCCAAACCCCCACGGGACCTCCGCAAATCCCCGCCCTTACCTCCGATAATAACCTTTCTATTGCCCTCATCAATATCCAATACATGCCACGGACTTTCCATGGACTTCTGAAATCATTAATTCCTCCTCCGTCTTTAACCTCGTACCACCATTAGACTTCGTGAAGCATTAACTGGACATCCGCATGGACCTCCGACGGACCTCCGCTGTGGACACCAATAATTTCGACCCCTACTTCACCATCTTACATTACTTACATCACCTACTTCACCTTCAGACTTCCTATCACAAACAGTACTTTCATTCAAGAACGAGGTCCCTCAATACCTACAAAACAACGTCACTCCTTTTTACGTATGTGTCACCTTTGCTTATAATTTACTTACCAAAACCCTGCACCATTTTATGATCTACATTCACCCTCCTTATGACCATTTACCTTTACATTTTACTACAACCCCACCATTCCTTTCATACCTTTCCCAACCCATCACTGGCAGTATATGGCCTCGAGGGCTCGGCCCAAAGGGGGAAATACTGTCATATCCCATGCAAGCACCCCTCGGAACTCCGCCTCGGAACTCCGAGTATTTCAAATTCCTCATTTCAAATTACCTCTCCTGTTTTACTTACATCACATCTTCCGTAGTTTACTCAAGTCTGTTCTTCATCATAGATATCATCACGAAATTTGTACTCGGAACTCCGCAAAACTCCGCCGCAGCTACACCAAGTACTAGCCTTAGTATAAAGCTACTTTACATACTTTGTATTCTTCAGTTCAAATATTAGTTGTTATCAACTTATCATTTGTCAACTTTAAGACCTCGAACTTCTATCTTAATCTTCGGACCTCCGGACCTCTGCTTTGTTCCTGTCCCTTACTTCGGACTTCCTAATCGGAACTCCGCTTTTGCACCTTTTCCTTACCTCGGACTTCCGCACGGACTGTTGAAGCTGCAGGTCGCCGCTAGGCGTCCACGCAGAGGAAGGCATTATGGTCCTACATACCTTGTGTGTGGTGCTAATATACTATCTTACTCTGGTGGTGGTTAGAGGGAAAGAACTGCTTGTATTACTACGAGGTTTACAGCGTCTTATATACGTTTAGTACATGCGCACGGACCATGTATATGTAATCAAGCATGTGACTCAATGAAGTGAGTCGTTGAGGTTAGGTATTGGTTTTCAACACCCCCCCACAAGTAGTGCAGCATCTGCAGCCATAAAAGGCGCTGTGTGCGCTTACTTGACCTTGGTAAATTCAATACCTAGGTGCTCTCTGCATTTTAGGAATAAGGCGGCAGGTAGGTTCTTTGTGAACATGTCGGCCGGGTTATCTTTTCCTTCGAGGAATACGACAGAGACTTTGTCGTTCTCGATGCATTCGCGTATGTAATGATAGCGAATGTCAATGTGTTTTGTCCGTCTTTCTTGAACAGGGTTTGATCCGATAAAGATGGATCCTTGATTATCTCCGCAAATCATAGTGCGAGTCAAATTAAAACCAAGTTCTTGAAATAAGGACTGTATCCACGTTATCTGCCGACAAGAGTCGGAGAGAGCCATGTATTCGGCTTCTGTGGACGAGAGTGCGACCGTCTTTTGGAGGCGCGATTGCCAGCATACAATGCCGCTAGCAAGGGTGGCAAAGAAGCCAGTAGTGGATCGGCGTTTGATAGGATCACTCGCCCAGTCGGAATCTGTATATCCGATCAATCCCTCGGATTTTGCACCATTATAGACGATCTGGTAGTTTTGAGTTCCTACGAGATAGCGCATGATGTACATCGCTTTGTCTAGGTGTTCTTGGCTTGGATTAGCCGAGAATTGCGACATTTTAATGACAGCAAAAGCAATGTCAGGTCGCGTTCCGAGCATTAGGTACAATAAAGACCCAATGACTTGCTGAAACTTCGAACGGCGGGTGGCATCAACCGGTTCGGAATTTTCCGATGGTATATAGCCAGTGGGTAATGGAGTTTGAGCTATTTTAGCATTTGTCATGTTAAAGCGATCAAGGACCTTTTTCAGGTACTTTTGCTGATCAAGCTTAATGACTTGCGCAGTCTTTTCGACGCGCATCCCCAAAAAGGAAGTGACATCGCCAGTGTCACGGCATTCCCAGTGCTTCAAGCACGCCTGTTTCATTTTGTCGGCTAACTTCTTGTCTTTCGACATAAAGATACCGTCATCTACATACACAATGGCGATTACGATAACGCCTCTTTTGTTTTTGTAAATGAAGATGCCAGCGTCTGAACTGGCGCGGTGAAAACCTATGGTCTTCATGAACGCCTCTAGTTCGCGCCACCAGGCAAGCGAAGCTTGTTTAAGACCATATAATGCGCGCAAAAGGCGCATGACCTTCTTCTCTTGGCCTTTTACTACAAAGCCTTGAGGTTGGAGCATGTATATCTCCTCGTCCAGTTTGCCATAGAGAAAGGCGGTTTTAACGTCTAATCCGGTCATATACATGCCTTCTAGACTCGCCAGGGCGAACATCAGGTGGACGGTCTCGTAGCGGACTACCGGAGAAAATATCTCGTTATAGTCTACGCCTTCGACTTGTGAAAAGCCTTTGGCCACGAGTCTGGCACGTTTCCGATCATCAGCTTTGATGTCGAAAACCCATCTGTTTTTGATCGCTTTGCGACCGTGCGGAAGATCCACGAGTTCGAAGACCTGTCGTTTGTATAAGGCGTCTAACTCGCCACGACACGCGGTCTTCCATTCTACTTGCTGCTTTTTGTCTTTCAAGCGAGCAATGTCACTGAATTGTGTAGGAATTTCCATATCAGAACTCGATGGTATTGCTTGGTTAAGCAAATAGTTCATCAATGAAGTTCCACCTTCTTTGACACGTGCAGCGAGCCATGTGTCCTCGTCCATCGGGTCATATTCGCGCTGAGATCCAACCCTCTGATTGTTATCAGTTGCAGTAGAAGGGTTGTTATTATTGGAGGTAGGCACATCAACATGTGGTGCCGTAGAAGTGCTTGGTCCAGGTTCCATGTCACTTCGAGAAGTTTGTTGGGGTCTCCTCAGGCCTTGAGAAGGCTGACCAACTGTCTTCTTCCAATAATTCTCACGTCGGATATCTCGCTCAATATCCGTTGGTAAACGTTGTTCACCATACACGTTTCCCGGACGATTTGGGACGTTCCTGGATCTACCAGATCTGCGTGGAAGTTCATTCCATTCGCGTTGATCTTCCCTTCGCGGAGCAAAGTCTGCGGGGGTTACTGGAGTAGATGGTGCAGGAGGAACTTTGGCATTGTCATGTGCCTCTTGTTCTCTTGGTACGTCAGTCTGTGGTTCAGACCGTAAGAAGGGGCGGTTTTCAGGCGGAGGATAGTCATCGTCGCCAACCTTTCCATGTAGAATGTCGTGATCTCTCTGTTCCTGAGATTCGTCATCACGATTGAAGTCATCGCCGATAGGCGTTACTTCAGGGGTGTGGGCACCAGGGCAACGAGGGAATAATTCCTCATCAAATATTGCTGTAGCGCCAATGAACATTGAGTTGTCCGAGCGCATAAAGTAATATCCCTTGATTCCGTCCACATCTGCCGAGCCTAGGTAGACCATTAGCTCAGAGCGCGCTGCAAGTTTGTTTGCACGTCTCTCTTTGGGCAGATAAACATAGGCTGCACATCCTAAAACTCTGTCCCTGGTGAGATCAGGCTTAGAGCCGTTAATCATCTCGTAAGGGGTTGTCCACTTTAGTCTCGCTATTGGCGTGACGTTGTGGAGATGGATGGCATGCCGCACACAGAATTCCCACCAGGAAGCCGGTAGACACGCTGTGAAGCGTAATGTCTGGGCTTTTTCCGTGATTGTCCGAATGGCACGTTCGGCACGGCCATTCTGTTGATGTTGGTAAGGGACACTTTGTTCAAGTTTTATTCCCAAACCAAGCAAGAACTTTGTGAGCTCTGTACTTTTTAATTCTCCCCCAGCGTCAATACGAACTCGTTTGACCTGTTTGTTGTGCTGTGTCTTGGCCATGGCGATGAACTCTTTGATTGAAGAGCTCGCTCCTGACTTTTTAGCTAAGCAGGACGCCCAAAAGGCTGACGAATAGTCATCAACAAAAACAATAAAGTATTTGAATTTGTGATAAGACAGCACGGAGAATTCCTTGAGATCCATATGGATTAACTCGAAGGCTTCCGTTGCTCTGGTGTGCGACTCAGGGAAAGACTTTGACATCATTTTACCCTTGGCACAACCTGGACAAATTGGGATGTTCCTAGGAATCGAGATTTCCTTGGGTAATCCGGTGCATGTGGAAGGCATCTTTTTCAACGCTGCGTCGGACGGATGTCCTAAGCGTCGGTGCCATGTTCGATAGTCTGCAGCATATATGGTCGCGACAGAGGTTTTGGTTAAGCCCATGCCTCTTTCAATTGTCGACGTTACCACATACGCTGATTCAATCCTCTCGGAAGGGAGACTTTGAACAGTGATGCGATTTGATTGATCATAAAAATTGATGCCGTGGATGGAACCTTTCACGGTCATCTTAGATCTTAATAAGACCCCCATGGAGATCAATCTCATATCCATGCCGGGGATGTGATGAACAGGGTATAAGCGAGTAATTCGCTGCCTGTCATTCACAAGATGTTTGATAAACACTGCACCCTTGCCTACCATTGGGACTGGTCCCTTGGCGGTTTGGATGTTCTCAGGTTCATCGAGCTTCTCATAGGAGGCGTAATCTGAGATTTCGCCGGTGTAATGTTGGGAAGCTCCTGAATCTACGATCCAGGTAGCTAAGTTTTGTGAGTCTTTCTGACTCGAGCACTCAGGTCCGTTGCACATCAAAATAGTATTTATTTGTGTCATAGTGACACGTGAGTCAGGTACATGCATGTAATTTATAGGCGATGAGATCGCCGTCCTGGAGCTAGAATAGCATCCTGGAAAACTGCAATTAGGCTCGCTGAGTGCATTAGGAAAGAGTACTGACCTTTCGTCAAAAGCGCCAGTATCAAGCCCCATGGGCTGATCGTCGCTATCCATCCTGTTCTGGATTTCCTCATCAACTGAGTCCCAGATGAGCTCCTCGGTGGGAAGCTCGGGGGTTGATCCGAGGGATACTAGATCCTCTTCGGTCACTTCCTCGATTTGAGCTGTAGGCTCGGACTGAGTCTCCTCGAGTTTTCGGCGTTTGCCGTCTCGCCTATCAGTAAGGCGTGATTCAAGGGACTTCATGTTACCTTGGGATCTCGAGAGATCCAAAGCCTCGAGAGTGTCTCGGGCTGTCTGGTAGTCCTCGTATACAGACGGGGTCCCAATAAGGGTTCCCGTGAAGGCCTGAGCGGCGGGCCACTTTCTCGGGTCTTTCGTCGTGATGGGAAGAGCCGTAGTAGGCTGGTAGAAGGATGGTGGGATGATGGCGCCGCTACCAGTAATGGTTGTAAAGAGCGGTGCCGGTTGATAAGCCGCTGAGGCGAGCTGTGAAGCTGCAGCCTTAGCTTTCTTCTCATTTCGGTCTTTGACCTGTTTGCCTGCGCGGCGATTCTTCCTCTTCTCATTGGAGGCCGAAGCCTCGGGCTTATCTTCATGTCTGTCTTTAGGTTGCCACTTCGGGTTGTTACCTTTTCTTTTGACAGCAGAGATCTTCTGAGCCGATTGAGTTTTTGAGGAAGAGGAGTGATTTCTCCTCCCGCTTTCAGCGGTGATCGCCTCCTGGACCACGTTGAATGTCAAGGTGGTTGTGTCAGGATGCGTTTGCAGGATCGTTGAGGCCAGCGAATCGTACTCTTTAGGAAGAGCATTCATCAAGATCATGGCTTGGACGATCTCGGGAATTGCAACTTTGTTGGAAGTCAGGCGGGAAAAGTATTCCGCCATTTTCGAGATTTCCAGTTGCGGATTCGCTACAGACAGGTGCATGGAGACTGCGGCCTTAAAGTCCGTAAAGATCTGTGAGGGACCGATTTTCCCAAAAGCCTCGAGGAGTTCGTGCCAGCACTCCTCGGCTGTCATCTCATCCGCGATCAAGTGGCGCATGGAGGGAGATATTCTCATCCCTATTGATCCAGCAGCCTTATCATTCTTGTCGTTCCAGTCAGCAATATCCTTCTGCAGCTCTCTTCTTTCAGCGCTCGAGAGAGTGCTGGCGGTGGAGCGCGAGGTGCCATCTGGTCTCTCAGAGACTTGAATGGTATGATCCGTCGGACAAGGATAAGCCCCTGACGTTATCTGCCAGAGGCCTTGAGATCGGAGATAGGCTTTCATCATTTCAGCCCAGGAAAGGTAGTTCGAGCCGGTAAGGACGGGAATGGAAGTCAATGTTGACGACATAATTGATGCTGCGTGAGAACACGAATCAGCTTCAATTCATTTCCGTTGCCATGAGGCGATAACGCTGAAGGCAAAACACATTGTTCCCATACTCCTTGAGAGCATGTTTGATAAGAACTTATAATTAGACTTAAGTCACACAGCAGCTGTGAAAGCGCTTAAGGTGTAAGGGGGTAATGCTATCGATTGTCATGTCTGCATTAATGCTGACATTTTTACTCTATGTTGCTGCGCGGGGCGCTGCAGAGAGTGACAACGATTGGCACCAGGGCCCATAACCTGTTGAAGCTGCAGGTCGCCGCTAGGCGTCCACGCAGAGGAAGGCATTATGGTCCTACATACCTTGTGTGTGGTGCTAATATACTATCTTACTCTGGTGGTGGTTAGAGGGAAAGAACTGCTTGTATTACTACGAGGTTTACAGCGTCTTATATACGTTTAGTACATGCGCACGGACCATGTATATGTAATCAAGCATGTGACTCAATGAAGTGAGTCGTTGAGGTTAGGTATTGGTTTTCAACACGGACTTCCGGACTTTTCAGTTCCTTGCAAATTGGACACCGAGCGTAGAGAAGGGCGCAACCTCTTAAAGGTTGAAGCCAAGTCCTCGTCGTACATCGGAACTCCGCCAGACTCCGCCGATTTCCCGCGCCTTAGGATCAGTTCTTAACACTTGTGAGGCGTTCGAACATGTCGCTTACTTGGAGACAGTATGTTGAGTGGCTTCATTGGCTTTATGATGGGTAGCTAAGTCTTTGTTTCAATAATAGCTCCCAGATAGTTTCAAATTCTTTGCAATGGACCACATTGGGGGGAAGGGACCCAACAGCGCATTTATGGCCCACTGCCATCGTGAACTATATCATGCTCAGTGGTCTGTTATCCTTGATGACAAATTCCTCAAAGTGTATGAGCACGGCATGGCGATCGAGTGTTGTGATGGCATCTGACATCGTTTCTACTCTCGTATATTTACATATTCCGCTGACTACCCAGAGAAGTAAGTTCAGATTGAATGAACACTAGCATTTAGCACAAGTTAACCTTCTCCCAGAATTCTCATTTGCAGCATTCGGAATCTCGGTCATTGCCCTATGTCCCCATTGCCTTATACTGTTAGATCATGTAACCAACATGGGGATGCAACGAGACATGACACAGAGAAAGACTTTGGCACGGATTGATGATGTGAAATGGTGTAATCAGGTTGAGACTGCATGCCAGATCATCTATGAGAAGAACTACAGAATTAGTAGCAAGGCAGTGGAGAACCTCCTGCAGGCTGATTCGCTTGTTCCAACCACTGTATGTGTCTCAGCTTCTCTCTGGGATATCTTACTTGATCCACTGTACTAGAATGCTTTTTCAAACAAGCTAGCTCCATTTGGTTTCAACATGTTCAGCATGCTCATTGTGGATGTATTGCATGAGTTTGAGCTCAGTGTCTGGAAGGCACTTTTTATACATCTACTGCACATCCTGGACTGCCAGGACAAAAGCCTCAAACATGAACTAGATAGACAGTAAGCATCCTGCAGACCTTCAGAATGCCAACATTTCTGTTATCATCAGCTTTCGAGAAATACCTTCATTCGGGGGTGATGAAATAAGAAGAATAACATCAAACCAGTCAGAACTGAAGAAGATGACAGCTCACGATTATGAGGATATGCTCCAAGTATGTGGAGCATGTAATCGATTTAAATTCAACTGATAGTGTTTATAGTGTGCTATCCCTGTTTTTGAGGCCTTCTTCCGGAACCACACAATACCAATGTTCTGAAGCTCTTGTTTGATTTAGCCCACTGGCATGGTCTTGCTAAACTCCATATGCACACGGACTCGACATTAGAAGTCTTTTCTGATGTCACCAGAACTCTAGGCAATAGTCTCCGCGCATTTTCAGAACAGACATGCTCATCTTTTCAACCTCGGGAGTTGGAGCGTGAGCGTGCTGCTCGAGAACGGCCCTATGAGAAAAATGCTGCCAACACAGTGCCAGGACCACGAAAATCAAAGCAACTGAATCTGAGGACATACAAGGCCCATGCACTGGGCAACTACGTTGAGACCATCAAGCGCTGTGGGACAACAGACTCGTATTCTACCCAGGCTGTAAGTTTTCCCTTGACTTCTCTGATTTCATGTTAACGGTGAACAACAGAGTGAACTCGAGCACCGGAAGTCAAAAGCACATTTCCCTCGTACAAGTGGCCGATTGATCCCACTCCAACTGTCGAGGATTGAACAATGTCAACATTGTATTAGCATGATCCGTGGGGAGATCCCTGGGCTGCAGAAAGTCTCGACCAGAGCAGGAGCAAGTTCTCAATGATCCTGGAGTGCAGTATAACATGGGAAAGTCTCAGAAACACCCTGTACACATCCCAACCTTCCTGCAAAAGAATGGGAGCAATCCTGCCATCAAAGTGAGCCGTCCTTGATTTTTTGTATATCTGATCTACATGTACTGACATCTCACTACAGAATTTTGTCCTGAAGTTAAAGGACCATCTACTTCCTCGTATACAAACAGCGCTTCTCAAGGAAGCTGAGTCTCTTTCTGAACGCCCTCATGTTCACATAGTTTTCTATTCCAAATCCTTTCACATCAGTGGAAATGCATCTGATGCTGTGCTTTTTAAGGAGGATCGCCTGTATCACCATAAATTCATTCAATTCCACTTCACTACTTATGATGTTCAACGTGGGACTGACATCATTAATCCAGGAACATCTCGTTGCAACATCATGCTTCTTGCAGACAATGTTGATGGCACTGTCAATTGTTCAACTGCACACTGTTTCTTGTACGCCCAAGTATTGGGTGCCTACCATGCAAATGTCATCTATACTGGGCCTGGCATGCGTGATTTTAATGCGCGCCACTTCGAGTTTTTGTGGGTGAGATGGTTTGAACTTGCTAACCCGGGATCTTTGGGATGGAACAGTTCCAGGTTGGACTTGGTCTCCTTTCCCCCCATGAACAGAGACAACTCTTTTGACTTTGTGGATCCTAAAGACATATTACACGGGTGTCACATGGTGCCTGCATTTGCTAAAGGGAAACGACAAGCGAATGGAGGTGGTATATCTCGCTGTGCCAAGGATGGGCATGATTACAACTTCTACTACATTTCTCTGTACGTCTGTTCATTATATGCAATCCTGACACTGATTTTAGTATTCCCTATGTTTTCTACTTGGGATTTGCTTATGCAATACCATTGGGGATTAGGGGTTGGCCATCTCCACGCGCATCAGGCTGCATCAACTTTGGCCCATGTTGCTGACTCTGCCAAGTCTGAGAACTATCACGATAATCTACCAGAGTCAGAGGAAACACCTGGTCCACGAGCTGAAGATGGCGACAGTGACATCTATGAGTCAGATAACCCAGAGTTGGGAATGGAAATACGTGACCTGGAAGGATGGGAAGATGTGGAATTAGATGAATTGGACAACAGTGGGCAGCATGAACTGCAAGACACTGAGGATGAAGATTTCACTAGAATGTAGTGGTAGATCCAAGTCACACTTATAAATGAATTTCTTTTCGTGGAGGAATAACTGTGGCGACATCTGCCCATGGTCAGAACAAAGGCCCTTCTCTGCAGAAGTGCTGTGGCCGTTCTCACTGTATAGGGGGGTGGACAGCGTTCAGTTCGCTTTTCATTTCGAAATTTTGCAGCTCCTTTCTCCAATTTCAGTTTATTTATTTCTCTAGCTGACCATCCAACTACCATGCCTCTGCCAGTGCCATGTCCATGCCTTGAAGTCAGACAAGATGTGGGTACCTCAGCCCCTTCGAGTCAATCGCATGGGCTGGAGGAGGTTATGTTCATGTAGGTGTGAATCATATCAGAGTCGAAGCACTACTGACCTTATGATGGTAGGATAGGGCCACCATCTCAACACCTGTAGAAGCTCCCTCTTGCATTCATTGTTTACCTGGTATCGAAAAACGAAAGACATTTGATCTTGTTTGTGGCAGAGGATTGGACAACAAGGACCTCCCAAAAGTCTGTGACTCTGGTGGGCACACACCTATAATCTGTTGTACCCCCAAACCTCCTCTCATCCACTGACATGCTGCCACGCTTATGGTGCCACAAGAGTGCCTCACTGTTCAACACACTGTGTGCGCCAGAAATTCTTCGTGCTGCCTCGATGAGATTTTGGAATGAACTTGAAAGGGCTGGAGTGGACCATTTAGCATTCATGTAAGTATTTTTGATTTAAAGATTGAGGTTCTACTTATCTTGCCAGGACATCCCACCATTGTGATACCTATAAAACTCACATAACATTACGGGGATTTAACTACGAGGGGTACCTCCATTTTACCGGTCATTTGAGAGGAGTGGAGGTCGATAAGAGGGTTTGAGAGGAGGTGTGGCTCTACTGCATTGCAACAAGTGGGACTTGGAATCCTGGGCACTGGGAGTACAAGAAATCAGGGGCAACAGTGAAGATATTAACTCAAATGAGGGAGTCGAGGATGAGGTTTTCTTCCTCATATTATCAATTTCTTCTGGTGGGCTCACTCAACTTTGAACGTTTTGCGTTGTCTGATAATAATCGCTCATGATAGCCGTAAACTGTGGTTAAGTGCCTGTTGCTTACTCTTCAAAGTGATTTTATCGCACATACATCATTAATATTCCAACTTCCAAGTAAAACTAGAGCTAAGACTGTGCTGGGCCGGCAAATTCACCTTGTTGTTGAGGAGTTTCTAATGATGAAGTGCGCTTCATTGTCTCAATTTACTGCAATAATGGCAAATAACCGGTAACTAACAATTCCTTTTTTTGGGCCTCAGACTCGTTGACAAAGACCAGAGAACCTTGTTTGATTGACAGATGAATATGGTGAATGTAATGACATGACATTGCCTTTTGTGGCCACTGGTGTGCCCAGTGAACGGGCTTCCCTCTATTACTCCCATTGTAGCGTTCTACAAACAAATCATGCGATCGTCCGAGCCAGGGACAATCTGCTCCCCATTGTGCAAGAATGCAACAGAATTGACCCAATTGGTGTGGTCTTCCTGAGAAATTCTCCTCCACATGCCCCAACAGCTGCTCACAGCTCAGATCAAGCACTGGGCCAAAGATGTGGTTGATGCCAAGACCCTCCGCCTCCGATGCCACTACGCCGGATATCTTGGAGATCAGAGCTGTGTCGAACAAATTGGTGAGGGGAATATCGTGCCATTGTTCATGAAACCATGACGACCTAGTGGAATAGATATCACTCTGCCTGTGTGCCAGTTGTACATGTGAGGAAGCAGACCTTCTGACTGAATGAGGGTGGCTTCCAAGCGTTGTGTTCTCCATCAGGTATCTCTGTCCTACATTAACTTCAAAGACGAACTTGTCATAAGATACTGGATATCCACACCAGATGCTTCAGCGCATCATCTCTTCCTGGAAGGTATGGGTGAGAGAGAGTTAGATGCCCTCAATGAAATGAATATGCACAAGGCCAGTTTGGTTAAATGTTAACATGGTTAAATGTTAACATGTCATCCAGTGGATCATTCAATGACATCCAACCAGTTATACTAGTATCACCTTGAATTCCATACGACAGACATAAGTGTTAGTGGATGAATAATGAAATATTCAAATGGCCCTCTTACAAGTGTGCAATCTTTTTGGCGAGTGACATACATAGCAGCAAGTTGTTCACGCAATGCTCACTTGGTGTCTCAGGATCTTTGTACAGGAAGGATCCATCGATTGTGTGACACCAGACTGAAATGCAAGCCATCCCGAACCCTATGGGTATCTTCCTCAAATGACTGGAGGGAGAGGAGACAGGAAATGAGCAGTGGCAGCAAGAATGACTTCCGATGAGTTGTCCGATGAGTTAGTAGGTATCTGGGGTAGAAAAGAGTGTTAGTAATTAATCTGTTGTCCTCACCATACTAAAGCTGACTTGGAAATTCGGTTCAAGACCAACATGGCAGCTTTGCTTCTGTCAAGGGAGCAATGTGGCATCATTGATCAAGACACAGATAATTGCTGTAATGTAAAATGATCACAACATGGATAGACGTCCGAGAATAATGAGGCAATCCTTTGAGTACAGCATTGCTAGGCTGTCTGAGATGGGAGAAAATCATGACATGACACAAGACATGAAGTGAATGAGAAACTTGGTCGTTTACTGGCTGGTCAGCAATTACAAATGCTAAATCAAAACTATGTTTGACAGTGTTGACACAAGCTTGAAGTATGATTCCTGAGAGCCTGTACAATGTGTCAGGAGAATGAGTACGGGTGGAGTCTATTGAGCTTACTGAGACATATTTCTCTGGTTTGTTCAACAGATAAGGAGACATCTGGGAGGTCAAAGTGGGGGCTTCAAGCCAGACGGTGATTGACTGCCCTTGGAACCATGGTATAATGTGAATGTAGATGAATCCTCATGAAGATCATTGAATGACAAGTTTGAGCCCTTGTTCTGTATCTTAGCTATTCCCTCCAAATATACTAAGTTCCTAGCATGTCTCATTTCCCTTGAGTGTTGGAAACTCTGGTGTCTTTCCAGCATGAAAATTCCAGGGAAGAATGATATTAAAGGAGATGCTAATATCTTTCACTCAAAGGACTATATGTCATGATAAAATACTATCATGTCTCATAATTCCGTCAGATACAGCATCAGCAGTTGAACATTTCTTGCAAGGGTTTGAATATTTTATCAGTGCATGAAAATTCTAGGGAAGAATGATATTAAAGGAGATGTTAGTATACAATCATTTCTTTCACTCAAAAAATTCTATGTTATGGTAAAATACTATCATGCCTTGCAATTCTGTCAGACAAAGCATCAGCAGTTGAACATTTTTTGCAAGAATTTGAATATTTTATCAGTGCATGGAAATTCTACAGAAGAATCATATTAAAGGAGATGTTAATATCTAGTCATTTCTGGCACTTGAACAACTGTATGTAGTGGTAAGATATTATCATGCCTCACAGTTCTGTCAGTTGAAGCACCAGTGTATTATCCCTTGTCACCTTTATTTCAGCATCTTGTAAGGCCTTGCCAAGTCTTATCTACTGATTGCAGAATGCTAATTGTTGATCAGATCTGTCTAGTCATACCAGACCCCTGCCAATTTCCAGATGAATGAAATACATTTTTTCTCTACTATCTAGCGCTTCGAACGAAGCTCATTGTCTGTCCCAACTCTGAGATGTGTCCCGACGTTGTTGCTATGCATTAAAAATAGATTTCGAAGTATTTTTAGAAAATATTTTTAAGCTGAGTTTGACCCACCCCCCTACCCTCCAGGTTCGAATCCTGGTGCCCCCTTGCCAATATTTATAAATTTAATATTCTGTCCCCTGACAGCCCAACCTCTTAAGCACAGTTCCCTGAAGATAAACTAGTGAAAAGTTGCCTGTTGATGCTGCTGATATCGATGCAAAACAATGTCACAATTGCTTATGTAAGATAAACAGTTCCTAGCGACGCCTAGGTCGGTCGTATCTGGGGCCAAGTTCAGCGGATTGCCGCCCATGAAGCGGGTTTCTGATTCCATTTCTCCTTATATAGATATTGCGCATCACAGTGTATTTCGTTCTGCAGTGGTGGCAAGCTTTCCTCATCGAGGTTTTGATGCTACCCCACTAGCACCTTTGTATCTACTGTTTGCTTACTTGGTCTATCGAGGCGTGCTACTTAGTATGTCCTTAGCTGCTTACGTAGCGTAGGTAGATATCAATATAGTAACATAGTAACATGAACGCGCATGTGACATGTTGATCACGGCCCGCAAGCCGGATGTCAGGGAGGCGTAGGTCCGCTGTGCAAACATTTTCACAGCGCCTTAGCTTCTACATAGTCCCAGGCCCTTCCTCCTCGCTGTCAGCTATTCTAACCCGTGCCAGTTCCCACATCCCACCCATCCACCCTGCAAGCGGCGCTGCGTGGTGCTGTGTCCCTGAGTGCATCGTTGGCAGTAGTCTGCATGGTTGATAGTCGTGCCCCTCCCCATGGTCCTGATGTAGTCCCCGTTATCCTGCTCCCCATTGTGGCCCTGTCCCTGACATTCGACCTGGGTCTTCTGTTGAGTTCGGTGTTGGTGCTGGTGGTGTCCGTCATCATTGCATGGTAGTCGCACGAGTTCTGAAGGTTCTGGGTCATCTCCTCGCTCCCATCATCTCCTCGCTCCCGTCATCGCGCGCCCGTGCTGGTCACTTCCGGCCGTTCGGAGTCACGCCTTTCGATCATGACTAGTATGTAAAATTTTCCACCACTTGCCAGTGCATGAGATGCAAAATAGGTGGTATTAGAGCAAGGTGTATTGAGCGATATTCTCTAAATTACTGTTATCTATCTTCTAATGGTGTCCATTCATCATGATCTTGGGCAAAAGAGCGACCTTTCTAGAGCCCTGGATCTCAAGTCCCTGCTTTCCAAAATAGCGCTCGCTCTGTTAGATCGGCATTAGCATTTCCTGTCGAATAAAGGAGAAAGGCTCAAACCTCGAAACTCCAACTATCATTTCCACGAACCCAATTTCCCAATCCATCAAGGTAAGTACGAATTTCTCGATCAACTGGGCCTCCAAAAGTGGGAACAGTCTTCCAAACCTCGAGGAACTCGTCGACAATGTCGTCGTGCAGATCAGAAATCCAATTCATTGCACCCTGTGTGTCCAAATTGTATTGATGCATGACTATCGTCACCAGATTGTGGCCATCATCGCCACGAGCCTGCCTAAGGGAGCCAGTGAGTGTTAGCCTCAGGCTTGCATAATGGACAACCGACTCACTCGATGTTATAGGAACATAGATCGTTGCCGATAATTAGGGCGTCGATAGTCAGATTGCTGAGCTTGACCACGGTTGGGTGGGTAATAATCTCGTCTGGGATATTCAAATGGATTTCGTTGATCGCAAATGACGGCTTCGCTCCAATGGTGTCTCTGCGCACTTCGAAATAGGTTGTGACATCTCGGATATGATTCGAATTCCTATCGTCGGCCTGCTGAATGACCGCATCCAGGTAGGACTGGAACGTAGCGACAAATCGGCGCTGTGAGCAAGGGGTGGCGGTTCTGATGGCGTTAAGCCAGAACCTGTAGAATGGTGTCAGATCAGTACTTATCACAACCCGGGAGAAAATCCCCTACTGCCGAGCCACTTCACCGCCAATCCACTCATTCTCGGGACGAGGGGTATGGGGGTTGTGAAGCGCATCCATGATAATATCCACCTGTCTCTGCACAGTCTCAGTGGTCGCAACGTCTGTGTGCTCGTCGATGACGAAGAAAAGGTTCATCAAGTCACATCCCACCCTGCAACCCTCTGGAAAAGGATCTGCGTTTATTACCCGAGTCATAGGATATGTCGAACCTCATACCTCTGTTCAGCAATGGAAAGGCTAAAGATGCAAGGAGATCTTTAGACGGTGTGTCAGGTATCATCGCAGATATCTGTTAGAAAAGATCTTACTGAAGTCGCAGCGGTTGAAGCTTTTCTGTGCCTTCGGGTCGAATGCTTTGAATTTCTCGCACCACAGCGCAGACTCCTGTTTGCAAACGTTGTAGTGGGGATTGATATGACGCGGCCAGGGCCATGAGCGCAAGGTGTCGGGAAGAACAAGCATCGTATCGGACATTTTGTTGATGTTGTGTATGTGCACTTTGCAACCAAGCCTCGAACGCAGAGTATTTATATCACCTCTGGTGAATGCTCATTTCCAACTCGGGTAGCATATTTTTCATCATGGGTATGTTCTGAAACAGGGAACCGTGAGTAAACTGGATGAGATGGGGATCACTATTTTCCAAAACATTCATTAGAGGTTTAACACATCGCGCAGCGGACGTATGCTATGTTGGTGGTGTTGCAATCTGATCGCATACTGGAAAAACCTTGCAAGTCGGAGGGTATGGCCGTAACTCAGGGACTTAGAAAAACAATGTACGTCACCGGCAAGACCGGTACGCCAAGCTTAGGTGCAGCTCCGAGTCCAAATATTTTACGCCTACTTAATAAAGATCACCGACTCGGACTGAAATTTACCCAAACCGTCCAAACCGCATCAATCACTTGGTGTTGTTGTCATTAATGTGTTGGTGTCTTTACGGATGCATTACGTGCTCTTAGATGCATTGGCTTTGGAATAAAAGCTACACAATGATGATGTGAAACACTCAGAATAGTTTATCTATGTCGTCAATCTGATACCTCCGAAAGCCTGCCAGTGGAGCCGAGCCCTTTTTTCAAAAAGATACCAAAAAGATAGTACCATTTAATCACCCAGAATTTCACACTCTACGGCTAAACACATTGCCGCTCTCATGAATTTGTGTGCACAGGAAATTACCATTCATTAGATCTGAGTTGCGCTCCTCTACGTCGGGATAAGTCACGCTGGTGAACCCCGCGTGTGACGGCGTCACAATCCAGGACCCGTTTGTGACTCTAAAGGAGATACTGGTTGTAGAATAGTTTAAAATATATTTTTTTGTGCTAAGTCCCCTGGGAAAATACAATGCAAAAATTCAACTACTCCTCAAACCACTTGACCTCAGGCTTAGCTTTACTAGTGACAAGAAATGACCAACATGATTGATTGTCTCGATAAAATGCCCAGAACAGAACTCTTGTTTTTGGCCTGAAACCATGCTACCTGCAGTATTTCGCAATCTCAGGCCAAAAATAAAACTTCAGAGCATCTTATCAGGACAATAATACTGATCATTTCTGCTAATAGTAAGCCTGAGGCTGAGCTGAACCTCTGTAAGATATAGTGCTTGAGAAGTTTGCTTTCACTTATATTTACCTAGAACTCAAGTTCAAAGTACAGTAAATCATCACCTTGTTGTCAAACAAGATCACTGAAATTGAGAATGACCACTCAAAATGATTGGCTGTTAGTTACTGAAAGTAGCCATAAATTCCTACTTACCTCTGAACAATACATGCAAGTTAGAATTGAGTTAGAACCCAAACACATGAACAGCAAGGTGATCTGCTGTCACAGCTCAGCCCATTGCTCTAGTATGTATACTCTTTGCACAATAAAAATGACTACCAAAGACAAAAACAAAGTAGTAAATGGCCACACACTGGCACTGGAGATGGTAGTCTCCTGTGCTGCAATTTTGTGGCTTCCTCCATCAGGAAATCCAAGTTTGACTTGGTGAAACCTCCTTAAAGTTTCTTCAAGTCCTTATTGACCATTAAGCATAACAAGGAGACTTGAAGGAACTTTAAGGAGGTTTAAGTCAAACTTGAATTTTCCTGATGCTCTGTTGTGTTAGCTCCCTGAGAGGGCCCAAATTGAAGGCAAAGTCAAAGCCACCTCTAGGCTCTATAAAGGGGAGAATTCCCATGGTACCTTCTGAAGTGTTCCTAACCTAAGTCCTGCAAAGCCCTCCAATGGACCTGCTTTGTGCCCTTCACTTGCCTTTGGATGACCCATTATCTATTTATTTATGTCTGTTAGGGCAATGCTAATCTACAAATGAATCAACAAGGCCTCCCACAAGAAACACAACCAAGGAAAGAATAACAATACTCAAGAAGTCTTAGGTGTTCACACTAGAATTAGTGGAGAACCCAAGAGAACACAACTAGTGTTCTTGGGGGACATATTCAACATATATACTATAATTCATGTGTTAACAATGTGTAGTCCATACTTAAAGCATGAGGTGCTGCAGCATGCTTGACCCTCATGTGTGCAGCCTTGCCATGTGTCTACCATGAGCCAGTCAAAACATATGTCCACCTACCCCACTGGCACCAAACCCTTGGAAATATCATAGCACCATAGGTTGCATCATCAATGGATAGTAGTGGTGGTGGTCACTAGGAATGATTTCCTGATACATAATGTTTGTTAGGACAATGCTATACCAAAGGCACAATGATGGCTCCCAAACAAAAACAACAACAACAATGAGCAAAGGGGGTAGTCTTAGTAGTCAGAGGCTGTCATGCTAGTATAGCGGATAACCCAAGAGAACACAACTAGTGTCTCTGGGTGATATATTACAGTTCATATAGCTAAATACATGTGGTATCCATATGTAGTCCATGCCTAGGGTGTGAGACACTGTGGTGTGCTTTACCCTCATGTGCACAGTCTGCCATGTGTTTACCATGAGTCTGATCATGCAGTGTGACCCATGTGTTCTACCTACCCTTGACCATGCATTCAATCATAAGGATCTGACGCCTACCCTTAGCCATGTGTACATCAAAGTCAAACAATGGAAATAATAGTTAATATTGTCTTAGTAAAATTGTACTTCTGACAATGTTGCACATTAGGTATCAGAGCAGGGTTTGAAAAAGCAACAAAAATTGTATGGGAAAATGAAGGCAGAATGAGCTTGGAAATGAGTATTTCTGCAATGGTCCACTTTTCAAAAGGCCCATTTTTGAGCTCATTCTCATGCTTAAATTTTAGTTCATATGGAAGAAACTGAAAACTGAAATGAAGCAAAAATGACTACTGTGAACAACAAGTGTTGCCAATGGCTAAGCTGATCATTTTCGAAAAGATTAACATAGAGCTTCGAATTAAAATTGCTAAAACTCTGGAAATATTTGAGGACCTGGATCTTCACGAACGCCGGTGGGTTTGCTGCCAACGCTAAGCGCGAAAAGTAGTTCTGCCCGAGATAATTGAGAGGCTACAAAACAGCTCAAAAGTTGAGCTGTTTTGTAGCCGGTCGAATATCTCTTCACTGGCGACACAGATTGCTTAGAGTTGGCAGAGGACCCACCAGTGCTCAGGGAGATCTATACACTCAAATATTCCCACAATTTTAGGTATTTTAATTTAAGCTATATCTTAATTTTATTGAAAGTGATCAGCTTAGCCATTGGCAACACTATTCAGAACAACCATACAGATATAAATTATTACTTATATTTCACCTTGGTTATCTTCCCAATCCTCAAATGGAAATATTTATCTCGCCTTCAAGTATTAGTGAGATTTTGGTTTTGAGGTGACTCAATACTGGAATCATCATGTTCTCAGGCGCACTTTCAAGTTCCCGGTAGTTACCGGATCATGCTAATACAAGCGCTAACATCGGGGCATTCCACATTCTCCAAGGAATTGTCATCATGTTCCCAGATGATCGCACCCTCGCTGCAAACGATTCTCCTTTGGTCCGCAACAT
The DNA here is from genome assembly GCA_964034925.1 of Tricholoma hemisulphureum. NCBI lineage: Eukaryota > Fungi > Basidiomycota > Agaricomycetes > Agaricales > Tricholomataceae > Tricholoma > Tricholoma hemisulphureum. The sequence continues at coordinate 1,220,646 of OZ035931.1, forward strand.
TGAGAACTCGGAATCGCGGGCCCCGCCCACACAGATTCTGTCGAGATGTTATCAAGTTCGATCTTCGCACTTGGCGGAAGTTACTACTGACATCGCTGAACCACCGACACCTGGTATCTCCAAGGAGTTGTGCATGCCTGTTTCATTTGTTCATCATGTTCCCGGGCGATTGGTACATCCCTCGCTGTAAACGATTCTCCATTGCTCTGCGGCTTGCCCTTAGCACGATAATGCTTCTGCAATTTCGACATAGGTCAAAACGCATCGGATCAGAACTAAAATCGACTGTCATATTATTAGGTCAGCTACCGGAAACTCCGTTGAGTCGGACAATATGTATACTGACTATATGATCTACAAAATGTAGTGCGCTTCTCCAAGTCATCCGTTCTCCAAACTCTTCTTCATCATGATCGTTGCTTCCATTCTCGCGGGTGTTCTCTTATGGGCTCTGGTCAAACTAACTCAAACGTTCAAAGCAAGAAAACAACCACCTCTCCCTCCCGGTCCCAAAGGCATCCCAATTTTGGGCAATCTATTAGACATGCCTACCGGAAAGCGTTGGGAGACTTTTGCTCGCTGGGGTGAACAGTGGGGTACGTCGTCGTGCTTATGACCTTAGAAACTTCACGGACTTGCTCGTAGGCAAAATTGTTTCGGCGTCATTCCTTGGCGAAACCTTTGTGATGATCAACTCTTTTGAAGTTGCAAAAGACCTCCTCGATAAGAGAAGCAGTATTTATGCCGACAGGCCAGATGCTCCTATGGCTGGTGATCTAGTTGGCTGGAAGAATATAGTCTCGTTCCTCCATTATGGTGATCACTTCAAGCAATGTCGGAGACTCATCCATACGCTCGTTGGGACCCCAGTGTCTCTCAAGAAGCTTCATCATATCCACGAACAAGAGACTCACAAGCTACTTAAAGCGATTCTGGCTCGACCTGATGATCTCGAGCATATTATCATGCAGTACGGCTTCCAAATCCATCTGCTGAATCCGCGCCTGACCTTTTTGCCCTAGTGCCTCCGGTGCCGTCCTCCTGCGAGTCGTGTACGGCTTTTCGGAAGATAAGAATCATCAGCCCCCGTTCATAGATACCGCCGACCAGGCCGTCAATGACCTATACATATCGGTCGGTGGATTCCTTGTCGATGTCTTTCCTTGGTGTAAGTGTTGGTACCATTTCGTCGAATCACAGAAATACCAACCCTACTTCTAGTGAGCTACGTTCCTCCTTGGGTTCCAGGCGCAGGATTCAGACGCCGTGCCCAAGACTGGTCCGTAACCTTCGACAGCATGGTGGAAAAACCGTTTGCGTGGATTAAAGATCAGCTGGTATGTCAAGTCCGCTTGTATGGATGACCCAAGCCAATTCGTCAAAATACACAGGCTGCCGGAAGCAACGAGTCCTCTTTTGTGGCTGACTACCTTAGGGAAGGCACTGAGGATGAATTCAGGATCAAATGGACTGCAGCATCAATGAGTGCGGCAGGCCCAGACACCGTACGCGTCCAGAGTCTATGATGCCCTGTCGCACTCTGAACTTGTCTGATTTCAGACCGCCTGGACCATCTATGCGTTCTTCAAGGCCATGGCGATGTATCCTGACGTAATGAAACGCGCCCAGGAAGAGCTCGATCGGGTTGTTGGAAGTGATAGAATGCCGCTCATTAGTGACAGGCCGCGCTTACCATACATTGAGGCCATAATGCTTGAAAGTCTTCGATGGCATCCGGTTGCTCCTCTAGGTGAGTATTCTCATAATGTAGTCATCATTTTTCTGACTAAGCTCCGATAGGTTTTCCCCATCGACTTACCGAAGATGACTACTACGAGGGGTACTTCTTACCCAAGGGTACTCTTGTTCAGGCTAATGTTTGGTGAGTTGCGCCAAAATTATTGAAACGAGGCATTCTAATGCTTCCCAGGAAAATCACCCGGGATCCAGAGGTTTATCCCAACCCTGACGTCTTCGATCCAACCCGTTTTCTCGCGTCGGAGACGACGAAACCTCAACCCAATCCTGATTTTACGTTTGGGTGGGGACGCAGGTACGGTTGTTCACTACTTTGAATTTCTCGTCCTGACATTGTTCTCAGAATTTGTCCAGGTTTGCTGACTTGGTATATTGGATCGCGCATATGACATATATTTCTTTGATTATAGGAAAACTGATGGCTGTCGAAGTTCTTTTCATCACTTTCGCCATGACGCTTGCGGTCTATGACATTTCCAAAGGTGTGGTGAACGGCAAGGTCGTTGAACCTGACGGAGAGCGGAGCGAGGGCGTTGTCAGGTACTGTTTTGTCCTTCCCCTCACCCGCAGAGCTGACATCAGTCGTCGCAGCCGCCCCACTCCCTTTGAATACAAAATCAAGCCACGCAGTAAACGAGCTCTCGAGCTTATAGAAGAGGACATCAGCTTGAATTAGGCATACGCAGTGACGACATAGAAATAGCTGTTGAATGTTGACTGAAGCATCTAGTAATGGAAGGCTCTGCATATGGCATAGGCTCGTAATACAACAATCAAGTGCATTCTGATATCGTACTTCACCGAAGCTACAAGTCCGAGATACGAGGACTCGTCCTTTTTAAGTGTCGAGGTAAGATAGGCGGCAGTTGGGCGCGCTGCCGCTTGGCTGCCGCGGCATGGGACTCGGCGTAGCGTTGCCGACAGACTCGGAGATAAACAACTTCTTTTTGGTGTCTTTACAATCGCCGTCGTTTGACGCTGGTTTGACGGTCGTAAGTATATCAGGATTTAAATATTAAGTTTTAAGCATCAAGTCCTTAGTCCATAAATAGTGACGGAGAACAAGAATAACATTGAATAAACATAGAATGTAATCATATCAATCATGCCACTATACCACGTGACGTGGTATAGTGCCTCCATGTGGTCTAAAATATCCGTCGTGGGTGTTGTCCAGTGTGTTATGGCAGAGCGTGGTGGGTGGATGGCTTCTCGGACAGGGATGCTGCCGAGTTGCAGAGTTGGGGCGTGTGCTGAGTTTCACTTAGAAAGGATGTATTAGTATAAACAGAAAACAAAGAGTTATATCACTTTAATACTTATGCTCTATGACATCCGAAAAAGGATGTTCACAAAGACGTCAAATGTAACTAAACGCAAGGGAGGCAGGTCGACATAATTTGGAGTGGTCTAAAAATTAATTAACCTCCCTTGCGAGGGAGGGTACTACACAATTATATACATAAAAAAATTAACCCCTGCGCGGATGCAAGTAAGGGTGGGGCAACAATATAAATTAAAACTGAAAAAAGCCTCTCCCCACGCAGTGCGCGGGGCGGGGTTTTCTCTTTCGTAGGGAGGGGAGGGGGTCGTAATACGGCTGCTGTCGCCCGCTGTTCCCTCGTCGTCGCTGCTCGTTTCCACCCCACGAGCAGTGGCTCGTGGCGGGCCCGTGTGTGCAGTGCTGTTCGTCCCCATCGTCCCGTCGTCGTTGGGGCGCCTGCTTTCTCTCCCTGTTTCCACTGCACGAGCAGTTGCTCGCGGTGGCAGTTAGGGGTGCTTTGGTGGTGGTGGCTGTCATCATCCTCGTCGGCCCCTCGCCGTCTTGGTTGTCATGCAGCGGGGGTGCTGGGGATCCCTGTTATCCCTGTCTGTGTTGGTGTCCCTGTCCCCACCCGCTATCGTTGTCGTTGTCCCCCTCCCCGTTCCGCCCCGTTGTCGTTGTCGTCCCCATGCGATTGTTGTCGTCCCACAAGATGTAACCTAGGAAGTTGTTAGTATGAAAAAAAAAATACCTAGGCCGCCGTTTACGGAGGGATGTGCTATGGGAGGGACGCGGCGATGTCGTAAAGGATGTTGAACGGTGTAAAATATGTAAGCTTTCCATAAAAGGAAAATGTCTGAGTCTGTTGATTGAATTGAGTCAATTCAATCAACAGCGCGTGCCACTACCTGCGACTCCTTCCACTCATGAATGCGACTGGTGCTTAAATACTCACACCCGTAACACCATGACCAGCATTCCGTCAAAACCTGCCATCATTATACACATAGTAGTGAGTTGTGAATGACTGCAAACAAAGCATTTCGGGAAGGCAACGTCGTAAGGAAAACTTTTCTCTTTCTTCATTTCTTGTCTTTAATTTGTCTTTCGGACCCCCATTCGAAGCAATCAACACCCAACCACTACTGCCCCAACCTCTTTTCAATACGGAATCCGTGGCCCTCGGTAATGGACAAGGGATGACAGAGGAGTTCCAAGAGACCCGCGAAGGGGTATACCTGCCAGGTGCGCACCTACCGATACCCTTGTGCCGCGTCGTTCATCCGCCTGACTCCCTCCAACACGACGCAATGGCGACCGAAACCGGATTGCGTGAGTGCGAGCAGTGACCACCAACCACTTAATACCAGCTACAATGATGGCACCTGCCAGCCCCATGAGCAACTGCCCGTGGGGTGGACGGTGGTGCGGCTCGGCTATGATGATAACCACGGGAGCAGCCGAGACAGGGCGACAGCATTCCCCCAGCCCCGAGCGCTTGCTTGCAGGTTGGTGCTAATGGTCACCTCACCACCTACGAGCGCTGTGAGTAGCGGACGACGACGACAATAACTCGATTAGGGAATGGCAAACGATGAACAGGGACCGACAAAGTGGGGTGTTGCCGACAACATTCCCATCACCAACCTTCGACAGGGGAGGGTGATTTGATGACGAACACATCATGGACTTGAAGCTCAAACAACGCCTATCGGCTGCTTAGCGTACGATTGGCGCTTACTATGTTTCATTAGATCAGCTATTATTGCAGATCAATACCGCAGATGTTTTCTTCTGGGGATTCGTTGGTCTTTCACAGTCGTCGACACTTGAATTGTATTACGATTTCAATACCAGGCTTTACACACCGATCCACTTGAGTACGATACACTCAATCCAACTGTTGAGTCATCTTGATAAAAGCGAAGCCACTGTCATCCATGTGTGGCATGAGAATATTCAGTTCGACAGTGAAATGCTCAGTCTTGGTGAAAGCCGTATGATGCTGTGGTACGGGATGTCATATGGATTAAATAAGATATGGATGTATCAGACTTACGGCTCGACTCTCCCAACCGATGTAGTAATAGTACATGTTATCGTCGTTGCTGGCCGTGCTCCAATGACCACCAACGAACCCGTCACCAAAATAACAATCGGTGTACGTCTTTTCCAACGAGTGCGCAAGGCTCTTCTTGTCGGCCTTGCTGCTGACATGGAGGAAGCACTATAGAGGAAATTGTCAAGTCAACGACTTATTGCACAATGACATAGTCTCACAAGCTCGCACAGAGGCGCAGTGAGGGCAGGCCTTGGCAAGCTGTCATGGGCAAATGGTAGATAAGAGCTGGAAGGTTTTCCATCTACATCCAGGGCTTTGACAGCTTTTCTAAACTCTGGCAATTCTAGGGGTCCTTTATTCGCAAGCCATTCTTTCGGGTAAGAGAGTAAGAGAGAAATCTAAAGAAGGAAGGAAAGAATACGCACGAATGACCCAGAACAAGACGTTGGGAGAGTCCACGCTGGTACCGTAGTACTGCTCTTTCACGCCATTCGCGACGACAGTCTTACGAAGCTGGGCAAAAGCAGGAGAGTCAAGTTTGAAACCGGGCGCAACGTTGAATTTGAGTATTTCGGAGACGATGGGAGGCATTGGTGTTCAGATTGAAGGACAGTGGGAACACAGAAGCAACTTGCAAATGCCTTTGTTTTTTAAGTATCCGTGGACATCGCTGGAGGACCTTTTATCTGATAATAACATCTGCCGAAGATGGACACTCTCCATCTGTCTGATTCGATCTCATCAGACGAAAGAAGAGAATTTCTGCCAGAGGTATGTATATGAATCGCTCCGCACAGGGGATATCGATAAGTAACTTTTGTGGCAAATTCCGAATAGGCATGACTCAGAATCGGAATACTACCGTGACCGCAAGGTTGCCGTGATGGATTTATCATGTTAAAGCACTAACCAATCAAACTGCTCAACAAATTGGATTCGAAGGCTGACTCTTGCGCATAATTGTTTTGTCGGCCGATGTTTTTTTTTAGTTACTTTCTGATCTGGCTTTTGTCTCTCCGAGTCGTGATCATCGTGGCAATGAATGCGCCACTTTGTATCTAGATGCGTGTCGTATCCAAGTCATATTATTGCACCACTCTTTGTGCTATTTACATTACTCGGTCACGGTGTTGACTCTATGTCACCTTCGACTCAGTTTATACATTTTATATGCAACGGATTTTGTCAATTGGTCATCTCAAGAAGTTCATGAACGTGCCGGCCTCGAGGAGAGATGGAAAACTCGAACGGAACAGGGTGGCTGGTCAGGTGTCTTATCAGTTTGCTTCGAGCCAGATCAAAGGGGTTACAGACTCACCACGCAAGACTGTAGGTGAAATCGGGGACCACAGGAATTGGTTTCCCTTGCGCATCCAATCCTGGGCCAATATTAAAAGCAGTTAGGAGACTTGATATAGTGATGAAAAGCTGCTGAGTTGCAACGAAACGCCCAGGACAGATTCTACGACCAGGCCCGAACGCTGCTTCTAAAGTTTCGAGCACAAGGTCAGGAACTTTCCCTCCATTCATGCTGGCCATGAAGCGCTCCGGTTTGAATCGAGTGGGGTCAGGGTACACCTCGGGATCGTGGAGAATTTTCCTTAGCAAGTAAGTGAGCAATGGTAAGATACCAGTGCGACAAGTCGACACACCAGAGATTTCCTATTACAATCGATTTAGCAGGTATGTGATACCCATTATACTCGGCATCCTTTGCCGTGACATGTGGAATCGCTGGTTTGTCACTTGTGTCAACAAATGATTATCGCAAACTGGAATGGTTTCATACCTAGAGGTGCAGGTGGATTCCAGCTAGAATGAAGCGTCAACGAGACTGTAGGTCACTGGCAATGAGGGTCTTACCGAAGCACTTCCTTCACAATAGCATTGACATATGGCAGAGAGCTTTGGTCATTGAAATCGGGAAGACGATCCTTGCCAACCACAGCGTCCAGCTCTGCCTGCGCCTTTCGCTGGACGTCGGGGTATATGATCATAGCCATGATGAATCCCGTTAGTATGATAGAGATCTAGATCATACATTTGAGTTTCCATGACAAGGAGGCAAGGAATTTAAACGCACAGCTTCTGTACCAGCTAGAGAACAGTGTCAACCAGAGAAAGATGAGAATAAATCAGTAAAACTCGCCGAAATAGATGGTTCCAGCGGTAGCCCTAATCATGTCCATATTGGAATCGGTTCCGAATTCGTTAATTAGATTCGAGACGAAAGATGGAGGAGCAGTTCCCTCAGCCTTTGGTAAGCGACTCGGAGGTGAGACGGAAAGGATACATCTATTCTCTGTCGCAGTGACATACCATTTGTTTCCGCACCCTGTCGAATGGTACATCTCTCGCAGTCATCGCCTTTTCTTTACACACGCGGGCGTCCTTCTGGAACCCGCCGCCTGGAAGCAGCCACTCGGGAATATATCTGACTGGAAACCAATTGATTACAAGTTGAAAGTTGTAGCTTGCTACTCACGGAAAGGCAGTACATCAACCTTTGGGGGGGGAAGAAGATGTTCAGCACACAGTAAAATTTGAAAGGGGATGCTAACCAAGTAGGCTCCGGGAACTGCGGCCTTGGTCCACGCCTCAATCACATCATCAGCCATCTGAACGAAACCAGCATTTTCTGGTGTCATGTCCATGGCATAGGCAACGCCCAACAGAAAGCCGGCCACATGTCTAAAGGACGTTAGAGCATCTTGATGCGCACATCGTTACTACTTACAAGTGAAGATGACGGAATAAATCGTCTGGAGAGGCCAGGATCTGACGAAGTACATCATGAGCTGATTTGAGCTGCATTGGCTTCAAGTCGGGCGCGACGGTTTCCTGGAATTGAGAGTGGAACATCTTTCGAGACTCTCTCCACACGTTGCCTTGGCCAAGGTCAGATTCCAGAACTAGCATGGTCGCTATTGCAAGGAAAATTCTCACCATAAGACGCGAATGCGAAGATCCATTGCAGGTCCATCCTGTTAGTTGTCAGATGATATAGGAAACATAGCAGAGACCGGCCGCACATTTTATTCATCATGACCGAATGGGGTCGATCCGAATAGTTTGCACCGCGTTGGTTGAACAAATCGTTGAGGATTTGTGGAGAGCTAATCAAAAAGATGTTTTTATCCAACACAGACAGATACACCATGTCCCCTGGGAATTTGTTAGTTAGACAGTTTTCAGGCAGCTCATCTACACACACCGTATTTGTCCGCCATCTCGTTGTACGCCAGAACTGCGCGCTTCCTCGGGATATCTAGAAGATTTCCAATGAGAGGGAGGCGTGGCGGCCCAGGTGGTTTCGACGAGTCATTTCTGCGACTGCGCTGATACCACAGGACAGCAGCGCAGCATAGAGAAATGGAGGCTAAGATACGATACATGACGAGGGAGTGTTGTGAGATGAAAGAAGGTGAAAACGGCGCGTCCTTTGACCTCGCCCGAGGCGAGGTGAGAGTAATAGCAGAAAGTTACATAACAGTCCGAAGTCATCATCCGACCACTGTTCCGGTCCCAGATGCCACGGCCTGCCACCCAATGCAGACTATCCCGATCAGTTATAATCGATACTATCGGGTGAATCTCACGATCGTCTCCGATGACGGAGATGCAGCAATCTCTTGATCGACTCCGATGACGGATTCAACTGCAACGGATGAACTGTTTGAAGGAACGGTAAGGGACACATGGACATTACCGCTGAAACCGGTCTTCAAGACTATCAGGACATCTTACGTCACGGTCTTATCGACTTTTCTAGTGTGATGATGCGCAGATTTCTTGCTACCGTGAACCCAGTGGGGAACCTCCTGTCGTTATATCACACAAACGTGTACAACGTTTCCACATGCATGAATGTCGGAGGCCGACCGGAGCACATTTTAGCATTCAATTTTCTGGAAGCATCTTCTTGGCATTTCCGGAAATGCAAAATATGCGTGTTTCCAACATATTGCTCCTAAGTAAGCTTCAATTTCGGGCGACCAAGCAGTACATAGTTAGTACGGGATACAATATATTCCATCGTTCGACACAAATGCGCCACCAAAACAAAGAGCAAAAACATCAGCTTGGTGGTTGTGTTTGGCAAATGATTGCCAAAGCTTCCGACGGATGCATAGCCACATCCCACGCATCACGGATCAACGTTAACCAACAACTGCACAGTGCTCAGTTACTGCTATGTTTCAATGTTTTGCATCTGGTAGCAGCTCCTACCTCGGCCTGCTACATATGTCTCAATGTAAAAACATAAAGTATGTCAAAGTCACATGGGTATGTGCATCAGAAAAATGGAGTAATGTTGGGATAAGTACACTTGTGGACAAACAAAGTCAACAAAGGTAATCAAACATCCTATTTAGGACCTAATGAGTTAGTATTAATGGGCTGATTTTATAGAATCCATGATCTGGGAAAATGTATCTCAAAATTCTGGCCAACATTGAAAAAAATCAGAAGAATCCTGAAAAATAGCAGCTTTTCCTAAGCTGAATATAATTCTGATACTATATGCATCCAACAAATTATTTGAGCAATACTTGCTACCTTGGTCCTCAACTTTTGACTACTGCTATAAATTAATTATGTATTGCAGAGTCATGACTGGTTGTTGAGCAGATGGGGTCTGTGCACTACAAGCAGATGACATATCTAAGACATTTTTTGGTAATATATATTCAGCACTGGATAAGACTTGAACACAGCCATCTATCAAAATCCAAGGTTATGAGGTTGATGAAATCTTAGATTTCAGACCTCATCAAAATAAATGGAAGCCTATCCTGTAATTGGGGATAGGTAACACTAAAAGGTGGAGGGAAAAGGAAAGAACAGATACAACACTCACTGTCAAATCACCAGTGTGACAGGACAACAACATGGTATTAGAGGAATCAAGAATACAGGAGTATAGGTACAAGTTTGGAATCCTGAGTAACTAGTAGATGCATTCACTGAATTCATCATGTTGAATTGGATGATGGGTAGTGTATGAACCCAGCCTTTCTGGTTATGTTCCACATGGAACCAGATGCATTGGTTCAAAGTTTTGTTAGTATGTTCACTTGTACCATCAGTCTGTGGATGGTAAGCAGTGGACATTTTCAGGTGTACACCTGTCAACTTGTGCAAAGCTTTCCAAAATTTCAATACAAAAAGTTTATCACAGTCTGTTATCAATTCCAATGGTAGTCTGTTTTTGCAGTACCATCTGTTGAAGAAAATCAGTGCCAATTTTGGGGCCAAAATATTGATATGAGTGGGGATCAGCTGGACATCTGATCCCAGTTGGTCTGTAATGGTCAACACAGTCATAGCCCTCATCTTTGGGCAGAGGGCCTACAAAGTCCAAGCATACGGAATCTCCCCTAGCCTCTGGGATCAGGAGTGGATGTAGTGGTCCTTTTGCTTTTGCAGTAGAACTGTTATTGTGCTGGCAGTCTGCACAGGCTGGAACAAATGTGTTTTCCAGATCCCTTTGCATGTTCAGCCAGTAGTAACAATCATGTACATTTGCATGGGACTTATCCACCCTGAAGTGTCCAAGGGAGTCATGAGCGAGTCTGGAAAAGGTCCTTGTAAAGTGTTCCATAGCAAGGGATCACAGGTTGGTCACCAATATACCCATAGCTCATTTTTGTATTGAATGCCAGGGATGCTTTCATCTGCCACTGAAAGCTTCTGGCAAAATTCATTCTTCTTATAGCCCAAATGAATGTCTTGCAGGAAAGACTTGTCCAGTGAGATAGTTAACACCACATTGCAAGAGTTTGCCACCTTTAACCAGCTATCCCAGTGTAAAGGTGGGTTGGCAACATCCACATCCTCCATCAGTTCCTCACAAGGCTCATCAGGTAGATGGGAGAGGGTGTCAGCAACACTATTATCCTCACTGTGAATGCAGTGAATAGTCATGTTGAACTGGGACAGGTGTTCCATCCAATGGGCCTGTTGTCATGACAAGTCTTTCTGGGCATCAAAATTCTCCAGAGTTCAATGGTTGGTGCATACAAAGAGAGCCCAGAAGGTCATACCTCCATTTCTTCAATGCACAAATGATTGTGAGCATCTCCTTTTTGTGTACAGGGTAGTTCTTCTTTGAGTTGCATAAAGTCAAATGCCACCAGCTGAGCTGTCTCCCAAGTTGGGCCCCAGCTCAGTACTGCTCCAGTCCATCTGTCACTAGTATTGCAGGTAACAAAGATTTTCTTGTTGCCAGGATTTGTGTGATTGATCATGGTTAAGCATTCCCTGCTAATAACCAGATCCTTGATTGCTTCAAAGGCATTCTAGTGTTTGGTGGTCCAATCTGGGAAGTGCTTTTTGGGCTCCTTTGTCATCCTAGGCATCAAGATTGCCATGTGTTCTGCCAGGCCTAGTGATGTTCCGGCCCGGCTTGGCCCAAAAGCCCCGGCTTTGGCTTGGCTTGAGGGGGCTCTGGCTTTCTCGAAACCTGGGCCAAGCCAAAGCCCCCACTGCTGGCTCGGCTCTGGCTTGGCTTGGCCCAAGCCATGGCTTTTAGCAGACGATATACATATTAAATGGTACAAGAAGAGGAGTGACAGTTCAGCTAATCTGAATCAGACTCATTGTCAGTCAAAGCCCCATCATCCTCGTCTTCCATCAGCGAATCATCCCAACCATCAGCAGTATCAGACGCCTCTCCATCATCCTTGCCATCCTTGCCATCACCATTGAACTCTGCTTCGAGGATTGAAGAAGGAGCTGGTTCCCAAAATAGTAGGTCATATTGGATTGCACATTTCACACACTGTAAGGCCTCAACAATATCTCCTTTGAGTCGGTTTCGTCGTTTGCTGATCATATCGAGGAGCTTGAGGTCTTAGGTGTGTCATCAATATCTCCATCTCCATCAGACTCGATGCGTTCAGCATCCGTGTCAATGATAGTAGACAAAGTCGGTGATGATGCCGTTGCTGAATTTACGGTATCGGCGGAAGGCTTGAGGGCGGACATAGCTTCTTGAGCATAGCGCGTGCGAAAGGTCTGTACTGCATTGCGTTGGAACAAGAGTTGAGACTGCGCTGTGTTGTTGGCGTCCGTCAACCTTGAGGTTGGGGCGGTGTGGCATGATGGTCGTGTTTGTGCAGTCAAATCCACATCAGATCCACTGGAGATAGATCAGTCACAAGACGAAGGAATGGAAGGCAAATGAAGTTGGTCACATACCGAAGATATTTGAGTTTGGCAACAAGATGCTGCAGCTTTATCTCAACAATATCCAAGGGAAAGCCATCCGCCCAGTCACGTTTAGACAGATAGGAGCAGACAAGACCCAATCCAAGCTTTCCTTTGCGAACGTACTGCAACCGACCATGAGGATCTCGGCAATCCTCTCCAAACATCGCGTCAAAATGCTTATTGAAGGTCTCATGTTCCGTATCGCATTGATCGGTGTTCATCACACTCCAGATTTTGTCATCCTTTGTGCCTTGTTGGACAGATGGAGGCAACCCATTTGAGAGCGTGGCGATTTCCCTGACAAGGGCTTGGATCAGTGCAATTGTGGGCATTTTCGGGGTTGAGCACAAGACCAGTTGCCAGTGAAGGGGGCCCGTAGAAATACATGAAAAAAGAGAGGAAATCAATGCAAGAACACATCGCACTGCTGTCAGACCACACAGATCACCAAACTCCAGCGAAGCTCGAAGTTGATTAATGCATAAACAAAATATAAACAACTGAAAACATCCGCGGTGGTTTCATTCCCATAGGTACTAAAGCCGCGGCCTGAGCTGCCGGCTTTGGCTTTCAGCTTTCCTGAGCCAGGCCAAAGCCCTTGCTAGGCTGTCACCTCTGGCCTGGCTTGGCCTGGCCTAAAAGGGCCTGGCCTGGCCTGGCTTCTGGCCTGAAGCCGGGCCGGGCACATCACTAGCCAGGCCAGGCAGAAACAATGAGATATAATGAACCAAACCCAGGAATCTTCAAACCTTGCTAGCAGAGGTAGGCCTCAGCCAATTCAGGATTTTATCCACCTTGGAAGAGCACACCTCAATCCCCTCCTGAGAGATTCAGTGCCCAAGAAAGACCAGTTCTGCTAGGTAGAACTTTGATTTTTTTGGATTGCAGTAGAGTCAATCCTTGCATAGGCCTTCCTGATGTGTTTGTGATGCAGATCCATCATCTCCAAATAAACCATGATATCATCAAGATAGATATGGCAAAAGATCCCCAGGAAGGGCCATAGACAAGCTGTCACCCACCATTGGTGTATTGGAGGTGAATTGCAGAGTCCTTGGGGCATCACTACCGACCTAGCAGAGTGGTCACAACAGTCAGGTGTATGCTTTCTGGGTCCATCTTTGTGTGGAAGAAGCTGTTGGTTGATGGGAGGTAAAGCTGGAAGCTGACTAGAGGCTTTTGGACGAAGGGGGGCACTCTTCTGAATGTCTCAGAGGTCAGGAATTAGTTGTCTCAGTATATACTATACATATAGTATATATAGTATATGCTGAAGTAATGCTGAAGTAACAGTAATTAGTAATGTCATAATTACCGCTCTGGATATAGCAATTATAGGCTTGTATCCCAACATTGGTCATGTCAAGTTTGCTCCATTTTTGCTGCATCCAGCATCCACTAGAATATTGTTGACACAGGGCAGCAGGTGGGAGTTGGTAATCGTGTTTGCATTAAGTTGTTGGTGGTCATTTACCCAGCATGGTAACACTGCATTATCAGCCTTTGGTGCCAAGAAAGCTAGAGATGCATGCTCAGAAGAAGATGGGCAGATGTGCCCAGCATCCAAGTGCTGTTGGATCAGAATACCCCAAGCCTCACAAAATTTATGAGGGCATGAGTAAGTCTGGGTGGTAATAGTTTTACTCACATCTTTCAATTTAATTTTGCATTGAACTGTATCCAGCATCTCATCAACATGTGGGATTGGTTTGAAGACATCAGCATATCTCTCATGAATTTCCAGGTTCAATTTTTTCAAGTGTTTGACAGCTGCCAGTTGTTCTATATGTCCACATATAGCCACAACAATGTTTATCCCATTCACAGGTTCACAAGATGTGTCCACAATCAGTCATCGCCATGTATACATCTCATTTAATTCATTAAGCAGCAATTTATGGTTAGCCACATTTTCTGCAATAATATGCCAATTGGTTTATGTACAGGAGGGGCTACTGGATGTAGGAGGTCAAAGTTAGCAGTCATGTCTATGGCAGTACCTTCATGGATGTTCACTGTGATATTATTATGGTGTAGGAAATGGAGTCCAAGGATTATTGAGTGGCACAAACTAGGTGCCACAAGCATGTGGACAGTATGAGCCAAATACCAATTGTTAGGGTCATGTAATTTCAGTTTTACCCAGCAGGAGAGCAAGATTCAAGGACTAGGGTTTGAGACATTGAAAAAGGCACCTGAAACAGGGAACAGTTCATGCAGTATTCAGATGGGCAATTGCAAGCAGGAGGTGAGGTCTTGATCAATTAAAACTGGACCAGAGCCATGGTCAATCAAAGCAGTCACAGGAACTTGAGAAATACATGAGGCATCACAGCTTTCAGTGGCGCAGTTCCACACAAGGTGGGGTAGAAAGAAAGGTATGTGAGTGCTTATCAAGTCATTGAAGTCATGAGAGAGGTCACTATTGCCTCCACCCAAAATCAATGACTCATTGGGAGGGCAGATGGAAGTGACAGGGTAAGCAGACATACCCATCATGGCATTGACAGGGAGCAGCAGGGGAGGGATCATCAGTTGTGCAGGGGTCAAAGAGTAAAGCATGACAGAGGATGTGGACATATTGTTAATTGAAGTGATCAATGAAGATTGTTCCTTGCATGGGATTGGTAATGGAGGCAGTTTGATATGTTCCTAGCCTTGTTCCTAGCCTTGTTCACCAACAACATAGTGCATTCTATGTATCCATCACCAGTCAGGAACTTGCAAGGATGACCTTTGGGTAAATAGAACCCCTGGCATTTCTTACATCCATTGTGAGTTTCCAGGTATTTTCTCTCATGGTCTGTCAGTTTGGAGGGGCAGGATGTAGATGACAATGAGGGAGGGATTTGTGAACAAGAGGTGTTGACTTAGGTACAAGTGTTTAATGCACAATGTGAGCTATCTGACAAACCAATGATGTGTTCCTAGCATTCCTAGCTGTGAAGAAGCACTGGAAAACTAGAAGGGGGAAGAGTTAGCTTAAAGGGTCCCAGAACCGGCCTTCTTCTACAAGGGTGGAAATCTGTGATGTCTGCTGTTAACAAGGTACAGCCTACACAAAGTGCAAAGAATGTGAAGTTAGTAGAAAAAGTTAGCAAAACATCACGATAAAGGTAGTCAGTAGTTCGCAGTCTAATAGCACAGTTTAATGAAAAGTACTTTACCAATGAACTAGGATTGTCCCAGTTCCTGGTCACAATAACACAGTGACAATATTCGAATAAGTCGCAAGTTGACTTCACAGTTGAACATGAGAGGAGACAAAAGTTGAAACTTTAGCGCTGAGAAAGGGGGAGACGAGATCTGTTTCTAATATTTTACATAGACTTTTTATACTAACTAAATCAAAGTGGATACTATGCAAAATGTGGATACTGTCCATGTCCATTGCTAACAGACTGTCTACACTAACTAATTAAGGGTAACCCAGGTAAGTGCAAAGTGGGTCAGTTCGCGAACCCCACAAAGTAGCTGCAAAGTGTGTGAAGTCCGTAAAAGTGAGATATAGGTAGGTTTGGTTAACAAAGGGTGTTCACATGTCTTTCAAAAGGTAATAGAGAGAAAGAGGAAGATCACCCCGCGACCCTACAATACTGGGAAACGCGGTTTCATTGCCCATACCTGGTGGAAGCCTATCACCGATCACAGACCCTGATCATTTGAGGCTGCATGCAGCCTCTTCAGCATCACATCTATGAGTGTTCTGATTCTCAATCAATTTCTGATCAAGTTGCATGGGGGTATCAATGAAAGATTGGAGTCTGGTTTTGGCTTTGAGCATGTCCAAAGCAGCCTTAATGCCCACACCACCATCTGGGTCATCCTCATCTTCATTCTCTTTGTCAGACTTGTCATCAGAGGACCCATGATGGTCTTTCCATTGATCAAATGCAGCTACAAGTTCAGGGGGTGATGTTTGACTCAATTTGTGTGTGGAGTTGTGGAGGAGACAGGTGATATTGAGAATTTTAAGTAGCAGGTTGTTGTGACACAGGGCATCCATGAATTCAGAGAATGGGGTCATGTTTTGTTTCATAGAGCATACTTTTTGGGCCAAATCCCCCCCTCATCCCATTGTCCCCACTGTCTGCCCTGCTGCCCTGTGGTCCTTGTCTTTCTCATCCCTTTGCCCCTCTCACCCTCCTGCCCCATCATCCCATTGTCCCATCCAGTGTCCTCCTTGCCAGCCCATACCTCTATAGCACCCATTTATGCCACATGAGCAGTGGCTTGTGGCAGGATTTGGGGGTGCTGTCAGGGGTTGTGGCAGGTTGGGGTGGCCAGTGATGAGGGGCAGCTGGGGACACAGTTGGCAGCAAGACAGCTCATCTACTGGCAAGCAGGGGTCCAGGAGGGAGGCAGGATAGGCAGGGGGGGAGGTTGTCATCGTTGAATGTGATGCAGCGAGGGCAGTGGGGGTTCATGGCAGCAAACATGTGGCCATTTGGCCATTCTGGGTGCATGGGATGGGTGTAGGCACCAGTGTTTGAAGGTCTGGTCTGGTCTTTTCCCCTTTTCAGAGAGGGCCAAAGACCAGACCAGTCTTTTTATTTCAGAATCTTATTGTAACCAAGACTGGTCCAGCCAAGACTTGTCCAGCTCAGTTATACATTAGTTACAGGACTGGTTTAAACTGGTTGAGACCTGGACCCGGTCTCAACTACCTACAACACAGATCTATCACTCCCCACATGGCAGTAGCATGTGGGGCAGTGACTACTAAATATAATATATATACAAACAAACTTAAATAAAGAGAATCTGCTGTTATAAGGTGCATAGAAGCTAAATTAACTAATTTTTATATGAATTGGGTAACATACCGTGGGGGTGTCATTGAAGCATGGAGAAGGGAGGTGGCACTGGTGGTGACATGGCAGCACTGGGCTAGGGATGGGGTGGCAGAGGGGAGGCAGTGCTGGTGGTGATGCATGTGGTTGTTCAGCAGCATGTGGAAGCACTGGTGGTGAGGTGGCAGCCACATCATTGTTGGGCAGAATGTGGAGGTGCTAGGCAATAGCACAGGTACTCCCACGGGTTCCCAGAGGTCTACCTGTACCCATGCCTGCACAGGTAGTTACCCGCCGACCTGTGGGTTGGTACATGGCAGGTATGGGCAGGTACAGGTGGGTGTCAATACCCACCTGGGTTTCATTCCATATCTGAAAAATGCGATCTACAGGCCCTGGCACCCAGATGAATGACATGGACCATTTTACATATTTATTTACTACTGGATAGGTACTAATAGGCTTATTTTACACTTAAATGATGGGGGGAAGCAATGCCCCAAAGAAAGAGTGGCTTGTGGAAGCAGCATGTTACATACTGTCTAATGTTTACTACTATTTGGTGTCAGTAAATGAACAACATGTTGTGTTGTGTTCATGTTCATTTACAGACACACCAAATAGTAGTAAACATCACTCCAGATGCACCATGTCGCATTCATGTTCATTTACTGATACCAAATAGTAGTAAACATTAGATAGTATAAAACATGCTGCTTCCACAAGCCCCTCTTTCTTCAGGGCATTGCTTCCCCCCATCATTTAACCATAAAATAAGCCTATTTGTACCTATCCAGTAGTAAATAAGTATATAAAATGGTCTGTGGCACTCATCTGGGTGCTGAGGCCTGTAGATACTACACTGGTAACTTGTAAATAGAAGATCAGCAACAGGTATAGGTATGGGTCATGGGTGCCCTACATCTGACCTGTACCCATACCTGTGACCTGTGTGGGTTACCCACACCTGTGCTATTGCCTACATGCTAGTGATACTTGAACTGAGTAGTTAAGATGTCCAATCCTAACAACTACAGTAGATTATGGGAGACTACAGAAGGCTGCAGCAGGTCTGCCACAGTACTGTACAGGAGATATACCTTCTCTATAGGCTCTGTCAGAACTGTAAATTATTGTGAGTTCTGTGCAGTGCTGCATAAGTCTGCAGCAGATGTTAGGACATCACCAATACCCAAAGGCAAAGACAATGGCTTCCTACAAACAAACAACAACAAAGAAAAAGAGTAGTCTAGTAGTCAGAGGCAGTCACATTGAGTAATGGTGGATAACCTAAGAGAACACAACTAGTGTCTCTGGGCAATATATTACGGTTTATATACTACTATATATGAGGTACCCATGCCTTACCCATGAGTCACCAATGGGCACAGCACCATGCCTACAATGTGCATGCACAGCTACATGTGTCTACCTCAAGCAGTAGTTTACACTCCCCCATGTATTCTGCATGGATCCGTGTGGACTATCCAGACATCTGTGGACTCTGCATGATTTGCATGCAGATCCATGTGAACTCCATGCTAGTCCATGCAGATGAGCATGGACTCCATGCTAGTCTGTGTGGATGAGCATGGACTCTGTGCCAGTCCATGCAGATCCACACAGACTCTGCAGTCTTTACATATTATCTACTAATATACAAAAGAAAACCAAACCCCCCCCTTATCTGGGGTGTTTGGCGTGTCCTCCCAGTCGTCTGGCATGCCCAGCGTGATCTGGCTTGTCCCCCCCCCATTGTCTGGCATACTTCCCATTGTCTGGTGTGTCCCCCCCTCATCAAGGCAGCCCCCCCATGTCTGGCGCACCCCCCCCCTCATCTGGCATGTTCTCCCTCGCCCCCCCCTTGTCAGGGGCAGCCTCCCTGTCGTCTGGCATGTTCCCCCCCTTGTCTCATTGGCCCCTCCATTGTCCAGCATGTCCCCCCTCATCTGGGCATTCCTCCCCCCTGGTCTGGTTGTGTTGTAGGGCCGCCCATCGCATCCCCCATCATCTGGCATGTCCTCCCATTCTGTGGCATCCCCCACCTGTCCACCCCATCATCTAGCATCCCCCCTTGTCTGGGCAGTTGTCTGGCTGTCTCCAGTCCTGTCATGTCCCATTGTGTCCTCTGGGCTCTAGGTCTGTCATGGCAGTGGGAGTGGTGGTGGTGATGTGGCAGGTCATAGGAGGTCGTAATAAGTCGAAGATACAGCCCCCCACTCTGCGAGCAGGGGCTTGCAGGGCTGTTTGAGGGGCTGTTTGGGAGCTGTTAGAGGGATGGGGGCAACTGTCAGTGATGTGGCAGCAGGGGGCAATGGTGTGCTGGCCCTCCTCCCCACTGAGCTGGGAGGGGGGGGGCCTGAAGGGGGATAGGACAGCCCCAGGGAGGTGCTGGGAGGCCTGTGAAGCAGTGCACCCACTAGGTACACACCCTGATGCAATTAAACATGCCATGTCACCACTAACCCCCCACCCCTCCAGACAGCTACAACACCAGTGGCGATGCTGACAAATGATGACCAATGCAGCACCCACCTCCATGCCTATGAGCAACTGCTCGTGGGGTGGAACATGGGTGTGGCTCTTGACGCTGACTGGCCACCTGCCCTAGGGGATGGGATGTGACGAGGGGACACCAGACGACAGGGGGGACACCCACATGACCAGGGTCTCACCAGACCCACATGACACCATGTGACCGGTGCCCACACAATGCTATAGGACACCCCCCGGGACCCATGGGACATGCCTGGAGCCCAAGGGATGTGAGGCAACACCCTGGACATGGCCAACACCCCCTGACCCAGCCTTGTGAGCTACTGCTTGTGGGGTGGAGTGCTGCAATGATGACCGCCCCCATCGCCCCCCTGCTTCTGGCTCCCCCCCCCTCCACCACTACACCATTATGGGGGCCTGGAGCCCCCATACTAAATTTTATCTTTGTGTTAATCATTTTTTATTCAGCTAACAATTTTTTTTTGACTAGCCTTATTGTCATTGCAATGACGCCACCCCTACTGCGTGCTGGCCCTCCTCCCCACCAAAGTGGGATGTGAGGGGCTCAAAAGGGGAAAGGACAGCCTGAGGGAGGCCCCAGGATGCCTGTGGAGTGGTGTACCCATGAGGTATGCGCCTCATCCCCCCATTTGGTGAGACACCCTCCTTGACAAGTACGTCGACTTCGAAAAACTCTATGTGGGGATGGACTGTGGATATGATCATGGTGATGAACCAAAAGACTTTGGCAGTGGCTGTTCAATTGTAAAAAAGGACCATCTTTGGGCCAGGAGGCTGGTTCAGGCTGAATCAGAGTGGGCCAGAGTTGCATGAGCCTGGAAACAGGGAGTTGAGCTTTTATATCCTCATCACAAGTCAGAACTGGACTCCTACATGGAAGTCATCAACAAGCACCCTTATTGGATGGATGATCGCAACCAACTCCATTCCTCTATTCTTGCTCAGATGTTCTAGGCATCCTCTTTGACTACTCTTGGAAAGTGCCCTGTTTCTCCATTGTCATTGTCAAACAAGAAATTTGTTTTAGTCTGCCACAATTGGAACCTTGGGTTCTGCAATGATGTTGAATGTCCCTTCCAGAGAACACAGTCTGCTGTGAATGTGGAGGCCCTCACCAAGTGAAAGAATAGGAAGTATATCATGGGAAGCTTAGGAAGAGACAATGACCATCCAGCCAGTCCTGATTCACCAACCTCAACTGTCGATCTGAAGGGGACTTGCTCCTTAGAAGGGAAGAAAGGTACAAAAAGAAAGGCCTCAGTCTTCCCTGATTCCCCTTCATTCTGTAGAGGTTATGTTTGGCTGCATCATCTCTATAATGATACTCTTTCTTCCACTGCTGCTGCTACTGAATCAGCCAAATCATTACCCTCTCCTCCAGAGGCTTTGATGAAGAACCCTGATATTCAATCTACACTACTTTATCTCAATCAGTACATCAAAGTTGAGATCCCATTCAACGTTGATTGGTTTGAGAATTTGCTTGCAGACCATCCTAACCAACCTTTCAGGAGATCTGTCATGAAAGGTTTGCACAAGGGGTTTTGGCCCTTTGACAAAGGAGATTGGGATCCAGATTGGACAGATTTTCACCATAATTATTCCACAAAAAACCAGGATCTGGAGGCAATCTGAGCCTTTTGCGATAGAGAGGTTGGGCTTGAGCAATGGTCCAAGCCTCTTCCAGACCTGAACCTTCAGCCTGGAATGAAGGTATCCCCTATATTTGTCATATGGCAATGAGACAAACCCAGAGTCATCACTGACCACACTGGATCTGGTCTTAATGATGGTATCCCAAAAGAAGAGGCTCAGGTTTAGTATGACAACATGCATTCTTTCAGTCAGGCCTTGTATGACACTATGGAAAATAATCCCCTTCAAGAAATCATTACCCTCACATCCAATATCGCCTCAGCTTTCCTCAACCTCCTGGCTCACCCTCTCTGGCAAATCTGCCAAATTGTCATCATTGACAATGTGGGCTATGTGGTTCAATGACTTGTTTTTGGAAGTCAGGGTTCACCTTGTTGTTGGTGTTCAGTTTCAAGTCTTATCTGCTGGGTTGCCACAAAGAAGTTGGGTATTGTCGATCTCTATGTCTACATGGACAACTTCTTTGGCTGGGATTTTAAGGACAATTGTATTCAGTTCCACAAACAATCCAGAGCATGTCAACAAGTCCAACTCCTCACCCTCTGGGACTTCATTTCCTGCCCATATGATGATAAAAAACAAGAACATGGTGTTACCCTGAAAATCATTGGCTCCTGGGTTGACAGCTTCATTGGGAGCATTTCTCTCCCACCCAATTCCATCTCTGATATCATCACAAAAATCAATCAATTTATCAGCACTAACAACTGACAACCGCCACTTCAAGATTGGCTGAAGCTTGCTGGGCATCTCAACTGGATGCTTAACATCCTTCCATGGGGCCATCCAGCTCTATCCAAATTATATAGGAAAACAGCTGGAAAACTCCACAACCATGTGAAAATCTTTCTCAATGCAACTGTCATAGACAACCTTTCATGCTAGCTAATACAATTCCTTCCTCTGTTGGGATTCAATTTGTTTGACACTGGACAATGGGATGATGGAAGTGCAGATTTGGTGATGTGGACAGATGCAAGTGGGAAACTGGGGCTGTCTTTCATTTTTGCTGGCAATGGGTTCGTTTATCAGCTTCAGTTATCAAAGTCAGGCTCCCCCTCTGTTGACATATTCTTTCTCAAAATGCTTGTGATCCTTTCCAGGATACATCATGTTGCTAATTTTGCACATCCCCCATGTCAGCTTCTCATCTTCACTGACAGTCTTGATTCAGTTGCAGTTTTCAACACCCTCCATGCCTCTGAACAAATACACCATTCTATACTCCTTGCCATTGCTGAGATCATCCTGAAGACTGGCATCAACCTCCATGTTTGCCATATTGAAGGGAAAAAAGAATGTTCAAGCTGCTATGTTGTCATAACTCCTTTTTGATGAATTTCACCACCACTTTCCTGCAGACTGCATCTGCACATTCTCTCCTCCAAGGGAGCTCTTGCCAGTGCAATGGAGGGAGTGCTTTTGAACCTGGTGGGTGGGAATGTTGGATCCCTGTTCCATCATTCTCGCCCACCAGTCAGCCTGTCTGACCTGGACAATCGGCTCGCTCTTCTCCAAGCCAATGCACTAGATTGCTCCACTATTTGTGGATATGTGGTTGGTGCAAGGAACTATATCTACTTCCACCTGCAACATCACCTCCCTCTCAATCCAACACCACTAACATTGGCTTGCTATATTGCATACATATCTCAATTCATTGCCTCAGGCCCTCACTACCACGCCAGTGTACGACATTATCTCTGTGACCTGTACCCTGACTTTGATTCCAATTGTGCCTGTCCTTTTGTAAAATCTGCCATCTGAGGTTCATGACAAATCTGTGCTCCCTGTCCAGCAAAAATTACCTCTTTGGACAACACACCTAGATGCTTTTCTTCAAGTGGCTCTCTATACTCAACAATACAATGATTTTCTCTTCATCATCATCCTATCTTGTACATTTTTTGCTT
The DNA here is from genome assembly GCA_964034925.1 of Tricholoma hemisulphureum. Taxonomy (NCBI): domain Eukaryota; kingdom Fungi; phylum Basidiomycota; class Agaricomycetes; order Agaricales; family Tricholomataceae; genus Tricholoma; species Tricholoma hemisulphureum. The sequence continues at coordinate 1,243,824 of OZ035931.1, forward strand.
GCCATCAGATTGGCGAGCTTGTACCACCCTCTCCTCCACTCTTCAATTAGTGAAAAATCATCAAGCATGACAGCTTACACTTTTCCCACCATAGAGTTCAATATCATCTTCTGTACCACAAGGGTGATCCTTTCTTCCAGGGAACTGACATTCTCATCACATCTCAAGATGTTGCAGGCCCTGTCTTGTTGCTTCACCTTTTCACTTACCTTTTTGACCACAAACACAGTGCTCGCTCCCCCCTTTTCATCTGAGAAAATGGTCTACTTCCTTCTCATGTCTGGTTTGACAAAAAATTCTTCTCCTTGCTAGACCACTCATATGGGGGACAATCTGCTTGTGCTGGAGGTGCTACTTTTTATGCCAACCTCAGAATATCCTTCAAGCAATCAGATGCTGGTCCTCATCCACCTGCAAGATTTGTATTCAAGATCACCCTACCATTCATATGGAACACCAACTGGCTACACTCCACCTCCACTCTTCAACTCATTTCCCATCTAATTTTCTTCCAACCACCCCCATCCCCCATACACAACATGCCACAGCCTGCTCTTAGGCTACCTGCTTTGGTGCTCTCATCATAAAAAATATAGTGGTGTTTCCATGACCACACAGTCACCCTGTTTGCACTATCCAACAATAAAATGTGTCAGTAGCACTCTTAACATGCCTTCATGCAAGCTAAAAACAACAGGTGTATATGTCATTTTTGTGCAAAATGTATTTGTAATTAGAACAAACACCAATGCAAGATTGACTCTAATTTAGAAGTCTCCTCACAAATACAAAATTTAGCAAAACTACCTACCTTCCCTTTTTGGATGAAAGGGGAAGGATCTAAGCTTTTGCAAAACACATTCCTCCAGTGGTCCTATGTCAGGATGGCTCCAATTATGTCCCTGACTCTTAAAACCATCATTTTGTGCCTCAAATCAAAACATTCCTTACAGCCAAGCCGAGCCTGCCGAGCTTGCTGAGCTGAGGTCATACAAGCCGAGCTGATTCATCAGTGCATCAGATACTTGATGTGCTTATGTAACTAATATCGCCACTGTGCACGAAGAGGGCCGACCATTCAATGACCCTCCCCTCCCTCACTGCACTCAGGGGGTCCCCCAAACTGGGTCATCTCAGGTCAGCATGCTAAAGCCTTGTTTGTGCATTGATGCCAAGCTGGCTAACCCTAACAGACTAACCAGACCCTAACCAGACCCTAACCGAACCCTAACTGGTACACCCCCCGGCAGCATGGGAACTCAGGCCCACATTGGGCATATAGTTAAAAAAATATTTTACAAAATTCAGTTTCTAGTCAGAGTAATGTTTTGCAAAATGGGTCTTCTAATGTTGAAGGTATCTTGCATTGACCTTGTATTCTAGAAGAAAATAATTTTGCAAGATAGTGCCAGTGGCTGGTGAAAACAATGATTTCAGATAGAAAAGTCATGTATTTTTATGTATAAATATACTGTATCTGGTCAGGTAGTTGGCCACCCTGGATAGTTGGCCATAGAGCTGTTTTTATATGCATGCTTGCACCCACATTGAATATATTAGACTAAAAAGATGCCTCCATGGTAGAGGTATGTCCTGCAAAAAGCTGGACTTGGGATGTGTGATTGATGTTTCTGAAAATATGCCCAAGATCAAAATTTGATCCCAAAACTGAGATTTCTTAAATCACATGGCCAACAGATGTCATGGCTTGTAGGATGAGGTAGAAAAGCTGTAAAATTCTAAAAATATTTGTGAGACCACTTCACATACAACAGAGTCTATCCTGTGCAAATGAGCATGGCCAAGCATATGGTATTGCAGTAATTTGACTCATGGCCAACTCCCCCATATTTCCCACATTTGGAAGCCACATGGCCAATTATTCACACAGGTTCAACAAATTGATACACTGTCTCCCTACTGTACACAGTATGAGCCAAGACACTTGCCTACCCACCAAGGACCATAAAGGCCCCATAGTGAATACTAGTCCTCAGCTGAGACATGTTTACCCTTGGGTGGCCGACTTGAACTACCTGCATAGCAACAGTATGTGATTTATGAAAATATTTTTGTCCTTACCATTTTACCAATACCCTTGACTCTGCCAAGGGTAAGGGTTTTTTGAGGGTATAGAAATTCCTACCCTGAGCCTTACCCCCACTTTCCCTACTCATGACCCCTGGGGTTTCTGAAACCCTGATAATCCCTATCAAGGCCTCAAGTAGATACCTCTAAGATGTAAAGACCATGAGAGGGTGCATCCTGTGAGGTCTGAAAAATGACACAAAAAAAAAACAAAAAAAAAAGATTGGTGAGGTAGCAGTCTCGTCCAAACTAACCCCCACCCCCCCACCCAAATATTTTAGTCCAAACATTTTTTTTCATGCTGTGAATGTTAGACTAACCCCCCCGCCCAAATAGTTTAATGTAAACATGCTCAGCTCATTGAGCAGTGAGCAGTGAGCATTCCCAATCACACATTATTGCTGATTTTCCGATTTCTTTTTTAAAGACAGTGGGACCAAACATTTCAGAAATAAGATAATCAAGGCATAGAAGTGTTCATTAGGGCCCTAGTTTTTACAGTTTTTGGACTACTCTAGAAGTGTGTGGCAGTGTGAAAATATCGGGTGTAAAAGTCGGAAAAAAGCCGGAAAAAAAAAAAAAAAAAAAAAAAAAAAAACATCACGCCGCTGCGGCGCAAGCCGAAAGAATCAGGTCTTTAGCACGCTCAGAACGTGGGCGTATGACACAAGGGAATGGAACTTGTTCTCTGGGGAGGGGGTGGAAAAACGGTCTTAGTATACCCACTCAGCCTCGAAGACTTCAAGAAAGGACTCACTGGGTCAATCCCGTGGTAAACTCTACCTTGGGTACAATCTCCTTACCATCCGGACCAACCACTTTGGATATATCAAGCGTCGACAGCATCGTCGTGATGCCCATCCACAAGCTCGCGTGTGCGAGATGACGGCCTGGGCATATGCTAGATGATGGTGTCGAGTCAGGGGGGTACAGTTGTAAAAATAAAATAAAAAAGAAAGGGTTAGGACTGACCGTCTTCCGAATCCCCACGAAGCGGATGGATAGGGTTCTCCGCGCCCATCAGGCTTAGCGAAGTACCTTGTGGGATCATACTTGAATGGATCCCTGTAGACGTTGGAATCCAGAGTCATTGCCCTGTGAATGCACCATTAGGCCTGAAGATAACCTCGAATGGATTATATATACCTCGTATTGGCGATGATGACCGACCCCTTGGGAATGAGCATACCGTTGTATACATCATCTTCCAACGAGCGATGGGGGATTCCTACGGTGAGAGCACATGAGCCATGTCTTGAATCCCTCAAAACGCAATACATATTACATACCAAGCTCTAGAGAAGGTTGCCAGCTGGAGCGCATAAGCCATCGTGAATACAAAAAGAGACGAAGAAGAAAAAAAAAACAAACCGTAATGTCTCCTGCAGGATGCCTTCGATATATGGCATCGATGCACGATCAGAGTATTCAGGGAGCCGATCCAAACCAACCACCCTGTCAAGTTCTTCCTGTGCCTTGCGCATGCATTCGGGGTGCAAGACCATGGTGAGTAGGAAGAGATGTACTGCTGTGAATGTCTGTGGTAGTAAACGTTAACCACCTTGGAAGTCGACAGGTAGTAGATTTATATACCGTATCTGCTCCAGCAGCATATATCTCCGTTGCGACTCCCTTGATAACGATCATGTCTTCCGAGTCATCATTCTCCGGTGTGGGATATGCCTCCAACTCCTTAAGCAAGAAGCTCGGGTTTGCGATACCCTCAGCCTTCGAAATGATTTAGGTCAGGAAGAAGAACTGAATGACTGAACACACCATCTGCTTCCGAACAACATCAACTGGATAATCGTGAAACCGGCGTATCAAAGGGTACATCTCCTTAGCTCGAGCCCCGTAGTATGCACCAGGAAACCACTTTGGGAAATGTTTTACTATGTAAGGTATGAGGGACACGAGTCAAAACAGCGTCAAGTTGAACCACTCACGGAAGGGCATGAAATCGACGGGTGTACTCCCTATTGGGCCAGCACCAGTAGATGACTCGGTCACCGCCTTGCCGAGCTTCAAGAACTCGGCCTCATCAGAGTTGATGGGTTGACCAAAAGCAGCCTCTGCAATGCAGGCTTAACACAGTCCCTCTATATCGTTGACTCGGAACACTCACCCAGGACGATAGCTTTCGCATACCTGTCTCACTAAATTAACGAGGACGACACAATGAATATTAAAAAGAGACTTGCCTTGATATATGGCCAGTATGTTCCGTGTGGGTTGGAGTTTCCGTCATCAAACTCCTAGCTAGCATATGTGCTTGGCGCCGTTGTATGGGGAGGTACTCGAGAGACTCGCGAGGCCCGAAATGGTGCTGGAACATCTTGCGATGCCTCAGAAACAGCTTTCCGGCGCCCAGGAACGCGAGCGTTGGGAACCATCCCATCCTGGCATGACAAAAGCTAATGAATAACTTGAAAAACAAATTCAAAAGTCGAGGCAACATACATCTCGAGGATGAGCATTTTGGGTCTGTCGCTGTAGTTGGTACCACGCTTGTCCAATAGGTCTGTAGCTGCTTGATTACTGTTCAGCACTACGATACTGCGGCCGAATGAGTGCAAGTGAATGACATCTCCTGTTAGTAGTGTCAATCACTGTTGTAAACTAGACGAAGATCAACTATACCGTAGATCTTTGACCACTCGTAGAAAACTTTTGCTTGTCCTGTTGTTGGGATAACACGAAGATGGCCGATAATAGGATCTGCGGGCGGACCAGGGGGTAGAGGTGCCTTGGGTGAAACCAACTTGGATTTTACCCAGAAGCCGAGCAGAACAATAATTGAACCAATGAGAATAAGCGTGGAAGACGACGCCATGGAAGGTATGAGTGAGGAAGAATTCTATGGAAGGTAGGAAAACGAGGTTGAGGTGTGGACAGCTCTGTGAATTATAAATGAAATGATATAATGGGAGCCGAACCTTGACCAGATGTAGCCCCGATGTTAGAGGCACATCAAGGGCCAGGCGCCCAATCCGGGACACGAAACGGATCAGAATTTTACTAAACCTATAATGGTATGTTTCGATGTCGGTGGTAAAAACTTACAAGATCGCTATTCATGTGTCAGAAACGCCGAGTCGGCATTTCATGGAGGAGACTACAGTTGTCGTCGGGCAAAAAAAAAAGATAACTTTTTGCATTTTACGTTTGTTGAATATCTCAGATTTCGAAACGTGGGTCAAAAAATCAATAAGTCCGGAAAGTCCACAATCAACTAGATACTCACGTTGCATGTACATACTTTCGGGGTTGTCCCTGAGCTTCCTGACATGTGAAGCGAACAAGAAGTGAAGATCATATGTAGTAAGTACATATACCGATTGTCCGAGTCGAGGGGTCTGGTGGTTCATGGATGCGCACGAGTACACGTCGTTCCCTATTTCCTACTAACGGAATACTAAAACCTATTCACAAGGATTGAACGCATGGCAAGCGGAATATGCGATATGATACGCAAGTATCGCTCACATCGAAAGGTGTCTGGGAACATTATTCGTACACATTAGGCAATCGACGGCCATCAGGATCCTGAAGGGTCCCAAACCTACTTTTGCGGGTCAATTAAGGTGATAATTTCGGGGAAAGTTTCCGATAGCTCTCGTTCATTCCGATAGGATTCGGACTTTTCTAAGCACCACTTGAGAAGGAGATAAGATATCAAATTTTTCGCGTGTCAAGGCCCAAGAGGCCGGTTTCGATCATTTGACACAGTAGAGTGCATCCATTGAATTTGAGTTACATGCGTGTCCAGGTCACATGAACTGAGTTGGGTCGAGTGGGGTGAGTAGAGCTGTCAAAATGTGGGGCATATAGTTCACTGGTTCGATTCCATTGTGTGTGGTGTAACCTTACGTAACACAGCGACATTGGCGGTCCGGGTCAAGACAAACTGCGTGCGGTGACTATACGTTACGACAAAACATTCTCATGACCAACTTTGACACTGTTTTCGGTCGAACAATGAATGCGACTGGCAAAAACCTGTCCAATACGTCTTCTGCGTGACATCTATCGCCACCTTTATTCCTATTCAACACAAAGAGGAACATTTGGATCCCAGGCCTGCCATGGAGCCATCCCGTTTTCTCGGACAAAGACAGATTACCTCTGAGTCAAGATTATCTGATCCAAGTGTGCTCATACTCCATTATTTGTAAAGGCTGACTATAAAGAAGGCAAAGGAAACCAGTAACCGTTAATCAATCCTTTTACACAGCAAAATGGCCCTCAAGAACGTTATTCAAGTTGGAGTATGTGCCTCTTTCAAAATCGCAGAGCTGTTGACTAACCTATCCCTGTTCAGGCAACTGGCACTCTGGGACCTGCCGTTCTTCATGCCTTGACCGCTTCCAAAAAGTTCAACGTTACTGTCGGTACTCGAGATGCCTCCAAGAGCTCAGTCCCTGCCGGAGTCAAGGTGGTTCAGATCGACTATTCTTCCCACGAGTCACTCGTCGAGGCCTTCAAAGGCCAAGATGCTGTTGTAGTTACCATAGGAAACCACAACCCAGCATTGTTGGAGCAGATTCAAATGGCAGTCGTCGATGCTGCCGTCGCCGCTGGTGTCTCTCACATCATTCCTTCCAACTTTGGCGGGCAAGTCGCTCTACTTCCCGAGTCGGCTTTTCAGCTACAACTGATGCAATTTAGGGACATCGCAGCACATCGCACCCTAGTCCTGGAATTCAAGATCAGGGTTGAGGAGCATCTTCAGAGACTCGCGTCTGCAGGGAAAATCAACTATACCGCCATCGGTACTGGCATTTTCTTCGACTGGGGTGAGTAGATTCACACACATTCATCGCCCTCGCTTCTGACCTCCTAGAACAGCCCTAACAATCGGCTTCCTGGGAGTCGACCTTGCCAACAAAAAGGCTCTCTTGCTCAATGACGGCAACTTCAAACTCAACGTCACAAACCTTTCATCAGTCGCAGACACGATTGTCAGAATCCTCAGCAACCCGGACCTCGTGAAGAATCGACTTGCGTTGATCCACGATCTGTACATTAGCCAAAACGACGTTCTCAAGATCGCAGAGGAAGAGGTTGGCGCCAAATTCGAGGTCAGCTCTATCACCACGGATGCTTTGAAGAGTCAGTCCGAGGCTGCATTGGCTACTGGAGATCCTGCAGCTATCTTTGGGCTCATCAAAGCAGCGGCTTGGGGAGCGGACAGTCCTTGTGCTTGGGGAGAGGATGATGATAACAAGGTTTTGGGTCATCCGCCGAAGGATTTGAGAGAGGAGATTGTCAAGGTTATGACTCAGATGAAGCTCCGGGCTTGAATAGAATAGAAACTCCAAAATACGGACGCATATGTACCCAATTTAAAAGTTCTTTACCTCTGATCCCCCGGTCAGGCTAAATATCGACCAGTAAATTGACCGATGCATACCTAGGTCATGCCACATCCCGCGAAGGACGACTGCCTTGCTCCGATCAGTTCTCTGGTCAACACCGGTTGTGGGTTGATTGAGCGTCTCGTTGTAGCAGTGTATTCCTGTAAATGCATTACTTGTCGACATACGGGGGTGACTTCCCATACTTAGCCTACAGTAAAAGACACCCATCAATTGAGTTTTCACGCCTAATTGTGCAGATATTACCCCTAGTTCAATGCATCCAAGTATGTTAGGGGACACATGGGGAGTGCTGCTGACATCAGATACAGGCCAAACAGATGGAGTATGCGTTGTCGGGGGTGCACACATCCCTGGCAAAGATTTTCTGACGTGTAAGGAAATTCTTCCATGATCGGGCTGACAGGCCAAGAACCAAACATTACTAGATTTTGAGTGCGGTCGCGCGAATGTATATTTCAGTTTCTACCAGTTAATGAATTCATGACCCCCAGAACATCTCATAAGTACGAGGACGCATAGGATGGCGACATCACCACTCATGCCATAGACCTGTTGGAAACTCAAACCCTATGTACATTTTTCTCGCCGACACCCCGACCCCCCACTCGCCTCGACATGATCATCTATCCGCTGCCAGTGGAGGGTGGCCCTGGATGCACGCAGTAATCGTGCAAACATGCTGGTCTTGCTCGTATCTTGTCCCGCTCGATTGCTGTGGCATCCAAGGAAGGCTACCAATTCCATCCCCCCCAGCCACTTTTTCCGCGTTCTCTACCATTGCCTGCACGCACGAGATACTCACCCATCGTGATAGTAAGGGGAAGAAGATCGCTAGTGGCTAGAGAGCGTTTAAACACACGGGGTGCTTGTGAACTGGATTTTGCCAAATGACATGAGTACGGAAGGGATAGGGCACGACGGGACATCAGCTTCTTCGCTCAGTCATGGGTTATCTCGAAGTATGCACTGTCGGCTCTTTTATGTGCCATTGTTTGGATTTTTCCTCCGTCAACCTTCAACCCGTCACTGTGGGCTCAATTGGACCGGTGGCTATACCCGTAAGCGTGGAATCTATTTCATGCACGCGGACCTCCCAATGTTCTACAACGACATCGACATCGAGAGGCACCGGCTGCAGCAATGGGCGACAATACAAGCGCCAACGGCGTCGACGAGACTAGCTGCACTGGGCGAGCCGCCACCCATGAGGGCCCCGGCACCATGCTTCTGACGGGAGAGCCACTAGCAGCGGCGGTGGTCCTGCGATGCATCTACACTCCCCTCCCTTTGCGGAAAATGCAACTCGGAGGGCCGTTTTGGTACCCCATATGTGCGAGGGATTGTATATCATTTAATGCTTCATATATATTTGACGAGACATTTTCCCAAGTCAGTGATTTGAAAAAAAAATCCTGGGGTAGTTGATATGAATGACCGATCCCTATGTAGCACTTGTCATCTTATAATTATCTGGTTGGTAATCATTCCCTGACATAGTGCGTGATGGAAGTACCAAAGCTTCTATTGGTGTGTTTTGGTACCAGCATCTCCACAAATGTATGATTGTCACCCGAAAATCCTCACACCGTGGGGCTCGTAGTTGATTATGGATGCACGCGGTCTGACCATTTCTAATCAACGCTATCTATAACATATATGTTGAACAGCGGACATTTTAAATCTAGGACCGCACAAATTGTCTCTTTGCCTCAATCCTGGAACAGCTCGTCCACCTTCTCCCATCGTGGCTTGATATTGTAAGGGAAGGGTTCCGGTTTCCTATTGTGTGTGTATTAGAATCCATATGGGTCAGGGGTTAACGTATCCGATGTCTTACCTGACCATTTCCCCTGCAAATTTAGGCTTGGGTATTATGGCCTTGCCATTGCGATCCAACTCCGGCGTCAGAGTGAAGCAAGAGAGAATAAACGATGCTTGATGGAACAGTTGTGCGAATGCCATGTCCGCGCCAGGGCAGCGTCTAAGACTTCTGGGTCGGATCCCGGTCTATGAATTGCAGTGCAGAGGAACGAACCTATGCCCGTATCCGAAAACGTAATAGGGAATACGTTCTCCATCAACCTCGTATCGGTCGGGGTTGAAACCATCTGGGTTCTTGTGGAACTCAGGGTCGCGAGTGATAGAGCTGCATCTGGGTTAGCTCAAGTCATGGCATCCCGAAGTGAATAACGTACTAAAGACTCGCAACCATCTTGCGATTTGGTAATAAGCACGGTTACGCTCTCATATGAAAATTCTGCGCACCATTGTATCCTGGGGGATCGAGTACCCATCATAATCGTCTGCCACGCGATTCCGGTGAGGAAGAGCTACAGCTCTGTGAGAACTCGTTGGAGCTTATCCGACTGGAAGCACTTACTGACGGGGACAGGAGGGGACCACCTGAATGTCTCCCAAACTATTGACACGAGGTAAGGCATCTCATTACGGTCAGCCATGCGGGGGAGCCGTGATCTGTTTGTAACACGATCAATTTCTTCCTGAGCTTTAGCTTGAACCTAGCTCTCTATTAGTGTGGGGTCGATCAGAGGAAAAAGAATGGACCTCTGGATGAAGTAGCATTGCCAGCATGAATGACCATGCGGCTGAAGCAGTCTGGTTATTCCAGGATCAGCATTTGAGTGATTTCGATCACGAAAGGCTTACGGTGTCAGATGCTCCTGGGATCAGAATGAGTAGGTATTCCAAGGAGGTGCTGTCTTAATCTTACCTCCATACATCGCAGTAGCAGTAGCTTTAATCAACTGCTCGGTGAACGGACTGTTCCCATCAGAAAACTTTCGCATATTGATAGAACAAAATGAATCCGTGGCTTTTCCATCCGTCTGCATGACGCGACATTTGAGATCATACATCCTGCACAAGCCTGGATATCATAACTCACCACCATCTGACGAACCTCCTCATATGGCCGAGTGATCATTTCTGTGATCTTGGCTCTGTAATAATCCGCGCGGCGCTGGAATCCGGCACCTGGGAACCACCGAGGAAGGTGGCGCACTAGTGGGTTGAAGGTTTGCATGAGTTAGCGCCAAAGAAAACGTTGTCAAGCTCTTACGCGAAGGGAAGAAATCTACGAGCCATCCTCCGATCACAGCGTATTCAGCCAGCTGCATCATTTCTTCTGCAAGAAGGACATGCGGATCGTCGATTTCCATAGCCTTGAATCCATACACCATTCGAAGACTCAAAGACGAAGAAAACCTGATGTGGACAGTGAGTTATGTGCTGGTGGACGGTGGCCAATGCAAACCTTCGAAGGTGTCGATCACACTCTTTCGGGGCCTGAAATATGCCTTGTAACATGCGCTTGCCCTCTTCGTCGAGAAGACCTTCGTGTTTGCGTATCACATCGCCTCCAAGTACCTCTTTCATAAATTTCCTTTGCTGACGGAAATCTTCTCCGAATTGAGTCATCGGATGGAGCACGTGCATACCACAACTAGCGACCCGTGACTGGCCATCAGCAATTGAGGTGTGCTACATAGTGAATAGTACGCACAGCTCTTCCGAGAATATGAAGTGGGGGCGATCAGAGAACGTCGAGGATCGTTTAGCGAAAAGTTCAGAAATTGCACCAGGCGAAGTCAAGAAAAGCACTGTCTTCCCGAGGACGGAGAGCTTGGTCACAGGGCCTGCGATGTTGTCAATACAGACCGATTATCATCATCTCCACACACACCATATAATTTCTGCCATTCCGCCATATGTTCTGCTTGATATTCCGAAGGCCAGTCGAAGAGGTTCCCAATGATAGGGTACCCGCGAGGACCTGGGATCGATCGGGTGGGTGAACGATAGTACCTCCATACCGATACGATGGCAGAGAGGATGAAAGCGGGGACAGCGAAATCGAGAGGCTTCAAGTCCTTCAAGTTCAACATTGATTTTGCTGGGGAATACTAGCATGATCGCGTTTTATATATCACTTCATGAAGCAGTCGCGGACAAACAAACATGACAGCATTGCATGACAAGGAGTAACAACAGCTAATAGGACATTTTCACCCGATTCCCCAGATTAGTCATTGACTCCAAAACTTTCGGACATAAGACTCGGAAACGATCGTAAAATAACGCAACCATTGCCAATCCTCTTTTGCAAGCTGAACATGATTTAGAATACCTAGCTCGCTCTACATTGTCACAAAAAAAATATGCAAAGACAACGTTTCTCACTTTCATTTCCAATTTTTTGGTCTGATATGCCCTGCGCGGTTATTAACAAGTAGCAAGCCCAATCCGATATCCGAGTCTGGACTTTGAAACCAACCTGAAAGGCAATGTTTTCGCTCAAAATGTTGGCCGCCCAACTTGCCTCATGGGGAAAGCGTCGGACACCCTGCTAAGAATTCTGCGACTGTGGGCTGACATTGAGACTCAATTTCCGTCCTCAATGCGACTCCGTTAGGGAGCCTATCGGACACATTAGTACGTTACATGAGTGAAAACCGACCTCCTGGTATGCCAAAACTTGTTGTCCGATCTCCTTCTCAAGAGGTGCTTAGAAAATTCCGAACATCGGAAAAGGTGAGAGGAGCTTACGGGTAAACTAAAACTTGTCACTTTAGATGACCGCACATTCGTAGATCTTGGACCCTTAAGTAAGGGTCCTAAACTGATGGCCCTTGAAGCTTGATTGCCTATTCACCCGTGTCAAGAAGTTCAGTTTTGCTTGCCGAACGCTTTGATGCTAGGGACCTTGCTGACTTGTTGGGATGTACGCTGGCATACCATCCAAAGTTGAGATATTGCTGCATAAGATACAGAATTTGCTTCTTCCCTGAGACTCGGAGTCGGCTTTTGTCCGACGACACTGTACCTTCTTCCTGTTGGGCCATGGGTATGTATGTTAGTGTGGTTATGAAGTTCTGAAACTGATATGTGAAGTGATCCGATGAGCACAGCACGTCATTTCCACCGAAGACTTCCCCGTTGATACCCATCGGTAGGTCCGTGAATACCGTGAATGCAGATAGACATGTAATTGCTGAGATCTGGACGGAAGCGTACAGCATGATACAAGTAACTGATGTCTCCTTGCAGATCTAGGCAGATCCCCGTGTCCCCATCTAGGTCACCGGGGGATCGATGTATGTATATGTCGCCCCTTCACCGTCGGATGGGGACCTTCGGTGAATCGGTCCGATGTCTACGGAAAAAATGCAGTCCTCGATTACATAAAATTATTTAACACTCGTTTTCTACAACCATCGGAAGTCTTTTCATCTCCGAACTGTACATCATATTCATAATAGTCTAGATCTATTTGGCTTCCATTTTCGTTCCGCTTTCTCAGTTTGTCACAATCTGCATCGTCCAAGCGGTGTTTTCCATTTTCCTTGAAATTTGAATCCGTAATACTTAGGGTCCAGCATTCCCACCGCACCTGAAAGTGTGACGGAGAAAAGATTATTGCCGCGTTTGGAAATCAAGTCTTTATCACCAATCTGTTTGGTGTTTTGGGCATCCGAACTTTGTCGCTGAAATTATCATGATAGGCTACGTACAGTCGTCAAAAAAAGTTAACAAAAATATTCAAGTTTGATGTCATCCACTTAACTCATAGTGCAGGAACATCCTATTTAGGACCTAACGAATATTTACTAGCCGATTTTTGAGAATTAATGATCTGGGAAATTGTATCTGGCCAACAGTGTCGAAAAGGATCAGATAATCCCAAAAGAAAATAGGGCAATCAACAGATTTTTCCCAAGCTGAATATGGTTCTAAAATAATTGAAACCTTTCCATGAGTGGTTTGAGTAAGAGAATTGCTCTAAGATGGTGGGACACCTACTTACCAAAGTCATGTGAACTGTGAGCTATTTCCTAATGTAGTGTTTTTACACATTTCATTTGGGTCATTAAGGAGCGTTCAAAGTGGCCACTTATTGGCCCCTTGTTCTCTTACTTATTCATCACTTATTTGCATTTTTCTGCCAAATCAGCAATAAGTGGACATAATAAGTAGCAAATAAGTGGCAAATAAGTGCTACCTTGAAACCCCCCCCTGTGAAATGGCAATGATTGGCAAATAAGTGACTTATTTCAGGTCCAGCAAGGAAGTTGGCAACACCTCCTGAGTTTAAATTGGACTTTGACAGATTTTTCAAGTCATTCCTCATGCAAATGCGAGGGAGGCAGCTTGACATAATTATAAAACATAAGTTGAATGAAAATTTTTTATTTATTGGCTTCCCTTGCACAAAACAAGGGAACACTACATAATTACATAGTAACATAAGAAGAAACTCTTGCATTCCAAGTGGGGGAGAGGCATGTAAACTACAGAAGATTAAATAAAGCTGAGGGAGGGGCTGCTGTCATGTCTGGTGGTAGTGTTGCATCACATTGGCTTATGCATGGCATCATCCCCCCCTCCTCCTTGTGCTATCACCATTATTGTGCTATGCTTCCCCCTTCTGTCATCATCCCCCCTCCTTGTCATTGTCACAAGCACTCCCTATGGCTGTTAGCACCCACTACCCACTCTGTGAGCAGTTGCTCACAGCAGCAGGGGCTAGTACTGGGGTTGTAGCTCCTCCAGACCTCTGCAGAAGCCCCAGGTCCCAGATGATGAGTGAGTGTTCACTGTTGTAGACCAGGGGCTATGGAGGGTTGAGGGTGGGTGCATTGTCTCCCCCTGTCATCCTCATAGTGTCATCTGCTGGGGTCGTCATTGTCAGGCCTAGTCAGGGGGGGATGTCAGTGACATGGCATAGGCAGAGACAGCTTACCAGACCTGCTACCACCTTCGCTGGTCTCCTCAGCATCCCTCTCCACCCTCTGAGACCCTCACATCCTGTTTCAATGGGGAGGAGGGGGTTGTGTTGGTGTGCATGGGCTGCATGTCAGCACCCATCATTACTTCATTACTAGGAGTTTAAGTTCTAAACAAAACAGGTTATTGAGGAAAAGAAGAAACAATCAAAAAAACATACCCAGGACCCAAACAATGGTTGCCATCATTTGGGCTCACATTGCAACTGGTTTCATTTGGGGCCATTGGGGGCCATTGATGGGGACCAGGAGTGGCAGTGGGGAGGCAGACACGGAGTCATGGTGGTGGTTGAGGTGTGAGGGAGGGTGGTGGCAGTGGTGGGGTCGATGGTGGAGATGTGGTGGTTGGTGATGTGGTTGCCATTGATGTGATGTGTGTGCTCAAAAAGGGAATTATGACATGTCATAGTGGATCAATGGAGTTTAGATTTTAGGATAAGTGAATGGATAAGCAAAGAAATAAGTGAACAAATATTGGGATCAGGAAGTTTGAGCACAAGATGAGGACGAGGTTTTTGAGGTATTGAGTTTAAGTCAAAGGTAAGTGTATGAGGGAGTCTGCCACAAGGAGGAATGTTATTATCATCTCCTACAAGATGTGCAATATTTATACTACACAGTTAGGAGGTATAGTGTAATGCACTCCTATAATATATAAAGGAGGTATTCTGTAATAAACCCCTGTACCAGTTAATAGTGGAGTAACTTTGTCATATCCCCTATAATAGTGTCAATAATAGTGACATATGATATCATGGCTTGGTAAGTCCTAGACTTCCTGCAGAGTGTGTCATAGACACTCTATCCATAGCTTTGTCTTGGATAGGCTATCATAGACATGGCTATATCTTGCCTATCCTATGATAGACATGCTGCAGGATGTTTAATCCTGTAGCATGTGTTAACTGTGGATTCCCCTATATGTCTCTGCATGTGTTAACCTCTGTTAAACATGTGTTAATATGACTTAGCATATTCTGGCAATATTCCCTAGGCATGTTAACTGCCTTGGCTTGCCTGTATACTCTTGTATACATAATCCCAACAACAAATAAGCGGGCAAATAAGAATAATGATCAATCAAGTTCATTATTCTCAAATCCGCCACTTATTGCTCTGCTTATTGTTTTCCTTATCAAATAAGTGGCAAAATAAGTAAACCATTAAGTAACCAACAAGTAGCAAATAAGTAGAACTTTGAATGGCCCTATTCACAGTTGGCATTTTTCAGTCATTCTTGTGGTTTCTATCTCTTTTCTTTACTTGTTTCTATCAAGCCCATCAATGGTGGCAATGGAAAGGTGAGAACAATAGAAAAAAGTAAAGAAAAGAGATGAGAATGACTGAAAAATGAAATGAAAAATGACTGAAAAATGCCAACTGTGAATGATCCTAATAAATGGGGTTGTTTACAGTAAACATTTTTGGGCCATTTTCAGCTCATTTTTGGAATTATTTTTGCCTCATTTTCATATGTTGAATAATCAGAATGATCTGAAAGATGAAATGAAAAATGACATGAAAAATGGCTACCATGAACAATAGGCTGGAAAGCAAAACTAACAAAAATGATGCAAAAATGCATTTTACATGTCCTTGGCAGTGCTGGGCAGTACTTGACACATTCAAACTCCACCTATTAGGACTTGATGAAATCTTGTTCTTGAGCTTGTTACCAAAATGGGCACCTCACCATACAGTGCAAGGTCATGAAGTGGGCCACCTAAGCCCCAAAAGCATGTACTTTGATTCCAATGGAGCCTGGAATAGATTTAAATGGCCAGAAGGGTAGACAAGGACATGAGGAGGAGGGTGATGATGAATGGTAATTTTAGGAGATGTTGTTGATACACTGGGAATATTTTCCCAAACAGACTGCCAGATTGGGAAATTTGATGATGTGGGCCACCCATGGGAACCCATGTTTGGTGTGCCGCCTCAACTTTGCAATGCCATTCTGAAGGGCTGGAGCAACAGATGCTCTCAAAACTTTGGGATCACATCAAGAGGTATTCACTCCACCAGGATATACACTTTTTCAGCTATTTAATTGTTTTCCCTGTTTAGGATTTTGCCTTGGAGGCTGAGCCTGCTGATTCCCATCATTGTTGACTGCAACTGCATCCTGCTGAACATGCCCTCCATCCAGTGCATCCAACCTAGTCTCTACTAATCCAACTCTTTGGCTAACATCAATCCAAGGCAATTTGTCCTTGTTGCTGGGTTGTGAGTCATGCACAGTCATTTCACCATTCCCAAGCTAGACCTTGTCAACATTTGCTTCCCCACTTGCAGCAGGGTGATCAACAATGCAAGAGTGAGCAGAAGGCTGTCCTGCAACTGGTGGAAGGGGTCTCTCTACTTCAAGGGTCTGATTTTCACTTGTCACTGTACTTCCATCTTGTTCAACACCCTTGGTGTTGGCAGGCCAACATAACATGCATGGACAGGGGCAAGGTCAAGCAGCCACTGCTGGAGGAGGAAAATTGGGTTTGTCAGGCTGGGTTTTGTCATTGGCAACCACTACCACTTTTTGGTGGGCTCAAATTAACTGAACAGGACATTGTTGGTGCGATCAAAGGATGGGTGTCTCCACCTCACTCTCAGAACCAGAATCAGAACCACTGCCAGATGATCTGCTGCCTCCATCATTGTTGGAACTCAAGCTCAGATCATTGTCACCTTCTCCTGTTAGCACTCCAGTGCCTCAACCTCATGCCACTCTGCCTCCACCTCATGCTGTGCTGCCTTGACCTCTCCCACCCCTTCTCATACCTCTTCCACAACCTTGAGCCCTCAACACCCTTGCCTCAGCTGCTGCCATCACCTTTACCTCACATTCCACAGCCTTCTTCTCCTTTTTGAGTGCTTTCTGGTAATCTGCAATGTTCTTCTTCAGAACCTTGAATTGTGGTACTGCTTCCTTAAAGACATCCTTCATCAGGCTCTCCTAATCATGTCAAGCAAGGCAGTCAAGATTTTCTGCTGCAGTCATGTGGTGTGCATGTCCTGAGGTAGGCATATTCAGCTTCTTTCATCCTTTCTTCTCAAATGCATGTTTTCTCAGCCTTTTGTTCTCTAGTTCCATCAACTTCATCTGCGCAAAGTCCTGTTCCAATGCAATACCAGCTTGTGTGATGATGTCATGAAGCATAGCATTCTCCACCCACAGTGCTTGATGTGACACTGTGCCTGGAAGTGGCTGGGTAACCTTGATATGGTATCATTGTGTTGGTTCCTCTTCATCAACATCCTTGGCACCAGATTTTTCCCCTGGTGTAATGCCACCGTGTTCAAGTGTGTTGGCCATTGCAGCTGACATAATTGGTGTTGGGGTGGGTGTTGGGGTCAGACTAAGAATGGATAGGAGCCATGCAGGAAGGGGCTGGGCTGCCTGCATGGTTGTGTTCTGTGATGGCTTGAAGGCTGATTCAGGGATTGCATGGCAGTCTAGTGGCCATATTCCTGTTTTGCAGAAGGCAGACTGGATTGTGTTTGGTTTAAATCATTCGCTTCAAGCTGTATGGTAGTAGACTAAGAAATTTGCCTTGGTTATTGCAATGAGGGATTGTGATGCAAGTGTCACAGTGTGCTTCCATGACTAGGTGAGGGGTCCAAAAGCACCCATGTCACAAGGCTGCAGAGCATGTGTTGTGTGGGAGGGAAGGCAAATGATGATGATTTTATTATCTGCAGCATATTTGCAAAACTTGAAGATACAGTGTGAATTATGACCATTGAGAATCAAGAGGCAATAGTGTCCAGCAGCTTTCTGTCTGGTCATGGGATCAAAGTCATTCTGCAGCCATGTGGAGCCCAGCTCCTGATTGGTCCACCCATTCAGAGCAAGAGAAATGCTGTGAATGCAACATGAACATGGATGCTGTGGTAGGGTGGCAAGGCCCACTCACCAACCTTACCATTTTGGGAATTCCTCGCTGACCCTGTTATTATGCCTTGACGACCTCATGTTGTCATATATTCTTGATATGCACTCTGATTCCCTTGTGTTTTGATATATTGACCATTTGTTTAATATTTTTACTTCCCAGATCACCTGTTCCTTTCCAACAACAACACAAAACCCATGTGGTCATTCATGTTTTCCTTGCTCCCTCAGCCTCCATGTCGGCAGCATCACACCTGTTCTGAAGGATTGGTACTGGCATCTTCATTTGCTTTTTATTTTCCTTTTATAGTTTTATTTCCATGCCTTAATACCTTGACAATCCATGATGTCACCCATCAATACCTTCTCAGCTGGCTAAAGTCTAATTTGACAGGTCTAGCTACTGGACGGTAGGGTTGAGGGGTGTTGTTCAGGTGTCCTCCACACTTGCTAGGGGCACAGGTGACATACTGTCAATAGAGGAGCCCAACAGCAGCTTCTCCTCAAGTCATTCCCAGTTGCAAAAACCCTGAGATGAGGACCTGGCTTTCTTTTTAGCTCATTATTCTTGTTGTTTGGTCCCATCGATGCAAGAGAACACATGTGATGAGGTTGTCTGTAGTCTTCTACTCCCATTTGTATTTAGGTGTCCTCCCACCTGTTGAATGGAGTATATCCTCTTTGATCCCACATTTTTTTTGAATTTTGTTCCCATCTCTGAGTCTCATTCAATGAGCTCAAGGCTCGTCCATCCCCTCTTTTCCCTCATTTGATTGCTCTCGCTTACCCCATCTCTTGTGATGTGATGACCTCATCAATGATTTACCAGCAGACCATTGACCCTGCCACAATGCCTATAGGAATAAGTCAATTGTGATGTATCTAGTGTTCAACGGATTGTTACAACCCCACTCAGCATTCCGCCTCTTCACGTGGAATATGACAGCAGGGTGAACAGTAGAACCATCAACACAGATTGCTTTGATGACTGTAACAAGTTCTCAGTTACCATCTTCAATAGAATAGGCTGTCTTCTGATCTCTGTCCACCATTACTGCAACCTTCACACCAATGCTGAGTTGAACACCCTTCTTGTCCATGTTGTACAGGTTCAGGTAAAATGTTGCACTGCTTGATCAGCTCATCAAGCATGTCAAAGAATTCACCCACTGCAAACTGATTCACTGTCTTTGCGTGTGCTGTTTCTAACCCTTGTGTTTTCTTTATCTGCAGGTCCAGGTGATGCTTGAGGAACCATTTAGGCCATGATCCCCCAACCTGCTGACCAGAAATTTCTCCTGCATACAATGCAACAGTCACATATGTGAGTGGGATGCCATGACAACCTTGTACTTTGATCCACTTCACCAAAATCTCCTCCTGTGCTGCCATTAGAAGCTGTGCATTGACATGCACTTCCTGACAAGTTTTGCCCCCTTCATGGAAACTCAGAAATACAAAAATGCAACAACAAAACAACATACCCTTCAAACAATGAGCAAGGGAGGTTCATGGGATGTTATAGTCTTTCCCAGCCTGATGGATTGAGTAGTTGGGATCCCCATTGGCTTTGGTACCAGACCCTTGAATTGTGGCCAGTGCAAGCTGGATATGTTCTTCCTGAGATTTGTCAAGAATGTCACTGGGTACATTTACAGTAGGATACAATGAAGTGGAGATCAGAGAAAGCTTGGGATTGTGTGATGGATGGGTGAGTTTCATTGTATCTGGGAACCCACAAGCATGGTGAGGCTTATATTGGCAGCAGAGACTATGCCATCTATCAGAGAACATCAAAACCTTGTGTATACTGCATTTACATAGGTATGGGACATGAAGCAGACTCATGTATGAGTGCAGGTTTCTGCGCAGAACAACATTCATGAAAACAACATTACATTCATATTCTGGATGTTGCAGCTGATTAGTTGCATTGAAAATATGAGGAAAGGGAATGGATTATGCACTGCAGTCATCTGTTTCTCTTGATGTTGCCTCAGAAACACACAACAATTTCTTGATGCAACCACACCAAAAAAACATGTCCAGATGTAAATGTCCCTCTGGCCACATGAACAAAATCTGAAAGTCAGATGAAAGTCAGTATGATATGGATCTAACATAGTCCAGCAGTATACTGAGTCATCCTCAGCTGCAGATGGCCAAGGAATCTACCCATGTCCAGGTCCACTGAGAAAGGGATGGGGCCACAAAACTTGTGCCAGGCAGCCTTTACAGACTCATTGCAGATGAATGGGTTGCAGATGGGAATGTGTGTTCAATGTTTGGAAGGAATTGACAAACAGATGTGCTGACTGCTGCATTGCTATATCAGGCCAGGTGACCAAGCTTAGCCAAATAGCTGATTTGCTGGTTCAGCTGAACAAAAGTGCCACAATGCATCACCACATCATTGCCACTGGTCGCCGCATTGCCCAAAGGTGCATTGAACAGCACACTTACAGCTTGCAATCAGAAGTTTTGGAATTATGACAAGTTATAGGGAGCAAACACCAAGTGGTCCACTAGTCAGGGTGGCCCACTTCCTGACCTGCCACTATAGTCTTAGTTGTGTAATTAAAATGTATTATTTTATCTTAGGTTATCATACATGCAGTAAAATTCATTCTTCTGTACTACTGACAAAAATAACTGTGAAAGAAAAAGAAACAGCCACATGCAGAAGGTTAGTGGCCCTGTCATGGCAGCCCCCCTCCTTTCTGCACCATGGTAACCTTCATTGCATTGCAGTGACCCTTCATTGTGCCTATGATTCCTCATCCAGTCAGTCCCCCCTTGTGTCACCTCCTCAGCACCTGGGACCCCAAATCCACCCTGCAAGCAGTAGCTAGGGATCTGCACAGGTTTGGTAACCTGTGCAGGTTATGGGTACGAGTACTCATGGGTATGGATATGGGTCACTGTTTGGGTACCCATGACCCATGCCCAACCCACCACTATGCCAGATATTCAGCAGGTGGAGTGGGTTACATTTACAAGCCATGTCTCACATTGATTGTTCCTTATATTTACAAGATCTACTACATATTGTATACAGTATATACTAACTACAGGGGGCAGAGAGCCCAGTGAGAGGGGACAGAACAATGTCCCTTTTATAAGCTCAAGATGTTGTGGCATATTTTTCTAGGTAAATGATTATGCATTGACACGTATTGACGCATCAATGCAAAGCATGTGACTCACTTCCTTCCTGTGCTCCATGAACAACAATGCCCAAGACACTGACAACAAGATGACAACAAGATGACAACAAAGATGAGACAACAACAGAGGGGAAGATGAAGATGACGACAAGATAGGGAGTGGGGAAAGTGCAGGGGAGGGCATTGAAGGGAATGAGGTGAATGAGTGCATGCCAGGGGGCTCAAACAACGTGTCATTTGCCCCCCCTGGTACATCTTTGTCTTCTTTTGTTTTATTAACTACTGATCTATTTTTCATTCCCTAGGATACAAAATACTTGCTACCCGCTAACAACACACCACCGTGAGCCACTGCTCATGGGGTGGTCTTCTTCTGTGTCACCAGAAGCAGGGGGTGCCAGTGCCACTCCCTGTCCACCTCACTTGCTAAGACACCACCACAAGCACCTGCTCACAGGGTATATCCCTACCACAGCCTGACAATGATGACAACTTGCTGTTGTCATTGTTATCATTGTTGCTTTCCCCACTGCCATGAGCCACTGCTTGTGGGGTGGATCTCCTGTATCACAGGGCAGGCTGTGCCACTGCTGCTCCCTGGCACACATTGCCTTCTAGGACACTGTGTGAGCTACTGCTTGTGGGGTACCCAATGACTATGATGATGGCTTGGTGCTTTCGTCATTGTCATTTTCCCATGGCCCCTCCTACCTACAACTGGCCCTCTAGCTCCTGTACTTGAGGGAGCCCACCATTGCAGGTTTTTCAGATACAGGAGCTACTGGCAAAAGACTTGACAGGAGACAGTGTGACTACCTGTACCTGTTGTGACCCATGGCTCCTGACCTGTGGGTAGTGGGTACAGGTAGTCATGGTTACAGGTACAGGTCAGCTTGAAAGTACCTGTGGGTTACCTGTGTGGATGCCTAGCAGTAGCCTGCAGTGGTAGTGAGGGGTGCTGTTGTCATTGTCAGCCCTGGTTGTCAGTCTCCTCTGTTGTTGAAAACAGGCTCCCACCCTCCCCCCTCCTTGTGCCCTCATCATCCAGCCTGCCTGTGACCCACCCTACAAGCAGTGCCTCATATGTGGTGGTGCATATGTGAAATGCACCATAGTAAATGCAGCCTGTATCCTTGGACTAAGATAGTCGTCATTCATACACAACGGGATCACATGACGAAAACGTTACTTTGCGTAACAAATTGAGAAATTCAACAAAGCTTTGAAATGAATGATTTTTGACCAAATCTGGGCCTGAGGAATTGAGCAGAAAATGGAAAACTTCAATTCCTTGGAGTTGATTTTTTGGATTTTTAAGTATTGAGGGAGGAGTACAATTTTTGATATCTATATTTAGCCACCAGCCAAAACCTAGGCTGACATTAAAGAGCATAAGGCATTGTGTACAATGCCTATGCTCAAGAAGATGAAGTTTTTGATGAATCTAGGAAGTTGGGCTACTGGTCATAGCAAGAAACATAAGCGTGAGCATCTGGAGGAAAAGGAAAATGTGAGTTTTGATTTGACACGTTGCCTCATGCTTGTGTGCAAGGCTTTGAAGTTCTATTCCTGCCAAAATTCCACTGTGAACTCAATTTTATTGAACAATGCTGGGGTTATGCGAAGCGAAAGTATCATGAATTTCCACCATCATCAAAAGAAAAGAAATACAAAGGTCACCATGTTATTCCCATGGCACTTCTTACTTCTTTTGATAGAACAAACATCATATCTACCTAGCACTGTACTACTAATGATATTTAATCTGGAATCTTCCTGCAATTGACTTTGGGCATGTTGACACATTAATTTCAATGGTGATGCACATGATGCGTCACAACAAAAGTAACATCACCTGATCTCGTTGAGTATGAATGACAACTATCTTACCATCAGAGTATCATTAGGGTTGTTCACAGTTAGTGTTGCAATTGGCTCAGCAGAGCTAATGAGCTGGTGAGCTGAGCTGAATAATTAGCTACAATCAGCTGAGCTGCACTTAGCTGCTGGCTCACAGCTCCAATCTGCTTGAGCTGCTGCATAAACCAAGACTTCTATAGAGAATAAGTATAGAAAAACATGTCCATATATGTTCCTTATGTATAGACCTACCATTCTGATGGGCCATGATCCAATAAGACCAACAGTGGAAGTCCAGGGAGCTTCCAGACATGCTGCAGGTAAAGTTGTGCAGAGCCCAGTGTGGTCACTGTGGCATGGGTAGGGATAAAGTGTCCACAATTACCTGTTGAATCAACCAATACCATCACTGCATCATATCCATGTGACTCTGGGATCTCTGGGATGAAGCTCATGCTAACAACATCCTAGCAATTTTCAGGCACAAGGAGCAAGTGCAGCTTGCCAAGGGGTTTTGCAACATTGCACCTTGGCATAAAGGCAGGGGTTGCAAGACTTGTAGTACTCTGTGTCTTCAGTTCATCAAGGCCTCTTGCTGCTCATTGCCCCATGTCCATGTGACATTCTTCTTTGTCAGGTCAAAGAGTGGTCATACAACATGCAAGAACTATTAGGATGATGCTATACCTAATGTTTAAAGGTCTAGTTGCCTAAACCAGACAAAAGACCAAAACTGAACTGAACTCAGCTAAATGCAACTGGCCTGTTGATTGCAGTTGCTCCCTTTTGAGGTAGGTTGGGTTACTGGTTGCTTTACATTCAGAAATATTTGAAAACTGTTATAAACTGGTTGCAATTGGTTGCAGCTGGTCTTCTCACTGTAGTATGTACTTGTGTAAAACTATCAACTTTACTATAAAATGCAAGTAATTAAAACTAATATATACATTTAAACTATTTATATTGAATGTGAAGAATACAAATGAGAAGTGGGATGAGCCCCGGGGAGTACATTACACTCCCCCACATATTCTGGCTGGAATTTCCAGACTCTGGTTGTACTTTTTGAGTGTATTTCTCACTGTAGAGGATCATTCCAGTTTGTTGTTTTAACCCAGAATTTCTGGAATCTACCCAAACCAGGAAAAACCAAACTAACTGAACTAACCAGACACATGTCAAATGGCCACAATCATCACCATGACACATTGTGACTGCCAGCTCATGCATTACCACCCACCATCATGACAATGGTCTCCCCCCTCCCTACACCCTCCCCCTAGCACAACATGGGGTCCTATGGCCCCCATGGTAAATATTTTAGATTCTAGTTCACCTTTATTTAAAGCTGATCAAATATATATTTTTTCTCTTTCAGTTTTTTGTATGTAATGAAGCACTGCCCCTCCTCCCCACTTAGCTGGGAGGTGCTCCATGGGGTGAGGGATGGCACCAGGGGAATGCCAGGGAAGAGGAGGGGAATGACCACAGCAGCCACATCACCAACACCCACTGGCCAGCACCTGCTGCCACATCACTGCCCACTGACCCAGCACCTTTCCCCAGCCAGGGACAACCCCCACCAACACATGACCTACCCCCAGGCCCATGAGGGGCAGGGGGATGTCCCTCAGAGTGAGGGAATGTGCCAGGGATGATGGGATGTGCCAGGGGACAAGGAGACATGCCAGGACTGAGGGGAATGCACCAGGGGAGAGGGGGATGCCATAGGAGGGAGGGGACATACTGGGGGGAGGGGGATGCCCTAGGGGGGAGGGGGGATGCACTGGAGGGCAGGGGGATATGCCAGACACAACACCTAGCATGACAGAGCACCTCCACCACCACTGCAAGTGACTGCTCACAGGACGGAGGTGGGGTGCAGTAGGTAAGGGTGATGGATGGGCATGAGGAAGGGGGGGGACAGGGAAGGGGGCAATGTTGATGATACACCATGTGCCACTCCCCCCCCCCCTCCCCTTTAATTTTCTTTTGTATATATTTATTTTATTTATACTCTATTTTAATTAATATAAATACCACTCTGTCAGAGTGACATACGGTCACATACCAGATATGTGACCATGTGACACCCAGGGTGACAGAGCACCCCCACCACTGCTGCAAGTGGGGTGCAATAGGCAAGGGTGATGGAAGGGCATGGGAGGGGGGCAGTGATGGTAGCACAACTGCTGATGCACATGTGATGTGCCCCACTCCCCCATCCTCAAAAATGAGTCCAGAATTTCTGGAATATGTGGAGGAGTGTAAATTACAGGCCCGGGGGGTAAAGTACATTTTATGAGTGCTTATATACCCCATAAGCTGCACACATGTCATATCCCATGCAAGCAATCAGATCTCTGCTACAGAACTCTGGTGGAACTCCATAGGGTCTCTGAGTATTTCAAATTTCAAATTTCAAATTACTTCCCCTGTTTTACTTACATCACATCTTTTACTCAAGTCTGTTCTCCATCATAGGTATGATCATGTACTGCATACTCAGAACTCTGCAGAACTCTGCCACAGTTACACCAAGTAATAGCTTTAGTATAAAGCTACTTTAGACATCTTGTATTCCTCAGTTCAAATATTAGTTGTTATCAACTTTTCATTTGTCAACTCAAAGACTTCAAACTTTGTCTTAACCTTTGAAACTATGGACCTCTGATTTGTTCCTGTCCCTTACTCTGGACTTCCTAATCAGAAATCTGCTTTGCACCCTTGCCTTATCTCAGACTTCCACATGGACTGCCGTACTTATCAGTTCCTTGCAAATTGGACACCAAGCATTGAGAAGGATGCAACCTCTTAAAGGTTGAAGTCAAGTCCTTATCACACCATGGAACTCTGCTGGACTCCACCATTTTCCCATGCCTTAAGATCAGTTCTTAACAACACAGACCATTTGGTTGTGCTTGCAGCCCCCAAAAAAGAAAGTGGCACCACTTGCCAAACAACTCCCACAACCACCAACAGCCCATGACACTGCTTTCTCTCCACCATCTGCTCTCACCACCAAAAACACCCACACTGGCTAGCTTGGAAACATCCCCACCTCAACTGGATGACTGCAAAGTGGGTCCCAGGTATGGTTTTCATTGTTGATTCAATCTTTTTTGCTGAGAATACATTTATTTATTTATTTGGTTTCTTGCCTTTCAAAAATGACATCACCCAATCACCCAAGGCCAGCCCCATGCCCTCCCAATTAGAGTTCTCAGGTCCAGTTGAGTCCAGTTTTTCACCCAGTTCAGGCCCGACCAGACCCTGGCTGGTTGGTGGCTTTCCCATGGAAGCTCCAACTGACAACTGAACCAGGTCCAATCAGTTGATGTCAGTTGTTCAGCTGGCTGAAACTGGTCACAACTAGTCACAACCCAACCTGGTTGCAGGCAGTTGCAGTTGGTTGGACCAACTGCAACCAATAGGTTGGGTTACTTACTTAGATTTACCCTAAGTAATTACTACATATGCTTAATTAATGTTATGAACTGATCTTGTGTGACAGAGTTATGGTGGTGTTCTGATGGAGTCCAATGTGACACTGGAATTGGCTTCAATCTGAAAGGGATTGCACCCTTCTCTATGCTCAGTGTCCAATTTGCAAGGAATTGATAAGTGCGGGAGTCTGTGCAAAAGTCTGAGGTAAAGAAAAGGTACAAAGTGAAGTTCCAATTAGAAAGTCTGGAGTAAGGGAAGGGAACAAAGCAGAGGTCTGGAGTTCCAAAGGTTTAAGACAAAAGTTTGAGGTCTTTGAGTTGACAAGTGTAAGCCTGCTAACCAGACTTATGACACACATGCACACTGAGGCTGAGGCTGTTCACACACCCACTGAGGCCAAGGGTGAACACTTCCATAACCCCAGCCAAACACTCACAACAACACTTCCATAACCCCAGCTAGACACTCACACAACCCCAGCTGTACACTCACAACCCTGAAGCTGTACCCACAACCAAAGCCATGGTCCCCAGACATAACACTGACACACTGGACACTGATGTGACTGATACCACACAGGGACCTAGATGATGCAATCTTTCCTAAATTTACAATATTGGAAGCCCATCATGTTTAATTGGCATTGGGCCTGATGCAGCCATTTCCTTCTATGAGACAGAGACCACTCATATACCTTTAATTTTTCCCTTTCTTATCTTCATTCCCACTTCTGTGCAATGAAGGTATAGTTAATATTATCTCTACTATTTTTTGTAACTAAGGTTCCCACTTCTGTGCAATGAAGATATTTTGATCCTGTCTATCCATCTGACTTAGTGAGGCCTTCTAACCAGACAGCCTTTCATCAGTCCAAAAGAAGGCATTTCCAACTGGGCCTCCTTTAGAAAGATTATTGACACCCCCTCTTTTGTCTTCATTCACAACATCATTTTCAATGCCTGCACTATCAGGTTTTGGTTGTATGTAGGAGCCTTTGATCATGATTGGATCATTACAGCAAAAGGATATGACAAAGTCCTGTTGGTCATGTAAATTCTCCATCGCATGGTTGACAAGTTCAGTAAAAGGATAATAGTGCTCAGCTTTGCAGTGAATCTATGTGGTGTAATGCTGCAGCATATTTTGGTATGGTTTTGAGTTGACAATCTTCTTGATTCTAGGCTTCTGCTGAAGCCTCCACTCAGGGGGAACACCCAAAATATACTTCAAGAATTTGTTGAACATGATCAACACTTTACTACATTCCAGGTCCTCTTTAAGATAAGGCTTATAGTCTTCCTGTGTATGCCAGTTGTGAAATGCAGAGTTACTGCCTGAGCCTTTGCTCCATGGTGTGTCTTGGGAGGAGCTAGTTCATGTTGAGTTGTTGATTGCTTGAGGCAGGGTCGAAGGAAGAGTCGAGGGTTCAAACAGTGTTGTAGGGTCATGAGGTTGGCTCGTAGACCTTAGTGGCCAGGATCAATCCCTTGTTGAACTGTTTACTAATGTTTTCCTATGTTAGCGGTGTGTTAAAATGTCGACAACTTGCTGAGTCTTCATTTCCCCTTGATCATTGACCTCCCTTTGCTCTTACTGGTTACCACTGAATGAGTTGTTTTTCAAATAGCCAAAATTCTTCCCTTGCTGCAGTACTGGGTACTAGTGTTGAGTTTTATGGCTGCATCAACATGTTGTGGGACCAAGTACAGAACAATTAGCTGAGGAAGGGATTCAGATCAATGGTCCTTGACACTTCAGGCTTCCCTTTCAATCTGCTTAATTAACTGTTTGATGTTTCTTGTAATTTATCTAGTGCTATGGACTCCTTCTCTGCTGTGCTGGTGCATCTCTGGGATCTGGTCTCTAGGACATAGGGTTGAGTGCTGCAACCCAGCAAGTCTCATGCTTGGAGGGGGCAGGCGATGCACATCAATAAGATTCATGGGTCCATGGTCATCTCTCCAAGCCATTGCCTAGCCTCTGGATTCGAGAGTGCATCTGTATGAGGCCTCTTTGTCCCCATCTCCCCATACCTTGTTTTATCACATGTTGATGCAGCACCTTTTCTGGCCCTTTTACTTTACCCTATTGATCTGCAGTTGGATTGGTGTAAGAGTACATGTGCAGTCCATTTTCCTTGCTTGTTTTGTATTTAGGTGTCCTCCCACCTTTCAAATGGAGCATATTATTCTTCTCCCTTATTTTTCCCACTCCCTCTCTAAGAATTACCCTCCACTGGAGAGGGCCAAGTTTGCTACACAAAAAGGTGTAGTACTAGTTAGTCTAAGTCTATTGATCTACCTCCTCATTTTACAGTTCTATTGAGGGTTGAGTTTGATGACAGTCAGATCCCCCTCACATATACTCAGGCCCAGAACAACTTGTTGTGTGAGTTTCGCCCCTGATCTGTGTTTCTCAGCCTTTCCTCAACTACCTGTAACTGGTTATGTTGACGAGATCCATCAACACCCACTCATAGTCACATTATCCCCCTCTCCTCTTGTGAACTCCCATTCTCCACCTTTTATGGACCTCCCTTATAAGTTATCCATCCAACAAAGCTTTCAATGACCAGAACTAAGTAGAATCTGCCAGCGCCCTGCTAACCCTACCACAATGGAAAGGACATTGTAAACATTACAATCGACGGACTTGTAAATAGTCACGTCGGGTGGGGGGGATGGTGTCTGGAGTACTTACCAGAACACATTCAAGAGTGAATGTTTTGTTGAGGTCTGTTGATACTAAAACCTAGCCTACCTTATGTAAGCACTGTGAAACTTACTTACTGTAGGACATTGAAGTCCAACACAACATTTACGTCTGTATGACAAAGTGTCCTACCTCTCCCCCACTATGACACCATGTGACTATCGGGAAACCAGCACAAACTCAGCTGGTGTTATCAGTAGATAAGATATACCATCAAATACGACTTCAAAACTTATGTAGTATTAAGTTTTTGAAGAGAAAATCGAGAACCGTGAAGTACTCTAGCCACCTGAAGTGAAGCAATGGAAAAACAAACAGAAGGTTTTGTCGGGACAAAATGGACCAATAAGCATCATGTGCTTTGATCAAACACAGCGGGTCTTGTGCGGTAAAACATTGTGTTGATGGTTGACTTCTCTCACGTTGTTGGTGTTTCCCCTCCCCTCCCCATCCTCTTCTCCTTACGAAGACATGCCCGAGCCAAGTGAAGGAACGATGCCCCTTCCCGTTGGAGTATGTTGAGCATCCTTCGATCTCAAAATTGGACCTGATACTGGAGCCCTTTAGCAAATTCTGTAATCATCTCAATCTCACCTCCCATCGCCTCCTCAAAAGTCAATCTGTTGCACTCATTTGTCTCCACAAAGTTTCCCTCATCATCATCATCATCACCGCCCATTCCTGCTATGTCATCATCATCACTTCCCTCAACCCCATTGGCCCCTTCATGTAAACTTGTTTGATCATCATTTGACAATGGTTGCAACATCTTGTGTTTCCAAAATGGGGCCCTCCGCGCTCGCTTTGCCTCGAGAAAAAATATTGGTGGGACACGTTGGACATTCTGGATAAGGTGTTTGCAGATAAGAAAGCGGCTGATGACAAATGCAGGGCAGATACAAGTCCATTTCTCAGTGTTCGGCCTGTATGTGTTGTTTATGGGGAGTGTGATTTGTCGTTTTTCCAGCGCATGCCATTCTTTCTTGAAGCCACACTGCCACAAAGAAAGTTCATGGTATTGGCCTGTATCCACGAGCAAGAGGTTGAGTTTTCGATAATAATGGGGTGCCAGCTTTGTGAGGATGATCCAGACAAGAAGGTCACAGTGTGGCAGGTGGAAGTGGTGGAGAAAGTCATGCTTGATTCATCACCAGCTAGTTGGTATGCATTCAGTTTATCCTCGTCTGCTTGGAATAGTAACTTACTGGCTCTCAAGTATCATTGTTGTCTTCAATACAGGGATAAAGTCATGTGCGGAGCGTGCCCACAGTTCCCAATGGCCTTTCCGATACCAGTTCTCCCACAGGTAAGCCCACACCTCAGGCAATTTATTCTTCACACAGAAGTCATATGTCTGTCGAACAGCCCATCGCCGAATGGCTCCTCGATCAGGTGCCACATATCCAGGGATGCTTGGGTGGGCACAGTAGTGCTTCTCCATCATGGTGATAATTGTTTTGTGGTATTCAACAGGGCAGAAGGTACGTCAGCCAATGACATCATCCTCTTCACTTATCAGTGTCTCCTTTTCAATAGTGTTTTCTCCCAAATCTGCCTTTGTTGTTACTGGCTGAATTTGAGGAAGCCACAGCTTGAAACCGGCACCCTGAATAACTCTATCCTTGGTTACCACCTTTTCTCTCATGCCAGCATTTTCCTTTTTGGCTGATTTGCTGCTGCCACATGTTTGCAGCAGCTGTGTAGCTGGTACCCTGATCACAAGGCAGTTCATGGTGTCCTTCAGGGGAGCTGCAGGCTGTGGCTTGTTGACAATATCTGTTCGTGGCTGCGTAGCTGGTACCCTGACCATGAGGCCATTGGTGGTGTCCTTCGATGGCATTGGAGGTGCTGGCTGTGGCTCGATGACGACATCTGTCGGTAACCCTCCTTTGTAATCATCAAGGTCCACCTTGGTTCCAAGTGGGAAAAAATCATTGTGAATGAAATTGAACTCTTTGCATGCTTGTTTGATGTTATACAGGGTTGTCACCAACTTTCCTTTGGCCAGTCATGTTTGTACAGCCCTCCGCAAATGCCACCAGCA
Organism: Tricholoma hemisulphureum; assembly: GCA_964034925.1. NCBI lineage: Eukaryota > Fungi > Basidiomycota > Agaricomycetes > Agaricales > Tricholomataceae > Tricholoma > Tricholoma hemisulphureum. Next base: position 1,275,215 of record OZ035931.1, read on the forward strand.
AAGACTAATTTTTGCTTCCCAGACTTCTTTTAAACATCCAATCTCACCCATGTCCTTGTCGACATGAGTGAAAATTGGATTGACCCCATATTTGTCACCGATACATGCCGCCCATGCTGCCAACAACTTTGTTCACTTTCCTTGGTCAATAGCAGTTGCCATCAATATAAGGCAGTATGACAACGGGAAGCCAGCATTGTCATGTTCAGCCATCACACTGTAAAGCTCAAGGTGCTTTGCATTTGTATTATCTGAAGTTGTTCTGTCAGATGCTGTCTGTTTATGATTTTTCAACTTACAGGTTGCATCCATTCCGATCTCAACAATCTGGCCTTTGAGTGGGGTGGCAATCTTTGTCATCCCCCATGCTAGAAGCTCCACATCCTCTGGAATGCCATTAACATGGAACAGGTCCACTTCTTTGGGATATTCAGTGAGAAGCTTTCTTGCTGATGGCAATTGCAACTTGTCATGTCACCAGTATGTCTGGCTGAGCTCCCTCCATGCATGGTGTACCTGCTTGCTTGTGACTCGTGGATAGGCTGTTTGAACCTTGGACACCATCGCAGCTGGTGTCAACCACTCCACTTGCTCCTCAATCATCCTCAATGCCTCAGGTGGCATGGAGACATCAACATAAAGTATGTGTTTCACATGATGCTGAAGGTTAACTGTGATATAAAAAGGCCCTGCCTTCTTTTTGCAGGAGATGATGAGGTGGCTCTGACATGGGTATTTGCTTCATCCCCACATGATCCCAATGCTTGACCCCTGGTTTTTCTGATGGCTTCACCTTCTTCTTATGGGCTTCATCTTGGCTACACCAGAAGTGGGATCAGTGTCTGCTTTTCAAGACCTTATTGTCCTTGACACTAGATGTACCATAGTGAGAAGCTTGTACTTATCTCGCATACTTCTATGGACTCATGTAAAATGGTATCCTGTCAGCTGCCATATCTCTTGGACGGCCATCATGACATGCTGTTTTGGAGATATCAGAGGATCTTCTTTGACTGGGTATGTTGCATAGAAGTCGACATGACTGCTGGCTTTGAAGCTTGCCCTCAACGCATCAAAGAAGTCTTCTGCCTCACAAAAGTTTTCTGCAGCCTGTGACAGGGTGACACTATAGGTATGATCTCTATCTTTTTTGTTCATCACTCACAGATTCATCAGCATCACTATCCTCAGATTCCAGAATCGAGCCACAGTTATTGTGGTCAGCGTGTTTTGAGATTGTCCCATGGCCCTCATTTTCCCTGTTTTCCACACATGCACGTTGGGTGGGTCTCTCATCTGTTTCTGTGCCATGTTCCCGTGTGCGTTTATCTCCTATAAGGGCCTGTCCACATTTTTTCTGAGCGCATGAGGCCTTCTGGTTCTCCCAGTTGCATTGTTGACAGTCTGGGCAGTGTTTCTGGGATGATTGGGTTTTTTTGCACCATGGTTTGGCACATTTTTTCGTCGTAGAGGTGTTTTCCATGACGCGTAGGAGGAATTCTGTGAAAAAAAATGAGCCATTGGCCACAGTCATCACATGAGAATGTATTTGTCATCTACCTACTATTTATGGCAAGTCATAGTGGGGGAGACGTGTGAGAGCTCAGTGTACGACGGATAGCCTGACTTCCTAGACGGACCCCTCTTTTTGCTCACCTTGAGCCAGTAGCAGAGGCCGCTAGGCCTGCACATCATCCGTTGGATCGGGCGTTAGGTTCTCCGTGGACCATCTTTTCCATCATATGGTCCAGCCACGCATAACGGGAAGAGACCAACTTGAAGCTAGCCCAAGGCCCCTTTAAGACAATGATCGGAATTTGAATGAGTCGAGTGCGGAAACATCATACTTTGCCAATGTCATGACATCCCTGAGGCCATCCTCCAAAGTTCATTGTGGCCATCTGTATCCAGGATGGACTGTCTCAACTTATCAGCTTCAGGGTCATGGCGACATTCTTCTACAGTAACTTGACCTTGTCAAAGATAGTAAAGTAATCTACAAAGTTGCTTTCAACTGATCTAGGAAATGTTCCATCCTCTGTACAAAGGCCTCGGCTTCTTCCTTTTTCACTACCTCTGGATCATAGGCAAGCACCAATATGACGAACTCTTTCTGAATCCTTACCTCCAGATAAAGAGGACAACCCACTCCAACAAACAGTTGCTGAAGAAGGTTGGTGAACAGCAGTGGTGCTGCATCATCATCCTTCTGCGCTCCGATTGTCATGTCGAAAATGTTCAGGCATGAAGTCATGAACTGTTCCCCTTCGCGGACCTTCGGTTTCAGAACTTCCACCGTCATATCCCAACCAAGCCCAAGATACGGTAACGTCTCCGCGTACGACCTGTTCGCATCGCGTACAACAGCGGCGAATCGCTCTCCCTCGGACTTCATCGTCGGATGACTCACGATTTTAGTTGGCTTGAAATCAGTGCAGAAGCCCCACGGACTGAGCTTACTGTTGATCATACCATCCGTGAACTCATAAACCAACGTTTCCCCTCGCTCCTCTTTCTCAGCCATCGTCATACCGAAACCACCACGCACAACAGCACCCTTACTCACTCCAAGTGCCTTGGCGAGATCTTGCAGCGACCCAGCCCATTGCGCGATATGTGCCTTATAGGTCGATGTGTCCTTGCAGAATGTGGAGGGGACATCTTTTGGAGCAGGCCAGACAGCGGGACCGACACCCTCGAGGTATTGATTCCAAAATGCCGCTTGTTTCGCCACGACACTCGGGCGGGTGATGGAGTGCATGAATGCTCCAAAGGAGTTCTCCACGCTACGTTTCGAATCGATCTGAGGTAACATGCTTTCGCCTTTCGCATACAATGCACTCAGCTCGATGCTGAGATTCTCGAGGGTGCGAGCATCGTGGAGGGAGTGGTGACGAGAGATTATGAAGAACCAGTGTTTGGTGTCTTCGTTGAGGATCAACCACGATTTGATGGGAACTCTTCCGATTTCTACGCGATGTGCCGCGAGAACATTTGTGATGATGTCTTGCATCGTATCTGCATTCGGAGCAGATAGCACGTCTAGGTCCGCCCCTCGACTGGGGGTGGTGGGTTTGACTACCATACCAACAACCTTGTTGCGTGGCAAGCCCCGGCCAGGATCCTAAGTATAATGAGCCAGGATTACATGAATTGCGTGCCAATCAACATACCTTGTTATCTCCCCTGAAGAAGACAGTACGAAGCTCAGGTTCCCTCAAGCGAATTTGCTCCCAAGCCCATTTGAACCGCGCGGAGTCTATGCTGGTTCCCATGTCATAATGATGCTCTAGAAGCATCGCTCTCCCATCATTCTCGAATGACAGATCAAGCCACTCCTGTGCTGCGCTCTGTATGGGGTATACATCCTCTACGTCTTTGATGTCGAGTTTCGCGGCCTGTGCAGCATCCTCCCAACCTCGGGGGGCAAGGGAGAAGGGGAGATATGGCACCTCTTCGTCAGATTCGACAGGCCCACTGGCCTGACGAGGGAAACCAGCCAGCGTGGCTAACGACTTCGTGTCATCGAGACATTCCATCACGCCCACAGAAAACCCGTTGGACTGGAGGCGCGCTGCCAACATCATCGCCTGCAACGAGTTCCCGCCGTGTCTGATGAAACTCAAATCGAGGACGACCCTCTCCTCTGGAATATCGAGAATTTGGGATGCGATTGTAGAAACTAAGGTCTCGGAGTCCGATTGCGCGGGACGAGCGGCTGTTGGGAGAGTGCTGTGGGTCAAGGGGGAAGTAGAAATGTATTCTTGCACGACTGCTCGAAGAGTCTTTCGATCCAACTTTCCCGCGGCGTTCACCGGGAGCTGGGGAGTGCAGAGCCATATGGACGGTCTCATGTAGACTGGAAGATATTTGGCGCAGGCGATTTCGACCGCGTTGGTGTCGGTCATATTTGTGAGACCGTCTTCGGAGCCTAAGCACTATGGTCAACTATGTATCAAACGAGCATCTACAGTCACACACCTTGGGCCAAGACCGCAACCAATGCCATTTCACCTCGCACATCCAGCACGTCGACATATACACCCCGAATGTCTGTAGAAGACCTCATCAAGACCACTTCGATCTCCCCGGTCTCGATGCGGAGCCCTCTAAGTTTGACCTGTCCGTCAAGTCTACCCAAATGGTCTATCTGGCCGTAGCGATTCCAGCGTCCCAGATCCGCTGTCCTGAACATCCTGGCGCCTGGAGTCTTGCTGAATGGATCTGGTACAAATTTGGCGTTGGTGAGATCTGCGGAGGCGAGGTATCCACGGGAAACCTGAGGGCCGCCAATACAAATTTCACCAACCTCATCCACTGCAACGCGTTCAGTCGTCGGAGGGCGTAGGATGTAGATGTTGGTTTGGCCGATAGGGTATCCAATCGAAACACGTTGGGCACCCTCAAGCAAGGGAGACCCTTTCGGAATGATGTACTCTGTGGCGTCGATGACACATTCGGTAGGTCCCATGGTATTGGACACGGTGCGATTTCGAGACATGTTGAAAGCAAGATCGACTGGTAAAGTCTCTCCAACAAAGATGAGATGTTGGAGGTCCGGTAATCCATCGATAGGGAGATGCCGTCCCAGAGATGCAGTCAACGCTAAATGGGTAGTTCGCATCTTCTCGACCCAGTATGGCAAGTTTGAGAGCAACTTCATCCTTGAAACCAATCCGAGGGTCCCGCCGCCAGTCAAAGTTGAGAAGATGTCGCCGACGGAAATGTCGAATGTATAAGGGGAAAGGAGAAGTTTGCGCATGTTGGGATAACGAGCTGCGTTTCCTTGATTAGAGTGCAGGAACGCAGCGAGATTGCCGTGCTCGATTGCGACACCCTTCGGGGTGCCAGTGCTTCCAGAGGTGAAGAACACGTAAGCCAAGCTCTTTGCATCGATAGTCCGAGCGCTCTGTGGCGTGGTTGAGGCAACACTAGGATGCTGATACTTCAATAAGGATATTGCCGGGTGCGTCTCCTTGATCCGAGCCATCTTTTCGCCAATCGCCTCCCCGTTCCCATACAGAATCACCTTGGCATTGGTCATATCTAAAATTTGCTCTAAACGCGCTTGGGGATGGTTCACATCTAACGGGACGTAGGCGCCACCAGACTTCACCACGGCCAATATGGCAATGATCATCTCGAACGAGACATCAAACATCAGTGGGACCATGGTGTCCGATTTGACCCAGTGTAGTTCCTTGGCTAGCGCGGTCGAATGACTGTCGAGTTCTGCATAACTCATCGAGGCGGACCCTTCAAAGTCTAGTGCAATGCGAGAGGGGTTGGCGAGTGCGCAAGCGTGGAAAAGCTCGTGGACAAGAGACTGTGGCGTAGATGAAAGAGGCTTGCCGATGCCATATGAAGATGTGTGGGCACTTTCGGCTTGCTGGACTCGCTCGAAAACATCATGGACAGTCATGTCTGGGTCAGCTTCTGAAAGAGACTTTAAGATAGCCACAAAGTGTTCAGCAAATGCTTCCATGTTGGCGTATTCAGCGAGGGATGGGTCAAACCGGATGCGGACTTCAGTAACCCCGAGCTTGGCTGCAAATACATCGATGTTGAGGGGGGCGTCATGGTGAGCTTTATGGCTCTAACATACCGAAGTGAGTATGATTTGCTACAATAGGACAGGCGGGAGACGTACGAGCAAGTTCCATCCAGGCATGTCTGCGTCCTCTGGCCAGAAAGGACTGGCATACACGGTGAGGAATACGCGAAGCTTTGTAACAGTGCTCGCGTCCAGGCCTTTGAAAATCTCTCCGAGACTCAACATAGCTGAGTGCGGGGCCGGATCCTTCGCATGATCCATCAAGACCTTGAGTGTGGATGCATGCTCACACTTGATCCTTACGACATGACTGTACAATGCCGGTCCCACGACAGCTTGAAGATCCGCTGGCAATAGTGAGCGGGATGACCTGGTCTCGCAGAATACATGGTCGGAATGGGAAGAATGGAGCGACATCGTGAGCGCCAATGCGACTCGGATGATATGCGCTGGAAATGGGGGGCGGCCGGGGGCAGCAGGAGTGACGCAGTGGCGAATGACAGTCTGGGTAGCGCCCGTTGGAGAACCCTTTGGGGGCCAACCACTGTCCGAAAGCCCTTCTAACGCTTGTTTGTAATGGACACGGGCAGCTTGGATGACGCTCTCCTCCCTTTCGGCCATCTTCCCAGCTATAAGAGCATATGAAGGCACGGCGGCTATATCAGCTACGCCACGGTGGTAATGAGTATTTAGGGAGATGAGCAGCCGTTTGATGCTGGCTCCGTCGAAAATTGCATGGTGCAAGCACAGATGAAGATGATATCCAACCTGTGGGTTCCCGACTAGATGTGCAGCATGTAATGGCTGACCGCTAAATGGCTCAAAGGCCGATTTGGCAGCAATCTTCTCCCCTACAGCATTGATGCTCCAGCTCTCGACTTCTTCCAACTGCGCGTGCAGCGTGTTATTGGATGGTCGATCGGGATGGTAGACCACAGCAAGAATCTCGTCGTTATGGACAAGGAATCCGGTGCGAAGAATGGAATGCCTTTCAATAATTGTGTTCCAAACTTCTTTCAAAGTTGCTACATCCGTCGAACGAGGCAAACCAATTTGGTATACCTCAGTGAAGAACCGGCCATGAGATTTGTTGGCGATATAAAGAAGGGTTTTCTGGAACGAAGTGGCTGGATACACGTCCTCGACGTCGTGGACATCGAGGTTCTTGTTTAGAACCAATGACTTCCAATCTATTCCAGGTACGAGACTGAAGCGCGTGTAAGGTGTCGACATTGAGATTCTAGTATGTAAGTTGAAGATGGATCAACAGGGCTTTAAAAGTATATTGCAAAGTCAGCCTGTTTTCAAAACTCCACGATCCAATTCCCCAGAATAATCGGCATACTATGAAACAAAGCGTACAAGTGCGCTCCGGCTCGGATCAGATAATAAGATTTGTTCTGTCCGGGAATACAGGATGGCCCTTAGATAAGGGCGCATAGCAGGCATGGGATACAAATTGACATTCCTCCCTGCGTGGGCTAGAATTAAAGGTGGCGATGGACGTCACCGGTAGACGGAATCTGCCGCGTTTGAGAAAATTTGACACGTTTAGGCAGTAGAATTCATTCTTTGCTCCGGAACGAGCGCAAACAAGGTTTGGTGCGAGTGCTCGAAGGTGATGAAATCGGATACGCAAACTCGTAACTTTTATAAAACCAGTGCCAATGATTGACGTGTACGCCGTAGATGTCGATCCATTATATAACGTTCCACGGCCTTTATGTAACTGTGGGCTGGATTCCAAGTGAAACCCAATTTTCCAATATAATCGTGACAGGAAACAGTGGGGTGGAAGATCGAACAGGAACAATGTTCCCATCATACGTACCTTCCCGGCCATGATATTCTCATGAGCCAAGCGATCTCACACAAGCTGTCTTTATATAATGATTGCAGTTCGAGTTGGGGGCCAGGCTCCTTCCAATGCTATTTATCGCTCTCAGTGCAGCGCTACTAATTCTCCAAACCTATGGAACCATTCTCCAAGATCACACGCAGGTCAAAAGCTCTTATGATTTCATTGTAGTTGGAGGTAAGCACTGCGTCACAATTCTGCTCATCGTATACCTACCAATCGGGGATGGAAAGGTGGGACAGCTGGCCTCGTACTGGCTAATCGCCTCACCGAGAACCCTCGTTTCAATATCCTGGTCATTGAAGCTGGCGTTTCGTAAGTGCATATCATGTTCCATGTGCATCACAACCAACCTGGGCAGAGACGACAATGTGTTGGACTCGGAGGTTCCTTACTTATCACCTGGTTTAACTCTGGGCACGCCATACGACTGGAACTTCACCACGATACCTCAAGCCAACTTGAATGGAAACACTATTCAGTATCCGGCTGGTCATATACTTGGTGGTTCGAGCTCCGTTAGCGAGTGATTCGATAACATATATGAAGCTCTTGACTGAATCTCTTTCCCTAGATCACTTCGTATTCTCACGCGGTTCGATTGACGACTATAATCGCTTTGCCACATTGAGCGGAGACTCACGCTGGTCATGGTCCAACATGATACAGTACTTCTTCAAGGTCATTATCATACCTATGTGGATATCTGGGGTACTTAAGCTATACACAGAACGAGCTATTAACACCTCCTGCTGATCACCATGATACGACAGGTGAAATAAATCCTTCGTTTCACAGTACTACCGGCATCACTGGCGTCAGTCTCCCTGGTTTCCTGAACTCGCTAGACGACCGCGTTCTTGCAACCACGCGTCAACTCAGCTCAGAATTCCCATACAACGAGGACATGAACAGTGGATATCCCTTGGGGCTAGGTGCGTTAAGTATCACCACTATGGTTTGCTACTGTGCAAAATTCTGACTCGTGTTAGGGTGGGCGCTGGCCACCATTCAGGATGGAGCGAGAACTAGCTCAGCCACCTCGTACCTCGCACCTAAGTATCGAAACAGGACGAATCTCGATGTGTTGCTCAACACACGAGTCACTCGCATCCTACCAACACCCACCCATGCCGCCCGTTCCAAGGTTTCCCCACATCTTACTACCGTCGAGTATGCAGCAAACGCCACCGGCAAGTACACGAAATTCTTATCTCAGGTCATGTCTGATATTCCTAGTTTAGCTCCTCGATTCCTCGTGAATGCAAAAAGAGAAGTCCTTCTGACCGCGGGCCCCATAGGAAGTCCTCACGTTCTTGTGCATTCCGGTATTGGCGACTCGGCCACCCTCAAAACTCTCGGAATCACCCCGATTCTACACAACCCCTCTGTTGGCCAAAACTTCACGGACCACGCACTGGTCCCCCTGAGCTGGCAGGTCAACAGCACGGATACCCTTGACAATGTCAACCGAAACACTACACTCTTTGCAGAGACTCTCGCTCAATGGCAACAGAACCGCACGGGCCCGTTTGTTACTTCTGCAGGCATCAATCACGTTGCTTGGCTGAGAATACCGAACAACGCTACGATCTGGAATCAGTTCGCCGATCCAACTGCTGGGCCACATTCACCTCATTTCGAATTTCTTTTCTTTGTGAGTGTAGAATACGCTCACTAGTTTGACATTGACTTAACGATCATCAGCCTGAGTTGCTATTGGCAACCCAATTACCAGGGAACTTCATGTCCATTGTCGCGGCCATAGTTTCGCCTCTCTCTCGTGCGTGATTTGTCCAGCGACGGTGCATTCCTGACCATTTCTGTAATAGGTGGTAATCTGACATGGAGCTCGTCGAATCCGTTTGACCAACCCAGCATCAATCCAAACTACATGGACTCACCTTTCGATCGATTCGTGATCCGCGAAGCTATCCGAAGCGCACGTAGGTTCCTCGCGGCTCCCGCATGGGAGGGCTATGTCCTCTCATCTGTTAGCACCAATGCCACATCCGATGAGGATTTGGACGCGTTCATACGCAACAATACAGGAACGGTGTACAACCCCTGCGGAACTGCCGCCATGTCAGCTCACAATGTGGATTATGGTGTCGTGGGTCCGGATTTGAAAGTCAAGGGTGTCAAGGGACTGCGCATCGTCGACGCATCTGTGCTGGTACGCCACATTGTTCTTGTATCGAGTGGCCTTCGCTAAACCTGCGATATAGCCAATGATTCCATCTGCACATATTCAAGCGGCGGTTTACGCGTTTGCGGAGCGTGCTTCAGATATCATCAAAGCCGCTAATGGACATTGAGGTACTTCTGAGGTGCTTAGTGTTGTCTTTGGGTTGAACGTCGAATGTTGATGTCGACCTCTGCCGCTTTGGCTCAAATGAAAGATAGCGCAAGCCGAGGTCCACCAAAATAGACCTCGAAACAAATGTGCAATGAAGCGGGGAGACTACATACGTGTTTATACTCCGATAACTCAACACTTTGTGTTTTCATGCACCATATCGCCATGGCCAGATTGACATTCTTCTATGTGAAAGCCTCAGACAGTGCTGGGTACAGACGCAATTTTGAGAGATCAACCCGAGAGCACGAGAGGCGACACCTGCATCTCCCGCCAGAAGTGTCAGATGCTCATTAAATATCTGAGTGTAAGGTGGCATTCTCAAGAGAACTCCGTTTTAGGTGATAGGACCCAGGAAATCAGATCACGTGAGAGGTTATGTCATGCTGAGGTCATCATGACAGTTGAGAAATGGGCACTGTGACCATGGGTGCACCTCACTTAAAAATAATTCAAAATAATTCACCAAAAAAGGAAAGGGAAGAGAGAGGCTATCTTATCTTAACTAATAACATCACACCATTTCAGTATTATATATTGGCTGTATCACAAGGGGCACAGCAGAATGTTCTCCAAGGAAAAGCAACCATGCAAACAAATTATTTTCTCTAAATTTTCACCATCTGACTTATTTTTCTCCTGGAGAAAATTTGATTAGCAATATTAAAACACAATTGTGCACAATTCTAATGGGTAACAGCTATTCTACTATTATACATCAGGAAAACCACAAGTTGCTTAATTGTGCTTAGATGTACTTATTTTGCTTACTGTCAAATTTCGGCACAAAAAGTGAAACAAGTAACAAATTTTGCTTAATATGTGCTTAGCCCAAATCTCATTAAGTATTTCTCAGGCGATTTAAGTAAATAAGGAGAACAAGGCACTAATAGAAGTGTCAAGAATGATAAGAAAAATAAGAGAAAAAAAGGGATTTATGTAGGTTGTCATGTAGCTCAAGAACTAATTATTAAGCCTGCATGCCCAACAAGTCAGTGTCATTCATGAATCCTCATCGCTATCCATATCTTTGTCGCTGTTGCTTTCCTCTCCTTCAATGGGGTCCAGCATAAAATCATGATCTGTGCCAAAATATGAATCACAACTTGGGTGAATGTGTGCCATTGGGAAGGGTGAACTCAAGCTTGATGGGGAGACTTTCAGTGACCGTAACTCACTTGATGATAAGTAGTTGGTGACTCATAGTGTCTCTGACAATGAGCCACTAGTAAGTATGAAGCAGGGCATTGCTTTGCTGTGGGTTCCTCGACACTTTCCTTGATGGGGATAGGACTCACTCCAAAAGTTTTGTGAGCTCTAGTTTTTCCTGGGGATGGCTGTGAATCACATTTGCTGGAAACTTTGGTCTTGAAAGCTTACCTCTTGACAGACCTTGAGTAGCAGAAATGAGCCATAATATAAATGGATAGCATTGAAAACACAATGTACCAGAAGAAGTTTGAACTCATTAGACAATGCAAAGACTCAAAAGCTCCAATGTTGACACCATCATCCATAAGTGTTGGTTGTAGGTCATCATCAAGCTGTAGGTGACATAATAATGGGGCCCAATTCTTCCCAACTCCATGCTTTAAAACTGCCCTGTTGAGTGCTTGCACTTGATCAGCTGGCATTCCTTGAGGGGGACAGCAGCTGAATGTGTAATATCTGCATGCTTCTGGATGAGACTGACATTGTCCTCTTGATAATCAATCCTGATGCCATACAATCCTGGGGACTTCAGCATGTGCACATACCTTGAGTTGACATGTTTAGCAGGGTGGATAAACAGAGAATCAAGTTGACTACTCACAGATATGTATAGCTGAGCCACTGGACAGCCTTGTCTTAGTTCCTTATGGTTCCCAGAACAATTTTGGCATTGAGATTGTCAGCAAGCTTTGACACAAACTGTGACTTGATCAGCAGCTGTTGATTGAGCAGGCTGAAGTAGTATTGCAGCTCAGTGTGATTTGTAATGATGATTCCTTCCCTGTATGTGTCATATTGCGGTCGGCCAGTGCACCTGAGCATTTGCAGTATGTACTGCAAGGACAGCTCTACCCATCTACTCTTCTCAGGGTTGTAGATCTGCATGGCCTTGATGATAACCATGTGGGTGGGAAGGTTGATGCCCCATGCCAGCGTCACTGTGCACACCAGGACTTGGATGTGTCCATCACCAAAAAGGTCTTCAACAAGCCCATGGTTTTTGCGCAACATGCCAGCATGATGGATACCGAACCTGAAAGGGAGGAGATCTCATAAATTTCCATCCTTCATGTCGTTTGCCTCCTTAGTTAGAATCTTGTGTGTTGCACTATTAGGTTTGATGAATTGAGTGATTGTCTCCTTCTCCATAGCCATATCCCCCAAGAATTTGGCAGTCTTGGTGGTCTCCTTGTGCAAGTGGATGAATACAAGAGTTTGGTTTCTACCTGCCTGATTGAGAACCTTCTTGTAGCAAGCCTCATTCATGACCTGAAGCAAACCTTGTTTGTGACCTGATATTGCTTGATAGCTTTCTTTTCTGTGATGCCAATAAATTGTTGGTGAAGACCACATAGCCTATAAGAGGCAGTGAAATAGAACAGACCCTTTGACTCGTTGACATGAAGGAAGGTTGCAATGTCTTGGTAATTTGGCAAGGTTGTGGAGAGTAGTGTTTGAAGGTCCAGTCTGGTCTGGTCTGGTCTTTCACCCCTTTTGGGCTTGGACTGGGACCAGGACCAGTCTATTTTTTACTCAACTACATAAGGACCAAGACTGGACCACACAAGACTGGTCCTAAACAGTCTGGTCTCAGTCTTGGACCAGTCTTGACTGGCCTTTCCTACATTAATTTACTATAATTAAAGTATTCAACCAATTAAATAAATTAAATAAGCCACCCCCCCTCACATTTACAAGTGAGAGGGGCAGCATGAGTCAGGAGGCCTTAGAGTACTCTACAGATGAAATAAAAAAATTGCATTAGTGACGTGGTGGCGTGGGGGGTCGCTAGTGACAAGTCAGTGCAGGGGGGTCAAGAGCGATGAGGTGGTGCAGGGGTCGCTAGTGACATGGCAGTGTGGGGGGGTTGCTAGTGATGTGGCAGTGTGGGAGGGTTGCTAGTGATGAGGTGGCACAGAGTGCTATGGTGTCACTAAGACTCCACTCCACAAGCAGGGGCTCATGGGGCTGGGGCCAGGTAGTGCTGTGGTATATCATAGTGAGTTCTATCCTATAAAATAAATAGTAAGTCAATTATAAAAAAAAAAAAAAAAAACAATGGAAAAAAAAGCTTACAGGGCCCAAACAACACTGGACATTGTTTGGGCTGGGGGGGTGGTGGTGGTGGTTGTAGTATGAGGGGATTAGTGTTGTTTCTTGATGTGTTGTTGGTAGTGTTGTTAATTATTTGTGTGGGATCAGAAAAGACAAAAAAAAGATGGCATCTATCAAAAAATCACTGTAGCAACACTAGCCCTATCAAATAAACATGTGCAAACTCACTAGGGGTATATAAACCCTCAATATTTCACTCTTTTGATCCCCTGGGCTTGTCCCATGTAATAATGTAGTTATAATATAATACATATTATTAGATAGTAGTAGACCAGTGGTCTGGTCCTTAACTGGTCTTAACTGGTTAAGGCTGGTCTTTTGTAAGGTTGAAATCTCATTGGACCAAGACCAGAACTGCTCTGTACCTGGTGTAACTGAGACCATAGGTCTTGGTGAGACTGGTCCACGGTCTTTTCCAGTCTTTGAGACTGGACCTTCAAACACTAGTGGAGAGACCTACCAGCCACACATACTCTGATGTTTGTTCCATGCACCATATTGTATGAGCAATGATGCTCTCCAACACTGGCCCTTGTTTGTTATGAAGGAGATGGATCTCATCAATGATAACCAAGTCCTGACCAGATTTGTGTAGCTTGTGTCAGTGCTCTTGCATGTGATGATATCTCTGGTGTTGTGAAAATGATCTGGGTTTCAGCAATTTGCTGCTTTGTCATTTGTGAGTTGCCTGTGAGTTCACTGACCTTGACACTGAAAACCTTGAGATGGGAAGTAAAGTTCCCAACCATCTCTTGAATGAGAGCCTTCATGGGCACAATGTAAACTATTTTGAACAAATTGAGGTCAAAGGTGCAGGTGGTTTTGTCATGGTGCTTCATGAGCTCACTGAGGATCATCAGCATTGCAACATTAGTCTGGAATGGAGGAATGAGCTCTGGAAAGCAGGAGAGGACTGCAATACATACCTTCCCTGCACCAGTGGGAGCGCAGAGTAAGATCAGCTCCTCCATCCTGAAAGCAATAGGGTAGAGCTTGCTTTGAATGCAGTTAAGCCATGGCACAGTAAAGGCCTCCCATGCCCAAGCAGGCAGGTCTGATATTATGACAAGGTCCCCATCTGCTATGGGCTTCTGCTTTGGCACAGGGATGTGGATCTCTTCATAGCCTTTCTTTGCCTGCTTGAATGAGCCATTGGGCAACTTGCACTTCTTGTTAGACATCAAGTGGCTGCCTTGGCTGAATGCCATGCTCTCCAGATCAATGGTGCACTTTGGCTGCAGTGTTGAGCCTGGGGCAAGTGTGGCAGTCTTGGGCACCTCTGGCTTCTCATTGATGTCCATAGTGTCAGGTTGTGCTTTCATCTGCTGGTCACCAGCCAACTCCTGCAAAATCCAGCCCACCCCCTTTTCCCTCATGGCCACCTCAATTTTGACATGCTTGTCTGTGTCACTCCACATGAGTTTTGTGCACCAGGTGGTGATGTTGCAATTTTACTTGATTTTGGATTTTGTTGAAGGTTTGGATTGTGAACAGCTTTGAAATCTTTGTTGCTGTATAGGCACCAGTGGATGTGGGAGGGGATCAGGGATTGGGGGTGGGGATTCATGAGGCAACTTCAAACACATGGTGGTCAGCATATTTGTTTACATAATAAGCTGGAAATGCATTCAATGAGTCATGGAATGTCATGGCCCAGGGGACTGGAGCATCACCATAGATAGGGAGCAGGTGTGCAGCATGGAGGACACAGTCAAGATGAATCACTGAGATGACAGGTGCACCATCAGGGGCTACCTCCAGCTGAACCATCCACATACTTGTGTCCTCATCATGCTCCTGATCAAGAAGCTCCAACCAATGGACAAGTACACAAGGATATGTCACATCCCTGTGTGTGAATAAGAAAAACAATAGAACCTGGACAACATCCAAACCATGCATGTCCTTGAGGTCCAGGCAAGAATTCACAAAAGCGCAATCATATTGTGCAGGACTGCATTGCCAGGAGGGAGTTGAATGGATATGTTCAGATTGCATGCTACCAACCCCACTTGGGTCACTTGGTGCATAGTATGTTGCCATTGCAGATGAAAAAACAGAAATCTTTCCTGAGAAGGTAGGACAAGCATTCAGAGATGCATCTGTTGAGGGGAAGTCACTTTTAGGATATAACTGATCATAGAGGAACTGCTGAATAAGTTCTGGCAGGTGGGGCTGGTTAACCTGAATAGTGAGGTCAGCAACTACAAGTCTTTGCTCTGCAACAGCCCTGTTAGAATGGATTAGGCAAGGAAATGTGGATGGACATACCAATGGTTTTTGCAAGCTCTACATGAGCTTGCACTGTAGGACCCTCAATGATTTCTCCATTATCATTAGCTGTATCATCCTCATCATCCTTGTCATCAGGGTCAGAAGGCTCAGCAAAATATTGTTCTAAACATAATGGCACTGTTAAAAATGCAACTGCTGAAGATTGCAAAGCTCACCAATAAGTTTCAGGGATTTGGATAGACATGTATTATCCAACATTCCATGGCTTGCAAAATCTACACATGCAGCTGCTAATTTGTCAAGGTGTTGATTGATGAGGAGCATCTGGCTAAGTGCTTCATAATGGCTTGATCATCACCAGGGCTTTTTGACTGCAGTGATATGCTTTGATTCTGTGAGTGATGAACAAATCTCATTGGGTGCCCCAAATACACAGATTAACATAAGATAGTGGGTAAGTGAAGTTCATAAGACAGCACAAGGGACATATCCTTCAATAGCAGGGAGATAGACCTGCCCAGTCATAAGAGAAATGTACCAGATTGCAATGATTGCTGAGACAAACCTTCATTAATGCTTTCAAGTTGTCGCCTGTCCATTGTTTGATTTTATGGCCTTCAGGGAAGCATTGTAGTCCTGAGAATGGTGGGGCAATAGCAATCCTGCATGGCCATCAATTAGTAGAGGCTAGTTGTGCAAAAACTGACATACCATTTATCAATATCATCAAGAATTTCATCAGCTTGTGCTCAACCATGCACATGAACCAGGTATTTCTCAACCCAGCTAATGAGGTGATCCTTGAAGACACCCTTGATGGGTTGGTGTGGCAGGTCAGGCAAAATCATTTTGTGGACATTGGCACAAGGAAAGTCATTTGTAAAAGGCTATATTATCTATGTTAGTATTGGGAAATTGGTATGAGATTTGAATGTACTACTATATCACCAACAAGGCCATATTCATCCCATAAGGTGCCTAATTCAAATTTGCTCACAAGTAGTTCTGTATGCTCATGACAATGCTGCCCTCCACCTCCATCAAGATTGTTTTTGTCTGCAGTGCATCTATAGGACATGTAAGAGATGTCATCAACACAAAGACAAGAAATATATCATACCATGGGCACCACCCTTGTACAATGCACGCAATGAGAGCTTGCTCTGGATAGTCAACAATATATACTGCAAGACTGTAGATCGCTTGTCAGAAATAGTTGTCAAAGTAGTGAACAACTTCAAGGACAGTCATTCTGGGTCCTAAAGTTTCCAGAACCCTAAAAACAGATGAATGGAATAGCTGGCATTGAAATTTGTGGAACTTTGCATCATTTGCATATGCCCTTGTTGAACTTGTCACGACATCCTATTTAGGTTAGTAGACATATTACATAATCATGTTGAGTTTTTTCGTTGGCAATCTTCGTCTCACACCTCAGTGCTTTACATATCACTGAGGTGTAAGTCATTCCCTTTAGTTACAGTATTACATTCCTTACTTATCATTCCTTAGCTCTTATCTTATAGGTACTTAATGCATAATACAGTGCTTTACATATCACTGAGGTCTCTTATCTTATAGTTCTCTCGTTTTCTGGCCCCTCTGCCATTTCTACAGGTTATGGGCCCTGCTGATATCTCCGACATGTCCTCGACTTCTTCATTGAATCAGACTCTCACAATTCCGAAACTACAAGCAGATGGTTCGAATTGGTTGACGTACTCTGAGAGGGTGACCAATTACCTCACGTCGAAAGGGCTGAAGAGGCATGTGCTGGGGACAGCGCGTAGGCTGGTTGAACTTATTGAGAGAAATGGAGACTATTACAAGCCAAGTGCTTTGTCCCCATTGAATGATGAGGAGCTCGAGAAACATGAGAAGGAGCAGGACAAATACGAGCAAAAGCAAGCATCAGTTTGCGAAGTCATTTATAGGACCGTCGATAAGTCAACATTCATTCAGGTGAAGAATGAGACAGATGCTGCAGCCATATGGAAGAAGGTTGTTTCAATTCATGCTGACAAAGGTAGCATGTATGAGACAAACCTCCTCACACAACTTCAAAACAGCCGCTACGTCGAGGGCGATGCCATGCGAGAGCACCTCGCGAAGATGGTTGAGATTAAGGAGAGGCTTGCCGAGATGGGCTGCACACTCTCTGATGAATCCTTCGTGTCATATATCCGGACTTCAATCTCACTCGCACCAAATTTCCGATCTCTTATAACAGCCTTGACTGCCTCTGCCCACAAAACAGGGAAGAAGCTTATGAGCAAGAACCTCATTTGGCATCTTAACGAAGAGGCAAACTCAATAGCTCTCGTGGACACCATTAACAAATCAAATGAAGCCATGTTGGCGGCCACAGGCAGAGCTCGAGGTGGGAAAGGAAAAGGAAAGGCGAAGCCAGGCAAGGCCAAGTGCTCAAATTGCCAGAGACCAAATCACACAGATGACCAGTGTTGGTCAAAGGGAGGTGGCCAGGAGGGTAAAGCACCAGAATGGTGGCTTGAAAAGCAGAAGAACGCAAAGGGAAAGAAGTCTGGGAAAGATGAATCAGCAAACGCAACCAAAAAGAGCGCCCAAAGTGACGACGAATCGGATAACTATGCAATGCTTGGTTACACACTCCCTAAAGATTCTTTGACACTCGTTTGCACCTCTGATTTCAGGCATGAAGCCCATGCTGCTTCCAAAACCAATGGCACAATCCTTGATTGCGGCACTAGTAGCCATTTCACCCCAGATCATTTGAAACTCCTGAACTACATGGAGATCACTCCTGAACCCATCCGAGCCGCTGATGGACGTACCTTTAGCACAACAGGGAAAGGTGACCTTAAACTTGCCCAATGGTGATTGGAAGTCGACACCCGTTACACTAAAAAACGTGTACTATTCACCACATTTGGCATTTACCCTAATGTCAGTGGGGACTATGGACCAAAACGGCTATGACCTTCGCATCAATGGAGGCAAATGTGTGATTAGAAGCCCCAAGTCCAATGTTATTGGACAGATTCCACTCGTCCGTGGACTTTATCGTGTTAGCGGACCTCCAAGAGCCCTGACTTCAGCCATTGCAAACAAGGCTGCAAAGAAAATGTCAATAAGTGAACTCCATCGGAGAATGGGCCACGTGAATTATGACGACTTGCACAAAATGTTTCGGTATGGCATGATCACAGGAATCAACCTCGATCTTGAGTCGAAGCCAGAATTCTGCGAGGCTTGCATAAAAGCAAAGGCAACACGTAAACCTTTCCCAAGGAAGAGCGAGACAACATACAGGAATTATGGCGACAAGGTAGTAGCCGACACCTGGGGTCCCGCGCCAGTCGAGTCGTTGGGTCATAAAAGATATTTTCAGTTATATCAAGACCTTTCCAGCCATGAGGAGTGTGTCTACTTCAATCGCGAAAAGTCCGAGGGCTTCACCAACTACAAAAAGTATGAAGCCTGGGTCCGAGTCCAGCGTAACACCATGATAAAAATTTTCGGCTGCAATCAAGGGGGAGAATTCAAGAGCAAAGCATTTGACGAACACCTTGAATATGCAGGGACAGTCCGTCACCTAACAGTACATGATTCCCCATCATCAAATGGAGCCGTCGAGCGAGCGAATAGAACCCACATGGAGTGCGCGCTCGCAATGCTTGCAGCATCACAACTCCCTCCAAGCCTCTGGGCAGAGGCTGTACTACACAGTGTCTGGATATGAAATCGTGTCTCCACGCGGGCTCTAGCTGAAAATAAGACTCCTTACGAAAAAGCTACTGGGAAGAAACCTGACCTCTCACAACTACATGAGTGGGGTTCAACAGTCTGGGTAAAAAAGCTCGGTACAAGAAAACTAGACTCAAAGGCCAAAAAGGGCCATTTCGTGGGTTTTGATGAGGAATCAAAGGGCTACAGGGTTTACTGGCCCAGCAAAAAGCAAGTTTCCATTGAATGGGACATCTATTTCAACAAAGACGAGATGTTACAGCCTAATGATACCCAAATCGAGGGGGAGTGGGACGTACCAGTCGATTTGGACAACCCAGAAACTCCTAACAAGCCTAATGACCTTCCTAAGCAACCGGAAATTGTCGACAACACCCTTAACACATCAGCTAGCAATAGCGAACCCAATTCCATTGTCAACGCACCTGAAAATCAGCTCGAAACACCTAATAACAATCTACAACCTCCTCCACATTCCAGATGCCGACGGAACTCCCTCCAAGGATTACCACAGTTCAACCCAACTCAGTATGGCCGTGGAAAACGCACAAGAAATGCTACCTTACAAGATGAAGCACTTGCTGCCGACGGATACCACGGAGCTTTTGTACTTGAGGATGACGGATCGCTTGAGCCAGGGGGAGTGGAAATCAACGTCAACGAGACTGAATGGTTTTGAGACGCAATGGGACAGGTGATGGCCGCGATCAGTGAAGACGAACCTTCGTTGAAGGAAGCTTTAAAGGGTCGTGAGAGACCCGACTGGATCAAGGCCATAGAAACTGAACTCAGCCAAATCGAGAAACTCCATACCTGGGAACTTGTCGAGGCACCACCTGACACTAATGTCATTCCATCAGGCTATGTATTCCGCCAAAAACGCGACTCCAACGGAATAATCGAGCGGTACAAGGCATGGTGTATAGCAAAAGGGTATATGCAACAATTCGGTGTTGATTATACTGACACTTTCGCGCCAACTGTTTGCCCAGCTACACTTCGGATCCTTTTATTGCTTGCAGCCCAACGGAATGCCTCAATCCATCAAATTGTTGACGTGAAGAATGCCTATCTTAATTCCTATCTCAAAGATGGAGAAGAAATTTATATCAATTTACCACCCTTGTATCTTGATTTTTGAGACCTTCCCGCGCATCTCTGAAACGTGCGAAACGTCGTATGCAAACTGTGTCGACCACTCTATGGGACCAAACAAGGTGCCCGGACATGGTACCTCGAAGTGGTTCCAGTATTCACCTTACTCAGATACACGGTCTCACTAGCCGACGAGGCTGTCCTTTACAAATTCGAACCTGACAAGTTTTCCATCGTTGCCGTTGCCACAGATGACTTTACCATCATGTCAGAATCTGATGGGTCCACGGAGCTTCTCAAACAGCAGGTTCGCGAACACTGGGAAATCACAGACCTCAGCTCAATAAACTGGCTCCTTGGGGTGAAGATCTCTTGCGACCTTAATGCCCGGACAATCTCTCTCTGCCAGCAGTCTTACATTGAGCAAATTCTAGTCCGTTTCGGACTTGAAGAGTCTCGAACCACAGTCACACCCCTTGAAGGCGGAGTTGACCTCACTCCAGACTCTCCCGCAGTATCACCAACCCTGCTGACACCTGCCGAGAAGAGAACCTACCGGGAAATGATCAGATCGCTCATGTATGTCACCGTGATGACGCGTCCTGATCTCGCGTTCGCAGTGTCGACGCTCTCACAGTACCTTGAGGCCCCACACACCACTCATATGAAGGCCGTCACTCGTGTTTTTCACTATCTCTTAGGTACAAAGCACCTCAAACTTGTCCTAGGAGGTACCCAGAACAGAATCACTGGTTATTCGGATGCTGACTGGGCATCACACATCCATCGACATTCGATCTCTGGTTTTGTTTACTTCATCGGTACTGGCATTGTGTCCTGGAGCTGTAAAAAGCAACCAATCGTGACGTTGTCCAGTACCGAAGCCGAATATGTCGCTCTCACGCACGCGTCGAAGGATATCCTCTGGATTCACAAACTTCTTACCAAATTATCTCGCGTTTTCTTGTTCTCGATGCCTACTACACTTTTTTGTGATAATCAAGGTGCCATCCGTCTTTCCCATGATTCCACTTTCTACGGCCGCACTAAACATATCAACGTTCATTTCCATTTCATTCGACAAACTGTTACTTCTGGTCACATTACTCTAAAGTACTGCCCTACTTCGGACATGGTTGCTGATATGTTCACAAAATCTCTTGCGACGATCAAGTTCGAGAAGTTTTGAGACCTGCTTGGACTTGCCTGAGCCCACATCCGCCTCGAGGGGGAGTGTTGAACTTGTCACGACATCCTATTTAGGTTAGTAGACATATTACATAATCATGTTGAGTTTTTTCGTTGGCAATCTTCGTCTCACACCTCAGTGCTTTACATATCACTGAGGTGTAAGTCATTCCCTTTAGTTACAGTATTACATTCCTTACTTATCATTCCTTAGCTCTTATCTTATAGGTACTTAATGCATAATACAGTGCTTTACATATCACTGAGGTATTTTATCTTATAGTTCTCTCGTTTTCTGGCCCCTCTGCCATTTCTACAGCCCTGTCACCTTTTGAAGTCACAAATCTCTATTATAGGGTGATCACTCACTTTTTGGAATTGCGAGAAACACAATCAAGGCTAGAGCACCACAGTGCACTCATCGGATGTTATTATGAACGGAACCAATGGATATGTAAAGAGAATAATATTGATTATGGCCAGTTGCAACTGAAACTGTCATTTTGTTGCTGCCAAGGATTATGGGAATGAGCATCATACATACTGCCTTGTCCCAGGCCCAGTCTCCAGACATGACATTTTGATATTTCTGTTTGCCATCAGAATTGAAATTACAAACAGGAGTGACATCAAAATGGTTGAGGTAATTGGGGCTACTGATCATGTTCTTTATGACAACATGGGGATCCTGAAACCAGACATCATATTCGCACATCACCCAAGGTGGGGTGGGACCATCCAGAAGCTCCTTGTTGTGCTTCTGAAAGGCTGCCTGGTTAGGTAGCCTCACTAAGTCAGACGGTAAGACAGAATCATGTTATCTTTGTTGCACAAGGTAAAGAGTCAGTCTAAGGTACATAAGGAGGTTGGTAAATAACTATACCTTTGTTGCACAAGGTAAAGAGTGGGGCAACAAAGGAAAAAAAGATGGTATATATATTACATTTGAAACCATGTTGGAAAGTGGCCACATTGAGCATATGAGTTTGCCAATGTTTGCTGATGTTCATGGTGGCTGTGCAGCCACCTATGTTCGCCGATGTTCACACAGTGGCTGCGTAGCCACCTATGTTCACCTAAGTTCATGTTGTGAGTCTGGTTGCAGACTTACACTCCTCCCCACCTGAAAGAATTGTGAGGGTGTCAAACCTCTGTCCCATTCTCAGCTTCCCATCTGTCAAGTGCATCTGTCTCAATCATTCCTGAACCAGGATATTGGGATCAAGATGAGGACGAGGTTTTTAAGGTATTGAGTTTAAGTCAAAGGCAAGTGTATGAGGGAGTCTGCCACAGGGAGGAATGTTATTATCATCTCCTACAAGATGTGCAATATTTATACTACACAGTTAGGAGGTATATTGTAATGTACTCCTATAATATATAAAGGAGGGATGAAGTCATAGACTCCTGTAATAGTTAATGTTTCATTAACTATGTCATTTCCCCTATAGATATGCTGTCATAGCTTGGAAGTCTTACACTTCCTGCAGGGTGTGTCTTAGACACTCTATCCTAGGCTCTGTCTCTGATAGCCTATGATAGACATGGCTATATCTTGCCTATCCTATCATAGACATGCTGCAGGATGTTCAATCCTGTAGCATGTGTTAACTGTGGATTCCCCTATATGTCTCTGCATGTGTTAACCTGTGTTAATATGACTTAGCATATTCTGGCAATATTCCCTAGGCATGTTAACTGCCTTGGCTTGCCTGTATACATAATCCCAACACAGGATGCCACTCATCATGTTCTTTCCCATATCCTTCATAGCAGACAAGGTATTGCACACCTTGTCCACGATGGCAAGCATCCACAATCTTGTCGATGTACCACTCCTCAATGCCATCTTCAGTAATGATGGGTCATGGCTGGGCAGGCTCATGGTCAGGGAAGAGGAGGGGGTCATTTGGGATGTATCGTTTGAGTAGGTGGGCATGGAAACCAGGGAAGGTGTTTGGGTTGTTGGGGAGTTTCAGTGTGTATTCTGAGTGTTCAGGGAAGGTGTGTGTGATGGTGTAGGGGCCATCATTTCTTGGCATGAATTTTGCAACATGCATTTTTCCTTTGCATTTGTAGTTCCAGCGCCTGTTTTCTGTAGAGAGCATGACAAGGTCACCAATCTCATAGACATCTTCTGGTGCTCGGTGTTCATTGGCATGGTATGCCTGTCTGATTTTTGCTGCAAGGAGGTTGTCCTGTGCTTCTTGGACATCAATTGTGACTTGGGATATTATGTCATGTGCAGTAGTTTGTTTGATAGTGGCATTGCCAGGGAGTGGTGGGATTGGAGGGATGATTTGGGGGGATTGCCTAGACTTCAGTTGGAAGCCAGAGAAACCAGTGGATGAGCTCATGGTGTTCATGATAGTGAAATGTACCTGGGGGAGTTTGGCTAACCACCCCTTCTGGTTGTTGTCAACATGGTACCAGATGGCTTGGTTCACAGTTTTGTTGGTCTGTTTACTGCTGCCATTAGTCTCAGGGTGGTAAGAAGTTGACATCTTCAGTTTTACACCAGTGAGCTTATGGAGGGCTGTCCAAAGCTCAGCAGTGAAGAGAGCATCTTGGTCAGAGATGAGATGGAGCATCAGGCCATTTTCACAGTACCATTCATCGAAAAGCACAACAGCAACTTGGGTGGCAGTGTATGTGGAGTGGGTACAAGCAATGCATATGTTGGCACCAAGAAGGTCAGTCATGGTCAGGATGGTGTCTTTTCCATCCTCTTTGGGGAGTAGTCTGATGATATCCAGTGTGACAGTGTCAAAACGGTCATCAGGGACTGGTAGGGGATGTAGGGGACCAGTGGGTTTGGAAGTGCAGGTTTTATTGTGTTGGCATTCAGAGCATGATGGTATGTATGCTTTCTCCAAGTCCTGGCACATGTTTGGCCAGTAGTAGGAGCCACGGAGGGATCCGTAGCTTTTGCCAAAGCCAAAATGGCCCAGAGTGTCATGGGCAAGGTTGTAAAGGAGTTCACAGACTTGGAGATCTTGTGGAATCACCAGCCAGTGGCCAACATAAAAGAGTTGATCAGTGAGGGTTGCCCCTTTGATGCTCCCCATATTGATGTCCTTGGTGAGTTGTTTGGCAAAATCATTGGTCTCATAGCCAGTAATGATTGCGTCAACCAGAGATTGGTCAGCAGCAATATTGAGTATGCCAGCAGCCAGGGTTTTGGGTGCATTCTGTGTGTGCGCCATTGCACAGGCTGCAAGGCCAGCATTAGGCATGGCATCAGGCATGCAGAATAGGGCATCGGCAGCAGTGTTGTCTTTGCCATGGATGTAGGTGATGTGATAGTCAAGATCTGCAAGATACATTGACCATCTCATTTGGTGTCTCGACATCTCCTTCTGTGATTGGAAGTACTCAAGAGTTTGGTGGTCAGTGAAGACTTCGAACTGGGCACCAAGCAGGTGGGATCGTCATTTCTTCAGTGCCTTGACAATGGCAAGAAGCTCCTTCTCATGGACCAGATAATTAACACAGCACCAGTCTGGCAGTCACTGGCATCAGTGTCGACATAGATGTTTGATGCCTTGTATTTGTAATTAATTATGGTAAGACAGTCAGCACTGAGAATGGGTTGTTTGATGTGGTCAAATGCATTCTGATGCTCTGAGGTCCATGTGGGGAACCGTCGGTCACATTCCTTGGTAGTGAGGGGGGTAAGGACACTTGTGTATTCTGCAAGTGCTGGAAGGAAGGTGGCAATGTATCTGGTTAGTCCCAAGAAACCTTGGACATTGGTGGCAGTTGTTGGTTGGGGCCAGGCTGCAATATGGTCAGTTTTGTGTGGGTCAGGTTTGATTCCAACCCCAGAGACAATGTGGCTGAGGAAACATAACTTAGTGGCAAACAGGCTGGATTTTGCCTGGTTGCAATAGATGCTGGCTTCATGGAGGGCCTGAAGAACTGTGTTGCAGTTCTGTTCATGTTCCTCCATGGTTTGTAACCAGATGATGATGTCATTGAGGTACACATGGCAAATTTTACCAATGTGTTCTCAGAGTGTGTCAGTCATTTGGCGCTGGTGTGTGACTGGGGCATTGCATCCACCCTGTGGCATGACAGTCCATTGATAGAGTCCCCATGGTGTTCTTACAGCAGTGAGGTGAATGTCATCAGGGTGTACCTGGGTTTGGAAGAAGGAGTTAGTCATGTCCATCTTCCTGAAGATCTTTCCCTTCCCACAATTGGCAAGTATGTCATCAATGCGAGGTAGGGGGAAGTTATCTCAGACAGTGTTACTGTTGAGGGTCCAGTAGTCATTTACCCAGTGGGGGTCAACTGTTATGTCTGGGACACCAGCTTTGTATTTTGGGACACAGAATGCTGGTGAAGCATATTCTGATGAAGATGGTTGTATTGGCCAGCCTTCAGGTGGTCATCAAGTAATCTTTTCCAAGATTCTTGATATTTCTTTGGTGCTGCATATCCTTTACCATTATTGACCTTGGTGGGGTCTTTGGGCCAGATGCAGTGGAACATGTGACCAGGGACTTTGGCAGTGCTGTCCAGCAGCCAAAGTGGGAAGTGGTCAGCAAATTTTACCTTCATTTTTCGGTCAGCTTCTTCAAGGGCCACTTGGAATGTGAGGCCCAAAATATGGTCTCAAACAGCAGCCATGATAGGGCCAGGAAGGAGGTAGCCAGCAAGTGGTTTTCCAGTCTCTTCAAGAGTGGTTGGTTTGGGTACCCAAACCTTCTTCAGGGTTGGGGGGGTTTCTTGGGGCATGTTTAAGGCCCAAGGTGTGAGAGGAGGAGGGTTCATGAGGTTGTAGCCAGTGCGTTTGTTGATGGCTGTTCATGTTCATTCATGTAGGTCTATCAGGATCTGTTCCGATGAAAGAAATGGCATTCCTAAGATAATGGGAAATAGTAGCCCCTTATTTACCTTCATCTTATGTACCCCCAACTTCCATAATTTGTTCTCCTTGGCAGGGAGACAATATCGTCGGAGGCTGAGTTTTTTGACAAGCTCCAGGCTAATCACTGTGCAGGCCGATCCAACATCAATTAGTGGTTGGACTGGCATGGGAAATTCAGAGATGAGGGGACCAGTAGCAAAGAGGTTGGTGTATAATTGTGGGACAGTGAGGGGGACATTGACAGGGGAAGTGACACACAAGTCTGTTTCAGCATCTGAGATGTGTCCAGCCACCATTGCAACATTCTGGGCTTGGGTCAGGCCATGAGTTAGTTGCAACCATTGGGCAGTTGGTGAAGGTGTGGCCAATGTTGAGTTTCTGGCACTGGGTGCATCCATGGTGGTCACAGATGAGGGATCTCTCAGCTTCAGTGAGGGCTGGGAGGTGAATTCTCTCAGCCTTCTTAGTTTGGCCAGTGGAGGTAGAGGTGCCAGGGGTTGATGGCGCATCTGTGAGGCAGGAGATGAGATCTTTCTTTTTGCCTCAGTGCACAGTGCAGGCAGCAGCCCAGGCATTGATCATCTTCTGGGTCCGGGCATCTTCAGCCTGCATACAGTCATCCTGCTCCTTAACCTCAAAGGCCCAGGTAGCAAGGTCAGTGGTTAGGACTGGTTTGAGGCTTAGGTTGAGCCTCAGGTCTGGGCGGAGGTGGGATTGGAGTTGGACCTTGAGCTGGTCCTTGGTGAGTGCTTTGCTTGGCGCTGAGGTGGTGAGGATTACATTGAGGTTCTCGACCTCTATTTTCCAATCCATAAATGCCTGGTTGCCTTGGGTCGAGCAGAGGATTGTTTCGAGGATGTCATGGGACCAGTTCTTCTCAAGGACCAGTTGGGCCAGCTCAGTGAGATACTGATCCAGGGTGAGGACATCAATCCAAGTTTGATCAGCCTGATACCAAGAAATGAGGCATGGCTCAAACATCCCCTCAGCAATGTAACTGACAATTTCAGCACTGGTCTTCCTGCCATGCTTCTTGTTTCATTTGCATGCAAGGGTCCATGATTGCATGATGAGTGGGGTAATTCTGCCAGCAGTGAGCATTGGGCATTCCTTCATCTTCGTGACCTTGACTTCAGCAAGGGGTTGTGTAGTTGGTGACATGGCAATTCAGGCAGCAGGTAAGGTGGCTTGGTGAATGTGATGGGAGGTGGCTGTGGTAGGTGTACTTTCGTCGTTAGATGAGTCAGCGCTGGTGGATGGAGATGGGGGCAGAGATGCCGGGCTGTTTGGCTTGGGGCGTTGGTGCATGTCTGTTAGTGTCTGGAGTTTGGCAAGGTGGCCAGAGTCCTGCAACTGTCTTCTCACACTCCTGGTGAGGAGTGGAATCGAGGTAGAGGGTTGCTGAGACAGTGTGAGTTTGTCAGGTATTGAAGAACACAGTCAGTGTCAAAAAAAAGTGAAAGGCTGCCTGGTTAGGTAGCCTCACTAAGTCAGATGGTAAGACAGGATCATGTTATCTTTGTTGCACAAGGCAAAGAGTCAGTCTAAGGTACATAAGGAGGTTGGTAAATAACTATACCTTTGTTGCACAAGGTAAAGAGTGGGGCAACAAAGGAAAAAAAGATGGTGTATATATTACATTTGAAACCATGTTGGAAAGTGGCCGCATTGAGCATATGAGTTTGCTAATGTTCATGGTGGCTGTGCAGCCACCTATGTTTGCTGATGTTTGCTGATGTTCACATGGTGGCTGCATAGCCACCTATGTTCACCTAAGTTCATGTTGTGAGTCTGGTCACAGACTTACAGCTTCAGTGAAAAGCTCTGCCATGGTACACCACCTAATGGTGTTGAATCTATTCTATTGTATTACAGTGAGGTCACAAAACTTAAATTTAAGGCATATAACTGATTAATATCTTCAAATCAGATGCAAAACTAAGGTATCTGTGCTTCTACACATCTTGAGGGGTAAAATAATCAGTAATTATCGTAGGTCATAGGGACTGGACTTCATCCAGTTGTGTTTGGCGGTTAAAGTTTGCTAGCATAACCTCCAGGTTTTGAGCAAATGGTTTGTCAAGGTCTGCGACGTAGTTCTGAAGAATAGAAGCAGCAGTAATCGCCTCTTGGCGTGTTGGCTTGACAACATCCAAGCTATCAATGTTGAAGTCATCACCGCCATCCCTCTCCCTGTTCTGCTCTCCTTTGCGTCATTCCATAACTGCCGAGTAAATTTCATCATCAGTGCCATCATCATATAGTTTGACCTCATTCACTGGATTAAGTAGTTCTTCCAGGCTCATCCAATTCTCCATCTGCAAGACACCACACCTCTCAAGTTCTGCAAGAGCATCAGAAACGATCTCCTTGGCTGTCGTGACTGGGTCTTGGGGCTCAGGATTCAGGAGAGACGAAATGGGGACTGTCAGCATGGTTGTTGGGGCAGTTGGATGGAGGAGGCTCTCTGGCAGAATCATGGTCTTCCTCCAGCAGTTCCGAATTGTCGTGGTATCAATATCTTTCCATGCAATAGCCGCTAGGCGCATTGCCTCGAGGATGTTGATATCATAGATGTTAGCAGGTGAGATATTGGAATCGTAGCGATCAATGGCATTGGATGTGAACTTGGCACAATAATGAGCCTTGAAACAATGTATGATGCCTGCATCAGCTGGCTGAATGTGGGCAGTGAGGTTTGGTGCAAAATTGATGACTTCTATGTTTGTAAGGTTTTCTGGGGGGGCATGAGCACTGAAGTTGTCCTGAAGAAGGAGGATCTTTCACTTTTCAACCCTCAGCTTGGCATCCCAGTCACAAAGCCACTCCTGGTAGAGGACTGTGGTCATCCAGGCCTTTGCATTGTTTCGGTAGTAGAATCCAAGTTGGGCACCCGATTTTTGTTGGGAAGGTCGTGGTTGTTCATATTTGCCAATGATGACAGGGGTGAGTTTCTCACTGCCATCTGCATTCATTGTGAATGCATATGTCAGATGTTTTTTACATCCCTTCACACCAGACATCTGCCTATCCATGAGTCCTCAATCTGGTGGCATGCTGTTGCATCCTGAGTACAATCAATCTTCACATGGATGAGGAAATGTGCTTACGCCCAAAACAAGCCAGTCTTGTCCATGTTGAAAATGTCCTTCAATTGATAACCACAGCATCAGATGAGTTCACAGATATGCTCGCACTCATGCTCGATATCTGCTGGATTTGCAGAACCTGCCTCTCCATGTCGCTTGAAGCCTTTCAAGCCACAACATTTTTTCACAGAATCCAACCAACCTCCACTCAGGGAGAGCCGCTCATCTTCAGGAACCCCAACAATGTCTGCAAAGTGTGTCCACTTCTGCTTAATGATCTCTCCATTGAGCTGAACACCATCAGACATGGCCTTTGCAATCCAAAGCTCCAGCATCTCGTCAACTCCTGGGTCCTCTGTCTGCTTTATGTGCTTTGATGTTCCTACCCGTCTGCCTGCCAATTTCTCTGCATACTGTTGCCGGTTCCTATCCTCATTATTCATAGTGTTTGAAGGTCCAGTTGCAAGACTGGAAAAAGACCGAGACTGGACCAGACCAAGACTGACAAAGACTGAAAAATATTAAGACCGATGAAGACCGCAACCGCGGTCCAGTCTTCGGTCCCTCATTATTTTAATAAAATAAAGACCGGATGAGACTGGTCTTAACTGGTTAAGACCGGTTAAGCATACTACATACAAATATTTAATATATTCTAAGTTAACTACATCTTATATTACATGGGACAAGCCCAGGGGATCAAAAGAGCGAAATCTCGAGGGTTTATATTCCCTTAGTGGGTTTGTACATGTTTATTTGATAGGGCTAGTGTTTCTATGGTGATTTGTGATAGATGCCATCTTTTTTTTTTTCGATCCCATCTTTTTCTTTTTTTTGATGCCACACAAATAGTTAACAACACTGCCAACAACCGCATCAAGCAACGACGCTAATCCCCTCACATTACTACCACCATGCCCCTCCTGGCCCAAACAATGTCCAGTGTCGTTTGGGTTGTGTGTAAGTTTTTTTTTGCATTGTACTTTTTATTACTGATTTACTATTCATTCTATAAGATAGAACTTAATGTAAGCATGCTGCCTGGCCCTGGCCCCAGCCCCATGAGCCCCTGCTCATGGGGTGGAGTCTGGGTGACTGCCACGTCACCACCTCTATGTGCTGCCCAACAGCGATGCACTGCCACTCACTAGCGACCCCCCCCCCTGACCTGCGGTGCCACCCATGTCCCGCGCCGCCACCTGACACCCCAACTTGTGCCGCCACCCCCCGCTTGCATGATTAGGTAATTTAATTTAATTTGTAGAGTAGTACTCCAAGGCTCGGTAATATAAATAATGTAGTGAAGACCGGTTGAGACTGGTCCAAGACTGAGACCGGACCGTTTAGGACCAGTCTTTGTGGTCCGGTCTCGGTCCCTATGTAGTTGAGTAAAAAATAGACCGGTCCTGGTCCTGGTCCAAGCCCAAAGGGGTGAAAGACCAGACTGGACCAGACCTTTGAACACTAATTATTCAGCCAAGAAGAGATAGTCGGTTGCTTCAGGCATAGATTGGGATATATCTTGTTCCAGTGTGCCACAGTCTTGCCCTGTTTGAAGCCTTTGCCTTGGTTGTGGTGCCAGTCCAAAATTTCGATCCTTTGCTTCATCGTCACGTTCTCCTTTTTCATAAACACTGGTGGCTTCTTCTCTTTGTCTTTCTGTGGTACCAGTTGATGCTCTGTAGGACCTGAAAACAGCATGATCAGTCTATGTAACCCAGATGCCAGGCAAAACGCGCATGCTTTCTCTTCTTGCTTTGCAAATCTTTGATACCTCCTGCCAGCTCCTTTATCTTCTCCACAAGTGTCTTCTGCTGTGAGTTCAGCCACTCCAGTCCACGTTCATAGTCAGAGGCATTCTTGAGCAGATCAACGACAACTTCTTCATCAACCAGATTAGCCTTGTGGTCCAGCCATTGCTTGTCTTCATTAGAAATATCTTCTTTCTTTGCAAGACGAGAAAGGAGGACATTTTTACATGTTGCAACTTGCTTCTTGAGTTTCACAAGGCCTGCCTTCAGCAGTTCGAGGGTTTTTCTGGACATTCTCAACCATCATTAGCTGTGTAACTACGAAATCTGCTCCGAAAAAGTACCATTTATGGGTTATGAAACCCAACCAAGACTATGGATTATGGGGTATGGGGGGCTTACCAGATTTCCCTGTGAACAAGGTCTGTGGAAGCCAAAATCTATGGGTTATAACAGGTTATGGGTTATTGCAGGTATGGGTTATGACAGGTTTGACTGTATATAGATTGGGGGCATTTGCAAAGGGGGGTGCTTTTCTGTGTTTCAGAAGTGTTGCAGCCCAAAGGCGGAGTAATGTATTTATATTGGGTGCAGACATTTGGGTTTGGCAGTAAAGAAACTGGGTGGTTTCAAATTCAACCCAATTTCAGTAGGGTGTCTAGGGTGTAGCACAGGTGACACCATGGGTCCAACTGACAACACTACACCTGTCACCTGTGACACCATACCTGTACAAACACCATACCCTCAGGTGCAGGTTATAACTATGGGTTTATATGGTATTTCAGAACTACAGTAGCACTTGTAGTAACATGGCATAAACTGTGGGATATAGCTGTATGTATGCTACAAGAAAGCTATCCCAATTATTATGTACTTTTTCAACACTTGAATCCATATATAATGGTAAATTCTTGTACTAATCATTGGTCAAACATACTTATCCATCACCTTGTTTCTTAAGCAAGGTCACTCAACAGTGACAATGTTGCTCAATTTTCTGCAGGCATATTTTGTGGTTGTTGTTGCAAAGTCCATGTACCATGTTCCCATGATTCAATTGATCATTCAATTGATCAAGCTCAAGCTCCAAGTAATGAGAAACAAGGTGGCACTGCTGGCACAGCTCAGCCCTAATATCTAGTCATGAAAAATGCAGATAAAATAGTAATTTGCTGTCCTCTATGCATCTTTTGAGCACAAGTGGAGCAACTTTCAGGGGAAATACTTATAATAACAACATCTACTTCACTTAATTGAATCATTATATATCATAAAAGATTACAGGACTGGTCGGATGCATGTTTTAATAGAGCATAATAATAAAATTTAACAAATGGATTCTCATAAAAGTTAACAATAAGGCTGTTAACTCAAGCTGAAGGGCTCAGATAAATTTTGGAAACCAAAATCTGATGTGATATCTATCACAACTCACACCTGTAATAACCTGCAACACCACATGTACAGCTGTGGTATTGCCACAGGTACAGATATTCAAACCCATACCTGCACCTGTGATACCTGCAAGCCAAACATAACAGGTTAACCTTTACCTGTGCTACACCCTGCTAGTAAGCTTACCATCCTTCCCTAATTTGTAAGCTATTGAGGGCTTCATCTTGCTATTGTTGTTGTTGGAGCTGCTAGCATTGTTGGAATTGTTGGAGTTGTTGCTGGAGTATGACTTGTTGGAGTTTTTGGATTCACCAGCAGAGTTTGCAGACTTGCTGCTGGAAGAGGAAGTATTGTCAGTTTTGTTGTTGTTATTATTGTTGCCAGACTTAGCAGAGTGGTTTTCAAGCACTGTTTCATCTTTTTGCATCCAGTAGACTTATTGGCTTCTTGGGCTTTGAGACATAATGCTGGTAAAGTTGTTGATTTGCCTCCTCAGAGGACTTCAACACACATCTGTAGCAGAAGTCTGTGGAAGTATGCTTTGCAGAGTGCTGAGTCATTCCAATCAACTTGAGCAGCTAGCTTCCAAAACTTGACATTATACTTGACAATGTGTTGTGATTCCTTCATTTTGAGCATATGAAGAGATTATTCAGCATCTCCAATAGGGTCATGTGGGTCAAAATTGGTCTTGAGCTCATTGATGAAAGCTTTGAAATCCCAAATCCAATTGGCACTATTGGTCATGTCCATCAGCCCTGGTTCAAACAAACCAAGTGCTGCTCCCTTTGAATAAGAAAGAATGAATAAGATCTTTTTCTCATCAGATGCAAGGGGGGTAAGACAATCACAGAAGTGAAGGTTACAAGAGATTACAAATCATGGAGTTTCTGCAGGTCCATACCACCAAACATGTCAGGTTTGCATACTTTGACTTTCTCATTGCAAGGTTGTTGGGATGGATGCTGTCTGATAGCTTTTGCAGTATGAGCAAGAATAAATGGTCATTGCCATGGGGCTCCAACTCAGGATTAGTGTTGCTGCGGCTTGTCTTGGAGCAGGTTTAAGCTGATAGCTGAACTGGTTTTAGCTGAAGTTGAGCTGAGCCATGGCACAGGATAGCTGCTGCTTGGCTAAGCTACAATTCCAGCTCAGAAACTGGCTGGAGCCAGCTAAGCTGTGTCAAGCACCCACTGCCATTGACAATGCCTTCTCCCTCCACTACTATCACTCCACAATAGTGTTTGAGGGTCCAGTTGCTGCAACCGAAAAAAGACCAGGACCCAACTGGACTGAACCGGTCACGACCGGAATTTTCGGTTGCAGTTGTGACCAGCTGTCGATGGTTGCGGTTGCAGTTGCCCCAAATCTGCTGGGCTTCCAACCAGGTTGCAACCAGTTGCAACCAGTTACAACCATCCTTAGTTAGGGCTTACTATTTCATATCTAATTTAATTTTTGTAAATAATGTGGGGCATGCCCAACTAAAAATGAGTGGACAAGCAAGGCTTTATATACCTTTGACTAATTTGCATATGTTTGCACATGTATTGTGCAAGTAAACGGTGACGCGTCATGACACGTTTATGTTTGCATGTGCTTACACATCAAAGATCAACATCAATGTTCAACTTTCAACATTCAACATTCGACGTTGTCCCACAACCACAACCACCTGCCCTGTGTGTGCCGTTCCCTGCCCCACCTGCATCCCCCTCTTGCCCTCTTGTTCCCTGCTCTCTGTCTGCATCTGCGTGTTCCCCCCTCTCGTCCACATTCCCCCCCTCTCAGTTGTAGTGCCCCCCTCTTGGTTGTAGTGCCCCCCTGTCGTCTGCATTCCCCCCCACTTGTCCGCGTTCCCCCCCTCTCGGTTGTAGTGCCCCCCTGTTGTCCGTGTTCCCCCCCACTCGTCTACATTCCCCCCCCTCGTTTCCCTCCCCTCCCTCTCATCCGCGTTCCCCTCCTCTTGGTTGTAGTGCCCCCCTGTTGTCCGCGTTCCCCCCCTCTCGTCTGCATTCCCCCCCTCTCGTCTGCATTCCCCCCCTCTCGTCTGCATTCCCCCCCTCTTGTCTGTGTTCCCCCCCACTTGTCTACGTTCCCCCCCACTCCATTGTAGTGTTCCACCTCTCATTCCCCCCCCCCTCTCGTCCGCACTTCCCCCCTCTCGGTTATAGTCCCCCCCTCTTTATGTTCCCCTCCCGTTTGTGTTTTTTTAAGTAATTAAATTAATTGGTAGACTACTTTAGATAAAATTAATAACTACTAGTAGGATGGTTGCAACCAGTTTTGACCAAGGTGCAACTGGTAAGCAACTGGTCCTGACCGGTTGGCCGCAGTTGCGGTTCCGGTCGGGAAGTTTTTGTGAGTGGCACAACCGGTCGCGGTTCCAGTCGCAGCCAAAAAGGGCTGCGACCGCAACTGGACCAGACCTTCAAACTCTACTCCACAACAGTCATGGCCACCACTCCACACCACACCCACATCAACTAAGGCCACCAATCACTGCAAATCAACCACATCAGGCCCAAACAATGCCTGTGTCATGTGGGGCCTTGGTAATGTTTCTGTATGTTCCTTTCTTTTCTTTTAACCAACTAATATTTTAGGTTCTATCTATCTATCTATGTTACTTATAACAAGATGCCAAGATGGCATGCCCACACTCATGCCACTGCTGCAAGCACCTGCTCACAGGGTGGATAATAGATCAGGACAATGACACAATGGGACAACAGTCAACAACAGGAACAACAGGACAAGGACAACAACAACAACAACAACAACAACAACAACAACAACAACAACAATGGAAATGGGGATGGGGATGGGGACAATGGCACAGCACAACACAACAAAACAGCGCAAAAAGAATGGCCCAAGAGACATCAACATTTTTTTTCTTGTTCATTTCACTTTTTGTTACTAACAAAAGTTTTTAGGTACTAACTATAGACTATGACAACTGCCCTGACCCACCCTGTGACACATGACAACAACAACAAATGATGAGGAGCAGCACAACAACAATGAAGAGGATGAGGGGACAACAACAACAGCCAACAACATAAAGGGCATGGCATCAATGGGCAGAGGGATGACAATGGGCAAGAGTGATAGTGAGGAAGGGGACAGGGGTGACTACGGAAGGGATGATAGAAACAGGACTGACATGCCTAGGACAGTGGGGCCACATCTTCCCTCTCACCTGCATTTGGGTGAGAGGGGGGTTTTGTTTTTGGATAATGTTGAGACAGAGTATACAACAGTATACAGACAAGCCAACGCAGTTAGCATGGCCAGGGAATAATGCTAGAATATGTTAAGTCATATTAACACATGTTTAACAGGAGTTAACACATGCAAGAGCAATTAGGGGGATGCACAGTAACTTACCAATCCATGATATTATAGGAGGTACTATGACACCATAATTATAGTAGACAAGGTATAATTATAGTGACATTAATAAGTACAGGAGTCTATGACTTCATACCTCATTATATTATAGGAGTACATTACACTATACCTCCTAGCAGTGTAGCATAAATATTGCACACTTTGTAGGAGATGAATATAATATTCCTCCCTGTTGCAGACTCCATTCCCTCACTTGCTTCAGAGATAAAATTCCATTATCTTCACCTTGACTTCCACACTGGCCTTACTCTCAATAAATAATGTTGTTACTCTACCCTCCCCTCACACTGAATAAGTTTTTATATAATTCTTGTAGTCCGTTTTGTGCCCACTCCCTTGTGTTCAATGCAAGGGAGGTGGTTAATTAATTTTTTTGATCTTAATTATCTATTAATGCCTCCTTTGAGATAAAACATTGAATAACTTTAGAGCTATAAGTTTGAGTGGCATACATGAACTAGTATTTAATTGTATTCTTAAGATTGTAATACCTAAAACAATGTGGTCCCCCTTCAAGTAGTAGTAATTGAATAGCCTTAGTGGGATCAAGGAGTTGAGCACAAGATGAGAACAAGGTTTTTAAGGTATTGAGTTAGAGTCAAAGGCAGGTGTATGAGGGAGTCTGCCACAAGGAGGAATGTTATTATCATCTCCTACAAGGTGTGCAATATTTATACTCATCACTAATGGACTGTCTACACTAGCTAATTAAGGGTAACCCAGGCAAGTACAAAGTGGGTCAGTTCGCAAACTCTGCGAAGTAGCTGTGAAGTGTGTGAAATCTGTAAAAAGTGAAATATAAGTAAGTATAGTTAGCAATGGATGATCACATGTCTTCAGAAGGAAATGGAGGGAAACAGAACAAAGAGGAAGATTGCCCCACGACCTTAGAATATGGTGAAATGCAATTTCGCTGCCCATACTTGGTGGAAGCCTATCACTGTGCATATCCCTAGTTTCGGTATGGGATCTCCTAGATGAGACCTTTTCGAAGAAAGCATCACAGCTAGGTATCTCAACTTTAATTCCTGTCTTTACTATGTCTAATATTCCTTACAGCAGGCAGGATTCTAGATGAGAGTGATGTAACTCTCCTTTGTTCCTACATGCTCAAGCTTGACAGCAGCCTTACTGATTACACTTTCAATAAACTCCGCTGGGCTTTCCCTCAGTCCCCAATAGAATCCTTGAAGAATACCGAAAAGCACATTCAATCCCTGTCCAGTTTCCTACCTGTGAATTATCATTGTTGTCCCAATTCATGTATCCACTACACCAGCCCATATGAAACCCTTACAAAGTGCCCAAAGTGTAATACAGAGCACTATGAAAGTGACAGGATGACACCACAGGCTTCTTTTGCATATCTCCCCCTTATCCCCTGCATCCATGCAATGCTCGCAAATCCTCACTATGTGAGAAAAATGCAGTACTGATCCCAACACATGCATGACCCAATGAAAATTAGTGATATTTTTGATGGCACTCACTACTGCCTGCTTCAGGAGACCTTCATCACAATTGGTGATGAGGAGCTCCCAATGTGGTTCTTTTCTGACCCTTGCAACATTGCGCTTGGGCTGTCAACAGATGGCTTTGGCCCCTTCAAACACTGAACCAAAACTGCATGGCCCATCATCATATTCAACTATAACCTCCCCCCTGAAGAGTGGTTCCTCAGGTGGAACATTATTTCAATTGGCGTGATCCCTGGGCCAAAGAAACCAGGTGATTTTGACTCATTTATATGGCCCCTAGTCCAGGAACTTCTACAACTTGAGATGGGTGTCTCTGTGTTTGACATGCTCACCCAGATGGTATTTCTTCTATATGCGTACTTGATTGTTGCCTTCGGTGACATACTTGCAATCTCAATGATTATGCACATGAAGGGTCACAATACTATTCTTCCTGCCATATGTGTACCATTAAAGGTGTCTGTATTCCATCATCATTGGTAAAGGTCCACTATGTTCCTTTGTGCCATGACACATTCCTGGGCTCACATGAGAGTTACAATGCATCTGCACTTCCACTCTGTGACCATGCATCATTCATGGAACAGGCACAGGAAGTCGAGGATGCTCTCACCAATATGGACTATAAAAGTCTTGCAACCCAATATGGCATCAAGGGTGTGCCATTACTTAGTGTTTTGAGGTCTCTCTCTTTTTCCACATCCTTCCCTTATGATTTCATGCATCTCATATGGATTAATCTCATCCCCAATCTTGACCACTTCATCAAATTAGTTTGATTTCTATCACTCTGTATCGATTTGGAAATAATGCAAGATCAAGTTGACGAGATTGATAAGGGTTTCCAGAGCTGGGTACAGACATATGAATGGTAAGCACTTCTCATTGTGAGCAAGACATGGCCTGAAAAATCAACAGCTTCTACTACAAACACAATCTGCTCCATGTGGCTGCTTGTCCCCTCACCATTCATGCACTGCTGCACATTGTGCCCATGATCCAAGCAATGGGCCCAGTCTGGACATACTGGGCATTTCCCATGGAGCACTATTGCAGCAACATTGGTCATAAAGTCAGAAGCTGACAGTTTCCCTATGTGAACATTAATAAGTATGTAACCTCCCATGCACAGCTAGCACAAATCACCCTCCTCTATGACCTATATGATGAACTTCAGCTTGTGCCCCCTGTGTCTCACAACAAGGATGTTAAATTGCCTTCATGTACATCTTTTGTTATTATCATGAACATTTATTTCATTAACACAGTGAACTAGATCCATTATACAATTTTCCCTATCCTGCAGGACCTGTGAATGGTCTTGTGGTTCCCTTGTGGAAGACACTTACTGCCACATTAGCCACTTGCTTCAAGAAGCCTGTATCAATTATCCAGAAGCTTATACCCAAGGAGATTGTCATATCCCATGCAAGCACCCCTCCGACCTCCACTATGGAATTCTGACAGAACTCCATAGGAACTCCGAGTATTTCAAATTCCTTATTTCAAATTACTTCTCCTGTTTTACTTTTATCACATCTTTTACTCAAGTCTGTTCTCCATCATAGATATGATCATGTACTATGTACTGTGGAACTCCGCAAAACTCCGCCGCAGTTACACCGAGTAATAGCCTTAGTATAAAACCCCTTTAGTCACTTTGTATTCCTCAGTTCAAATATAAGTTGTTATCAACTTTTCACTTGTAAACTCAAAGACTTTGAACTTGTCTTAACGTTTGCAACTCCGGACTTCCTAATCGGAACTCCGCTTTTAACCTCTTCCTTACCTGGGACTTCCGCACGGACTTCCATTCCTTATCAGTTCCTTACAAAGTGGACACTGAGCATAGAGAAGGGCGCAACCTCTTAAAGGTTGAAGCCAAGTCCTCATCGCACCTCAGAACTCCGCCGGACTCCACCATTTTCCTGTGCATTAGGATCAGTTCTTAACAGAGATGAGCATTGGATATTATAGACAAGCATGCCAGTTGGAGGGTGGCGATACTGTGCATGCCCGTGAACTCATTCCACTCAAATCTGACAGCCGAGATATGTTGTTTGTCTGGGTAAGCAGCCCCCCAGTGATGGCTTGAATGTATGTCAGCTAACTTGTGCTTACAGTATCAGCTAGCTGTCGACAAATTCGCCCATCAGCCACGTAGGGTGCCAGAATTTGAACTACAAGATTTCTTCAGACAAGTCCTCCTTTTCATTACTGTTAATATTCCTCCCTCCCCAGAACATGGGATTCAGCCTGATACTCTTGCCTATGCAGTCATCAAGCATGCAAAAATTTCAGAACCAGCCACAGATCGTTGCATGATCAATTACTACAAAGACTTGGGGCCAAAAGAGTTCATCAACCTCAATCAGATAAAATGTGTAGTTGGGTGCATCATGGACCATGGTCAGTGGGCAATTGTTGATCAAAATAAACCACTAGCACATGTACACACTAGTTCATAATGTATAAAGTTTTTGTTGCAAATGCATGTGGTTGCAAAGTATTTATAAAAATCTGGCCTGGATGGAAAACATCCATGAGCAGTTGGAAAATCATGGAAAGTAGTCCTCAATGAAAACCACCTATTAATAGTGAGGAAAATCAACACTCAATTCATCCTTAAATGTTGGGAAAATATATGTAGCAGAACATCACATCTTTAGGATGAAATCCACACCCCCAACAACCATACACTACATTCATCTTTTTGTGAGAGGAAATTTCATCCCACATATTCATAGATACAACATACATGAATTCCACCCTTTCAACAGGTGAAAATATGTGGGATGAAATTTCATCCCAATTTCAACTGCCCTCAGCTCAACCATCTACTTTAGGAAATTTCCATCCCAGCACCTAACTAGCTGAAAACCATGCGGCACTGGGTGCACAGTGACACAGCTTACATGTGTCTACTATGTGTCCAATCATGCAGTGTGTCACCCATGTGTTCATACCTACCCTTAGCCATACATTCAATCATAAGGATCTTGTGCCTACCCTTGACCAGGTGTACATAAAAGTGTCCATATTGCCAAACAATGAAAATAATAAATTGAATTGTCTTAGAAAAACTGTACTCCTGACAAGCCCCAAATCCCTCCCCCCCTACTGCCATGTCATTAACAGCTGCACCTCCACAGCTCCATGCCAATCCCCCCTCCCCTGACATGACCACCTCCCCCTCATGTCAAGCCCCCCGCCCTCCCAACAATGCCCTGATGCTAACTTATATATATGTATTTTTGCTTTAATTTTTTGTTTTGTCAATGACACCAGTGCTGCCCAGGCCCTGTCTCACATGTGAGCATGTTGGGGGCATTGTAAGTACATATCCATTTAAAGTATGTAGACCTGTAAATGGCCAGTCCCAACTGCAAGGTGACTGGTTATAACTGGTCATGAACTGGTCTGTAAACTGATGTATAACTGACCATAACTGGTCCTGCAGGGTCCAGTTATGGTACCAGTTACTGCCAGAAAAAGGCAAAAAAAACAGGACCAGACTATACCTTGAAACACTACTGAAGACCTCATACTCTTCATGGATAGGTTGAAGTCAAAGTTGTTGGAAAGGATCTTCTTGATGGAGAAAATCCCCACCACCCTAGATGGCATGATGGAAGCTGCAGCAAGGTTTAACAGACAGTGGAGAAGGGCAAGGGCAATTATTGGTAGTTGTTAGGATAATGCTAACCACAAGGATCAACAACGCCTCCTGGTACAACAACAATAAAGAAATGAATAAAAGGATAGTCTAGTGGTCTTAAGCAGTCAAGCCAGCGGTAGCAGATAACTCAAGAGAACACAACTAGTATCTCTGGTTGATATATTAACATTTGTATACTACTATACATGTGGTAACCATGCCTTAGCCATGAGTCATCAATGGGCACAGCACCATGCCTACAGCATGAGGTGTGCAGCTACATATGCCTACCATGAGTCCAATTGTCCCATGTGTCACCCATGTGTTTCTACTTACCCTTAGCCATGTGTTTGATCATACGGACCTTGCACCTATCCTTGACCATGTATACATAAAAGTGTCCATATAACCAAACAGTGAAAATAATAGTTTAAATTGTCTTATGAAAATTGTACTCCTGACAGTAGTGTTTCAAGGTCCAGTCCCTAGAACTGGAAAAAAAACTGTGGACCAAACCAGACTGTAACTGATGTAACTGGACTATCAGTCTTGGTTACAGTTGGTTACACTCCAGTTACAGTTACAGTTACATGATATTTAATTAAAGTATATAACTGGTAAAAACTGGTTAGGACTGGTTAATAACTGGACCTAGAGTCTACATACTTATATTATTAATTTATGTATCTGACAACAGAGGGGACAAGCCCAGGGAATCAAAACAGGAGGTCTTTACACTCTCCCATATATTCTGCATGGATCTGCATGGATTTTCATGGATTTTCACAGACTCTGAGTGAGTCCATCCAGACTTTTGAGAAATCAGTTTGGCTTGTAGTACTGCATAATTCCGGATTTTGAGTCCGCACAGATCCGCACAGATCCATGCTTTTTGTGCAGATTCCATGGAATTATTCCATCCTAGTCCAAGCTGAGCAAGGTTTGGACAGTGCAGACATCCGAGCTCGTCCAAGTAAGTAAGTATTATTGTGACTATTTAAAAGTAATGTAATGGAAAGATTCAAACCCATGCCCCTGTGGCCATGAGTGTGACATGGAAGCAATATAACCACTACACAACCAGGCTGTATAAGCCATGGCAACATATGCCCATTTACTGGGTGCTGTCATCACTATGCCACTATGTGTTGCCCCGTGACTGCCAGCTCACTACTACTCCTCACCACCACCACTCACAATGCCGCCTCCCCTCCTCCCTCCTCCCTCCTCCCTCCTCCCTCCTCCCTCCTCCCTCCTCCCTCCTCCCTCCTCCCTCCTCCCTCCTCCCTCCTCCCTCCTCCCTCCTCCCTCCTCCCTCCTTTTTGGCTAATCCTTGTTTTCTTTCAGTGCTTGGCAATGACAGCTGCCCCTACTCCCTCTGTGCTCCCTGCTCCCTCCCTCCACCACTCCACCATTATGGGGGCCTGAGGCCCCCATAGTAAGTTTATTTTTGATCCTAATTATTTTTTATTCAGCTAAAAGTTTTTTTTTCACTAGTTCTATTGCATATGCAACGACAGACTGCAGATTGTGTGCTGGCCCTCCTCCCCACTCAGGTGGGATGTGAGGGGCCCGAAGGGGGATAGGACATCCAGTGGGAAGTGCCAGGAGGCTGTCAACCACCAGGTATGTGCCCTGACATGTTCAAACGCACCATGTCACCACTGACAGCCCACACTTATCCACATGGCCAGGATACCAGCGGCGATGATGGCAAATGATGACCGACACAGCACCCACCTCCACGCCTATGAGCAACTGCTTGTAGGGTGGATTGTGGGTGCAGCTCTAGATGCCGACCATCCACCAGCCAGCAGGACATGATGGGATGTGCCAGGAGCTGACTACGACATGACAGGAGGCCCTCAGTGCTGGGAGATCTGACAGGACACCTCAGGGGGATGCTGGACAAGGTGGGGGGACACACCAGACAATGGGGGGAGACGCACCA
Organism: Tricholoma hemisulphureum; assembly: GCA_964034925.1. Lineage (NCBI taxonomy): Eukaryota > Fungi > Basidiomycota > Agaricomycetes > Agaricales > Tricholomataceae > Tricholoma > Tricholoma hemisulphureum. The sequence goes on from OZ035931.1 coordinate 1,318,175, forward strand.
GATGACAGGGGGAGATGCGCCAGACAATGGGGGGAGATGCGCCAGATAATGGGGGGGCAGGGGGGGCCACCAAGATGACTGGGGGGGACATGCCAGAACATGCCACATGAGTGGGGGCATGCCAGATGAGGGGGGGGCGTGCCAGATGAGGGACATGCAAGATGATGGAGGGGCTGCCCAGATGAGGGGGGGGACTGACGGGGGCATGCCAGACAAAGGTGGGGCCACCAGAATATGCCAGATGATGGGGGGCATGCCAGTTGAAGGTGGGGACACCAGGATGCAGGGGGGCATGCCAGTTGAAGGTGGGGACACCAGGAAAAAGGGGGGGCATGCCAGACAAAGGGGGGGCACACCAGACAAAGGGGGGGCTGCCAGGACAATGGGGAGGGCTGATGAGACGAGGGGGGGAGTTATTTTATAAATTAGTGCAAGTCAAACTGTAAGCAATTATGTAAAGACTGCAGAGTCCATGCTCATCCACATGGACTAGCATAGAGTCTGTGGACATCTGCATGCAAATCATGTGGAGTCTGTGGACGTCTGCATAGTCTGTGTGGATCTGTGTGGAATATCTGGGGGAATGTAAACTACTGCAAAACAGTGAAATCCAGAGGGTTTACATATCCCTAGTGGATTTGTACCTGTTTGTTTGCTAGGGCCATCTTTTCTAGGGTCATTTTGATAGTTTGACAGATGCCATCATTTGATTTGATGTTTTTCCAGGTGATGCAACTTTTTTTTTAAAAAATTTCTGATGGTATCCTTTGTTGATTTTTTTCCTACTCTAATATCCAGCTAGTATCAACCCTATTACTTATTACCCATGTCACATGCCCTCACAGTACCACCACCACCACTATGGGCCCAGGGGGCAAATGACATCCAAGCATCATTTGGCCACAAAGTAAGTACAGTCAATACTTTTCTTCTTTCTCATCAACATTTTCATTTGTATTTAATGTTGTTAATGACACTGCTGCTACCCCCCACACCAGCCTTGTGAGCCACTGCTTGTGGGGTGGTTGGTGGGGGCTTCCCATCCTGGCACATGCCCCCTGGTGACACCCCCTCAATGCTGCTCTCTATGCTCCTGGCACTGCCCTCTGGTGATGCCACCTGGATGCCACTCCCTTCCCTCCTTCCTCTGCCCCTGGTGCATTCTCCCTAGCAATGTCCCCTTGACATTGGCTGCTCCCTCTGCTCCTGCACAGCTCCTCTGGTGATGCTGCCTGGATGCCACTCCCTCCCTCCTGCCTCCACTCCTGGTGTGGCCCCCTCTGGTGACACCCCCTCAATTGTGCTCCTTCACCTCCTGCCTCAACACTGCAGCATCCCCTCCTGGTACAGCCCACTTATTTACTGACAGTGCCCCCCCCCCCCCCCCTTGTCTCACATGTGAGCATGGGGGGGGGGGGTGAAATTGTAATTATATGTGATTATTTAAAATAGATAGAATTGTATGTACATGTACATATGTATGTAAGTGACCAGTCCCAACTGCAGGGTGACTGGTTATAACTGGTCACAAACAGGTCCACTTAGTGACTGGTTGCGACTGGTCTGTAAACTGATGTATAACTGACTGTGACCAGTCCTGCATGGTCTGGTTATGGTCCCTTGGTAGCATGGAAAATTTATAACCAGTTATGGTCCCAGTTACTGCCCAAAAAATTCAAAAAACCACACTTGAAACACTAATTATTGGCAAAATGAGAGAAGCCCATGAGAGGAAAGTACTACCTCAGGTAGGAAGGGAGTCAACCTCTATCTCAACCATCTAACCACTGCAGAAAGAATGGAGCACATGAGGAAGGGATTTTGCTTCATCTGTCACAAACCTGGACATTGTTCCAGAGACCACAAGGACAACTTTGTTGCACCTGCCTCCCCCTCAAAGCCTTTGCAGAAGAAGACAGGAGAAGGGCTGTACAAGAACATTCATGCCATGCTCACCAAACTTGATGATGAAGAAAGAGAAAAGGCCAACATCTTAGAAGAGAAGGGTTTTTAAAGAAGCAGACTGGAACAACATCAGACCCCACTGAGTTAACAGTTTGATCTGTACTTAAAGCTGATATGGGAAAGCTATCTATGTGGATGCCCATTGAAATAGCTACAGAAACCAGAATGGATGAAACCAAAGTGCTCCTCAACTCAGGAGCAGAAGGAACATTTATCAATCACAACTTTTCTGAAAGCTATGGACTCCAAATTTCACCTCTCCTGTGGGTGATCAAGGCACAAAATGTTGATGGGACCCTGAACAAGGAACTTTCACTCACTCCACAAAGATCTCTGTAAGTTGCACTCCTCCACATATTCCAGAAATTCCAGTCCATTCCAGTCCATTCCAGCTGGAATTTCCAGAATATGGCTAAAGGACTTAAAAAATGAATCCAGAAAGTCTGGAACTTTTAGGAGAGTTTGGAACTTCATATAAAATAAATGGAGTTCAATAAAGGAAAAGGCACATATTAATTCAGGTCCCCATTTGGGGGCATGACTTTGTGTATGTTGACAAGTGAGCTGGAATTGCTGGAGTGGAGATGGAATGGTAAAGGTGAAATCACTGGATGTGACTGTGCAGTTCCAGCAGTGGCTGCATAAGTCCAGAGGTAGTTGTGTAGCTCCAGAGTTGGTTGGTGTTTACAGGGTGTATATTTCCAGTGATGTGAATTGCTCACTGTTTGCCCCGTGCTGTCGGAATTTCAGTCAAGTTTTTACCCCTTTATGTGATGAAAGTCGCATCCTTAAGTAATAGTTTTTATTAGTTTATGACCCCAGAATAAGGATAAAAATCAATCACTATTCCAAGGAAAACATATCCTTTAATGTTGGAAAAAGGTTGGAAAAAAGGCAGGGGTTTACTCTGTCTAGTGGATGAGTTAGCTATGTTAATTTCAGTCGCAAAATTCCCTGTTTCATACCTTCCAGATTCAGACCCACATGATAATTTACTGCAGACAGATCAGTTGAATTTCACATATTTTCTGAGAGGTTTCCAAAGGGTTGGGGGACTGGGTATTCATCTGTTTCTGCAGACCACTGTGGTGTGATTTTCATACCATTTTCGTGACTGAAAACCTGACAGTAATTAACATATTTATGGGCAAAGTCCACAGTGGGATTTTATACATTTATTGTTTGAGACTTTACCTTCATTTTTGTTGGAAATTACTACAGTTATTGTGGAGTCTATTCAGCTGTCACAAGATTGAATCCAAACAGATTACAGGATGGAAAGACAGCATGAAAACACTGCAGCTGATACTTAATTATCACCAGGAATTGTTGCTTGCTGGCACCTCTCCACCTGAATCTTCCTCGCTACTTCCATCTCCCTCATTATGGCTACCCCCTTTGTCGCTCATCTCTCCCTTATCACTTTCCTCTCCCTCATTACCCATCCCCCCTTCATCGCTTGTCTCTCCCTTATCACTTGCCTCTCCCTCGTTACTTAGATTCTTGTATTCTTGAAGGTATCCTTTCTTACGAGCATATGCACACTTGTTCTTCAGGCTAACCTTGATAAAGTCTTCAATGGCCCACCCATGTGGGAATCATTTGAAGTATTTGTGGTGTTGTCGAGCCTATAAAATTCAAATAAAAGAAAAGCAAGAGTAAGAAGTGGTGACTCACTATTCCAACAACCTGGGTAATAACATCGTTGGGTTGATGGTGCCAAGTGATTGAGAAGTCAAGTCCTGCCTTGGTGACTACATGACTTACAATGTGCTACAAAATTTCCATTAGGCATGAGTGTAGTTTAGATAAAATTACATGAAAACTCACTCAAAGGGTATTATACAATTCCTTGTTGTCGTCAAGGCCCATAGCAGTTTGAAGGTTCTTGTAGGTACCCTTCACTGGCCAAGGGATGGATGGTGCAATATTCTCCTTGGCAGTGGTAGCCTTGCACAGAGCATCGAGCTCAGCTGTGAAGATCAGTAAAGGGAATGAAGGAAATGAAATGGCGACAACATACATACCTTGAAGCCGTTTGATCTTATCAACATCTCCCTGCTCTTTCAACTTTGCAACTATTCGAAGACACTGTAAGTGGTGTGCAAACAAGATGAACATGATCTTACCTTGAAGTTTTTTGGCCTTGTCAGACTCTCCTTGTTTCTTCAAGCTCACATCTAATTGAAAACATGATAAATGAATAACATCTAAGCAAAGAAAAAGAAACCAACTTCCAGTGTGCTGCTTTCCAAGTAACTCTTGCTTCGCCTTCTTTGAACTTGTGGACAGAACTGGCTTTGTTGTATGAAGGGCTGTGGTCTTTGCAGTGACTTTTGCCATGATCATTCAATGGGGGGAAAAAGCATGCCACTGCATTCTGAATTTGTATGTGCAGTGAGGAAGATCCAGTCAACATTGACTTCTGTTTGTTGGCAGGGTTGTGAGATCTTGGGAGATGGTAAAAGATATTGAAGCAGCAAATACACCACAATGTACTGGTCCAGACTAGTAGCACATTATGGTTGCCAGGGCTGAAGTGGAGAAGCCTATGACAGCGGCCAATAAGGTAGTGTCAGCGGAGCATGTTGTCATAGGCACTGTGATACCAACCTGGACAGGGGAATAGATGCCTAATGAGCCTGTTTTCTCATAATAAGGTACGGAATTGTGCAAGCTCACACTATTTGGGGTCAGATCTTCATTCTACAACAAGGTGCTGAGGGAAGGCAGCAGTTGTAGAACCTCAAAAGAAGAAAAAAGAAAGGCATAAAAATTTCACCATGGTCAGCATAAGATGACAGGCGGGCACCCTTAAGTTTTGCGACACCATCAGAAAAGATGTAGAAAATTCTGAAGATTCGACCCTGGTTGAAATGTTCAGTGAAAAGGAGGTAATATAATATAAAAAAGGGGAAACCTACCATCATCACAACAGCAACTGGATCTTGCAAAAGGCTTGGATGATGTGCAGTATGACAAGACTTGCAGAGGCAAAAATAAGATAAATAGTAGGATGCTACAGGGACAAAACACAACATACAATGGTTACCATCTCCAGATTTCCTTACTCTAGTGCCCCCAGCAGCCCTCTCTACTGACACCATGCCGTATGCAACATCAACAGCTCCGGTGATCTTGCAGTGGAAAGCATGACTGAACCCAAGTCCAACGACGCTCCTCACAACATGGGACCAGAGAACCAACTTGGTCTTCCAGAAAATGAGGGCTGGAACGCTCCACTTGTGGCAAGTTTGATAGCTGGCAGTGAACCGGGAGAAGCAAGTGAGTCCTGACCTAGTTGATTCATTGCCGATGTTGAAGTCTCACTTCAGGTGTCGACATCGATGTTGTGAGTAAAATTTCGTCCACAAGCCCAGGCAAGAGCCCTGTCCCTGAAAATGACAGAGCAGGGATAACGGTCAACACAGAAGATAAAGTAAGTGAGATGTAACATCATATCAGGCTGTGAATTGACATTGTCAGGAGAATACCTCTATCAGTATTCACTTCCAAAGTGTTTGCCTCATAAATCCAGTCTTCAACTTCAATTTCCAGTCTTTGAATGGAGAAGGGAAAAAAAGGGGGTGTGCAAGCATGGAGGATGGGTGTAACAAGGAGAAGAAACAGAAGAAGAGTTTGTAGGTAGAATGAATCAGATAGTGACTTGCGTGAACAAATGTTGAGAATCGAGAAAAAGTGTGAACCCAGGGCAGATCCAGCCAATGCCATATCCAGTCAGTGGAACAAAGATGCTAAAAAAGCATTGTCCTTAGGCCTGGAACAGGCACTACAGGTCAGGCTTGATAGGCAGGCAAGGATCTGCACAGGCAGTCTGACACCAAGTCAGACTGCAACAGGAACTATTGGACACCAAGTCCAAAGCAGGTTAGACACCAAGTCTAACCATGTTCCGAGGGGACCACATTGAAGGGGACAAGGCAGTGGGCGATGATGGGGGCAAGGAAAAAGTTGAACAAGTTGAACAGTCACGTTGTTCTGCAATGTGTCGAACATCACATGTGAAGGAAATACAAACAAACAATGTCAACAACATTGCAAACAATAAACACAACCTTTTCCTCCCAGTTCCTCCCTTGCCTTCAATGCCAACCGCCGCAAACTCAAGACTCAAGCTTCAAGTCTCGTATGCTAGGATTATCTTGTGGTTGAGCAGACTTGGTGTCTCTCTTTATTGGACTTGGTGTCCAGTACCGCAGCATCTAACTTGGTGTTAGTGCATCTCTGGAACTGAGGGTCCCGTTGTCCTGCCAAGGTCATCGACAATCCTTGAAAGCTCTACTTGTACCCCTTTTTAAGGGCTAAGGACAATACCCTTAGTGGTATCTTTGTTCTGCTACCCAAGCTTTTTTGTGATTGTACAGAGCCTCAGGCTTGGTGTTCACAGATTCCCATTTCCATCTCGTTGTGTTTGCTGTCTCTCGTATACACAGGTGTGTTATCTTTTGCTTCCTTGATATCCTACTCACATTTACTCAGGCTCGGCATTCGCAGGTTCCCATTTCCATCTCGTCACATTTTCTTTCTCTTGCATACACAGGTGTGGAATCTTGTGTTTCTTATTTTATTTCTCTGCTCACATTTTCCAAAATACCAGCTCATAACTTGAATGATGTTGTTGGGAGGTAAAGCTGGAAGCTGACTAGAGGCTTTTGGACAAAGGGGGGCACTCCTCTGTATGTCTCAGAGGTCAGGAATTAATTGTCTCAGTATATACGTATATATAGTATATAATGCTGAAGTAATGCTGAAGTAACAGTAATTAGTAATGTCATAATTACTGCTCTGGATATAGCAATTATAGGCTTGTATCCCAACAGATGTTGAGTACAATAACCAAGCAGGATTTGAGGCAGAGGATTGGCAGGGGTGGTACATTCATTTTTCTCAATGCCTCCTCCCCCTTGAGAATTTATGGGTCATACAGGTGAAATCAGACCTCTCGATGGCAACGTTGCTGCTGTAGTCTCGGAAGGCAAATATTTTATCACCTCCCCCAACCAACACATCGTCTTTGCCCCCCCGCTTGGTGATCAACACCAAGTATGGCTACATTCTGACTCTCAGTATGGGGACGATGATCCAGTCCTTTGGCCTCAACTGTACATGCCGTATTATAGTCATTTTGGTGCAATACCTAGGCTGTTTGCCCTTATCTCACACACCAAATTATGTGGTGGACTCTCACCCATGAACATTTTCTATATTACGTGTCCCCAGGGTCTCCAATATCAGGTCTTGGAAAGGTTTCCTCCACAAAACCTGCAGCGCTGGATTTATCTATTACCACTCTCCTTGACCACGTGAAACTCTATGAGCTGGCTACACCCTCAGAATGCCACCCCCCCAATCTTAAACCTTTAGTCAAATGGTTAACACATACCTTTGTCCAACTCCAGTCAGTTGTTGTAGGGGACTTGGTCTACTAGAGGTTCGTTGACTTTGGTAGTCACGTCACAAGATGTTGGGTAAGCCTAGTCACATGGAGGAGAAGGAAAACAAAGTATAAAGGAGGAAGGGGGGATAAACAATGGCCTAAAAGAAAGGTAGTAAAAAGTGTTTTCAATTGACTATGGATTAATCGATGGGCAAAAACGCGATCAAACTATCATCAATGAGGTCATGTGACGCTCGCGTTTGAATGTACAGGAAAGAGACGATTTGGAAGTCTTCGTTGGTTGGTTGACTTGGGAAGGGTGGCAAAGATATAAGAGGACTTGTAAGCTTATAGACTTAACTCAGTACTTTACACTGCCCCATATGTTCCGCACGGATCCGCGCGGATCCTTGCAGACTACGCGGACTCCGCACGGAATCCGTGCAGATCCACGCGGACTATGCGGACTCCGCATGGAATCCGCACAGACAAGGCGGACTCCGTGCGGAATCCGCATAGTCCGAGTAAAGTCCTACAAAAATAAAAATAAAAATGCAATTAATTAATCTCCCTCGCGCAAGGCGTGAGGGAGGGGGTACTACATAGCTATATACATAAAAACTAAACCCCGCTCGCACAGATGCGAGGGGCAGGGATAACAATAACAAAAAAATAGAATTCCCCACCCCCACGTTGTGCGTGGGGGAGGGGGGGTTGGGGTGCACCAGCGTGTCCTGCTGGTCCCCGTCACTGGGTGCTCGTACTGGTGTTGCTCGGGTGTACCGTCATCGTTGTCACGCCCCTGTTGTCCTGTCCCGTTGTCCCCGTCCCCGCCCTTCGTCATCGGGTGCTGGGTCATTCCTCGTCCTTGGGCGTAGGTAGCGGGTCTGTCGCCCCTCATTGTTGTCGTTGTCGTTGTCGTTGTCTTCCTCTCCTTGTCATCGTCCTCCCCTCGCTGTCGTTTCGTCCACCCTGCGAGCAGAGGCTCGCAGCGGTGGCATGGGATCTGTTTCAGCACCTAAAATAGATAAAATAGATTTAATTAGTAAAAAGAAACACGAAGAAATATGAAAAAAAACCTAACCTAGGGCCCAAACGACGTGGACGTCATTTGGACCCTCTCCATCATCGTTGTCCTCGTTGTTGGGGTGCTGGTGGTCGCTGGGTCGTTCCCCTTCCCTGCCGCCTTGTTTCTCGCTGTCCTGTCGTCGGTTCCCTCCCTTCCCGTTGTCTTTGTCGTCTCCCCGTTGTCTTTGTCGTCTCCCCGTTGTCTTTGTCGTCTCCCCGTTGTCTTTGTTGTCTCTCCGTCGTCCTTGTCATCTCCCCATCGTTGCTTGGCGGTTGTCGTGCATCCCGTTTCCACCCCGCGAGCAGCTGCTCACAGCGGCGGGTGGGGGTGCTGTAGTGATGGTGGTGGTGATCCCTTCCTCATGGTTGGAATGCCCTGTAGTTCTTTTTTTTTTTTTTTTTGTTAGTAGTAAAATGAAATGATAAACGATAAAAAAAACTTACCTACGGCCCAAGAGACATTGACGTCTCTTGGGCCCTGTTTTTTGGCGTTCCTCATCTTCCCGTTGTCGTTCCCCCGCCCTGTTATCTCGTTGTCGTCCCCTTCGTTGTCGTTGCCGCGTTGTTGGTTGTCGTTGGTCGTTTGCGGCAGCGGTGGCGTGGGCGGCCATAGGTGTGCGCCGTCTCGGGGGCTGTCATGTCATTACACCTAAGAAAAAACAAAACAATAGATAAATTAGTTGATAATAATAAGAAAGAAACATAAAAAATAACCTACCTAGGTCCCAGACGACATTGGTAGTCATCTGGGCCCGATGTGGTTCATCCATTACCCTAAAAACTGTCAAAAGTAATTAATTAGTCATAAAAAAGAAGAAGGAAACATAAAATAAAACTTACCATGGCCAAAACGATGTTTATCGTCGTTTTGGCCACGCATTTGTGTCCAGGTGGTGTTGCAGGCGTCGTGGGCGTCACAGGTGTCGTGGGGGTCGGTGGCGTCGAGGTTGCTGAGTTGGTGGTGGTGAGGGGACGAGGGAGAGAGGGAGGGAGGTGGCATTGTCGTTGGTGGTGGTGGGAAGAGAGTGCTGGCACGCGTGACGGGTTGTGATGACGCTGTTGCCCGAATAGGTAGTTAGAGCCAAACAGGTGCATGCAGTAAATGGCAGTTTAGCTCACCGGTTATTGATATCTGTGTTACCTATGCACGTGATCAGTGGTCGAGGGTTCAATCCTTAATATTGTAATCTGATTTTTAATTAATTAGAAAGCTCGTACTGTGCAGATTGGCCGTGCTGTCCGACCTCGGTGACCTCGGACATGGACGGCCGAATTCCGCGGAATCCGTGTAAACAGTGTGGAATCCGTGTTAGTCCGTGCAGACTGTCTAGTCCTGTTATACAACTAAAATAGATCATTGTATGGAGTGCAAACTGGTGCGGAGTCCGTGCGGATCCGTGCGGAATCCTCATAATTCCGCGCAGAACATATGGGGCAGTGTAAAGACCTCACTTAACTTGGGAATCTGCACCTTGGTGTGCAGATGACTTGAGGGTAGTTGAAGACTTGGTGTTGATGAGGGAGTGTGTAAATAAAAATTTCTGAGAGCCAGGAAAAATAAAGGGGGTACTCCATTTGAGAGGTGGGAGGTCACCTTTTATACAAATGATCTCTAATTACAAGCCCAAGACTGATCGCACATGTTCTCTTGCGTTGACCAGGCCAAGCAACCAAGAGAGTAGTCTAAAAATAAAAAGAAGATGTTCGTTGAAGGGAATTGGAGCCGTCAAGGGACAGGGATGTATCTAATGTGGAAGAAGTGAAGGACAGGCCTTCTCATGTCCCCATCTAGGGGTTTTCACTGCTGGCAATGACTCAGGGAGGAATTCATCATCGAGGCATTCTATTGATGCAACATTGCTTGTGCCCCATCAAGCGCAGAAGGCTCCTGAATGAGATTCCTCGACCCTATGTCCATCAGATCTACCTGTCAATTTGGATTTTGATGAGCCTTGAAGCATCCACATTGTTTGACATGGTGAATCGTTGTCCTAAGAAGATATTGATAGAATGATCATTAATGAAATCAAAAAGGAAAATTAATGAAATCATTGCCACTCCATTTCCTTCCATCTTGGGACCTGATACTGTCAACACTGAGGTTGAGGGAGTAGGGAGGATGTGTCAGGCACATTGCCAGTTGATAATTTGCCTTGAAGGCCTATGAAATAAAAATAGAACAAAATGAGTTAGCAACACAAAGTATGAAAGAATCAAATTAGATTTAAATAAACTAGACAATGAGGTGTCGTCAGTACAAGGTATCAAATCTTGAAGAAGTCTGGCAAATAGGTGGGGTTGACGAGTGGGCCTTGTCACCCTACCACACAGTTCATATGATGCTCCGGCAAGCCGAATTTGTTGTGCAGGAGGTTCAATGGATTTGGCTTGAACTCTGGGGTCTCCTTGACTACATGGAGGTTTATAAGCCATGCATGGATGGACACACGATGGCGCCTGATGTGGTGGCTCAGACCATCAGCGTTTTCACCAACAGCCTCCGCATCGCACAAGACTTTCTCACTGCTGGTCTCCCTTGCTGGTTGATTCAGCCTTCATCACATCTAACCAACCAGAAGATCATCAGCGTGGTTGACCCCATATCCCCCTTGGGCGCCATGAGCCTCGAATCTCATCGGTTTAGGTACCCCATCGTTTTTACAGGTTCAGCAGCATCGCTTGAAAAATACAACAACATCTATAGATATGCTAACATCTCCTTCATCATCTACCCTGCCCGCAGACCAGCCTTCAGTTGGAAGCAGTAGCCAGTCCCAACCTCTTTGCTCTGGACCTTCATCCCAACAAAGCAAGAAAAAAGGAAAGGCAACTGATAGGCACAAATCTAGTGAGGTGGTCATTTGATTTGTGATTTGTGATTATTGACTGCCATTGCAGGTTACCAACAACGGAAAAATCAGAACAAGTTCCAACCTGTCAAGGACTCCAATATTGCATCTGTCCCCATAAATTCATGGACCATGGCCTTGGCAGCAGTGAATGCAGACCCTTCCCATGTCAATGCTAGATTTCAATCTCCTGATAACCACAAGTATGTCTTCCCCAAACCAGGCCTTTTCATTGCCATGAACAAAATGCACTGTGGTTGATATTTCACCACATGGCAGGCAATTGAGACAGCCTGCATATACCACCTCCTTCCTTCATCTTCTTCTGTTCCCCTTTCAAATCAAGAGTGGTGTGATATCCTCATCAGCAATAATGCATCCAAAAGTACCACCTCATCTTCAGCCCTTGCTTGAGAACATGCCGTTTGCATCCTTGGCTCTGCAATCGACGAGCTTGGCATTGACATCAACCTTGCAACATCTCCTGCAGAAGTGGCCCCGCTCAATGATATGGAAGCTTGACTCATCCTCTGGTGGCTGACTGAACTTAATTTCCGTTTCAAGCTTCTTGCCATGGACAAGCGCATGGGACCCCCTCACAAGGATGAGATGGAATGTCAAAAGGCTGTTCAAGACTGCCTTCAGATTAGGTCAATGATAGGCTTACACCAAGTATGGGCAGTGAAATCGTGTTTCGCTGTATTCTAAGGTCACAGAGCAACCTTCCTCTTCATTCCATTTCCCTCCATTTCATTCTGAAGACATGCAATCGCCCATTACTAACTATACTCACCTATATTTCACTTTTATGGACTTTGCACTCTTCACAGCCACTTCATGAAATTCGTGAACTGATCCACTTCACATTTACCTGGGTTACCTGTAAGTAGTTAGTGTAGGCAGTCTGTTAGCAATGGACATGGACAGTATCCACATTTCGCATCGTATCCACTTTGATTTAGTTAGTATAAAAAGCATATGTAAAATATTAGAAAAAGAGATCTTGTCTCCCCCTTTCTCAGCACTAAGGTTTCAACTTTCATCTCTTCTCGTGTTCAACTGTGAAGTTGACTTGTGACTTATTCGAATATTGTCACTGCGTTATTGCAACCAGGAACTGGGACAATCCTAGTTCATTGGTAAAGTATTTTTCATCGCCTCTCTTCTTGACTTGTTACCGCCACCATGTGCCGTGGGAACTCTCTGTACACTGTCTGGCTCGTCACCCAGCAGTCCATCTCCTGGCCTGATCATCGATCAGACCAGCCTATCCCACTCCCCAGGGGTCGTTTGGGAGCTATCCCAACCCCCCTAGTGATTGGTTTGACCGATCCCCACGGATCGCGCTCGGATGCCCGCGTAGGGGGCATCCTCCTGTCCGCCATCTTTACCCACCTGGGCTCGATGATCCTGGGCTCTGGGATGGGGCACCTTCCACCAATCGGTGGGGGGGTTCGACGGTGAAGCAACACTGCCGGCTTAGGCTGGGGGTCCCATTCTGGAGTCGGGGGGAGAACACGCTTAGGAAGGGGGGCGATCCTTTGGATTTTCGGATCCCTGGAGAGGATCTAGGGGTTTGGTGCGTCTGCTTTTACCTCTTTAATGATGTCTAGGCTACTCTACGGCTACAGGACACTGCTCACTCCCCACGGGTGGGTCCTTGCTCCGCATTAGGGGTATGCGCGCCAGCGCCTCCTCCCACCATGCATCCTCTGGGCACCTGCACTCTGCGCTTGTGCTCTGGGGACCTATCTGCTCACCAGGATTGCGGCGGGGCTGGCAACACCTGCTGCCAA